>OX276408.1:10000000-12400000 GCA_946251805.1 Cybosia mesomella | reverse complement strand
TCATAGCGCCATCTAGTTTTATATTTCTGAGTAGAATTAAATTGTGTGGAAACTGCCGATATTGGGGTGGCAACACCACTACCCAGGCGGAACGTCAGTTGGTTCGTAAGATGGCGGCCACATTCTGTTTTGAACTGTGACCGACATTGCACGTCCCCGACGAATCGCAGCGTATCGGTAGAATCCTATTATATTTTGTGAATAGAATAGTGATTATAGTTGTGATAATTTATAAGAAACCTGATTGTGAATATATTTCGAGTGGATCATTATACATTAGTTGATTGGACACTTAATTATTATTTCGTCTACCTACCCCACGCCACATATCTGATTGGAACGATGGAGGGGTCGGATTCTACTCCTTCAGAGCTCATAAATATATCATGCACTGCATCCCAATAACACTGCGAGCGGAGGAAGTGCCATTATTATTAAAGAGAACATCTACCATTATTTGGAACAGAAATGCGAAGAACAATTTGTACAAACTATAGCCGTTGTGGTCAGAACCAAACTTCATGATTTAACTATAGCAGCTATATGCATTCCACCTAAGTATGCGCTGAAAACAGATGAGTACAGAAACATATTGAAAGCTCTAGGTAACACATTCATATTAGGAGGTGATTTTAATGCTAAGAATATACATTGGGGATCCAGACTAACTAACACCAAGGGCAAAGAATTGCTATGTGCTATCAGGGAAATCAAGTGCAATGTGATTTCAACAGGGAAACCCACTTACTGGCCTACCGATGTTCGAAAACAACCAGATCTGATTGACTTCTTCATTTATAAGAATCTGTCAGCTCCATACCTTAATATAGAAGAAGAATATGATATGCATTCCGATCATTCACCTATTATATTAACTCTAAGCGAGACAATAATACAAATAGAAAGCAACCCAAGTCTAGTAAACAATAACACGGACTGGAAGAGCTTTCAATCTGATTTAGACAATAGTATAGTCCTGAAAGTACCTTTTAATAATAAACAGCAAGTGGATGAAAAAGTAGCCAAATTTATTACCGACATACAAAGCTGCGCCTGGCGAAATACACCTGACATGAAAAGAAGAGTTGCAACGCATAGATATCCAACAGAAATAAGAAATCTTATAGCCATAAAGCGAGTCCAGAGACAAAAGGGGCAACAATTTAGATATCCACCTGATAAAACACTCTTAAATAAACTCACAAAAAAATTAAGTAGAGTAATTCAGAAATTTCAGGATGATGCTACAAATGCTTACCTTAGTCAACTTTCAAGTAATGAGATCACTCACTATGGAAAGCCACTAATAGCTTTAATAAGCCCATCACTCGCGTTTCCCCTATTCAATAAATAGATGGCAAATGGGCCACAAGTAATGAACAGAAAGCGACTGTATTTGCAAAACATTTAGAGCAAATTTTTCAAACGAACAGTGAGGACAGCTCAGAAAACATAGCATTGGACATGACTTACAATGACGACTTGGAAATAAAACTAGTAACCCCAAAAGAAGTTTACAGCCTGATCAAAAAGTTAACCAAAAAGAAATCGCCAGGATACGACTTAATCACTGGCGAACTTCTCCATAATCTTCCACGTAAAGCCATAGTAAAACTAACAACCCTCATTAATGCCACCTTTCGACTAAAACATGTACCTAGTGTGTGGAAAGTTGCTGAAGTTATCATGATACCTAAGCCGGGAAAACCACCCGGTGAAGTAACATCATACAGACCCATTTCACTGTTACCAATCATAGCGAAATTCTTCGAAAAACTGCTACTCAGGCGTCTATTTTATTATAGAAGATAGAGAACTGATTCCTAATTACCAATTCGGCTTCAGAGAAAAACATTCTACAATAGACCAAATTCATAGAATTATTAAAAAAGCATTAGAAGAAAAGAAAGTTTGTTCTACAGTATTCCTAGATGTAGCTCAGGCGTTTGATAAGGTTTGGCATAGAGGCCTTATATACAAATTAGGTAAAATACTCCCAAAACAATTTGTGGACATTTTAGAATCTTATTTAACAGGAAGGACATCTAGAGTGAGACATGAGGATGTCTATTCAGATATCAAAGAAATAAAAGCTGGTGTACCACAGGGAAGTGTTCTTGGACCTATTGTACACCTGTTATATCCCTGAAACAAAAAACAGCATCATTGCTACCTTTGCAGACGACACAGCTATCATGGCTACAAGTGTCACTCACAAAGAAGCAGTTGAGAAGGTACAAATTGCCGAAAATGCCATTGCCGATTGCACAAAAAAATGGCGATTCAAATTGAATGAGTCAAAATCGACTCATATAGATTTCACAAACAAAGGACCTGATCATACACCGGTATACATTAACAGTCGTGTTATACCATATGAAAATACGGCAAAATACTTGGGTATGACGCTAGATGCAAAACTTCGCTGGAAGTCTCACGTCAAAAAGAATCGCGTAGCGTTAGACCCGCTGCAAAAATATGTACTGGCTACTTGGCAGACATTGTACTTTGTACAACAAAGTACTTTTATACAAGCAAGTACTCATGCCTGTATGGACATACGGATCAACTTTGGGGCTGTACAAAACGAACTAACGTTGAAATCATTCAAAGATTCCAAAATAAAGTACTTCGGAGTATAGTAAATGCTCCCTGGTACGTTAGAAATGATGACATCCACCGAGACCTAGGGTTGAATCTTGTTAGTGAAGTTATAAAAAAACACGCTAAAGCACATGAACAAAGGCTGCTTCAACATGTGAACGTGGAGGCTATCCAGCTCCTTGACACCACGGACATAGTAAGAAGACTTAAAAGAACTAAGCCCTTTGAGTTAGTTTAGTGAAATTAGTGTTACGTAGTGCAGTGAGTGCTACTCTTAAAGAACACAAGAACAAAGTGTCTTTCAATCATAATAGAGACAATAAGAAAAGTGCCAATGGACACATTCTTAACTTTGTAAGATTTTAGCAAATTCAGTTTCATTTAAATTACTTATTAGCCTCAAGGTCTAGATTGTAATTGTTATGAGTAATCGTTTAATTAAGAATACATCATAATCGAAAAAAAAAACTTCAGAAATTCACAAAATAGATTATTCTTGGTCTAAGACCACCATCTGGAACAAGCTGCTACATGTGATCTTTTAGTTTTTTGAAATTGCATGAGATGGAAAGATGTTAGGTGTGAACATAAAATTTTTACTTCGTCCATAGACATCGTGATGTATCTTGTCGCGGACTTTTTTTAAACATTCTTAGCATCAATACAATTTATCACAACATTTCTTTCGTGTATCTTGCACACGCCTTGGAAACTCCTACGACATATGAATTTTACCGACTTGGCGAATAGCGTCCGGAGTTCTACTACTAAATGTATAGGTGTATGCTGGACACACATGGTAACCAGTACACTTGCTGAATAACGGGCGAAACTCTGGCGCGGGCTTGGTTTTTTGGTTGCTTTATAACGGTGCACCGTATTTGGCACCGCCTTCTACAAAAAAGTCTTATGCGCATTTTTGACTTTTCAATCTGTTATTACGATATTTTTCACATTTTAATCCCTTCTCGGTTTATGAAATCGGTTCAATTGTTTTATTAAGACTATATTTATTATATTAGCAACTGGTAAGAGCTCTTCTATCATTAAAAGACAGTTCACAAATACTAAAAGCAACAATAAGTAAATACCTTGACGTTGTATGATGACCTACTCATATCAATTAATTTTCTAAAACGTTACGACCTGCGCTTGGGTCATAGATGTCGTTCATTTTTGTATTTCTCACAAATTACATATTTATAATCCCCGCCTTAAATATTTTATTACACATTATCACTAAAACACAAGTACTTATACATAAATGGAGTAGAAATGTTGATAGTACCTACCACTATGGTGTACAATCTTACCAAATGTAACATGTTACCAAGCTTATACTGAATAACTACTGTATTCTTTTAACTTTTCGATTAACCACTAAAGAAGCCACATACGTGCTAGGGCATGTATGCGTGGCTTCTTCAGTGGTTTTGCTGAAATTTGCGACCATCTGCAAACATATTGTTTTATATTCATTCGAAACAGAACAAAGGCATTAATGTCTTCTTTGTTATTGGCACTGTAAAACACCGCCCACTTTTAAATTTGTGCGATTTCCGAAACACAAATTACTTCTTTAATATTTTTTCTTTATTAAGTATAAGTACTGTGAACACGATAAAAGTATGACATGAAGTTATTTATTGCTTCGTGATATAATTCACTAATAGTAGTTAAATATCTACTAGACCGTACATCAAAAGCAAGAAATAATTCACTAATAGTAGTTGAATATCTACTAGACCGTACATCAAAAGCAAGAAATAATTCACTAATACTAATAGATTAATCTTGACGTTCATAGTGTTTCTTTGTGACCTACATGAATAAAGATTTAGATTTTTTGGCAATTATGTAATGATTATAGTGAATCACGATCTACGTCGACATTTACGGGTGAGATGTTAGGTTGCTGCTCAGCGTGTCGCCCTAAGTTCAGTGCGGCCACAAAGTTTGGAGAGTAGTGTACCTGACATAACAATGGACTCTTTAACAAAGGACTCGGGTAGTTGAATAGTTAGGTTTAAAGAATTTATTTTCTCATAAGAACCTAATACAGTTAAAATAAGATACAGAGTATAGTTAATAGTATAAATATATTACACCTCGGTGCACCAGAGGTCACTGTATACCAACATATATTTTAAGTTTTTTTTTTAATATATTCATATCGTTATATTTCTTAACATCATTTGGTAATCGATTGAACAGCTGAACTCCCTCAAACAATATAGTTTTTTTTCCCGTAGTTAGTGCGTACCCTCGTTAGTTCAAGTTTGTTACTGTTTCTTAAATTATGCTACATTGTTTTTTTTTTGTATTTGTAAGTTAGTTTGTATAGATTTAGAGGTTATATTTATTATAAGTGAGCATGTGTTATAAATAAAAAGTTGTCTTAAGTTAAGTAGTTCTTTTTGTGTGTATAACTGTTTGGTAGGAGTAAGGTAGTGGTATAATGTTTTAATTAGTTTATTTTGAACTCTTTGTAGTGAGCTTAGATTGGTTATAGCAGCCGTTCCCCATATTTCAATCAGGTAATCCAGATGTGATTAATTAAAGAACTATAAATAATGTTTTTTATTTTGTATGGTATACAGTTTGATGTCTTTGCCCCTAAAACTGCCATTAATTTTGTTTTGACATGCTCAGTGTGCTGTTTCCAGGTTAATTTATCGTCCAAGATATTTTTCATGACTTGATCCACTTATGATGTTTATTGTAACAGGAGTATAATCTGGTATTCGTTTATTTTTTGCCGCAAAAATCATAAACGATGTCTTGGATGTGTTAATTGTGAGCAAGTTATATTTTAACCACTCATTGAGTAGGTTTAGGTACAACAATACAATATTATGTATGGATTTGTCGAAGTAAAAAAGGCAGGTATCATCGGCATATAAGGTTAGGTGACCTGATAATCCTATGTTACTAATGTTGTTAATATAAATTAAAACAGTAAGGGTCTAAGCACAGAACCTTGTGGGCAACCGTATAGCATGTTTTGTGTTGTGCTGGTGTAGGCATCGATCTTGACAACTTGTCTTCTGTTTTCTAAATATGATTTGAACATTTTCTAAGCCGTGCCTTCTAAACGTATGTTATACATCTTCTGTAAAAGCTTCTGGTGACTTACTGTATCAAATGCTTTTTTTAAGTCAATGAATATACCTAAGGCAAGGCTACCCTTTTCTACATAGGTTTTAATTTTTGTGACAAGGTCTATTGCCGCTGAAAGAGTGCTAGACTTAAGTCGAAAGCCATACTGCTCCTCTATTAAAACTTTTTCTGCAGAAGATAGCTGTGTAGACGATTATACAGTATATGTTCAAAAATTTTTGAAATGACAGGCAACACCGACACCGGTCTGTAGTTACTTGGGTCAGATCTGCTACCAGATTTGTAAATAGGACTTACCTTCGCAACCTTCAGTGAGTCTGAGAAAATACCATGTAGTAGGCAATTATTTATACAGTTAGACAACCTTTCGGAAGTTATGTTTTTAAGCATTTAATTGCTTTGGTGCTAATACCATCAAGACCAGACTTGTGTTGCCGTCCAACCCATCAATAATTTTTATTATTTCTGTAGTGTTACATGGCTCTAGCTCATGCAGTGTTATATCATGTGTGTAGTTATAGTTATACATTAAAGTGTTGCTTGCGGCTGTTTGGTATTTGTTAGGTATTTTACTAGTCAGGTCCGCACCAACCGATGAAAAAAAATGAGTTAAAAATATCACATTGCATTACCTTCAATGATTAGTCCTGAATTAGATATTAGTTTTGGGGGAGCAGCATTATCCCTTATTTTGTTCAGTCCTAGGTCGTTAATAACGTTCCACATTTTTTTAGGTTGGTTGTTACATTTCTGAAATAAAGCAAAGTAATAGTTTCTTTTTTGTGTTCTTATTATGGTCTTAACTATATTTTGGTCTTGCTTGAGGTTTATTCGTAGTTCATCATCATTTGGGTTCATCTTAACCTGCTGCCACCGACTGTTCCGTAAGTTTATTGCATTAATAACATTCTGGTTTATCCAGTCTTCCTGTGGTTTGTTGAGAATTTTAGTTTTAGTTATTTTACTGTCATGAATTTGTTTTGAAATAAATGTTTCCAGATAGTGGTAGTCATCGTCATCGTTCTTGTAGTTTGCTTTTAGGGCGTTGTTAAATAATTTTTCATAATTAAGTGCTGTATGATTAGACTTCTTCTTAATTTTTGGTGCTAGATTTCCAATTTCCAAGAATATCTGTTTGTGATCCGAAAGGCAGGAGTTAATGATCGAAAAGCTAAATGAATGGTTATCTATGTTCGTACATATATGGTCCAATATTGAGTTGATTTTGCTAGTTATAAGTGTACTATACGATTTATTGACTTTATTTATTATTCTATAGCCAGATTCTTGTATTACATTTAGGTATTTTATGAACGAATGATATTCAAATTAGTAAGTTTCCAAAGACAATAAAATCACTACCAACCAAAGATGATATAAGTTTCAGTGTTACCATCGAAATTGAATAGACACATTATTTGGGAAAATTCTTAAGACTAATACTTAGATAATAACTAAACTTATATAAGTTAATAATTTATTTATAATTAATAATTTGATACTTAACTTTATAATTTATATTTCAACCGAGGGACTATACATAGATATTGTGAAATTCCTGCAGCGGCACTTAGTAATTTCGTTCAACATGCCACTTAAGCGAACACCCCCTGCCTCACCGCTGACGTCACTACCTCCAGAAGCGCCTCATGCCACAATACTGCGTGTGCAAAGTGTAACTGCGCTGGTGGCACCTACTGAGCCATCACTAAATCATTGCCAATCGGCGCCAGATCTTCATTCTATAACTGCAACGGTAACAGAGCGAAAAAAGAGGAAGTATGACGAGGATTCCTCTAGCATTACCACTGTTATAAAGGATATGTTTGCTGAATTTTCGAGGGATCAGGACAGGCGTTTCCAAGATTTGCAAGCGACAATTACCAATTTAAATGACCAGAACTTAGAACTTCGTAATAGCGTTGACATGATGTCAGCAAAATATGATGAGTTTTTATCGAAGATTACCTGCCTTGAAAAGGAGAAACAGGACGATAAAAAACTTATCAAAAATTTAGAAGAAAAAATTGAAACTATGGAACGTAAATCCCGATCTTCCGGTGTTGAGGTCAGGAATCGCCCGAAAACTCAAGGCGAAACCAAGGAAACCTTATGTGATGTTATAACGAATCTGGGTAAGACATTAGATCTTAATATTCTAGTGAACGACGTTCGAGATGTCTACAGGTTAAGCACGAAAGATAATACAAACCCCGTAGTGGTTGACTTTACCACAGTACTGTTGAAAGATAAGTTCTTGAGGGCAGTAAAATCTTTTAATAAAAATAAAAATCCAGATCTAAAGTTGAACACTAGTCACATCAAGTCTCTAGGCCCACAAAAAGCAATAAAGCCTATATTCGTATCGGAGATGTTAACTTACAACACCCAGAGGTTATACTACCTTGCAAGAAATTTTCAAAGGAGCCATAAATACACCTTCTGCTGGACTGCAAATGGAATAGTCTATGTACGTAAGGAACTCGGCTGCCCCCAAAGCCATATAACAAGTGAAGAGGGTCTTGACTATTTAAAGAAAAATCAATGACTATTTTTTATTTACGTTAGCTTTCATACCATCTGCTTTGCATTTTTACCAGTCAACTATGGAAGTGATTTCATTCCGAGTACCTTGTCTTATATTGTATATTATGTTGATTGTAAGTTGAAAATTAGCATGCTCACATTAATTAAGTATATACACACACATATCACACTGTACACATATTATTACTTTTTTTCTGTAGACTTGAATAATACTAAACCTTCTTTATATCTGAAATATTTTAGCAATGACAAAGTAGATAACCCGTATGACTCCTTTTCTATATTCGCTCAGGTAGGACAATCAGTTTATGAACTGAAAACAAAATATCACACCACAAACTTACCTTCCCTTCGTAGTGATTATCAGCTGATGCATATATGTACCATTGTCACCCATGGCTAATATAAATAATTTGATTACCGATATCGACAGTTTCGATGTTTCGGAATCGTTGACATGCGAAGTTGACGAATGCAAGAAAATGTTTCCCACTCACCCATCTTTATCAATATTATCCCAAAACATTCGTAGTATAAATCGCAACTTTTTAGGCTTTCAGGTCTTATTGACTAGACTTGGGATCGAGTATGACGAGCTGATTCTCACTGAATGTTGGTTATCCTGTGTTGGTTCTTTACCGAGCATGCCAGGGTATTGTTCCTTCGCAACGTCAAACAATCCAATACAGAATGATGGCGTTGTTGTTTATGTGAAGGACCAACTCACTTTTACTGTTGAAGAAATTCTGTTACAGAACAGTAACTGCCTGCTTATCAAAATTGGTAACAATGAAACAGCTATCCTAGCTGTATACCGGTCACCCTCGTATGCAAACATAGATCCATTCCTTGCCTCATTAGAAAATTGTTTAAGGAACCTATCAGGATGTAGGAACATTGCCATTATAGGTGATATTAACATTGATATCTACTCTCCAACCTCTGATGCCAATCAATATCTTGCCCTCACCAGTTATCATGGCCTTCTGCCAGCTCACTACTTTATTACCCGTGATGCCAGTGGAACGTGTATTGACCATGTTCTCCTGAAAACTAAAATCCCATCAGTTACGATAGTACCACAATCAACCCTGACAGATCATAAAGCAATCATACTATGTATAAAGAAAAAACAAACACGTAATTTTGCTTTTAATACCCGAACCAAAATTAACAAAGGATGCTTGAACAACTACGTGGCAAATATAGATTTTGACCCAATATATGCGACTAACGACAGCAACTGTGCAATGACCTATATCGTTACTGAATTAAAATCAGCCATAAGTAAATCCTCAACAACAGTACCTTTATCAAGTCGGAAAAGGATAATTAAACCCTGGATTGCGCAGGGTCTCTTACGTTGCCTTCGAAACAGAGATAAACATAACATAAACTCACGCCTATATCCCCGAAGGGGTAGGCAGAGGTGCTAGCACCCACATTTCGCCAGTTTATGTTTAGGTCCCAATGTAATAGGTGGCGAGCCTATTGCCATTAACCGGGCACTTATAAACCTGCGATAAATACACACATAACTTCGAAAAGCATCGAAAAGTCATTGGTGTGTGCCATGGTAAAACCTGGGATCGAACCCGAGACCTCGTCTCAGCAGTCCATTACCCATACCACTAGGCTACCGCTAAATTACACGTAAAATCAAAATCTTGTCCTGAAAATTCTGTTCTCAAAACAACCTATACCCGTTACAGGAATTTTTGTGTTTCAATCTTTAAAAAACTTAAGCGAAGCTATGAAAGGGATCGTATTCAGAAAGCCGGCAAAAATACCAAAAAGTTGTGGGAAACAATCAAGGATATCACAAATACGACCAAAGATGTGTCCTACCCTAAAGAACTACTTAACTTCACGTATTCTCCGCATGACTCAGTGAATGCAATCAACAATTATTTTGCTAATGTTGGTAGAACTCTTGCGGAGACACTAACCTCAAGTCAAACATCTTCCTCTAGCACAATAAGCCCTTTGAATAATGGTGATGACTCTTTCGTACTCCTAAACACTGATGAAGCAGAGGTTGCAAGTCTCATAATGGCACTCAAAAATGACTGTTCTGTGGGGTGGGATAATATCTCACCCGAGCTATTAAAAGAAAATAGTGCTATTCTAGTGCCTCACCTGACTCACATTTTTAATATGTGTTTGACAAATGGCGTCTTCCCTAATGGACTTAAAAGGTCTCAAATTCGCCCGATTCACAAAGGTGGAGATAGAGACAGTGTTGAGAACTTTAGACCTATATCAATTTTACCAACACTTTCAAAGATATTAGAAAGAATTATGAATAACAGGTTAGTTGATTACTTAGAAAGCAAAGGCATTCTATCTAAAAATCAGTTTGGCTTCCGCAAGGGAAAATGCACTGACGATGCGGTTGGTATTCTCACAGATTTCATAACATCTAATTTAGACAAGGGCAAAAAATTTCTATCTATTTTCCTAGACTTATCTAAAGCGTTCGATACTGTCTCTGTTCCCACTCTGGTGCATAAGCTGGAAGAAGTTGGGGTTAGAGGAATACAATTGAAGCTTTTTACTGACTATTTATCAAATAGAACACAGTATGTAAGGGTGGGTTCGTACATAAGTACTGATCTTCCTGTGTGTTACGGTGTCCCCCAAGGAAGTATTCTAGGGCCGACTCTCTTTCTCATTTACGTAAATGACCTTCTCTCTCTAAATATACCTGAGGGTAAAGTCATCTCGTATGCGGATGACACTGCCCTTATCTTCACAGCTAAAACTTGGGAAGATGTTTATTACTATGCTCAAAATGGTCTTAACTCTGTCAAACTTTGGCTACAAGAAAACCTTCTGGCACTAAATGCTGATAAAACCAAATATATTGCCTTCTCCATTCGAGCCTCTGTCCATACGGATAATGAATTGATTGTCCATCACTGTATGTCTCCGTCATTGCCGAATACTCCTTGCACCTCCAAATGCAAAACACTACACCGTACCCAAACAATTAAATACCTGGGAGTTACGATTGATCAACATTTTAATTTCAAAGCTCACATAGAAGCACTGAGCAAGAGGATTCGTAAACTTACCTTCATATTTAAAACTTTGAGATGTGTACTACTGCCTGACACTCTTAAGCAAGTCTACTATGCCCTCTGTCAATCAGTAATTACATACTGCATAGCATCTTGGGGTGGAGCACTAAAAACAACCCTCATTCAGTTGGAGGTTGCTCAGCGAAGTATTCTTAAGCTCAGTACCTTCAAACCGTTTCGATACCCTACTAAACTTTTGTACGAATATTGTGATGTCCTAACTGTGTGCCAGTTATTTATATTAAGTATAACGTTGAAACAACATTCTTTACTAGACTATACACAAGAATTAACATCTCAGCGGAGATGTTTTGCAGTGTGTGACCGTACATTACAACCTAAAACATCTTTTATTCGCAGGTTTTTTCCATTCCTAGGTCCTTACACGTACAACAAACTTAATAAAATTGTCAAAATATATCCATTAACTAAATTACAAGTAAAAAAAGCAGTATCCAACTATTTGAGCGAATTATCATATGATGAAACTGAGATAGTTATAACCGTTAAAGAGTAATTAAATATAGCTAAGTATTGGTTATAATTTATCATAACAACTTTGAGCAAGCAAAGCAGGTTACAGAAAAGTATCATGCTTACACTATGTTACTCTCCTCTCACACTCACTCTATTAAGCACACATCTATACACTACACCTATACATACTCACATAACATACACATTCATATTATGCACACACCCATACATACCATAAGGGTATACACACAACTCACACATAACACACACAGGGAAAGGGACGCGTTCTTTATTTTACTTTGTTTTATTTTGATTTGTTTTTAATTACAAATTTGTAATTTTTGTTTTTACACAATACACATAAATTTGTATCTTAAATATACCCAGAAGTCGGGGTGGAGGCGCTGTTAGCTGAAATACAGGTGAGAAGCCTAGTTCAGCAGCAGATGCTAATACCAGACACAAATTGTAAAACTTAATTTTAACATTGTCAACCATAAATTGTGTTATTATGTCGAATTTCTTTTGGTTAATAAATTATTATAAATTATTAAAAAAAAAAAAAAAAAAACCGTACTCTTCTTTTTTTTGAGTAGGTTAATATTGAAGTCACCAAATACAATAGCCCTTCTCCGTTGCTCAAGTTGGGACGTAGTTAAGTTTCATAGATTTCATAAAATTACTTTTATGTTTAGATACAATTCCTTCCAAAATATAGGTCTAAGGGTAAGTAATACGCATTAGTTAACTGGTTTTGTTTGTTACTGTTATCAGAATTATTATGGGATTCGGATAAAAGGATGGAAAAATATAAATCTCAAAACCGTTTTAATACAATTTTGCGAAGGTACATAATTCTTACTAAGTACTAGTTATCATAATTATTTCTTCACGTCAACCGACGTTACAAAATAAGCAATGAAGCGGGCCTCCAATGTTGAGCAAGCCAAACAGGAGTCACTTCCGCAGAAGCCAAGATAAGCCAAATCAAGAGCTTCTGATGCAATCTGGACTACTGCTGATATGATCATGAGCTACATATAGGACAATATATATCATAAATATCAATATACCTACCTACCTACCATTTTAATTATGGAACTCCATAACCCACTGCGGAACAATGCCTTTTTTTCAGCGTGTGGAAACCCCCACGGGCTTCATCGGTGCCGACGATGGGGTGGGCGTGTAAGAATTGCACCGACTAAAACCACACGGTGTCCTTCCCAAGTGTCCATTGCAGGGCACCCCGGTTAAGCCTTCGAAAGGATAACCCCAGGGTTAGCGGCGGACTTTGGCCGCCACCACGGCCCTGCCTGGTGGGGTCGGGTTTTATCCCGCGTCGGGGAGGTTGCAGGCTGCAACTATAGCTGCGATAGTCTGGATGCGGTAGGCAGAGTATCGGTTGCTATGCCGTACATTGGGAAAGGGTAATGTCCAGCAGTTGAAATTGAATTCTAATCGCAATTTTTTAATGATGTGTTCAAGTACAAATTTACAGTTAAGGGTCTTCACCTTTACTCGTGCTATAAGACCTTACTTCTAGACAAATTTCATGATTCTAGCTCAATGGGATTTATGATGAGCGAGCATATGAATTATGCATAAACGGTTGTATCTTTGGATTGCGTGGAGTAAGAACTTTGATTTATACGCAGCTTCAAGGGGTTGCAAAGTGGAACCCTAAAAGGGAAGAATAATTAAAAGTTGATAGAACACTAATTAGCCATTACGGTTAGGTTATACTACTATATATATCATTAGGTTAGGTTAATGTTCAGTTAAGCCTATTTAAATGATTCTATCTGTTGACAGATAGAATCATTTCATAAATCTAAGTTTAACTGCCTACGCTTAAATTTATTTAATGACCCAGTTTCACACATAACATATACACACTTAGTAGCAGCCAGAATAGTATAGGCGAATCGTAGAGCTAGTAGCATATGTTTACGTTACTCACAAACGATAGATCACCGGTCAGAACCGTAATGTTGTATTCTAAGTTCTTGTTAATTTTGTATTCTAAGTTCTTGTTAATTTTGTATAACACAATTGTGGTAGGACATACCGTACATAACATAAATTATGAGGATTTACAACTAACCTGTGACCTAAAAAATTAAAATATTATGATTAAGAATAGTCCTGATTAATAATAATTATGTGTAGGTATTATAATAGCCGACATAAAAATCAACAATAGAATGAAGCTTCTAAATTCGGCAGCAATGTGTACTTCTTATTCAAAATGTGTGAACTAGTGCTGTGAACTGTGTTATAAATACTTTCATAATATTCATGATAAGCTTATTTTATCCTCATCTAATAGGCCGTACATCCAAATATATTTGGGCAGAGGTTACGGTTTAAAAACAGCTATTTATTATGGTCCCACATAGCTCATAGGCGACGAACCTACACCAGTATACCGGGCACAATTCCTGATACCACCGTGGTCTTGGGTGTATTGTATCTGTGTTCAAGGAATAGTACTTCTATAGTTCCTGTACAATTGAACTGATTATGTGGGGATAGTCATACCGTGCTTAAGAAAAACAACAAAGATATAGTTCACCGTACCTCGAGTTTATTGAATATAGACAATTTATAATTAATTTACAAAAGAACGTTAATGTAATTATTGATCATTCATTTCGTGGACAATGCATGTTAATGTCAAACATGTTGCATGGACAACTACTAAAATGAATAATAATCAATATAACATTAACACCCAAGATTTACGCACGAACTTATATGAGCTACTTTTGCTATAAACAACAAATGTATTACAGTCAAAACATACAATTTTTTTTATTCTGTTGCTACGACTTATGACCAATACAAAAATCAAAACCTCTCTCAATAATACAATTACAGGTATTACTGACCAGTTACATTACATACAATTTGCGTGGGGGTTGCGTGATGAGTAATGCATTGGACTTCCAATTAAAAAGATGCAGGTGAAGTGGATTCATACTGCGGTGATGCAGATTTGTTCATAGGTGCCTCCCGATATCGGTGCACTCACGCGTCGTATCCATGGCGCATGTGAAACATAGTTAGTGAATAATGAAAAGATCACATGTACACATGTACATAAACGCTGTATGCAATGAACAAATAAGAACAGAGAAAATCATTTATTCTAATAATTTTATAGCGCTTGTTAATGACGACCCTCAAAGAAGTAAACGAAGTAGATCTCGTAAATGTCCTGCAGTAGGTATATGTACTTGCGATCCAGTGCCTTGTAGAGATGAATAGACTTTTGCCAACTTCACCATATACGTAGAATTGATATAAGTACATGGAACAATGTCTTACATGTATGATAAAAGCGGCTTTAAAAAGCCTTTCGTAGAAGAGTGAGAAGCTAGCTGAAAAGAGTAATTTTAAAATTAATCAACATCCACAAGCTTTAATACATAAATAAATAAGCCCAGCTGCGCGAATGTACCGAGTTGAACTCCGAACTAGATAGATTATGTCTTACTTAAAACTGTTCACCCGTTGGTCTATGGACGGTGTCGGCTTTTGTTGCGACGACGGAACGATGACTAGCGGCTTATATCAGGTGCTCAAAAATATTAATAGAATCAATATGAGTATTAATGATTCAGTAAATGAAACAAAAAATAACGTTACTAAAGTTATCATATACATGTCAAGTCAAACAGTATTTGCATTTGTAATCGATTGCAGTTACCTCCTCGCCATCCTCGCATATTTGGTCCAGTACAGACCAAATGCGTCTCTTTTGTTCTTCAGCTGTAAAAAAATACGAGTTAAAATAAGATGCGCACTTTTAAATAAGAAATAATTTATGCAAAGTATTTAGAGAAGTGTTATTACTTAGCGCGTCCAGTGCTGCTGGACGGTTTTTCCTCTTCAACTGTTTCACCCTGCAGCGCTAGTTGCCGCGACAACTGAAGAACTTTAGCAAAAGAACGATAGTTAAATAAACGTTTCGAGCAGTCGCTGTTATTGTGCGTACTTATATGAAATACAACTGATATTTACCTTGCATCTTTAACTTTGCGTTTTCCCGCTTCAAATCGGCTACTTCCCCGGTCCTTTGACGGATGAAATTGACCGTAGTGGCCAGCAATTCTGCGTTGGTTACCTGTAACAGGCCGCAAAGATAAAGTTTAGTATTCCTTACAGTAACCGTTTTTACATCAAAGTATTTGGTCATCTTACGTCAGAGCCACTTCCGACGGCTTCAGCAAGCTCTGCCATCGCCGCAGCCGTCTCCTCACGACGCTCTCTTTCATAAAGAGCGTTACGCGCTCGTTTCTCTTCCTGTTAATAGAAAACTTAATTAAAGAACACCTCTTAATAAATAATAAGAAAGGGAGTTTCTCATCAAATTGTACTTCATGAAATTACTTACGCGTGAAAGCGGCACCCGGTTCGTGCCGGTTGGCCTCCCACGACGACGCCCGTTCTTAGGCGCGGCATTTTGTTCTTGTTTCTGAAACAGAATAAACGGGTAAATTTCAAGATTAAGAATTTTTACCTAATTTTTCTGATATTTTTTTTTTTTTGCTAACATTACATAATATTAAGTGACATGAAATGTAAGAAGAATTTGTCTAAACCAGAAAATACTTTTTATTGGCCGGGTAGGTACCACCGTGCACGTTTGCGAAAAACCCTCCATAGTAATCCAATTTCGGTTTGATTGCGTTCAGGGGTCAGCAAGTGCATAGCCGGGCAGGGGTGGGATTGTGGTCGCAGCACTAGTGGGACCGGTGGGTGTCACGCGGTGCTGCGACGGCTATCCTCTTCTGATGAGGCCGTCAAGCTGAGTGCCACCATTGTTAACATGGTACGTGTATTTAATGGTGACCGTCTTTCCTGAGACTTTACCTTCAGCTTACCATCAGGCGAGGTGAAGTCAAATTGACGTGTTCTAAATATAAAAAAAAAACCGCGCATCAGTGACAAATTCCGAGAAAAGCCAGCCATTGTCGAGCGCCAGCCTGCCGTCCTACCATACGTATGAGGGGTCACTGTCAAGATTGGCTTCATCTTGAAGCGAGCTTTAATAATCGCATATTACAAGCCGCCAACGAAGATATGTCAATTTTTATCATCTGTCAAGTGCCAACTAAACCTGCTTGATGCAGGGTCTATAAAATAGACTGTGACTGTGGGCTCTCTCATATTGGTCAAATCAAGGGAAGCATTGGCCCTCGCGCAAAAGAAAACATAGCTAATATAAAACACCAACGCTCAAAAAAGTCTGCTGTATGTAAGCACGTGCAACAGGGGACCAAGCATTACCTAAGATTAAATAAACCACAGATACTCGCTAAAGAGGGCACGCCGCAATAGCGGCAGTAAGGCCCATCATGGAGGATTGGCTAGAGAGGAGTCACGGAAGCCTGTCGTACCGACTGACGCAGGTGATCTCCGGTAAGGGGAACTTCGGGGACCACCTGTATCGGATCAGGAAGGAGCCAACGCCTGAGTGTCATCACTGCGACGCGAGCGAGGACTCAGGGCTGCACACGCTGGCGGACTGCCCGGCTTGGTAGGCGCCGAGGCGTAAAATTGGGAAAGCCACCGGGGTGGAAGTCCTCTCGCTCGGCAGCATGATTGCGCCAATGGTGCGGAGCGCGAGCGCGTGGGCCGCCGCCACCTCCTGCGAGCATGTAATGCTCGCGAAGGAGATGGTGGAGCGCGCCCGGGAGAGGTTTAGAACTCTCCCGGCCCGCCGAGCCCGCAACAAACAAGCTCGCCGCCCGTCGCAGGCGACTCAGGCGCCGGACGTCGCTTAACGACCTCCGTCCTCCATGAGCGCAGGCCTGGCGGTGGCAGGTAAAGCCGCCAGTCACCCTGCTGGAGTGACAAGCGGCCGGGACGCCGGGGCGACTAGCGCCCCTCCCCCAAACCGGTGCAAGACGGGGACATCATGGTGCCCAAACCCGAGGGGGCCATCTCGAAACCGGAGATGGCCCAGGGTCAGTCGGCGTGCGAGGGACATGCTCTATGGGCAACCTTACACCGTCTCGGGTCTTCAGACCCGAGATGGCGTGCGGTTTTAGTCGGTTCAAGCCCGACATAACCGCCCCCGTTGGCCGGCGGGGAGGTATACGGAGGGATTTCCGCATGAAAAAAAAAAACTCGCTAAAGAAAATCTGTTCTTACCTGTGTGTGATGCTCCGCGAGGCTATTGAAATCAAAAAACCTAAGAATTAATAAATCTCATCAGAACTATTATAAGATCCGCGTAAAAACGCTAGAAAATTAGCATATGATAGTGATATAAGACCAATTACTTATAACTAGAACGACTTAATTTTGGTTAAAAACGAAAGTGGCAATAAGATGGAAAAATTATATAATGGTCTATATGTAGTTTTAGAGGATTGCCATCTTAATGTTAAGATTCTAACATGAAACATAACATAAAAACATACTACATTGAGACCTAAACATAACTGGCGAATCGTGGGTGTGTAATACACCTCTGCCTACCCCTTCGAGGATACAGACGTGAAGTTATCAGACAGGCCATCGCCAAAACGGCGCTGGAGGAGCTCCTCGCTAGGAGCGTCTCCGAGGAGGAGGCGAAGCTCAGGACCCGGGTCACAAGACTGGAAACTGAGCTCGCTAACTCCTTGGAGCAACAGCGGGTTCTCCGGGAGTCTGCGGTGAGGACGCCGCAGACTTGTCTACGCCCGGGATTACTGACCTCCAGAATCGGGACCTGAGGACGGCAGTTGGCCGACTCGTCGTCCTTTCAGAAGCAGGCGTGGCGGAGGCGTGTCGTGTGTGTCCTACATACGCCCGCCAACTCACCGACAGCACCAGGCGAGGCCGCGGTGGCGACCAAAGTCCGCCGGTAACCCTGGGGTTATCCTTTCGAGGGCTTACCCAGGGTGCCCGGCAATGGACACTTGGGAAGGACACCGTGTGGGGTTAGTCGGTCCGATTCCGACACGACCACCCAACCGTCGGCACCGATGGGGCGAAGCCCGTGGGGGTTTCCACAGGCTAAAAAAAAAAAGCTTAAGAGCGGCAGCGGCAGCCCCTTTATTGCAGTTGCTGTCACAGTAATGAATAGGACACTAATACATAGGGCGCACTAGTACTTCCCGGAACTGGCCCCTTACATATAAAATACTAGCTGTTGCCCGCGACTCTGTCCATGAGAAATTTTGATCCCGTTTCCGCTTCCCATGGAAACCTATTCCTGGGATAAAAAGTACCTATGTCCTATTTCATACTATAATCTATCCCTGTACCAAATTTCAGCCAGATCCGTTCAGCCGTTCTGACGTGATTGAGTAACAAACATCCATCCATACATCCATCCATCCAAACTTTCAAATTTATGATATTAGTGGGAAGTGGGATAGTGAGATTTAAGAAGTTATAACAACAATCGAAAAAGAAACTCTTTGGCTGTAGAAAACAATTTGTTTAGTGTGGCTGTCAATTGTTTCAACAATTCGGCGCCATTTTAAAAATGGCTTGCTCTCATTAATTTGTTGATGTGGAATTAACCCGGGAAAATGTTCGTACTGTGATTTTCCACGATTCAGACTATTTATAGCTGGTTAGCAGAATTAAAACGCAGTCAATCTCAGGGTTGAATTTCGTGAAGGACGCCCATGTACCGCTGTGAACAACAAAAGCATTGATGCTGTGCGCCGTATGATCGAAACGGACAGTCATGTGTTCTACCATGAGATTTGAACATCTCCAGATATAGGCATGCGTCAAATTCAATAAATCTTACACAAAAATTTGGGTGTGAGAAACCTGTGCTCTAGATGGATCCCACACAATTTGACTGAGGCTCAAAACCATGGATTTATTGCTACAATCCCAAAACAAAGCAGCAATCGAACGTTTAACGATTTAACCAACCATTAACCAAAGTGGCTCGCGTTAATCGCTTTTTTTATAAAACTGGATACGTGGTTACTTTTGCTTTAGATAATTGTCCTTCTGTAAATTGTGACTGGTACACGACCTCTTCTCACCTTTGAGATGTATTGACGTATCTATGAGTATGGCTGAATAAACATATTATACACCAACATAATACACATCAACTTCTATCTGACGTCACCACGGAGGAATGTAAATGAATTAAATGAAGATTTGTAAATGGGTCCTGCTGCTATCAAACTTGTATCGGTATTTTTAGGGTTTCTTAATTTTTCAACTAAGTAAAAGATAAAGATAAAATATTCTTTATTGTACACCATAAAAGTAATACTATATAAATAACATTCAACCTAAGCTTAATGTACAATGGGCGGCCTTATCGCTAACAGCCATCTCTTCCAGGCAACCTTTGGATGGACAGAAACCAAAAGAGATGATAAGGGCAGTGCACAATTACCAAGAAAAAAGAAAGAAAAAACGATAAATATATTAGACAAATAAACAAAATTACATATTTATCAGGCGTATATCAAAAAAATATACGCAATATATTACATTATAACATACATATAACTTCATACCTTCACGCCTGTATCCCCGAAGGGGTAGGCAGAGGTGTATTACACACCCACGATTCGCCAGTTATGTTTAGGTCCCAATGTAATAGGGGGCGAGCCTATTGCCATCTACCGGGCACATTACTAAGCGAGCGATAATCAACATTTTTAATACACACATAACTACGAAAGGTCAGAGGTGTGTGCCCGGGGCGACTGAGGATCGAACTCGAGACCTCGTCTCTTCAGTCCGTTACGTACACCACTAGGCTATCGCCTAGTGGTGATAGCCACGACAATTATATATATATTGTATAAGTGTATACAATATATATAATACAAAATAGTTTTCATCTCTCCTGTTCGGAAAGTTTAATTTTCATGGGTAGATAGCCGGGTGGAAACCAGCGGGGGGGTATCCGAAGGGATTTCCGCACGATAAAAAAAAAAGGTATTTATTTATATTGAATCTCGTTTTCCCCCTAATTATTTAGCAAACTTAGTTCTTTTTTTAATTCTGAAAAAAAGTTATAATTCACGTACATACTGCCAACAAGAGAAAAGTTTTGAAAATCGAATCTATTAGTTACATTGTAATCAAGTATATAGGCGGCCATGTAAAAAAAAGCGTCATGATATCAAGGCATTATGACGTAACTTAATTATCATGGACTCCATGGCAAACCCGAAAATTAAAAAAAAATTACTTTCCACCCTAGGAATGAAATGAGCTACTTTCCACCCGGCTATCTACCCATGAAAATTAAACTTTCCGAACAGGAGAGATGAAAACTATTTTGTATTATATATATTGTATACACTTATACAATATATATATAATTGTCGTGGCTATCACCACTAGGCGATAGCCTAGTGGTGTACGTAACGGACTGAAGAGACGAGGTCTCGAGTTCGATCCTCAGTCGCCCCGGGCACACACCTCTGACCTTTCGTAGTTATGTGTGTATTAAAAATGTTGATTATCGCTCGCTTAGTAATGTGCCCGGTAGATGGCAATAGGCTCGCCCCCTATTACATTGGGACCTAAACATAACTGGCGAATCGTGGGTGTGTAATACACCTCTGCCTACCCCTTCGGGGATACAGGCGTGAAGGTATGAAGTTATATGTATGTTATAATGTAATATATTGCGTATATTTTTTTGATATACGCCTGATAAATATGTAATTTTGTTTATTTGTCTAATATATTTATCGTTTTTTCTTTCTTTTTTCTTGGTAATTGTGCACTGCCCTTATCATCTCTTTTGGTTTCTGTCCATCCAAAGGTTGCCTGGAAGAGATGGCTGTTAGCGATAAGGCCGCCCATTGTACATTAAGCTTAGGTTGAATGTTATTTATATAGTATTACTTTTATGGTGTACAATAAAGAATATTTTATCTTTATCTTTTACTTAGTTGAAAAATTAAGAAACCCTAAAAATACCGATACAAGTTTGATAGCAGCAGGACCCATTTACAAATCTTCATTTAATTCATTTACATTCCTCCGTGGTGACGTCAGATAGAAGTTGATGTGTATTATGTTGGTGTATAATATGTTTATTCAGCCATACTCATAGATACGTCAATACATCTCAAAGGTGAGAAGAGGTCGTGTACCAGTCACAATTTACAGAAGGACAATTATCTAAAGCAAAAGTAACCACGTATCCAGTTTTATAAAAAAAGCGATTAACGCGAGCCACTTTGGTTAATGGTTGGTTAAATCGTTAAACGTTCGATTGCTGCTTTGTTTTGGGATTGTAGCAATAAATCCATGGTTTTGAGCCTCAGTCAAATTGTGTGGGATCCATCTAGAGCACAGGTTTCTCACACCCAAATTTTTGTGTAAGATTTATTGAATTTGACGCATGCCTATATCTGGAGATGTTCAAATCTCATGGTAGAACACATGACTGTCCGTTTCGATCATACGGCGCACAGCATCAATGCTTTTGTTGTTCACAGCGGTACATGGGCGTCCTTCACGAAATTCAACCCTGAGATTGACTGCGTTTTAATTCTGCTAACCAGCTATAAATAGTCTGAATCGTGGAAAATCACAGTACGAACATTTTCCCGGGTTAATTCCACATCAACAAATTAATGAGAGCAAGCCATTTTTAAAATGGCGCCGAATTGTTGAAACAATTGACAGCCACACTAAACAAATTGTTTTCTACAGCCAAAGAGTTTCTTTTTCGATTGTTGTTATAACTTCTTAAATCTCACTATCCCACTTCCCACTAATATCATAAATTTGAAAGTTTGGATGGATGGATGTATGGATGGATGTTTGTTACTCAATCACGTCAGAACGGCTGAACGGATCTGGCTGAAATTTGGTACAGGGATAGATTATAGTATGAAATAGGACATAGGTACTTTTTATCCCAGGAATAGGTTTCCATGGGAAGCGGAAACGGGATCAAAATTTCTCATGGACAGAGTCGCGGGCAACAGCTAGTATTTTATATGTAAGGGGCCAGTTCCGGGAAGTACTAGTGCGCCCTATGTATTAGTGTCCTATTCATTACTGTGACAGCAACTGCAATAAAGGGGCTGCCGCTGCCGCTCTTAAGCTTTTTTTTTTTAGCCTGTGGAAACCCCCACGGGCTTCGCCCCATCGGTGCCGACGGTTGGGTGGTCGTGTCGGAATCGGACCGACTAACCCCACACGGTGTCCTTCCCAAGTGTCCATTGCCGGGCACCCTGGGTAAGCCCTCGAAAGGATAACCCCAGGGTTACCGGCGGACTTTGGTCGCCACCGCGGCCTCGCCTGGTGCTGTCGGTGAGTTGGCGGGCGTATGTAGGACACACACGACACGCCTCCGCCACGCCTGCTTCTGAAAGGACGACGAGTCGGCCAACTGCCGTCCTCAGGTCCCGATTCTGGAGGTCAGTAATCCCGGGCGTAGACAAGTCTGCGGCGTCCTCACCGCAGACTCCCGGAGAACCCGCTGTTGCTCCAAGGAGTTAGCGAGCTCAGTTTCCAGTCTTGTGACCCGGGTCCTGAGCTTCGCCTCCTCCTCGGAGACGCTCCTAGCGAGGAGCTCCTCCAGCGCCGTTTTGGCGATGGCCTGTCTGATAACTTCACGTCTGTATCCTCGAAGGGGTAGGCAGAGGTGTATTACACACCCACGATTCGCCAGTTATGTTTAGGTCTCAATGTAGTATGTTTTTATGTTATGTTTCATGTTAGAATCTTAACATTAAGATGGCAATCCTCTAAAACTACATATAGACCATTATATAATTTTTCCATCTTATTGCCACTTTCGTTTTTAACCAAAATTAAGTCGTTCTAGTTATAAGTAATTGGTCTTATATCACTATCATATGCTAATTTTCTAGCGTTTTTACGCGGATCTTATAATAGTTCTGATGAGATTTATTAATTCTTAGGTTTTTTGATTTCAATAGCCTCGCGGAGCATCACACACAGGTAAGAACAGATTTTCTTTAGCGAGTTTTTTTTTTCATGCGGAAATCCCTCCGTATACCTCCCCGCCGGCCAACGGGGGCGGTTATGTCGGGCTTGAACCGACTAAAACCGCACGCCATCTCGGGTCTGAAGACCCGAGACGGTGTAAGGTTGCCCATAGAGCATGTCCCTCGCACGCCGACTGACCCTGGGCCATCTCCGGTTTCGAGATGGCCCCCTCGGGTTTGGGCACCATGATGTCCCCGTCTTGCACCGGTTTGGGGGAGGGGCGCTAGTCGCCCCGGCGTCCCGGCCGCTTGTCACTCCAGCAGGGTGACTGGCGGCTTTACCTGCCACCGCCAGGCCTGCGCTCATGGAGGACGGAGGTCGTTAAGCGACGTCCGGCGCCTGAGTCGCCTGCGACGGGCGGCGAGCTTGTTTGTTGCGGGCTCGGCGGGCCGGGAGAGTTCTAAACCTCTCCCGGGCGCGCTCCACCATCTCCTTCGCGAGCATTACATGCTCGCAGGAGGTGGCGACGGCCCACGCGCTCGCGCTCCGCACCATTGGCGCAATCATGCTGCCGAGCGAGAGGACTTCCACCCCGGTGGCTTTCCCAATTTTACGCCTCGGCGCCTACCAAGCCGGGCAGTCCGCCAGCGTGTGCAGCCCTGAGTCCTCGCTCGCGTCGCAGTGATGACACTCAGGCGTTGGCTCCTTCCTGATCCGATACAGGTGGTCCCCGAAGTTCCCCTTACCGGAGATCACCTGCGTCAGTCGGTACGACAGGCTTCCGTGACTCCTCTCTAGCCAATCCTCCATGATGGGCCTTACTGCCGCTATTGCGGCGTGCCCTCTTTAGCGAGTATCTGTGGTTTATTTAATCTTAGGTAATGCTTGGTCCCCTGTTGCACGTGCTTACATACAGCAGACTTTTTTGAGCGTTGGTGTTTTATATTAGCTATGTTTTCTTTTGCGCGAGGGCCAATGCTTCCCTTGATTTGACCAATATGAGAGAGCCCACAGTCACAGTCTATTTTATAGACCCTGCATCAAGCAGGTTTAGTTGGCACTTGACAGATGATAAAAATTGACATATCTTCGTTGGCGGCTTGTAATATGCGACACACCCACGATTCGCCAGTTATGTTTAGGTCCCAATGTAATAGGGGGCGAGCCTATTGCCATCTACCGGGCACATTACTAAGCGAGCGATAATCAACATTTTTAATACACACATAACTACGAAAGGTCAGAGGTGTGTGCCCGGGGCGACTGAGGATCGAACTCGAGACCTCGTCTCTTCAGTCCGTTACGTACACCACTAGGCTATCGCCTAGTGGTGATAGCCACGACAATTATATATATATTGTATAAGTGTATACAATATATATAATACAAAATAGTTTTCATCTCTCCTGTTCGGAAAGTTTAATTTTCATGGGTAGATAGCCGGGTGGAAAGTAGCTCATTTCATTCCTAGGGTGGAAAGTAATTTTTTTTTAATTTTCGGGTTTGCCATGGAGTCCATGATAATTAAGTTACGTCATAATGCCTTGATATCATGACGCTTTTTTTTACATGGCCGCCTATATACTTGATTACAATGTAACTAATAGATTCGATTTTCAAAACTTTTCTCTTGTTGGCAGTATGTACGTGAATTATAACTTTTTTTCAGAATTAAAAAAAGAACTAAGTTTGCTAAATAATTAGGGGGAAAACGAGATTCAATATAAATAAATACCTTTTTTTTTTTTTTATCGTGCGGAAATCCCTTCGGATACCCCCCCGCGTGCCAGCGGGGGCGGTTATGTCGGGCTTGAACCGACTAAAACCGCACGCCGTCTCGGGTCTACAGACGCCGGGGTGTAAGGTTGCCCATAGAGCATATCCCTTGCACCCCGACTGACCCTGGGCCATCTCCGGTTTCGAGATGGCCCCCTCGGGTTTAGAAACCACGGTGTCCCCGTCTTGCCCCGGTTTGGGGGAGGGGCGCCAGTCGCCCCACCGTCCCGGCCTGCTTCTGCTTGCCTGACAGGTGGCCTCACCCGCCACCCCCAGGCCTGCGCTCATGGAGGACGGAGGTCGTTAAGCGACCTCCGGCGCCTGAGTCGCCTGCGACGCGCGGCGAGCAAGTTGCGGGCTCGGCGGTCCAGGAGAGTTCTAAGTCTCTCCCGGGCGCGCTCCGCCATCTCCTTCGCGAGCATTACATGCTCGCAGAAGGAGGTCGCGGCGGCCCACGCGCTCTCGCTCCGCACCATTGCCGCAATCATGCTGCCGAGCGAGAGGACTCCCACCCCGATGGCTGCCACGAGGTCACGCCTCGGCGCCTCCCGTGCGGGGCAGTCCGTCAGCGTGTGCAGCCCTGAGTCCTCGCTCGCGTCGCAGTGATGACACTCAGGCGTTGGCTCCTTCCTGATCCGATGCAGGTGGTCCCCGAAGCACCCCTTCCCGGAGACCACCTGCGTCAGTCGGTACGAGAGGCTTCCGTGTCGCCTCTCCAGCCAATCCTCCATGATGGGCCTTTCCGCCGCTATTGCGGCGTGCCCTGCGCTTGGTCGCCCAAGTCGTTCCTTCCACTCCACCACGATGGCCTGGCGGAGCTGGGACTGCACGGCCTCGATTTCTCGAGGCTCGGGGTTCCATTCCTGCTCCCGTGCCTCCTTTCGCCACTGGTACAGTTGCGAAAGGGCTCCCGCTTCCAGGTCCCATGGCGGAGTTCCGGCAAGGAGACTCGCCGCCTCGAAGGAGATCGTGCGGTACCCGCGGATGACCCTGATGGCCATAACTCGCTGCGGAGCGCGCAGCATCCGCACAGCTCTGGTCCTCAGGGCCTCCGCCCATATTGGGCACCCATACAGGGCCATGGACCGCACGATCTCCGCGTAGAGTCTTCTGCAGGAGTCATCGGGCCCCCTCATGTTGGGCAACAGCCGAGCCAGAGCAAGAGCTGTGCCCTTCAATTTGGGGGCCAGACTTCGGATGTGCTCTCCGAAGTCCCATCGGCCGTCGAGCATGAGCCCCAAATATTTCATTTGGGGCTTGATGCCGATGCGATTTCCTCCCACGATGAGACTGGATCCCTCGGGTGGCTTGCTCCGAGGCCCATGAAAGAACAGGGCCTCGGTTTTATGCAGAGCCACCTCGAGACCCAGCCGCCGGATCCGCTCAACGACTTGGGCAACCGCGGTCGTGGCCTTCAGGGTCGCTTCGCGGTACGTCGCCCCGCACGCCGTCACGAGCGTGTCGTCTGCGTAGCACGTGACGGCGTCACCGCCTACGAGCTCACCGCGAAGCACCCAGTCGTATCCGATGTTCCACAGGAGCGGCCCCAGGACCGATCCCTGTGGAACACCGCACGACATTTCACGCCGACCGAGACCGGTCACGGTTGGGTAGATGACGGCTCTCTCCGTCAAATACGCCCCGACTATGCGGCGGAGGTAGAGAGGCACTTCGTGATACACGAGCGCCTCCCTAATGCAACTCCAGGGCAAGGTGTTGAACGCCTTAGCGATGTCCAGGGACACCGCCAACATCACCTCACCCCGGGCTACTGCATCCTTGCCAGAGCCCTCACGCGCATGATGGCATCCACGGTGGAGCGCCTCTGGCGGAAGCCATATTGGCCATCCGCCAGGTCCGGCCCCACTCTTGAGAGGTGCTCGACGAGGCGCTTCGCAATTACTCTTTCAAAGAGCTTGCACACCTCGTCGAGCAACACTATGGGCCGGTAGGCGGACGGCGAGTCCGCCGGGCGCCCCTCCTTTCGGATGAGGACCAGTTTCCCCGTCTTCCACAATTTCGGAAACTGGCCCCGCTCCAAACATGTGTGAGAAGCCCTCTCAGTCGGGGCTCGAGAGCGTCGTCGACTAGAGCTAGGACCCACGCTCGGCCTGGAATGCCGTCGGGTCCCGGGGCGGTGTGTTTGGCTCTTAGCCTTCTCACCGCCAGCTCTAGTTCTACCCAAGTGACCTCGGGCACGTCGTCGTCTTCCACGTTGGGCGCCATGGGCAACCGAGGCGGAGTTATCTGCGGGGGAACATGTTCCACCGCCCGCGCTGGGAACAGGGAGCCAACAACTCCTCCGAGCAGATCCGGCTGGAGACACCGGGTTAACGGCGGGGCCTTGGGGCGCAGCTTGCCCCTCACCATCCGGTAGGGCCGCCCCCAAATATAAATAAATACCTTGTGTTAATTGTGGTTAAAAATGGTTTCGGAAAGTTATTCCAGTGACATGGATATTAATTTAACTCCCGATGAAATTAAAGAACAGGTAAAAGCTGTTGGGCAGGTAAAATCTCCTTCGCGAGCATTACATGCTCGCAGAAGGAGCTGGCGGCGGCCCACGCGCTCGCGCTCCGCACCATTGCCGCAATATGCTGCCGAGCGAGAGGACTCCCACCCCGATGGCTGCCACGAGGTTACGCCTCGGCGCCTCCCACGCCGGGCAGTCCGCCAGCGTGTGCAGCCCTGACATACATACATACCTACTCTCGAAAAACATAATCCTCCTTCTTGCGCAGTCGGGTAAAATACGCTGATTACCAATACATTCACGCTAAAAAAATTCACTTCGCTCCTGTTAAATCAGACAAAATCTGTTCAAGGGCACTCAATCAAAGTTTTTAATATAAATACTGAAGTTTCATTCGATATATCTTAAGAGTAACTAAGTTATTAATTACCTCCACGTAAACCATTGCTGTACCATAGCAGGGGGGAGATGGTGCAGGTATGGCCTTTGTAGTTTTGATCAAATATAATGTATTCAATGTACCTACTAAATTTTTTTTTTTTTTTTTATCGTGCGGAAATCCCTTCGGATACCCCCCCGCCGGCCAGCGGGGGTGGTTATGTCGGGCTTGCACCGACTAAAACCGCACGCCGTCTCGGGTCTTCAGACGCCGGGGGTGTAAGGTTACCCATAGAGCATATCCCTCGCACCCCGGCTGACCCTGGGCCATCTCACCACTAACAGCACCGCTCATCCTGTCTCCTCTGAAAGCAGAGGAGTACGGAGAGCGATGTGTTCCCGCCACGTTGGGTATTGGCCGACGATCAATGCCAACCCTATGAAGGGGTGAAGGGGAAGCCATTGACCGCCGCCCAGGGTGTACCGGCCGCTCCGATTCCGTTCCCCCCCGACTGCAGCGGGATCGGAATCGGAGCGACACTCGAGGAGGTTACCCAACACACACCCCAATGTACCTACTACCTAGACATAAGTGATACTAACAAACATAAACCATTGTTGTGTTTAATAAATAATTCATTTATTCATTCATTCTATGAAAAAGAAGCTAATTTTAATTTTTTTTTTTCAACTATGATGGATTGACTCGTGAGTGTTTTACTCTGAACTTTGCAATGACTTACACAAACAATTACTGAAATAAAAAGATAGTGTTAATTTTTCCGTCAAACATTACGCATTAATAACAAATATTAAACCCCATTAAACGCCATCCAGACCCAAACTAAGCAGGGGTATATGGGTTCTAGAATGCTGGTAAACATACTTTTTTTTTTGTAAATAACAATACATATTATACATAGAAACACCCTGACCAATGCAAATATACATATTTACACTGGGCGGGAATTGAACCCGCGCCCTCTGAGTTAGCAGTCGAACGCACTACCGCTATACTACAGAGGTCCTCAAATTGCATGGATAATATAGTTTACGACCTTACTAACCCGTGACAGCGGCCACGCCACGACGCCTGCATGCTTGTTTCTGAAACATTGAATATCTGATAACTAAAACAAACGGAAAAAATAAATAAATATAACAGATCAAAATCCATCTATAGAAACATAAACACTTAAGAGTTTATATGTCTACTAATACAAACGCGTGTGAATCGGAAGAAGGGTGCTGAACAATTCTTTACTTGATATGTGGGGCACACTAAAAGTTTCTCCGGAATGAAAAAAAGTAGATATTTGTAATGGTCAAAAATGAACTAATTGTTTCTCGAAATATTCTCCTTTTGCGTGAATACACTTTTTCATGCGATTAAACCAATTTTGGAATTATTTGTTCCACTCCTCCGTCGTGACGTCAGATAGAAGTTGATAGCTTACTTACAAGCTAACTTAATAGCAGCCAGGCCGATTGTAGTCACATTGTATTATGAAAGTATACTTACAATGCTACGAGCTACGCGCGAATCGTAGAGCTCGTAGCGCATGTTTATGTTACTCACAAATGATAGTGATAGCCAGAAACATAATGTTGTAAGTTCTTCTTACAATAGTCCACATTAATAATTATATGTAGGTATTATAATCCGTCGACTTAAAATAAAAATACTAAAATGAAGCTTCGAAATTGAAATAAAACTATTTTAGAGATAGTTTATTTTGGTGCGATGCGCAATAGAATCTAAAGCAATGTGTGCTTTTTTTAAGTATACCTGTCTACCGGGAACGTATCCAGACGCCACCGGGGTCTTGGGTATATTGTATTTGTGTTTAAGGACTACTACTTGTATAGTTCCTGTACAATTTTACTTAATGTGTGGGAATAGTGATGTGAATGTACACCTACGTATGCATACATAGCCGTGTGCCGGCAGCCGCGCTCAGCGCGCCCTGAAACTATGTTCTTTGGCCAGTAATAAACTAGCGTTAAACGTGTCAACGTGTTTCATTGCTCCGCATACCTATCATTTGGCGACGAGGTGTGAGTACCTACCCACTATAAAAGAGAAAGAACAATGAGTGCGTATTTGGGACATTTACCTATTTTTGATCACAAAACTAGTAATTGGAAAATTCAAAAAGGTAAATTAACACAGTTTTTGAAAATCAATGCGGTAGGCGATGATGAAAAGAGTGGAATACTACTATGCCATCTCACAGAAGAAACGTACCGTGTACTTCTTAACCTCGCATTTCCGAAGGAGCTGGAACAGCTGAGTTTTGCAGAACTAGTTATATTACTCGATAGCCATTTCAAGGAAAGACAGTGCACATTCGCAGACAAAGCGAATTTTTTTAGTGCCACCAGGAAGTCAGGTGAGACCTTAGGAGAATGGGTAGCGCGATTAAGAGGTCTAGCGACATATTGCGACTTCGGCACCGCCTTGGAAACGAACTTGAGAGATCGTTTCATCCTAGGCCTGAGCTCAGGCCCAGAATGCGATAAGCTGTTCGAGAAGCTGAAGGATTGAAGAGGTTTTTGCTAAAATCTTATGTGGGGAACTATATAGTACATTTGACCTGAAAAATGCATACAATCAGTTTATTTTAGATGGGCCATCACAGGAACTTACGGTGATAAATACACATAAGGGTCTATATAAATATACACGCTTAGTATATGGCCTAGCAAATGCGCCTGCCATATTTCACAAATCCATGGAGAGACTTTTAACGGGTAAACACAGTATCAGTATCTGGCTCGATGATATGTATCACGGGTCCTAACAGAATTACACACATCAAAAGATTAACCAAAGTACTAAGTAGATTAAACGATGCCGGGTTACGCCTTCAAAAAGAAAAGTGCGAATTTTTCAAAGAAAATGTTCTTTATTTGGGGTATGTGATTAGCAAAGCGGGACTGGTACCCAATCCTGATAAAGTCAAGGCAATACTGAACGCCCCCGAGCCGACCACTGTTATCGAAGTTAAGAGGTTTTTGGGCGTTGTTGATTATTAAGCGTAGCGAGCCGAAGGCGAGCAAAGCGTCTTTGGTTTCAAAGTTGCATTTCAAACAAATGATACTCCTCCGAGGCCGTTTGACCGATCTCGACCAAATTTGCCACGGTGATCAAGTAGACATTACTGAGTGTCGTAAGGGGTCGAATGTCCAGATCGGTCTTACCATCGAGGAATAATCACCGAAAACCCAAATCAATGGAAAAAGTCGACCGGTCACGTTGACCTATTGTTGGATAGGCAAATCTCGCTACGCTTAAGTTTGGGTTGATTGCCAAGCTGGCAACCGTCCTAGTTGTAGGAATTTTAATCCTAATGCTTCGTCAATCCTGAACCCCCTTCAAGAGCTACTACGAAGCGATGTACCTTGGAAGTGGGACGAAAGGCAACGGCAAGCTATGGTGGCAGTTCGCCGCGAACTGGCGTCAGAGAACGTTCTGGCGCATTTTGAGCCAACAGCACAACTCGTGTTGACCGTAGACGCGGGCCCGATCGGGCTCGGCGCGGTGTTATCGCACCGCGGGCAGGACGACGCACATCGAGTGAGCGTAACTATAGACAGATACAGAAGGAAGCGACTGCAATTATATTCGGAGTAAAAAAAATCTATCAGTATCTGTACGGTCGTAGCGAGCCATTCATATTAAAAACCGACCATAGGCCATTGATTTCTATTTCCGGCAATAAGTCTGGTATACCTATAACAACAGCGGTAACACTTCAGAGATATGCTTTAATATTGTCGGCTTATAATTATGAGGTGCATTACGTATTGGGTCATAATAATATAGTAGCAGATTACTTTTCGTGAGCGCCTTTAAAATGTACAAACAAGTTGGAAGAAATACAAAACAATATAGATAGTTATTACACACTTAAGTTTTTAGATAAATCATCGCCCGCTACTACGATACGTGATGTAACTCAGGCGACGGAACGCGATACGGTGATTCAAACAGTTATAAGGTAAATTATTTCTAAAAATGTTTCACCTTATTTCCAGTGCAAGTCTGACTTGCAGTACGAAAATGGCTGTCTTTTGAGGGGACACAGAATAGTTATTCCATTGACTCTCAGAGATAGTATGCTACGCGAATTGCCCGATACACATTTAGTAAAACTAAAAGTAACGCACGAAGTAGAATGTGGTGGCCCGTCATCGAGCGCTGAATAGGCTCGTGCGCCACCTGCGTCCGGGCGAGACCATCGTCGTTTGAACCCGCTGGTACGGCGCACGGAAAGAAACTTGACATTCCATTCTGAATTTTTATAGTTACGTTCGATTTCTTTGTTAATTTATACGGCAGAGCAACGTTTTTCTGGTCAGTTACTAGGTATAGATTCCAGCGTCTGTAGACCCAAGATGGTGTGCGGTTTTAGTCGGTTCAAGCCCGACATAACCGCTTGATATGGGGCGATTGTGAGACAACGGAGAGTGAGGGTATGGTCGCAGATTCTATAGCAACGCCGCCTACACCAGCGCCGGCAGCAGAGCAGACCGGAATTCTAGTGCCTACGGGTAACAAACCCTCAAGGACCGAACGTAGAACCACAGTGGAGCCGAACATAGACGCAACTGCAGTGCCATTGTCCACACCCTCACGCTCAAGGCGTCATAGGACAGCGGTAGATTATAAAAAGTATTTTAAGCTTACATTTTTCTATGTTTACAATTATGTTTTTTCACAAGTTGTTATTATAAAGTATTATTACCTTCGTAGTCATCGAATAAATTATTAGTGTTGGTTTAAAAATCAAAGTGTGAAGGAATGATGTATATGTACACCTACGTATGCATACATAGCCGTGTGCCGGCGGCCGCGCTCAGCGCGCCCTCAAACTATGTTCTTTGGCCAGTAATAAACTAGCGTTAAACGTGTGAACGTGTTTCATTGCTCCGCATACCTATTTTTTTTTTTTAACGTGCGGAAATCCCTTCGGATACCCCCCCGCCAGCCCGTCTGTAGACCCAAGATTATAAATGAGTCACAGTATGGTTTTCAACCTAACAAAAGCACTACATCACTCTTGGCTGACTTCACAGACCATGTCAACTCAGCCCTCAATGACCAAAATCACGTGCTCGCCTTATTTGTTGATTTTTCCCGAGCTATCGATACTCTGGATCATAACAAACTATTAATAAAACTAGAAGACTCTGGCCTGAGAGGGCCTCTGTACAACTGGTGTGCTAGTTATCTTAGGGACAGGACGTACCGTGTCCAAATCGCAGACGAACTCAGTGACACGCACTGCGTGGCCCATGGAACAGCTCAAGGTTCCGTCTGTGGTCCGCTGCACTTCTTAGCTTATGTCAATGACATGAACTCAGTATTTGACCATTGCAAGTCCTACCAATTTGCTGATGACACTTGCCTGCTCATTGCAGGAAAAAATCTTGGAAAAATCATGTCACTCATGCAGCACGACTTTGATAGGCTCAATATGTGGTGTCATGATATGGGACTCGTACTTAATGCTCAAAAAACCAAATTAATACACATAAAATCACCTCACCTGAAATGCCAGCGCTGCGAACACCAACTAATAGCTCATTCCCACATTCGTCTACACAATTACGCTAATAATCACTTATCAATCTGTGATACAACACCTTGTTCAAGTATCGAACAAGTAGACACTCATACATATCTGGGCTTGATAATCGACAGCAAATTTAACTGGGGTCCCCATGTAGGTCGCGTCTGTGACAAGCTACGCGCGATATTAGCTATAATGCATATTATAAAAAATCGCATGCCCTTCAAAACTCGGCTCCTACTGTACAATGCGTTTGCTGACGCCGTCATTAGCTATGGTCTGTCAAGTTATGGTAGAACCTACAAAACTTACCTTGACTCCATCTATAACTTGCAGCTCAGAATATTAAAATTAATCGTGCCACCCAAGCTTAGAAACCAATGCACTGAGGATGAGGAGTCCAAACTCTTTAAACTTTGCAAAACCCTTCCAATACACGAAAAAGTGAACTTTAATATCCTTAAAGAACAATACTTTAATAAAAATACACAATACAAAATAGAGCATGCTGTGTATACACGACGAGTGGCACAAAAAAAACTTGCTACTGTGAGGGCAAGGAATTGCTACGGCGAGCGGACAAGTACATTCCTTGTACCGTGCCTTATCAATTCTTTGCCTACCTCCATGCGAGAGAAAATTAATGTGAGGAATATTAAATATAAACTCAAATCCTATTTTTTAGCTGAATTGTAGGTAAGAATGCCTGCAGTTCTGTTGGAGGGTACGACTTTTGCTTACTTGATTGTATGTACTGTGTAGGTAGTTTGTTTGCGATGATTGTATATTTAATTCATACTTCTATCTATGTATTTATAAAATCGTAATGTCTGTGTTCTGAAGCGGGAATCACGTGTATCGCGCACAGGCTCCGGTAGCCTTAGTGATACTTTAAGCTAAGCTTTAATTGTAACTATGTATTCTGGTAAAAAAATGAAAAAAAAAAAAAAATACAGCCACGTTGCGGGCCGCCAGAGTCTCCGCCCATACTGGGGCCCCGTACAGGGCCATGCTTCGCACGATCCCCAGGTACAGTCTCCTAGTGGGGGCGTTGGGTCCCTTAACGTTAGGCATCAGCCGCGATAGCGCGGCCGCAGCCCCCCTCAGTTTCGGGACCAGACTTCGGAGATGAGGTCCGAAGTCCCATCGGCTATCGAGTACGAGCCCAAGGTACTTCATCGTGGGCTCGATGCCGATGCTTACGCCCCCTACGGTTATGCTGGTTCCCGCAGGTGGCCCCCTCCGAGGCCCGTGGAAACACATAGCCTCGGATTTGTGGAGAGCCACCTCGAGTCCCAGCCGCCGCATTCGACCCACGACTTGAGCAACCCCTGCCGTGGCCTTTAGTGCCGCGCTTCGGTGCGTTGCTCCCCGCGCCATAATGAGGGTGTCGTCAGCATAACACGTTATGCTGACATCCTCGAGCAACGAACCGCGCAGCACCCAGTCGTATCCGATGTTCCACAGGAGTGGCCCTAGGACCGACCCCTGCGAAACACCGCACGACACTTCTCGCCGCCCTGGCCCTAGCCAGCTCGGGTAAACTATGGCCCTCTCGGATAGGTATGCCTCGTACAATGCGGCGGAGGTAAGGAGGCACTCCGTGATACGCGAGCGCCTCCCTAACGCAGCTCCAGGGTAGGGTGTTGAAGGCGTCGAGAGACACCGCCACCACCACCCCACCCCGCGAGACTACTTCCTCCGCCAGGCGCCTAACGCGCATGATCGCTTCCACGGTGGAGCGCCCCCGGCGGAAACCGAACTGGTTGTCCGCCAGATCTGGCGTTCGTGAGATGCTCGACGAGGCGCTCTGCAATAATCCGCTCAAAGAGCTTGCACACCTCGTCGAGCAACACGATCGGCCGGTAACCGGATGGCTGGTCCGCCGGCCGCCCCGCCTTCCGGATAAGGACCAGTTTCCCCGTCTTCCAAGCCTTTGGAAACTGGCCCCTTTCGAGGCATGCGCTAAAGAGCGCCACCAGTCGAGGCCCTAGTTCCTCCAGGGCCCGACCGCATTCCAGGCCGAGCATGGGTCCTCTCTCCCTGACTTCGGGCACATCGTTCTCGCTATTATCAGCGTCAGGCGCCTGAGGCGGAGCCATACGCGGAGGGACATGCTCCTCCGCTCTCGCTGGGAACAAGGAGCCCAGTATCTGGGTCAGTAAGGGCGCCCGTGGGCGGATTTTGCCCCTGACCGCAAGGTAAGGACGCCCCCATGGGTTCTGCTCCAGAGACTCCAGCAGCTCTTCGCGGGCCCGCCGTTTGGCCTGCTTTATGGCTTCCTGGAGGGTCCTCTTGGCCCCCTTGTACGCCTCATACAGCTCCGCCTCTCGGGCTGCCGCATCGTCTGTGCGGCGACGCCTCCGGCGAAACCTGGTGTACTGGCGGCGAGCGGTCACGCACGCTGTTCGCAGTACACCTGTTTCTTTGCCGGGCCGGGCTTAACCCTAGGCATCGCCGCATCGCAGATATGCGACATGGCTCTCCTGAACCATTCCGCCTCTGCGTCGACATTGGCAGGCCTGGCCAGTGATGGAATCCAGGCCTGCACTATTGATGCCTCCAGGAGAGCCTCCCGATCCAGGCGTCTGAGCGCCCAACGTGGATCCGGGGGATTCGCGATTATCAGCGGCAGGTTAGTTGGAGGGGACACGTTGAACCGAATGTACTTATGGTCGGAATCCGTCTCCTCCTCCTCACCACGCGCCAACCCTGGACGCGGCGGGCGAGAGCAGGGGTCGCGAACGCGACATCCACGACCGAACTGAGCCCCCGCCGCTCCCAGGTGGCGACATTCCCCTGGTTGAGGACCTCTAGACCACGGGTGTTGGCCCAGTCCTCCAGTACTCGCCCCTTGTCATTGGTTTCCCGGGAGCCCCAGGCCTGAGACCAGGAGTTGAAGTCTCCCAGGACCATGACAGGACGAGGGCGGCACGCAGCGAGAACAATGTCCAGTTCGGCGAGCCTTAGCTCAAGCTCGTACTGGTCAAGGCTTGGCGAGAAGTAGACGGCCACGACAGCCAAGCCCTCATAGTCCGCCGCGACACAGCCTCTGCACCTTGCAATGAGTGCAAGGCGCGAGGTGTCCGCGGCGGACCCCCCGAAGACGGTCGCTACGCCGTCCAGGTCCACTGGGCTTCCGGGGTGGACCCAGTACGGCTCAGCGACCACGACCACATTGATAGACCACTCCACGATGCTCTGGTACAGAAGATCCTGAGCACCGGTGCAGTGGTTTATGTTCGCCTGCAAGATGCGGATTGGTGTGTCCATTAATGGACGTCCATCTCCGCATCCCGCCGCGAATGTGGCCGCTCCTGAGCGGCACCCCCGCTACCCGTTGCGGACGAACGGGGCTTCGGCCTCGAGGCGGTGCAGGTTCTGCTGTCCGCCCGGTGCTCCGCCGCTTTGCCATCCGCTACGCATTTGTAGCAGCGCGGCGGAGCATCACAAGCACTGGCCTTGTGCCCGGGCTGACTGCAGCGGAAGCACCGATCCCCCACGGTGTCTCCCGCTGTGCACTGCACTCCCACATGCCCCACGGCCAGGCACCTGAAGCACCTGGTCTCGCGGGGCTGCAGGAGTTGCACCCGCGCCTTTAGGAAGCCCCCAACGAGGAGGCTCCGTTCGTCCGCAATTTTCTGCGCCGCTGCGACGGGGCAGTTGGCGACTGCTGTGCCGTGACCGGTAGAGCTGAAGCGGATTTCTCCAGCTCTCACCTGATCACGGGGGCAGCCGCCCGCCTCCACGACGGCGGAGATGACTTCCTCCGTCGTGGCCGCGTCATCCAGACCCGAAATTCGCAAACCTGCGCATTTGTTGGGTCTGGTGACGCGGATGGCTTCGGTATCCAGCGACTCTCTCAGCTTGGCGGCTAGGGCGTCGGCTTTGGGGCCGCTGGTGGCGCCAGAGACCGCGAGGAGGCGAGCTCCGGTGCGAGTTGTTTTGCACCGGAGCCCCCCCTCAATCTCGAGGGCCTTGAGGTCCACTGAGGCTTTAACCTGCCTCAGGACCTGGGCGTACCCCACGCCCTTCTCCACACCCTCCGTCGTCACCGTCAGGACGACGGCAGTGAAGCGTGGGGCGCGGAGCCTCTTCGGCGCCTTCGCCGCAACGGTTTTTGCCGCCTTCTTAGCCGCCTTTTTGGCGGCTCCCGCTACCACCCATTCCTCCCCTCTGGAGGAACGCTCGGGTGCAGCGGGACCGGCGGTTATGGCGGGGGCAGCGGTGCCGCGCTTCTTCCCCTTCCCTTGTGGCGTTGGGGCCACTGGGGTGGCGGGGCCGGGCTTACCACTGACAGCAGCCGCGAAAGACGTAGTCCGTGTCAGTGGGGGACGGTAAGCCCGGTCCTCTAACACGCCAAGCCGCCTCTCGATGGCCGCCAGGAGCTGCACCACACTAGGCGCAGGCTCAGGCGGCGGATTGGGCGCCGGCCTAGGCGCTGTTTTCGGCGCCGGCTTACGTGCCGACTTTGTGGCCGGCTTTGGCGCCGAATTTGGCGCCCCGTCTGGCGGCGCAAGAGCCCTCGGGTGGTCCGCCACCTCCTGGACTCTTGGGGCCTCCGGGGATCCCCTGACCATCTGGGTCAGTTGCCTGATCTCCTCCCGGAGGACTCCGCATACCTATCAAATAGTCATACTGTGTTCAAGAAAAACAACGAGGATATTGTTTACTGTACCACAAGTTTATTGAATATAGACTACTCCTAATTAATACAAACATAAATATAGGTAATGTACAAAAGAAGGTTAATTTAATTATTGATAATACTTACAAATACAATAAATAATAATCAATATAACATTATTACCCAAGATTTATTCACGACCTTATATGATATACTATTGCTACAAACAACAAACTTATTACACTCTAAACTTACAACTTATTTTTAAACATTTTTTTCAAAACCTCTCTCAATTATCGAATTACAAGTATTATTGACTAGTCTCTGAAGCTCCGAGTCAGCGTGCGGTTTTAGTCGGTTCAAGCCCGACATAACCGCCCCACTAGCTGGCGGGGCGAGGGGATTTCCGCACGAAAAAAAAGGTGCCTCCCGATATCAGATGCACGCGTCGTATCCATGGCGCATGTGAACAAAAGTTATTAATGTAAAAGTTACATTGTGAACACTATATACAATGAACAATTAAGGACAGAGTAATACATTTATTTTAATTATTCTACAGCGCTTGTTACTGATGACACTCAAAGAAGAAAATGAAGTAGATCTCGTAAATGTCCTGCCGTAGGTATATGTACTTGCGCACCACTGCCTTGTAGAGATGTATAGACTTTTGCCAACTTCACCATATATGTAAGAATTGAAGTACGTGGAACAATGTCTTACATGTATGATAAAAGCGGCTTTAAAAAGCCTTTCGTAGAACAGTGAGACGCTAGCTGTAAAGAAGTAATTTTAAAATTAATCATCATCCACAAGCTTTAATACATAAATAAATAAGCCCAGCTGCGCGATTGTACCGAGTTGCACTCTGAACTAGATAGATTATGTCTTACCTAAAACTGTTCACCCGTTGGTCTATGGACGGCTTTTGTTGCGACGACTGTACGACGACTAGCGGCTTATATCAGGTGCTCTAAAATATTAATAGAATCATTATGAGTATTAATGATTCTGTAAATGAAACAAAAAATTTCGTCACCATAATTATCATATACATGTAAAGTCAAACAGTATTTGTAATCGATTGCAGTTACCTCCTCGCCATCCTCGCTTATTTGGTCCAGTACAGACCAAATGCGTCTCTTTTGTTCTTCAGCTGTAAAAAAAAATACGAGTTAGAATAAGATGCGCACTTTTGTATAAGAAACAATTTATGCAAAGTATTTAGGGAAGTGTTATTACTTAGCGCGTCCAGTGCTGCTGCCGGTATTTCCTCTTCAACTGTTTCTCCCTGCAGCGCTAGTTCCCGCGACAACTGAAGAACTTTGACAAAAGAAAGATAGTTAAATAAACGTTTCGAGCAGCCGCTGTTATTGTGCGTACTTATATGAAATACAACTGATATTTACCTTGCACCTTTAACTTTACGTTTTGCCGCTTCAAATCGGCTACGCTACTGCTGCCTTCCCCGGTCCTTTGACGGATGAAATTGACCGTAGTGGCCAGCAATTCTGCGTTAGTTATCTGTAACAGGCCGCAAAGATAAAGTTTAGTATTCCTTAAAGTAATCGTTTTTACATTACAATATTTGGTTATCTTACGTCAGAGCCACTTCCGACGGCTTCAGCAAGCTCTGCCATCGCCGCAGCCGTCTCCTCACGACGCTCTCTTTCATAGAAAGCGTTACGCGCTCGTTTCTCTTCCTGTAAATAGAATACTCAATTAAAGAACACCTCTTAATAAATAATAAGAAACTCCTATCAACTTGTACTTCATGAAAATACTAACGCGTGAAAGCGGCACACGGTTCGTGCCTGTTGGCCTCCCACGACGACGCCCGTTCTTTGGCACGGCATTTTGTTCTTGTTTCTGCAACAGAATAATGAGTAAAATTCAAGAAATATGAATTTTTACTTTTTGTTTTTTGAAGTCTATTGCTAGAATTACATAATATTCAGTGACATGAAATGTAAGAAAAATTTGTCTGAACCAGAAACTACTTTTTTATTGGTTTCGACTTTGGAAATTGCATATTTTATCAAATTCGGTTGATTCGTTTTCAGAATATGGATTAACATGTGAAAATAATGTTTACTTTGAGTCACACTTATAAAGATACTAACAACACTTTAAAGACAAAAACATAAATGGAAAGTGATTAAATACCTTAAGAGACACCATTTCTTCTGAACCTGCTAAAATTACACTGTCTATTCAAAGCTTCACTCGTCAAAAAATGAACAAGGAATGAAATAATTTTAATAATACTCCGGCTTATATAGGTACAAGGAACTTACCTGCGCACAAGCAGGGAGCTCCGAAAGAGCGGGGGTGGGGGATTGTTAGTGGACTACTGTACGGTGATTGGTCTCTTCGTCTATACTGTTTCAAGTTAGGTAGCGTGACTAAAATGAAGTTTAGTGGAATTCACAATAATAATTATACTTTAAATTTCATCATTAGTACTGTTGCTCCCACCGCGTGGAATACTGAAATAGTCATTAAGTTAAAAAAAAACTGAGTTTTTTTTTCGTAAGAACCATCTACAAAGTGTTAGAAAAATTAAAAGGATCTCTATCCTTTTAACTTTCTCTAATCATTGCGTCACCAAGGTATAACAAGCAACCAACCAACAGATATTGTAAGTGCATTCCTAAAATACCTTAATTCCATTAATAACAACATTCAATTCACTATGGAATTAGAGGCAGATAATTAATTAGCTTTTCTAGATGTTCTTGTGATCATAAATTCTAATAATACCATGAGCCACACTGTGTATACGAAAAAGACCCATACTGATAGGTACTACCACTCTCCTAAACAGTTAGCTACCGTGGGGATGTCTTTGTTTCAGGGAGCCCGTAGGAACTGTGACATGAAACACCTCGACGCTGAGCTACAACATGTCAAGCAAGTATTGCAAGACAACAAGCTCAAACAACCACGCATCAGTTGCAAATCCTGAGTAAAACCAGCCTGCCGTCCTACCATACGTATGAGGGGTCACTGTCAAGATTGAGTTCATCTTGAAGCGAGCTTCAATAATCACATACTAGCTGCCAACGAAGATATATCAATTTTTATCATCTGTCAAGTGCCAATTAAATCTGCATGATGCAGGGTCTTTAAAATAGACTGTGACTGTGGGCTCTCTCATATTGGTCAAATCAAGGGAAGCATTGGCCCTCGCGCAAAAGAACACATAGCTAATATAAAACACCAACGTTGAAAAAAGTCTGCTGTATGTAAGCACGTGCAACAGGGGACCAAGCATTACTTTTATATGTATATTATATTATTATTATTATGAAGTCGGTTAAAAGAGAGACCATAAATATCAAAAGCAGCAACAAGTAAATACCTTCACGTTGTATGATGACCTCATATTAATTAAGTCTCAAAAACGTTACGACCTGCGCTTGAGTCATGGATGTTGTTCATTTTTGTATTTCTCACAAATTACATTTTATAATCCTTTATATTTTCAATATCAACACATTACACATATAATATAATGGTAACGAGGTAAAAACCGTACATTGAAATTTTTGGTCTGTTTCTCTGTTTGTCTGCTTTTTACTATCGATGTCCGAGCATCACTTCAAAATTGCTGAACAGCTGAAATTTTACATAAATATTCTACTAGGGTATGGTCATAAACTGCGCTATATTTCATCATCATAGCAGCAGGGTAAAATCGACCAAATCTATTATTGATCATTCCTTTATTATTACAAAGTAGATCATCACGAAATTCTGCAGTTAACTCGGACATTGTCAACGTTCGGACTATAAATCATCACGCTATAGCCAAATTGTGATGAGCAGCAAAATATGAAATCTCGAAACTACAGTACCTACGTGTAAAAGATAGTTGCTTAACAACTCAACCGTTGATATTAAATATCATCACGCTATTATATTGGGGAACCTCTTAGAAATACTCTTAGTACCTTTTTTTTTTTTTTTATCGTTCGGAAATCCCTTCGGATACCCCCCCGCCGGCCAGCGGGGGCGGTTATGTCGGGCTTGAACCGACTAAAACCGCACGCCGTCTCGGGTCTACAGACGCCGGGGTGTAAGGTTACCCATAGAGCATATCCCTCGCACTCCGACTGACCCTGGGCCATTCGCAGTGTCCCCTCTGATAACAGCAGAGGGGTACCTGGAGCGACCACCCTCCCCGCGGGCCTTGCAGGCCTGCCATACCCCGACCCCCTCGTGCAATGGGGTCAGCTGGCCCTGAAAAGGGCCGGTTGGTCAGACTCTTGGCCGTTGATGTTGACGCCAATTACTCCAGAGGAGCAATCAATGATGCGTCATCGCCCACGTTGCCCTGGGTGCACCAAACTTGGAGGTGATCCAACCAATCACACCCCATGTAACAGGTACCTACCAAGTAGGTAGGTATTCTTTTGTCTTTTCTATTATCCTTTAATCAGTGAACACAATAGACAAAAGCATGTACGAGTGGCATCATTAGAGCTTTTTCTAAAATTTGCGACCATCTGCACACATATTGTTTCATATTCATTCGAAATAATGAACAAAGACATTTATGTCTTCTTTGTTATTGGCACTGTAAAACACCGCCGCATTTACTTTGTGCGATTTCCGACTCACAAATTACCTCTTTATTTTTACATTATTTATACCTAAATATGTGAATATGATAAAAGTGCGAAATTAAGTTATTCATTGCTTCGTAATATAATTCACTAATAGCAGTTAAATATCTACTCGACCATCGCATCAAAAGCAAGAAATAATTCAGATAGTTTAATAGATACATTTTGACGTTCATTTCGTTCCTATGTGACCTACATGAATAAAGATATTAAATTAGATGTTTTGGTAATTATGTAATGATTAAAGTTAATCATGATCTACTTCGACACTTACGGGTTAGAGGTTTGGGTTGGTTTCTGCGCAGCGTGTCGTCCTAGGAACAGAGCGGCCAAATAGTTTGGAGAATAGTGTACCTGACTTAAAACAATAAACTCTTCAACAAAGGGCTCGGGTAGTTGAATAGTTAAGTTTCATAAATTTCACGAAATTGCTTTTATCATTAGAAAATAATCCTAGCGAAGTATAGGTCTAAGGGTAAGTAATCGCTTTGGTTACCTGGTTTTGTTTGTTACTATCCTCCGAATTATTATGGCATTCGGGTAAAAGTATGAAAAAATATAAATCTCAAAAACGTTTTAACATGATTTCTCGAAGGTACATAATTCTTGGGTAACCTCCTCGAGTGTCGCTCCGATTCCGATCCCGCTGCAGTCCGAGGGAACGGAATCGGAGCGGCCGGTACACCCTGGGCGGCGGTCAATGGCTTCCCCTTCGCCCCTTCATAGGGTTGGCATTGATCATCGGCCAATACCCAACGTAGCGGGAACACTACGCTCTCCGTACTCCTCTGCTTTCAGAGGAGACAGGATGAGCGATGCTGTTAGTGGTGAGATGGCCCAGGGTCAGCCGGGGTGCGAGGGATATGGTCTATGGGTAACCTTACACCCCGGCGTCTGAAGACCCGAGACGGCGTGCGGTTTTAGTCGGTGCAAGCCCGACATAACCACCCCCGCTGGCCGGCGGGGGGGTATCCGAAGGGATTTCCGCACCATAAAAAAAAAAAAAAGGTACATAATTCTTACTAAGTATTTATCATAATTTTTTCTTTACTTCTTCCCACGTTACAAAATTGGCAATGGCACAGGCTTTCCACTTATGGTTAGGAAGTCAACCTGCAGTCACTCCCGCAGAAGCCAAGATGAGCCAAATCACGAGAAAGAATAGGAGAGCGGACACCGGGTTTCGAAGTGCAAGCTTGGGATGCAACCGGGACTAATACTGTGATGATGATCATGATCCACATATAGGACAATATACAACATAAATACCAAGATAATAATAATAATTCACTACGGAACTATGCCTAGAGTTACTTTTAAGGGATACAATTTGTAATGAGGTGATCCAACGGAACACTAGTGTAAGCAATATAGCTTACAGCGAGACCGCGGATCGGTAAACAATAGGTGGGAGAGGGTGTCCTCAGCTAGATGAAACTGATGGCGTGAAAAGGTAGCTGCGATAGGCTGGCTACATTGGGAGATAGATAAAACTGCATTCTAACTGCAATTTTTTTATGATGTATGTAAGTACAAATTTACAGTTATGGGTCTTTTCCCTTTACTCGTGCTTAGGTATTATACCTTATTTCTAACCAAATTTTATTATTCTAGCTCAATGGGATGTATCCAATAGTTTTTTATTCCCTAGGGAGTGTTTAAGTATTGTTCATAAACGGTTGTATCTATTGATTAAAAATCCCTAAAAGCGAACAAGAATAAACGTCGATAGAACACTTACTAGCCACTACGTTTAGACTAATGTTCAGTTAAGCCGTCAACAGATGGAGTCGTTCATCGTGATTTAACATTCTCTTCTCAAAAGTAAACCTCAGTTTAACTGGCTACCCTTAACTTAAGTTTATGACCCAGGTTTACACATAATATATACACACTTAATAGCAGCTAGGACGATTGTAGCCACGTTGTATTATGAAAGTATACTTACATTATGTTAATCTCTACAATGCTACGAGCTACGCGCGAATCGTAGAGCTCGTAGCACATGTTTATGTTACCCACAAATGATAGTGATGGCCAGGAACATAATGTTGTAAGTTCTTCTTACAATAGTCCTTACTAATTATAATCCGCCGATCTAATATAAAAATACTAATATGAAGCTTCGAAATTGAAACAAAACTATTTTAGAGATAGTTTAGTTTGGTGCGATGCGCAATAGAATCTACAGCAATGGGTACTTTTTATTCAAAATGTACTATAATTACTTGCATAACATTCATGATTCTTCATTCATAATGCACCGTACATCCAAGTATGATTAGGCAGGGGTGTTCAGCTTTAAAAACAGTGGTTCGTAGTGGTCTATACCTGTCTACCGGGAACGTATCCACACGCCACCGAGGTCTTGGGTGTATTGTATTTGTGATGAAGGACTACTACAGTTCCTATACAATTTAACTTATTGTGTGCGGATAGTCATACTGTGTTAAAGAAAAGCAACCAGGATATAGTCAAAGCCGGGGTCTCGTTGCGGTCCTGGGCGTGGACGTTCTCTCGTTGGAGACCATGGTAAGGGCCGTGTTCTCCGACGGGAGCAAGTGGCACGCCGCCGCCTCTTTCTGCGAGCAGGTAATGCGCGCAAAAGAGACGACGGAGAGAGAGCGGGAGAGAACCGTGCCCCTCGAGTTTCACAGACTGCGGCGAGGACTCCGCAGACTCATCTACGCCCGGGACTACCGACCTCCATGATCGGGGCCTGAGGACGGCTGTTGGCCGACTCGCCGTCCTTACAGAAGCAGGCCGTGGCGGAGGCGTGTCGTGTGTACCCTGCACACGCCTGCCAACTCACCGAAGCGGGATAAAACCCGACCCCACCAGGCGAGGCCGCGGTGGCAGCCAAAGTCCGCCGGCAACCCTGGAGTTATCCTTTCGAGGGCTTACCCGGGGTGCCCGGCAACGGACATTTGGGGAGGACACCGTGCGGTTTTAGTCGACACACGACATAACCACCCCCGCTGACCGGTGGGGGGTATCCGAAAAGGGATTTCCGCACGTAAAAAAAACCAGGATATAGTTTACCGTACCAGAAGTTAATTGAATTTACACAATTCATAATTAATACAAATATTAAATAATGTAGAAAATAACGTTAATGTAATTATTGATAATACTTATGGCCCACAAATAATAATCAATATAACATTAGCACCCAATATTTATTTACGACCTTATATGAACTACTATTGCTACAAACAAGAAACTTATAACAAACTAAACAAACAGTTTTTTTTTTTTATTTCAGTTGCTAATTCTTATGAGTAATACAAAAAACTAAAGCTCTCAATAATACAATAACTGGTATTACTGACTATTAAGAATACATACAATTTGCGTGCGGGTAGCGTGATGGGTAAAGCATTGTAGTTGCAAGTAAAAGTGCAAGTGAAGTGGCCCCAATCTGCGGTGAGCGCTGTTTGCTGATTTGTTCTTAGGTGCCTCCCGAAATCAGGTGCACTCACGCGTCGTATCCATGCCGCATGTGAACAAAAGTGATTAATGTAAAGGTTACACGGTGAACAATTAAGAACAGAGTAATACTTTTATTTTAATAATTTTGTAGCGATTGGTAATGACGACACTCAAAAAAGTAAACGAAGTAGGTCTCGTGAATGTCCTGCAGTAGGTATATGTACTTGCGCACCACTGCCTTGTAGAGATGTGTAGACTTTTGCCAACTTCACCATATACGTAAGAATTGATATAAGTAAATGGAACAATGTCTTACATGTATGATAAAAGCGGCTTTTTAAAAGCTTTTCGTAGAAGAGTGAGACGCTAGCTGAAAAGAAGTAATTTTAAAATTAATCAACATCCACTAGCTTTAATATATAAATAAATAAGCCCAGCCGCGCGATTGTACTAAGTTGACCCCGGACCAGATTGTCTTAGTTAAAACTGTTCACCTTTTGGTCTATGGACGGCGCGGCGTCTGCTTTTTTTGCGGCGACGACGATGCGGACGACGAATGCCTTTTGCCGATTTGTTCTTCAATCAATCAATATTTATATTTATTGATTCTGTAAATGAAACAAAAACAACGATACTAAAATTATCACATACATATCATGTCAAACTGTATTTGCATGCTTATTCGATTGCAGTTACCTCCTCGCCTGCCTCGCTTATTTGGTCCAGTATAGACCAAATGCGTCTTTGTTCTTCAGCTGTAAAAAAAATACGAGTTAGGATAAGTTGCAAACTTTTGTATAAAATCATTTATACGAAGTATTTCGATAAGTGTTACTTACTTAAATTTTACCTAAATGCATTCCAGTTGACCCTGCCCGACCAAAGCAATCTGGTCAGATGGGGTAAAGCCCCAGATAAAACATGTAACTCATGTGGTGAAGCAACTGGTACGGCTAGGCACCTACTAGTGGGTTGTAAGACGCTATTAGACCGGGGTCATTACTCGCGCCGTCATGATAAAGTATTATAAATCATACGTGAGGCTGTAAGTTTGGCGGTAGCTAGAGCGAAAAAAAGGATTAACCACAAACCAAAGAAATTACATTGCGTTTGTAAAGGAAGGCTGCTCAAAGAAATCACCTCAAAAGCCATATTCAATTTTGATAGCTGCCGTTGACTGGACAATACTCGTAGACACGTATGAGAAGCACTATAGGATACCGGAGGATGTCTGTGCCTCATCATCCAGACCCGACATATTCCTTTTTTCACGATCGCATAAGCGTGCAGTGCTTGTAGAACTCACAGTACCGTGGGAAACTAATATACCTAAAGACCACGCTATAAAGACAAACAAATACTTTGATTTGACTAACGAGTTAACCAAAAACGGCTACGTGGTTAAACTCTACGCCGTAGAAGTAGGAGCAACGCGAATTCCAACTAAATCCCTGTACAACTTACTTGCCAAGAGCTTCAGTAAGCTTTTTACTAAATCGTATATCAAAAGCGGCATTGTTAGGATCTTACCAAATTTGGATAGGTAGGGGGGGGGGAACACTACTGACGGTGGAGGTGAGCGTTGATGCATCACAAGGTGGCCACCCTAAACCTACATCTGGGTCGCAAGTCCCAGTCTCCGTCATGGTGTCCCTCTCTGTACCACGCTATGGACCTGGCGTCCGCGTGGTGAATCCATGGAGTGCTGAGAATCGGATCTCTCACTTAGCGTGTCCAGTGCTACTTGCGGTATTTCCTCTTCAATTGTTTCTTAACAAAACTATAACAAAAGAATGATACTTAAATAAACTTTTCGAGCATTTGCTGTTATTTTGCGAACTTATATGAAAGACAACTGATATATATCTTGCGCCTTTAATTTGGCATTTTGCCTCTTCAAATCCGCTTCGCTCCTGCTACCTTCCCCGGTCCTTTGTTGTATGAAATTGACCGTGGTGGCCAGCAGTTCTGCATTAGTCATCTGTAACAGGCCGTAAAGATAAAGTTTAGTATTCCTTAAAGTTTTTTTTTACATTCAAATATTTGGTCTTCTTACGTCAGAGCCACTTTCGACGGCTTCAGCAAGCTCCGCCATCGCCGCAGTCGTCTCCTCGCGACGTTCTCTTTCATAGAGAGCGTTACGCGCTCGTTTCTCTTCCTGTAAACAGAAAACTTAATTAAAGGACTCCTCTTTATGAATTATAAGAAACTCCTATCAAATTGTACTTCATGAAATTACTAACGCGTGAAAGCGGCACACGGTTCGTGCCTGTTGACCTCCCACGACGACACCCGTTGTTTGGTGCGGAGTTGAGTTTTGTTTCTGAAACAGAATAAATGGGTGTATATCAAGAAATATTCAATTTTACTTAATTTATAGTAGTATGCTAGAATAACATAATATTTAGTTACGTGAAATGTGAGAAGAATTCGTCTAAACCTGAAAGTTCTTTTTTATTGGTTTCAACTTTGGAAATTGCAAATTTCATCAAATTCGGTTCATAAGTTTTCAATATATGGATTAACATGTTAAGTAATTATTATAAATACGAGTAGATTCAATGGCTTAAATGATGCTTCCTTTGAGTCACACTTAAACACGTACTAACAACACGTTAAAGACGAAACGATATATGAAAAGTGAAAAGTACCTTAGCAGACACCATTTTCTTCTAAGCTTGCTGAAAAACACTGTCTATTCAATGCTTCACTCGTCAAAAAATGAACAAGGAACGAATTAACAAACAGATTAACAACAGATTTCCTGCGGTTTTTACCGTAAGAACCATCTACGAAGTAGGTATTAGAAAAGTTAAAAGGAAAGATCAATGAAATCGGTATTTTCAGTATAAGTGACAATCGCTAAACTAGGGTTTTAAGTAAAATCTCATTAGAGCTATTATGAGATCCGCGTAAAAGGATAATACTATTGACGTCGAGGCAAACTTTAACGGCCGGTTTCAATAATCTATCTATCCTTTACCAGCAGTTAAAATAGCTACCATTAGTATCTATCGCGGATTTTTTCTGTTTCAATAAACAAAGATAAGCAGAAAATGACTTTGATAATATTGAAACCGCAGTTACATATAGATTAATGTTGACATGTTTATCTGGGATAGCTTCTACCTTTAACTGTAGGTAGATTATTGAGACTGGCCGTAAGTGGCTCAGTTTAAAATATCCAAAATATTATTAAAACACCACTTCAGAAATTCACAAAATAGATTATTTTTGGTCTAAGACCACCATCTGGAACAAGCTGCTACATGTGATCTTTTAGTTTTTTGAAATTGCATGAGATGGAAAGAAGTTAGGTGTGAACATTACATTTTTACTTCGTTCATAGATATCGTGATGTATCTTGTCGCGGACTTTTATTAAAACATTCTTAGCATCAATACAATTTATCCCTACATTTCTTTCGTGTATCTTGCACACGCCTTGGAAACTCCCACGACATATGAATTTTACCGACTTACTTGGCGAATAGCGTCAGGAGTTCTACTACTAAATGAATAGGTGTATGCTGGACACACATGGTAACCAGTACACTTGCTGATTAACGGGCAAGACTCTGACGCGGGCTTGGTTTTTTGGTTGCTTTATAACGGTGCACCGTATTTGGCACCCCCTTCTACAGAAAAGTCTTATGCGCATTTTTGGCTTTTCAATCTGTTATTACGTTATTTTTCACATTTTAGTCCCTTCTCGGTTTATGAAATCGGTTCAATTGTTTTATTAAGAGCTCTTCTATCATTAAAAGAGAGTTCACAAATACTAAAAGCATTAATTAGTAAATACCTTGAAGTTGTATGATGACCTACTCATATCAATTAATTCTCTAAAACGTTACGACCTGCGCTTGGGTCATAGATGTCGTTCATTTTTGTATTTCTCACAAATTACATATTTATAATCCCCGCCTTAAATATTTTATTACACATTATCACTAAAACACAAGTACTTATACATAAATGGAGTAGAAATGTTGATAGTACCTACCACTATGGTGTACAATCTTACCAAATGTAACATGTTACCAAGCTTATACTGAATAACTACTGTATTCTTTTAACTTTTCGATTAACCACTAAAGAAGCCACATACGTGCTACGTGCTACGTGGTTAAACTCTACGCCGTAGAAGTAGGAGCAACGCGAATTCCAACTAAATCCCTGTACAACTTACTTGCCAAGAGCTTCAGTAAGCTTTTTACTAAATCGTATATCAAAAGCGGCATTGTTAGGATCTTACCAAATTTGGATAGGTAGGGGGGGGGGAACACTACTGACGGTGGAGGTGAGCGTTGATGCATCACAAGGTGGCCACCCTAAACCTACATCTGGGTCGCAAGTCCCAGTCTCCGTCATGGTGTCCCTCTCTGTACCACGCTATGGACCTGGCGTCCGCGTGGTGAATCCATGGAGTGCTGAGAATCGGATCTCTCACTTAGCGTGTCCAGTGCTACTTGCGGTATTTCCTCTTCAATTGTTTCTTAACAAAACTATAACAAAAGAATGATACTTAAATAAACTTTTCGAGCATTTGCTGTTATTTTGCGAACTTATATGAAAGACAACTGATATATATCTTGCGCCTTTAATTTGGCATTTTGCCTCTTCAAATCCGCTTCGCTCCTGCTACCTTCCCCGGTCCTTTGTTGTATGAAATTGACCGTGGTGGCCAGCAGTTCTGCATTAGTCATCTGTAACAGGCCGTAAAGATAAAGTTTAGTATTCCTTAAAGTTTTTTTTTACATTCAAATATTTGGTCTTCTTACGTCAGAGCCACTTTCGACGGCTTCAGCAAGCTCCGCCATCGCCGCAGTCGTCTCCTCGCGACGTTCTCTTTCATAGAGAGCGTTACGCGCTCGTTTCTCTTCCTGTAAACAGAAAACTTAATTAAAGGACTCCTCTTTATGAATTATAAGAAACTCCTATCAAATTGTACTTCATGAAATTACTAACGCGTGAAAGCGGCACACGGTTCGTGCCTGTTGACCTCCCACGACGACACCCGTTGTTTGGTGCGGAGTTGAGTTTTGTTTCTGAAACAGAATAAATGGGTGTATATCAAGAAATATTCAATTTTACTTAATTTATAGTAGTATGCTAGAATAACATAATATTTAGTTACGTGAAATGTGAGAAGAATTCGTCTAAACCTGAAAGTTCTTTTTTATTGGTTTCAACTTTGGAAATTGCAAATTTCATCAAATTCGGTTCATAAGTTTTCAATATATGGATTAACATGTTAAGTAATTATTATAAATACGAGTAGATTCAATGGCTTAAATGATGCTTCCTTTGAGTCACACTTAAACACGTACTAACAACACGTTAAAGACGAAACGATATATGAAAAGTGAAAAGTACCTTAGCAGACACCATTTTCTTCTAAGCTTGCTGAAAAACACTGTCTATTCAATGCTTCACTCGTCAAAAAATGAACAAGGAACGAATTAACAAACAGATTAACAACAGATTTCCTGCGGTTTTTACCGTAAGAACCATCTACGAAGTAGGTATTAGAAAAGTTAAAAGGAAAGATCAATGAAATCGGTATTTTCAGTATAAGTGACAATCGCTAAACTAGGGTTTTAAGTAAAATCTCATTAGAGCTATTATGAGATCCGCGTAAAAGGATAATACTATTGACGTCGAGGCAAACTTTAACGGCCGGTTTCAATAATCTATCTATCCTTTACCAGCAGTTAAAATAGCTACCATTAGTATCTATCGCGGATTTTTTCTGTTTCAATAAACAAAGATAAGCAGAAAATGACTTTGATAATATTGAAACCGCAGTTACATATAGATTAATGTTGACATGTTTATCTGGGATAGCTTCTACCTTTAACTGTAGGTAGATTATTGAGACTGGCCGTAAGTGGCTCAGTTTAAAATATCCAAAATATTATTAAAACACCACTTCAGAAATTCACAAAATAGATTATTTTTGGTCTAAGACCACCATCTGGAACAAGCTGCTACATGTGATCTTTTAGTTTTTTGAAATTGCATGAGATGGAAAGAAGTTAGGTGTGAACATTACATTTTTACTTCGTTCATAGATATCGTGATGTATCTTGTCGCGGACTTTTATTAAAACATTCTTAGCATCAATACAATTTATCCCTACATTTCTTTCGTGTATCTTGCACACGCCTTGGAAACTCCCACGACATATGAATTTTACCGACTTACTTGGCGAATAGCGTCAGGAGTTCTACTACTAAATGAATAGGTGTATGCTGGACACACATGGTAACCAGTACACTTGCTGATTAACGGGCAAGACTCTGACGCGGGCTTGGTTTTTTGGTTGCTTTATAACGGTGCACCGTATTTGGCACCCCCTTCTACAGAAAAGTCTTATGCGCATTTTTGGCTTTTCAATCTGTTATTACGTTATTTTTCACATTTTAGTCCCTTCTCGGTTTATGAAATCGGTTCAATTGTTTTATTAAGAGCTCTTCTATCATTAAAAGAGAGTTCACAAATACTAAAAGCATTAATTAGTAAATACCTTGAAGTTGTATGATGACCTACTCATATCAATTAATTCTCTAAAACGTTACGACCTGCGCTTGAGTCATAGATGTCGTTCATTTTCATATTTCTCACAAATTACATATTTATAATCCCCGCCTTAAATATTTTATTACACATTGTCAATAAAACACAAGTACATACTTAAACATAAATGGAGAAGAAATGTTGATAGTACCTACCACTATGGTGTACAATCTTACCAAATGTAACATGTTACCAAGCTTATACTGAATAACTACTGTATTCTTTTAACTTTTCGATTATCCTAGCATGTATGCGTGGCTTCTTAAGTGGTTTTGATGAAATTTGCGACCATGTGAATATGTTTGCCATATTGTTTTATATTCATTCGAAACAGAACAAAGGCATTAATGTCTTCTTTGTTATTGGCACTGTAAAACACCGCCCACTTTTAAATTTGTGCGATTTCCGAAACACAAATTACTTCTTTAATATTTCTTCTTTATTAAGTATAAGTACTGTGAACACGATAAAAGTACGACATGAAGTTATTTATTGCTTCGTGATATAATTCACTAATAGTAGTTAAATATCTACTAGACCGTACATCAAAAGCAAGAAATAATTCACTAATACTAATAGATTAATCTTGACGTTCATAGTGTTTCTTTGTGACCTACATGAATAAAGATTTAGATTTTTTGGCAATTATGTAATGATTATAGTGAATCACGATCTACGTTGACATTTACGGGTGAGAGGTTAGGTTGCTGCTCAGCGTGTCGCCCTAAGTTCAGTGCGGCCACAAAGTTTGGAGAGTAGTGTACCTGACATAACAATGGACTCTTCAACAAAGGACTCGGGTAGTTGAATAGTTAAGTTTCATAGATTTCATAAAATTACTTTTATGTTCAGATACAATTCCTTCCAAAATATAGGTCTAAGGTTAAGTAATACGCACTAGTTAACTGGTTTTGTTTGTTACTGTTATCAGAATTATTATGGGATTCGGATAAAAGGATGGAAAAATATAAATCTCAAAACCGTTTTAATACAATTTTTCGAAGGAACATAATTCTTACTAAGTACTAGTTATCATAATTATTTCTTCACGTCAACCGACGTTACAAAATAAGCAATGACGCAGGCCTTCAATGTTGAGGAAGCCAAACTAGAGTCACTTCCGCAGAAGCCAAGATAAGCCAAATCAAGAGCTTCTGATGCAATCGGGACTACTGCTGTGATATGATCATGAGCTACATATAGGACAATATATAACCTAAATATCAATATACCTTTTTTTTGTTTTTTTTTTTTCGTGCGGAAATCCCCTCGGATACCCCAGCCATGCCAGCGGGGGCGGTTATGTCGGGCTTGAACCGACTAAAACCGCACGCCGTACAGTTGTCGCGAGATCGCTCAATGCGCTAACGTGTGTAACGTGTGAAAGGGCAATTAATTGCGACCTACCTACTACCTCAGTATAAAGATAAAGTATAAAATAATTCAGTGTAAAAAGTGTAAATTATTCCTATCCAGTACCAAGGATGAAGTGGTGCAGTGTAAAGGAGAATGCAAGGGAGTCTTCCATAAAAAATGTATCAAAAATATGCTTTTCGAAGTTATGTGTGTATTTATCGCAGGTTTATAAGTACCCGGTTAATGGCAATAGGCTCGCCACCTATTACATTGGGACCTAAACATAAACTGGCGAAATGTGGGTGCTAGCACCTCTGCCTACCCCTTCGGGGATATAGGCGTGAGTTTATGTATGTATGTATGTATGTATATGAAGCAGTTTGTACAGCGAGAATGTTGTGATGAATGTGTAAAGAGTGGAAGTTCATCAAAAACTACAGCAGAAATGAGCCAAGAGGAAGAATATCAAGAAGACACAGCAAAAACAATAGAAAACACTACATCGCTTGAAAAGCAACTAAGAAATATTAATAAAAAGTTAGATATTATTAAAAAAATGGAGAAGAATTTAGCAGAGAAAAAAATACGGTAGCATTTTATTCAGAAAAATATCAAGAAATGTTTGAGTTTAAACAGCACGCAGAGAAAAAAATAAAAGCTCTGAAACAGAAAAAAATTTTCTTAGAAAAATGTAACAAGTCGCTGGAGGAAAGGGTGATGGTAATAGAACAGAAAGAAAAAGAGAATAACATTGAAATAGTTGGTGTGGAGAAGCAGGAAACGGAGGACTTAAAATTGATTGTATCGAAAATTGCAAAAAAACTTGATTTAAAAACAAACGAAATTGAAGAAGTTAGGAGGGTAGGTGTGGAAAAAACATCGGATGCTAAGACGCAACCGCAGCCTATTATAATAAAACTACACACTAAAACAGCGCGAGACCCGTGGTTGAAGCTGCGAAAACAGCGCATTACTAATGGTATGTTATATGAAAACAAAAACGAGACTAATATCTACGTAAATGAAGATCTTTCAAAGTACCTGAGACAGCTTTTTTGTTCGGCTAAAAGGGAATTGAAAAGTTCATATAAATTCATTTCGATACAAAACTCACGTATTTTGGCCAAAGAGAATGAAACAAACAAAAAAATTCATATCATAAGAAGCGAAAACGATATTCATCGCTTAGCGGCAAGTGTTAACGAAATACATCCACAACAATAAACACTGTCGCGCGCGAACACACTACGTGATTTCCAATACAAACAAAATTCGAATCAATAATGGAAAGAAACTGGGAATTTCAGAGTTTTTATGATATACAGGAATGGAGTATATTCATAAATAAAAAGAATAAAAAAGAATTAGATATTTTACATTTGAATTTTTATTCACTAAGAAAGCAATTTAACCAACTATTGGTACTTTTGAATGCAGTTAAAAGAAAGATAGACATCATTATTATATCTGAAATAAATATTAAGAAGGAAGAAGTGTCATTGTACATGATAGATGGCTACCATACGTGTCAATACATGCGGGATGTGGAGAGAGGGGGAGGGGTAATAATTTACATGAAACAAGAACTTCACTTTTGGTTACCGGAAAAATTAGTTTACACGGAACTCTCATTACAAACCTTATTGCCCTGTATAGACCCCAAAGAAAAACAAGATAGAATTTATTAGAGATATGAATCAATTACGGAAAAAAATACCGAATCAAGAAACAGTAATTGTTATCGGTGATATGAACATCGATCTACTAAAAAGGAATATAATTCAAATAAAAATGAGTATATAAACAACTTGCGAATGTAATGTGGGAAGACTATGTCAATATAAACTGCCCTTTATTGTTGTATAGTGAACTGTGTTTAATTTTTCGCAGAATTTATTCTGAATGTTTAGTTACAAAAACTTTATACAACAGAAGGGAATCTCAACCGTGGGTAAGTAAAACATTAACTAAAAGCATAACAAGAAAAAATTAATTATTTAGATTATGGAAAGCGGACCCAACTAATATGAGTTTGAGATTAGAATATACGCGGTTTCGAAATAAACTAAATAAAAAAAAAAATACAGCGAAAAACAAATATAGAAGAGATCAATCAAGAAATTGTAATGGAGATTTGAAAAAAGTATGGGCTAGTATAAAGAATTGCATAGGAAGGGAAAAGATGACTATTGACAATGTAATAAAAAATTCTTGGGTAGAACAGATAACATGTTTAATATATGTACTAAATTTTCCCACACATTTACAAGGGAAATAGAAAAAATAAAACACAACTGTAATTATAAATTTTTAGAAAGAAATAATTATGTTAAAAGAAGTCAGGTGTCATTTAGGTTTAAAAAAATAGAACCTGCCGATATTATAAAAATTATAGAAAATTTAGATAACAACAAATCTCCTGGGTATGACCAAATTAGGGTACAGGACCTAAAATCGATAAAAAAGAGATAAGTATAATACTTACTACTACTTTCTAAATTTGTGAATATGTCTGTTATGCAAGGAACATATCCGCTGGACTTGAAAAAATCTTTGATTAGACCTATTTATAAACAGGGATGTCATGTCGAGTACACTAATTACAGACCAATTGCTATATTATCAGTAATAAATAAAATGGTTGAGAAAGTCATAGTAACACAGATAAGTTCATTTTTAGAGACACATAATATTTTGGCAGACTGTCAGCACGGTTTCAGAAAAAATGGCAGCACTAATACAGTATTGACACAATTTACAGACTACATTAACTGTATGCTCAATGAAAAGAACCAAATTTTGCCACTTTTTATTGATTTTAAAAAGGCATTTGATACTTTGGAACATAATCAGCTACTACAAGCTATGGACGAATGCGGTAAAAGTGGCCCTGAATAAATTCTTTTGTAGTTATCTGAAAAACCGGACACTATGTACAGTTATAGAAAAAACGAGGGAAGCAGAGTCTGCAATGACATTGGGTGTGCTGACCGGCTCCGTTTATGGACCGATTGGTTACCTACATAATGCATGTCAACAGTGTGGTGAATGTGGTAGGGCACAGTAGTAAAGATGATTACAGTAAATTATTTTCAGAGTGTAAATTAATGCCAATCGATGTAAAAGTGAAATACGTTATTACTTTAGAAACTTATTACAAAGAAGAGTTTAAAACTATGAAGAAATATAAGTACAGTGTAAGGTCAACTAAAATAGGTAAATTGGTTAAGAATAAAGTGAATAAATTATGGTGAAAGAACAAGAAAATATATAGTGCCCAGGGTTATACAACAATTACATATTTTTAAGAAGCGATAAAAAAAATTAAAAATAGTTCTCTCAAAAGAAAACTTAGGGATTTGTTTATTGCATGATGCAATTATATTATTGTTGGCATCATGCAATAAAATAATCATGTTAGTTAACAATTTGTATATAGTATTTAATAAGTTAGGTGGATGGGTAGCATTTAATTACTATACTGAATATGAGCGTAGCGCCTACAAACTGCCTTAGCAGTTTGGCGCAATAATATGTTGTAAAAAAAAACCTACCATTTTGATTATGGAACTCCATAACCCACTGCGGAACAATGCCTTTTTTTTTAGCGTGTGGAAACCGCCACGGGCCCCTATCGGTGCCGACGATGGGGTGGTCGTGTCGGAATCGCACCGACTAAAACCACACGGTGTCCTTCCCAAGTGTCCATTGCCGGGCACCCCGGGTAAGCCTTCGAAAAGATAAGCGTTAGCTTCGAAAGGGTTAGCGGCCTCGCCTGGTGGGGTCGGGTTTTATCCCGCGTCGGTGAGGTTGCAGGCGTGTGTAGGACACACGACACGCCTCCGCAACGGCCTGCTTCTGTAAGGACGGCGAGTCGCCAACTGCCATCCTCAGGCCCCGATCATGGAGGTCGGTAGCCCCGGGCGTAGACGAGTCTGCGGCGACCTCGCCGCAGACTGCGGAACTCGGGGGGCAGGGTTCTCTCCCGCTCCCTCTCTGCCGTGCGCATTACCTGCTCGCAGAAAGAGGCGGTGGCGTGCCACTTGCTCCCGTCGGAGACCACGGCCCTCACCATGGTCTTCAACGAGCGAACGTCCACGCCCAGGATCGCAACGAGATCCCGGCGTTGACTCGCCCACGCGGAACTATGCCTAGAGTTTATTTGAGGTACAAAATTGGTCATGAAGTGATTCGAGAAAACACTAAAGTAAGCAATATAGCTTGCAGCGAGACCGCGGATCGGTAAACGACAGGTGGGATAGGACGTCTCAGCCAGAGGAACTGATGGCGTGAAAAATATAGCTGCGATAGTCTGGATGCGGTAGGCAGAGTATCGGTTGCTATGCCGTACATTGGGACCGGGTAATGTCCAACAATGGAGTTGAAATTGAATTCTAATCGCAATTTTTTTATGATGTTTTCAAGTACAAATTTACAGTTAAGGGTTTACCTTTACTCATGCTATAAGACCTTACTTCTAGCCAAATTTCATGATTCTAGCTCAATGGGATTTATCCAATAGGTTTTGATTTCCGAGCGAGTATCTGAATTATGCATAAACGGTTGTATCTTTCGATTGTGTTGACTAAGAAGTTTGATTTATACGCAGCTTCCAGGGGTTTGCCAAGTGGAACCCTAAAAGGGAAGAAGAATGAAAAGTTGATAGAACACTAATTAGCCATTACGGTTAGGTTAATGTTCAGTTAAGGTCAATCATTCTATCTGTTGACATATAGAATCATTTATCGCGTATTAACATTTTATCAAACATTAGACTCTTCTCATAAATAAATCTAAGTTGGACTGCCTACGCTTAAATTTATTTCATGACCCAGTTTCACACATAACATATACACACTTAGTAACAGCCAGAATAGTATAGGCGAATCGTAGAGCTAGTAGCATATGTTTACGTTACTCACAAACGATAGATCACCGGTCAGAACCGTAATGTTGTATTCTAAGTTCTTGTTAATTTTGTATAACACAATTGTGGTAGGACATACCTACATAACATTAATTATGAGGATTTGCAACTAACCTATGACCCAAAAAATTAAAATATTATGATTAAGAATAGTCCTGATTAATAATTATGTGTAGGTATTATAATAGCCGACATAAAAATCAACAATAGAATGAAGCTTCTAAATTCAAATAAAACTTTTTCAGAGATACTTTTTGATTTGGTGCGATGCGCAATAGATTCGGCAGCAATGTGTTCTTTTTATTCAAAATGTGTGAACTAGTGCTGTGAACTGTATTATAAATACTTTCATAATATTCATGATAAGCTTATTTCATCCTCATCTAAGGGGCCGTACATCCAAATATATTTTGGCAGAAGTTACGGTTTTAAAAACAGCAATTTGTTGTGGTCCCACATAGCTCATAGGCGACGAACCTACACCAGTCTACCGGGCACAATTCCAGATGCCGCCGTGGTCTTCGGTGTATTGTATTTGTGTTCAAGGAATAGTACTTGTATAGTTCCTGTACAATTTAACTGATTGTGTGGTGATGGTCATAACATGCTTAAGAAAAACAACAAAGATATAGTTCACCGTACCTCAAGTTTATTGAATATAGACAATTTATAATTAATGTACAAAAGAACGTTAATGTAATTATTGATCATTTATTTGGACAATGCATGTTAATGTCAAACATGTTGCATGGACAACTACTAAAAGCAATAATAATAATAATAATAATAAATATTCTACGACATTCTACACAGCGCTTTCTAGACCCAAAGTAAGCACAGTTTAACTAGCTTGTGTTATGGGTTCTAGAATGCGGATAAACATACTTATATACTTTTTTTTGTAAATACATACATATTATACATAGAAACACCCAGACCAATGCAAATAGACATATTCATGCATACAAATATTTGCACTGAGCGGGAATCGAACCCGCGCCCCCTGGTGTTGCAGTCGAATGCACTACCGCTAACATTAACACCCAAGATTTACGCACGAACTTATATGAGCTACTTTTGCTATAAACAACAAATGTATTACAGTCAAAACATACAACTTTTTTTATTCTGTTGCTACGACTTATGACCAATACAAAAATCAAAACCTCTCTCAATAATACAATTACAGGTATTACTGACCAGTTACACTACATACAATTTGCGTGGGGGTGACGTGATGAGTAATGCATTGGACTTACAATTAAACGATGCAGGTGAAGTGGATTCAAACTGCAGTGATGCAGATGGCCGCTGTTTGCTGATTTGTTCATAGGTACCTCCCGATATCAGGTGCACTCACACGTCGTATTCATGGCGCATGTGAACCAAAGTTAGTGAATAATGAAAAGATCACATGTACACATGTACATAAACACTGTATGCAATGAACAATTAAGAACAGAGAAAAGCATTTATTTTAATAATTTTATAGCGCTTGTTAATGACGACCCTCAAAGAAGTAAACGAAGTAGATCTCGTAAATGTCCTGCAGTAGGTATATGTACTTGCGATCCAGTGCCTTGTAGAGATGAATAGACTTTTGCCAACTTCACCATATACGTAAGAATTGATATAAGTACATGGAACAATGTCTTACATGTATGATAAAAGCGGCTTTAAAAAGCCTTTCGTAGAAGAGTGAGAGCGTTAGAGAGTGAGCTAGCTGAAAAGAAGTAATTTTAAAATTAATCAACATCCACAAGCTTTAATACATAAATAAATAAGCCCAGCTGCGCGATTGTACCGAGTTGCACTCTGAACTAGATAGATTATGTCTTACCTAAAACTGTTCACCCGTTGGTCTATGCACGGTGTCGGCTTTTGTTGCGACGACTGTACGACGACTAGCGGCTTATATCGGGTGCTCATAAATATTAATAGAATCAATATGAGTATTAATGATTCTGTAAATGAAACAAAAAATAACGTTACTAAAGTTATCATATACATGTCAAGTCAAACAGTATTTGCATTTGTAATCGATTGCAGTTACCTCCGCGCCATCCTTGCTTATTTGGTCCAGTACAGACCTAATGCGTCTCTTTTGTTCTTCAGCTGTAAAAAAAATACGAGTTAGAATAAGATGCGCACTTTTATATAAGAAACAATTTATGCAAAGTATTTAACATAACATAACATAACGTAAACTCACGCCTATATCCCCGAAGGGGTAGGCAGAGGTGCTAGCACCCACGTTTCGCCAGTTTATGTTTTAGGTCCCAATGTAATAGGTGGCGAGCCTATTGCCATTAACCGGGCACTTATAAACCTGCGATAAATACACACATAACTTCGAAAAGCATCGAAAAGTCATTGGTGTGTGCCATGGTAATACCTGGGATCGAACCCGAGACCTCGTCTCAGCAGTCCTTTACCCATACCACTAGGCTACTAGTGGTATGGGTACAGGACTGCTAGGCTAGGCGCTAAAGTATTTAAAAAAGTGTTATTACTTAGCGCGTCCAGTGCTGCTGGACGGTATTTCCTCTTCAACTGTTTCACCCTGCAGCGCTAGTTCCCGCGACAACTGAAGAACTTTAACAAAAGAACGATAGTTAAATAAACGTTTCGAGCAGTCGCTGTTATTGTGCGTACTTATATGAAATACAACTGACATTTACCTTGCACCTTTAACTTTGCGTTTTGCCGCTTCAAATCGACTACGCTACTGCTGCCTTCCCCGGTCCTTTGACGGATGAAATTGACCGTAGTGGCCAGCAATTCTGCGTTAGTTATCTGTAACAGGCCGCAAAGATAAAGTTTAGTATTCCTTACAGTAACCGTTTTTACATTAAAATATTTGGTCATCTTACATCAGAGCCACTTCCGACGGCTTCAGCAAGCTCTGCCATCGCCGCAGCCGTCTCCTCACGACGCTCTCTTTCATAGAGAGCGTTACGCGCTCGTTTCTCTTCCTGTTAATAGAAAACTTAATTAAAGAACAACTGTAATAAATAATAAGAAAGGGAGTTTCTCATCAAATTGTATTTCATGAAATTACTTACGCGTGAAAGCGGCACCCGGTTTGTGCCGGTTGGCCTCCCACGACGACGCCCGTTCTTTGGCGCGGCATTTTGTTCTTGTTTCTGAAACAGAATAAATGGGTGAATTTCAAGAAACAAGAATTTTTACCTAATTTTGATGGTATTTTTTGTTTTTTGCTAATATTACATAATATTAAGTGACATGAAATGTAAGAAGAATTAGTCTAAACCAGAAAATACTTTCAATTAAATTTTTAAGCATTTTTTAAGCATTTTGCATTTTGCTAATATTACATAATATTAAGTGACATGAAATGTAAGAAGAATTAGTCTAAACCAGAAAATACTTTCAATTAAATTTTTAAGCATTTTGTTTTTCTAAACATTTAGATCGGAAAAAGAGAACATGCTATAAACAATAAATGTATTACAGTCAAAACATACAACTTTTTTTATTCATTTGCTACGATTTATGACCAATACAAAAATCAAAACCTCTCTCAATAATACAATTACAGGTATTACTGACCAGTTACATTACATACAATTTGCATGGGGGTGGCGTTATGAGTAATGTATTGGACTTAGAGTCGCCTTACGACGTATATAATATATCGAAAAATTTCGAATATCTGGGACGTGTCTAGATAGCTCAGCTGGTCAGAGCATTCCCCCTGTAAGGGACTGGTCTCGGGTTCAAGTCCCGTTCTAGATGTTCTCTTTTTCCGATCTAAATCTTCAGACAATACTTTTTAATTGGTTTCAACTTTGGAAATTGCATATTTAATCAAATTCGGTTCATTCGTTTTCAGAATATGGATTAACATGTGTGTAATTATGATTATATATAAGAGTAGATACAATGGCTAAAATAATGCTTACTTTGAGTCACACTTATAAAGATACTAACAACACTTTAAAGACAAAACGATAAATGGAAAGTAATTAAATACCTTAGGAGACACCATTTTCTTCTGAACTTGCTAAAATTACACTGTCAAAAATACACTTCACAAACTTCACTCGTCAAAAAATGAACAAGGAATGAATTAATTTTAATAAGACTCCAGCTTATATAGGTACAAGGAACTTACCTGCGCATAAGCAGAGTGTTCCGAATGAGCGGGGGTGGGGATTGTTAGTGGACTATTGATCTCTTCGTCTATATTGTTTCAAGTCAGATAGCGTGACTTAAATGAAGTTTAGTGGAATTCACAATAATGATTATACTTTAAATTTCATCATTAGTACTATCTGTAGCACGTTGCTCCACCCGCGTGGAATACTGAAGTAGTCATTAAGTTTAAAAAAATAAAAACTAATTTTCTGCGTTTTTATTTCTTAAGAACTATCCACAAAGTATTAGAAAAGTTAAAAAGAAATATCAAACAAATCGTTAAAGTCGTTCTCTAGTTATTGCGTCACCACGGTATAACAACCAACCAACCAACAGATAGTGTAAGTGCATTCTTAAAATACCTTAATCCTATTAATAACAACATACAAGTCACTATGGAATTAGAGGCAGATAATTCATTAGCTTTCCGAGATGTTCTTGTGATCAGAAATTCTAATAATATCTTGAGGCACACTGTGTATAGGAAAAAAACCCATATTGATAGGTGCTTAAACGGTAGGGCACGCCGCAATAGCGGCGGTAAGGCCCATCATGGAGGATTGGCTGGAGAGGCGACACGGAAGCCTCTCGTACCGACTGACGCAGGTGATCTCTGGAAGGGGGTGCTTCGGGGACCACCTGCATCGGATCAGGAAGGAGCCAACGTCTGAGTGTCATCACTGCGACGCGAGCGAGGACTCAGGGCTGCACACGCTGCCGGACTGCCCGGCGTGGGAGGCGCCGAGGCGTGACCTTGTGGCAACCATCGGGGTGGGAGTCCTCTCGCTCGGCAGCATGATTGCGGCAATGGTGCGGAGCGCGAGCGCGTGGGCCGCCGCCGCCTCCTTCTGCGAGCATGTAATGCTCGCGAAGGAGGTGGCGGAGCGCGCCCGGGAGAGACTTAGAACTCTCCCGGTCCGCCGAGCCCGCAACTTGCTCGCCGCGCGTCGCAGGCGACTCAGGCGCCGGAGGTCGCTTAACGACCTCCGTCCTCCATGAGCGCAGGCCTGGGGGTGGCGGGTGAGGCCACCTGTCACCCCAGCAGACGCAGGCCGGGACGGTGGGGCGACTAGCGCCCCTCCCCCAAACCAGGGCAAGACGGGGACACCGTGGTTCCCAAACCCGAGGGGGCCATCTCGAAACCGGAGATGGCCCAGGGTCAGTCGGGGTGCGAGGGATATGCTCTATGGGCAACCTTACACCCCGGCGTCTGTAGACCCGAGACGGCGTGCGGTTTTAGTCGGTTCAAGCCCGACATAACCGCCCCCGCTGGCACGCGGGGGGGTATCCGAAGGGATTTCCGCACGATAAAAAAAAAAAAAAAAAGGTACTTAAACGGTGAATCTCACCACTCTCCTTAACAGTTAGCTACTGTGGAGATGTCTTTGTTTCAGGGAGCCCGTGGGAACTGTGACAAGAAACACCTGGACGCTGAGCTACAATATGTCAAGCAAATATTGCAAGACAACAAGCTCAAACAACCCCGCATCACCCGAGAATAGCCAGCCATTGTCGAGCGCCAGCCTGCCGTCCTACCATACGTATGAGGGGTCACTGTCAAGATTACCTTCATCTTGAAGCGAGCTTCAATAATCACATATTACAAGCCACCAACGAAGATATGTAAATTTTTATTATCTGTCAAGTGCCAACTAAGGGACTACTCATACTTATTCAGCTCTATTCAGCTTTTGTCCATAGAAAACAACGATTTTGTATGGAGACGTGTACGCATTCAGTCAGCTTTCCGCGTCTATTCTGCTTTCACGGCTAATCAGTATAAAATGAGGATAAATATGTTTTTATCATCCGAATCCTATTGATAGCGTTCAGCGCTGTTCCGCCGCTTTCAGCGCTGTTCCGCCGCATTCACCGTCGAACGCGGCGGAACAGCTCTTTACAGGGATGTTTTGCGACTCCTTGTCGAACAGTTGCGACCTGTATTGTTCCTGCATTGATATGATTTATTATTGCGTAATTATTATGCACGCAAGGATTAAAGAGTGCAGACGTGTTTTAAAGTAATTATAACTATTTTATTTTTACGAAACATGATCGACGAAGAGAAACTTAAATTGTTAGTGCAAAAATATTCTTGCTTGTATGATATTAGCTCATCACACTATAGCGATCAACAGAGAATTGGAACATCCTAAAATGCTCTTTGAATTTAATATTAGTTTCTTTTACCAATGTTGCATATTCTCCAACCAAATTCCTATGTCTCCAAAGTGGGTCACCCACTGTCGTTTGCGTTTTATTTTTTTACATTTATTGTTTTCTATTTCTTCTACTAGAAGTCAAGCGATAAAAATATCGCACATAGAACTTTCCATGTTCCATGTGGCACAATACTAAATCAATAGCTTACCATCTTCGCAGCATAGTCAGTGCCGTACGCAGTAGACAGAAGCGTTTCTGCGGAGATAGCACGCTATGACGGCTTTTCTCATTCTTACGACGCCGTACGCGGCTGATAGAAGCAGAGCTGTATAAATGTGACCAAAATCGTTCAGCGAATGGAGCTGAATAAGTGTGAGTAGTCCCTAAATCTGCATGATGCAGGGTCTATAAAATAGACTGTGACTGTGGGCTCTCTCATATTGGTCAAATCAAGGGAAGCATTGGCCCTCGCGCAAAAGAACACATAGCTAATATAAAACACCAACGCTCAAAAAAGTCTGCTGTATGTAAGCACGTGCAACAGGGGACCAAGCATTACTTAAGATTTAATAAACCACAGATACTCGCTAAAGACTATGGCCCATCATGGAGGATTGGCTAGAGAGGCGTCACGGAAGCCTCACGTACCGACTGACGCAGGTGATCTCCGGTAAGGAGAACTTCGGGGACCACCTGCATCGAATCAGGAAGGAGCCAACGCCTGAGTGTCATCACTGCGACGCGAGTGAGGACTCAGGGTTGCACACCCTGGCGTGGGAGGCGCCGAGGCGTGACCTTGTGGCAGTCATCGGGGTGGGAGTCCTCTCACTCGGCAGCGTAATTGCGGCAATGGTGCGGAGCGCGAGCGCGTGGTCCGCCGCCACCTCCTTCTGCGAGCATATAATACTCGCGAAGGAGATGGTGGAGCGCGCCCGGGAGAGGTTTAGAACTCTACCGGCCCGCCGAGCCCGCAAAAAGCTCGCCGCGCGTCGCAGGCGACTCAGGCGACATTTTATTCATTATATTATCAAAGCAATTGGTAAGCTCGTCTATTATTAAAAGAGAGTCCACAAATATTAAAAGCAACAACAAGTAAATACCTTCACGTTGTATGATGAACTCATATAAATATTAAACTCATATTTTAAGTCTCAAAAACGTTACGACTTGCGCTTGAGTCATAACATTTTTGTATTTCTTACAAATTACATTTTATACATACATACATACATACATAACTTCACGCCTGTATCCTCGAAGGGGTGGGCAAAGGTGTATTACACACCCACGATTCGCCAGTTATGTTTAGGTCCCAATGTAATAGGGGGCGAGCCTATTGCCATCTACCGGGCACATTATTACTAAGCGAGCGATAATCAACAATTATTAATGCACACATAACTACGAAAAGTCAGAGGTGTGTGCCCGGGGTGCTTGGTTGGGGACCTCCACGCGGTGCACCCTGGGCAACGGAGACGGCAGCGCCTCTCTCCTAGGGCGGGGGAGACGCTGCCGCCTACGGCCAACTCCGACCGAGGCGAGGACGGCCCTGTTGAGGGCTGTTCGGAAGCTTTCCACGTGTCCCTCTGATTAGCAGATGGCACAGTGGAGAGCAAGTAAGGGGGCCATCTCGAAGCCGGAGATGGCCCAGGGTCAGTCGGGGTGCGAGGGATATGCTCTATGGGTAACCTTACACCCCGGCGTCTTAAGACCCGAGGCGGCGTGCGGTTTTAGGCGGTTCAAGCCCGACATAACCGCCCCCGCTGGAGACCCCCCGCTCTCCAGCGGGGGCGGTATCCGAAGGGATTTCCGCACGAAAAAAAAAAAAAAAAAAAAAAGAGGTGTGTGCCTGGGGCGACCTGGAATCGAACTCGAGATCTTGTCTCGGTAGTCCGTTACGTACACCACTGGGCTATCGCCCCCCTATTATCATCCCCGCCCTAAATATTTTATTGCACATCAAAACATTACACATATAATACAATCGTAACGAGGTGAAAACTGTACATTGAAATTTTTTGCCTGTTTCTCTGTTTGTCTGCTTTTTATTATCGATGTCCGAGCATCACTTGAAAACTGCTGACCAGCTGAAATTTCACATAAACACTCTACTAGGGTATGGTCATAAACTGGCATCATCATTGCAGCAGGGTTAAATCGACCAAATCTATTATTGATCATTCCTTTATTATTACAAAGTAGATCATCACGAAATTCTGCAGTTAGATTGAACTCGGACATTGTCAACGTTCGGAATATAAATCATCACGCTATAGCTAAATTGTGATGAGCAGTAAAATATGAAATCTCGAAACTACAGAGTTACCTACGTGTAAAAGATAGCTGGTTAGAAACTCAACCGTTGATAATAAATATCATCACTCTATTATAGTAGGGAACTGGGTAAAATTTATTACAATACAATGATAAATTATTGAAAATATCACGATGCATTAATGTTGTTGTTGGGTTCGAAACTGCAGAAGTAAACATACCTTGATCTATTCCGAACTTAACGCGGACGAAGTCGCAGGTAACAGCTAGTCACATATAAAACACAATTATTTAAACGTAGAGAAGAAATGTTCTTAGTACCTACCAAAGTAGCCACCACTGTACCTTCTTACCAAACAGGTACGTACCTTTTTTTTTTTTTTTTTTTTTTATTGTGCGGAAATCCCTTCGGATACCCCCCCGCCGGCCAGCGGGGGCGGTTATGTCGGGCTTGCACCGACTAAAACCGCACGCCGTCTCGGGTCTTCAGACGCCGGGGTGTAAGGTTACCCATAGAGCATATCCCTCGCACCCCGGCTGACCCTGGGCCATCTCACCACTAACAGCATCGCTCATCCTGTCTCCTCTGAAAGCAGAGGAGTACGGAGAACGATGTGTTCCCGCCACGTTGGGTATTGGCCGACGATCAATGCCAACCCTATGAAGGGGTGAAGGGTACGTACCTACCAAGTAGGTAGGTATTCTTTTGTCTTTTCTATTATCCGTTAGTGAACACAATAGACAAAAGCATGTACGAGTGGCATCATTAGTGCTTTTTCTAAAATTTGCGACCATCTGCACACATATTGTTTCATATTCATTCGAAATAATGAACAAAGGCATTTATGTCTTCTTTGTTATTGGCACTGTAAAACACCGCCGCATTTACTTTGTACGATTTCCGACACACAAATTACCTCTTTATTTTTACATTCTTTATTTGATTAAAGTTCGAAATGAACTTATTCATTGCTTCGTAATATAATTCACTAATAACAGTTAAATATCTACTCGACCATCGCATCAAAAGCAAGAAATAATTCAGTAATACAAAAAAAGACGTTAAGTTTCTATGTGACCTACATGAATAAAGATATTAAATTAGATGTTTTGGTATTAGATGTTATGTAATGATTATAATCATGATCTACTTCGACACTTACGGGTTAGAGGTTTGGTTGGGTTTCTGCTCAGCGTGTCGTCCTAACATCAGAGCGGCCAAATAGTTTGGAGAATAGTGTACCTGACTTAAAACAATAAACTCTTCAACAAAGGGCTCGGGTAGTTGAATAGTTAAGTTTCATAAATTTCACGAAATTGCTTTTATGATTAGAAAATAATCCTAGCAAAGTATAGGTCTAAGGGTAAGTAATCGCTTTGGTTGACTGCTTTTGTTTTTTACTATTCTCAGAATTATTATGGCATTCGGGTAAAAAGTATGGAAAAATATAAATCTCAAAAACATTTTAACATCATTTCTCGAAGGTACATAATTGTTACTAAGTATTAGTTATCATAATTATTTTTTCACGTAATCCGACGTTATAAAATAAGCAATGGCACAGGCTTTCCACTTATGGTTAGGAAGTCAACCTGCAGTCACTCCCGCAGAAGTCAAGATGAGCCAAATCAAGAGAAAGAATAGGAGAGCGGACACCGGGTTTCAAAGTGCAAGCTTCGGAGGCAACCGGGACTAATACTGTGATGATGATCATGATCCACATATAGGACAATATTTAACATAAATACCTATATACCCTACCATTTTCATTATGGAACACCATCACCTACTGCGGAACTATGCCTTTTTTTTTAGCGTGTGGAAACCATCACGGGCTTTACCCCATCGGTGCCGACGATAGGGTGGGCGTGTAGAGTTTATTTTAAGGGATAAAATTGGTAATGAGGTGATCCAACGGAACACTAGTGTAAGCAATATAGCTTACAGCGAGACCGCGGATCGGTAAACAATAGGTGGAAGAGTGTCCTCAGTTAGATGAACTGATGGCGTTAAAATGTAGCTGCGATATCCTGGCTACATTGGGAGATAGATAAATCTGAATTCTAACCGCAATTTTTTTAAGATGTAAGTACAAATTTACAGTTATGGATCTTTTCCCTTTACTCGTGCTTGACGGCGTGCGGTTTTAGTCGGTTCAAGCCCGACATAACCGCCCCCGCTGGCCGGCGGGGGGGTATCCGAGGGGATTTCCGCACGAAAAAAAATAAAAAAAAAGGTCTTATACCTTACTTCTAACTAAACTGACCATAATTTGTAGTCTAAAGGGTAGAGGTCTGGGCTAGATCCGGGCCAGTCTTCGGCTCTTATAAAGTCCGGAACGTTGGTTTCTAGCCAGGCTTGGGTAGTTCGTGCCTTGTGACCAGGAGCAGAGTCCTGCTGGAAAGTCCACGGTATATTTTTAAAAAGTGTAGTGCTGAGACGTTTCACAACATGATCCAAGACAGTATCTTGATACACTTTGGCTGAAGTTTTCACTCCTTTTTCACAAAAATGTAGTTTTGTGACTGCCTGATAAAACACGCCCCACCAAACCATCACTGACGCAGGATGATGACCACGTTGTACCTTTCCGACCACTTGAGCAGCTTCCTTAGAACTGTGTGCGTACACTTTATCATTTTGCTTATTGTAGTGTTCTTCAATCGTGAAAATGTTTTCATCGGTAAAGAGGATATTTCTGTGCCTTTCACCTGCGTATCGCGACAGAAGGCGCTTTGATCGATCCACTGTCTTTAATCGTAAAGATTGATTTAGGGCATGTCCTGTATATCGACGATAAGCACCGAGCTTCAGGTCTTGTTTTATAATACGTTACAGAGTCCTAGCGGGAATCTTCATTTCTCGCGATAAGATTTATTGCTTCCTTTTTTTTATATATATATTTAGGACACGTCAATTTGACTTCACCTTGCCTGATGGTAAGCTGAAGGTAAAGTCTCAGGAAAGAGGGTCACCATTACATACAAGTACCATTTTAACAATGGTGGCACTCAGCTTGACGGCCTCATCAGAAGAGGATTGTCGTCGCAGCACCGCGTGACACCCACCGGTCCCACTAGTGCTGCGACCACAATCCCCCTGCCCGGCTATGCACTTGCTGACCTCCCCAATTTTTTTTTTTTTTTACGTGCGGAAATCCCTTCGGATAATCCCCCGCTGACCAGCGGGGGTGGTTATGTCGTGTATCGACTAAAACCGCACGGTGTCCTCCCCAAGTGTCCGTTGCCGGGCACCCCGGGTAAGCCCTCGAAAGGATAACCCCCAGGGTACTTGCTGACCCCTGAACGCAATCAAACCGAAATTGGATTACTATGGAGGGTTTTTCGCAATCGTGCACGGTGGGGCTTATGGGGTTTCGACGAATTCTGGCTTTAACAGCATAAATAGCCTTTGTAGTCCTAACAGCACGCGGCCGCCCCGATCTTTTCTGGTCTTCGACAGACGAAGTGTTGTTGTATCTATTGAAAGTACGATATACGAACATACGGCTTATACCAAGTTTTTGAAGTGTCTGGAATATGACCGACGGCTCCATACCCACCTTGTGCAGTGATTGCCTTGATCACTGCGATTCTATTTTCTTTAACACTCCATTCCATATTGTAATTCGATAATGAAAACGAAAAAGTATGTGAAATGCCGCAAAATCGAAAGAAGTTTTTAAAATAATATACGTGTTCCAAATTCAAAAAATTAAAAAGTTCAAAAAGTAAGAAAAGTTTTGATGTATTAGTATTTATGGTCAGACTAGTTACACAATTATTAGCAGCCAGAACGTTTCTAGCCACGTTGTATTATGAAAGTATACTTACATAATGTATATCTCTACAATGCTACGAGCTACGCGCGAAACGTAGAGCTCGTAGCACATGTTTATGTTACTCACAAATGATAGTAATGGCCAGGATCATATTGTTGTAAGTTTTTCTTACAATAGTCCTCATTAATACTTAATGTAGGTACTATAATCCGCCGACATATAATATAAATACTAGAATGAAGCTTCCAAATTAAAATAAAACTATTTTAGAGATAGTTTAGTTTGGTGCGATGCGCAATAGAATCTGCAGCAATGTGTACGTTTTATTCAAAATTGACTGTAATTACTTTCATAATATTCATGATTCTTCATTCATAATGCACCGTACATCTAAGTATAATATGGCAGAGATGTACAGCTTTAAAAACAGTGGTTCGTAGTGGTCTATACCTGTCTACCGGGAACGTATCCAGACGCCGCCGTGGCCTTGGGTGTATTGTATTTGTGTTTTAGGACTACTACTTGTACAGTTCCTGTACAATTTAACTTATTGTGTCCGAATAGATGTTAAAGAAAAGCAATAAGGATATAGTTTACTGTACCACAAGTTTATTGAATTTGCACAACGCATAATTAATACAAATATTAAATAATGTAGAAAAGAATGTTAATGTAATTATTGATAATACTTATGGCCCACAAGTAATAATCAATATACCATTAGCACCCAAGATTTATTCAAGACCTTGTATGAACTACTATTGCTACAAACAACAAACTTATTACACACAAAACAAACAACTTTTTTTTAAATTCAGTTGCTAATACTAAAGAGATATATGGACTTTTGCCAACTTCACCATATACGTAAGAATTGATATAAGAACATGGAACAATGTCTTACGTGTATGATAAAAGCGGCTTTAAGAAGCCTTTCGTAGAAGAGTGAGACGCTAGCTCAAAAGAAGTAATTTTAAAATTAATCAACATCCACAAGCTTCATAGCATAAGCCCAGCCGCGCGATTGTTCTGAGTAGACCCCGGACCAGATTATGTCTTAGCTAAAACTGTTCACCTGTTGGTCTATGGACGGCGTCTGCTTTTGTTGGTGGAGGTGTTCTTAGGTCCGGTGTCAGGTGCTCAAAATATTCATACAATCAATATTTATATTTGTTGATTCTGTAAATAAAACAAAACAACGTTACTAATATTATCACATACATATCATGTCAAACCGTATTAAATTTGCATGCGTATTCTTTAACAGAACAGTTATCTGTAACAGGTCGTAAAGATAAAGTTTAGCATTCCTTTAAGTATTTTTTTTTACATTAAATTATTTGATCTTCTTACGTCATAGCCACTTCCGACGGTTTCAGCAAGCTCTACCATCGCCGCAGCCGAATCCTCGCGACGTTCTCTTTCATAGAGAGCGTTGCGTGCTCGTTTCTCTTCCTGTAAACAGAAAACTCAATTAGAGGACTCCTCTTAATCAATTATAAGAAACTCCCATCAAATTGTACTTCATGAAATTACTAACGCGTGAAAAGCGGCACACGGTTCGTGCCTGTTGGCCTCCCACGACGACGCCCGTTGTTTGGTGCGGATTGGGTTTTAGTTTCTGAAACAGAATAAATGGTTGAATATCAAGAAATATTCAATTTTACCTAATTTATAGTAGTATGCTAGAATAACATATTATTCAGTTACATGAAATGTAAGAAGAGTTCGTCTAAACCTGAAAGTTATTTTTTATTGGTTTCAGCTTTGGAAATTGCAAATTTCATCAAATTCGGTTCATAAGTTTTCAAGATATGGATTAACATGTTAAGTAATTATTATAAATACGAGTAGATACAATGGCTTAAATAATGCTTCCTTTGAGTCACACTTAAACACGTACTAACAACACGTTAAAGACGAAATGATATATGAAAAGTGAAAAGTACCTTAGGAGACACCATTTTCTTCTAAACTTGCTGAAATGACACTGTCTGTTCAATGCTTCACTCGTCATAAAATGAACAAGGTACCGCGGGACCCCGGCAAAGGGGCGTATGGTGGGCTCGGGGGTCTCAGCAGCGGCATATTCTGGTTTGGCAGGTATTGCGGCTGGGTTGTCCTCGCCGCTGGAGTTGCTGGTGAATTAATTTTAATGAAACTCCTGCTTATATAGGTACAAGGAACTTTCAGGGTCCCACCCCGAAAGTTCCTCTCGCTCGGCAGCATGATTGCGGCAATAGGGCGGAGCGCGACCGCGTGGGCCGCCGCCACCTTCTTCTGCGAGCATGTAATGCTCGCGAAGGAGATGGCGGAGCGCGCCCGGGAGAGATTTAGAACTTTCCCGGCCCGCCGAGCCCGCACATACTCGCCGCTTTCGCAGGCGACTCAGGCGCTGGAGGTCGCTTTACGACGTCCGACCTCCATGAGCGCAGGTCTGGGGGTGACAGGTGGCCGCCTGTCACCCCAGCAGAAGTAGGGCGGGACAGTGGGGAGACTAGCGCCCCTCCCTCAAACTGGGGCAAGACGGGGACACCGTGGTTCCCAAACCCGAGGGGCCCTCTCTAAACCGGAGATGGCCCAGGGTCAGTCGGGGTGCGAGGGATATGCTCTCTGGGTCCCCTTACACCCCGGCGTCTGTAGACCCGAGACGGCGTGCGGTTTTAGTCGGTTCAAGCCCGACATAACCGCCCCTGCTGGACGGCTGGGGGGTATCCGAAGGGATTTCCGCACAAAAAAAAAGGTACTCTTTTGTCTGTTCGATATTTTTCTCAGAATGTTATTTAACGCGGCTTCTATCCTTTGATCAGTAAACCAATAACCAATAGCATATTATGGGTACCTACTATTCGTGGTTTTTATGAAATTTGCTACCGTCTGCAAAACATATTGTTTCATATAATATCGACATATAGAACAAAGGTATTATTACCTTCTTTGTTATTCGCACTGTAAAACACCGTTTGTTTAATACTTTGAGTGATTTCCGACACACAAATTACCTCTTCATAAATTTAAAAGCCAAATTAAAAAAAACTCTGCCAAAAAGGCTACTATAAAATTCAAGACTATTTAGACGACAAACAAGCTTGGATATGAACTGTTTGCTCTGTCTATGCTACTCAAATGAAATATTGTACTTAGGTTAAGTAAATATTTTTGTAAATAGATCAAAAAAAAACAGCCCGCTAAGTTTCTTGCCGGAGTCTTCTCAGGACAGGGCCGCGTTTCGACCAACCGGTGGTCCATTTGCCAAACATTAGCTTAATTTTATTTATGATGTTTTGTAAGTTCCGTATTAAAGGTCTATACAGAATAAATGGTTTTTGACTTTGACTTCTTAATTTTTTTTTCGTCATACCTTAATATAGGAATACGGTAAAAGTGATGCAATGAAGTCATTTATTGCTTAGTGATATTATTGGGTAGAGGAGAGTAGGAGAGCCTTTTATTATTGGGTATCATCTCTTATAATTGAAATCCGAATCTTGCTTGATGAATCTCTGAATGAAATGATTTTGAAATCATTTACACTAGATAATTTTGCAATTTGAAAATTATTTAAACTCGTATAACTCACGGTTTTATGGAAATTAAGATGTGAAAAAAATCAGTCGGATATACATTAATATAAACAAATATTATATACTAGATGATGCCCGCCCGCACGAAGTAGTATTCTAGGTATTCTTAACCTTATTATCCTGTAAGGATCCTGCCGGTTTATGATTTGCAAATGGGTCCTGCCTGCTATCAAACTTGTATCGGTCTTTTTAGGGTTTCTTAATTTTTCAACTAAGTAAAAGATAAAGATAAAATATTCTTTATTGTACACCATAAAGTAATACTATATAAATAACATTCAACCTTAGCTTAATGTACAATGGGCAATACAATATCGCCAACAGCCACCTCTTCCAGGCAACCTTTGGATGGACAGAAACCAAAAGAGATGATAGGGCAGTGCACAATTACCAATAAAAAAGGAAAAAAACGATAAATATATTAGATAAATAAACAAAATTACATATTTATCAGTCGTATTTCAAAAAAAATATACGCAATATATAACATTATAAGTGTATACAATATATATAATACAAAATATTTACATACACTTATACTACCTATATAATCCGGTATATATACATATATTATGATAGTCACCTAACAGGTACTAAGTAATAAAGGAGAATGACCACGACAATATGGACCACGGTACAGGGTTGCGTCAATTCCAAAGTTGTTTTAGATGGTTTATAAATTAACCAAATAACCATTTACAATTGCCATTTTGGAATCAAAACCCGCATTTCCAAGTTTTTTTAGAAAACGTAACTTAACCTCAAAATAGAAATATCCGTCGTGTATAGAGGTAAGTTTATAGGTCGTAGCAGATTAATTAGCATATCTGATGGGATAGACTTAAATAAATCAGCACTTTGCCTTTATATTTCCTGTTAAAACAGTTACAAATACAAAAAAAAGGAGAGCTGTTAAAAAAACAACAGAATTCAAAGAGATCTTTAATTTAATCCAGTGACACTGGTAGCACTTTAAACATGTAGGTAGGTATATAATCAATCATAGTTTTTTACCCCTTACAGTAAGTAGGTAGGTAAGTACCTATACATGTAGAAACAGCGAATGACTTCATTCATCATTTTCATTAAAAAAAACATCTAAATAAGATGCTGGAGCAGTGATATCATTGTATCGAGCCCAACTCAAAAACCACACCACTGTCATTATGTGAGCACAGCAGCCAACAGTTCGCTTACCAACAAGGCAGTTGCAACAATAACCTACTATGGCTTGTAATGTATTTGCTACAGCATCGTCTCTGCTTATTAATAAATACGTGTAATATGTACGACTGTTCACATGCCTGGATTTAATCCTACCTCTTAACAAATAATTATTTAGGCAAAATCAGAGGAATATCCTCATCAATTTCAGTATTCACTTCCACTGAATATATTCCAGACTGACGAACATGTTCCCCGAAGTAAGATCTGGCCTGTTTTAATTGATATGTACCTAGAGCAAACCGCTTAAGGTCAGTAATTGTGAGTCGTGGGAATCTATCCAAATGAGGATGATTGCCATCAATTGTTTGGAAGCTAGCTCTCCTTCTGTTAAGATTTTCTTGTGCTACATATGTTGCCAGATGGTTTACTAGAAAAAGTCGAATCACACACAAACTTCAAACAAAGTGAAAACTTCCTGGCGTAAAAACGTCCTGGCGTAAGATTCACAATTTCACATTAAAGTTAGCGACAGTGATTGAAAACAAGAAATAAACAAATAGTTACAATGAATATCACAATTACTGTAGAGAGTAGGACTCGATCAACACAAAAAAAACTGTAATATTTATAACGCAATTTCAATTTCGCAATGAATGTTTGAGACATCAACACCAATGTTGCCATTTTAGATTTTAAATGAAAATTGATTACTCGAATAAATACACTCGATACATAATTATTTCAAATGACTGATTTAGTTGTATAATCATTCATTTATTAAAAAGGTTCGATTTATATCAAACCGAAGCAAGATAATTAAAAAAAAATCTATGCAATCATTCATATTATGTATCGTTAGCAACAAAGTGAAATTGCTTTAAAAAGTTTTGAAAGCAAAATAATACGACTACTGTGTGTGTGAAATACTAATTATTTTACACCACAGTAGTATCATCTCGCTTTATTATTTATATAAAACCCCGCGATTTACCTTTCCAATCGTATCCAAAAAAAATCGATTAGAGTTGTCAATATATTTACTTATTTTGATTATGGCAAAACTTTAACGTAAGAATAGCCGGCAGTAGGTAATTCATAACTTTTTAGTTTACAAAATAAACCCCTATACAAAATTGTAATTCTAATTGCAGAATGACTTCAAAAATAAAGAAAATAATTGTAATATAATTTTTATCTTGATGCATGAGAAAAACCAGTACCGTTGATGGGCATGATCCTTTATTGTATACTTTTAGTCATTCTTCTATATATATATAATATATCATTTTATATATCTATATTTATGAAGTAACCTTTTAAAGCTCTTTATTTTGATACCCTACGCAAAAAGTTGAAATTTTGTTTTTTTTATTTTGATATACCCAGTGCCACTCTCACAGTAAATACGAATCTAACGACACCCCTCAAGCTAAAATCTATCGAGCCGTTCAGGCCGCAGATCGTGCCAATCAATTATACAAACATACATACCTACTCTCGAAAAACATAACCCTCCTTCTTGCGCAGTCGGGTAAAATAGCCGATTACCAATACATCCACGCAAAAAAAAAATCACTTCGCTCCTGTTAAATCAGACAAAATTTGTTCAACGGCACTCAATCAAAGTTATTTAATATAAATACTGAAGTTTGCACTGAGCGGGAATTGAACCCGCGACCTCTGACTTAGCAGTCGAACGCACTACCGCTATGCCACAGAGGTCCTCACATTGCATTGATAATGTAGTTTATGACCTTACTAACCCGTGACAGCGGCCACGCCACGACGCCTGCATGCTTGTTTCTGACACATTGAATGTCTGATAACTAAAATAAACGGAAAAAAAATATAACAGATCAAAATCCATCTATAGAAAGATAAACACTTAAGAGTTTATATGTCTGCTAATACGAACGCGTGTGAATCGGAATAAGGGCGCTGAACAATTCTATGCTTGATACGTGGGGTGCACTAAAAGTTTCTCCGGAATGAAAAAAAAATAGGTACTTGTAATGGTCAAAAATGAACTAATTGTTTCTCTAAATATTCTCCTTTTGCGTCAATACACTTATTCGTGCGATTAAAGCAATTTTGAAATTATTTATTCCACTCCTCCGTGGTGCGTCAATACATCTCAAAGGTGAGAAGAGGTCGTGTACCAGTCACAATTTACAGAAGGACAATTATCTAAAGCAAAAGTAACCACGTATCCAGTTTTATAAAAAAAGCTATTATCGCGAGCCACTTTGGTTAATGGTTGGTTAAATCGTTAAACGTTCGATTGCTGCTTTGTTTTGGGATCGTAGCAATAAATCCATGGTTTTGAGCCTCAGTCAAATTGTGTGGGATCCATCTAGAGCACAGGTTTCTCACACCCAAATTTTTGTGTAAGATTTATTGAATTTGACCCATGCCTATATCTGAAGATGTCCAAATCTCATGGTAGAACACATGACTGTCCGTTTCGATCATACGGCGCACAGCATCAATGCTTTTGTTGTTCACAGCGGTACATGGGCGTCTTTCACGAAATTCAACCCTGAGATTGACTGCGTTTTAATTCTGCTAACCAGCTATAAATCGTGGAAAAGCACAGTACGAACACTTTCCCGGCTTAATTCCACATCAACAAATCAATGAAGGCAAGCAATTTTTGTTGATACAAGTGATAGTCAAACTAAACAAATTGTTTTCTACAGCCAAAGAGTTCTTTTTTCGAATGTTGTAATAACTTCTTAAATCTCACTATCCCACTTCCCACTAATATCATAAATTTGAAAGTTTGAAGGATGGATGTTTGTTACTCAAACACGTCAGAACGGCTGGCTGAAATTTGGTACATGGATAGATTATAGTCTGAAATAGGACGTAGGCTACTTTTTATCCCTGGAAAAGGTTTCCATGGGAAGCGGGAACGGGATCAACATTTCTTATGGACGGAGCCGCGGGCAACAGCTAGTATTTTATATGTAAAGGGCCATTTCCGGAAAGTTTTAGTGCGCCCTATGTATTACTGTCCTATTAATTAACTATGACAGCAACCGCAATAAAGGGGCCGCCGTGAGCCTTACGTCACAGTCTGACGAGGTTTCACAATGTAATATGTTATTGACATTATAAAGTGGTGCTGGTGCCCGCGGCTCAACCCGCGTGGATGTCGTTATTGCGGCTTTTGGTCATATCTCCGGTTGTACTCAACTAATTGCAATGAAGCATACGGCAGAGTTAAAATCTAGCAAGACTTTCTTAATAAGAAAACCACATCAAAATTACTAATTTTTGCGTCCATCGCGAACAAATAGACAAGGATGGATTAAAATATTTTTTAGTTCAAAGTCTTCATTATATAGACACAACTAATTTACAATTTTATAATAGTATAGACATACCCTTCACCAGTTAAGTCGACTAAAATTTAAGTTTGTTTTTTTTTAATTTATTATTAAAGAGTAGAAGACGGCTTAAAGCTGAGAATAGCTTTAAGCCGTCTTCTACTCTTTAATAATAATACACAACAGACAATAGTCTACGTAGGATTTACTTATTTATAGCTCTTGTAAAATGTGGAGCTATTTGCAAATATTTTGTTTCATACTTGGCCTATATTTAAAACAATGGCATTCACCTTTCCTTCGTTGTCTGCAGGTAAAGATGAACGTCATTGTTTACCTACAGTGCACTGTAAAACATTGCCCGCATACACCTTGAGCGATTTCCGCCAAACTACTTAATCATCGTTTTATTACTTTTTTGTTGTAATATGAATACAATGAGAACACAAGACGAACTCTGTGCACACTTCTTAGACATTTGGTTTAATATTTTTTTTGAATAGAAATTTTCAAGGGAATTTAAGATTAGTGATATATTTTATGAATTCCTTTGTTATTACTTAAATATTCATTTAATAATGTATTTATGATTCACAAGTATTAATAGTTCAATAGTTCAAGATAAAAGTTGTGCCTTAAGAACCTTGTTTAATTTAGCGTAAGTATGTACATGCATTGCTCATCAATTCATGCGAAGTATTTAGAGAAGTGTTATTACTTATCGCGTGTAGTGCCGCTGGCGGTATTTCCTCTTCTTCCGTTTCTCCCTGCAGCGCTAGTAGCCGCGACAACTGCTGAACTATACAGAAGAATAATTTATAATGATTTAATAATATACAATAATAATAATAATTTATATAATAATAATAATTTACAAGCGTCGGTAGTTTAGTGGTTAAGGAGTCGACCTACGATCGAGAGGTCCCGGGTTCGAATCCTGGCCATTACACTACCGACGTGAACCCACTCCTAACACAAGCAATTTACCTTAGCTGGAGGGGTTAGGGGGAATATTAGTAATTTCGGTTACTAATATTCTTTAAAAAAAAAAAAGTTAAATAAACATTTCGAGTAGTCGCTGTTATTGTGCGTACTTATATGAAATACAACTGATATTTATATTGCACCTTTAATTTTTCGTTTGTCACTTGCCTTCCCCAGTCCTCTCTTGTAGGAAATTGACCGAAGTGGCGTTATTTATCTGTAACAGGCCATAAAGATAATCTTATTCCGTAGCGGTAGTGCATTCGACTGCTACGACAGGGGGGCGCGGGTTCGATTCCCGCTCAGTGCAAATATTTGTATGCATGAATATGTCTATTTGCATTGGTCTGGGTGTTTCTATGTATAATATGTATGTGTTTACAAAAAAAAAAAAAAAGTATATAAGTATGTTTATCCGCATTCTGGAACCCATAACACAAGCTAGTTAAACTATGCTTACTTTCGGTCTAGAAAGCGCTGTGTAGAATGTCGTAGAATATTTATTTATTTATTTAAAGAATATTTTATTTCATATGGTTTTGAGCGCGGCTGACGGCGACCTTTTTTTTTTTTTAAGTGCAGATATCCCTCATGAAATTCTAATCCAGTTCACGCGATGGGGACGGGACCCAGTGTTGGATAATAAGTTACACTGTGCCAAATTTTTGCGTGAATGAGTAAAATACAGACACACAAACAAATACACATAATTCACACTTTCACATTTATTCTTAACTAGTTGATGCTCGCGGCTCCGCCCGCACGAAGTTGGGTGATCACACGGCAGTCGTTCCCATAAAAGCCAAGGTAACCCACATCAGGATGAGACAGTGCAAGGTGATCGTACCCCAGGGTCCAAAGTACAAGCTATGGATTCAAGCTAAGGATTAACGCTGGCGTGATGATGAATCCGTCTCGTATGGATCATGAACACTGTTACGGTGACTTGAAAGGAAATAAGTTAAAATATAATATCTCAATGAAAAATATTGCAGCTTTGTTAGTGAATTATATGGACTTCAAAGAGGGATACGTTTAGAAATTTAGTGATGTGTGGCTAGGAAGTAAATGCCTACCTGAATATCTACCTCCGATTTCGTTGTGGAAGGATCACATCAGATCTGGTGCTTTCCGCACGGCAGGGTTTTTCTTCGGGACAGAAACTGCTACCGATAGTTTCACCAATTTTTATTTTAAAAAACCACAATATCGTCTTTAATTGTTGATGCGAGTAGCGCGGACGCACCGCTCAATTACTTGAAGCAAACTGATGACCTATTGCAATGTGAATTATGGTGCGAGAGAATCCAATATATATTTAACGCACGGGATAGAAAAGGCGAGAAGTAATTAAAAACTGAACCTTCCAGATTAATTATATTAAAAGTATATTTGTAGTTAAGGGTAGATGGCAAAATCCTAGTTTCGATTTGGCTTTTTTTAAATATTAGTTTATTTACGAGCTTCTGGCCTAAATAACTGTGCCCAGCTTCGTTTTATGTGTGTACTGATTAACATACGTCGATTAGATGATAAATCGCTCGAATGCTAAGTAAACTTATTGTCCGACGATACAAATAGGGACCGATACAATATTAATATACCTACAACTACTTTCCTCCATCCTTACTTTAACTTAACTTCTAATTTTTTAAAAGGTTCGACCACATTAATATCTTTAAGCCCGCAATTTTAGTATGTATATATATATATATATATATATGTATGATATATACACACACATATATATATATATATATATATATATATATATATTTTAGGTCGTTACATTATGAAATTGCCGTTTTTCTTGAAGAAATTGGAGGAAACTCAATTTTCAGTACCAACATTTTTGCAATTTTTTTTAGGAATGACAAATTCAAATTTTATGATTTTTTTTTGTGTATGAGTGAGACAACATTAAGCTAACAAACAGCAACTTTTATTACATTTTTGAAAAGTTACAGCTGTTAAGTAATACAAAATTTATCATCAAAATGGATAGCATTTAGGAAGTACTTTGAAGATCGAATTAATTTATCAAGCAGCCAATAAAAACAAAATTTAATACAGAGTTGTAAAATCTTGAAATCAACTTTCAAACAAAATATAAATAATATAAATACTTATTAGATTACAGGAATAACGAACTCATGAATTTGTAAGAAAACTTCGGCAATTTCATAGGTAACGACCTATTATATATATAATCTGAATCTCGAAAACAGCTCCACTGATTTTCATGAAATTCAGTATAAAAGGGTTTGGGGCGATAAATCGATCTAGCTAGGTTTCATTTTTGGAAAACGTCGAAAGAAACACCTATTTAAAACATAACATAAACTCACACACACACGGGTAGGCAGAGGTGCTAGCACCCACATTTCGCCAGTTTATGTTTAGGTCCCAATGTAATAGGTGGCGAGCCTATTGCCATTAACCGGGCACTTATAAACCTGCGATAAATACACACATAACTTCGAAAAGCATCGAGAAGTCATTGGTGTGTGCCATGGTAAAACCTGGGATCGAACCCGAGACCTCGTCTCAGCAGTCCATTACCCATACCACTAGGCTACCGCGGTACTGGTTCTACTATGCGGTACACCTATTTAAAGATACAATAATATGCATTAAATATATTAGTTCCTGTTTCATTCCGAGGTTCTGTCCCACATTCCCAGATATTCTTGTTTTGTTTCGAATTCTTTAATACTACTCCTCTGTTGCCCGCGGCTTCACACGTGTGGTATTCTGATCCCGTTCCCGCAACGCATGGGAAAATCCCAAATTGTACCGATTGAAGAGATGTAATTAAAACGATTCTAATGTCGGTGAATATTATCACTAAATAGTTCACGTTAAGTATTCATCGGTGGTAAGCAAAAAAGTTCACTCTGTTGTTTGTTACTCAAACTGCACTGCACCGGTATAATTATTACCGGTATAAAGGATCAGTGAGATACGTTGCCGTCATCATCATTATCATTACTTAATGGTTAACTAAATGTTACTATAGACTTGCGACAAAACGTTATGATGTATGGACATCATATAAGTACGAGTATAAAGATTATTAAAATTTACTTGAATTTAAAAGAAAAGAAGAAGTTTGTTTATGAAGTTTAAAGTTCTGACTGAAACTATTCATTCATGTTCCTGTTTTTATAACATTTAAAATAAATATAGAACCAAGATTTATTGGTAGCTAAACACACACACCAACACTTACTTCTTTTTCCAATATAATTTAGTCACGCCACCTAAAATGAATGCCGTTAAGCTGCTTACACACAAAGGACTGATCGTTAATTTGACATAATCGGCTTCATTCTCCAGGAACTGTCAGAAATTGTATTTTCTTCCAACTATGCTTTAATTTCATCACAATCACACTAAAAACTCAGTACAAAGCGAGTCTTTAATGCTCTAGAGCAATAAAAATGTATGAAATTTCATTATTGCACAGTTTTTTTTTTAATCGCACCAAAAGGTGCCAATCTCAATGGATTAGCTCTATTCAGCCAGCCGATATCAATACTTTTTTTTACGTACGTATTATTCGTTTCTATCCTACTTGTTCCAAATTTAAAAAATGATTGCTGCTAACTCTGATTTAAAAATGATAGAAATTTAAAAGAGTGATTTGGCGGGAGCTTTGTTAATTTGGCTTGACAATATTTTTGGAAACGATAAAGTGTGATACTATCTGATTTTAAGTGCTTCGGCTTCGAATTAAAATGGAATCATCTAGCGACACATTAACTCCGGAAAACATTCTAAATGAAGCCGACAGTGTTATAGAAAATCTTTTACCCTTAAAATCTCGAGTATAATACGTAAAATCTTATGAGAAATTTATTAAATGGAAAGATAGAAATGAAGCAAAGTCGTTCTCAGAGAGTGTATTTTTGGCTTATTTTAGTGAATTATCGAAAAAAATGAAGCCATCTTCGTTATGGTCCATATACTCAATGCTAAAATCCACTGTTAGCACAAAACACAATGTGCATATCAAAGAATATTCAAAACTCACAGCGTTTTTGAAACGATCATCGGATGGGTTCAAAAGCAAAAAATCTAAAGTTTTTACAGCTCAAAACGTAGAGATGTTTTTAAATAAAACCCCTGATGACATATATTTGGCTACAAAGGTATGTATATCGAAAAAAAAAACAAATATTTTTATTTTACTATATTATTTTTTATTTGAATGTACGAATATACAATCAAAATTATCTATCTTTCCAGGTTGCTCTAATTTTTGGCGTTAGTGGTGCTTGGAGAACCTCTGAATTATTGAATATTACGGTTGACGATATAGAAACTCACGACAACATGTTGCTTATAAAACTTGTTAACACCAAAACGAAAAAAGATCGAAAGTTCGTAATTCGCGATGAGTTCGTGAAAGTCGTGGATAAATATCGACTACTTCGTCCAACAGAAACAAGCACGCCTCGGTTCTTCTTGAATTACAGAAATGGTAAATGTACGAAACAAGTTATAGGCAGAAACAAATTTGGAAATTTTCCTAAAGACATTGCTACATTTCTAAAGCTTCCGAACCCAGAACTCTACACAGGCCATTGCTTCCGTCGAAACTCAGCAACGCTTCTCGCAGATTCCGGCGCAAATATAACTACACTCAAGCGCCACGGCGGCTGGAAATCCGACCAAGTAGCAGAGGGCTATATTGAAGAGTCGGTTAAAAACAAAAGTAAATTACTTCATGTATTACGGAAGCAATTAATTTAAATCAATCGACATCGCCGCGCCCATCTCCTTCCCGTGATAACGACTTCATTGTAACAAATCAGCCAGGCCCATCTACCTCGTCTGATAATATTATTCAGTCCCAAGTTAAACAAACAAATATAAATTTGCCCTACAAAACTCTTAACCTGACGTTTAATAATTGTTCGAGCATAACTTTTAATTTCAATAATTAAACTTCTATTTTAACTGTTTGATATGAGTTTCTTTTATCTACTATTCCTGTAGGTAATAGTTGAAAGAAAAGCAGATTATGGACCTCGCCTTAAGTAATTTATATTGCCCTCGTGCCTGTTAGATTAGAGCCCTCGCTAGCGCTCGGGCTCTAAATCAGGCACTCGGTGCAATAATAAATTACTTTGTGCTCGATGCAATAATCTACTATATATTTACACAAATTATATTTCTTTAATCAAGACGATGGCTCATAGCTATTTTTATAAGGGTACTGGAATAAAGTCTTTTAATAAGATGGTTTATCAAATGGTAATTTGAAACATGAATGTCATGGTACTCCCTTTTTTTTTCATGCGGAAATCCCTTCGGATACCCCCCCCCCCCCGCCCACCAGCGGGAGTGGTTATGTTGGGCTTGAACCGACTAAAACCGCACGCCGTCTCGGGTCTACAGACGCCATTGATAAAGTTGTACATAACTATAAAAACTTTACTAATTTTGTGTACTGTGACCACGGCCTGTGTAACCTGGTCGAAACGTCAGGCAATCCAAAGGGTATGTATATACATGATCGCATTAACCCCCGTTAAATTATTGTATATATAAAAACTTTGAAAATAAACACAATAGGAAAATTAACTTGATACAAAACGTCGGTATAGATGACTGATATCTGAAATTCCTACAGTTAAGACATCATTGAAATGCTTAGCATCATTAAAATATTACAGTTATAAATACATTGTCTTAATATTTATTAGTAATATGTAAGATTAGATTTTAAGCTTTAATTTTTTGTTAAGAATACTTGAAGTGATCACTGATCAAAGCCTGTCAAGACCTCTCTCTGTTTCTTCTTAGTTATGTTAATTCTCCTTTTATATTTACAGATTCCTATCCAGCCAAGGATTCCCTGGAAGAGATTGCTGTTTGCGATAAGGCCGCCCATTGTTCATTTAATGAATAAAAATTGTGTGCATATTTGTTTTTGGTGTACAATAAAGAGTTATCTATTTTACCTTACTGGAACAGTGCCCAAATTTTACATGAATGTATTTTAGTATACAAATACAACGTACAACACCAAATGGATTATTATTTACTTCACCACATTCGAAGTTTATCTTTCTAGTGTGAAATCTTACTGGCTTCCATAGTAGATAGATTTCACACTCTGGGAAACTCTCTTTTGAGATTAAACTAAATCACGCATAGCCTTGAACGCGAATCACAGGACCCATTATGCGAGGACTGCTTTACAACTCACCGCACGCCACGGCAATGCAGCCATATCTGGATAAAGAGTGGCGGTGTCAGCGTCAATATAATTGATATTTAGTTCACCATGCATTTCAAACTCAGTGTGGTTGTGTGTATTTCGGGATGGCTGCTACAAGGAGTTGTAAGTTTTCTTTTAATTTTTATTAATATTAGTAGGAAACCTTTGCTGTGTGAAAGTTTCAAGAGCTGTGAAGCTTCTAAGGGTATAGAAATGAAAAAAAAAGATTAAACATGTAGTCCGTCACCGATTTCTATTAAGACAACAAAAAAAATAGTTAACATTCCTAGTCTCAGTCATAAAATTACCTTTAGCTCACAAGTACAGTAATGGACAGAAGTGCAGTATCTAGCAATCTTATATAGCTGTATATCTTATATAGTCATAACTAATCGCCCGTTTTCTGTAAACATAGACTGCAATATCGCACTCTTTCATCATGAATCAATAGTGCAGTGCGGCATAATAATGTGGTAAAAGTACTTAATACTATTTTATTAACCCTTTTGTTATAGTTTTCCTATTGTCATTTTTTATCGACTATTCGAAAGTGACTCTGGTTCAACGATTAATCTGCAAATATAATCATAATGCAATCGGATTTAATAAATTATAGATTCTGTATTTTGTTTTGTATTTTGTTCTGTATTTTAGTTTATATGTATTTTGTACTATGGTAATGAACACTAAATTTTGTTGAATGTCAATGAAATTTTCTCTGAATTCTTCTCTTCGCATTTATATTTCTGTCAGTTACCTATCTCTTTCAGTATCATACCGGAGCGTGTGATACTGAAAAAGAAATGTATTATTTATCACCTTCGTATTTTTGTATGTCTCTTCTCTCATCGTCTGAGTGCCAATTCTGGTTGCATCCAGAGCCACTGGACCCCTGGATTGGGTTTATTTTAATTTTTACGGGAGCGACGGCAGTCTGCCCAGTTCCGAGAGAAAAGTCTGCGAGAGCAGGGCCTGGGCCACTAACCAGCAGGCTTGCAGTTAATGTGGGCTTGGGCGCATGAATAATCAATATTAAGCTTTTACTTTGAAGGTTCCAAGTTTCCGCATTTTGGCGCCTCCGTTCGTCTGTCCTAAGGACAAAGACGCTGTCATTGACCAGTCTGATAACACCATCATTACGTGAGTATGAGTATACCTACTGCGTGTATTATAATCATATGTCCGTATTCTGGAACGATACTCAGTTATGAATCACGACTTGAGACTAGTGTTTTAAGTGCAGATGGTATTCTAGAACTACACTTGAGTGGAGATTTTATGAACGCTCAGGTCATTTACATTCATAAAATCTCCTCAAGTGTTAGTCTTCTCTAGATAACAATGAGAAACAGGTGCCAATAAATCACTCACGTCTGTTGAGCCAGTCACAGATTCTCGACTATATATAGATGTGATATTTAGAAAATGATACTTATTATGTTATAAGTGTTACTTCATACAGGACTTATTAGTAAGCGTTTCAACTAAGAACAATACCCGTCAGCCTACCAGAGAGTACTTGTATAAACATTGTATAACAAGATATTTGAGTAGCGCATTCTAACGGTAAAATAATTTTTGAAGAAGGTTCAGTAGTTTGACAGTAGGTATATCGATTACAGGGGTGTGTGTTGGGTAACCTCCTCGAGTGTCGCTCCGATTCCGATCCCGCTGCAGTCCGGGGGGAACGGAATCGGAGCGGCCGGTACACCCTGGGCGGCGGTCAATGGCTTCCCCTTCACCCCTTCATAGGGTTGGCATTGATCGTCGGCCAATACCCAACGTGGCGGGAACACATCGCTCTCCGTACTCCTCTGCTTTCAGAGGAGACAGGATGAGCGATGCTGTTAGTGGTGAGATGGCCCAGGGTCAGCCGGGGTGCGAGGGATATGCTCTATGGGTAACCTTACACACTGAAAAAAAAAAACAGTTGTTTTGAGTAATTTCCGCGGTTAATTTAACTAAGATCTTGATTCCATATGAGCCTAACATCTTGTCGGTTTGCTTGAACCAACTCGTATTGTCAGCATTTGTTATCTGGCTTGATAGATTTACATACTATAATAGGTTTCTGTAACCCTAATTATTCTTCAATCCAAATAAGCTGCAAGGTAATTCTAAGCCCTTATCTTGTTTAATTCTAACTGATGTTTGTGTTCCGATAGCCATCAGCATTATTTAATTTGAACAAGACGGCGTGTTCCTCTAACCATGTGCCTTAGTTAATTTGAACAAGATAGTGTGTTCCACTAGATATGACCATTATTCCAATTAAACAACAGTGTTTGTTCCACTAACTATGTGCCTTAGTTAATTTAAACAACAGTTTTTGTTCCACTAACCATGTACCTTAGTTAATTTGAACAAGACAGTGAGTTCCAGTGGCTATGACCATTATTTAATTTGAACAACAGTTTTTGTTCCACTAACCATGTACCTTAGTTAGTTTGAACAAGAGGGTGTGTTCCACTAGCTATGACCATTATTTAATTTAAGCAATAGATTTTGATCCTCCAACTATGCAACTTAGTCAATTTGAACAACATTATGTGTTGAATTAGCGGTCTCTCTTGTTCATTTCATACAACAGTGTAAGTTGAACTAACCTAGTCACTTGTTTAATTTTATCAGTATTTATGTTCACGACAACTACGAATTTTATTAGAGTCAAACAAGACAACTTATTTGGATCGATCAGAAATACTTAGTTGTAGTTGCTAACTAAAATCCGCACATCCTAAGCCAACTATAATTTTACGAAATCATTGAACACACAAACCAAACTACCATAATACATTTTTTGGTCATGTAGGTATTCAATGATTTAGTAACATTATAGTTGACTACCAATCAGGGTAAGCGGTTTCCATGTGACAACTGCAACAAAGTAAACATAATCGATATAAATAAACTGTTAAAATCAATTTACAACTAATATACATATAAATATGTGAAAAAGGGATGAAAAGAAAAAAACGAATAAAAATTTGTTTCTCTTTATTTATTAAAAACAATCAATCAGTAACAAAACGTTATACTCCCAACTAATAATCAACATGTAATTATTAATGTTAATTACAGACTTATGCTGTCTTCGCTCTATTGAATAATTTGTGTAATGGCAAAAAATGGTGACCTTGGGTTGTACTTTTATTCAATTGAATAACAAGTTATTTATTCCTAAAACGAAAAACCAAAATAATAATATTTCTTTACTAAAAAAACTTATAAAATATGAAATATACGTAAATTCAATAAGTAACAAAACGTTATATACTCCCAACTAATAATCAACATGTTCCTAAAACGAAAAACCCGACTGTGATTTATGTCATGGTATACTTTTTTGAAATCCTTTTATCGAGCCTTTTAATTTGATACCCATATTGTAGTATTCGAAAACCTTTTTGTAAACGCTTCCTTAGATTCAAAACTTGACTTACAAGTTTTCCTCTGGCCGGCAATGTTACGCCGTTTGCTGTAGTAGTTGTAGTCTGGCACAGACTGGACTGGACTGGACAAGTTGGAGGCTGGCACATAATACGTCGTAGTATTTTCACCCGGAAAAAGTGCTTTGATTGCACTAACCCATCGAAAATATATTTCACCTCTTAGAGTATTAATCTCGTTAAGACGAAAGATTTCTTTAGCTATCACGGCCACAAGTAGGTTTCTTGCGCTGTCTCCATTTGTCGCGCCACCTTTATGAATAATAGTGTGGAAGCCTCAAGCGATTGCTTCAATAATTTCTCGAGATCCTGTAACAGCATTAAAGATTAAGAATTCTCACTAGGCAAAATTACAATGTATTTTCTTAAGACTTTTATTTCAGTTGTGGGTGTTATCATACAATTTAGCAGAGTTCGAGTGTAATCATATGAGCCTCTTTGTAGCTATGTATCCATCTTATGATAAAGATCTGTCAAATGAAAAATAAAAATTGATCTTATGCTTACTCTACACTCAGAGGTGTCCAATATTGGACTTGTTGTGTATTATGATGGTGAGGGTTCTTTCTTAATAAGGGTTTGTTGCTCTGGTTCCTGCAGTAAAAATAAAGAAATAAATATAATTTAACAGTAAAACAAGTTTGTTAATTATTATCAGCCGTTTTAAGTTTAGTATTTTTATAAGTATATTTTGTAAACTATAACTATTAAACTTAAAACATTAAAGAAATACTTCATGAAATATGTGTAGTCATGAAATGCTTATAAAGGTATAATAACAATACTATTTGTTCAAATTGAACAACACATTATTATTATGCACATCATGACATCACAAAATTTAGGTAGGTACCTTATCTTTTCCTATAGTATGGCCACAGATCAGGTAATATGTACCTATACCTACTGCACATACACACGGCCCACCAGGCCAAAAGAAAATAACTTCCTTTAAAATAATTTACTTGAACAATATTATACTCCTCAACTTGTATAGGCAGGTCCTGTAATAAAAAAAATATACATGCTCAAGGTTCATGGTATTGTTAAAAAGACAGAGAGAACTAAAAACAAAAACCTTAACAAAGCCTCATTATATATGCCTCTTAAGCAAGTATATGAGTTCTGATAAGTACCGCTACCATCAATATATTAATGCATTCAGGTTAAAAAGGTGCTGTAAGAAATTAAATTTATTATTAAATATTGGATGGTAATATTGAATCACGAAAAATCGGTCGGAAAGAAAGAATAGGTATAGATGGTGCAGTAGTGATGAAATTGTCTTACAGCTACCTACTGGAGGAAAAACGGTGGCCACGATCTTTCTTCAGTCACAATCATGAAGGATCGATCGGAGACATTGCCTGTTATTATGAAATCGGACTATTAATCTAAGTAGGTACTTACCTGTAAATACAGGAATGAGGTCCGCCAATTCCCATATCCTTAGTAGATCTGAAACTTCGTCCATTTTGATCACTTTGATCGGCACTTGGCTATACTAACAATCATACAACAATAAGAACAATAAGTAATCTACTTCACTTGGGTATTCAAAATCACAATTCAAATCAAACGCTGCCAGCCAGCAGCCACACACACCCAGTACAGAATAATCTATGGTGGGCGGCAAACAAGCGGCGCGGCGGTTGGTCGCTCTTGGTTGAATCTAACATTGTAAATGTTTGAATTAAAATTGATATTGGTTTTATTTAAATTAATATTGTTTATATTGACTAATTACTACAAGTAGGCTTGATCAATATTCGTTGTTAAGATCAAGTCAATGTTTTTGATAGGTTCAATTTTTTAACTTAATCTGGGTAGCTAAATGTAATGTTTGAGTTAACAAATAATTTAAGTTAGCTTGGTCACTATACTTTGTTAAAAGTAAATAATTATGCTTTGTAGATTTAATCTGATAAATTAAGTCTTGGCAACTAAGTGCAAAATTTGGATTTAACAAACAGTTTATCATAATTGTAAAAACAATGATATTTATTTAAAACAAACAACCAAGGTAACAATCAAGTTGTCCAAGTTTCATTGACTAAGTGACATTTGTGATTCAAATCTTTCTTAAGTTGATTGAATCACTTTTTAACCAACTAAGACACTTGTTTAGTTGGATGACCACCATTTTTTTCAGTGCACCCCGGCGTCTGAAGACCCGAGACGGCGTGCGGTTTTAGTCGGTGCAAGCCCGACATAACCGCCCCCGCTGGCCGGCGGGGGGGTATCCGAAGGGATTTCCGCACGATAAAAAAAAAAAAAAAAAAAAGGTATATCGATTACAAACGAATAAATTTTTCCTCTTATAATTATAGTATAAGTAATAGGTCTTTACCTATGAAATTGCCGAAATTTTATTACAAATTCATGAGTTCGTTATTCCTGTAATTTAATAGCTATTTCCATTATTTATATTTTGTTTGAAAGTTGATTACAAAATTTCACAACTCTGTATTAAATTTTGTTTTTATTGGCCACTTGATAAATTAATTCAATCTTCAGAAACAGTACTTCCTAAATACTATCCATTTTGATGATAAATTTCGTATCACTTAACAGCTGTCACTTTTCAAAAAGCCAATAAAAGATGCTGTTTGTTAGCTTAATGTTGTCTCATTCATACACAAAAAAAATATAAAATTTGGATTTGTCATTCCTAAAAAAAATGCAAAAATGTTAGTACTGAAAATTGGGTTTCCTCCAATTTCTTCAAGAAAAACGGCAATTTCATATGTAACGACCTAATATATAACATAACATAACTTCACGCCTGTATCCCCGAAGAGGGAGGCAGAGGTGTAAACACACCCACGCTTCGCCAGTTATGTTAAGGTCCCAATGTAATAGGGGGGAGCCTATTGCCATCTACCGGGCACATTATTAAGCGAGCGATAATTAACATTTATTAATGCACACATAACTACGAAAAGTCAGAGGTGTGTGCCCGGAGCGACTGGGGATCGAACTCGATCGAGCAGTCCTTTACGTACGCTACTGGGCTATCGCTGCTTAAACTAATATATATTAAGTTATATTCTTTAAAGATTGAATTAATCCGTCTTATTTATTCAACCTTTAAATAATTCAAATTAAAGGCGAAATTAAATAAAAAATCACATAATAATATGTTCTAATATTGTATAACTATTCTGTACTATAAATGAGTACAGGTGTGGTTGGGATGGCACCCTTAACTCTCCAGCTTTGTTATTAGTATTTAGGTACAGATGTAATTCTCGTGTTGTTAATTCAACTCAAATGGCTGTGTTAACAAACTTGTTATTATGTATGAGGCGTGAGATTTCTCCCTTAATGAAAGCAGTACCTGAATGATACTAGTCTGTGCGTTAACTCTTTATTAATGGATAGTAATGGAGCTGATAAAAATTCAATGAAGTTTCTAAACAGTAATTACAGCTATATTGTGTACAGTAGTTGGATATTTCCATTAGTGTAAACGAAAGACAATAATTGGTGTCTTTAGAGCTTAATGATCAAAAAAAAACTTAAGAGAGATAGAGATACTCAATAGCTTTTCAGAAAAGATATAATAGACCCTTCGACGCCTGTTTTTTTTTTATCTTAAGCCCCAAACCAACGAACACTCCATTTTCATTTTAGTTTATCTTTGTAGCTTCAAATTATAAGGGTAATTGGGATTGACTTACCAAATTTAGTTTTTTCTGCGTAGGAACTATATATTTAACTCATCTAAAGGGTATAATGGGATCCTAACGTACTACCAATTTATCCACAGAGTTTATGGAGTCTTATTTATATTGTTAGTACCCAAGTCTAGTTTACCTGCTAGTTGGTACAACTGCCGATCAACGGACAAGATTCTGGCACACGCTTTCCTCTCGAGGTTGGAGGTCAGAGGCAGTGGCTCCCAAATACCCTCATATAATCCTCCCTACCGTTTGTTATAAGACAGGTTGGAAACAATCTTACTACTAATTATACCTTTACATATATTATAAGGACAGATTCTCAAAAGGCCATTTTTTTTTAGAATATTAGTAACCGAAACTACTAAATATCAAGTACAGGTTCGTTTGAATGGATGGCCGTAGGACGGATCTAAATTAAATTTGCCATAGAGATAGATTTATAGTATGCAATAGCACATAGGATACCTTTAGCTCACGAATAGGTTTCTGTGGGTCCTGGGAACGAGATCAGAATTTCAAGCGGACGGCGTCGTGGGCAATATCTAGTAAAGTTATAGACTCGTCTATGCCCGGGACTACCGACCACCATGATCGGGGCCTGAGGACGGCAGTTGGTCGACTCGCCATCCTTACATAAGCAAGCCGTGGCGGAGGAGTGTCGTGTGTGTCCTACACACGCCTGCCTACTCACCGACGCGGGATAAAACCCGACCCCACCAGGCGAGGCCGCGCTGGCGGTCAAGGTCCGCCGGTAGCCCTGGGGTTATCCTTTCGAGGGCTTACCCGGGTTGCCCGGCAATGGACACTTGGGCAGGACACCGTGCGTTTTTAGTCGGTTCATGCCCGACATAGCCACCCCCGCTGGCCGGCGGGGGGGTATCCGAAGGGATTTGCGCACGTAAAAAAAAAAGATAGCATTCAGCTAACAAGAGGCAGCAATACTGTACGAGTGTAGCGTGCATCGGTGTACAAGATTTTTCTTTCTTTTTCTGATTTAATATTGCAGTTTACAGACAGATGCGGGTATGGTAATGAATTTTACCTGGAGTGTGCGCTGGTATCCTCTTGAAGCTCCCACCCAACACTTCACACTCGCCCTCTGGCGGGCTGTACGCAAACTGGAGAGGCACCTCAACGGAATACAGGCTGAACCCGGTGTCTACGTTATTAATAATACTGAAGTATGTTGCTTACATTAACATCATAACTTGCTGGCTCCCGTGCCTTTACCCACGGAATGTAAAATCAAAAGCAAATGCTCCTAAAATTTGTTACCATAGAAACTAGTAAAAATACCTCAAATTATAACCAATAACGTCACACAAAACAGTGACATGATTAGTCATATTTTTTACGGAGTACAAGCCCAAAAATCAATTGCAATAAACAGCCAAACGCGATGCATACTCGTATATATGCTGAACTTCTTGACAGCATTGCGGCACACAAGCTTCCTTCCTTTTAATATTAAATACCTTGGTTTGACTCTTAAAAAAAAACAAATAAACTGAGAGAAAATTTTTGCGATGTTATTTGATTAGTTGCAAATGAAACGTTTCTCTAGACCCCCAGACCCCCTTGTCAGAGTAAGCGAACCTAAGAAGTGCGAACGAATTTTGTGACCATACACTTAGCAAGCTACTCAGAGATGATGACATATTTCAGTTACTAAGCGGAGTGAACTACATATTCAACGTTACTGCCTTATCTTCTGAAACTGACGAAATTGTGGAACGGTCTTTCCACATTGATAACATTAAGGGTGACCAGAAATTACTCATAGAAGGACAGTCAAGCATGTTTTCTATAGTCCTGGTAGGTGGACAACTGACGTATGCTGATCTAGACTATGTGCTCGAAGCTTCAGTCACCACATGCTACCAAACGCAAGACTATTATGTAAGTATCTGTAATATGCCTGCTATATGTACCTTATTCTTTTAATGGGCCTGGTAGAAATCTATATCCAAAAATATTATTAATGTGAAAGTTTGTTACTCATTCACGCTCAAACAGCTGAACTGCAAGCCCGACATAACCGCCCCCGCTGACTGGCGGGGGGGTATCCGAAGGGATTTCCGCACGATAAAAAAAAAAAGGGATAAGACAAATCCTATTTAATGTTTGTCGAAATACTTACTCCTGAAATAGTTCATTTGTAGTAAGAGCAGACAAACTTCAATAACAAATTATTCAGGCCCATCTTGACTAGAGCGTTGGACTGCTAAGTCGGAAGTTACACGTTCGATTCCATGTCTGGGTCTATTTGAGTTGGTTATCCCGAAATATATATATATATAAATGCAATTTCATGTAAATTTTTTGTGATTGGTTTTCTTAAACAGTTCAAATGGTCGGTGTCGAGCGGCGACAGCACCGTGGATGTATCGGACGTAAGAGGTTCGAGATTGGAGATCAAAGCATACAGCTTGACACCTGGTGTCTTTTACAACGTGCTTTGTAAAGTGTTCAAGTATTCAAATGGAGAATTCATTACTGAGGTGAAATTCATTGTCATCCCAGCGATATTAATCCTGGTTGCGAGCAAAGCTTTCACTTTAAGAGACCTGGATCTGCTTTCCTAATTTCTGCTCCACTTCGCACGGTCTTCGGCATGCCTAGTATGAGACCATTACACGCCAACGTGAAGAAAAGTTGTTATGTGTAAACAAAAACACATTTTATCTTTTACGCACATAATCTCGTAATGTTAGCTACCTCCACAACAAAATCCTTTTTCGATTATTGTAAATGTGGACGAATTGATTGAACATAATGTTATTTTACTTTATTCCATATATTTATTGTATTCACATATTTTGTTGTAATTCTCCCCCGAGCTTTTGCCCAATTCAGTTGGGGTCGGCTTTCAGTCTAACTACGAAACAAGTGAACTTCGATATTTTTCATGAAAAACTGCGATCTCCACAACCCACTGGCAATGTCAAAGCTGGTGTCAGGTGTTGAACTTCATAGAGCTCCAGCTGGAAACGCCTGTGGCCTTCGTTAAGGGCAGCTGCCCTTAACGAAGGCCACAGGCGTTTGTAGGGCAACCGGGTCCGACGACGGCTTAACGTGCTCTTCGAGGCACGGAGGGGTCTAACTGTGTTGACGTGTATTCCTTAACGTTGTAATGAACTAACCTAATCGGTTGCCACTTAGCCACGAGTCCCTTGCAAATAATATAAATATTTTTTTTCAGAACGGGCTTCCATTTAAGGTTCTACACCGCGAATTAAATGTGCACTTCAACATAGATGTCCTTGTCATCAGTGTTGGTACCACATTTGATATTCGAACAGACATTAAAACAAATGATTATTTACAAAATGAACTGAAAGTAAGTATAGATCTGTATTGTTATAATCCCACGATATACAATTGCCAATCTTCGTCCTATTAAACAATATATTTGATTATTTCATGAACCTTCCTTGAATAAACCACTTGACCTAATCCCCTAACAAGCCTTCCTTTAAACCATTATTGAAAGTATTAGCCTCCTTGCGTGATACGGACGAATGTCGTAGAATGTTTATTTATTTATTTAATATAAATGATTTTTAGTCGAAGGACAGATAGAAAGGACACTGGTGCTTCGGTAAGTATCGGTGGCGCATCCACCGGGAGACAACGCCGCAGTGCCAGCACTGCGAGGATCCTGGCGAAGACACATTGGTCGTCCTCATAATGGTCGTTGCGGTTCTGGGCGTGGACGTTCTCTGGCTGGAGACCATAGTGAGCACCGTGGTCTCCGACACTAGCAATTGGCACATCGCCCTTCTTTCTGCGAGCAGGTGATGCTCGCAAAAGAGACGGCGAAGAGGAAGCGGCTGAAAACCCTGCCCCCCAAGTTCCGCAATCTGCGGCGAGGACGCCGCAGACTTGTATGCGCGCAGGACTACCGACCTCCATGATCGGATGACTCACCGTCCTTACGGAGGCAGGCCAAGACGGAGGCGTGTCGTGTGTGTCCTACACACGCTTGCCAACTCACCGACGCGAGATCAAACCCGTCCCCAAAGGCGAGGCTGCGATGGCGGCTGAAGTCCGCCGGAAACCTTGGGGTTGTCCTTTCGAGGACGTACCAGTGGTGGGCAATGGACACTTGGGAAAGACACCGTGTGGTTTTAGTCGGTTCGATTCCGACATACCGACCTCATTGCTGGCACCGGTGGGGGGAAAATCGAGGGGGTATCAGGATCTAGTGACTGAACGAAACTAGCTGATTTTTTTTACAGGGATAGATTATAGTCGGGAATAACACATGGGCTTTTTATCTCTGAAATATGTTCCTATAGGAAGCGGGAACGGGAATGAAATTCCACGACCGTTGAAGCCGCGGACAACATCTAGTAATATTATAAATGTGAAAGTTAGTGAAAAACCTTTTATCTTTGGATGTTTGTTAATCAATCACGATCTGAACGGGCTGAACGGACCTGGCTGAAATTTGTTACAAGGATAGATTATAGTCTGGAATAATATATAGGATTTTATCTCTGGAATACGTTCCAATGGGAAGCGGGAACGGGGCAGAATTCCACATGGACGAAGCCGCGGGCTACAACTAATATGGCATATTATGAAAAATCTTTTCCTTATGATTGATTAACTTTATGTCCTCAACATTAATGTTTAAGATAACCTGGAATTGTACACTAAATGATGAGAAATTTGAAGACTTTAAAATTTATGATGAAAGTGTGGTAATATTTCCATCGGGCCTGCCAACTGTAGGAGAGTGAGTAAACATATTTTATTATTTATGCTGACCCGACAGACTTCGTACTGCCTCAATCGATAACAACTTCCATATTTATTCACCTTTTAAACCTTCTCTGGACCTCCACAAATAATTCAAGACCAAAATTAGCCAAATCGGTCCAGCCGTTCTCGAGTTTTAGCGCGACTACATAACATACATACATAAACTCACGCCTATATCCCCGAAGGGGTAGGCAGAGGTGCTAGCACCCACATTTCGCCAGTTTATGTTTAGGTCCCAATGTAATAGGTGGCGAGCCTATTGCCATTAACCGGGCACTTATAAACCTGCGCTACTAATGAACAGCAATTCATTTTTATATATATTGAAGAAGATAATAATTTGACAGTATCGATTTTTATTTTCAAATGCATAGATTATAATTATTTATCCAAGAATCGATATGATTATGGCATAATAATACATAAGTCCGGTAGAAGCAGGCCGGGACGGCCTGCTTCTGCTGGGGTGACAGGTGACCTCACCTGCCACCCCCAGGCCTGCGCTCATGGAGGACGGAGGTCGTTAAGCGACCTCCGGTGCCTGAGTCGCCTGTGACGCGCGGCGAGAAAATTTATATTAGAAAAAAAATATATTAGAAACCTCAGTATCAATTTTGAGTTTCAGTTCTAAGTATGGGTTTTTTTTTTCTATTTTTGTGTGAAAATCTTAATGCGGTTCACAGAATACATCTATTTACCAAGTTTCAACAGGTTAGTTTCGGATAAAAGTGGCTGTGACATACGGAAGGACAGACAGACAGACATGACGAATCTATAAGGGTTCCGTTTTTTGCCATTCGGCAACGGAACCCTAAAAATCAAAGTTTTAAATATGAATTTAATTAATCATTATTAGTAAGTTATATATAATATAATTTTAATTTATTAAAATAAATTATTTAACGTAAATAAAAAAATACAAGGTAGGTATATCAAAGAAAATAACAATAAAAACTGATAAACAACAAAAAAAATTGTTTGATTGCAACGGTACGGCGGCGTGTACTTTTTGCACACTTTTTGACTTATAGTATTTAGCTTCCTGGGGTTATCCTTTCGAGGGCTTACCCGGGGTGCCCGGCAACGGACACTTGGGGAGGACACCGTGCGGTTTTAGTCGGTTCATGCAGGACATAACCGCCCCCGCTGGCCGGCGAGGAGTCGGTTCAAGCCCGACATAACCGCCCCCGCTGGCCGGCGGGGGGGTATCCGAGGGAATTTCCGCACGAAAAAAAAAAAAAAAAAAAAAAGTTATCCGAAGGGATTTCCGCACGAAAAAAAAAAGTATCCGATCTAAACAATAGGTCCGGCGATCATTAGCAATAGGACGCGCCAAAAAATCGTGAATTTTTGACCTTGACGCTCAACCAATCACAATCTATTTTTTTTTCATCCTCCATAATTTTATGGAGGATGAAATTTTGCCCTTACCTGGGCCAAGGGCTGGCGACGCCCTTGGATATTATAATTCCTGGTATACAATTTGCGTGTTTCGTGAGCCGCAGAGCCAAATTTCCACGGCTATAACCTCGTCAACCGTAATTGGGTTCTACTCGTGGTCGGGTATACCGACTGGATTTGAATCCTAAATTATATTTTAAAATACATTCCCACGCATTATTATCATTATTTCCAACGGGGATGCCGGTGACTGGGCAGATAATTTATAATATATTATAATATGTATGTGAGCCACTTCATCCAGTTCCCCTGAGCCATTACATAGATACTTAGCTATCAAATTAGTAAGAACCCGACAACTCAGCCTTAAGCACATGACAATTCTTTTACATGAAAGATTGATGAAAGAACAACACTTTGTAATCAAAATCGTTAAATTTCAAAATAGTGCTCATAGTAAACTTTGCTTTCATGCTTTAACAACGGCGATATAATCAGCGTTATGGGACGTTATGTAACATTCGCAGCGAGCATCGATGACTTGTTGTGTGCTAAAATCTATCAATGGCAGGGATTAGACAATCAATAAATATCGCGTTATTCGCAGTCCTGTCAATATATATTGATAATATTGATGTGCAAACGCAATTTGTACTTATATTACTAACTGTTAAAGTTAGTAATTACCTCCCTTTTATACCTATATTAATGTTAAGATATTGTATAAGTTACGATGTTAAGATATTGGATCGCGATTTTTATTGACCTTCTAATTCCTGCCTATACAAGTGGCTCGTTAGGTTAGGTTAATTTACCAAATATTCGAAATTACAATATATTATTCAATGATTCCATCCTCCGATGTTAAATAAACAACAAATAGTGATTTTTAATGTATAAATGTTGTATATTACAGGTATTTAGTGTCAGTTACAATAACTGTACTGGCCAACTCATTGACCACCCATTCAGATGCCCGCATTATAGCCGTGGAGCCCCAACTACCTGTCATTGAGGTGAGGATTACTGCAGTATTGTTTAAAAATAAGATTGTGAATTACTAGAAAATATCATCAACGATTATTCAAAGAAATTTGCGATTTTGTTTAAGCTGCGTTATTGTTCTAAATTTACCAGTTACTGGGTTAATATAGGATCATAATTCCTTTAAAAGAGAATGCTTAGAGTATTTTACGATCTACCCCTATAACATTTTTTAAACTCTTCTATTGTTCAACCGTATAACAGAAGTGTATTTTCTTTATCCTATTTTTCTATCCTTCTTCCTGCTAATATTATAAATAGCTATGAAAGTTTGTGAAGATGTGTGGATGTTTATTACTCAATCGCGCTCAAACGACTCAACTGATCTGGCTGAAATTTGGAACAGGGATAGGATTTAGTTCGGAATAAAACATAGGCTACCCTTTATCTCAGGAATAGGTTCCCAAGGGTTGCGGAAACGAGGTCAAAAATTTCACGCGAGGCGATGGTAACAGCGAATAACTATTATTTCTTCTCACCATTATAGGTTTATCTAACACCGAGGTTGGTAAACAAAGACAGCTTTATGAGTCTATCTGCAAACGTCAGTAATGTGGTTCCAGGTTGCTCGATCACTTGGTATTTTATCTACGATGAATGCTTTTCATCTACGAATGCTACAAATGCAGAAATTTGTACTACGGATGAGGTAATAGAATTATTTTTTCTTAGAAGTATGTTTATAAATGACCTCTTACTAGGAAACGATATAAGACGAACTCAGTTTCGGGCGTGACAAATCTGACAAATACATCAAAACATCTTTATTTTACATAATTAGCCCATTTAAATATCAGTCTCTTAGGCCATGGCCAAGTCCATATTTTTATTAAGAAATAATGTACAACTTAATTTAAAACTACCGCAAACGATACAAGATTCAACTGTTTTGGCCATTGCTCATTCGAGTTGTCTGTACTTTTGCCTTAAAGCGAATCTGTCATAAAGCGAATCTGTCCTAAAGCGTATAAGGGATAGTTGTGAATAGTTCTTTAGGAATCTTTCTAAGTGCCTAATTATTGTCTAATTTTCAGATCTGTATAATCGTCAAGCCCATGTTTGTATGGAAATAGGGTTTCTCCTTTGACATTTAGATCTCATCTTAAATAATACCAAGTATACAATATCCATACTACACGATGGGTATTCCACTCATACGCACAAAAAGTTTTGGCAATAATTTCCTTATACGTACTGCTGCAAGGAGTGGAACTCCTAGCCTGAGTCTATGTTTCCGCAGAGTAATAAGCTAGGCATCTTCATCTCACGAGTGAAAAAGTTGCTTCTAGGAAAGTCAGTTCCATCATCGACCACTTCATCACTTACTAGCTTAGGTGATATAGTGGTGAAACGTGAACCCTATCCATGACAATAAGAAAGTTATAGATTTAATCATGATTTATACCTTCTCAGAATGGAATTCCAATATCAGATACGATAAACTTTTATTCACTTGAAGAGAATTTTTTGAATGAGTTGACGGATTATTCCAATGAGACAAGCTGGAAATTGGTGACGGCACAGTTGCAAGCCACTATGGGCACAGCGCGTGTTGTCACCAAGTGCCAATGTAACATGATTGATAATTGTAATACTGAAGGCACTGTTTATGCCGATGTGATATTGACAGTAAATGAGAAACCTGGTCCTGGAGAAATACTTGTAAGTATGCTTACATTTATTTTTCATTCTGTTTACGATTTACGAATATTCAACATTAAATTGCATTTACAGGCACTTTACAATGTATTACAGGTATATTGCTACTATTACCAAATTTGTAAGATTGGATGGATATTTATTACTCAAGCATAGTCTGAAATAGAACGTGATGCTACTTTTATCACGCTAGTGTCAGATTATAAAGATTATTTCAATATTGTAAATTAGTTGTGTTTGTACATTGGCGAAATAAAAAATAATACTTGGGATATGTTAAATGAACGATTCTGGACACAATTTCTTTTTTTTTTTTGGATTCTTGTCTGTTTGTATATTGTTCGCGATGGACGTAAAAACCACTGAACTGTTTTTTTTAAAATTAGAAACTAGACTATTAGGTCAGACTTAAAATCTACCGTATGTTTGATTGCAATTTGTTAAGTAGAACCGGAGATATGTCCAAATAACGATAATTGACCTCCACGCGAATGCAGCCGCGGGCATCAGCTAATAAAGACTATATGAAAAGTATTTAAACATACTAAAAATGTTCAGTAATTGAGTATCTATGCAATGGCATAGTTTAGGAACTTTAGACATGTGTGTTTCTAAAAGTTTCTTTTTTAACGTCTTATTTTGACTTCAGAAAGTTTCGCCTCCAAGTAACACTTGTTTCTAAACATCGTATACGTATTATTAAAGCTGAATTTTATCAGTGTAAATCGGTTAAACTAAACTAGGTTTTGACATTAATGAAATGAGTAAAATGTGATAACGCAGTTTATTTTGAATTGATCTTGGTTCCTTTCATTCATGAAATCCACAAGACACAATGAATAGTGTATTTCAGGTTATGCCAGAAACCGGCACGGCAATGGAAACCATGTTCCGAATCAGTACCCTTGCTTTGGTAGAACCAAATCGACCATTGCAGTACACCTTCTTTTGTGAACTGGGAAACAACGACTCATTAGTTTTAGGGACTTATGTGGAACATTTGGCGATTGAAACTCTGTTACCCTATACAGGTAAATCTCTGTTGTTTGATAACTTTCATATTTTATGTTATATATAATAAAATTTTAAGAATTGCAAGCCGTCAAGTGTATTTATTTGCCAGAATGTGTGGCATCCCATCAAGGTCTTCGGGGCCCGAGCCCACCTCACCTGCAAGCCGGTACGCCTACTGATAGTCGGACGAAGCTCTGGCGCAGGCTTTACTATCGGAGTTGGGAGGGTCAGACGACAGTAGCTCTCGTAAAATTCAAAATAAGGCCAAATTATAGAAAGTAGACGTCGAAGAGCGGACTCCGGGCTCTAAAGTGCAAACGTTGAATGCAACCGGGAATGGCGTTCAGATAAAAAGTGAAGTGTATTTATTTGCTTCAAATCAAAAAAGTAACGAGTTACCGCTATTTCAAAGAGTCATAATTCAGTTGTGCACTTTTATTGCACAACACAAAATGATTATTTTACTGAAACGCTCACATAAGTGTTCCAGAAATAGCTAAAAATGAAACTCTTAATTACTGCAAGATTCAACATGAATGTCTATTAAATATTCAAAATATTCTACGACATTGTACACAGTGCTTTCTAGACCCAAAGTAAGCATAGTTTAACTAGCTTGTCATATGGGTTCCAGAATGCGGATAAACATACTTATATACTTTTTTTTTGTAAATATATACATATTATACATAGAAACACCCAGACCAATGCAAATAGACATATTCATGCATACAAATATTTGCACCGAGCGGGAATCGAACCCGCGCCCCCTGTAATAGCAGTCGAATGCACTACCGCTACGCCACAGAAGCCGTCAAATTGTTTGTCTATTGTTTGAGTTCTTTACTTTTTCATTTGATTCTCAGTATTGAGGTAGTAGAGAAAATACAATTAATAAATTAACATGATAATGCTACACTCTCGCGCGAGTGGCGAGACGAGCCACGAGCCGCGTATGTAATCGGTGGCTCGTAACTCGGCTCGTCGCACGGTTCGCGGCTCCATAGTTCCAGAGACCAAACTGCGTCACGAGAGTGTGAACATAATTGATTAGCTCGTGCGCTGGCGCGAGACACAACACGAGCCGTGAGTGTAAATGAGATATCAACAAATTTGCAAGCAAGCACGCATTGCTAGATTTAAATACAATAATAGCTCATTTACATTCTCGTTCGGGTGACCAGACGAGCAACGAGCAGAATCACGAGCCGCGTATGTAATCGGTGACTCGTGGCTTGGCTAGCAGCTCTTCTCGTGTTTGCGGCAACAGCTAATAGCTATTGCCGAATGATGGAAAGCACAGACTAAGCACATACGCCTAATATGACTTGTACACTTTGTCTATGAGCTTTCATGCTTTTATGAACTTTCCGGACTAGTGGTTCCGGCGTTACTGGGTTAGGTTAGGTTAGAACTGTGACACTAGTCCGGAAAAAAGTTGGATTTCGATAGCAAGCTAGTAGCTTTTTGGTGGCTTTGTAGTTAAATAGTGAAAAAGCCATGTCGAAACATCGTAGACAAAATGACTTGACGGCGAATATTCCATAATTGAAAAGTCATGTCGTCGAAACAAACAAATGCGAACCATTCTGTCGGCGAAACATCCATAGGTGAAACGTTCTATCGACGAATCTCTCAAAAACGAAACGTCCTGTCGGTGATCAGTCCAAAGGAGAAACGACTGTCGGAGAACGCTTGCAGAATCATGAGAATTGGTATAAATTTCCTGATTACAGATGGCGGTACTCCTGTATGGGTTGAAGTGTGTGACTCATTAGGAGCATGTTCAATCGGTTCACCAACATCGGTTGATTTGGCACCTGGGGACGCACGTACACTGGACGCGCTGATAGGGGATGTACAAGCACTGGTGATGCGCTGTGAGATCGGGTTGTTACGGAGATTGGTATTATCTACTATTGTTACTTATACTGTAAGTACTTTGCTGTAATAGGTAAAGTTGATAGTGAGTATCGATTTGAGAAAACTTCGATATTGAATATTCGGATGATTTTATTATACCTATTTCGATAAAGTGACGATATGACTTAATATTTTAGTATTTTTAGGGATTTTCTTTAGAAAAGCCCTATTGCTATCGAGTTGTCGTCGACGTCGTCGTCGTCGACGTCGTCGTCGTCGACGTCGTCGTCGTTGCCAACTTTCTGTCACGGTTTTGGGTATGAAGGAGATGAGCTATCGAGTTGCTGTTTTCGGTAATAGATTCGTGCTGGGGTGAACCATTGCAAGATAAAAAAAGTCGCAAAAAATAATAATCGCAAAATCGAAAATCCCTTGTATTCGGCTGAGCTCGTCTCAGGAATTCAACTTGTTTTAGTTATAGTTATTGTATAAGTCACTTGATGTTAACTTCGTTTATATTTAACACTAGCCAATGAAGATGGCACCGCCCGCGCGGAGCTCGGACATCGTTTTTGCTAATACCCCCGGTTCTAGTTAACCAATTGCAATCAAACAGACGTTTATAATAGAAAAAAACCGCATCAAAATCCGTTCAGTAGATTTAGCGTCCATCGCGAACAAACAGTCAAACAGACAAAACTAAAATTTTATTTGTCTTCAGCATTGTTCATGCAATATAACCCAAGTTCTTTTTTTAACATCTCCAATGTACAGACACAACTAATTAACAATTTTATAATAGTAGGTAAATGTCATCAATACAACACTAGCTGAAGTAAATACCAACATGGTACATCATCATCTGAATTACGATAGGCTAATTTCTTATATTATTTTTCTTGTAAATGGTTGAATTTTTCACAATAGGTTCTCTATATCTTCGGGCCGCAAGCCAACCTCACCTGTAAGTCGATACACCTGCTGAGTGACTGATGAGGCTCTGGCGCGAGCTTGTCTCTAGTCGTTGGGCGGTCGGACGGTAGTCGCTCCCATGAAAGCCATATAAGCTAATCAAAAGAAGAAGTAAGCGGGCTCCGAGGCAAAAGCCTCGGATGCAACCAGAAACCAACCTAAAATGATAATGAATCAGAATTTATTTCAACTATGTTATGAATACTGGACCAGTATTGCTACCATAGTTTACGATCTAGGTCACGGGTATGATGTGTGCCTCGGTTGCTTCTGCAGGCTCCATTTCGGAGGCCGAGATCTGCTTTCTCTGGAATCTTTTCTTCTCGTAATATTGTTATACATTAAATCTATTTACTCTATATATAGTCGCTGTGTAACAACCTGTATTATAATTATTGTTTCAGAACGCAAACCAAACAGACGCTAATGAAAAATTCACAACCACGCTACTGGTCACCTTGCAAAGTATCGATCAAAATTGTACCGAGGGATATTACGACCAGTATAACTCTTTCTTGTACTGGCTTTCTACAACTGGCATAGATACGAGCGATTTGTTGTGAATACTATATTTGAATATGTAGGTATAGGTACCTATAATAACTAATATTATTTAAATTAGGTATGTATAACTTATCATAAATACGAATATCTTAATATATCAATTCGCATCAAGATAATTTGTAATTTCTGATTAGTTTTTGTTAGAACTTTATCCCCAACACAAAAACTTTAAAACTTAAGACTTATGTACTTACTTTGTTTAATATTATTTCTTGAAACATTAAATACCTACCTACTTATTATTGAACACCCAGAATTTTACAAGAATTAAGATAACAACACAGAGCCTACAAATGGGGGTCTTATCTATCGCTCAAGGTATTCTTTCACAGACAACAATAGAAGAGAGAAACAAAAGTAATTGAAAAGGCAGCAGAGGTGAACTGCTATTATTAGTATAATAAAACATATTCTGAAATAAGACAATTTAAAATACAATCAATAGTATAACGGACAATGACTGCGCATTTTTATACTAACCGGTAGTGAATTCCACAATCAAACCGCTTGCATCTTAAAATATGTATATTGTGGATACATATTGTGGAATGAAATTTGAATGTCATTCTAAAATTTATTTTTATTTTTATTTATGACACCAGAAATAGTTCAATTTAATATAGGTATAGACATAGGCTAAAATTCGAAATGTATTTTAGATAAATAGGAGTACAAAGTCCTAACTATAAAATCACAATAAATTAGCAAAGCACCTAGCTTATTTCTGAAGCTGAGTTTATCAGGCCCTATATACCTTTTTTTTTTTACCGGCCAGCGGGGGCGGTTATGTCGGGCTTGAACCGACTAAAACCGCACGCCGTCTCGGGTCTGCAAACGCCGGGGTGTAAGGTTGCCCATAGAGCATATCCCTCGCACCCCGACTGACCCTGGGCCATCTCCGATTTCGAGATGGCCCCCTCGGGTTTTGGGAACCACGGTGTCCCCGTCTTGCCCCGGTTTGGGGGAGGGGCGCTAGTCGCCCCACCGTCCCAGCCTGCTTCTGCTGGGGTGACAGGCGGCCTCACCTGCCACCCCCAGGCCTGCGCTCATGGAGGACCGAGGTCGTTAAGCGACCTCCGGCGCCTGAGTCGCCAGCGCCGCGGCGAGCATGTTGCGGGCTCGGCGGGCCGGGAGGGTTCTGAACCTCTCCCAGGCGCGCTCCGCCATCTCCTTCGCGAGCATCACATGCTCGCAGAAGGAGGTGGCGGCGGCCCACGCGCTCGCCCTCCGCACCATTGCCGCAATCATGCCGCCGAGCGAGAGGACTCCCACCCCGATGGCTGCCACGAGGTCACGCCTCGGCACCTCCCACGCCGGGCAGTCCGCCAGCGTGTGCAGCCCTGAGTCCTCGCTCGCGTCACAGTGATGACACTCAGGCGTCGGCTCCTTCCTGATCCGATGCAGGTGGTCCCCGAAGCACCCCTTCCCGGAGATCACCTGCGTCAGTCGGTAGGAGAGGCTTCCGTGTCGCCTCTCTAGCCAATCCTCCATGATGGGCCTTACCGCCGCTATTGCGGCGTGCCCTAGGCCCTATATACCTTTGAAATCAAATGTTCAAATTATTGTACATGCGTCACTTAGAACATATCGCTAATGCTTGAAATATATTTATGAAAATACGTTTCATTGTTTTTTTTTAATAATGCCTTTATATATTGTGGGCCCTGTCAACACCAACCCCTCCTGCTACTCGGTGCAGCTACTAAACAACGGACCAGGCTCTGGCGCAGGCTTCCTCTCGAGGTTGGGAGGTCAGACACGGTATTAAATGCTAACTTTGGACGCATCAGGGAAATCGGTATGAGGATAATGATGATTTTGTGTGCCAACGGTGACATATTGGAATCTTGAGAATGAAATAGCGCCATTTTTATATCATATTATAAGAGCTTGAAGCGAACTATGAGTGAGAATAGTGTCTTTTGCTTCGTAACTTCGTTCTTTGTGAAATTCTGGTAATATTTTTTAATCAATTGAATGAATTGGTTCTCTTGTTCATCCGAATGTTAATCCCGATTGCATCCAAAACCTGCACTATGTAGATCTGGGTCCGCTCTCCTCTCTACAATTTGGTTTATTTCTTACGGGAGCTACTGCCGTGTTACTTCCCAAACCCGAGAGGAAATCCTGCACCAGAACATTATTCGTCAATTGGTAAGTGTGCCGGCGGTATACGGGTGCGGTTAGCTTGGGCTCCGAAGAACTTGGTTATATTCTCATTTGGTAATACTAGCTATTGCCTATGGTTCCACCTTACCTACAGAACCTGTTTCCGCGAACCACAGGAATTTATTCCTGGAATACAAAGTCTGTGTGCCATTCTAGATTAGAGAGAGATCCGATTCTCAGCACTCCATGGATTCACCGTGCGGTCGCCGGGTCCATAGCGTGGTACAGAGAGGAACACCATGACGGCGACTGGAACTTGCGACCCAGATGTAGGTTTAGGGTGGCCACCTTGTGATGCATCAGCGCTCACCTCCACCGTCAGTAGTGTTCCCCCCCCCTACCTATCCAAATTTGGTACGATCCTAACAATGCCGCTTTTGATATACGTTTTAATAAAGAGCTTACTGAAGCTCTTGGCAATCCGAGGTCTTTAAGTAAGTTGTACAGGGATTTAGCTGGAATTCCCCTGGCTCCTACTTCTACGGCATAGAGTTTAACCACGTAGCCGTTTTTGGTTAACTCGTTAGTCAAATCAAAGTATTTGTTTGTCTTTATAGCGTGGTCTTTAGGTATATTAGTTTCCCACGGTACTGTGAGTTCTACAAGCACTGCACGCTTATGCGATCGTGAAAAAAGGAATATATCGGGTCTGGATGATGAGGCACAGACATCCTCCGGTATCCTATAGTGCTTCTCTTACGTGTCTACGAGTATTGTCCAGTCAACGGCAGCTATCAAAATTGAATATGGCTTTTGAGGTGATTTCTTTGAGCAGCCTTCCTTTACAAACGCAATGTCATTTCTTTGGTTTGTGGTTAATCCTTTTTTCGCTCTAGCTACCGCCAAACTTACAGCCTCACGTATGATTTCTAATACCTTATCATGACGGCGCGAATAATGACCCCGGTCTAATAGCGTTTTACAACACACTAGTAGGTGCCTAGCCGTACCAGTTGCTTCACCACATGAGTTACATGTTTTATCTGTGGCTTTTCCCCATCTGACCAGATTGCTTTGGTCGGGGAGGGTCAACTGGAATGCATTTAGGTAAAATTTAAGTAAGGCCGGTGACCAGTCGTATATTATGGTACGCCATTTTAAGGCTATGGGAATACAAAATTCACCTAGGGTCAACCATTCGTTTTGCATTTCTAGGTTCATTGCGTGCACCTTGTAGGTGTTGTTTTCGTCTGCTTGAAGAAAAGATTTTGTTATTTCTTTATCTGTTTGTCTTTGAATATTACCTAGACCTACTCTACCAGTCTGCGAGCCTATCATGAATCTTTTATGGAACTGGAGGCGTGATTCGAGCTCCAATGCATTTTTATCTTTTGGAAGGACTTTACTATTTTGTCTTTAGATTCCGATAAGACGTGCATTTTAGTTACTCTTAGGTGTTTATAGAGTTCTGATGGCTTCTTAAGCGTCATTCCAAAATTATTCGCGGATCTATATAGTGCCGACGGGTCGGCCGACTGAGCTAGCCCTAGCCACGACTTCAGTGTCTTCGTGACACTCGCATCTAGTTTTTTGAGGAGGCTCTGGTTTATATCATATATAAGAAACGGCCAGTTAAGACGCGAGGTTAAATAATTGTCATAGATCCAAGCTTTTTTAACATTACTTATTGGTTGTTGGTCTACCTTTTTTAAATCGATAATGAAACTATCAATTAATTCGTCCAAAGCTGGAGTGCAACCTCTGTTGTCAATCTTTCTTCCGAGGAATTTAAAAGGCACGGTTTCAGATATAGTTGAAACGTTTTCCCCGCCTATACTAAGCCCTGGGTCATATGAAGTATACCTGGTACCCCGCCTACCCAGACATAGACAGTAGCATTTGCTAGGTTTTGCTCTCATTCCATCTGTCCATGTACAGAAATCGTCTACTCTACGCAGTAGGTCCTGGCACTGCTTTGGGTTACGAGTCAGTATTGCCAAATCGTCCGCGAATGCGAGGATAGACTCCGTATATTTACCGTTTAGCTTAAACCGATAGCCCCACTTCTTGTCGTGTGTGGAAATGTTGTCTATTAAAATATTTATTACTATATTGAAAACTATAGGTGATAAACAGCAACCTTGGAACAAACCCACATTATAATTTAAAGGTTGCGTGTATCCATCTTTGGTATTAATCACAAACTTTAAGTTACCATAATAAAAGGATATTATTTCCCAAATGATGGACGGAAAGTGATACCATTTTAATGCAAACAACATAAGCTCGTGTTGTACTGAGCCAAAAGCGTTTTCTAGGTCTATCCAACAAACTGTGATTTGCTTTTCATTTGATCTGGCATCTTTTAAACTTTCCGCCAGTAAAGAATTGTGTTCCAGACATCCTGAAATTCCGGGTAGGAACTCTTTTTGGTGGTTTGGTCTGAAATAGTTATTATTGATCATGAAATTTGTCATTTTAAATTGAAGCCATGAGAAGAAAATTTTAGAAATTGTATTGGTTAATGCTATTGGTCTAGCGTCTTTTGGACTAGTTACTATTTCTTTCTTTGGAATGAGCACAAAATTAGCCTTGCCGAAGGCCGCTGGGACTTCTTTACTCGACCAGATCCTATTGAATATGCTTAGAAGATATTTACGTACCGATGGACATTTTTTATAGATAATGTAAGGTATGCCATCAGGCCCTGGGGCGGTTTTAGTTGGTTTCTTTTTGATTTGGTGTTCTATTTCGTCTAAGCTAGGTGGATTACAGTCAAATGTGAAATGAGGGCCTAATGGTTTTTGCGCGTTTGGTTTACTGTATTGTTTTTCGTATTTAGGCACCTCATAATTACTTTTATAGTAGCTATGGATCTGATCGTTACTTAGCAGTAGCCTATCTTGCTTTCTGTCGCTAAAAATATTCCTCGAGTACTTAAACGGGTCCTTATCGAACTCTACTTCATGTTTTGCTCTATTAAAATTATTGTTTTCATTTATTATTTGAACAGAAATTCCTTGAATTAATTTCAGTATGGACCTTAAAGCTCTGGCCAGTTGATGACTAAGTTGATTATCGCCCATAGCTTTAGCAAACCGTAGTCGTTTGATAAGGTCCCGCTTTTTCTTTCTTATTTTAATTTTGAACGCGTTTTCTCGGTTTTTTCGCGCGTAAGGTAATGATGGTGGGTAATGCTCATGTAGGTATGAGTAAATGCTAACCTGGAAAGATTCTACCTGACTGTTTAAATCCTGCTTTGTTCCGGGATGCTCTAACAGGATGGCTAAGTTTTGGTCGTGGGCTTTCCAGGTGGTCGACTTTAAAGAGGGAATGCTAAGACGGGCCCGGATGTTTATGGGCTCCTGGTTTGTGCCACACTCTGGCTCACCTTGGGATATATGAGGGTCAACTCTATCCGTGGCAATAGTTGAAGAACTTACAGACGGCTGTCTTGCTCCAACACCATCGTGTGATTTTAAGTGCTTCAGAAACCAGGCTCTCTTCTTGTATACTTTCCCGCACGTTGCACATGTTAAGTCCGTATTCTCGCCATTGTCGTTTGTTTTATCCACCGGTGGACAATTCTTTCGCCCCCCCTCTCGGATTGTCCTGGAGGTATTTTTCTTTATTGGACTTTTAGCGATAAATTCTAGGGCAGGGCTTGCTAGGCTCTTGCCCGCTGCTGTCTTTCCAGCAGTCCATTGTCTTTCCAATTGTCATCTGTCTTTCCAGCGTCAACTGTCTTTCCAGTAGTCATCCCGTCTCTTCGGGCTGTCAGATTTTAAAGAGATCCGATTCTCAGCACTCCATGGATTCACCGTGCGGTCGCCGGGTCCATAGCGTGGTACACAGAGGAACACCATGACGGCGACTGGGACTTGCGACCCAGATGTAGGTTTAGGGTGGCCACCTTGTGATGCATCAGCGCTCACCTCCACCGTCAGTAGTGTTCCCCCCCCTACCTATCCAAATTTGGTACGATCCTAACAATGCCGCTTTTGATATACGTTTTAATAAAGAGCTTACTGAAGCTCTTGGCAATCCGAGGTCTTTAAGTAAGTTGTACAGGGATTTAGCTGGAATTCCCCTGGCTCCTACTTCTACGGCATAGAGTTTAACCACGTAGCCGTTTTTGGTTAACTCGTTAGTCAAATCAAAGTATTTGTTTGTCTTTATAGCGTGGTCTTTAGGTATATTAGTTTCCCACGGTACTGTGAGTTCTATAAGCACTGCACGCTTATGCGATCGTGAAAAAAGGAATATATCGGGTCTGGATGATGAGGCACAGACATCCTCCGGTATCCTATAGTGCTTCTCATACGTGTCTACGAGTATTGTCCAGTCAACGGCAGCTATCAAAATTGAATATGGCTTTTGAGGTGATTTCTTTGAGCAGCCTTCCTTTACAAATGCAATGTCATTTCTTTGGTTTGTGGTTAATCCTTTTTTCGCTCTAGCTACCGCCAAACTTACAGTCTCACGTATGATTTCTAATACCTTATCATGACGGCGCGAATAATGACCCCGGTCTAATAGCGTTTTACAACCCACTAGTAGGTGCCTAGCCGTACCAGTTGCTTCACCACATGAGTTACATGTTTTATCTGTGGCTTTTCCCCATCTGACCAGATTGCTTTGGTCGGGGAGGGTCAACTGGAATGCATTTAGGTAAAATTTAAGTAAGGCCGGTGACCAGTCGTATATTATGGTACGCCATTTTAAGGCTATGGGAATACAAAATTCACCTAGGGTCAACCATTCGTTTTGCATTTCTAGGTTCATTGCGTGCACCTTGTAGGTGTTGTTTTCGTCTGCTTGAAGAAAAGATTTTGTTATTTCTTTATCTGTTTGTCTTTGAATATTACCTAGACCTACTCTACCAGTCTGCGAGCCTATCATGAATCTTTTATGGAACTGGAGGCGTGATTCGAGCTCCGATGTATGTATCTATGTATGTATAAAATGTGTGTCTTCTGTGCCAAATTTCATCCAAATCCTTACAGCCGTTTTGATGTGACTTATGAGTAACATCCAAACTTTCACAATTACAATAGCAGTAAGATTCATTTCAAAAATAGTTAGGTACTTCATGAAAGTTAACATGATCATAAAGAGTAACACAAGTTTTTAATTATTCCCTAGGTGTTGCGTGGCCTATGGATGTGTATCCATAGGCCACGGTAACCGCTTCCCATCAGGTGAGTCGTCTGCTTGTCTGCTGTCGCTTGTCTGCCTGCTAGAGGTATTAAAATCAAAATCCTTATATTCATAGAATTAAGTAAAATGGTTGAAGCGATACCATATATATCTAGCGCCATCTAGTGATAGCAAGCTGAACTACTTCGATACTACCAATCAGCAGGATTGGTAGTATCGCGTAATCGCATAACATCGCAACGTATCTTGTTATATTTCCGTTTTAAAAGAGGTACAGATTTATCGATCCGAGGTACAATTTTTATCAGTTCAGATACATTTTTTTGATGTTAAGTACCAATGGTACACCCGCCATCCTGACTCTTACAACCGTTGGGTTGGGATGCCGCCCGCCAGGCGTGATTATCTTGCCTGGTCGGACCATCCTCCCTTTGTAACGGAGGAACATCACACCCCGTTCCTGTAGGAAAGCACATGATATAGGACTAGCGTAATTTAGAATTATTGAAACGTAACGAAGCATAGCTACCAAAAATATACCATTTTGTTCACAAAAGAGCAAATAAAATTGCTTCTTTTCCAAATTAGATTTTTGTGCACAATATTTTCTGAGAACAAAAGCTCTCATAGGGACGCTTGTTAGCGATACGACAACTGCAGTACAGTGACTACAAAGCAATACATACCTACGCCGATACTCGTTCACCTGCGGAGTGGTAAGACATGAGCGACAGCGGAAAACAAATGAAAAAAACCTAATTCTGACTTAAGTAATATCACTGCGAATTATGTGTATAGAAAGAGGACTGTAAATATTTCCGAGATGGAGATGTAGTGATTTAGATATGTAAAACGAATAAACTACACAAATAACAAACGAAATCGTATATAAAGACACAGGCCTCTTCCAGTATTCAATTCTCCACCTTTTGTATTCAGACTATTCATTAGGTCCTGAGTCCATCTGGCTGTGGTGCATTCCACCTATCGTTTGCCGATTCGCGGTCTCACTCTAGGATGGCGAATCAGAGATTGGCGGATTGGAAAACACCGTTAAAATTACCGGATCGGAGATAGACCGGGCATTTTAACGATACTTTCAAGAAACGAAAGCTACAAACCCTCACATATTTATATTGTTTTTTTTTTAATATACTTGTCAGAATGATTTCACCTTAAATAGTAAGAAACTGTAATGAAGTCTAGGGAATTACGTGTATGTTTTGGCGCATGTTCATGTACATGTGTGGCCGTGTGTATGCGCATACACGCAGATGCAATTTGTAAATCTTGTCTGCATGTTTTTTCGAAAAAATACCTACCGGAGTAAATTCAAAAAAATAACCAATTAACCTGAATATCTATCCACTTGAATGCGATGGAAGTTTGTAGTAGGTAAGACATATATACAATACAATGCAAGTAATACCTCTATATTATAAAACAATAGTAGAAAATAATTATTGTTTATACGGGACTTAATCGCGTTAATAAATATATAATGGTATATATTTACCTCGACGTTTCGGACGCGATGTTGCGCCCATGGTCGCGAGTAGGACTGAAGAATTGGAGCATCACCGCCTGCGAGTCGTGCGAGTATTTCGAACTACCCGCACTTGGTCTGATATATTCATAGGGTGACCATCGTTTCGATCATTTGTCCGACACACAACACTCACGATATCAGCGGATTCTGAACGCATATTTTTATGTGATGTACATTTACTGATGACTGGATTCCACGAAGATGAAAGCTTAAAACCGTCCCCCCGATTGAAATTTTTATGTTTTCTGATTTCCACCGCTTCACGTACAATTCTACTGTAGTAGTGACGTTCACGGGAGAGGATTTTGGGATTATGGAGCTCAATCCAGTGGTTTGGTCCTGATTCTAGTAAATGTTCGGCTATGGCAGACTTGTTCACCTGACGAGTTTTCACAGCTGCGATATGTTCTTTGACTCTTTCAGCTATTGTACGTTTCGTTTGTCCAATGTACGAACTCCAGCAACTGCAATCAATCTTGTACACGCCCGGTGATTGAAAAGGAATTACGTCCTTGGGTGACCTTACATGCCCACCGATCTTGGAAAACGGCGTAAAAATGGTTTTTATGGAGTACTTTTCTAGTACTGTCCCAACTTTATCCGTTACCCCTTTCACGTACGGCATGAACGCTGGTTGTCTTTGAGCGTCCGGATGTCTTTCCTTCCCTTTCCGTCTGGATTTTCGGCCGTTCACCTTGTAGCCGTTCCACCTAAGGACCCTTTGTACGTGGGACAGCTCGCTCTCCAAGAATTCCACGTCACAAAGGTCCCGTGCTCTGTTCAGCAGTGAATTCACGACAGACTGTAGATGGCGAGGGTGGTGGTGAGATAGAGCGTTCAGATACCTGTCGGTGTGCGTTGGTTTCCTGTAGACTGTGTGCGTTAGGGATCCATCAGTCCGACATGTCACCCTCACATCCAGGAAAGGTAAGCTTCTGTCCGATTCCAATTCATACGTGAACTTGATTTTAGGATGAATTGAATTCAGATGTCCCAGTAACTGCTCGACCTCCTGCTTGCCGCCTTTAAGAATGCAGAAAACATCGTCCACATATCTCTTCCAGAACTTCACTGCCCATGGTTGCAGATCTAAGCTGGCTTCGAAATGTTCCATCCAGATATTAGCCATGACCGGTGCCACTGGGCTACCCATGGCTACTCCCTCGATCTGGAGGTAATGCTTCCCACGATACAAAAAGTAGCTGCCCTCCAAACAGTTACGCAATAATACCATGTATTGCTCTGGCATTTCATGGTCGCTTAGCTTTGCCCGAATTACTTCGAGACACTCTTTCACGGGGACGTTGGTAAAAAGTGACTCAACGTCAAAACTCACCATTATCTCATCCGGTTCCAGCGTGATGTTCTTGAGAGTGTCTATAAAGTGACGAGAGTCCTTCACGAAAGACGACGTTTTACCTACCAGTGGTTGCAACACCGATGCGACATACCTGGCAAGACCGTATGTAGGGGAGTCAATCTGACTCACTATAGGTCTCAAAGGCACGTTGGCTTTGTGTATTTTGGGTAAGCCATATAGTTTAGGTGGTTGCACAATTTTAGGTCTATAAAGCTGGTGAAAATCGTCCTCGCCGAACAACTCCTCATAGTCTCTAATGACCGCCCTTATCCGGCGCGTGACTCTGGCTGTAGGATCGTACGAGACCGGCTCATATACGAGGGTGTCGTCCAGTAAGCCTCGTATTTTACTGTCATAATCAGCTGAGTCCAACACCACCGTGGCGTTGCCTTTATCGGCCTTAAGGACGAGTATGTTCTCATTTTCTCTCAGGTCCTTAAGAGCTATACGCTCCTCCGTGGTGATGTTACTTGCGGGTAGTTTAGCTTTTCGGAGGATAACGGAAACATCCTGTCTGAGCACCTCCGCATCGCTAGACGGCACTTTGTTTCGCATTATTACTTCTTCTACGCTGCTGATTACGGTCTCGTAAGGAATTCGCTTAGGTGTTGGAGCAAAATTCAACCCTTTTTCCAGTACACGTACGGTCGCATCTTCCAATATAGTGCTAGATAAATTAATGACCGTGTTTGGTTTGTCACACTCATTTGATGATGTCATCACGTTTTTTCTGTACCGAGCAAGTAGTCTCTCATATTTCTTCTCATGACCCTCATTACGCAAAAGAAAAATACGATTCGCTTGCTCATAGGTTATCCGATCAACCAAATCAAAATCACTATGTGCTAACACCGCACTACACACACAATGTAACCCGTACAACTCGCACTGCACTTTGTCTAGGTCAGCATAATTGTTCCGAATGAGCTGTTTTAACAGACGGATGCTCGCTGTCCGAAGGATGTTAGCGGAAAACGGTATATCACTACGCGGTTTTATTCTAACGCACGTAGGAAGCAGGTCTGATTCGCGACATTTAATTAAAAATGACAATGACGCCATTATACGCACTCGTTTTTTCCGTAACTGTCCTAGATGTTTGATTTTGTTAGCAAAATCCGGCCCGTACCGGTTTACGATATATTGATTTAAACTTACACGATTTTCACACATAATTATTGTTTATACGGGACTTAATCGCGTTAATAAATATATAATGGTATATATTTACCTCGACGTTTCGGACGCGATGTTGCGCCCATGGTCGCGAGTAGGACTGAAGAATTGGAGCATCACCGCCTGCGAGTCGTGCGAGTATTTCGAACTACCCGCACTTGGTCTGATATATTCATAGGGTGACCATCGTTTCGATCATTTGTCCGACACACAACACTCACGATATCAGCGGATTCTGAACGCATATTTTTATGTGATGTACATTTACTGATGACTGGATTCCACGAAGATGAAAGCTTAAAACCGTCCCCCCGGTTGAAATTTTTATGTTTTCTGATTTCCACCGCTTCACGTACAATTCTACTGTAGTAGTGACGTTCACGGGAGAGGATTTTGGGATTATGGAGCTCAATCCAGTGGTTTGGTCCTGATTCTAGTAAATGTTCGGCTATGGCAGACTTGTTCACCTGACGAGTTTTCACAGCTGCGATATGTTCTTTGACTCTTTCAGCTATTGTACGCTTCGTTTGTCCAATGTACGAACTCCCGCAACTGCAATCAATCTTGTACACGCCCGGTGATTGAAAAGGAATTACGTCCTTGGGTGACCTTACATGCCCACCGATCTTGGAAAACGGCGTAAAAATGGTTTTTATGGAGTACTTTTCTAGTACTGTCCCAACTTTATCCGTTACATAAATATATACCATTATATATTTATTAACGCGATTAAGTCCCGTATAAACAATAATTATGTGTGAAAATCGTGTAAGTTTAAATCAATATAAATAGTAGAAAATTATTATATCCACCAGTTTGTTAAAGAAAATGTTTATTATTGTTTGTGACTTGTGCCTTGGACCACTTATATAATACTCGCAAGCTTGCGACCTGACTCGCGTCCTCTACTAACGAACCGATACACCATCGAAGAAAATATATTCCCCGCATAATATTTGACATTGCGATGCTAGCTTTGCAACGACTATGCTTTGTGGTTCAGTAGCTAAAACATGATTGTAATGTAGTACATGTCATGGGTGTACAGGGCCCTACCAACTCCTTGAGTCCAAGCAAGGCAAGTCGGTGCACTTGCTAAGCAAGGCTCTGGCGCAGGCTTTGCTCTCAAGGCTGAGAGGTAAGACGGCAGTCGCTCCCGGAAAAGCCGATATACCCATCAAATACAATAATCGAACCTCGGGCTCCAAAGTGCAAACTTTGGACGCAACTGGAAAATCGCAATGAGGATAATAATGACAAGTCATCGGTAATGCTTTATGGTGGAGTCCCGGCCCCCGGGGGGTTTCAACCTGGGGTGAATGGATTCTCTTGAGATCTTGTTCTTTACGCTCTTAATTGCAAAGTTTACCCATTTTTTTATGCTTTTGATTTTTTGATTATTTGGCCGAAAATGTAAGAAAATCAAATATTGTACCGAAATTATTTGAATTGAATCAAATTTAATGTTGTTCATATGTAAAGGTACGTTGCATTAGATATTTGATATACGAGAAGGGACATCTTTCACAGATACCTCAATGTATTAAGGATCATAGAGACCTTGAATACGGAGAATAAGAAATGTCCCCTTAGCAGAATCAGGCACAGTGCAGCAGGGGTGAAGTCTGAAGTCTTATCACTAGACTCCTGGAGAATATTCATGCAAAATTTCAACTGAATCTGTCCAACGGCTTTCACGTGATGCTCGACCATCGATCCCAGTGCAGCAGCGGTGAAGTCTGAAGTCTTATCACTAGACTCCTGGAGAATATTCATGCAAAATTTCAGCTGAATCTGTCCAATGGCTTTCACGTGATGCTCGACCATCGATCCTGAAGGACTCTGTCTGTTTAGACAAATAGAGTAACAGAAAACCGACAAAAATCTTAATAGCACATTATTGACCTCGGTGTTCCTCCTAGAATAGTTATCACTTATTTTTTTGAAAAATATCCAATTTACATTAGTAAAATTTTTTCCTCGTCACAATTTTATTGTATGTAAAGGTAAAGTATACAATTTTGTACTTAAAAAATAAAAAAAGAGAAAACAATTTTTTATGGGTAACCTTTTTAATAATAGATACTAATTGCACTTTTAATTTTTTAAATGCATTGCACTGTGACATAAATTTGAGGTTCGCCTGTTCTCTCCACTTTTAACCATTTTTTTGAATTGAAAATTTCTTTAGGCCCGCCGAGCACTTTTTGGGTGAACAAAATTCTTGGAACTCGCGTCATCGTCACTGATTTTCATATTTTTTTTATAACAACGCCATCTTTGTTATAGCTGATGAACTACTTTGTTCTGACCATGACGAAGTTTCTAACTGTTTCATAATGAACAACTGTTAATGACAATATTTTTTTCGTGTTAGGTTTAAGGATTCCGTTGCCGAATGGCAAAAAACGGAACCCTTATAGATTCGTCATGTCTGTCTGTCTGTCCGTCCGTATATCACAGTCACTTTTTCCGAAACTATAAGAACTATGCTGTTGAAACTTGGTAAGTAGATGTATTCTGTGAACCGCATTAAGATTTTCACACAAAAATAGAAAAAAAAACAGTAAATTTTGGAGGTCCCTATGCTTAGAACTGAAACTCAAATTTTTTTTTTAGCATCAAACTCACATGTATGGATAGGTCTTCAAAAATGATATTGAGGTCTCTACTATCATTTTTTTCTTAACTGAATAGTTTACGCGAGAGACACTTCCAGAGTGGTAAAATGTGTGGTCTAAAAAATATATATGATGTACAGTACCATGTAAACTTCCAACGAAAATTGGTTTGAACGAGACGAGAACGTAAGTAGTTTTTTTTAATACGTCAAAAATTGTTAACTACAATTTACCTTTCATTCAATCAACTCAAACATAAAAATTATATGTTACTTGCTGCTACGGAACCCTTAATGGGCGAGTCCGACTCGCACTTGGCCGCTTTTTTTAGATTAGTTACAGTCAGCAACATGCTGCGCGCTCCGCAGCGGGTGATGGCCATCAGGGTCATCCGCGGCTACCGCACGATCCCCTTCGAGGCGGCGAGTCTCCTTGCCGGAACTCCGCCATGGGACCGGGAGACGAGAGCCCTTTCGCAACTGTACCAGTGGTGAAAGGAGACGCGGGAGCAGGGACAGAACCCCGAGTCTCGAGATATCGAGGCCGTGCAGTCCCAGCTCCGCCAGGCCATCGTGGTGGAGTGGAAGGAACGACTTGGGCGACCAAGCACAGAGCAGGCCGCAATAGCGGCTGTAAGGCCCATCATGGAGGATTGGCTAGAGAGGCGACACGGAAGCCTATCGTACCGTCTGATGCAGGTGATCTCTGGGAAGGGGAGCTTCGGGGACCACCTGCATCGGATCAGGAAGGAGCCAACGTCTGAGTGTCATCACTGCGACGCGAGCGAGGACTCAGGGCTGCACACGTTGGCGGACTGCCCGGCGTGGGAGGCGCCGAGGCGTGATCTCGTGGCAGCCATCGGGGTGGGAGTCCTCTCGCTCGGCAGCATGATTGCGGCAATGGTGCGGAGCGCGCCCGGGAGAGATTTAGAACTCTCCCGACCCACCGAGCCCGCAACATGCTCGCCGCGCATCGCAGGCGACTCAGGCGCCGGAGGTCGCTTAGCGACCTCCGTCCTCCATGAGCGCAGGCCTGGGGGTGGCAGGTGAGGCCGCCTGTCACCCCAGCAGAAGCAGGCCGGGAAGGTGGGACGACTAGCGCCCCTCCCCCAAGCCGGGGCTAGATGGGGACACCGTGGTTCCCAAACCCAAGGGGGCCATCTCGAAACCGGAGATGGCCCAGGGTCAGTCGGGGCGCGAGGGATATGCTCTATGGGCAACCTTACACCCCGGCGTCTTAAGACCCGAGACGGCGTGCGGTTTTAGTCGGTTCAAGCCCGGACATAACCACCCCCGCTGGCTGGCGGGGGGGTAATGTCGGGGTTTGAGGGATATGCTCTATGGGTAACCTTACACCCCGGCGTCTGAAGACCCGAGACGGCGTGCGGTTTTAGTCGGTTCAAGCCCGACATAACCGCCCCCGCTGGCCGGCGGGGGGGTATCCGAAAGGATTTCCGCACGAAAAAAAAAAGGTAAAGTCAGCAACAAAAGTTGTTAACACTAAAACCAGCAACAAACTTTTTTTTCCATTGGGATACATGTGGGAGGGAGCGGTAAATAAACGCGGTAATCACTTTAAACTCGTATATTCTTATTTAAATCTTCTATGAACACCTGCGACACACCATTTTTTCCACAGTTCCCCCCGTTCCTCCCTCTCTCTCGCACGCTGTCTCTTTCTCTCTCTCTATTCATTCGTCTGTTTGACTTCACTCATATCCTTCCTCACGCTCACACGCATTCCATCTCACTCACTCACACTACACAATCATAATACCTACCATATATCCCACATTCGGCCGTCCTGACCACTAGTCTGTCCTCAGACTATGCAGACTACAAAATCACTACCTGCTATCACATTTATAATAAACGAAATATTTATTATAAAGTGGCTCTACACAAACATTCAAAAATAAAAAAATATACTAAGTTAAATTATTAGTTCTTAGTTACAAATTATACAAGTTGACTTAAAAAGAACACTTTTCTTAACGAAGCCAATAAATCTTTATGTAGTTTTATAGATTTAATTGTACATAGCTTCACACTTTCATTGGGTATGTAGTTAAACAATGTAAATATGTAAGTATATAGGTATCGTTATACAATGTAATTAGGTTGTTACTTAATAAACAAAAAGCTCTTATCTCTCTTATCTTTAGGTGCTGTACCATTATGTACTTTACATTCACTCTATCATCAGTACATGTAGGAAAATATAAAATAAAAGTTTTATTTTTTAAATAGTAAGTTTTTTTTTTAAGGAGTAATAATGATTTTAATACCTTATAAACTGTTATTCTTCTGGCCACTTCTTCATGTTGTCAGCAGAAGAAGATGTTTTCTTTGAGCCTTCTGTGCTATCATCAACTTTTTCTACATCATAGCGGTCATTTCCCTTCACTTTTGTTACTTTGTAAGGTCCCAAGAATTTTGGTTTAAGCTTCATTCCGCTCCCAAACTGTGTACGTTTAATAACCACTAGGTCTCCCACTTTATATGCAGTACTTTCTTTTCTATTTTTATTATAATTTTTCTGATTCTCTTCCTGAATTTTCTGTATTTGTTCTTTAGCTTTTTTCCGTAACTCGTCCCTTTCTTCAATAAAATTATTTCTTTCTTCCTGCTGTAATAAATCATATATTTCCTCATCTTTTCCAGTTCTCATTTTAGATCCTGTCAAAAGTTCAAATGGGGTTGTGTTCACACTTCTATGGTATGTGCTGTTTATAGCTCTTTGCACACGGCTGACATGTCTGTACCATAAGGTAGGGTCTTCAATGCATAGCTTCGTCAGAACAGCTACTAATGTTCTGTGAACCCGTTCCACCTGTCCATTTCCACGAGGTACACCTGTCGTTATTTTAACATGTTCTATGCCTTCATCCTCACAATATTGTATGAAGTCGTTGCTCGTAAAAGCACTTCCACGATCTGTTATAAATCTCATAGGGTTTCCAAATGTTTGTTGATGAATCTTTATTTTATCTATAGTTTCCTTAGCAGTCACATTCTTAGTTGGGAATAACCACACAAATTTGGTAAAACTGTCGATTACAGTTAATATGTAATTATATTGTTTTTTAGTCTCTGTCATAGGACCAATGTGATCAAGATGTATAGTCTTTAATGGCGATTCTCCTTTATCTATTGGGTTTAGAAGTCCTTCCTTTCTAGTCTTATTTGTTGCTAGTAAGCATGGTATACATGTAGTTATATATTTTTGTACTTTTGATTCCAAGTTTTTTATGTAATAATTTTTACTGATAAGTTCAATAGTTTTTTTCACTGCAAAATGACCATTTGAGTGTGCTTTTCTATAATTGTTGTTTCCATGACCAATGGCACCACTAATAGCTTCTCTATACCCTTGTAGAGTAGACCGTCTTGTAAGTTATAATCTTCATAAGGTTTTTCTTGTAAAATAGCACAAATCGCCTTTATTCCTTCATCTGTCTGTTGTGCTTTTCTCAGGTTGTCATGCAGATTGTCTAACAGTCCTACAAATGGGTTACGGCTGAGTGCATCCACATGTTTCATCTTGTTACCCGATCTGTGCTCAATAACATATTCAAACTCCTGAAGAAATAAAGCCCACCTGGCTACTCTGGCTGATAAATCCTTTTTCTTTAAAGTCATCTCAAATGCTTTACAATCTGTTATTATTTTAAACTTAATTCCATGTAAATAATGTCTGAATTTCTTAACTGCTTCAATAATGGCCAATGCCTCCAGCTCATAGCTTGTATATTTCTTTTCATTTTCGTTTGTTTTCCTGCTCATGTAGTAAATTGGATGTAAATCACCATACTCATCTTTTTGCATCAAGATAGCTCCATATGCCAAACATGAGGCATCTGTGTGTAACTCAGTTTCATACTTTTGGTTATAAATCTTCAAGACTGGACTGCTCATCAATTTTTGCTTTAATGTTTGGAATGAAAGTCTTTCTTTTTCACCAAATTCAAACTTTATGTCTTTTTTTAATAAATCGGTGAGTGGACTAGAAATATATGCAAAATTTTGAATATACTTTCTGAAATATGAAGCAAGGCCCACAAAACTATGTAATTGTTTAAGTGTTTTTGGCTCTGGGAATTTAGCCACAGCTTCCGATTTCTCTGCAGATGGTCTTACTTCACCATTTTCAATTTTGTGACCTAGAAAGCCGATGCTCGTCATCAGCAGACTAGCTTTACTCCAGTTAATGTGTAAACCATAACTAGCTGCCGTTTGTAATGTATTCTTTAGTCGTTCCTTGCACTTGTCCTCGTCCTTCGCTGTAATAATAATATCATCGATATAAATAATCATCCAACCCCTTGTCACATATTCTCGGAAAATAATGGATATAAATCTCATAAAATAGCCTGGAGAAATAGACAAACCAAAAGGAGCTCTTAAAAATTCAAACTGTCCATGATGAGTCACGAATGATGTGTACTTTATGGACTCTTCGCTCACTGGTAAATGAAAAAATCCATTTTTTAAATCTAGGGTACAAAACACCCTTGCACCTGATAATTTATCTATGCAGTCGTCAATGAGTGGAAGGGGAAATTCATCTTTTAGTATCTTTTGATTTAATTTTCTAAAATCAATACACACTCTGGCCGATCCATCTTTTTTTCTAGCTACGGTGACTGGACTACAATATTCTGAATGACTTACCCGTACTATTCCTTGTTCCTTCCATTCATTTACTTGATATTCCACTTCTTTTTGTTCTTTTTGAGACAATCGTCGCGGTCGTTGTATTATTGGGATGTCGTCTTTAAGCACAATTTTCATTTTTATTGGCGCTTCGTAAATTTGTCGCGGTTGATAGTTTTTCACTAACTCCTGTATCTCCTTCCTTACCTCCATGTTTGTAATATGACCTATGGGACAAATATCACAAACCTCATCGTCAGTATAAATCAAACCACACATCCATTCTTCATCTTTCGGTCGAAACCAAACAGAGCACCTATTTATGATAGTTGTTACAGTCCTTAAAAAGTCACTTCCTAGCACGATATCGAACGGCATGCTGTCCTTTGGTACTTCATAAAACAAAACATCGTAATATTTTCGTCCGTCGATAATAATTTCTGCTTTACAGGCACGTTTCGCCGTTACTTTCGAGTTGCCGAGTCCTGATAGTAGCAAGTTGGTCGTTATCCATGTTCCGTTGATCATTTCTACACTGATTTCTTCGTTAATTAGGTTAATATCGCTGCCACTATCCACCAAGCAGTTTTCATAACTATTTTTAACAATCTGGATCGTTTTTAACAATTTCTTCTTATTTAGTCGTTTGTTTACGTTTTGCTCATCGGCTGTGAAGTCAGAAACGTCATCTTGTCGACCATTCGTCAGTGACGTTTGGCTGTCATCGGAACCAATCACAAGCCGTTGTTCTTTCGCCATATTGGAAGATGTTGACTGTAATGAATGATGGCCTTCCGCGTGGAACTTCACTCCGGATCCCGACGTATGAATTGTATAGACTGAATCGTCTTGCGGATCTTCGTCGTCAGCGCCCTCGTACGGAAGATTGAAGTAACTTTGCTTTGGTGGCGGGGTCGTGTGTTTCCGTTGGTCATCGTGCGTAGGATTCGTTCGCCGATTGCCGAAATTATCCGAACTTCGCCGATCTTGGTATGACGTTGCCACGCGAGCTGATTGCCGTTGCTCTCGGTTGAATTTTGATGTCGTAGCCGCCATTTTTCTTTCAGGACATTCTGCAGAAATATGCCCAAAATTGTTGCAATTGAAGCACTTTCTGCCCTGATCACGATGTGGACACTGTTCCGATACATGACTACGCTTGCCACAACCATAGCACCGCACATTAGCTTGCTGATTACCATAATATTCCTTTCTTTCTGTAAATGTAGGCCTTTTCTTGCTCGAGTCTTTTTTAGTCTTTTCCTTGTATTGCTCGTAGATTTTGATTTTTTCTTTTAATTCTGGGTAGGTAGCGGTTCCATGCAACATGATTTTGTTAATTTCCAAGTCGGGTATGCCTTCAATTATGTATTTTATCGCTACGTAATCCGGCATTTTGCTTCGTTTTCCTAGTTCACGCATCGTAAAGACATATTCTAAGTAGGATTCATCATAGCGTTTTTTCCGTGTAGACATAATTTCATGCGCCGTCTTTTGATCTAGAACGTCAGGGAATTCTTTAACAATAGCAGCCTTTAGCTCGTTCCATGTTTTGAATAACTTTTCAGAGCGCAACCATAACGCTGCTGTGCCCGTGAGTGACCGCCTGGCGAACAGAAGAGTTTGCAATGGACTCCAAGTGAATATTTCCGCGTGGTCATCAACATCCTGTACCCATTTACCCACTGGATAGGTTTTATCTACTCCACTAAACTGCGGGATGATGTCTTTAGATAGCTGCAACACCGAATTTTCACTGCCAATATCATCTTTGGATGTCATCGCTCGTCGTAATCGTTGAATCGTAGGTAAGTAATCGTCGTCGTAGATAGGTGCAATTCCGTGTAATCGTCGTCACTTTTTGGTAAGTATCAGTAATCGTCGTTATAACTTTTAAGATAACGCCGCCGTCGTATGCCGGTAGGTAAGGTTATTCGTTAGAATTTGATGTTTTAATTTTAATTGTTAACTTTTTCTCGATTATTGATTTTCAACCGGACGAGCCCCCAAAAATGTGGGAGGGAGCGGTAAATAAACGCGGTAATCACTTTAAACTCGTATATTCTTATTTAAATCTTCTATGAACACCTGCGACACACCATTTTTTCCACAGTTCCCCCCGTTCCTCCCTCTCTCTCGCACGCTGTCTCTTTCTCTCTCTCTATTCATTCGTCTGTTTGACTTCACTCATATCCTTCCTCACGCTCACACGCATTCCATCTCACTCACTCACACTACACAATCATAATACCTACCATATATCCCACATACATGAAACAATAATTGACGTGTAATTAGTTGTATAATTTCCAGAAGACAAAATTAATATAATTCATGTTTTGTTTATTATTTTATGAAAGGTTTAAGAGGTAAGGCGATCAATAAATTACAATTTATTAGGCTACTTTTGTCGTTGACTGTACCTACCTACGTAAGTTTTACCAAGTTTAATGACAGCAGAGGAATCACGTGTAATGTATACGGACGGAAGCAAATGGTGGAATCGTGTGACTGCCTACTGCGGATGGACAAAAGCACGAGTCATCATTATCATTCTAGCGTTGATCCCGGTTGTATCCGAGTCTTTCAGTTCGGGGTCCAGAGTCGGACTTGCGGAACGGATTGCGGGTTCAAGTCCCGTCCTGGATGTTGACTTTTCCCGAGCTTAATCTATAATATTGAATTCTGTTTAATTTTTCTTTTTTTAAAAGAAAAGTTAGTAACCGAAATTACTAATATTCCCCCTAACCCCTCCAGCTAAGCTAAATTGCTACTATTAGGAGTGGGTTCACGTCGGTAGTGTAATGGCCAGGATTCGAACCTGGGGCCTCTCGATCGTAGGGTTGACTCCTTAACCACTAAGCTATGTAATCCTTTTTGGAAAATAAGTTAAATAAATTACCACACGAAAATACAATACAATTTAGATCAATGAGGAAACTTACATGACCACACAGAAGGGCGTAGTCAGCGCAGGCGGCGTTCTTGGGTACCGCCAAATATTATGGATTATCTACTTTGTGGTGTTGTCACATTCTTAGATTGTGGGTGGATTTTAAATTCAATAATACATTTATTTTCATTAATATATTTTTTTATTTCATCATGCGTAGTAATTTATATTATTAACGGATTCGGGGCCAATGACACATATATGCGTCATTAAATCCCCAGTCATGACAAAAACGCATATATGCGTCATTCGAAGAATCTTTAATCTTGGTAGTTATTTGTAAAATTGAAGGTGGTAATGAATCTGTTGAAGCTAAACTACTCACTCAAAATATTATCATTCATCAACATTGTCACCAAAGTGAATTCACTCAGTCTACAACAGGAAAATACATGAATCTTCTCTACTACGTCAGTAGGAGTTCACCTCGCCTGATGGTAAGTTAACGGTAGTCTAAGGAATGATGGTCACCATTACAGACACCAATAATGCCACAATGGTGGCACTCAGCTTGACGGCCACATCAGATGCTTGTTTACGACCCTCTTAAAGGACCCGGGACTGTACCTACTTCCTACTAATATTATAAATCTGATATGATATAAATCTAATCTGAAAGTTTATGAAGATGTGTTTGTTCATTACTCAATCACGCTCTAACGGCTGAACGAAACTGGCTGAAATTTGGTACAAGGTCAGATTATAGTCTGGAATAACACATATGCTATCCATGGAATAGGTTATCATGGGAAACGGGAACGGTAACAGAATTCCAAACGGGCTAGGCCGCAGGCAACAGCTAGTATACAATATACATCATCAGTGTTGTTTTATAGAAACCTTTCAACTTAACAGATTGATATATTTCCTGTTGCACTCGTGCTTCCGTTGAGGTTGGCCGGCGTGGGGGTATCCGAAGGGATTTCCGCACAAAAAAAAAGGTACTAATTAGTCTGCGAGTGATATGCTCTATGGGCAACCTTACACCCCGGCGTCTGAACACCCGAGACGGCGTGCGGTTTTAGTCGGTTCAAGCCCGACATAACCGACCCCGCTGGCCGGTGGGGTATCCGAGGGAATAATAATAATAATAATAAGTTGCAACACTGGTCGCGTACTGTCAAAATATTTTTCTCAGAATACATTTTCTGTAAATAATTTAATTTTATACCTATTTTACATTGTCATCTAGTTATTTTGTGAAGCTAAATAAATTAATTAAATTATTAAAAATGAATCCTACCTCCATCAATTACACCATTTTCAGAGAAATCAACAAACACAGAACTTTAAATTTATGACATACGTCAATCTAGACGAACAGAAAGCTATGAAATAATATGTTGACACGCGGAAAATTCAAGCAACTCAGTCAAATAGCACAATTAACACCGACGGACTCGTCGTGCAGCTCCGCCCCGCAGCCTCAGATGACCCTTCCATCGACAACTGCTGAGCCGTCGACCTCCGACAGTAGCGACGAGTATTTCTCTCCGCCGACGTTGCCAACACCTGTGCGTCGGCCGGGGAGAGGCCGGCCACCGATGTGCCTAGGACCCCGAAGACAACCGTCCTCGAACAGGGCCCCCGCCGCCGGTGGTGATGTGCGCCGCATGAAATGGTCTTCTTCAATAAATGAAAGCGTCATGCGGGCATATTATATGGCTACAGAGCTAGGAACCAACCTCACTGCATACCGTGGTCGTTTACTGTCTCTGTTCCAGGAACTAGAACCGACTGTCAACGTATCAGCGCAACGATTATCGGACCAGGTGCGGGCTATTCAACGTTGTAATATGTTGGATGGTACCGTACTTGAGAGACTATACTCTGACGTGCAGAATAGTCTTACTATCCCCACTTCATTGAATGCTGTATCTCCGGTGGAGTCTAGCGTAACCGCGAGTGTAAACCCGCCACAGCTCGATCACACTAATGAGGGTGTGGAAAGTGAGACTATATCCGTAAGTACCCAGTATAATGAACGATTAAGGAGCACTTTGGGGGATGCGATGCTAGAATATCGATCTATGATACCAAGCAAAAGACCTCGCTTACCCCATTTGCCCATGCATAAAAGGAATATAGCGCTGGTTTGTGCCCTAGATTCGCTATTACCTGAGTATTTAGAAAATAGCGAAGACCTTAGTGATACACATTCGATTTTGTACTGTGCGGCCGTCGCAGCATGTCGAGTAGCTGGAGTAAAATTTATTGTAAATAAAACTGCTACTCGACCCAAACCTGCTGTGCCTGCCTGGCAGTACAGGATTGAACGTCGTATTGCTGAGGCTAGGACACTCATCGGTAAGCTAACCTGCTTCAGATCAGGCAATACCCGCCCGAGGGTGATGCGCTTTGTGACACAGGCATTCTTGGGGACTAACGTTAGTCCTCAACAATACGCTTCATGTGTCACAGAGCGCATTGACTTTCTGAAGCAGAAAGTTTATGCATGGGCAAATCGGATACGACGCTACAAAAAGCGCGTAGATAGGTATAATCAGAATCGCATTTTCCAAAAGGATGAGCGGTGGGTTTATCGGAAATGGGAACAACCCGAGTCAGGTGTAAATGACGGTACTCGGCCGGATGCTGATGCTACGAATACTTTCTGGGGTAGCATCTGGTCGACGCCAGTCATACATTCAGAAGGTGATTGGATGAGAGAGGTTGAACGAGCATGTGAGAATTTACAGATTATGGAGCCAATTATCATTTTACCTGAAGATGTTGCAATTGCAGTCCGTTCGTTATCGAACTGGAAGTCAGCAGGACCGGACGGACTGCACAACTTTTGGTTGAAGTGGCTCCGTAACTCACATGCTCGTTTAGCAACTCAATTCCAATCATGCCTAAACTCGGGTTCCCTCCCTAATTTCCTAACAACTGGAGTAACCCACCTACTCTATAAGTCTGGTAGTGCTACGGACCCCAGAAACTATAGGCCTATTACCTGCCTACCGACGGTCTATAAACTCCTAACTTCCATTCTGAGAGTCAAAATTACTGCACATTTAGAAAAAAATTCGATCATCTCCATCTCTCAGAATGGATGTAGGAGCGGGGCCCGTGGCACTAAAGAGCTCCTTCTAGTTGATATGGCCATTAGCCAACAGGTGCGTCGTAACCGTAAAAATCTGGCGACATGTTGGATAGATTATAAAAAGGCTTATGATTCTGTTCCACATACATGGCTTCTGAGGGTGCTAGAGTTGTATAAAGTTGATACAACTCTATCTACCTTCTTGAGGTCATGTATGGGGCAATGGACCACGGTTCTTCGCTATCCAGGATGTTGCCAGACAAACGATGCACCGATAAGAATCGAGAGGGGTATATTTCAGGGCGATAGTCTGAGTCCCCTGTGGTTCTGTCTAGCACTGAATCCTCTTAGTACAATATTGGAGAATTCAGGGCTAGGCTATCGGTTGCGGAGAGAGGGTCGAGCTATATCCCACCTCCTATACATGGATGACCTCAAACTTTTTGCTACCAATAATCTACAATTGATGGAGCTATTAAAGATGACTGAAAACTTTAGTAGCTCTATCAAGATGGAATTTGGTTTAGACAAGTGTGCGGTCATGCATGTGGAAAGAGGTGGTATAGTGGAATCCGAAGGCGTGATACTTTCGGATTCCATTAAACTTAAATCTCTATCTACAACCGAAACCTACAAATATCTAGGTATGTCACAGGCATTAGGAATCTCTGAGTCTGGCATGAAGCAGGCATTGCAGGAGCGCTTCTTTGGCCGCCTGAAAAAAGTTCTGAAAAGCTTTCTATCGGGTGGCAACAAGGTGCGTGCCTGCAATGGTTGGGTCATGCCAGTCCTAATGTACTCCTTTGGCATACTTAGATGGACTCAGACCGAACTGGATGCCCTAGATAGAAGAGTTCGTTCGCTGATGACCACATTTCGGATGCACCACCCACGATCATCTGTAATGAGGTTGTACATCCCACGGAAACTGGGGGGTCGTGGCTTTCTAAATGCTAAGACCCTTCATAACCGCGAGATATACAACCTTAGAGAATATTTCCTTCAAACAAATACAGATATGCACCGTGATGTGATCGCATCGGATTATGGCTTAACCCCTCTTGCGTTGGCTAGAGAGAACTGGCGCAAACCTGTCGTACTAAGTATTAATGATCGTATGGATGTATGGAAGAGCAAAGAGTTGCATGGACGTTTCTATCGGGCTCTCCATGGGCCTGATATAGATTTACCAGCATCTGTGTCTTGGCTACGCTTCGGTGACCTATTTGGGGAAACCGAAGGTTTTGTCTTTGCAATTATGGACGAAGTAGTGATGACGAATAACTATCGGAAGTATATTCTAAAGGATGGTACGGTTGACATATGTCGGGCGTGCCACCGTCCCGGAGAATCCCTTAGACATATAATTTCTGGTTGTTCTCGTCTTGCCAACGGCGAGTATTTGCATAGACATAACCAAGTAGCCAGGATTGTCCATCAACAGCTTGCTCTAAAGTATAACCTATTAGAATCAGAGGTACCGTACTATAGGTATGTGCCCGACGCAGTTCTCGAAAATGGGCACATCACGTTGTACTGGGATCGATCTATCATCACTGACAGGACTATTGTAGCTAATAAACCTGATATAGTGTTGATAGATCGATCAGAGCGCCGCGCAATAATTATCGATATCACCATTCCACATGACGACAATCTTGTAAAAGCCGAAAAAGAAAAACAAATGAAATATTTGGATTTGGCTCACGAGGTTGTCGGCATGTGGAGTGTTGATTCGGCAATTATTGTCCCGATAGTTGTTTCGGTTCACGGACTGATTGCCAAGAGCCTCGATCAACATCTCAAGAGGCTCGCGTTAGGCAGTTGGGTCAAGGGCTTGATGCAGAAGGCAGTGCTCCTCGACACGGCACGTATCGTGAGGAGATTCCTCTCTCTGGAGCCCTAACCACCGGTAGCTTGGTCCCTGTACCCGATGCCGGTGGGCCACTATTTTTTATATTTTTAAATATATTTGTCTTTTTTTTGTATAGAATGTATTTAAAAATATAATGTAATATGTATTTAAGTGTAATAAAGAGAATAATAATAATAATAATTTATTTTGCACAAATAAGAGTTAACAATGATTAACACAATTATCTATTACAGCTCAAAGAAGAAAAACATATCATAATGTGGTATCATAATTTCCGCGGTGGTAGAAATTTGATGACAAATTTGTCACAAAATTCGGCCGGGTGGGTACCACCGTGAACGATTGCGAAAAACCCTCCATAGTAATCCAATTTCGGTTTGATTGCGTTCAGGGGTCAGCAAGTGCATAGCCGGGCAGGGGGATTGTGGTCGCAGCACTAGTGGGAGCGGTGGGTGTCACGCGGTGCTGCGACGACAATCCTGTTTTGATGAGGCCGTCAAGCTGAGTGCCACCATTGTTAACATGGTACGTGTATGCGGTGTATGTAATGGTGACCCTCTTTCCTGAGACTTTACCTTCAGCTTACCATCAGGCGAGGTGCAGTCAAATTGACGTGTCCTAAATATTAAAAAAAAGAAAAAAAAAAGAAAAAAAAGAAGAAAGGTACTAATTAGCCTATTTTTGGGCGACTGTTTTTGAGTGCCAGTACTGTATGTACATCTTCTTAATATAAGAGCGATTTCCTAGTTGCGTCCAAAGTTTTGCACTTTGAAGCCCGAGGTCCGTTTATAGATTAGGATTGATGTGTCGGCTTTTCCGGGACCGACTGCTGTCTGACTTCCTAAACCTGAGGCAAGCTTGCGCCACAGCCTCGTCCGTTGTTTAGCAGCTGCACCGACTTGCAGGCGAGGTTGGCTTGGGCCTCAAGGATGTTCGTAGGGCCCTGTTGCACAGGGGTGTCCCTGTGCAAATATAAGATCATTTTTGCTAGTATCATTTATTAAACAACGTTGGTAAAATAAAAACCAAACAATAACAGAGCATTTATGTATTTTTTTGTAAAATTATTTAGTCTTCTAGAACAAACATTACACATTGCTTTACACTTATTTATTACCTATTTAAAAATATGTATATCTAACACTTATTTGCCATGACAAAATATAAAAATGCCTATAGCATATGATAAATCGTAAAGCACACCCAAATATCGCAGTTTAAGACTCCATCAAGACAGTGCAAAGATCCATTCGTTCAAAATACTTGCTCACATAATATTTACTGCCTATGTGCATAAATTTCATCTTAGGATATCACTTAGGTATTGTTCAAGAAGACTAAAACTTAATCTATTTACTTCAAATTGAATTATCTTACAATCCTGAGGCAATCGCAAAAAATGTGATCATTAATTTAGTAAAATTATTTGGATATCGGATGGTAACATTAATCTTACTTTAGCCCACATGCCGTGATTTACAAGGGTAGGTGAATTTATACAACTTAGTTTTACACGACTATTTTTCAACTTATTAAATGTTAAATAACTTAACAAAATGTAGACTTCGTTAAGTTATTGATTAAAATTAATTGATGTAAATAATTTACCGAGAATAGCAAGATATACACAATGCGAAATTATCACCAAAGCAAAATTTACAAAACCATAAAATGTCATACATCAATGTTGTTTGTAGATCTTGCTCAAATTAAAAGTTTAACTATTCATTTAAGTACCCGAAATTTGGATTGCAGGTCAGCCATAAGTAGTTGTTACATAATGCTTATTCAATATTTTTACTGTAACATTTAAAATATTATAAAATAGTCACAAGGAGAGAATTGTCATGGAATTTATATTAACATGGTATAATCTGAAAGAATTTGAATCATCTGTTAAAAGTATAATTTTATTTGTTATCATTTTAAAATATAAAACAGATTAATAAGAAAATTCAATGCAAAGTCAACTTACTGTGTATTACTTATAACTAAAGTTAGAGAGATGAATGATTCTTAGCTAAGACATACTATATATTGTTTAATATTTTACACAAAAAAACAAAAAAAAACCTTGCCTGCAATGGCATAATGAATAATCAGCTCAAAGTTTAATATTATTTTATTATTATCCTGTAAAGATAAGAGATCAATAAATTGAATAAATTAAAACGCATGGCTGTCTATAATGTAATAGCTAGACCTCCGAAGCAATCACAAGAGCAGTAAAACTAAAAAGGTATATGGAACAAAACCGATATTTAGAAAACATTTACCATGTCACAATAAATAAACCCATCACATGTAATTGTAGCATAATATATACGTGCCTGACGCTAGAAAATATAAAAATGAATTGCACAATTTTCACTACGCTTTTCGTTCTTATTTTACGTGTATTTTGGTGTTGCTACAAATCACTACTCTGTACATAACATGATCACTATACCTTTTCAGTTTGATTAAAAAATTTAGTTGTTTAACATAAAGTTCCGTCACTTTCGTTTACTATGGTAGGATCAGTAAGTTAACAAAAGGAGCATCAATATTTGAGGTATAATATCATATAGGTTATCATAATTGAACAAAATTTTTACCTGACTTCTAAAAAATAGCTACATTAAGACGTAAATTGAATAAGTACCCACTCCAGAAATTTTGAACAAGGCATGAGGGACTCAGGTAACTCATTTAGGTAGAGCGATCATAGTATTTAATGTCACTGGTTACAGTCCCGTCCTGACGGTTGACGTATTCCGAATATTTTTTTAATTAATTATATCGAAATTAAAAGAATTTAAAATAACTATATAACAGAACATAACATAACTTCACGCCTGTATCCCCGAAGGGGTAGGCAGAGGTGTATTACACACCCAAATATATATGCAACTAATTGTATAGCAATTTATTTTGTTATTTAATTATTTACACTTTTCAGTAGTCATAGTCATGTATACAAAGTCAAAGAGATCACGAGTTTATGATTAGTCTTTCTAACAACCAAAACGTCAGGAGCAGTGTGTATAATAAGATAACATGAAATAAATCGCCATAGAATCATATTAAAAGACAGGAAGGAAGCATAGTACATACTTTTATAAAAGGTGCACCCATTTTACACATAAACTAACTCAATTGATGTCAAAAATATATGCATTAAAATAATTGAAGTACAGCAAATGAATGAATGATAATATATTTCGTGCAAATATGCATTCATTCATCATTGTACCTCAATTTATCTATTGCAACAATATCTTTTTTGTGCTGACTGATCCTCAGCATTAATAAACAGTTCAACCTTCATACAAAAAATAAGAACCTCAATTGGCAATTTGTTGTATCTCTATGAAACCCGTATCTACATTCATTAGCCAAGACAAAATTCATCTCAAAACTTGACTTAATTACTGGACATGACTCCGTTAATTTTGAGTTTCTTGACGCGACGTGTTGTGCCTTCTCCATCCGAACTGTCTGTATCGTGTGAATCTCCCTCAGATTTGATGCCGAGTCCTAGTTCATGAGCATCCACATAGTTGCCTGTTGTTCGGGCTTTTTCCAATGCTCTAACTGAAAAAATAGTGATAATCAAAATTATTTTTAACATAAAATAAAAGTCAACCACTAGCGGTTTGGTCAGAAACAAAAGTCACAAAAAATATCGAAATTGTTGCAAACCTCCAGGTTATTACTAACATGTGCATAAAACATAATCAATATTGAGGTTCCTTTTTATAAATGTGAAGTTATTTTCTGGTTTTATTACCTTTTCTAAACTACTATTGTAACTTTTCTGCTTTGCAGTCTGATGAAGCAGTGTCGGTGCCCCACCAAGATTTTCGGGGCCCAAGCTAACCTCACCTGCCGGTTCTGGCGCAGCTTTTCCTCTCGGGGTCGGAGTCGAAGGGTCAGACGGCGGTCACTCCCGAAGTTAAGGAAATGAGGAGTAGGGGAGTAGCCCCGGGCTCTAAAGTGCAAGCTTTGGATGCCAGCACGATTAGCGCTCGTATTATGATGAGTAGCAGAGAATTCGATGTTCGAGTGACAAAGTTTGAGCTAAATAAAATACACCCTTAAGGTGCTTTGGAGGTTATAATGATTTTTGAGCGTACTAGTTTTGGTAACCTTCTTTTATCTTTTTGTGCAACCTTTTAAAGGATAATTGTTTGAAACGTATAAATGAGTATGTGTAGCCTAAATGGCCGTATGAGTCGTGCCTGCTGAAGAAAGAAAACCTTACTTATTTAGAAGAAAGAATAAATGACTGAATGTAAAGAGCAAAAAGGAAAGTGTGTAGTGGAAGAAAGAGTGAATGAGGAAAATCGCATGAACGATGTCTACAATAGTGCCGTTGATTGGCGCGTCTCGCCTTTCATAATGGTGTCCTGGGTTGGGGTCTTATATGTAGTTTCGAATGCCGTCCTTTCGACGCACGCTGCTGCGAAAAAAAATTCAAGTGGTACGCCCTTGCAAAAAGCCGTTGTATCGAAAATGGACTATCAATCGAGCGTACCACATATAAAAGGAATGTCGCGACAACGTGTTCGCGAGTCCGTCATTCGATTTAGCGATTTGCGATACAACGGCTTTTCGTCACTTGATTTTTTTTTCACAGCAGCGTTCGTCGCAAGGACGGCATTCGAAATTACATACGACTACGCCTGGGAAGTGTAAAGTTGGGAATGGCAAAAGCAGCATAAAGGTAGAATCCGCATAGTTTAAATGAGATTACTGTGAAGATAGAACAGAAGAAGTGAATGTGTAATGTTAGAATGATCGTATATTGAAACAGAACAGTAAAAAGAAGAATATCAGCTTGTGCTTTCAAAGCTTGTAACTACTCTAAAGTGGTTACAAACTTTGAAAAAGCTTTTTGAGGTTGGTTGAAAATGTTTAGTAACAGTTTCAACCAACAGTTTTAGTAAGTTTCGGAATAAATGACAAATTTAAGCATATGGAGCAAATTTTAAACATTATGATAGTTAACAACTATACAACAAATTGGCGATGTTCTAAAAAAGTTAGCATATCATTTTTAAATTTTACATAGGCCTATATATGCTAGCTTCATCACCATCACCGTTGTCTTGGTAGCATCCAAGGCTTAGATGTGTTAAAGTTAATAGAGAGGTGTTTTCTTGGCCTACACCAATGGGAGAATACCCGAGTATTTTAAAAACCTACATATTATTATAGTCACCTGTATGGCAAAGTTGCGAATCTGCTGTTTTCTATAAAAGCAGATTCGCGACTTTGTCATACAGGTGACAATTTTTTTTGTTTTATTGTTGTGTATGTAGGTACCTACTTACATTTATAAAATTATAAATTAGTAATAAGATGCTATTAGACTAACTATTGTCTATTTTAGAATCTAAAACAGCACTTACTTTGTGACTCAAGCAATAGATTCTGTCTCTTCAGGTCTTCAATGTCTTGTTGATGCGAATTGTTTTTCCTTCTCATGAATTGTATATATTCTGCTGCTTTTTTCAGTATTTGCGCTCGACTCGCCTGCAATTTCGTAGAACTCTATTTAAAGAGTATAAATAATTAAATAAATTTAAATGGTGATACTGATATGAAAAATGATGGAGTGACTTATTCTAAAACTTCATTCACATGGGAGTGTTTTCTTCAAAGTGAAGGTAACTCCAAATGTATGTATTCCAGAGTCCATAATGTGAATTTCATAAAAATGTTTGAATAACATTACCATTACATAAATCGGGTGAAAGTTTCCAGTGAATCGGGAGCACTGATTGAGATCAAATAAGTGGGAAACTCACATTAAACACTCAGTAATTTATTTCGTCTCAAATACATAGAGATGTCTGATATTAAAACAAAGGACTCAAATCATCACTTCCATGCAAATGAAGCATAACAATATAAATAGATTAAGGTGATTATACAATGTGAAAATCCAAAATTTTTGCATTATATAATCTGTTCTTAACAATTAAAGGCAAAATTTTACCAAAATCACAGATTTGGACTAGGCTAGATACCACAAGCTATCCTTTCCAGTATGTCACCAAACTGGTGCATGCATAAGCTTTCCGTGATGCTACTATGGTCTACATTTGACCTTTAACATTAAATTTCCGAATTGTGCAGACTGACAGGTTGCGATTGAAATAATACCATTTACAGTGAGCATACCACTAAAAGACTCATATGACATGATCAGTGGTGGTGAAAAATTACATGCTCAGTTTTCATAGTATTTAATGCATACATGTGGTATCTCACCTACTCTCAATCTGTGTATAGGTGTGTACTTCTCTTTATCTCAGCAATACAGTTTATTAATTTCTTGCCTGTCTCTCAGTGTAGGTACAAGTTAAAGAAATAAAAATGGCTCTCTTATATGAAAATACTGTTAAAATTTTAAAACAAGTCTTTCACAAACATCTATATATGTCACTGAAATTAGCATTACCATCATAATCTAAGTTATTTCATATAAATTGTTTATCTATAGCTATTACCTAAATCACTAAGATTAAACAAGGATATTATAAATAATCCTTATAAACATAGATTTTCAAATAACTAAAGGGATAAAAAGTAACCATAATGAACCTAGTCTGATGTAATTTCACTGTACAAAAGCTCCTAAACTATAAAAGGAGTTACCACACTGGGATGATTATATTTAGGCATGGTTAGCCTGTTATAGTCAGATACCCACAATCTAGCTCATAAGGTGTTCTTATCATGTATTGTGTTAATTTATAATTTCATGTTTTGTAACACAAAATTATATATTGAATCTAAAATATGTCATAAAACTACTTGGTTGTAGCACTATTGCAATACAATCATACATTTTATGGTGCACTATAACATGTCATGTGGGCATTTATACTTTTCATACAACCTACCTACATATTTTTGAAAAATTAAATATTTTTCAAACTGTAATAGTGTCTCATTGGTAAAGAAACTTAAATGTGATTTATAAATAGCATGAACCTAAATGGATTATTATACAAGATATAAATGTAAACCTACCACTTTCTCATTCTGTAGTGCAGGGACTGCTTCTCGTAGTGAGGTAAAACTGTCCTTTATGTGATCTCTTCTTTTTCTTTCCAGCGCATTGTGGTGTGCTCTTTTTTCAGCCTGTAATTTTAAATAGATCTTGTAAATACCAGAATCACTCTTGAACCTCCAGATATGGAAATATTCAGAAACTTGTAGACTAGTATTTACCAATTTATCATCCGGAAATATAAAAAATTAACATAAATTCGTAAAGGCTTATAGTTTCTAGGTTCTGTGCAAGATGTTTACTATCTATTTCGCATGATTAGCATTTACCTGAGAGTAATATCCGCTTCCACCGACACTATTTCTAGCGTGTGAACGAGAATCCGAATCATTTTCTGCCTGGAAAATTACAAACGAGAAACAATATTATGACTTCGAAAATAAACATGCAGCACAAAACCAATGAACTGTCAAATTGGGAAAACACCTACATCACTTTCGATATCAATGTCACGATCGTCGTCACTCATCATCTTGAAAGAGTTGTTTTCTACAGCCCAAGTATTAGTATTAGTAAACAATCATGAGTGAAATTCAGACGAGTTCAAAATAACATGAAACACGCACACTCAACACGGTCTGCGAAAAAGAAAAGAAAGTGTATGTAAACTTGACAGCTAGCTAGGCTCAGGTCAGCGTTGTCACATACACCAACTTTATGGTAGATCTACCTATTTTACGTCCCTTCTACCAATGCAACGTCGGTCGTCGACCCTTTTTTTTCGTGCGGAAATCCCTTCCGCTACCCCCCCCCCCCCGCTGGCCAGCTGAGGTGGTTATGTCGGGCTTGAGCCGACTAAAACCGCACGCTGTCTTGGGGCTTAACACGCCGGGGTGTAAGGTTGCCCATAGAGCATATCCCCGACTTACCCTGTCCCAAACCCGAGGGGGCCATCTCGAAACCGGAGATGGCCCCCTCGGGTTTAGGAACCACGGTGTCCCCGTCTTGCCCCGGTTTGGTGGAGGGGCGCTAGTTGCCCCACCGTCCCGGCCTGCTTCTGCTGGGGTGACAGGTGACCTCACCTGCAACCCCAAGCCTGTGCTCATGTAGGACGGAGGTCGTTAAGCGTGCAACGTCGACACTAACAATTAGAATACTTGTAATGGCACGTTACTAAGAAAAGGGTATTCTTAGTAAGAATGCCCTAAAGTAGCTAAAGTTTGCGACAGTGACACTGAACATCAGTAATGGACGCGGGACGACAGTACCTATATAGTCAGTAGCCCAGTGAGTACCGTTCCCAAATTATCTAAGTACAATCGATTTATTTATTTCTCTTTGCGTCCGGGTATTGATGGGCGTAGCCTCTGACTAGGGAGGGTATAGGAGTTGAAACCCTCTACAAAACAATCATCTTTTTCACGTGTATAATGTCACAAATGTCGACTTTTCCTCCCCCTAACTAAAATCCAGCTACATTCGTGATTTGGACAGTTTTTCGCTTTACATCATTTCAGCTTAAATTTACAGAAAATTTTACAGTGGATCCTTCGAATTATCCATTTAAAATTACCTACCTACTTCCACAAATTTTTCACATGCCATCTACCGATTTACCAAAATCAAACTAGAACACTATTATCTAATCTGTGCCAGAACAGACTACAGACTATCAAGAGATACCAGCCTATTGCTATTAAAAAAAAACTGAAGCGAATTGTCCACAGATATATAAAATAGGAATTACCTTCTAATATCTTTATGGTTAGATACTTGCCTCATTGATCCATGGGCTGTTTTTCACCAATTAATATAAACGCATTCAATTTAAATCTACTTGATTCATTTTATTGCATAAATCTAAATCGGAGTCTATGTTAGTCACACAAGTTTTGAAAGAACTTTGAGAAAATAACTTTTTTTTTTGAACTTTGGAAATTTTATCTAAGTTTTGATGTAGGTATTACAAATATTACAATAAAATCCTCATTGAAATGATTTCGGTTCATGATTAGATTCATTGATTATACTTTCGAAAATTTTTAGGGATAATGAGGGTAGGTATATCATGGGTATATAGATCATTTATACTAATTGTTTCATTAGATATTGATTGATTAGAGGCAATTTAAATACAAGACATTACTCTTGCCGTGCCTCCATGGCACAATATTTGTAAACCATAGTCATTCATTACGAAAATACATATAGAAATATCTGATCTTTACTCTTTACATATTGAAAAGTTCGTGTAATCTCAGAAACCTTTTCCCACGCATTCATCACTCAAATGACGTCCAACCATCAGGTTACCATCCAGAACAATCTCCTGCAATAACAGTATGTACAGTACTTTTCCGAACTCCAGCCCAGCTTCCTTGCGGAAGTTGTCGAGGGTCTTTTCCCGGAGCGGGCGGAACACACGCCACGGTCCATGGCACCTCCTACCTTAGACGAAGGGGACAACGAAGAGGAGATTCCGCCCGTCACCGAGGTAGAGCTCGGGACGGCTGTTCTTAGAATTCGTTCGAGGAACACCGCCCCTGGGCCGGACGGGATACCTGCCAAGATCTTGGCTGTGACCCTCGACCACTTAGACGACCGCCTCAGGGGACTGTTCGACGCGAGTCTGGCGAGTGGACGGTTCCCTGAGAGCTGGAAACGCGGGAAGCTGGTGCTCTTGGCAAAGCCGGGACGGCCTACCGACTCGGTCTCGGCCTATCGTGTTGCTGGATGAGACGGGTAAATTGCTGGAGAGGATTATCGCTACCCGTCTCGTCCAGCACCTGAGCGAGGTTGGCCCCGATCTGTCGGACGCTCGGTTCGGTTTTAGAGCTGGGCGATCGACGATCGATGCGGTAATGCGCCTGAGAGCCGTGACCGAAGAGGTAGTGAGCTGTCGTGGCGTGGTACTGGCGGTGTCCTTGTACATCGCCAACGGCTTTAATAGTCTACCATTTAGCTGCATCAGAGAGGCACTCCGGTATCATGGGGTGCCGCTTTACCTGAGGCGGCTGGTGGCAGACTATTTAGAGGACAGGAGTGTTCTGTACGAGGAACGAGACGGAGAGCACTCCGTCTCACGACACGCACGACATGGGCTGTCGTGCAGTGTCCCACAGGGGTCGGTCCTTGGACCACTCCTGTGGAACATCGGGTACGACCGGGCGCGTCGTGGTGTTCTCCCCCAGGGGCTGGGCGTCATCTGCTATGCAGACGATACGCTTGTCACAGCCTCTGGGGGGTTCGTATGAAGAGACAGCATGCTTAGCCTCCAGGGGAGTAGCCCAGGTGGTCGAGCGCATCGAGGCGCTGGGTTTACGGGTGGCTCCGAACAAGACGGAGGCCCTGTTGTTCCACGGGCCTCGCCGTGGTCCACCCCGTGGCGCCTCGATCGAAGTCCGCGCGGTCCTCGTACCGATCAAGGCCCAGATGAGGTATCTGGGCCTAACTCTGGACGGAAGGTGGCGCTTCGACGAGCACTTCATGCAGCTCGCTCCGAAACTCGTCGGCGTTACGTCTGCCCTGGGTCGGCTCTTGCCCAACCTAGGGGGACCCAGCGTCGCGTGCAGGCGGCTGTACACGGGGGTTGTCCGGTCAATGGCACTGTACGGTGCGCCGGTGTGGGCGGCGGCCTTGACCGCCCAAAATAGGGCCCGACTGTGGCGCCCTCAGAGGGTTAAGGCGCACCGTATCTACGGAGGTAGCGTGCGCATTGGCTGGCACTCCCCCGTGGGACTTAGAGACAGAAGTGCTCGCCGAAGTGTATCGGCGGACGACGCTGTACCGGGTGGATGGCGGCAGTCGCCCGCATGAAGATTATGGCGAGGTGGTCGTCCCGGCTGGAGGCTCCACGTGCTGGCCTTGCTACCGTGGAGGCGCTCCAGCCGGTTATTGTCGAGTGGGCAGGGCGGCAGCACGGGACTCTTTCCTTCCGACTTACGCAGGTGCTTTCCGGGCACGGCAGCTTCGGAAAGTACCTGTTCAAGGTCGCTAGGAGGGAATCGAGTCCCGCCTGCCACCACTGCGTCTGCAGTGAGGATTCGGCGCAGCACACGCTTGCGGCCTGCCCGGCCTGGGAGTCGCAGCGCCGGGCCCTCACTGCAGTCATAGGGAGTGACCTCTCGCTGACGGCCATCGTCCGATCCGAAAGGAATTTCACCGGGAACGCATCCTTCTGCGAGGACGTCATCTCGCAGAAGGAGGGCGCGGAGCAGATCAGGGAGGGAGATTCCCTTGCAGATCGAAACGGACGCCGGCGAGCCGGGCGGCGGAGGCGCGAGTACTTGCGCCTCATGCCGCCCAGCGTGGCTGCGGGTGTGAGGGACGGGGTAAGCCCTCCACCCGCTGATCTAGCCACCCGCGAAGGGGATGTGTGCCTGGACGTCGACCAATTAAGAGTATGGAAGGTGTGGTGCCCGCGTTAATGGGCATGCGCTACGGGGGGTCGCCATAGAAGTATTCCTGCATAGTTTCAGGCCCCCCCGACAAGGCACAGAGTATGGCACACCGTGGGGTTTAGTGGGTATGCCCATTCGGTTAGCGGATGGGAGAGTCCCACACACGATCTCCGGCTACCACCCCGTGGCCGGCGGTTCCGTGCGTAACAGCATTCCGCACGTGAAAAAAAAAATGCCCTCAGAGGGTTATGGCGGTCAAGGTCATACGCGGTTACCGCACCGTACCGACGGAGGTAGCTTGCGCATTGGCCGGAACTTCCCCGTGGGACTTGGAGGCGGAAGTGCTCGCCGAATTGTATCGGCCGTCGACGCTGTACCGGGTGGATGGGCCAGCCGGCCTCCGCCCGAGGAGATTAGCGGGTGGCGTGAAGCCGCCTGCTTAGAAATAATGGTCAGGTGGTCGTCACGCCGGGCCCTCGCTGCAGTCATAGGATTCCACCGCAGCCGCAACCTTCTGCGAGGATGTCATCTCGCAGAAGAAAGGCGCGGAGTGGATCAGGGAGGGAGATCACCTCGCTGATCCCGATCCGCCGCCGGCGAACCGTGCGGCGGAGACGCGAATATTTGAGCTTCGTGCCGCCCTGAGTGTGGCTTTGGGTGCCACTAACGGGGTTAGACCTTCACCCGGGTGAGGTACGTGTATGGCTAAACATAGCCTAATTGGGAGTTTATCGAGCAGGTGCCCTTGCAGCACACGCTCTATAAACTCGTCGCCATAGCAGTATTCTTGTACCTTTTCCGCGCCGAGTCAGTTAAAGACGCAAATAAATACGACATACCGCGCGACCTCGGCCTCCTCGCGTCGCGCATTCCCCCTGACTCCGGTATTTCCCCTGACTAAACAAAAAAAAAGGACGCGGGCGAGCCTCCTGCCTGCCGTTTTGCGGTGGCGCCCTTTCCCCGGCAATATCGTTTCCGAAACTTTCCATTTCTTATGACCCATTTTTGCTTCTGTGACATCGACTGCCGTCTAACCCTCCCAACCCCGAGGATCTTAGTGCGGTTTTAAAAACACCACTTATTTGATGTTTGTCTGTTTGGTCTTAGGAAACACCAACACCGTGCAATCACGTTGCAATTAGAATACTAGTAATTTGTGGCCCACGTTACTAGTATCAAGATTTGAACAAAAACAGGTATTATTTGATTAGTTAAATTAATTTAATTTTCTAAGCCTAATTATGGTAGAGCACCGTCATACATTAATAGTACTTACTTATATATTAAAACATGTAAAAATATGAGATTTTGTTATTATATAATATTCTGCGATATACTACATGGCAATTTTTTATTAAAGTTATGGGTTCTACAACACATAACATACTTAAATAGTTTCTGTTTTGTAAATATTTTAATTTATACGTCGAAACATCCGCATTGCACTTGTCTAATGCAAAAAGATATATTCATGCAAGCACCGAAATCACGTCCACTCACGTAGCAGGCGAATGCTTGCGCCAGCGCCGGTCGTAGTTCTTCCAAGATCTAGAAATCAGTCAGTCAATCATCCCGATGGCCGCCGCTGGTTCATCCTCAACCGCCAAGCCACACAGGTCGCCTGGAGTAGCTAAAGTATGCTGAGGCACAAACACGATATTGTTAGTATATAGGTCAGATATTAGTAATTATGTGGTTGTGCATAACTTCAATAGCTTTTAAGCTAAGCCCTTGTACTTCGTGAATAGGTTATAGAGCACTCGAAGTGTTGATTTCAAGTCAAGATTGACTATGTCTGAAAAATAAACAACATCATTTTATTAAATATTCAGTGTAGATTAACAAAAAAAAATAGATTAAAAACGTAACACACCTTCAGGTCTTGCTTTTGGCTTTGCAAGTCCAACATCTTGCATCAGTTCAAAAGCAAAAGAGACATTATGAACCTTCTGATCGAAATCCTCAGGAAGTAGGTGGAAATCATACAATGGCACAAAGAACCCTTCTAGTAGTCCTAACAACAGACACAAATATACTCCATCATGGAATTGTTTGTCCAGGTCCATCACTTCCAGATTAACTTTGCTCAAATGTTTGTTGACAAAGGTTATAAGAGACTTCTTGACCACTTGTAACTTGTCTGGCGCATGATCAAAGAGAGCATCAAAAGCATCTCTTTCACATTTCATACCAAGATCATCATATGTGGTTGTAATGGTTTCAACAAATGTTCTGAAAAAAAAAAATGTAAAGTATTATGAGATGGATAACTATAGTAGTGTAAGCAGTTTAAGATAGTAGTTTGAGACGTAAATAATTTTCAAGATGCCCAAAATCCATAGTTTACAGTTTTTAAAGAGTAGTCAAACACATAACCCAGCCTTCATGCTTCGCCGCAGTCAGGTAATATGAACCATCGTTGTTCCCTTTACCTCTAAATGAAAGTACTCCTTGCTTTGATTTCAACAAAAGAAGTTTCTTAGGATCACCCTCAATTTTTGAAGGGTTTGACGAATACATAAAATTTTAGTAAATAATTTTACCTGTGTGATAGTTGGGTTGGGGTATCTTTCTTCACTACCACAACATTGACACTAACATTCTCAGGTAAACGTACTGGAGCTCGGAAGTGGCGAGCCAATGCAACAAGTAAATGTAAAATCGATACAACATTCTTTGAGTGTATTGAATCTACACTCCATTTAGGTACAGGCTTTGCAGTTCCAAACAGAACCTGAAAACTCAGCATAAATAAAATATAACTGATTAAAATAGCAATGGAATAACTTCATTTTCAAGAAAACATACCCTATTGACGGCTCTTAGAACAATAGCTAACTTTTGCCTCTGGCCTTCTTCAGATTGGGTCACCTCAGGTACATCCAACTTGGTCTTTGTTAGCATCTCAAGTAGTTTTTGCAGTACTTGTCCATCATACAAATCTTCACTGATGTCCTGTACTATTATTCTTTGTGTGGCAAGTTCATCATTAATCCACTCAATAAGTACTTGAATGAGATCCTTCAGCCTTGGATCTTCCAGCGACCTGGACTCAATGATGGCTCTTTCTTCATTGTCATCTAAAACAGTTTCGTCTTTTTTACTTAATTTTACTAAACTAACAAACGGGCACTCTACCCCCTTATACCATTAGCCAGACTTATCAGTGGTGGTAAATGCTGCAACCTTAGGATATAAAGAAATACTTACTACTACACCAACTTAAAGTGAAAAATTGGCAGAAATAGGTATTTTAAGATAATCTTTCTTTTACCTGTAATAATATCATTGGATTCCATGTTGATCAATTTTTATTCACAATAAACTGTTTCTCTGGCTACAACTAAACTTAAACAATATATTTGTAACAGTTATTATAACTAGGAGGATAATATTAAACCACACCTACATGAGTCACCTCTATGTATCACGTCTATATGTATGCATCGAAAAGTAATACACCAACATAATTAATGGCAGTTTTAGGGGCATAGAAATGGTGCAGGAGCAAAGGCCTTAACCTCAACCCTGATAAAACTGAAATAGTCTTGTTCACCAAAAAAAGAAAAATAGGAAGAACTGCACCAGTGTGTCTGGATAACCTAGACTTGGAAACAGTCAAGGAAGTAAAATATCTAGGAGTAACACTGGATCGCAAGCTTACCTTCAAAAATCACATTACCTGGGTAGGAACTTGGGGGATGAAACCAGCGATAGTGCTATGAATCTACAAAGCAAGTATCCTGCCCAGAATCCTACATGGTGCCCTATTATGGTGACATAAGACTGCCATTGGGAGAAACAAAGCTGAACTAGACAAAGTTCAAAGGTTAGCGGCTCTGATGACCACGGCCGCGATGAGGAGAACTCTCACAGTCGCGCTCGAAATCATGTTGGGACTTAACCTCTTGGATTTAGAAATAAAAAGAATAGCAACCAAACAATGGCCCAAACTCAGGAGCTCTGGCCAATGGACTGGAACCATTATGGATAAAGGCCATGCCAGTATCGGCAAGAACTACGAAGAAAACTGCCGATGATCCTCTCTAACAATGACCAGATAAGGAAGGAGAGAATCTTCGACAAGAGTACACATAGGACCAAGAGATGACTGAAGGACAGATGCCAGCGGCACTGTCTGCTACACAGACGACTCAAGGAAGGAAACAACAAAGCTATCTGGATCTGGAGTACACATTAAGTGCGAAGACGGATCAGAGATGAATAGATCAATACCCTTAGGCAGATTCGCAAGCGTCTTTCAAGCGGAAGTCTACGCCATACAGAAATGTGATGAGCTGGTTGAACACCTGAACAACATCAACAGGGTGACCATCTACAGCGACAGCCAGGCGGCGCCGAAAGCATTAAGAGAAGTGGAAACAACCTCAGCAATCGTAAAGGAATGTAACGAGTCACTAGAGAAACTGGCCAAGAAAGTCGACTTAACGATCGCCTGGGTGCAACTAGACAGCTGACAAAATAGCCACAGACGATGCCGATAAAACTTGGTGGGGCCGGAGCCCTGGCTCTCAATATTGCATAGAATCACCGAGGGAGTAATCAGCTACAGTATTAGAGTAGAAACCAACCGAAGATGGAGTTCATCGGCAGGCATGAGGCAGTCGAAGATATTTATCAAAGGTATCAACAAGAAAAAGACGAGCCACCTGACCAAACTCTCGAGAGGGGACATAAGGCTTGTCATAGAAGTAATAACAGGACATTGCAGACTAAACAGACACCTAACAGTGATCAGAGTGAAGACTGACACCAATTGTCCAGAGTGTATGGAAACAGAAGAGACCAGTTTCCACCTGCTGGCTGAGTGTCCCATGTACTCACTAATTAGATGGGAACTTCTGGGATCGGACACACTGGACACAGATGAGTTGAAGGATCTGAAGGTGGAACAGATCGCAAGATTCTGCAAGGATACAAAAAGGTTTGAAGGGGTGCCGTGAATTCTGGAATAACCATGCTCTCCCCAACGAGAGGGTTGGGGAAATGGATGAAGCAGCAGCAGCAAGCCTCATGGGTGGATAGTCCGTCCGGCATTCGGTGTCCCCATTTGAAATAATAATAATAGGGGCATGGTAAAAGACAATAAACTGTATACCCTACAAAATAAAAAAACATTATTTATAATTCTTTATTTAAATCACATGCAGAATATCTGATTGAAATATGGGGATCAACTGCTGTAACCAATTTAAGCTCACTATACAGAGTCCAAAATTAAGTAATTAAAACATACCATACCTAATTTGTTTCTTATTTTAAAGATCTAATCACAAAATAGTGAATAATTCAGACAAAGAATCAAATCAAATTAGTTTTTTTTTATTTGAATTGAAATATTCCATGATTGTTATGCAGTTCATACCTTATTTCAAATACTTACTTAAGCTGTACTCTTCAGGTGGTATCTCTGGTGCAGTGGGACTTCCTGGTGAGTCAATTGCATATTTGCCCTCAGCCTGTACATCTTGCACTGGAAAGTATAATATGTTAAATATTGTTTGCTATATTTCTAGCCAAGATTATATCATATGTATATAACTGATGGTCACCATATTTTTCAGACTGAATGTAACCTTTGTATTGTTGATTAATTTTTGCCCACGGCCTGTGCTTCTGTTCCCACTTCCCATAGAACCCTATTCCAGCAATGAAAGGTATCCAATGTGTTATTCTAGACTATAAGCTATCCCTATACCAAATTTCAGCCAGATGCTATCAGTCGTTTTTACGTGAAAGAATAACAAACATCCATACAACCATACTCACAAACTTTCACTTATAATATTAGTAAGACATTGATATTCTTGTTGTGTATGTTTTATCCTTGCCCTAATGTAATTCATGCATGTGACTAAATAGTGCATAGATACTTAATTCGACCCACACAATTACACCAGGATGTTTACTAGTATTAAGATAGATAAATAACACCTACCTTCTTTTATGCGCTTTTTGCGACCTATAGTGCCAATTTTATCCCAGAATGATTCTTCTTTATCGTCCTTTTTGGGTAACACAGGAGTTCGAGGAGATTTCGGGCGCGGTGACGACATTTCGCTTAATAAGTACTGGTGGAAAATAAGGTCACGGTAAATTCAACCAACACAATTTCAACACTGGAGGCCTTATTAGCAAACCAAAACAGCCCACTTTTAAATAAGGGCTTTCTAAAAACTATATTAGGTTTAGACTCCACGGCCGTATTATATACGTCGTAATATACACTATTTCTTTACTAAAGTCTTCAGTTTAATGTACCTTTTATTTATAACTCTGACCATAGATTATTATATATATACTAGAAATAGATGCGCAACTCATGTTTTTTTCTTCAATTTCATTCCATTTGTCATTAGTGTCATTTGATTTCATTAATACGGAACCTCCAAACAAGATGGCGCTGTTTCTCCGCCCCGTGGCGTAGCGGTAGTGCATTCGACTGCTACACGGGAGGCGCGGGTTCGATCCCACTCAGTGCATTTTTTTTTTGGAGTTTTATATATATATATATATATTTTATATATATATTGTATTTAATATTTTATTTATTTAATGATTACTAAGCATTCTGATATAGATCACTACTTTGGTAACTGCGGGTCATGTCAGTTTTTTTTTAAAAGAATAATTACAATTTCCTGCCACAAGGAAAACAGTTGCACCATATTCCTAAAAAATATCTTGAAAGTTACAAAATAGCAATCATACATCATGGCATTCTCAGAGGAATGGTGGTGGCCTTAAAAATACCACTGTAATAATTAAAAATAATGTGTATTAGGTATATCAATAACTTCAAAATAAAAATACATAATTATAGTTTCAGTTATCACTATATATTCACCAGTAATGCACTATTTATTACTTAATGTAATGGATTAATATCAAATAGAAACTCAACTAAAAATAAGCAAGCAGAAATTTTGTAAATTTATCACAATGAACCACGTTAGAATATTTCATTGATTGTAATTATTGTTAATTTTATATAAAAACTAGCTGAACCGGCAGACTTCGTACTGCCTCAATCGATAACAACTTCCATATTTATTCACCTTTTAAACCTTCTCTGGACCTCCACAAATAATTCAAGACCAAAATTAGCCAAATCGGTCCAGCCGTTCCAGAGTTTTAGCGAGACTAACGAACAGCAATTCATTTTTATATATAAAGAAGAAGATATATCATTCTTAATTCACATAGGTCACAAAGTAACACACATAAGAACGTCAAATATAAGTTAAATCTACTGTTTTTACATTTTTACTGCACGATTCACAGAGTACACAATAATAACTTCATAATGTAAATAATATTTTCAGTTAGTAGTGCACTATTAATTAATTAATCTAATATAAACATCTGCTGAAAGTAATATTTGAATAAAAATAAAATTGAAGAATAAGTAAGTAGATTTTTTTAAACAACCTTCATGAACCAATTTGAGACATTTCAAACATTCATTGTAATTTCTATTTTTATATTTATAACAAATATTAAATATAATATATAAAACTAGCAATTACAAATAATATCAATTCAATGTCTTTATTCACATCAAATTCACATAGGTCATAAAGAAATACTTGTTTAGACATCAGGATAAATTAAATCAACTGCTTCTACATTTATTGCCAGATTCTCAGGGCAGAATAAATAGCAAACAGTGCTTATGAGACAAAAACTTGGCAAGAAACTAACGGTTACTCTTTTCAAATCAAAATAAAATTACAATATCTGTTTATATTCCAGTTTGCTTTCTGTATCAGAATATAGATAGTATGTGTAGTATTTATTAGTGTACAATAAAGAATTTTGAAACAACCGCGGTAGCCTAGTGGTATGGGTAATGGACTGCTGAGACGAGGTCTCGGGTTCGATCCCAGGTTTTACCATGGCACACACCAATGACTTTTCGATGCTTTTCGAAGTTATGTGTGTATTTATCGCAGGTTTATAAGTGCCCGGTTAATGGCAATAGGCTCGCCACCTATTACATTGGGACCTAAACATAAACTGGCGAAATGTAGGTGCTAGCACCTCTGCCTACCCCTTCGGGGATATAGGCGTGAGTTTATGTTATGTTATGATAATAAAGAATTTACTATTTCATTCTATTCTATTCTTTTCATCTATTCATATAGTCATTGATCTAAGAAAACTGCTGGGAGTGAAGTGTAAATTGCAACATTTCACGGATACAATTTATAAACTCAGATTCATCTGAAGTCAATAAGTAATTGTAAAGTAACGCAACACCATTACAGTATGATCATCAAAATAATTGCAAGGGCAAGTATGCTACAAAATTTTTATAGGATATGGCAATCAAATAAATGAGTCATAACTTAAAAAGAATAGAATAGAAAAAAAAAAAGAAGCGAAATAATAGGCCAGGATCGTAGCAAGCGGAAGTATGTGGTCTCTGCCTACCCCAATGGGAAAGAGGCGTGACTGTATGTATGTATATAACTTAAAAACTAATAAGGGTTCCGTTTTTTTTTCATTTTCAAATACGGAACCCTAAAAATGACTTCTTATCACAAATTTTCAATTACAGTAGAAAGATTAAAGCGCGGATGGAGATTGTACTTCCGTTATGCAGTTTTTCGGTTAATCGGTGTTCGTATAAGTTTCATTTCGTGGGCTAAACTTTGTCTAGTTAACTTTCACTTAGTTCATGTATTGGTATATATATATATCCTATGAACTAGTCAAGCGTAGATCAAACAATAATTAAATATCAGTTGTATCATAGCACTCATCTGGAAGTGGTTGCTTTCCTGGAAAAAAGAATGAATCATTAGTTAGACATTAAGAAGTAGAAAGGGGTGGCCGGGATATCCTAATGTTATATAGGTAATAATATTACATTTGTTAATTACATTCAATTCAATTCAATTATCATACAAATATTAATGCAATGATAACGAGTAGACACTGAATGAATGTAGAAATAAGAGCTGTTATGTATTTCTTTTACACCAAACTGCGGTAGAATATGTGAGACCAATAATGTACATACAGCTTAGGTTATTCATATTTATTGTATGTAAACGTATCGTATCTCCTTTGTTGTCTGTACCTTATTCCAAGAAAGAAACAGCCATTCTATTCTACAAATGTGAAAGTTTGTGAATATATCTTTAGGGAAGAATAACACCAGGATATTTGTTGCATCAGAAGGATACTTTTCATTTGACTTAGAAAATACTGGTTCTTGTGGTAGTTATATAGTTTTGGTAGGTACAAGGATGCAGGCCGACTGCCATCTCACATAGGAGACTTGACAAACAGGAGCTCGCCATATGTCTGTTACGCAATGACGCGTAAACTGTTGCACAGATTTGAATGAAAATTGGCACACCACCAGATTTGAAGACCAGTTACTGGATTAACACAGGTACTTTTTTACCTAGGGCACGCCGCAATAGCGGCGGTAAGGCCCATTATGGAGGATTGGCTAGAGAGGCGACACGGAAGCCTCTCGTACCGACTGACGCAGGTGATCTCCGGGAAGGGGTGCTTCGGGGACCACCTGCATCGGATCAGGAAGGAGCCAACGCCTGAGTGTCATCACTGCGACGCGAGCGAGTACTCAGGGCTGCACACGCTGGCGGACTGCCCGGCGTGGGAGACGCCGAGGCGTGACCTCGTGGCTGCCATCGGGGTGGAAGTCCTCTCGCTCGGCAGCATGATTGCGGCAATGGTGCGGGGCGCGAGCGCGTGGGCCGCCGCCACCTCCTTCTGCGAGCATGTAATGCTCGCGAAGGAGATGGCGGAGCGCGCCCGGGAGAGATTTAGAACTCTCCCGGCCCGCCGAGCCCGTAACTTGCTCGCCGCGCGTCACAGGCGACTCAGGCGCCGGAGGTCGCTTAACGACCTCCGTCCTCCATGAGCGCAGGCCTGGGGGTGACAGGTGAGGCCGCCTGTCACCCCAGCAGATGCAGGCCGGGACGATGGGGCGACTAGCGCCCCTCCCCCAAACCGGGGCAGGACGGGGACACCGTGGTTCCCAAACTCGAGGGGGCCATCTCAAAACCGGAGATGGCCCAGGGTCAGTTGGGGTGCGAGGGATATGCTCTATGGGCAACCTTACGCCCCGGCGTCTGCAGACCCGAGACGGCGTGCGGTTTTAGTCGGTTCAAGCCCGACATAACTGCCCCCGCTGGCACGCGGGGGGGTATCTTAAGGGATTTCCGTGGGATAACAGTTTAGGAAAATTGCTATAATAAGCGCAATGCCGTTCGCAGATCTGCCATTTTATTAATAATCATTATCTCAGCCGATTGACACATAATTGCTGTGTGTATTTTACGTATGAATTAATATACTATAAAACTTACTGGAATGTTTTCTCATTTAGACGCAGTTTTACTCCATTGATTTATATGACCGTCCAGTGAACGAGTCAAAAGTAAAGTGTTGTATCATAATATTCCTCTGGAAGTAGTTGTTTTCTGGAAGAGATAAGTAAAATTAATTTTAAACTAGTATTAGAGTACTCCAGTGAACGAGTCAAAAGTAAAGTGTTGTATCATAATATTCCTCTGGAAGTAGTTGTTTTCTGGAAGAGATAAGTAAAATTAATTTTAAACTAGTATTAGAGTACTTGAAACTAGCTGTTGCCGCGGCTACGCCCGCGTGAGTGTCGACAGAGTTACTTCCGCATTTATAATATTAGAATGAATTGATAGTATGAGTATCTTGAAACTATTAGGTATTTTGTTATATATTATTAGGGTTCTTCATTATTCTCGCAGATCTGAAAAATACTGTTTTTGTACGTACAAACTAGCTTGGATACAATGTCTGGTCTGACAATGTATCCAAGTGTGTGTCTGAACCTATCTGATGACGTCATCAGATAGGGTTAAAGCTTGGTCCAACAATGATCTGATCAGACAATGTATCCATCAGCCTAGAACAGCGAACCCGCTCGCCTTAGTAACCGCCGAATTCATCTAAACGCACAAAAAGTATTGGCTCAAGCTGCTGCTTGCTTCTTAAAGAAATTTCTTCCAGCAGCAATACTTCTCCCAGGAAATGAAGGACGGCATTGCAGGTTTCGTTGCCTGGGGTTTCTTAGCACCCAAAGCCAACCTCACCTGCAAGTTCAAAACCTACTAAACGACAGACAGTATCCACTTCCATGATGTTTTTAATTTATTCCTTTATAAATTATGTTACAATAATTGAATTTAGTGGAGAAGTTGAAAATCTGTTGCCAGTATATATGCCAAGATGAGGGATATTTTTTAAAATCATCATTCTTGTTGCTGGGCATATTTTATAAATTAGTTATTTTACTAAAATAACTTACCTCTTTATTTGCCACAGGCTGAAATATTTTATTGTAAATGTTGAGTTTTATATGGAGTCAAAAAGTAAATTATCACAACATTCCTCTGGATCTAGTTGTATTTCCTCCTTTCCTCTAAAAATAAAAGCAAAGATATTTCAAAAATGTTATAGAGTTGTTATTTCAGACTTTTGATTATTATGGTTTCAAGTTTATTATAATAAATAAATAATAATAAATATTCTACGACATTCTACACAGCGCTTTCTAGACCCAAAGTAAGCATAGTTTAACTAGCTTGTGTTATGGGTTCCAGAATGCGGATAAAAATACTTAAATACTTTTTTTTTGTAAATACATACATATTATACATAGAAACACCCAGACCAATGCAAACAGACATATTCATGAATACAAATATTTGCACTGAGCGGGAATCGAACCCGCGCCTCCTGTCGTAGCAGTCGAATGCACTACCGCTACGCCACAGAGGCCCCGCCAGCGGGGGCGGTTATGTCGGGCTTGAACCGACTAAAACCGCACGCCGTCTCGGGTCTACAGACGCCGGGGTGTAAGGTTGCAAATAGAGCATATCCCTCGCACCCCGACTGACCCTGGGCCATCTGCGGTTTCGAGAGTGTGTTTCTGTCCATAGTAAGAAAGTATCCATTTGGGCTTTGATATATATTATATATAGCGAGTGCTAATAACTTATCATCTAAATTAAAACGCCTACCTCGATATTTTTTACCATGCTGTGTCAACTGCATATTTAGAAATGTTTGCGTTGTCACAGGCAAAGATTTGAGAACCTTGCGGAATAAAATGGTTTTAAACATTTTATGTGCCGCATTTACCTGGTCCTTTTGTTCCTTTAATTTATTTCTTAATACAACAATCTTCTTTAACAAACTGGAAGATTGTTTAGTTTTCTTTAACATTCTTCTAGTTTGTTCAGTGACTTCTTTGGATGGAATTAGCTGAAAAAGAAAGAAAAACCATAAATTAATGAGGAATTCTTTTTTGTGAAATTGAATTTTGATACATGCTTTCATTTTATTCATAGCGGCGATAGTGGCGTACGTAACGGACTGCTGAGACGAGGTCTCGAGTTCGATCCCCAGTCGCCCCGGGCACACACCTCTGACTTTTCGTAGTTATGTGTGCATTAATAAATGTTAATCATCGCTCGCTTAATAATGTGCCCGGTAGATGGCAATAGGCTCGCCCCCTATTACATTGGGACCTCAACATAACTGGCGAATCGTGGGTGTGTAATACACCTCTGCCTACCCCTTCGGGGATACAGGCGTGATGTTTTGTTATGTTATGTTCATTTTATGCAATACATAACAATATCTTATATTAGGTACTTAACCTAGAACCAGGTCCATGCGCTCATCCGAATCATCACCTATACAGACGGATGTAGGATCTGTGGAGTTTAGCGCCATATACTTGTCTTCGCAGCATTTATTTCAGGCCGCCTCAAGCATCTCCTTCCATGTGAGAACATGGAAGGAGATGCTACCACACGTCTCGCCAATCTGCCCCTGTCCGAATCCACCAGCGCGATGTCATCAGAATACATAAGAACTCATGGAGGCTGCTCATAGGAGTTTCTGATGTTGTCTGACAAAGCATCTAACATCACAATGAACAGATATGAGCTAAGGACAGATCCCTGGTGTACTCCGAAGGTGATGGAGAAAGGTTTCGTAATCGGAATCGTTGTACATGTCTCAGATAGTATCAATATAGAACTGGAACCGCTTTAGCCCCCAGTGTCCACCAGATCACTGCGCGATGAATATAGTCGAAAGCCTTACATAACTAATTGAAAGTAGTATGTTGCTAATTTAAAATATGTTTAGCAGGAAATTAGACAAGTACGAATACAAGTTTGAACTGGGATGAACTTTACCTGAAGTTTGTTGTATATGATCTCTTGTAACTTCGGCATATATGCAACAGCGCATTCCAAATGATGCAGTGCTGCAGACGTCGAAGGAGGGAGAGTCTCAGAGAGTGGTGTAAAAGTAGACGGAAGATGTGCCTCCGTTTCTTGCTGGTCATGACCTGAAGATAAAAAAACCTTAAGTTATAAACTTCATTTAAAATTGAACTACTGCAAAATTAAAAATGTATTAGACAACTAAATATCAAGGATAACTATGGTTGTAAACCACTTTTCCCTAGAATGTATTGTTTTGTTGGAGAAGTGGCTTCCAACCTCAGTATTTTCTTGTTTAATACTTTTTAGAATGTTATTTTTCAGTATTCGGGTTTCTGTTTTGAAACCAAATTTTTATTTATATTATTTTGAAGCATGTAACAGCTAATAATTTTACATATTTAAATTAGTATTTTCAGTGGGTATATCCACATTTCGTCAACTGCTCTAACCTATGAAAGTACCCTGTCGAGTGCTATACACTAGCTCCCTCTTATGTGGGCTCAAATTATAGTTAAAAGAAAAGTGGGTGTACTCTCTTCCTTGTCAGTTCTACATAATATTCAGCCTATGTCTGACCATTGAGCTTAGATGGGGTTAGGGGGAATATGAGTTATTTACCTGCTATTAGTAGCTCTGGTACAGCTAATTTACAAAGACAACTTTTTGGGTACAGATAAACAGTCCTGAAGTGTTTGCTGCATACTCTTAAATAGTCGTAAACATATGTTTTATCCAGTTCAGGTATACTACCACCAATACGCAAAATCCATGTCATGAAAAGTTCAGGATTGACTGCTAAATTAGAGAAACGGTGAAGAGGCAAACCTAAAAAGAAAAAAAAAAGGTGTTTTTACATCGAAATATAACTCACATGAAATAATGAAACAACTGTCAACACCTAAAAGAGGGCTTTGACATATTAATTTTGAAGTGGTTTCAGTACAAAAAGGCAATTGAAGATGTCAATGGATGAAGGTGTTATCTGACAATTTCTAAATATTTCATTTCCAAATATTACTGACAGTCAGGTTAGTCCACTGTCCACAATCTAGAGAGTCTTACAACGGGCTATGGAGTGAGCTATGCTAAGGGTCAGTTTAGGAACTGTTTGACACCTATTTGTATAGGCCTAGCCCATCTTTTTGTACTGTCATCTATATAACTAGAATAAAAAGTTGCTCATTGTTGTTGGTCAAGTAGTGGTTTTACAGAATAGTTATATTTTGAACCATACATCAAACTCAAAGATCAAAAATCACAAAACTGTAGACAGCACCTTCTACCACTCACATCTTTAATTGGTGCATGCAAAACGAAGCAACTTAAAAAGCTGCTTGCAAAAATATGTTATTAGCTTAGTGTCATTCCACATACTCAGTTAGTAATATTTTCTTGCAGTATACACTGGGAGGTGCCACATTGAAGCACCAACAACTCACCTCCTTTTTCCAAGCGGAGGAATCAGGGAGATTTCATCCTAAATTCTCAATAATTTGAGGTTATCAGTATCTCTCTGATATCTGATGTGCAGTGGAAATCCAATCCTCCTCTCCAGCAATACCGAGTTCTTCATCTTCATCCTTTGAAACTAACTTTAGTTCGAGTTCACTTGACTAGCATTATAAGATAATTGCAAATAACTTTCAAGACCATTACTACACATATGTTTCCTTCTCCATACAGTCTCATGTCCTTTAAATGGGGTGTGAAAAATGATGACCTCATTTTTTTAAGTAAAGTTGAGGATCACCATTGTAACATTGTATGTGTCTGTCATGGTGACCCTCTTTCCTGCCTTCAGCTTACCATCAGCTGAGGTGAAGACAGATTGACGTGTCCTATTTTATAATAATAAAAAAAGAACACATAATACATAAAATTTGTTGATGACTCAAACCATTTATACATATGATGAAGGCAAGTTAAATAAAAGTAATAAAAATAAAAGTTTTATTTATCTTCTATATATATATATATATTTCATCCCACTTTCATTTCCTCAAGAGTAAAATTTTCAATTATAAGATTAATATGAAAGATTTGGTGATCTATATAAGATTTACTTTGACTTTTTTATACTACATATTATTTATATAAAATTGCTGGTTGGACTACCAGCAATTTCAAATCAAAACACTTTGAAATTATATCTGTTATAAGTCTATATGTCTAATTTTTCTGACTAAATTCTGAATTTGATTCACTGTTGATATTACAAGAAATAAATTAATCTGGTATTTATTTAGTCAACGATTAAGTTAATTATAATAATAATAAATTAAGTTGGCTACAGTATAAGGCTATTGTGAATGTTTTATTAAAAATAAATGTAACTATAAAGTACCTACCTACACAAGTCGAGTTGGTAAGAATCTCAGTGGAAATATTACCTATTGCGCAATAAGTTTACGCATTATTCGTTTGACTATTAATTAAATTTAATAAACTCACCATCATCTTTTGTGACTGCGCTGCCTGTAACACAACACTTTTTTACACGCATTTTTACCCGTACTTGATAAAAATGTCTAGAATAGATGAAAACTAAATTTCAAATTCCTAATGAGAGCCGATTGTTATGATCACGAGATACTACAAAGGGATCACTCCTAAGTTTTTGTAATTAATGGATATGTCTAGGACACGGAGCAGTGAGCAAAATTGAACGTAAATCGTCGTAAATATTAGAATGCAAAAAAGAAAAGTGCCAGTACATTCAAAACATTGAAATGTGCCGGCAGAGATTTTCTTTCTGAAAAAGACTTTGACTTTGAATGTTAACGGACGCGTTGAAAAGTGTTATTATTATTTTAAATTCTACCACAATTTAACCATATCTTAATGAATTCTAGCAAAATAGGAATTGAAACAGTATTTTTGTATTTCAAAAATTTAAATAATGTTTTAGTAATTAAATATCATATAATTAATAATATAAATTATAAAGACATGGTAATAACTTTACTACCAAACTCTTCTATCTTTCGTTTATTGACAACAATTAAATAAATTAAAAAAAAGAAATACTTCTTACTCCTCACGACTAGATGGGGCTGAGAATGCGTGACCACAGATTAAATTAGCACAGCAAAAATTTTAAACCAATGTATGAGAGTTGCATGCCCATGACTCTGACAACTTGCTTCTCTGAGTAGGTAACTTGATTTTTTTTATAGATTTTATTGGCAACTGGATACAAAGTCTTTCTCTGAGTAACTAACAATCAGTGCTGCAATAAGGAACTCTCGCGTCAGCACTGTTCCCTGAAATTCCCTGCTTTTTTTAATTTCCAAAACTTCCCTAATCAATATTTTTGGAATAGTAGGTATATTAAAAGAAAAGGCCACGGGCCACGTCCTTATTTACATTTTAGTGCAGATCTCTGCACTTTTTAATAACATTTCCACTAATCTCCAATAATTCCAACAATATAAAATATACAGGCGTGAAGTTATGTTATGTTATGTTTATATATAATATATTATATAAAATATATATTATATATATAAAAAGTACTATGTGGTACGCACCAATTTAAAAAATCGACAACTACAATAATGTATAGGTATAGGCCTACCAGAATCCCATGGACAATAGGGAAATAAAAAACTGTAGAGGCAATACTGGGGAAATTGAACTAAACTATCATGGTACTTTTATTTTTCATTTATTTCTCATACTAGCTAATGCTCGCTGCTCCGCACTCGTGGACGTGGGTTATCGTTTTTTGGTCATATCTTCGTTTCTACTTAACCAACTGTAATCAAACATACGGCAGATTTTAAGTCTGACCAAGACCTTTCCAATAGAAAGAACCGCATCAAAATCCGTTCAGTAGTTTTGCGTCTATCATGAACAAACAAATAAAGAAACAAACAGACAAGAATTCCAAATAAATTATTTTTGTTGAATTAACGGATTCTATCGCGATTTATTTGATCTTATTTTATTATTTACATTGAACCCGACGTTTCGGTTGCTTTATTTAAATGTGTGACATTCGCGTAAACTTCCGACAATATCAAATTATTTTTGTACTCAAAATCGTTCACATATCAAAACCCATTTTATTTTTATATATCTTCAATGTACAGACACAAGTTATTTTCAATTTTATAATAGTAGGTAATAGACATAGCCAGTAGACAAAGGGTATTCATTTTATTATTTATTTTAGGTTTAGACATACATAAATATGTATATCATCATTTTAAATTAATTGCGGCTAATAAAAAAAGAGAATCAAGTATTGTTGTCAATTAACAAAATGAACGGAACAGGGATTTAGGGTAACAATACTATTAAGTTCTGCTTGCAATTTTGAAGCGTTAGCGTTACTAAGCAAGGAAAATATTTTATATGAAGAAATAAATAAAAATAAGTAGGGACCTATATCTTTATTTTACATAAGTTGAAATAAATGTGCACAAACATTTATATAAAACAAATATTTATGATGATGATGATGATGCTTGCAAAACAATTGTAGATTTAAACTATTTACCTATTTGGATAATTATTACATAAAAGGATTGATGCTATCATTATATTTTTAATCCTTTTTACGTAATAGCTTAAATCTTCAATTAGAACTAGAAAATTATTCCAAAAACTCCACATGCATTTCTTGCTCTTCAACAGACTCAAAATGGTACAACATACCCTAACTTTATATTTTAATAGTTAATGCAATTCAATTCCTGAGACATTTTACATTGCCATTGCCATATCAAAATCAGCTTTCTATTTATTTTTAGGCTTCCGTAGCCAAATGGCAGAAAACGGAACCTTTAAAGATTTGTCATGTCTGTCTTTCTGTCTGTCCGTCCGTATGTCACAGCCACTTTTTTCAGAAACTATAAGAACTATGCTGTTGAAACTTGGTAAGTAGATGTACCTATTCTGTGAACCGCATTAAGATTTTCACACAAAAATAGAAAATAAACAATACATTTTGGGGGTTCCCCATAGGTACTTAGAACTGAAACCCTTTTTTTTCATCAAACCTATAAGCTACCCCACCCCAGCCTGCAAAATAATAATATTTTTAATAAAAAAAATACTAATCTATAGATTTTCAATAGCTCAATTCAACTACGTTGTCCTTTAAAATTGCTCACCTTAAATTATTTAATTAAAAATCAGTAGTCATTGAAAAAAAAATCATTTATCCCTTCTTTCAAACTATCTTTCAAAAAATCTTTTGATATATACAATATTATAAATTGCTCAAAGTGTTAAAAAACTGCTCAAGTTGCATTTATAATTGCTCAAGTACAGTTTGTAACAGCTCCACTTTCCTTAATTACTAAATAAATATAAATAATTTGAACAAATTCAACGTATATAGATAATAACGTATTTACGGTTATTTTTATGGCCTGGGAGTTTATACCACAGTTTTAACCGTACCTAAACCAATAACTATAAGACCGATTCGGTTCTGATTGTGGTCACAGTTCTAACCTAACCTAAACCAATGACTATAAATAGTACCGTGGTATATGGAGCTGTTACAAACTGTACTTGAGCAATTATAAATGCAACTTGAGCAGTTTTTTAACACTTTGAGCAATTTAAAATATAGTATTTATTACTATTTATAGTCATTGGTTTAGGTTAGGTGAGAACTGTGACCACAACGCACGAGCCGAGCTAGCGAAGCGAGCGTTGAAAGTGAGTGAATAATTTAAGGTGAGCAATTTTAAAGGGCAACGTAGTTGAATTGAGCTATTGAAAATCTATCGATTAGTATTTTTTTTATTACAAATATTATTATTTTGCAGGCATGTATTTGCAGGGGTAGGTAAACCTATACGTGTATCTATGGATAGATCTTCAAAAATTATATTGAGGTTTCTAACATAATTTTTTTATCTAAACTGAATAGTTCACGGGAGAGATGTGATGGTAAAATGCCCCCCCCCCCCCACCCGTAACTTCTAAAATAAGAGTATGATAAAACTAAAAAAAGTAGTATGTTCATTACCATGTAAATTTTTACCGAAAATTATTTTGAACGAGATCTAGTGAGTAGTTTTTTTTAATACGTCATAAGTCGTAAACCGCAATTTAGCTTAGTGGTTAAGGAGTCGACCTTACGATCGTGAGGTCCCGGGTTCGAATCCTGGCCATTACACTACCGACGTGAACCCACTCCTAATACAAGCAATTTAGCTTAGCTGGAGGGGTTAAGGGGAATATTAGTAATTTCGGTTACTAATATTCTTTAAAGAAAAAAAAAAAAACAACTCAAATATAAAAATTAAAAAGACATTATCATGTTACTTACTGCTACGGAACCCTTCATGGGCGAGTCCGACTCGCACGTGGCCATTTATTTTAAGTACATGAGATTCTAGTTTAGTTAAACCTATGGGCGAATGTAGACAGTCAATATTAATCACGATCTTCTCAACATAATATATTGATAATATTGACGATATTGATGAGCACCCGCGATCCGCGATTTTATTGACATAAAAATGTGTGTCTGTGAAAAAACAAATCTGTCTGTATTCTTGATGTAAGGACAAATGTACTATATTATTTATTCAATGATAAGTAATATCTGTTACATGTTTTCATTAACCCTGCCTGTCTTTATTATATTATATTATATTAAAATTTCTGAACACAAAAATATATATATATATATACATACAACCAGAGAAGAATTTAAAATCTTCTCTGGTTGTATGTTTATCTGTTTGCCTATTTGTTCGCGATGGACGCAAAAACTACTTTTGATACAGTTTTACCTATTAGAAAGGTCTTTATCAGACTTCAAATCTACCTTATGTTTAATTGCAATAGGGTATTTGACTACTGCTAAAAAATAGTTCTGTATTATGTATTACAACATAAAAATGCAGATGGCATCAATATTTTTTTGAGATTTTTTTTTTACGATAAAAATCGAAATTAAAGTTTGATTTAAAAAATGTACGCGCCATAACGGATCCCGTGACATGTGACGTCACACCAAAGTAAACAGTAAGCGACATAAAGCACGTATAATTATTGAAATTGGTTGCAAAAATAATGGTTTATTTTGAGATATATAACATAAAAGTGAAACATTATCAGTAATTCATAATTGAACCAGTCGATTAACACTAGGAAATGCAGACAGTCTGTATTGAAAAACTCTGTTTACTTATGTGTGACGTCACAGAGCGTTTATAAGCACGTGATCAAATCTCAAAAAAAGTGAGATTTTAATCTTGATTTTTTAACAAAAAAGAAACTTATTTTATATTGAAACTTAATAAAATATGTTTTACACGGTACATTTTATTTGGATGACAACAATTCGTACAATATTTTTAATATAGTCAAAATGCCTATTGGTTAAGTAGAATAGGCCATAAACTAAAAAAGCGGCCAATCCTCTTCTGATGAGGCCGTCAAGCTGAGTGCCACCATTGTTAACATGGTACGTGTATGTAATGGTGAGGTGACCCTCTTTCCTGAGACTTTACCTTCAGCTTACCATCAGGCGAGGTGAAGTCAAATTGACGTGTCCTAAATATAAAAAAAAAAAAAAAAGTGCGAGTCGGACTCACCCATGAAGGGTTCCGCAGCAGTAAGTAACATAATATGTAATGCTTATTTTTAAATTTTACATTTGAGTTGATTGAATGAAAGGTAAATTGCGTTTTACGATTCAAGACGTATAAAATAACTACTTACTAGATCTTGTTCAAACCAATTTTCGGTGGAAGTTTACACGGTAATGTACATCATATATTTCTTTTAGCTTTATCCTTCTCTTATTTTAGAAGTTACAGGGGGGGGGGGGGACACAAATTTTACCACTGTGGAAGTATCTCTCGCGCAAACTATTCAGTTTAGACAAAAATTATATTAGAAACCTCAATATCATTTTTGAAGACCTATCCATAGATACCTCACACGTATAATTTGAGTTTCAGTTCTAAGTATGGGGAGCCCCCAAGATTTATTGTTTTTTTCTACTTTTGTGTGAAAATCTTAATGCGGTTCACAGAATACATCTACTTACCAAGTTTCAAAAGCATAGTTCTTATAGTTTTGGAAAAAAGTGGCTGTGACATACGGACGGACAGACAGACAGACATGACGAATCTATAAGGGTTCCGTTTTTTGCCATTTGGCAACGGAACCCTAAAAACGACCACTGACTGATCAGCTACTTAAATTATAAACTTTGATCTATCTATACATCTATACAAATAAATACAATTGAAGGGTCTGTTTGTTACGTTAAAATATCAGCTTTTTAGAAAAAGAATTAGGGTTCCGTGTAAAAAAATTAAAACCCAGATAAAAGTCCACACAGGTCCACACGTATGAAGCTGCGGGCACAACTGATTTGATATAAAATAGGTTGAGTTGGCTTGGTTCCACAACCGTTCGAGTGCCCATTAAAAAAAAACATTTGCCGCGCTGCATTGCTGTGCACGCATAGATCGCCGGGAAGCATCGCACAGAATATGCTTATTTAAAAATGGGAGAAGAGCGAAATAATACAAATAACATACAAAATATTGATGTAAACAATCCCGAGTTCTATGAAAATGTTCAATTTGAAATTGAATCTGATTTGGCTCGTATGAAAAAAAATGTAGAAGTTATTAGAAACTTGCGTTGTAAGTGTCACTAAGTTAGTCCATTATCATATACACTACAAGTACCTACCTAACTAAGTACTTATTTTTAATAATGTGTTACATTTTTATTGATTTAACAGTTTTAGTACGGTATAATTTCAATGAATAATCTGTATGTACTACAAACGTATCTACGATATAAAAATAAATGAAATTGGAGTGTCTGCTTGTAACGTTAAAATAACAGCTTATTATCTAACAATAAATGTATACACGGTAGGTACTACAAAATCAAATTGTTTAAACTTTTATGTGTCTGTTTGATTTGGCTAATCTCTGAAACGCCTGGACCGACTTTGACGCGATGCGAAGTAGATAGCTGATGTTTTTATCACATTACTTAATATTTAGTTGCTTGCTTTTTTTTTAGAGAAGAATAAGGATACCGCGTAAAAAAATTAAAACCTGAATCTAAGTTAGTTGTTAGCTCGAAGGTAAATAAAAATGAATGTAGTATAGCCATTACAGTTGTTACTGCTGTTTGGTATATTCGAACGGAACGTACCTCCGATTAGGTACCTACTTAACTAAAACCACAGAAACGCAGATTAGGTATCTAACCAACCCAGCTATCTCTTGTATTTGGAAAAAAACATTTTTCAAATCAAGCTTTTTATATGATTTTGTGTATAGTGGCAGCTGCAGAAGTTGAAGTAGAAACTGCTGCACTGTACCATGCTGAACTCTTGTACGATTTGCTGAAGATCCAGAATTTATCTGAAGAAATTTTAGAAGAAGAAGAAGAAGAAGGCAACAAAAACGGTGATGCAGATAATAATGACAAAGTTGATGCTTCAGAACGTGTTTAAGTCTATTTAATAAGTATGCTTGAAACGCCGATTGTATGTGATTAATAAATAAATTGGAAGTAATTTAAACACCACTCATTAAGTGGGTAGGTATAGTAACCAGTAAACTTTTCTATCTGCATAGAACGCGTTTTTAAGTCTTACTCTTTGGTGGTAAGCACGCGGCGAGACGGCGTTATGGCACCTATCAAGAAGTTTACGTGATATTACGCTCAATGGCGCCAATCAACCAATCATAGATTAGGTAGGTACATTAAATGAATCACGGGTTCAAAGGGCTCTTCGTCGATCAATCCTCTTATCGGTCCCGTCGGTTTATTTTTTATTGGTTTTTTTTTTGGTTTCTACGTTAGTGCAGGGTTAGTGCACATGCACGAACTTTTTGAGGTTTGTACACGAAAATAATCTAATCGAAAGGCAGTAGTGGCCGGGGTTCCAACTCGATTAATCGATCGATGATCTGTCGGTCGCAAGTTCGAAGCCACACACATCTACTGCGTCGAGGTGTTACAGGCTTGATTATCATATATACATTCTATACTATTATAAAATTGTAAATAAGTTATGTCTGTACATTCGTTATCCTTTCGAGGGCTTACCCGGGGTGCCCGGCAACCGACACTTGGGGAGGACACCGTGCGGTTTTAGTCTAGACACGACATAACCACCCCCGCTGGTCAGCGGGGGGGTATCCGAAGGGATTTCCGCACGTAAAAAAAATAAAAAAATGTCTGTACATTGGAGATATTAAAAAAGAAACCGGCCAAGTGCAGTCGGACCCGCACCATTCCGTACCGTTATGTATAAAAACGGCAAAAACGTTTGTTGTATGGGACCCTCCCTTAGCCTAGTGCCCGGTAGCCTAGTGGTATGGGTAATGGACTGCTGAGACGAGGTCTCGGGTTTCGATCCCAGGTTTTACCATGGCACACACCAATGACTTTTGGAAGTTATGTGTGTATTTATCGCAGGTTTATAAGTGCCCGGTTAATGGCAATAGGCTCGCCAGCTTTTACATTGGGACCTAAACATAAACTGGCGAAATGTGGGTGCTAGCACCTCTGCCTACCCCTTCGGGGATATAGGCGTGAGTTTATGTTATGTTATGTCAAATGAGCGATTCTGAACACAAAAATATTGTTTTGGAATTCTTTTCCGTTTGTCTGTTTGTTCTCGATGGACGCAAAAACTACTGAACAGATTTTGATACGGTTTTTGCTATTAAAAAGATCTTGGTCAGACTTGAATTATGCCGTTTGTTTGCCGATTATTGGTTAAGTAGAACCGGAGATTGACTAAAAAACGATAACCGATCTCCGGGCGGGCGGAGCCGCGTGAATCAGTTGCTATTTAAGAAATAAGTTTGTGTAGTCATTATCACACTAATAATGTAGGTAAGTACCTACTTATGGAGGCTACGAGCATTTTGATAACAGATTTTACGAACATGAGTTCCAACACGGGCCAAGCCAGAGAAGTTCCGTAGGAAATAAATTCGAATAGGCCGTCTCACTCTCAACCTAAAGTATAGGTAAACGGTGTGCGGAGCCCTACCAACATCCTTGAGACTCAATGCAACCTCACCTGCAAGTTGGTGCATCTGCTTAGCAATGAATCTCAGGGTTGGGAGGGCAAACGGTAGTCGCTCCTGGAAAAATAGACATAACAATCAAAAGCAAGCGAAACCCTGGCTCCAAAGTGCAAACATAACTTAGGCTGGATTTCACCGATTACTATAAACGGGTTTAATTCAGTTTTCACTGCTGTAGCACATTTTACTAAATGAATACCATATAATAAAACGTGAAAACTCAGTTTAGTTAAACCTATAATTAAACAGATATTCATCAGTGAAATCCAGCTTAGTATTTTATAAACCAGTCACGAAGAGTGCTTAGGTAGAACGTTTATCTTCAAATAAACGTTCTACATAAAATTTGCTGAACTGAATATAGTAAAAAAGAACCGGTCGGTCAAGTGCGAATCGGTCCTGATAAAGGATCTCTCATTATATGAATAAAATTAAATACTTTTACGAAATTATGAAAAGTATCAGACTTTTAAACAAGCAATTCTTGTAGATATATAGGTCGAAAACGGCTCCAAAGATTTTCACGAAATTTAGTGTGCAACGGGTTTCGGTGCGATAAATCGAGCTTTCAGTTTTAGAAAACATTGAGAGAAAAACGTCACCCATATTTGTATTGATAATTAAAGATGGTGTGGTATTATAATACTAAGTATAACTGAGTACATACCATTAGTAAGTAGGTAACATTCCAATAACCCCCGACACGATGTCATGATCTTCAAACGCTTGAACAGATGTTTATAGTTTCGATCACATAAGCTTTCCAACTGAAACAGGGGCACGCCATTTAGCGCACCAATTTCGAATTGTACCAAAATTATTCCTTGCTCGATTCATGCATACAGTTATGAGATGGCGAAATGTGGGTGCTAGCCCCTCTGCCTACCCCTTCGGGGATATAGGCGTGAGTTTATGAGTATGAGATGAGTTATGAGATGATTTTGGTACGATTTAACCTTGTGCGCTCAATTATGGCATGCCCCCATAGCTGGTCCATTGGTTTCTTAGCTTTTTTTTAAATAAGAGCTAAGCGAAATGACTAGTATTGGATAAGCTAAATTGCTCGTTTTAAGCAAGAGTGGGTTCACGCCACCGCCCCGGTAGTGTACCTTTTTTTTTTTTTTTTTTTTCGTGCTGATATCCCCTCGGATTCCCCCCCGCCGGCCAGCGGGGGCGGTTATGTCGGGCTCGAACCGACTAAAACCGCACGCCGTCTTGGGTCTGCAGACGCCGGGGTGTAAGGTTGCCCATAGAGCATATCCCTCGCACCCCGACTGACCCTGGGCCATCTCCGGTTTCGAGATGGCCCCCTCGGGTTTGGGAACCACGGTGTCCCCGTCTTGCCCCGGTTTGGGGGAATGCCCCGGTTTGGGGGAACCCCGGTAGTGTACCTAATGGCCAGGATTCGGACCGAGACCTATCGATCGTAAGGTCTCCCGCTTTCCCTCGCCCCGCCAAAGTACAGCCAATTTAAAAATCAGTTGAATTTATAAACAAACGATGATATCGGTACATGCATACAACACAAATGAAATTGTCTCAAACCTTTCTAGAATTAGTAAGTGACCCCACGTAACTGTAAATGAATGTCTCGTATCATAAAATAACTTCACGCCTGTATCCCCGAAGGGGTAGGCAGAGGTGTATTACACACCCACGATTCGCCAGTTATGTTAAGGTTCCAATGTAATAGGGGGCGAGCCTATTGCCATCTACGGGGCACATTATTAAGCGAGCGATAATTAACATTTTTATTAATGCACACATAACTACGAAAAGTCAGAGGTGTGTGCCCGGGGCGACTGGAGATCGAACTCGAGACCTCGTCTCAGCAGTCCGTTATGTACACCAAGGGCCTATCGCCGCCGCTATGTATGTCTCGCATTGATTATTTTCATAGGTGGCCGCCTAACTTCATAGGCTTCTCTTCGCAAACAGGGATACCGAACAAAGTTTGCTTACTGATCCCTAATTATAACAACTTGGCTCGGCTCCATGAGTCATCATAATAGTAAAGTAGTACGTCGCTTCACGTTGTTGGGACAAGATGAAGAGATATTCAGTGTTATTTATTTTTATGATGTTAGTCATAGTGGGTTTACAAGGCAAATTAATTAACAACGTTAATCCACCGCATTGTACACAAGTTACAAAAAGTAAGTAGACACTCGCATAATATTACTAATGGTAGAATATTTACTATGTACTAACTAGCTTCGTCCGCGTGGACTTTTAATATGTGTACCTACGCCCTGTAACATCAGCTATCTGCTAGTGGAAGTCCTGTTAAGAGCGCGCATAAACCTAAAAAAATATCCGATTTCACCCGCGCGCCTCACACCTCCCGCTCTCGTCCATTGCATCGGCAAGAATACGTATGTTGCTACATTCGCGTTGACGCCACGCGTTGCCTTAGCTACCGTCTTGTTTTGTCAAATACGATCGCGCACAGTATACCCAAAATAATCAGATAAAAATTGTCTTACTGCGAGTCAGATTTTATCTATCAGTATTATTATTTTTGCAGGTGATAAATAAAACGAAAAGATAGGTACCTAATATAATGATATATTTATTTATAGTATAATGTTACTTTAAATGTTTACGAGTAATTGTAACACATAATATAAATAAGTCTCGCTTGACTTGTATTCGTTACTATAGTGCTAATGTTAGTTTTCATAAAAACGCAAGTTGGTCTATACTTCAAACAGTAACAATACTTTTTGTTTGTACAGATGATACGAAGAGGCAAGTAATAGAATAAAGATATTTTTTTATACCTTTACTTTAAAATTGTTGTGGCTTTTTGCAAAATTTGGACATACAGCACAAAAAAAGTAGAAATAATAAGTCGATGTGGGCTGTTGTAGCGAGATTCTAATCTTTTTCTAATTTAATCTAATAAAATGTTACTTTCATTTTCGCTTTGTTGACATTCATTATATGGTTTTTTTCGAATATCGAAAAGATATTTAATTTTGTGAAAACGGCACGTATAAGAGAATGGGACGAAAGGTGATAAGGGAAAGAAATAATAAGAAGTTTAGTTCAGGGTTGGAGTCCGGATTTCTGTAAAACGACACTAACGTGTCGAAAATGCGGTAACGAAATAAACAAGAAAGAAAATACTGATGTTAGTTGTGTATGTGTATATGTATGATGTTAATGTTAATAAGTATCGAACATAATTATATGTATTCATAAAGAACGTAAGCTTAAATTACATTAATTATTTTAATTAATTGAATGAAGGTGGTGATGCTGAAGGCCTGAAAGCCATGTGATACACCATGGGCAACGGAAGCGGTAACTACTCCCCCGTCTTTTGGGGAAGGAGTTGCCACTTCCGGCTGATATTCTGCCAAGGTCGATATGGCCAAAGAAAAACAAACTCGAAACAAAACCCTTTCCCAATCCGTCTGGGCAGCAGCGTGGCAACAGTAGGTCAATATCCTCACAATGGAGATAAGCCACAAAAAAGGCCTCCAGTTCCCGGCGGTTCTGCTATTTCCGACCATGGTAGCGATCGTGGTAACGGTGGGGCAGGGGGTGCGAAGAATCTCCGGGCTACGGTAGGCTACTATCAACGACTATAGCCGGCAACTTTTAATAGCAACACCCTATGGCTGAACCGACACCTCACCGAACTCGAGGTAGAGTTAAATTGAATAAACTGGCATATATTGAGCTTGACATCCGAAGACAGGGGGAGGATATGATAACCATTATATCAGGCGACCTACTCTACTTCAAAGGAGGTGATCAGCTCTCCCAGGGAGGCATAAGTTTTCTGGTCACGAAGGACGTCATAAGCAGGGTTGTGGAAGTCAACAGTGTATCGAACGGGGTAGCGTACCTCATACTAAAAATCAAACAGGCATTCCCTGAAGGTGATAAAAGTATATGTGCTGACCTCGAAACACCCTCACTAATCCGTTGAAGCCGTGTGATGAGAACATTGCTAAATTAATGCATCATACTGTTGGCAGTACTAGTCTTGGGACTACGTACTGCGTTGTTCAAAGTTCAGGATTCTCCAGGAATTCTATGGACAGCTGTAGGCATCACGAATGACAAATTAGACGAGACACGGCGATGAAGACCACAGAGCTCCACTCATGCACCACTATACGGAGGAGATACGATACGATATAAAGCAGTGCGAGGTAGAGGCGGCTTTCAAGCAGCTGAATAACAACAGGTGCCCTGGTGATGACGGAATTACTCCCGAGCTCCTAAAAGCACCCGCCTGCTTAGACTTTAGACCCCAATCCTGAATGAGCTAATGAGCCTTTTTAATTCCGTTTTTCAGCAGGGCTTAACACCTTGGCCATGGAGCGGGAGTGCGGTGATGCTGTTCTTCAAAAAAAGGCGACAAGGACTTGCTCAAGAACAACAGACCCATCTCACTCCTGTGATAAATGTCTACAAGTTGTTCTCGAGAGTCGTCACAAAACGCCTCGCGAGTAAGCTCGATGAGTTACAGCTACAGGAACAAACCGGGTTTCGAAAGGGCTACAGCACCGTAGACCACATCGATACTGTTAGGCAAGTTGTACAGAAGACCGAGGAGTACAATCAGCCGACGTCTATGGCTTTTGTGGACTACGAGAAAGCCTTTGACTCTATCGAGACCTGGGCAGTTCTGAAAGCTTTGCAACGGTGTCATATCGATTCGCGATATATCGAGGTTATGAGGTGTCTGTATGACACTGTCACCATTTACGTCCAGCACCAAAACCAGAAAACGAACCCCATAATTATCCATAAATGATTCACCAACGCACTGGAGGACGTCTTTAAGAAACCGGATTGGACTGGAGGGGTACTGAACATAACCGAACCGAGACCGATTGACGTTGAAGGGTCGACACTCGAAGTTGTTCAGGAATATGTCTAACTAGGGCAGGTTATCCAGCTTGGTCAATAAATAAGGCTTTTTTTAACCACCATAACTTGAATCTAAGGCAGAACGAAGTTTGCCGTGGCTGAATTTTTTTTTGTTGTTTGAATTATCAGAAGAAGGTTCTTACAGAAAAAAATATATAAAAATGGTGCTGAAAAAAAAATCGACAATAGCGCAGGCAGAGCCGCGGGTAAAAGCTAGTTATAAATAAAACTGTACGGTAAAATATAAAGTATTATACGATACTTTTGTAACATATCATGAACTAGCAGTTGCTCACGGCTACGCTCGCGTAGCCTATTTTACTAACTTATAATGTAGCTTTCTATAAGTAAAATAATTTTTTAATCGGTCTAGTAGTTTTTGAGTTTATTCGTTACAAATAAAAATGCAAATCTTTCCTCTTTATGATATTAGTAAAGATTATGTTCATACTATAAAAACTTTGTATACTGGCATCAACATGCGAGTGGTCAATAATATCGATTTGTTTTGCTTATACTTCATTATTATACTTGTAGGTGTTGTGAGATCGACGAGTTAAATTTCTAAGTAATACTACTCATGAATCAAACACAAATATAAGAAAAGTAAAGTAATAGAGATTTGCCTTCGACAATTAGCCATGAGTTGAATTTTTAACTCTCTTTTAGAGCTTTCTGTTTTATATTTATGGTTTGCCATGGTCGTCGAAGTATTTTCTCGAAGCAGAGCACAGAAGCACAGTCTTCGCTTCTCAACGGAGCGATCACGACTGATTGATGAAACAAAACATGCCCTTTACCTCGGGTCAGGTGCGACAGAAAGGGAGCGTTCTGCGCGGAATAAGAACGTAGTAAGCGCCAAATCAGTTTTATTGTAATTACTCGTAAATTGTACATTCAAAACGCTAGTAGCATCCCTCGGTAACGTATTTTTACACAATGTATTAAAATAGTGACTCAGTTATATGCATATTTGTGGCAATAAATCGATTTTAGTTGAAAATTAGACGTAACTTTGTGATTGTTTTCTATCGATAAAATATTACAAGATTATGTTTTCACTTAATTCAGTCCCTTTTAAATATAATGTAATATCTATATATACAAAAAACAGAACAATTGAGGCATATTTTCGAGTATAAAAATCAAATCTAAGATCGGCAATTTTTCTTTATACCCCCTCTTAAAATCAGCCCAGCTGTTTCAGAGATAAGTCAAATCAAATAGACATAGACAGACGGACAGACAAAAAAAAAGAATTATTACGTAGCCTTTATAAATACATTCGTGATGCATTCAATAAATCATATCTGTCAAAATATAAGGGTTGATTTAGGCCCACTACTTCCCAGACAGGTCTGCAGTTCTATGTTAGGGTTATAAAGAAGAAGCTCGCCTTTAATACTTAAAAATGTCAAAAAGCTCGCGGATTATTAAAAACATCACCAACATTGCGATTTTTTGTTTCCCCCCTATCGGAAAAGTGGGGTTTTGAAATAACTCCCGTCTGAAGTAACTATTGTTGGAATACGACTAAATGTAATGCTTACCTTATATTATGGTAATATTGTACAGTTAGAAATATTAACTTATAATGAGATAATTTATAGAGATAATTTTAACAATCTACCAAATTTTTCATTTGCGTCACTAGATATTATTCTAACTTTCAAGAATAACTCTAACCAGGGACATTGTATTTTTGTTATTAGACTGAGGTCACGAAAATTATGATTGGTGGCTATCTCATTCATTCGTTCGTATGAAAAACCATTATTCATTAGTTGGTCTAGCTCTAGGTTACAGCGCGATGATTTCCAATACCTACATCGGCCATTATTGCGCTGTAGGTATAATGTATAATACATCTATTCCATATACCACGTAATTAAGGAAAATCAACTAGATCGTGCCGTTTACTGTTGATAGGACACTGTGCTTGTATATAAGGTGTCACTAAATTAGGTCTTTGAATTTGGTGAGATGACTTGGTATCGACAAAATATGTATTTGAAATAAAAAAAATATCGGATTAAATAAAAAAAAAAAAATGTAAAAATAAAAAATATAAAAATGAAAAAAAAAACACCAGCGACCAGCGTCACGTGACGCGACGAGCCCGTGACGCAAGTGGTAGGCGTGTAGTCCTCGCAGTATTCTCCAAGCGGATGTGTGGGAAATACCTAAATCGCGACCAGCGTCACGTGTGCTCGTCGCGTCACGTGACGCTGGTCGCTGGTGGTGTTTTTTTTTTCATTTTTTTATTTTATATTTTTATATTATATATTTTTTTTTTGTTTCAAATACATATTTTTTCGATACCAAGTCATCTCACCAAATTCAGAGACCTAATTTGTGACACCTTATATAGGTATATGAATATATTTTTCAGGTACCGACTATCAGGCCAAGTTCAATTATGACTACCCGGCAGTTTACATACCCCCAGGGCAACGCGAAGCCTATCAACACGTAAGTACCTACCAGCGCAGCGGTAAACAGTTCTGAGGGCTTACTATGACGTGTTAGGGTGTCCGTGTTCCCAGCTATATAACTTCATTTCTCTTTCTTGTCCGGAACACTTCAACACGTCATGGTAAGCCCTTTGAATAACTCATTTTTTGTTTTAATCTTGTATTTGAACATTGAGAAAGTAATATCTAACAAGTAATTTCCTAGGTGTTATTAGTGTTATTACTTTTGACTAGAAACACAATTTAGAATTTAATGCTCCCTTCATAAAATTGTTCACCTATCGATTCATTTAAAAGTTCAATCAAAACTTTTCAGTTATTCTGTATCAACCCTCCAATGGTGAACAACGAAGTGACCGTGGTGTGCGATTGGGCTGCTCCTCCTCAAGTTGAGTTCACACTTGGCGATGAATACATGCACGTTGTACGAGTGGACCCCACCGGTAGATACCTTGGAAACGTGGTCATCAAAACTTCACAACGGTGCAGTCATAATAAGATGGTTAACGACTCATCGATTACGATCACAGAATTGAATTAATGCGATTACAATAAATCTGGAGATAAAATTTATTAGTGTATTAGTATCTCTAGATAACGATTCTAGTAGTGAGGTTGATGATGAATTCCATACTTTCCTAATCATATCTGACTGTAATAACTGTCAATATGTGTTTTCTTATGTAAATCATAAAAATTAATGTAAACTTCTCTTCTTTCTTATCTGTTAGGTAGTAAAAGCGGACGCCAGTCCAAACAGAAAAGCAGACCTCCGCAGACCGGGCCCCGAGGTGAAACCTTGAAGGCAACCGGGATCATTGTTAAGATGATGATGATAATTATTATTATACCTATACTATACTCATAGGAGTATCGTTATGGAGAGGAGACTGGAGAATAATAATGTGTGATACTGTAATTCCGTGATACATTACTCGCTTAACTCAATACCTACCTACTTACTAATTCTAGTCTAGCTCGCCTCAGTATGCAAGGAGTTTATTCGGGCAAATAGGTTTTAGAGATTTTCTCTAATATTTACACACGACTTGGATAGCGACCTTGCCGCACTTTTCCCAAATATTATGCCTGTAGTCTCATTCCAAAGGTGACAATTGATAACCTTATAATCAGAACACCACACTATGTTTTATCATTTGTTTTTCAGTTTTAGCGCAAATGAAACCCGTAGGTATAGGATCGCTTAATTGTTCCATTAATTTAATTCGGAAACAGTCGACATCCAAGCTCCAGGACCAGTCCCTTTCAAGGGGGAATATTCAGACCAACTGAACTGTCCACGCTAACCGAAATTCTCATCCACAATATATGACGTAAACAAAACAATAATTGATGGTACTAATATTATTACAAGCATTTTTAAACATTGTTAGTAGATTACATTTGAAATCAATTAGTATGCTATTTATTTTCTTTACAAATCTTTATAAATCTGAAAAGGTATTTTGTTAGTAGGTACATCCTATTGGTAGAATTGGTAAGTTCATATCATCTGCTGCTGGTTAGAATTAATGTGTGCATGTAGGTATATCAGCGTTGGGGTGTGTGTTGGGTAACCTCCTCGAGTGTCGCTCCGATTCCGATCCCGCTGCAGTCCGGGGGGAACGGAATCGGAGCGGCCGGTACACCCTGGGCGGCGGTCAATGGCTTCCCCTTCACCCCTTCATAGGGTTGGCATTGATCGTCGGCCAATACCCAACGTGGCGGGAACACATCGCTCTCCGTACTCCTCTGATTTCAGAGGAGACAGGATGAGCGATGCTGTTAGTGGTGAGATGGCCCAGGGTCAGCCGGGGTGCGAGGGATGTGCTCTATGGGTAACCTTACACCCCGGCATCTGAAGACCCGAGACGGCGTGCGGTTTTAGTCGGTGCAAGCCCGACATAACCGCCCCCGCTGGCCGGCGGGGGGGTATCCGAAGGGATTTCCGCACGATAAAAAAAAAAAAAAAAAAAAAAAAAAGGTATATCAGCGTTATTTATATTTCACCGCTAAAGGGATAAAATAAGGGATGAACGGCGGCATGGAAATCCATACCGTGGGTAAGTAATAGATGATATAACAAAAAATCTCTAATATTAACAACATATAACAACGGAACCTATAATTTTATTTAATATAGCGATTAGTTAACAAAAATAAACGGTTGATATAATTTTAAAATAACTAATTTTTATAAGCATAACATACATTAAATATAAAATCGTTTGACATACCACTCAAAAGATATAAAACTTATTCGGTCTAATTATCTGGGTGGTTTAAAAAAAATAACCTAACCTATCCGAGTCGTGGTATACTCTGAGTCGGGGTGTTAACCATAATGACGTTTTTTATATCAAGCAACGTTATACTTACTAATTAAGTTTTAGAATAAATAAATGTTATATGTAAAGAACGTATATCAACAGTTGATATATCTCACGTTGATTATATCTTATGAACGATAATAAAATGAAATTAGACCAAATACGTTATGAGACGCACCCCCATACCGTCATTTTCGACACACACTACTTGCTTCTGGTTAGAAATAAATGTATACACGTGTATCGGCGTTTATTTTTCAAAAGATAAAAATGATATAAAATTATGGAATGTGCGGCTGTGTTATATGGCAAGTTCTTTACTTTTGAAGTAAGAGGCATGAATTGTGGTGTACATTCACACATAGACCCGGCCTGCCATCGGCTTATAGAATTTTATTACAAATTAATTCTTGGGCGAAACCAGGATCCGGGCCGCTAGTATGTGATAAAAGTACATACCTACTTTATGTAGGAAATTCTAATTACCTATTACATGAATCAAATTATTTTGCGATTATTTACGCCACCTACTAATTTGTTCAAATGAAATCAGAACTAAAACTAAATACCTACCTAGTTCGGTTAATCAGCTCGCAGCAATTTGACGCGCCTTGAAATGAAGAAAATCATTGTAAATATTTTGAGCGTGCTATCCGTCATTGCGGGGGCTCAGGCTGGGGAATACATATATGAATTTGGTATGTTCAATCTTATTTATTTCTTTGGGAAAAAGAATTTACATGGGTACGAAAATAATTGTGACTTTCAATCCTTCATTCCCGCTTTTAGCCATCATATTTACCACCAGGCGAGGCGAAGTCATATCGACATGACAAAAATTAATGAAATAGGTTATCGGTCTTAATCAATTTTTGGGTAGTAAATTTACATTATCGCCTGTGTTACCTACATATCGATTTACCGTCGCAATGGAACGTCATCATCATCACAGCCTGTCATTGCGTTAGTCCCAACATTGGTTGCATCCAAAGTTTGCACTTTGGAGCCCGTAGTCCACTCTCCCACACGCTATGATTTAGTTGATTTTGGTTTTTACAGGAGTGACTATCGCCTGGCCCATAATCCGGGAGGTGAGTCTGCGCCAGAGCTTCGTCCGTCAATCAGCAGGTGTACCGGCTTCCAGGTGACATAATGTATCACATCTTGTTACCCCTACTATATTAAGGCGTGGTGTCGCCCACGTTACAGGTATTACCATAGACCAATATTAACCACCAATATTACCAATATAAACAATATTTATTATTGGTCTATGGTATTACTCTGCTATTAGGTATACTTGTCGCCAAAATTAATAAAACCGCTCCGAATACTCGCTGAGTCCGAACTTGCGCATGAAATAACCGAGTATCCTACTAATATTATAAATGTGAAAGTTTGTGAAGATGTTTGTTTGTTTGTTACTCAATCACGATCTAAAGGCTGAATTGATCTGGCTGAAATTTGGTACAGGGATAGATAATAGTCTGGCATAATACAAACTTGGGCTACTTGGAATACCAGGGGAATTGGGAGCGGGAACGGGTAATGCCGGGGGAAACAACTGGTAATATTATGCAGTAGGAAACTTCATTCTTAACTTAGGTACCTACATTTTCGAAATAACTTTATGATAATGAAAACTTATCTTGAATAATATCAGTATACAGGGCCCTATCAACATCCTAAGAAGCCCAAGCCAAGCTCACCTGGAAGTCGGTGCACCTGCTTAGCAACGGATGAGGCTGTGGCGTAGCCTCTCCTCTCAGGGTTGGGAGGTCAGGCAGCAGTTGCTCCCGGAATACTCAACATAAAATTCGAATCGCTATGAGAATGATGATAATTTCTTGCAAAATATCAAACTGAAGTTCAGAGTTTGGTAAATAGTATGTAGGTAGGTATATCTAGATGATCTTGTTGTTAACTTGATTACCTTAAATATAGGCTCGAACATCGGGGAAATTGTCCACACAACTAACGGTCGAATTAATTTGTCTTGGACCACGGAGATTTATATACCTGTAAGTATCCGAAAAGGTAAATCATTAATTATAATCACATTAATCTATTATGTACAATTGCCAAAATCTACACAAATAAATAAAATTGAAGTGTCTGTTTGTAATGTTAAAATAACAGCTTTTGAATGAATGTATACACGCCACTTACAACAAAAAACCAATTGTTTATACTTTTGTCTGTCTGTCTGCCTGTCTGTCTTTCTGTCTGTTTGAATCAGAGACATGACACTTAAGTGTCATGTCTCTGGTTTGAATAAGATCTGTATGTATGATCTGTATGTCTGTCAATTTTGACGAGACTTTCACTGGCAGATAGCTAATATTGTAAGGCGTAAAATACAGGCTACTTTAATAATATAAATTAAAAACTAGGGGTCCTCGCAAAAAAATTAGACCCATATAAAAGTCCAAGCGGACGAAGTAGAGAAGAGCTAGTGGTAATGAGCAAGACCTAATTTGGAAACCCCGCCACTTTTACACACTAACATTGCATTGACGTGGACGACCTCTTTGGTGTAGCGGTAGTATACGTTTGACTGCTAAGTTACAGGTCACAGGTTCGATTCCCGCTCAGTGCAAATATGTATATTTATGGTGGTCTGGGTGTTATATATTAAATACATAATAATATGTATTTATTTACAAAAGAAAAGTATCTGAGTACGTTTACTCTCATTATAGAACCCATATGACGCTGTGTAATATGTCGTAGAATATTTAGTATTATTATTTATTATTTGTACTAGGTAATCGTGGGATTGCCCAGTACTCAGCGGCAGTTTCACGGGTTTTTTTTAGAATTGAACACCAATGAACAACGGCTGCGTACTATGTACTTGTCTTTGTGGCGAGTCGATAAACCAAGACACGACACCGACACGATGACCCATATTGTGTCATTTCGTTATCATGATCACATCCACATCACCATTCTGTTGACAGAACAAAAAGGCGGTTAGTTACGGAAGGTTATGTAGTCAGACGTGATAACAGTGTCCAACACGCGAATCGAACCCTTGATTTGCGCAGTCGTAGCATTATCCTTCACTACCACCATTTCACTGCTGGTTGCCTCTTATGACGACCTCTGAGGCGTGGCAGTTGAGCGTTAAAGAGGTTAGAGGTGCGCCTCTATCGTAATAGTTTGCTTCGATCCCTGCTCCGTGCAAATATTTGCATTGGTCTGGGTGTGCCTATGTGTAATATGTATGTATTAACAAAGAAAGAAAATGTATCTAAGTATATTTATCCGCATTCTCAAACCAATATTACAGGCTATGTTTAGTTTAGATAGGGCTGTGTAGTATGTCCTAGAATTTATTTAATATTAATTATTTCAGATGCCACCAGGATTAGAAATAACTTACGTGAAGGTGGCTGTTTCTGCGTTGTCGTCTCCCAAAGTTGATTACGATAACAACATAAGAAGACTGCGTATTTCCTATGCTTGGACTCAATTGCCTACATCAACTTATCAGATATGGGTTAAAGTTGTACGCCCAGGATAAGAGTAATTAATTATAAAAAGTTCTATCATTATACGCAATTATTAAATACCTCCATGAGTAAACTTGGGTTTACTGGCCCTGCTAATACTTACTTAATTAAAGAACTTAATTAATTTTTTGGATCTATAATAAACTCCATCGTCATCATCATCTCAGCATTGTGTCCCGATTCCATCAGAAGTCCGAGGTCCGCTTTCCGGCTTTTGCGTCCTCCACTTTGCACGGGTCTTCGGCATCCCTGGCAATAAGTTCATTGGCACGCATGTCATCCCTTACAACGTCAAGCTGGCATTTCTTGAGTCTTCCTCTCCTACCATGGCTCGGCGCAAGTAGCCAGACAGACGGTAGACAGACGGTCGCCGCAAAATGTAAACTTACATATATGTATACGATTTGCATGCGTGACCAAAGAGAATATAAGCACTACGTTTATGCGTGACTTCGCACTTCCACTGCAGCATACTCATCTCCGTGACTCCTAGTTGCGTTACACTAGCAACGGCCGCGGCCGTGTAAAAGGAGAGGCCTATTTATTTTATTTTTTATTTACGGTTTAAGGTTGCTGGTGTGTAATTGCTTTCCTGCTCATTTTTTCCATATTTTGGTTTGATTGGTATGATCTCCCTGCTATGGCTATATATTCCAGGCGCCTATAATGTGGGGTTCTTCAAGGGCATTAGAAGTTTTTAGAGGGTGAGCAGCGGGAGTGTGACGCACCTAGTGTTGCACACGCCCATAGACCACGGTAACCACTTCCCATCAGGTGGGCCGTGTAAGTACACGGCCCACCTGATGGGAAGTGGTTCTTGTAAACCACTTAGGTGGTAGACAAGTCTACCACCTAAGTGGTTTAAAAAATGGCTTTTAGAGGAGCGACTGCCGTCTGACCCCATGAGGATAGCTACTGTCAAATAGCAGATATTCCGGCTGTCAGGTAAGGTTGGCTTGGGCTTGAAGATATTCATGGAACCTCATACTCCCTCTGATTAGCAGAGGGCACAGTATAGAGACAGCAGGTGGGTTCACTGAATTCGTCTTTGAATCAATTCACAGACCCCAAAGACGTCAAACGTACCACTAGATTTAGGAATAGCCCACTATACTGTGATGCTAGGAATAGTAACGACTCAATGCTATGTGCTATGTGCTCATTGAATATAGATTCATCAACATTTGTTATTTATGTGCGATGAAAAAAGCGTTGAAACAGTTTTATATCAAAATCTTTATTTTCACTATTGCCGACCAACAATAATTAAGTCGTCAATTGTAAAAAAAAATCAAAATAATAAAGTAAATTTCCTATTTTTGAAGGTCAAAACTATTTCGAGATTATAACACTTTTTGCGTAAACATTATCTTAGGTATTGTATCGTGTGCGTTAGTCGTGTGAGCGCATATTGATATCGTCGTGCCGCTCGCGCTCCGTCTCACGGTGATCACCCGACACGCGCGCGCCAGCCGATGTGCCAGCCTCGTCGTGCTCACGCTTTCCGGGTGAATGAGGAGCTGAAGGCGCCGATTGTACCAATCGCCCCATTAGACTTGCGCTCTTATCCTTGCGCGGTCGCGTCCACTCATGGGACAGCACTCTATCCAGAGTGAGGCGCAGCGTTATGTCCGGTTCCAGAATATGCCGCACGATCGACTTGGCCGCTGCTGATACTGTATCGCGAATCCTGGATCTGAACACCCAATTGCGCGACATTTGGTCCTTGAGTAGTTTGCGTAGGTTAGAGTCATCGAATGGCATAGAGGCATTCAGCATTATAAAAAGTATAATACCGAGAGACCATACATCGGCCAGTTTAGGATTGTAGGGAGTGCCGCTAACCACCTCTGGCGCGGCATAAGCCGCGGATCCACAGTAAGTTTGGCTGAGTACACGTCGGTTGTCGCCATCCGTACAAAATCTAGCAAAACCAAAATCTGCTAACTTCACGTTGAACCTTCGTGACAGTAGTATGTTTTCGCATTTCAAATCACGGTGTGCTATATTCTTGCTATGTAGATATTGTAAGCCACTAGCCATTTGTCTAAACCAAAGCTTTGCCTGATTTTCTGGCACGACTCCGTTACGTTTTATAAAATCCAACAAATCCCCGTTATCGGCATAGCGCATAAAGATAAACACTCGCGGCCCGCGTTGTAAAATACTGTGCACTTGAATAATATGAGGATTTTCGATCTTAGTTAGTATATCAAGTTCACGAGGAAAAAACTTTTCTAAAAAATCTCGAGGTGCTTTTTCTTTATCAAATATTTTGCACGCGAGGTGCATCCGCTTTGGGCTGGTTGCATCGCAGTACTCAGCTAGATGAACGGTAGCATATGATCCTTGTCCGATTTTCTTGCCGATGAGATAGCCTCGTTGTTCCAAGGCATTCACCTCGGAGCTTCGAGGGCTGAGGCGCTCAGCCATTGAGCTCTATCGACTTTATCCTAACCCGTTTAGGATACATTGGACATCTCACTACTCACGTATGCCCAAGGTTTCAGTCGCCCACCTGTCAATATGTTAGCTTTTCGATTGATATGAGCTTTCCGCACAACTCTCATCAAAGAGAGTAAATCGATGTTATTCTAATTATTCTTCAATGGCACGCACAAAATTTTGTTAAAACATTTCATCACAAAGAATTTGGATATAAAAAACGCTTTCACTAGTAAGAAATCTTCCAAAAAGACGTATTTGCTACATGGATGACTTTTTTCTTTTGTTTCTAAAATTAAAATGATGTTTTTTTCAGAAAAGCCTGTATGTAATATCATTAAAAAGATTCTATATTAATAAATAATATCTATGTTTTCGTCTATAGTATTTATTTTGTACATCTTTAATCTGCATAGCCTCAGAGCTAGATTGTACTTAATTGTTATGAATAGCTATTCAGTTACATTACGTAAATTATATATCCAGGCCGCCACCGCCTCCTTCTGCGAGCAAGGAATGCTTGAGGAGGCGGCGGAGCGAGTCCGGGAGAGATTTAGAACTCTCTCGGCCCGCGTAGCCCGCAACAAGCTCACCGCGCGTAGCAGGTGACTCAGACGATAGAGGTCGCTCAACGACCAACGTCCTCCTTGAGCGCAGGCCTGGGGGTGGCAGATGAGGCCGCCTGCCACCCCAGCAGAAGCAGGCCGGGGCGGCGGGGAAACAAGCTGCGTAGCAGAAGGAGTAAGCGGAACTTGGGATTCGAGGTGAAAGCTTCGGATGCAGATGCAACCGGGAACAAGAACCACGCTCAGATGATGATGATGAGTAGTACATTTTTTTTCGTGCGGAAATCCCCTCGGATGCCCTCCGCCGGCCAGCGGGGGCGTTTAAATAAATAAATAACTTAATAGTCGGGCTTGAACTACAGACGTGCCCATAGAGCATATCCCTCGCACCCCGACTAACCCTGGGCCATCTCCGGATTCGAGATGGCCCCCTCGGGTTCGAGGTTTGGCGGCCCCTCCGCCAAACCTCGAACCCGTTAGTCGCCTCACCGTCCCGGCCTGCTTCTGCTGGGGTGACAGGCGGCCTCACCTGCCACCCCCAGGTCGCGCAGACCATGGAGGACGGAGGTCGTTAAGCAACCTCCGGCGCCTGAGTCGCATGCGACGCGCGGCGAGCATGTTGCGGGTTCGGCGGGCTGGGAGAGTTCTAAACCTCTCCCAGGCGCGCTCCGCCATCTCCTTTTCGAGCATTATATGCTCGCAGAAGGAGTTGGCGGCGGCCCACGCGCTCGCGCTCCGCACGATTGCCGCAATCATGCTGCCGAGCGAGAGGACTTCCACCCCGATGGCTGCCACGAGTTCACGCCTCGGCGCCTCCCACGCCGGGCAGTCCGCCAACGTGTGCAGCCCCGAGTCCTCGCTCGTGTCGCAGTGATGGCACTCAGATGTTGGCTCCTTCCTGATCCGATACATTTGGTCCCCGAAGCTCCCCTTCCCAGAGATCACCTACGTCATTCGGTACGAGAGGCTTCCGTGTCATCTTTCTAGCCAATCCTCCATGATGGGCCTTACCGCCACTATTGCGGCGTGCCCTGCGCTTGATGGCCCAAGTCGTTCCTTCCACTCCACCACGATGGCCTGGCGGACCTGGAACTGCACGGCCTCGATTTCTCGAGGCTCGGGGTTCCGTCCCTGCTCTCGCGCCTCCTTTCGTCACTGGTACAGTTGCGAAAGGGCTCTCGCCTCCTGGTCGCATGGCGGAGTTCCGGCAAGGAGACTCTGATGAGTAGTACCTACTTAACAAATAAAACAAAACGTTTTTTATACCGACTTAACTTAGGGCATTAAGGTAATATGCTTACTGTTCAACTCTCTAAATAATGTTTCAGAACACCGAGTTTCTAATATACTACAAAATACTTTTTTTTAATTGTAGAGCTCATGCTAGCCAATGTGACTTTCTATGCTTGTTTCGGAACGCTATCAGCAATGTCAATGACATTTTAAAGGTGACATTTCTTTGTCAAACTTAGTCAAGGTGTCAGATGATTATTTTATTGAAAATCGTGTGAACTGTGAAACTTTCGTAGTTTTTGTGTGTTTGGGTTGATTTGGTTTAAGTGTCAATCTTTGAAAGTAAAAAGTAGGCGGTCTTAGCGATTAAGCGTGAATTAGTGATTGAATATCATGATTATTAGTTTTCTGTCGTGAGTAGTAAAATTATCAGACTACCAAGATGATGAACCAATACATGAAGGAATTAGAACAAGTGAATATTTAGATAAAAGCTAAAATGTAAGTTGCAGAATAAAGCAATAAGTATTTGTACATTATCATTTTGTTTTTGAAATTGTAGGACCCGTTTGACCCAGATGAATTCGTTGAAAGAATGGTGAGACGAAGCATGCAGGAGTCACGTTTGAAAGATGACCAGTTCGATCCTGAAATGATACATGATATTTTCACACAAGCTATTCAGGATTTAAAGGTTTGTCTAACTTAAATAATTTCGTTAATAATGTGATACTATTGAGAATCATGAATCTGAATGTTTTACTGTTTTTCACTATACATAAATATTCACTGATAGATTCTAAGTAGATGTCATTCAGATGTCTTCACATCAACCTGATTTGATGATGAAGACAGAATGTAGAATTCTTCAATGGTTATTAGCAAAACTCGAATTGGGACTTATTTTGTTTCTCTTAACATGTCCTATAAATTATATTTAGTATCAAGAATGTCTTTTAGTTTTTTATTATTATTAAAATTAATATCTTAAGCGAGGAAGTCTATGTTTAGACTACTTAATATACTGTTTTTTTAATAATATACTTTAAAATATAACTTTATTGGCATTAAAAGGTACATTAGTAATATTCAGAGTTCATATTAATTCTGGTGAACCACATAGGCATAGGTATACATTATTTTATGTACAGGTTCTCCAAGAGAGGCAGGAAAGAAAATGTACAAGGCTAGAGCAAACAGTCCAAGAAGAAGAAAAGTTATATGGTGCCAAGCTAGCTGAAATAATGGATCAACATACTGTATGTATTTAAAAACTGATCAGTCCAATAGTTTTCAAGTTATTCTTAATGCATGATCTGTGGTGCTATCCTATGAGTAATATTGTGATATACGCACCAATCGAGTGTTTGCAGGCTTAGTAGTTAAAAGTGCTCCACAAGGCAGCAACTATTGTAGTGTTTAAGGAGTGTACTAATGAACTATTATCTCTCCAAAACTAAATGAATGAAATGAGTTCACATGTAACCATAGTTGGTGCAATTCAGTTAAAAGATGGAGTAATTAAAACATTAGGAGAATGAAGTTTCAATTTAGATGTAATATCTTTAAACTGTTTCACAAAAAAGAAGGATTATCTATATACATAGTTTTTAAATATTTAATAAGATGTGGCAGTAGTGCATTCGACTGCTACATCGGAGGTTGCAGATTCAATTCCCACTCAGTGCAAATATTTGTATGCATGAATATGTCTATTTGCATTGGTCTGGGTGTTTCTATGTATATTTACAAAAGACAATGTATCTAAGTATGTATATTCGCATTCTAGAACCCATAACACAAGCTAGTTAAGCTATGCTTGCTTTGGGTCTAGGCGGTGTTGTATAGAATGTCCTAGAATATTTATACTATTTATTTACATTACAGCATTGTGTCGGTGTATTCAGCGCACTAGACGAACGTATGTCTCGTTGTGGTGGCCGAGCATTAGATGTGGGTGAAAAACTTGGTGCAGCCCGGGCGCCACGGGCTAGGGCGGCTGCTGCCAGAGACCTGTTGTCACATCTCTCGCATTTTTTAAGCCCAGGACCTGTGCTTATTGATTTGTTCAATGATGCTAATAAGGTTTGTTGCATTCACATGATATTTAAATGTTAATTGCATGAAAATATGCAGAGTTGCATTGATATACCTACATATTGTAGTATTGAAGGCAATAGCCCATATTATATCGGAACAAAGATTTTGATGGTGAAATGTGGATGTATACAGAAGGTATATTATAAAGGTATGTATAAACTGAACTGTTTAGGAAAATGTTTCACAACAGCAACCTCTTCCAGCTTGTTTTAAATCCCACACGATTCAGAACTGGGAACATACCATCATTACTTGATCTTATAATGACCAATGACAACACTTTGTTGTCGAACATAAAACATCAATCCGCAGTGGGAAAAAGTGATCACTGTGTCCTACGCTTCACAATGCAAATACAGACTGATTTTTCATCCTCTGCACAGCCACAATAATAATAATAATAATAATAAAGCATATTTATTCAAGCACAGCCACAATTGAGGCAATATTATCAACAGATTGACTATACAAATTTCAATCCGGATTTACTCGACATTCTTGAGGAGGTGCAAACAAACAACACCACAGAAATTTTCTGGGAGTCCCTAAAGACAGCTATACACACAAACATAAATAAACATGCTCCAAGGCGCATTGCGAAACAAAAACATAATAATAAACCCTGGATAAAACTGGATGTCATAAAACTAACACTAGAGAAACGGAAATTGTGGGATATCTACCAAAACACCAAAAATACCATGGACTACCACAGATACAGAGACATGAACAACAAATGTGTTGATGAGTCCAGGAGACAGAGGAAGCGTTACGAAGCTAATATACTGAACAGTGGTGAAAAACCCTTCTACTCATACATACGTAGGTGTGTCACTTCCAAAGTTGCAACTCCACCGGCAGTAAGGGACTGTCGAGGGAACTTGGTAACCAAACCAATAGATATAGCAAACGCATTTGCTGAAGAATTCAACAAGGCCTACTCTATTGAGCTGGACCTTACCAACATGCCTTTTTATTTTATTTTTTTTATCGTGCGGAAATCCCTTCGGTTACCCCCCCCGCCGGCCAGCGGGGGCGGTTATGTCGGGCTTGCACCGACTAAAACCGCACGCCGTCTCGGGTCTTCAGACGCCGGGGTGTAAGGTTACCCATAGAGCATATCCCTCGCACCCCGGCTGACCCTGGGCCATCTCACCACTAACAGCATCGCTCATCCTGTCTCCTCTGAAAGCAGAGGAGTCCGGAGAGCGATGTGTTCCCACCACGTTGGCCGACGATCAATGCCAACCCTATGAAGGGGTGAAGGGGAAGCCATTGACCGCCGCCCAGGGTGTACCGGCCGCTCCGATTCCGTTCCCCCCGGACTGCAGCGGGATCGGAATCGGAGCGACACTCGAGGAGGTTACCCAACACACACCCCCCTTACCAACATGCCTACTGTTCATAAAGTTGCCCAGGTCGACTCGTCTCTATGCAATGTTACTTTTATGGAGGGGGAAGTTGCCAAGATTCTGCAACAACTCAATGTGAACTCCTCCCCAGGACCTGACGACATACCCAACACCATACTCAAGAACAGTGCCGAGCACTTAACTACAGTTTTAACCAAACTGATGCAATCCGCATTTGACAGTGGACACCTTCCCCAAGACTGGAAGCATGCTATCGTGACACCTGTATACAAAAGTGGTGACAAAACCGATCCTGGAAAGTTCCGACCTATTAGCTTAACCAGTAATATTGGTAAATGTATGGAAAAAATTAAATGCGAACAAATCAGGAGATTTCTAAACCGAGAAAATATTATCTCTGTCAGACAGCATGGGTTCGTTGAGAAGAGGTCTACTGTAACCAACTTACTGTCCTGTGTACGCGCATGGTCAAAGGAGCTAGAAAATAATAGGCCTGTGGATATAATTTACCTGGACTTTGAACGTGCGTTCGATAAAGTTCCGCATCATAGACTTTTATTGAAACTGGAACACTTTGGTATAAGAGGCAACCTCCTAAAATGGTTGGAAAATTATCTTCTAAACAGAACATACCAAGTTAGGGTTGGAAACACATTGTCAGACACAAAGCAAGTCTTGAGCGGAGTTCCCCAAGGGTCAGTTCTCTCACCCATTTTATTCAACATTTTTACCACTGACCTAATTGCACTGATTGAGTCTGACTCAAGCTTCTTCGCAGATGATGGAAATTTTTTTGGCAATCCACTAATAAAATCAGGACAACTACAGGCAGACCTTAACAAATTACAAGAATGGACCACATACTGGGGAGCTAAACTCAATGCCAATAAGTGCTCTGTCCTGCGGCTAGGAAAAAATAACCCTGAAATACCATATAAAATAGGTGACTTGACAATTCATACAGTAAAATTTCAAAAAGACCTGGGTGTCACCATGACTGGTGATCTAAAATGGGCAGAGCATATAAATAACATTGGCAAAAGAGCTAACTCCTTCATTTATGTTATACGAAGATCCTTTCAATTTATGGAACCTTCCGTGTTCATCAAGATATACAAAACATATGTTAGACCCCTACTAGAATATGGATATCAAATCTGGAACCCCTACTTTGTAAAGGACATCGACATACTGGAGAGTACTCAAAGAAGAGCTACAAAAATGCCATACGGCTTCCGACGTAAGCCTTATGAAGAACGCCTGAAACTTTTAAAATTGACAACTCTTCAGGAACGAAGAAGAAGAGGTGATCTCATCGAGACCTACAAAATATTAACACAGAGGTATAACTTGCCCAATATACAGGATATGTTTGTGTTTCGGGAAAAAGCGTACTCGTCACGGGGACACAGCCTCACTCTCAGCCGGACACACTCACACTCACTGCCTATCACTCTCTTAGCAACCGCGTAGTGCATATGTGGAACAAACTACCTGCAAATGTTGTGACTGCCCCATCTGTGAACAGTTTTAAATCACGCCTAGACAAATGGCTAAAAACTAAGAATGAAACCCTACGAATACTGTGATATGGACATACCAACAAGTTGCTGCTCGTCCATTATATTTTTTTTTTTTGTGTTTCAATTTATATCTGCGATCAGCCTCTGGCTTTTAGCGGATGTGGTGGAAGGTTTCACTTTTCAGAGCGTGTCCTCCAGCGAGGACATCAACTCCCTATTCGGAACAAGAGACCACATCTTTTCTCTTGAGGCGCTTGTTGTAGCTAGGTGTTAGTAGCTTTGTTGCCAGTGCATTAGGATAGCTTTTGAGTCTTTGTTCGTATTGCTCTCTTGTCCTTGAAATTTCCTCCTTTACACTCCTAATCTCGAGTTGCTCGTGAATTTCCTTATTGGTGGTGAACCAAGGAACGTTGGAAATCGTGCGAAGTATTATATTTTGCATGCGTTGGAGCATTGCTATATTTGAGTTGCATGCACTTCCCCATAGCTGGATACCATACAGCCAGACAGGTTTCAGTACTGACTTATAAATTAAGAGCTTATTGTTGAGGGATAGTTTACTATTTCTACCGAGGAGCCATAGCAAGTTGGTATAGCGTATCTTGAGCTCATCTCGCTTCATTTTTATGTGTTGCGCCCATGTTAATCGTCGGTCGAGGTGTAGGCCTAGGTATATCGTACAGAGTCCTGGTGAGGCAGTGTAGTGGCTCCCAGCCGTACAGAAGGGCAGTTCCCTTTCCGAAGTGTGAATGTGATGTGAGTTGACTTTGCCTCACTAGCTCTAATTCTCCACCGCTGCAGCCAGCTGGACACATTATTCAGGCCTTTTTGAAGCATTTCAGAGGACGTGGCAGGATCTTTATCACTGGCTAAGATTGCGGTATCATCAGCAAATGTAGCAGTAATAGTCCCCTCTGCTTGAGGTAAGTCTGATGTATACAGAGTATATATAACAGGACCCAGCACCGACCCCTGGGGAACTCCAGCCCTGATTTCATGGCATACAGAAGTCTTGTTGCCCTCTTTGACTTGGAATAGCCGTCCCATTAGGTATGACTGTAGCAGCTGATAGTAGCAATGCGGCAGCAGAGTTTTAATTTTGTAGAGAAGCCCCTTGTGCCAGAGTCGGTCAAAAGTTTACTGGATGTCGAGAAATGCTGCGGAACAATACTCTTTTTCTTCCAGACTTTTTCTTATTTTTTCACTCACCCTATGGATTTGCTCGATTGTGGAGTGATGCTGTCTGAACCCGAATTGATGTTCCGGAATAATCTTATCCCTATGTAAGATGGGCAGAATTCTTTGTAGGAGCAACCTTTCAAAGACCTTGGATAGGATTGGCAGAAGGCTGATTGGTCTGTAGGAGGTAACTTCACCCGGTGGTTTCCCTTTTTTTTTTTTTTTTTATCGTGCGGAAATCCCTTCGGATACCCCCCCGCCGGCTAGCGGGGGCGGTTATGTCGGGCTTGCACCGACTAAAACCGCACGCCGTCTCGGGTCTTCAGACGCCGGGGTGTAAGGTTACCCATAGAGCATATCCCTCGCACCCCGGCTGACCCTGGGACATCTCACCACTAACAGCATCGCTCATCCTGTCTCCTCTGAAAGCAGAGGAGTACGGAGAGCGATGTGTTCCCGCCACGTTGGGTATTGGCCGACGATCAATGCCAACCCTATGAAGGGGTGAAGGGGAAGCCATTGACCGCCGCCCAGGGTGTACCGACCGCTCCGATTCCGTTCCCCCCGGACTGCAGCGGGATCGGAATTGGAGCGACACTCGAGGAGGTTACCCAACACACACCCCACCCGGTGGTTTCCCTGGTTTGTGTATCCTAATGATATTCGATATTTTCCACTCCTGAGGGTAGTGCTGAACTCGTAAGATACCATTATATAGCGTAGTAAGGAATGTCACTGCCTTTTTTGGTAGATGTTTGAGACACTCTTTGGTTATGAGGTCGAACCCAGGCGCTTTCTTATCCTTCAAGTCTCTTATGGTCTTGCAGACTTCTCCAAATGTTACCGGTGTAGGTGGAAGACACATCTGGTGATCCTGCAGGAGGACCCTATCAATTTCCTCCTCAAAACCCTTGTCGTTACTGTCATTAGGGCTAAATGTTTTGGACAGGTGTTCAGCAAATGCATCGGCTTTTTCTTGGGGTGTTCTTGCCCATTTTTGGTTTCTCCTAATCGGTGGTTTAGCAAGCTCCGGTCTATTGTACGATTTTGAAAATTTCCACAGCGAATAATTCGTTGCCTTAGTTGCAGTCAACGTCTCTAGCTGGGTCTGGAGGGTATCATCACGCCATGTTTTTAACTTTTCTTTTAGTTCCTTGCCCGCCTTGTTAAATTTAGCTCTATCTTCGATACTCCTATTTTGATGCCACATTCGTCGCAACCGCCGCTTTTCCAGTACAGCTTTCTTGATGGAAATAGGATAGTTAGTCTGCTCTTTGCGGTCAGTGGGTGTGGGTGTACTCTTCCAACATGCATTTTGTATAAGTGAGGTTATGTGTCTTGTGGCATCCTCTACCTCCTTGGGCGTCTTTAGAGCTACTTTAGGTTGTATATTATCCTCAATGTAGTCACGGATAGATACCCAGTCTGTACGATTATTATACAATGTTTCTGGTCTCGATATTTGTATTATCTTTATACTCATAGTTAGCAGGACGGGAGTGTGATCAGAAGAGCCATCGTAACATGGTTCCGCTTTAAAATAATGTTTAGATAGTCCTTTTGTAACAAAAAAATCCACCAGGTCCGGTACTCTCGCAGGATCAGTTGGCCAGTATGTGGGCTCCGCGGTTGTGATCGTAGACATGTCCATTATATAATAATAATAATAATAAATAAAAAATGTTAGGATCTCCTCTCTTATTCTGATTCCTCATCTGAAACTAATCCCAACTAAGTTGGAGTCGGCTTTTCAGTCTAATTATGAAGCGGCTGAAGCGCGATATTTTTCGTGAAGCGAGCCTTCTACAACCCACTGGCGATATCGTAGTTCTACAGTTAGACTAGTTCTCTGATTTTTATGGGCTCAAACTACCCGTAATGACTGCCACAGGTCGAGTCTCAATATGTTAAGAAAGGTTATCCATTCTAAGACTGACCTGGCTAGTATTTCTTAACTTTGCAATGTTTTAAACTTATTCAGTTCCCACTTAGCCACAATCCCTTCTCATATTTTGATTGACTTATACTTACTTCTTACTAAAAGTTCTAGTGGGGACTAAACTTGACTTATGCTGGTTTACTTTTAGTAAAGGTGCTATTAGCAGTTGCTTCGCTGTCTACCTTTTTTTTTTTTTTTTTTTTCGTGCGGAAATCCCCTCGGATACCCCCCCGCCGGCCAGCGGGGGCGGTTATGTCGGGCTTGAACCGACTAAAACCGCACGCCGTCTCGGGTCTGCAGACGCCGGGGTGTAAGGTTGCCCATAGAGCATATCCCTCGCACCCCGACTGACCCTGGGCCATCTCCGGTTTCGAGATGGCCCCCTCGGGTTTTGGAACCACGGTGTCCCCGGTTTGGGGGAGGGGCGCTAGTCGCCCCACCGTCCCGGCCTGCTTCTGCTGGGGTGACAGGTGGCCTCACCCGCCACCCCCAGGCCTGCGCTCATGGAGGACGGAGGTCGTTAAGCGACCTCCGGCGCCTGAGTTGCCTGCGACGCGCGGCGAGCAAGTTGCGGGCTCGGCGGACCGGGAGAGTTCTAAGTCTCTCCCGGGCGCGCTCCGCCACCTCCTTCGCGAGCATTACATGCTCGCAGAAGGAAGCGGCGGCGGCCCATGCGCTCGCGCTCCGCACCATTGGCGCAATCATGCTGCCGAGCGAGAGGACTCCCACCCCGATGGCTGCCACGAGGTCACGCCTCGGCGCCTCCCACGCCGGGCAGTCCGCCAGCGTGTGCAGCCCTGAGTCCTCGCTCGCGTCGCAGTGATGACACTCAGGCGTTGGCTCCTTCCTGATCCGATGCAGGTGGTCCCCGAAGCACCCCTTCCCTCGATGGGCCTTACCGCCGCTATTGCGGCGTGCCCTGCGCTTGGTTGCCCAAGTCGTTCCTTCCACTCCACCACGATGGCCTGGCGGAGCTGGGACTGCACGGCCTCGATTTCTCGAGACTCGGGGTTCCATCCCTGCTCCCGCGCCTCCTTTCGCCACTGGTACAGTTGCGAAAGGGCTCTCGCTTCCAGGTCCCATGGCGGAGTTCCGGCAAGGAGACTCGCCGCCTCGAAGGAGATCGTGCGGTACCCTCGGATGACCCTGATGGCCAGAACTCGCTGCGGAGCGCGCAGCATCCGCACAGTTCTGGTCCTCAGGGCCTCCGCCCATATTGGGCACCCATACAGGGCCATGGACCGCACGATCCCCGCGTAAAGTCTCCTGCAGGAGTCATCGGGCCCCCTCATGTTGGGCAACAGCCGAGCCAGAGCAAGAGCTGTGCCCTTCAATTTGGGGGCCAGACTTCGGATGTGCTCTCCGAAGTCCCATCGGCCGTCGAGCACGAGCCCCAAATTATTCATTTGGGGCTTGATGCCGATGCGATTTCCTGCCACGATGAGACTGGATCCCTCGGGTGGCTTGCTCCGAGGCCCATGGAAGAACAGGGCCTCGGTTTTATGCAGGGCCACCTCGAGACCCAGCCGCCGGATCCGCCTAACGACTTGGGCAACCGCGGTCGTGGCCTTTCGGGTCGCTTCGCGGTATGTCGCCCCGCACGCCGTCACGAGCGTGTCGTCCGCGTAGCACGTGACGGCGGCACCGCCTACGAGCTCACCGCGAAGCACCCAGTCGTATCCGATGTTCCACAGGAGCGGCCCCAGGACCGATCCCTGTTGTACACCGCACGACATTTCACGCCGACCGAGACCGGTCACGGTTGGGTAGATGACGGCTCTCTCCGTCAAATACGCCCCGACTATGCGGCGGAGGTAGAGAGGCACTTCGTGATACACGAGCGCCTCCCTAATGCAACTCCAGGGCAAGGTGTTGAACGCGTTGGCGATGTCCAGGGACACCGCCAACATCACCTCACCCCGGGCTACTGCATCCTCCGCCAGAGCCCTCACGCGCATGATGGCATCCACGGTGGAGCGCCTCTGGCGGAAGCCATATTGGCCATCCGCCAGGTCCGGCCCCACTCTTGAGAGGTGCTCGACGAGGCGCTTCGCAATTACTCTTTCAAAGAGCTTGCACACCTCGTCGAGCAACACTATGGGCCGGTAGGCGGACGGCGAGTCCGCCGGGCGCCCCTCCTTTCGGATGAGGACCAGTTTCCCCGTCTTCCACAATTTCGGAAACTGGCCCCGCTCCAAACATGCGCTGAGAAGCCCTCTCAGTCGGGGCTCGAGAGCGTCGTCGACTAGAGCTAGGACCCACGCTCGGCCTGGAATGCCGTCGGGTCCCGGGGCGGTGTGTTTGGCTCTTAGCCTTCTCACCGCCAGCTCTAGTTCTACCCAAGTGACCTCGGGCACGTCGTCGTCTTCCACGTCGGGCGCCATGCGCAACCGAGGCGGAGTCATCTGCGGTGGAACATGTTCCACCGCCCGCGCTGGGAACAGGGAGCCAACAACTCCTCCGAGCAGATCCGGCTGGAGACACCGGGTTAACGGCGGGGCCTTGGGGCGCAGCTTGCCCCTCACCATCCGGTAGGGCCGCCCCCAAGGGTCCCGCTTCAGCGTCTCCAGCAGCTCGCGGAAGGCGTCCCGTTTGGAACGCCTTATCTCCGCTCGGAGGGCTCGTCTGACCTCCCTGTATCCCTCGTACAACTCCGCCTCTCGGGCCTCCGCATCTGCGGGGCGGCGACGCCTCCTACGGAATCGGGCCCACCGGCGGTGCGTGATCACGCAGCCCCGTCTGAGCTGCGCGATCTCCGACGACCACCAGTAGACCTGACCCCTCGGATTATAGGGCGGAGCCCTAGGCATCGCCGCGTCACAGACACGGGTCATGGCCTCCCGGAACCACTCCGCCTCATCGTCTATGCAGACAGGCCTGTCCGGCGCAGGGGCCCAGGCCTGTACGATGGCGGCTTCCAGGAGGAGCTCCCGATCAAGTCGCTTAAGCGCCCAACGTGGCTCGGGTGGAGCCGGTGCAGCCGGCGCGTCGCTCGCAGGGGGGGACACGTCAAACCGAATGTATCGGTGATCCGAACTTGTGTCCTCCCCCAAAACGACGCGCCAGCCCTGAACACGTCGCGCCAACGAGGGGCTCGCGAACGATAGGTCCACGATGGAGCTACCCCTCGAGGTCTCGAACGTGTCCACGGCTCCCCGATTTAGGAGGACTAGGCCGAGTCGTGCGGCCCAGTCCACCAGTGCCCTGCCTCTATGCCCCGTCGCGCCCCTTTCGTGTCGGGAACCCCAGGCATACGACCAGGCGTTGAAGTCCCCGAGCACAAGGACCGGACGGGGCTGGCAGGCATTGACGACGACGGCCAGCTGACGGAGCCACTGCTCATATGCAGCTTGGTCTCGGTTCGGCGTGATATAAGCGGCCACGACCGCTATGTCGCCAACCGCTGCCGCCACGCAGCCGGGTCCCCTTGCAACGACGGCAAGAGGGGGGCTGCCGGCGGCAGGGTTGTGCACCAGTGCCGCCGACCCATCCAGCGCGGTTTCCCAGGTAGGCCCGAGGAACCGGTGGGTGTATGGGTCGGCGACAGCGGCGACATTTATGGCCCACTGTGCCATGCTCTGGCGCAGAAGGTCCTGAGCATGGGCACCGTGGCCAACGTTCACCTGCAGGATGCGGAGTTGAGGATCCATTATGGAACCCCCATCTCCGCATCCCGCTGCGAACTAGGGGCGGAAGGCCGGCCTCCCGGCTTCGGCTCCCCTCCGGCGCAGGCCTTGCTGCCAACCCTATGGTCAGCCGGCTTGCCCCCCGCTGCACATCTGAAGCAGTGCAACGGGGCGCTACACGTGCCGGCCTTATGACCGGGCTGGCCACAGCGGAAGCAACGGTCACCCGCCGTTACCTCCGCTGTGCAGTGCACCCCCACATGGCCCACCGACAGGCACCTGAAGCACCTGGCCGGTCGGGCCTGCAGGAGCCGTGCCTGCGCCCTCAGGAAGCCTCCTACCAGGAGGCTCCGCCCGTCAGCGACCTTTTGGGCCGCCGCGATAGGGCAGCCGACAACTGCTGCCCCCTGTCCACCGCGGCCGAAGCGTATAGCTCCGGCCTTAATTGTGTCCGGGGAGCAGTCCCCGGCTTCCGCCACGGCGAGCCTGAGCTCTTCTGCCGTGACGGAGTCATCCAGGCCCGTAATGCGCACTTCTGCGCATTTAATGGGCCTGGACACCCGGACGTCGGCTGCGTCTCGAAACTCTCCGATACCGCCGAGGTATTTGGCGTCACCTCCACGCTTGCCTGCTGCGCGACCTCTGCGCAGACTCCGTCATTTTCCTTGTCCGTATTAATGCCTGTGTTGTTGTTTTTTATTGGTTTCCGGTCCGTTTTATTATTCATGATATTTATGTTGTCCATAGCATATCCCACGAGTATGGGGGAAAGGTGGTCCATCCAGGCGGTGCCCCCTGCACCTGGATAAGCCTATATACTATGGAGGTCGGCTGGTATCCATAGGTTTTTACGACTTTGCTGTCGGGTGTTATAGACTTTTCCTTGTCGTGGGCCGGCCAATAAAGGCAAGCCCTCCGGTCAGCAAGATCACAGCGTACCCTTCTGGAGCCACCAGTTAGGTCGTTGCTGATCACCTACCGATTACGGAACGCGAGAGGATGGCTAGTCCTCTCTCACCGGCGGCGGCACAAGTGCCCGTCGGCCCCATCGTTAGCAGTGGGCCAACCCGCCCCTGGATCCCGCAGGACCCTATGGTGGCCTCAGCCACAAACACCATCGCTCATCCTGTCTCCTCTGAAAGCAGAGGAGTACGGAGAGCGATGTGTTCCCGCCACGTTGGGTATTCGCCGACGATCAATGCCAACCCCATGAAGGGGAAGCCATTGACCGCCGCCCAGGGTGTACCGGCCGCTCCGATTCCGCTCCCCCCGGACTGCAGCGGGATCGGAATCGGAACGGCACTCGAGGAGGTTACCCAACACACACCCCTGCTTCGCTGTCTACCTCACAGTCCAGTATCTCTTGTCTATCATGCTCAATTTTCACAGTATTGGTATTTTGGACTGTGCAAGCATCCATTGCTATGTTAACTGTGAACTTTCACCCATTTTGTATTTCAGTTGCATGAAGCTGCAGACATAATTCAGAAACTCCACACCATTGCTCAAGAGCTACCTCCAGACAAATTTGAAGTTGCCAAGAAGAAGATAGAAGCCAAATATGATGAGATTGAGAGGAATCTTATTGATGAGTTTGTTAAAGCTCAGAACCAGGGCAATATGGCAACAATGAAGGACATAGCCAATATCATGACCAACTTTAAAGGATATTCTCAGTGTGTTGATGCCTTTATTGAAACAAGTCAAATGGTGAGTGTAACAACTTTATTGATTGCAATTTTGCTTTACTTTTTAGTAATAATGGAAAAGTAAATTCAATTCAAATATGTAATGGATGGCTTGGGTTGATATGATCTTGTAACAATAGACTTGTAATTACATATAATGAACAGCATAAAAATAAGTATGTAGTAGTAGTACTAGTTTATTATATATTAGTAGATATTTTAGTACAAGAAAATTGGAGTTGCCCAGCGAACATCATAAATACATGACATTTATAAATGTAACATTTAAAAAAAACTGAATTCAAACTGATATCTAAAATTTTTTTTTTCAGAACACTCTTCTAGGCAAAGATATCTTCTCATCTGTGTTGCCACTCTGCAAGAAAAACTACAATATTATTAGCAATGTGTTCCCCAACCCTGACCAGGTGATGAGTAAATTCGTGCTCAACATCTTTCTCCTAAAGCTTCAGAAATACATCCAGACGAAACTAGCTGACAAGAGCGACATTGACAAATATTTGAAGAATCTTTATGAGATGTATACTAGGTACTATCATTTTTTTAAATAATACCCTAGAAATTTCTATAGTATTACTGTATAGTAATAGCTTGCCCTTTAGAATACTTATTTTGGGACATGGATTAAATACTCTATTAGACACTCGATAGTCTAACCTAAATAAAAGTATGGGGCCTGGTGTAAGCCGTTTCTCTCGGGGCGTGGAGGAGTGGACCCTGGTCTCCAAAATGCAAGCTGTGGATGCAACCAGGATTGAAGCTAGAATGATGTTGATTATGAGTCTTATCAAACCAATACAACTGTTCTTTTTAGTACTCAACGCGTTTGCGACGAGCTAGTTCAAGCTGGTCTCGTATCAGCGGAAGGTAATTCTACTACGGGGGAGCTTCGTCGGGATGCGCTAGTCAACGGAGCTATGGCCGGCGCCAACGATGGATACACGAGTATGGAGACAAGGCGACTCAAAGCGGTGCTCTCCAACGCATTGAATGTATACTACACTGAGAAGCAACATGTCAAGAAGCAGATACAGGGCGGCGGGTATGTTACAATTTGTTGGCAGGATTAGTCTACTATAGTACTACCGTTATTAGGGTGTATGAGGACCCACCAAGATCAGGACCTATGCCAACCTCAACTGCAAGCCGGAACACCTGCTGAATGACACACTAGACTTTAGTGCAGGCTGTCCTGTTGGGGGTTCAGACGGCAGTCGCGCGTGCGATAGCCAACCAAACTAACTTATAAAAAAGAAGAGTAAGTGATTAGACCCTGGGCTAGTGCAAGTTTTGGTACAGTGTAAGCTTTGGATGCAAACAGGATTAGTTGCTCGGATAGAGATGTTGAAGTTGGATAGAAATATTCACACCTAAAGTCTGAAGTGGAAACCACCTGACGTCTAAACCTTAAATACTTTTCCTCCACAGCTTCCAAGAGCTGCGTCGTGATCTGCAAGCGGTTATCGGAACTCGGGCAAATATTAACATTGCTCAGATAGAGAATTATGGTGGCGAGACCTTTTTAAGTGAACAGCTCGTCCAGAAGATGTTCAACGATTCGAAGACTTCTTTTACCCGGTGTAAGACTGTGAGTACCTATTATACTAATACTGTTCCAATCATATTACAATATTATTACCATTGCCTATAAGCGACTATCTCCATAGCAGAGCGGGAATGAGACTAATGTAACCTTATATATGCCCTATACCTTTCGTTTATAATAAGCTAACTTGTATTCGACACGGAATGCAATGTTTTTAGTTATCATGCACATATACACAATTACAAAATCTTTATGTACCAAATCAGAAAATAGAAAACAATATTATCACAAAGTATCCAATACTCCTATTGAATAAGTTGTGTGTTGTCCAAAATATGCTACTTGTCTTAGTTATGTGTGTTGACATATATGGCTAATGGATGTATTGCTTATTCTTAGTGAAAGATAATATTAGTAGAAAGCACTCGAAACAAGCGGACTTGCATGAAATGTTTAATGACTATAGATGAAGCTCGTGAAGTGTGTTAGGACAGCTGATAGCTAGCTGTTGTCTCTGCCTATCGCGGAGGTAAAAAGGCGTGAGTACATGTATGTATGAAAAGGTTTCTAGGTAAATGACACATGTATGACTGAAACTATTACTTAAGTTCTTTATCAGTGATAAAACATAGGTATATTAACAAATTATACACTTTCAGCTTTGCACAGCTAATGAGGTGTCGAGCACAACAGTGACTTTGCTCGAAATACTGATACAAAATTTGCTCATTGAGCATGTTGATTATGCTTTAGACCTGGGATTGCAGTCCATACCGATTGCTGAAAGCAAGTCACCACCGCAGGTAAAAATGTTCTTTGTATGCCACTGCAATTTTGGCCTGAGCTATTCAGATAGAGCAGTATGGTATTCGACTCATCATCTTCACAGCGATTTCCCAATTATCTAGAGAGTGCACTTTGAAGCCCGAGGTCCGCTTATTATTTTTATTAGTAAACCTATCAGCTTTTCCGAGAGCGACTGCCGTCTGACCTCCCAACTTTGACAGAAAAGCCTGCGCCAGGGCCTCGTCCGTTGTTTAGCTGGTGCATCGACTTGCAAGAGAGGTTGGCTTGGGCCTACATCTACTATTCTTGCATCCTACTATTCTTGTTAAATGATAAATGCAAAAGTTTGGATAGATGTATGGACATTATTTGTTGCTGAAACACCCAAGAACTGCTGAGTTAGCATTGGCTACCCCAGGAATATGTTTCTGTGGCTCGTCGGTACGGGAATAACACGTCTCACGGGCGGAAACGCGTGAAATCGGTAGTGCTAACTTTATACGAACATTGACATTCATGTCACTTGCATTATAATTATGCAAAACCATTGAATGATTAATGGCTAAGTAATTAAAGTATGCGTATGACTCAATTATAACGGAATGAGTTATGATTGATCAATTGATAACCCGACGAACTGAATACTGAGTCTGAGTTCATTGCTCGCGTTGTATTAGGTGGTAGACAGTATCTCTAGGTCGCGCTAACACAATATTATGAAAATTCACAGTATACACGTTCGTGATCGGATTGAATTGAAAATTCTCAACCTCCAGGTGCGCTTGGTCGCTCGCGATATAATTTTGACATATTTACCCCCAGGTCGCGCATCAATAAAATCATTTGCTCGCGATAATATCAGTTGAGGCGTACAGGGCCCTACCAACATCCTTGTGGCCCAACTCAATCACACCTGCTAAACGGACAGCGAACGGCAGTCGCTCCCGGAAAAGCCGACATACCAATGAAAGTGCAAACTTTGAACGCAACTGGGAAATGGCTATGAGGATGATGATGATGCTCGTGATCAAATGAGGACCGAGGCAATTGAATGGTGAAAGTCTTCAGAAGAGTCACATTTTAAGCTGCGTCCAAGTGTGTGTTATATACGCGTATTATATTATATTAGAGAATTGTACGGAGACTAGATCGCCCAGTCAAACCATCAACTCGGTTTTGGGGGACAAAGAATGTAGCATATGTATATATATATAATTTAATAAATAAAAAAAAGGCGACGAAACAGTGATGGTGATAAAATCTATTGGAAAAGTTAGAATTTCATTAAATTATGATTTGGTTCGAAAGAAATTACGATTTACCTAATCAAATAACTTTACGTTTATAATATTAGTAGGATTAGTAGGATAATAAAGAATGACATTTAGCTTACTTACTTTCAGATTTACTTCTTCGATATAGTGAAACAAGCCAATAAAATTGTGAGAATGTTTGAGGAACACTTTCAGGAATCGGTGTTGCCTTGTTTGACGTAAGTATATAGTTTGTATGTATATTTTATATATATATCTCCGAAGGAAGATATCTCTCATCTACTTAACTCATACCAAATAAAGTAAAACAAAAATTAGTTTCATTTCAATAGTTAATAAATTTCAGTTCAACTTCTAAACAAAATGAGTGTATGCATCGCAAGACAACCATCATGGATCAACTCGAGAACAAGTTGGACGCAGGCTTGGAGCGAGCCATTGTGGCCATTGTTAGCTGGGTTAAAATTCACTTGCAAACTGAGCAGAAAAAAACTGACTTCAAACCCGAAGGAGACATCGATACAATTGCCTCATCGGTAAATGCACAGTGTAGTACTGCCGTTATCTTAAATGCTTTGTCATAGTTTTTTTATTATCTGTCTCGCTCGCTCTCTACATTTTAGGGAGCACCAAAATGACATGCTTTGTGACTTTTAAGACCGGACGATTCAGATTCTGTCGGCCGTACTATAATATAAACACAGTAGTAACGCGTGTGCAAATAATAATAATAATAATTAAAGTAAAACTTAAACTTAAAGCAACTTAAAGTAACCACCTATCAACACATTAACCGTGTTTTTACTACCTTAGTACTCTAAAAAACGTCCGTGTCATTGAATATGTCTCATCTTTTATCATCATTCGTATCAAATAAATGTATTACGTCACCAGGCATGCTTGGCGGTGGTGTCATATCTGAACAATGTGATGGACAAGATTCATGGAGGACTGGAGGGTGATAACCTGCACGCAGTCACCCTTGAGCTCGCTGTGCGCCTACACAGAATCATATACGAACATCTCCACAACTATCAGTTTAATTCCGCTGGTAAGTTGCATTTAACGAGAAAACTATTTTCATTATAAGGAGGAACCTGATTCCCATAAAAACATAGACTTCATGGTAATACAGAACTTGGCCATAATCACAACTATCACAACTATCGGCACTGGCTACATCAGTTAAATTTATACTTAATGTTAAGTTTCCCCTTATTTTTTGCCCTATGTCTACGAGGCTGAGATTGGATTTTTACGTGTCTACCACGTAAAAAAAAGAATTATTTTGACATATTTCTAATTGGGGGATTAAGTTTGGATTATTTGATTTGTTAGACTCGAAACTGGGTTTCTCCTTTACGATACTATTAAACCCTTAAAGAAAGGTACCTATCTTGAGCTTTACAGTATAGCTAACGATTTTTAATCTCCAATCGAAGACTATTTGGAAAGTGCTTACAATTTTTTTGAGAAAGATAATCTTACTCCACCTTTATAAATTAAAGCTTTCATCACACTGACACATGTATCGGTAGTGGTACCCGCAAAGCCAAGGTAAGCCAAATCAAGAGAAAGTGTAAGAGAGTGGACTCTGGGCTCCAAAATGCAAGCTCTGGATGCAGCCGGGCTAACGCTTTGATGACGATGATGATGATGATGATGAATTGCAGTATTGTAACTGTAGCAGTTGTAGCAGTACTCTATACCTGATGTCCGAAGCATGCTATAGCTATTCACGCATCCTGTAGGCCTAATACAACGGCCATCCGCAATTGCGGGCCCGTACGAAACACGAACGAAAGAAGTGTTATTTAGGTACCATGAAATTACTTCGAATGTCGTTCTTTCGATCAGGACCATAAAGTATTTTGGAGTTAGAATCAAACATATTAAAACGGTTTTTCATTTACAGTATATTTCTGTAACAAAATGAACTATTATAAACCACCATGTTTAAAAATATATTCGTTTGTATCGGATGTATTTTGCAGTAAGTCGTATAGTATCGTGTTTTAATTTTAGGTTTTCTTTTTGCGGGCTGTCAAAACTCCTAATTTTGCGCTTCGGGTCGTTTCATGGTAGGGTTTAGGCAGAATGAACTGTCACGTGCTGTCTTCGGGTCCGATTGATCGAAATTTTGGTCCGCAATTGCGGATGTACGTTTCATGGTAAGCCTACTGGTGTGTGCAGGTGCGATGATCGCCATCTGCGACGTGAAGGAATACCGCTCGGCGGCGTGCGGGCGCGGCGCTCGTGCAGCTCCCGCTCCTGCGCATGCGCTCTTCGACGCGCTGCACGCGCTCTGCAACCTGCTGCTGGTCAAGCCGGAGAACCTGCACCAAGTCTGCGAGGGCGAAACTCTTGTGAGTTATTGAAATTAAAAAACATCCTAATTTTAATACAGAAGATGGTTATTTCAATAATAATCAAAATACAACAAGACTTCATGACATTGTGAGCTCATTCTGAGTAAATAGTATCACCAACAATTCGACATGGTTCGGGTACTTTGAGATAACTTACACTTCAAACTATAAGACAACCACCATCTTCAGTCCCTCCGTGACCAAGGCTGCTGAAAAGCAACCCAAACCACAGATTAATATATAGTTACCCGAAACGTCGGGTTCAGTGTAAATAATAAACTAACATCAAATAAACCGCAATAGAATCCGTTAAAAATAATTTTATCTACACTCAAATCGGAAAATTCTAATTACGAATTCAAAGACGATTCTATACATACGCACTTTATAAACGCATATACATAAAATTAAAAATTAAACTTATTAAAGTATCGCCAACTGTATCATAATAGTTATTTATGCAACTGTGGTATAATGAGGGGTATTAAAACATGAATGTGGGTTTATCACACGAAGCGAAGCTGAGTGTGATAATAGTATCACATGAGTGTTTTAATACCTAATTATACAGTTGCATACAAGACTTTATCTACACCCATGATAAACTAATAATACATCTTCAGAGAATGATGTACTGCCCTTTGATAATTTCCAATTCATGAAATCTTGGTACGCCTTTTCATACTGTTTTCTAGATTTTTCCGGTAGTAATTTGTTAGATATGTCCTTTGCTGCATTCGAAATGTCTGGAGGTGTGTTATCAAAACTTGAATCGCTCATTTTCGTAAGTAAACAAAACAATTTGCAAAAATAATAGCGAAGAAAAATAGCGGGAATTCGAATTCGAACGAATAACCTTTAATTATTTTTTTTACGGCGCGCCGTCGCTGTGGTAGTGCAATGCAACGCGCGTGAGAATGACAGTTCTTTTTTTGAAACTCATACAGATTCCACGCATCGAGCGGTAAGAATTTGGCTGTCTGATGAGTAACCCTTTGCGCGGAAGAGATTGAAAAAGCGAAAGGAGTGTTATTATGAAATTTCATACAACATTATAACACCCGTTCGGATGATATTATGGTTATTAGGACATTCGATGTATTAATGTTGGCAATAAGCTAACTGTTTCAGAATCTTTTATAGAGCATTTAAAGCATGGGTGTAGATAAAACTCATTACAGTACCGCTATCTTTTTTTATTCATTAAACTAGCCTATGGTTTTAGGCCGAATATGAAAAAAAGGCACACGCATGCGCAGTTCGAACTGTGAAAAAAATGGCGCACGCTAAATTACTTCCTTGTAGCCTACCTACTTTGTTTAATTTCAATTTTTCCTATGAGTGAAGATAAAGTAGTGTATGAAACTGCATATAACTTAGGTATTAAAACACTCGAGTCAACCTATTATCGCAAACCGTATACAGACTCGTGTTTTAATACCCCTTCTTATATGACAGTTGCATAAACTACTATTATTTCAATTAATTTACTGTTTTATACACGGCGGTAGTCTTAAAAATTATAGAATGTTATTAGAATATCTATATATTTTGCAACTACTCTTAAAATTCGGTGGTACACTACTAGACAAGCTGTTTAGAACAAAAATTTTCACACAGTTTCTGGGTGAGCCGGGAATGAATTTTGAATTTTGTATGTGGAACGGGACGCAGAAACTAGATTAATGAATTTTGACACCTATCGTATGGACATGCACGCCTTTTGTAATGTCATGTATGTATGTATGTATAAGCGGCGATAGCCCAGTGGTGTACGTAACGAACTGCCGAGACGACGTCTCGAGTTCGATCCCCAGTCGCCCCGGGCACACACCTCTGACTTTTCATAGTTATGTGTGTATTAAAAATGATAATTATCGCTGGCTTAAAAATGGGCCTGGTGGATGGCAATAGGCTCGCCCCCTATTACATTGGGACCAATACATAACTGGCGAATCGTGGGTGTATAATACACCTCTGCCTACCCCTTCGGGGATACAGGCGTGAAGTTATGTTATGTTATGTATGACAGCAACCAAAAGTGGCGTTTGGTTTTTTTTTATATATATATATTTAGGACACGTCAATTTGACTTCACCTCGCCTGATGGTAAGCTGAAGGTAAAGTCTCAGGAAAGAGGGTCACCATTACATACACGTACCATGTTAACAATGGTGGCACTCAGCTTGACGGCCTCATCAGAAGAGGATTGTCGTCGCAGCACCGCGTGACAGCCACCGGTCCCACTAGTGCTGCGACCTGTGACGCTGGAGCCATCTACTGTAATTCTTAAACTTAAACTTAACTTAACTCTTAAACTTCATTTAATGGAAAAGTTAGCATACTAATTGCTTCAAAAAATTTCATTGAATTAATGTAGTGGATTAATCTAAAAATAATGTTTAAAAATGATTGAACATCATTTATTGTTTCCATGAGTTCGCAAGAATTACGGTAGATAGCTCCAGCCCCGAGAAGCTTAATATATCGGAAAATTTCGAATATCTAGGACGTGTCCAGGTAGCTCAGTTGGTCAGAGTATTCCCTCTGTAAGGGACTGTTCGCGGGTTCTAGTCTCATCCTCGATGTTCACTTTTTCCGAACTAAATCTATCGAAAAAAAAGCATACTAAATTGCTTCAAAAAATTTCATTGAATGTATGTATACCAATTATTTTCTGGAACTGTTAACACAAGCTTGTTAACTATCCTTACTTTGGGTCTAGAAAGCGCTGTGTAGAATGTCGTAGAATATTTATTTATCTTTACTTGATTCGTTGTTATGAAGCTGAATTTTATAGGTCTGATATACCTGATCTTATGATGGAGTCGGACAAAGTGATAAGTGCTTTTTTCTGCAATGTTTAAATATTAAAGTACCTACTTGATGTGTATTATCTGAACACAAGTACCAATGACATAAATAATAGTGCTTTAAGATCTGGTTCTACTCTAAATTATGGTCACGCAAGTCGTGGTTCTGGTCGAAATTCTGGTCACGCAAGTTGAGATTTGTCATCATTTTCGATGTAAACGTAATTGTCACTAAGACTAGCGACTACTGCTTCATTTTTGAATCCCCTCAAAGACCTAATTCTATACAGCCTCGAAAGCTTCTACAGTTTTATGATGTAACTAGCTGTTGCCCGCGGCTTCGCCCGCTTGGAATTCTGATCTCGTTCCGGCTTCCGATGGGAACCTAGTGAAAAAAGTAGCCTATGTGTTATTCCAGACTATAATCCTTTAGATCCTGATTAATTAACATCCAAACATCTCCACAAACTTTCACATTTGTAATAGTAGGAACTCATCCTACTTCTTACTACTAGGAGATTCTCAAATATTTCAGTCAGCAGCTTTGGTTGCAGCCACGCAACGTGACGTGTTGAAGCGAGATAATCTTTTCACTTTTAATCTTTCTCATCTGCTACTGGGTCTCAATTTCCATTCTCTGGTGGAGTATAGTAACATTGGGGCTTTCTGTTATTCTCGCTCCCCGTGGTTTTATATTCTGTGACTACCCGGTTGACAGCAAATGGCAACCCCATTTAAAAGGGATCGAACCTATAGAGTGGAAAAGGAAATGAAAAGAGGAGGAAAACAATGGGTCAAAAGAATACAACAAATTGTTTTTTTTAAAGACTACCGAAATTACTAGTATTACTGTTAACCCCTGCAGCTGAGGTAATAGTCCAGTCAAAATCGACAAAAATAAGTAATAACTTAGGAGTAATTCGCATAGAGCTGTAAATTGGCAGAGACGTTAAATACCTATAATAAATTATAAGCATTTTATTTATAAGTATTAAATACTTATAAATAAAATTCCTCTTCGATACTACTTCTGCAAAAAAAATTATTCAAGGTCAAACATACAAAATTAAGGTTTTACCATTTTTCTCGAAAACGGTACGTTTTATCGTGAAAATTGGTCAGACAAAGTTGCAGATCTTACAATTCTCTACAAAAATGGTCCGGTCACTTTTTGTCTTACGACTCACCATTCGTGAGATATCGCGGTTTTAATAATTAAAAAAATCATTTTTTACATAAGTAGGCACACATTTCCGCTCCACCTATGAGGTAAGTATAGGTAGAGGTAAAGGTAACTATACCTATTAGGTGAGTCATGGTTGTTAGGGTATATGTTGTAACGGGAATTAGGATATAAACCCAAGTACCTTTTTTTTTTTTTTTTCGTGCGGAAATCCCTTCAGATACCGCTCCGCCGGCCAGCGGGGGCGGTTATGTCGGGCTTGAACCGACTAAAACCGCACGCTGTCTCGGGTCTTCAGACGCCGGGCACGAGTTTGCACAGGATCGTCTAAATAAATAAATAAAACCTAATCTCTACAGTAGGGATAAGATAATAGGTCACTTTTGACAGATGTCAGTTTTATATTCATAGTGAGGTGACCTGCTTAAAAACATCGATTAAATGAATGAATCGAATGAATCGATACAGACTTGAAACATATGTGAATTTTAAAAATGATCATGCGAATCCCTGTCCCATTATTATTTTTTCTTTCATAAATTAAAGGAGCAAAATAAGACAAGTACCTACGTAATTTAACAAAAAAATTGCTTTTATTCACTTGAACTATCGGAACTGCTATCTTCATCACTGCTGTCAGCACTCAGAGATATTATTAATTCATTTTCAATAATATTGTCTATTCTCACATCTCGTTCAAAATCTTGTAAAATTATTTTCTTTGTCTTCTCCACGACTTTTCGCCAGTCTTCTGTAGTGACTTCTGCACATGCAGTTTGTAGCAGAGTCATCATTTTAGCAGTACTGAAGGGTGGTTCAGTATTGTTCCGCGCTGCATGACCCTTTATTTGTGCCCAAATAAGCTCGATGGCGTTATACTGGCAATGGTAGGGAGGCAATCGAATAACTTCGTGTCCATGCTCTAGGGCTAGTTCATCGATTACATAGCGGAGCTTGGACGGCTTAGTTGCTTTTACCAGATTTAACAACTCAACTTTTAATAAAGTTGGACTTGCCTCCACACCATTTCTTACCAGCCACGAGACAATTTCTTGCTTTTTATTTGCTTGAGTTGGTGGTTTATCAACTTGTACAGAATGATACGGAGCATTGTCCATTATAATTTTCGATGGGTTTTCTAAGCTGACTAGCAGCTTCTCAAACCACTTTTTAAAAACATCAAAGTTCATTTCCTCATGGTAATCTGTTGTAGTTTTAGAGGCGAATGCGAGGAGGCAGTCTGGAATAAAACCTTGAGAAGCTGATCCCGCGTGACATATAATAAGTCGGGCTCCTTTTCCCGATGGAACTTTTGAGGTGGAGGCCGCTGTATCATCGGTCCATGTCCGCGCAACCGTATGGTTCGCATTCAACCATGTTTCGTCAATAAACACGACATTGTCCCAATCCGTAATTTTATTTACCTGACGTAAGAATGTTATTCTCTTCAAAATAATGTCGTAGCGTTCTAGCAGGATTTTCCGCTTGTCGGATTTTTTAAATCTAAAGCCAATCGATTTTAAAACCTTTGATAGAGACGATTTGCCTCCAAAAAATAAGCCTGCGCCTTTTAACGAACTCAATAGCTTTTCCCGTGTAGGATATTCTTTTCTCGAGTAATATCCATAAATGTGGTTGCGAATTGCAGCAGCATCAAAATTATCAACGTCAACAATTTTCTTCTCCCTCTTTCGTTTTTTCGGTGTACGTAAAGTATTATCTTCTGAGCTTGATGGTTCGTATTTCTCTTTCAGAATTTGAGTTACTGTCTTCTTCCCTATTCCCAATGCTTCGGCAACGCGTTCTCTCGGTGGTTTCAATGGTAAAAGAGGCCCATCGTTAACTGATTCACGTCCAAAATAATTGTACAATTTCAGCACTAGTTCGCGAGATTGACTGTTTAGAGTTTTCCCCCGTTTCGACATAGTAAGACTGTAATGTTTTTCTTGTTTAATAATCGTTAAGCAATCGGAGTCTAATTTATAGCCAGGTAAACGTAGTCAGTAAGATCAGTTCAATGAAAAAGCCGGATCAGAAGAAAATAACAGAGAGCACACCAAAAACGCACAGTCACTTCGCACAACAACAAAAGACTGCGTCATCATCATGTTATGGCGACATGACATGCGTCATCGACAGGCACTGGTGTTGCCAGCAACATCCACCTAAATTGCACCCAACATCAATGACCTTTCTATTTAGTTATTTTTTTGTTTTTTTATAGTTAGTTAAAAGAATAATAAATATGTATAATTAGGTTTTATTATAATCACAACGTGGTTATAAATTTATGGTGATTTTTCTTCACAAGTAATCATTGCATTCGATTCAACTTACAGTCCTATCAGCTTTCGATTTTTAGAGTAACATCCCTAGTGTTTAAAAAGAAAAAGGGTTGACTGACGCAACATTGTAACGTTCAGTTCTTTAGATCAGAAATTGTTTATTATGTTTAGAATGGTTTATTAGTGAAAGCAAATCGTAAAATTACTCGTATCGGTCATTATTACAATAAATATGTAAACGTAATTGAAAAAAGTTAAGCAATTGTGCAGTTCTTATTTTATGCCCGCCGTTACAAGGTTACGTTGTTGAATTTTGATGAAATGTCAAAAGTGACCTATTATCTTGTCCCTACTTTAGGGAAGCCTTGAATCCTACATGGGCTATAATTAATGACCGGTAGAAAGTATTCCTCACTAAATTTGTTATCTTATTTATTTTTTCTTTTAATTTGCAAAAAAATTGCGAAATTTTCTTACAAATTCACGAGTTCGTTATTCCTGTAATTTAATAGCTATTTCCATTATTTATATTTTGTTTGAAAGTTGATTTCAAGATTTTACAACTCTATTATATTTTGTTTTTATTGGCCGCTTGATAAATTAATTCGATCTTCAAAAACAGTACTTCCTAAATGCTATCCATTTTGATGATAAATTTCGTATTACTTAACAGCTGTCACTTCTCAAAAATGTAATAAAAGTTGCTGTTTGTTAGCTTAATGTTGTCTCATTCATACACAAAAAATCATAAAATTTGGATTTGTCATTCCTAAAAAAAATGCAAAAATGTTAGTACTGAAAATTGGGTTTCCTCCAATTTCTTCAAGAAAAACCGCAATTTCATATGTAACGACCTAACACATTTATTCTTTATTAGCTGTTGCCCGCGAGTCCGCCCGCGTAGAATTCGAATCAGGTCCCGCTACCCTAAATGTCTATTTTCACTGGACTATAAATTGCTTGTGTTAGAAGTGGGTTCACGTCGGTACTGTAATAGCCAGGATTCGAACCCGGGATCATTCGATTGTAAGGCCGACACTATAACCACTAAACTATAGACGCTTTTAATACTGCGGTCAGCCGGCCTTTTCATGTTGGCTCTATGCTGCTACGTAATTGAAAAGAAACGAAGTATATACCTACTGTAATTTAAAAACAAACAAATGTCCAATAGTGTAATTTTATTCCCATTCATTTCATTTACTAGCTACTAGGTGAAATGAATTACAACGACCAATGTTTTTAAACACGAGACCGGTAGTACTAATAAACGGACCACATAACATCGTAGTTCATCATCAATTTAAATTCTATTTTTTGTTACGCAGGCGGAATTGGACCATTCCATACTACACAGCTTCATTCAACTGCGAGCTGACTACAAGAGTCACAAGCTGTCCGGCTTCCTCAAAGGATTATCTTAGAGATAAATGCTCTCTTTAATATTCAATGACTTTTATGTATACCTACTATTAGACAAGTTTAGAACATAAACATTGTCACGGTTTCGAGGGCGAGGCGGGAATGGGGAAGGGTGCGTGCGGGTAATAGAAACTAGATATATGTGTTAATGAATTTTACCATCTATGTGTATAGTCATAACGCGCTTTTTTTTAATGTCATCTGTATGACAGCTAGAAAAAGGTTACTCTTGGTTGATGGTCGGTTGATGGTCTTTCGCTATACCAAACTGTTCGTGGGGTAGTACAACCAGTCTAGTAGTAGGTATACATAGAAGTCATTGTATATACTTACATATCTGAGGATATATTGTTGCTTTGTATAGAAAATATTTTAATACAAATGAAATAATTCAAAAATATTTTAAGAAAATATTTCATTTATAATTAATGTTTGTTTTATAGTATTTGTTGAGTTAAGCGATGTAAAATTATACCTCAATATATTTTTGTAAATCACTACATTGTAGTTTACCTACTCTGAATATTTTATGTAGTTTAGAAATATGTTTTTATCTATACTTTATGATTGTGGTGTAGTGCTTTCGAATTGGCAAAATTGTATGGACACGGCATGCACACAGTTCATTAGTGGGGATACGACATGATACACATACAACTTAACTTTGAAAATGGAGCTTTTCGTAAAAGAATTACACGTATTCGAGAATTATAGGTACTATTATAATATACGTAAATATAACGTTTATTATAATATACGTATATAAATCTGTGTGAAGTAAAAATTATATACCTACTTAATAATAAAAATTAAGTAACTGTCTCTGTTCCGCCGACATGCATAATCCGCAACGATTATACCATCAGTGTCAGTAAATGGGCAAACTGATCGGCGAGCTCGTATCACGTTGTATAATGTTCGCTAGCGTTATCAGCGGTATCTATACGACATAGCTTCACTACGTCCATTCATAAGTCCCCCACCCTTCCAACTCCTTTATTTGAATGAACGCGCGTGTGTGCGTTCGGACCAGCGCCTGTTGTGTACGGAGACGCGGGCGCACCTAGGCCTGTTCACTCGCAGTGTCGATCGAACCGGCCGGCGGCGACGTACTGCCTCTCGACGCGTCGCGTAACCATCCACCGTTCATAACAGTGATATGCACACAAGTTCAGTGTAACAACACATTGATAACGATTATTACAGAGTGCTGTGACCATAATATCGCTAATCTGGATAAACTTATAAAAATCGAGAGGTAAGCAATAATACTGAATATGTTTATTTTCATTCAAGCCCCGACGCCTACGCTTGGTGCTGTGTCGCGATTTGTGAGCGACGAATTTACATGTTATAAGTTCATTCATTGGACGTTTGGGCCTATTTATATTATTATCAACGTGCGTGTCGTATGAATGGGTGATTAGGGTGTCTCATTGTGCCGAGCGACAGATATGAGATGATTGATTCATGGCAATTCGACGGCTTCCCACTCCTCACCTTCGCTGTAAAGAAGTCTTAGTTAAGAATTCCTAAGTAATCCTTGTATCGACTATGATGCCGTGTTCTTTTTGTCGGTTGATCGCGAGCGTTATCTAGGTGAGACCGGCCGCGTCCGTTTCAAGTGGTGTTTTTATCCCGGCGCTACCTGAGCGAGTCGAGTGGACTCGTCTTGCCACAAGTCGATCTCGCTAATGGCATCGCGCACCATATCGATAGACATCGCTGACCACACCTTTGGGAACGAAGCGATTCTATGTAGCTTTTTGCCTATAGGTAGTCGCTGTACCAGCCATACACTATTTATAGAGATCTGTTTAGGAATTCTTCATACACCCACACGGAGTTGCATATCATTTCGCAATAATTAAAATACATTCTTAATAGCTATGCGTGGAAAGGTGACGAAAAGATAAAGAATAATAAATCATAAAGTTTACGATTCTGTTTACCTAGGCAACGACGCAGCCGAGGACTTAATAACTTGGTTATGTATGACTTGAACATAAATTGTTTTGAACTTAACGAACTCTAACATTTATTGTCATCACGAGGTTATGTTTAGATCACCTAAATGAAGAATAATAAAATGCCAGTTTCAAGTAGTTACAAGTAGTCAATGACATATTACAATAGAGAGTAAATTATAATTGGTTCGTTTGTTTTCGTACCTACTACCTACGTAGGTATAAACGTTGCATAACTTAGCACAATTCGCATACCTACATTATTTATTTTCTACCAGTAGGTAGACTACCTACCTACCTACCTATTTAATAAATATTCACATATTCTGCATCTTGAATCATTGAACTACAAATTCGAATTGCTATTAACAAACTACATTGATAGCATATGTACCTTAACTGTTTGAACATAAAAGTAATCCTACTTGTTACTCTCACTCTTCACAGAACACAAATATAAGATCATGTTGACGGACATAATCACTCAGACCTAAATAACACGTGGTACAACTTCAGTACATAGTAGAAGCAAGATAGCTGACGCGAATAGCAAAAATAACCCACTATCTGTCACTATCTAGTCCCTATCTGATAAATACCATGTACCTAATAAATTCGTTTGAAGAATTCCCCCAGCTGACTGAAACAGGAAAATTCAATTAGTTTTTTATCTGTCCATAATTGATTTGATGAAATCTTTGACCTCTAAAATATTACATTCTACGCCTAGGTAATATAGGTATGTACCTATGAGACGATATTTTTTCCAAATGCTCTTTTTTCTGACAGCGCATTCAATTAAATGAAAATGTTCGGACATCATCGGTGTTTGCCGTTGGGCATGTGGTCGAAAAGGGCCGATTGTTCATGGAAAGCTCCCTTGACGTAAGCTGGTTCAATATTTAAAAAAAAACTATGAAGCTCTTCGCCTTTAGTTTGATTCAGGGCCTGATTCAGTCTCAGAATCAGGTACAAACATCCTATGGTGCGAAGCGCGAGCGCGTGGGCCGCCGCCACCTCCTTCTGCGAGCATGTAATGCTCGCGAAGGAGATGGCGGAGCGCGCCCGGGAGAGATTTCGAACTCTCCCGGCCCGCCGAGCCCGCAACTTGCTCGCCGCGCGTCGCAGGCTACTCAGGCGCCGGAGGTCGCTTAACGACCTCCGTCCTCCATGAGCGCAAGCCTGGGGGTGGCAGGTGAGGCCGCCTGTCACCCCAGCAGAAGCAGGCCGGGAAGGTGGGGCGACTAGCGCCCCTCCCCCAAACCGGGGCAAGACGGGGACACCGTGGTTCCCAAACCCGAGGGGGCCATCTCGAAACCGGAGATGGCCCAGGGTTAGTCGGGGTGCGAGGGATATGCTCCATGGGCAACCTTACACCCCGGCGACGGCGTGCGGTTTTAGTCGGTTCAAGCCCGACATAACCGCCCCCGCTGGCCGGCGAGGGGGTACCCGAGGGTATTCCCGCACGAGAAACAAGGTAATGAAAGTCTTAGAACGTAGTAAAAGTGTTCGATATATGTAATAATAGCCAGAGGTAAACCCTGAGATTCATGGCGCCATGATGCTGTTCCCCCGGATCAGTCACTCATATAACGATAGGTCTAATCCAATGTTCAATTTGTCAGGGAGGCTACGAACAGATTACAAATCAATTTCTTTCACTGAACAATTTAAAACAATTTTATTTATACAAATTAAATTATTATTATCCATAACATTCCCACCATTGTTCATATAAATAACCTTTGATACAATACAGTGTTACAATTCACAAGAATATCATCTCATTCTACAACTTTCAGGCTTCTGTGGTCCTGGTTCCTATAATCAGTTCTGGATTTCTTCATCTTGGTGAAAATTTATGCTAAAATACTAGATAACTCTTGCTACTTTTCTATTTTTTGTAATAATTTACGTGTAAGGGTTCCTTCGTGCACTGCAATTTGCGTTTCTAATATCCTGTTACACTACCAACAATACATTTCTACCCAATGAGAACGTCGTTACTATTTTAGCGATGTGCATGGCAGTTGAATCAGTATCGATTACATATGTTGCATCGCCATAAGTCTTGTAATGGTTATTGGTGAAATAAAATATCTTGCACGTGATGATTTAGTTAACCATGAAGGTTGCAGGTTCACTATTCGTTTTATTAACACTTAAAATGTTATAACTAACAATTATAGGCCAGATCGTATCTAAGTTTACGTGGATGTAACTCATTTTATAAAGGCCACAAAATCGTTAAGCTATTAAATAGTAAAGGGTTATCAAAGTTTACTCAAGTTTATAAGCAAGGATTGTGTAATTTCAGTTAATGGTCTGTGTACAATACATAAGTATGTTGTTACGATTGAGTTACGTATACTTACAGTTAGATGATTGTACAGACCGATAGAATTTCTTAAAGGTGTGTAACTAATGATAGTGGTGCATTACAAAACTCACAAGCAGGGTGAGGGAGCGCGTGGCGGTACGTGCATCGTTGGCCTAAAGAATAATTTTCAACGCAATAACACAATTTGTCTGCGCAAAAGCTTCTTCAGCCCAACATAGTGTGTGTGTTGGGGTAAAGAATAATACGTGGATCGTTTTCGCAATTTGTCGACTCGAAAGCTTATTTAGCCCAACACTATGCAGGTGTTGGGTTGAAGAATCATTTTGTAAACACGTTATCATATCAACGTCATCAACTGAGCACTTTGGGATTATTAGACGGGCAAATAAATCAGTAGTATGTTAAAGGCAATATCGCTTTTAGTTACTGAAGGATTTGCGAGGGTAGAAGTAATAGCTCGAGGAGTCAGTCGGTTCCCTGTTGCTGCATTTTCACTGAAATCGATTGATCATGATATGAGATGAGATGTGGACTACGATCGATGTAATTGGTTGATTTCCGGCACGGTTCTTATCTCGTATCAATAAAAGTCCGAACCCAACTGGCTGTTCCCGACAAAGGAAACAGCAGACTATCCTCTCCTCTTCTTTCATCACTACTCCAGCTTCCTCTAATCTCATTAACCTTTCATGCAAGTCCGCCGGCAAGTGTTTCGGACCTGCCATTTATATCATCAATTTGATCAGTGTATTAAGTACTGTGTGTATGCTACGAGGTCGACCTGCTTGTAAGCTTACATACTTGATCTGTCATTCCTTAGCACTCATTCGTTCTACGTGCCCAAACCACTTCAGCATACTCTTTTCAGTTCTTGTTACAATATTGTCTTTCAGGCTTACTTGCTGAGTATTTGTGTTCTTTTGAGGAAGTGATATGTGGTCAGCAAAACAAGTTGGTAGACCTACGCTGTTAGTGTTGCAAGCGTTTACAGTGGTAATTACTCCCTACTAGTCAGACCGTACACTTTGGTAATATAAAAAATGTACCTATATTTATCAAACCAAAATCACATAGGCATTGCGCATTGCGCTATTATCACTTTATCAGACACCTACCCACTGTTATCTGCCGAACGAAGGTCATGAGGAGCGTATGTCAAGCAAATTTAATTTGTCACGAACTATTGTATCGTTCAATGCTTCGATGATAATTTAAGAAGCGGTACAGCGTTCGATTGCTATGTTCGATTTCCACTCAGTACAAATATTTGTATGCATGGATTATATGTTTGCATTGGTCTGGGTGTAATATACCTAGGTATAATATTATATATATATATTATACCAAGCTATACGTATGTAATAAAAAAAAAACTAAACTTAAGGCGAGCTAAACTACGTTACTACATTTTACTCGATTAATTTCATTGGGTACAACGAAAAACTCAGTTTAGTGGAATTTATTTTCACTAGTGAAATTCAGCCTAAGTACCAATGGTTTATACGCATTCTAGAACCCAAATTACAAGCTAGTTGAACTATGCTTACTTTGGGTCTGGATTTAGGTTTTGTCCTTCGAGAGCGTACCCGGGGTGCCCGGCAACGGATGCTTGGGAAAGATAACGCGTGATTTTAGTAGGTTTGATTACGACATACCCATCTCATCGCCGGCACCGGTGGGTTGAAGCCCGTGGGGAATTTTACTTTATTTTGATGACACATCATTATCATCTAAGCGATGATCCTGGGGGCGTTCGAGGTTTTCCCCGCGGAGCCCGGATTCCATCTTCTGTCTTATATTTGGTTTTATTTGGCTATAATGGGACTGTCGTCTGAACTCCCAACCCAGATAGGAAAGCCTGCGCCGGAACCTCGTCCGTTAATCGGCAGGTGAGCTTCATACCAACACCCGACGTCACCACCCACTGACACAGAATATATAAATATTTCTGTGACCCACGCTACCGATAGTCTTTTCTAAAATTAAAAGAAATCGATTGAACTGAATTATTCACCATTATTTAAAATCATAGACTTAGTAGGCTAGATTTGAACAATGATCGATTTATCGCCCCCGAAACCCCCGGTATACCAAACTTCATGAAAATCGTTGGAGTCGTTTCCAAGATTCAGATTATATGTCACAGATTATAAATATAGATTATATAGGATCGTAAAACCTGTACTACTGGTAATTGTTGCACCTGGAGTAATAGTTGCACCTTCATTTGTAGTGATCCGTTTAGATATTCAGAATACCCAGAATCGAATGAACAAGATTGCAGAAATTTCAAAAATAATTCTAGAGATTCTATTCAGGCAGGTATAGGTATTCTAATTACGTGGGCCGCCGCCGCCTCCTTCTGCGAGCATGTAAAGCTCGAGAAGGAGATGGCGGAGCGCTCGGGAAAGGTATAGAACTCTCAACTCAAGCGCCGGGGGTCGCTTAACGACCTCCGTCCTCCATGAGCGCAGGCCTGGGGATGGTAGGTGAGGCCGCCTGTCACCCCAGCAGAAGCAGGCCGGGACGGTGGGGCGACTAACGCCCCTCCCCGAAACTGGGGCAAGACGGGGACACCGTGGTTCCCAAACCCGAGGGGGGCATCTCAAAAACGGAGATGGCCCAGGGTCAGTCGGGGTGCGAGGGATATGGTCTATGGGCAACCTTACACCCGAAACGGCGTGCGGTTTTAGTCGGTTCAAGCCCGACATAACCGCCCCCTCTGGCCGGCAGGGGGGGTATCCGAAGGGATTTCCGCATGAAAAAAAAAGGGTATAAGGGCACCTTTTATAAAAATGTCCTAAAGTTGAAAACACAGATATTTCATTGTTACGTATTTTTCTACAAAGATAACGGAGATTTAGGCATGTCAACACAACATAGTGTAACAAGACGCTTTAATTCTGTTTACTCACTACACTGTTGTTGCCGAGAAAGGTTAGACTTATTAAGAAAGTATTAAATAGGGACCTGATGAAATCGTATAAACGGACGCGTTATAACCTTATTCTAAGATATAATTCCGGTTTCATGCGTCGAAAACACTCGAAATACACCCATCTAAATATATTTTTTATTGAAATTGAAAAAAAATACAATACTCATACTCAAGGTGTCAAATATTCACGGTCAACCGATGTTAAACGGTTAACGGTGCCTGTAATTATGAACACGCGAAAGGCTAACACTAGAGGTGCTTCACATGTTAGTTGCCCTACCGACTCTATGAACTCTATCAGCAAGGTTAGAGTTGCTAGCAAATGATCAAATAATACATTCTGAAATTTTACGTGTTCATCAAATTATTTTATAGTTATCGATAGCTCAATCTTAATATTATCGCGATGTCAAATGTGTCTTGCCTTTTATGGCAGCAGAAGTGATACTCTTTTCTTGCTTGCGCTCACTGATTAGTGCATGTCCTGTTGCACTTCAAGTACTAATCAGTGACGTAGCACGTTGAGGGAGGTGAATTAGCCTAGTTTTAAATGCCATATGGACCTTTTTCAATATAAGATAGTGGAATTTGGTCGTAGCATTAATATAATTCCTACGTCAAACAAAATCGCAGACTATCAGATAATTTAATCCACACTTAAAATTTGACGAATTATTTGAATGTTTACCAGGCGCCAGGCGCTTTACCGTTTTACCAGCAGAAACAAACTTTGCAAGCAACAGGTACGTAGGTATCGAATATTTGTTAGTCTTTTACGTAGTATCTACTGACTTGCAGTTCTTTCTGTGTTCTCAGTAATAATAATAATTATTCATAAGGTTTCCTCGGGGCAAACATTTTGTAGATTTCGGCGAGAGTATATGTATAACCTATATAATAAATCGGCACACGCTAGCAATAATATGTAAAGCTATAGAATCCAAAATATTTAAAGATGCGCAAATTTAATAATCTACCCCTACCTAATTCTCCGCTTCGGGGCGCTCATTTTATCCCACACAGTAAACAAAAAAATCTGTCGATCAACATCTGACGGGCTAGTCGCAGCTGAAGTTCGGTGTACTGTGTAGAGTTTGAGACTTGAGACGCTGGCGGGGGAGTGCGGGGTGCCATCTGGTCGGGCGCACCGCATCTGTGTGTGTGTAATCAAGCGTTGGTGTGCGTGCAGGGTGCAGTACACCTTGCACGCAACGGGATTCAGACCCGAGCAGGTAGACGACGCTCGCCCGCTGACATAATTTAAAACGGATCACACTTTCTCGATGCGAATATGGGTTTTTGGCGGAGGCAGCGAATCGAATGCTTCTTAGTGACTCGCCAAAAAGTTTTCACTTATTTAAAAAACATTTTAACCTACAAACCGTATACATATTAAGTAGTTATACCTACAGCTAGTGTAGGTAGGTATACCTACTGCAATACTATTAGAATTTCAGAATATAAGGTAGAATTCAACCCATAAGTCGCTAACGACTGTGTTTTAGACTGTGCAATCCGATCGTCGTCGATGGTAGTAATAATAATATAACTGCTTTGGTTTATGTACCTATACGTTTAACGATTTAGAGTTTTAATCGTAGAAAAGTATTTAGGGCTATAACCTAAATAACCGACACCAGACAAAAGCTTACAAAACCCCAGACATTTAGGTGAAATGATTTTTTGCCAGGACAGTAAGAGGTTTGTTTTAATTTATTGCTTATCTTCCAACCAATCTTACCATTACAGGTAGGTATTAAGTATTTTTGTGGATAGTTGCAAGGGGAGAGGGGGATCTAAAAGGAGATGGATTGGCTGAAGTTGACTGTAAGCAGAGATGTATAGAGCGTACATTTGTTGCATCGAAACCAAATAAGTGAAGGCTGACGATGTTGAGGTGAGAGGCAGTTAACAGGGCTAATAGAGTTAGTCGTAGCATGGTAAGCACCTAAACACCTCCCTCTAAGTCTTTCGCGCCCTAATCTTAATCCTGTCTGGAGTTACTGGACACCACCTGTTCTTGCGTTTTTCTATCGGTGTCAAGCGTGTGACAATTTCAATTCGGCTAGCGTGTTTGGTGCATTGAAATTTTGCTTTAGAAGTTTAACCTTTACGATTCGGCTTCAAGAATAGAAGGTACTCTGTGACTTATGGCCGATATATCGGGTCAAAATACTTTCAATATGGGGTCTTTTAAGTGGATTTGTGTATTTAGGGTTCCGTTATTCAAAAGCTAAAACAGTGGAACTCTTATAAGGTCACTCTTTTATCCGTCTGTCTCTCCGTGTGTCATCATCAATTTTCTCAAGAAGCAGCAAGTTGAAGCAAGTTGAAATTCATACAGATACTGAGTCAATGGTCCCTATTAGATGTATAAAAATCAAGGTCCTCAGTCAACATGATAAAAAGATATGGGTAAATTTAGATTGTCGCGAAAATGTTGTAAGTACAAAAAGGTACCTTAATTTTCAATTGATTTTCCGAAATGTTCCCTTTGCTTGTGCTGTAAGACCTCGCTCTTAACCAAAATTGACAATTCTAGGTCAACCGGAAGTACCCTATAGGTTTTGGGTCGAAAACCGTTGACCTAGAATCACGAATTTTGGCAAAAAGCAAGGTCTTATAGCACAAATAAAGGAAAAAACTCAAAAAAAACTCAAAAAATAAAAATCAAAGTGTGTTCCCGTACATACATAGTTGACGCCAATTAAGAAAAACCTCTAAGTTGTATGGGCGCTCATATAATTTAGAGGACTAGCTTAATTGGCACCAACCTCAAAATAAGGTATCCAGTTTTGTACGGAACCCTTAGTGCGCGAGTCTGACTCGCACTTGATTTTATTAGAGGTTTACCGGTTTTATTTTATATATATTTATTATTTTATTACAGGAGAGCACAATTTTCCGTAGTGAGTAAAATAAGTACGTCACCGTTGACGTCTTCATGACGTCATTGTCAGTATATATAGGCTGGTTCCTAATATAATAGCAGTCAAGACAATAGAAACTTAATTCTAACTTAATACTTCGGTATTGACAACATCCACTGTTTTGCACCATTGAACTAATATTACTAGCGTATTATTAGTTCATTGTATTCAATGGATTTGCACTCAATAACGTACGCAAATTAACTTAACAATACTTATGGGTACTTACTGATAAATATGTTATAATAGTAGTAATAGCAGTGATAATATATTTATGATGAAGCAGCGATAGCCCAGTGGCATACGTAACGGACTGCTGAGACGAGGTGTCAAGTTCGATCCCCAGTCGCCCCGGGCACACACCTCTGACTTTTCGTAGTTATGTGTGCATTATTAAATATAAATTATCGCTCGCTTAATAATGTGCCCGGTAGATGGCAATACGCTCGCCCCCTATTACATTGGGACCTTAACATAACTGGCGAATCGTGGGTGTATAATACACATCTCTGCCTACCCCTTCGGGGACACAGGCGTGAAGTTATGTTATGTTATGTGTTATATATTTATGAAAAAATCTTAAAATACACCGTTTATTCTCTTAAGTTCTATAAACATATTTAAATTACCTAACCAAATAAAATAACATAGGTCTAGTGCATTTTAACATGTTTCTAGTTATCCGGTAGAAATCTAAACGCAGATAAATAAATCTTTGAATCATTTTTTGTGGTCGACTAACCGATAATAACAGATGTTCGGCAGAGTTTCAACCACAACACAAGTTACTATTTGCACACACACGCACACATATTAACCAGTGTACGTATAAGACTGTAGAGATGCGAACAACACACTCGATTAGATCATAAGCATCACATATTTCTCATTCCTAGAATCTTTGATGACTAACATATATATCCACAGACATTAAGTATAGTAAATATTACGCTACCAAATTATCATGAACGGCATTTTATGCTAATATTTATCGTAAATTTACCAATACCATCCGTATAATTATTTACATGCAAGGATGGCAATAACCACATACCGCATGGTACAGTGCTGGCACAGTAACAATTCAGTCGCAGTACTAAATATAGCACAAAATAAAACAACTGTCTCATGCCCTTCATTCACTACCCTTATCATGGCCTAAATGAACTCAATGCAACTGAATATAGTGTCTATTTCACATTCACATGCTGCGCGTGGGCAGGGTAATTGGTTGACGCGGCCGTCTGCGCAAGCGCAGAAGAATTTTTAATTATGAATTAATTAACGAACAACAACACAAATGCGCCTAATCCAAATTACTCATATTCATGTCGACATGACATACGAGTACATAGATGAACAAGATGATAACTTAATCATGTTTACTCTTAAACAGTCAAATATATAAAAATATTAGCATGATTTTAGAAAGTGTATGGCGAGGAATAGATTGGCCTATTATAATTAGCGCATTAAGTAGTTGTTATAATTAATAATATGCGCGCATACAGCCCATGTATGGGGTCGATGACTTCATGATATAAATATTATTAAATATACCGCTACAGATATTCAGGCTCATATCTCTTAGCATCCTTCACTAGTTAACTACTATTCGTGTGCAAGATTGCAAGGAACGTTTTCTATGTTCAGAATGGTGGTATAGGTATACCTTACCTAGTAGTTTGTATACTATCTATTTAAAAAGCCTGAAATTTTGGGCAGGTTGCCCTCACACAAAGCCAGTAAGTCATGTTCGGCCTCACAAGACATAAACTTTTTAAATTGATGATGTATTGGAAAAATGGCAATTCGGAAGCACTCGAAACTGACAGGTTCGCGTGCCAGTAGAGGAAGTTCGTGAAGTATGTATGAATTCGAAACGTGGGTGTAATACACCTCTGCCTACCCCTTCGGGGATACAGGCGTGCAGTTATGTTTATGTTATGTTATGACTGTGAACGAAATCTTCAGGAAAATGGTTTTAAGTTTACTGCCACGTAGAGTGCAATGTATAAAAACATGCAACCTCGCATTTTTTCCTCGCAGTCAGATGAACACCAGTGTGGGAACACGCCAGTTACTTCCAGAATAGTGACACAGTTAGTATTGTATATTAGATGACGGTCTGTGACGGAATGACGAAACGACTGTATCGAAAATGTGAGTGTGGGTGGATAAATAACCTTTTACGTCACGGAGCCAGTCAGCCTGTGGCCACTGTGTTGGGGGCTGGCCACAAAGACTGATAACGTTAAAAAGGTAACTGGGATGGACTGGATTCGGTAGACAATGATCGGGTAGGTACTATGAAGCATATAATATTAGAAGAAGTTAGAGGTCTATGTTTAGCAGTGGATTCAGCAATCTGCCTATCCACCCTCAATCTCGAGTACCTAATCTTGATATCGAGTAAACTATGAATTAACAATGAATATTATTTTCTCGTTTCACGTCGGAGAGAGAGAGAGAGAGAGAGAGATAGGGAGACCAATGAATCTCTAGGGTGTGTGTGTGGGCTACCAAAATCTTCAGAGCCCAAGCTAACTTCACCTGCTAGTCGGTACCTCTGCTGATTAACGGACGAGGCTCAAGTGTAGGTTTTACCTCTAGGGGTTAGACGGCACTCGCTCCCGCAAAAGACATGATCATGACAAAGAGTAGAACAGCGGACCTCAGGCTTTGGATGCAACCGGGACTACGGCTGTGGTGATGATCATGAACAATGAATGATTTATTTGCTGAGCGATAATTGTAAGAAACATACATAGTTGAGATAACTACAATTTATAAGACCTTGGAGCTATTGATAAGACTGCAAAATATTAAAACACTGTCGTAAAATAATAATAAAATTGTATGACGGTAACTAACTTTGTACTAGGTAGATATGCATACAATCTACTAGCAATATGAGCGTAAACCTCTGTACCTTTTTTTTTATCGTGTGGAAATCCCTTCGGATACCCCCCGCCGGCCAGCGGGGGCGGTTATGTCGGGCTTGAACCGACTAAAACCGCACGAAGTCTCGGGTCTACAGACGCCGGGGTGTAAGGTTGCCCATAGAGCATATCCCTCGCACCCCGACTGACCCTGGGCCATCTCTGGTTTCGAGATGGCCCCCTCGGGTTTGGGAACCACGGTGTCCCCGTCTTGCCCCGGTTTGGGGGAGGGGCGCTGGTCGCCCCACCGTCCCGGCCTGCTTCTGCTGGGGTGACAGGCGGCCTCACCTGCCACCCCCAGGCCTGCGCTCATGGAGGATGGAGGTCGTTGAGCGACCTCCGGCGCCTGAGTCGCCTGCGACGCGCGACGAGCATGTTGCGGGCTCGGCGGGCCGGGAGAGTTCTGAACCTCTCCCGGGCGCGCTCCGCCATCTCCTTCGCGAGCATCACAAACTCGCAGAAGGAGATGGCGGTAGCCCACGCGCTCGCGCTCCGCACCATTGCCTCAATCATGCTGCCGAGCGACAGGACTCCCACCCCGATGGCTGCCACGAGGTCACGCCTCGGTGCCTCCCACGCCGGGCAGTCCGCCAGCGTGTGCAGCCCTGAGTCCTCGCTCGGGTCACAGTGATGACACTATAGTGTAACGATCCACCTGTAGTTACTTTTTGTATACCTATAAAAGAGGAAAAATAGTCCCAAATAATAAATCCCAAGATAGTTTCATTGTCATTCGGTTGAAGCTTTCATTTCTTTCGTAATTTCTAACAATTGTCGTCAAAGATCAACAAATTGTCGCAAAATACTATCAAACTATTAATATTAACCTTCCACTATAATCACTTTATCTGTTAATGAGAATCGCATCAAAATCCGTTTGGTAGTTTATAAGTTCTCAACAAACAGACACCGAGAGGCGACTTTGTTTTATACTATGTAAATAAAAGACATTTAGACAATCGCAAGGGAATCAAAACCTTTAGGGTTTGGTACTTCCCATTAAGCTAGAATCATGATATTTTGCAGAAAGTAAAGTCTTATAGTACAAGTAAAGGGAAAAATCGTCAATATTTAGTTACCCATATCACAAAAAATGTATCGGTAAGTCTGTCTGTCAAGGCTAAGAGCTCCACAGTAATGTTAAGTTCACCCTTTAATACAGTTTTGTACGAAACCCTCAGTGCGCGAGTTCGACTCGCACTTGACCGTTTTTTTACACAATGCTCATTCATATCTCGAGGAAATAATGAGCGAGTTGACACATTTTTGACAGCAAGTCATCGTTAATGATGTATGTATTCGGATTTAACGGATTTTAAAGCATTTAGACTGTAACAAAGTTACTATTCTAAGTATGTTCATAAATGTTCAACACCCACAAAATATTGGTTGTTTCAATAGTAGGTACTAATTCTGGAAACTTAAACAGTTCAAACACAGATCAAACGAAGCGGTGTTTGTTTAAATACCGAATGAACCGAATCAGATTAAAAGGTGGTACTCATCTATTGCTTTTTAGAACACTTCATAAAAGTGCTTCGTAAGTCAAGTGAAGCACGTTTCGTTTTCAACATCGAAAGAGACAGCCACAAACTTATTAAAACAATTAAAAATATAGATTAAATGATTTTGTCTTAATGTTTCACAACGATAAAAAATGTATTTGTTTTATGTGTTTATAAAGATTTAGATCTGAAAAAGAGAACATCTAGAACGGGACTTGAACCCGCGACCAGGGCTCAAGTCCCTTTCTAGATGTTCTCTTTTTATATAAAATACAAAATGCTTAAAAATTTAATTGAATTAATGTGTTTATGTCAATGGAAAGTAGGTGTCTACGTAATTTTATCGTGAGAACTGAAAAGCTTTTTTAGCAGGCAGCACCGCAGTGTCCAAAAAAGAAAGGGATACATTTGAGTTTGTTATTATAGAATACTAACTGTTGCCCGCGGCTCCGCCCGTATGGAATTCTGATCCCGTTCCCGCTACCCATGGAAACCTATTCCCGGGATGAAAAAGTAGCCTATGTTTTATTCTGAACTATACTCTATCCCTGTACCAAATTTCACCCAGATCCGTTCAGCCGTTTTTGCGTGAAAGAGCAACTAACGTTGCTAAAGTTTGTGAGTATGTATGTATGTATGTAACATACATACATGCTCACAAACTTTCGCGTTTATAATATTAGTAGGATTATAATATTAGTATTCATTACATAATGTTTAACTCTAGCGGTTTAGCTCGCAGATCGTAGATTTTTTCCTACTTGCTTGACACTTATTTAATTGTCATATTTTGGACAATTCACACAACATCTTTATAAATTGTAGCCTATGTTTTATTCTAATGTATAAGCTATATTACTGTATAGTTTCATTCAAATCCATTCAGTAGTTTTTACGTGAAAGAGTTACAAACATCCATCCATCCATCCATCCATAAGGGATTTCCGCACAAAAAAAAAGGTACTTACAAACTTTCGCGTTTATAATATTAGTAGGATACTTTAAAACTCTTCGCAGTTTATGTACTTTAACTATTCAATTTTTTTCAAGAAAAACCTCGTAATTAAAATAAACAGATAAGCAAATACCTCTTGTCCTGTCTCGTTTTATACAAAATCTAATTAAAACATAATTCCTACTTCATGGTTTTCGATGTAGGTACTTATCGACTGTTTGGAATTATATTTCTATTTAGCGGCATTCCTTTGTCGCGGTTGTGTTGCATTACAAGTGGGTGTCACATCGCGCGCCATCGTAGTGTAGAACAAGGTTTCTGATTTGAATCTGCGTCGTGTGTATTCAACAAAGAAACCAGGAGAGTTCTATAAACGGGGAAGTGAAAAGAACTCTAAATGCTTATGCCCAAGATACTTTGACTTCTTGGGGCGAATAACATAACTTACCTGGTTAAGACAAATATTAGACATTTCTTAGGACAAAAGACGTTAATATATTCCTACACTGCTTTGTCTTTTGGACCGATGTTTACTACATATTTTGAAAAGATCTAATCCCTACTTATAAATATGCCAAATCCGGCCGACCGAAGCCAATGTCATTCGTGGTTGGGCAATAGCAGCCATAACAGGCTGATAGCTTCAATAGCAAACTCATCGAACATTTCCGAAATTAGAAAACTCAAAATCGAATTTGTAAATTATAAACAGAATATTACGTACATTGCTTCGTCATATGTTCATTCATTTCTAACCAAAAGCAGGTGTATGAAATTTCGTTATTCTGACTTTGAAAATGACGGACTTTCATACAAACGCAACCCTTATTTTGCCACCTTGAAGTGAAATTTCCAAAAATCCTTTCTTAGTGGATGCGTACAACATAAAAGGCATGTACTGCCAAAATTTCAAGTTTGTAGGTCCAGTGGTTTAGGCTCAGCGCTGGAGAATCAGTCAATCCGTCTGTCAATCAGTCGGGACCATTAATTATATATGTATATATATCAACATTAAAACTAAGTTAAGTTAGGTACCTCAAGAAATCCAGGTCCAATTTTAAAATATCAATTCATGCCCTGATTTTATAAGGAATGGGATTCGAATGGTCAAGTCTCCAGACACCAGTCGTTCCAGTCCCATTCCTGATAGATATGAATTTATCTTATTAGAAAAACAAAACAACTTTAGCAGATTGAGCCCGTCAAAGTTACTATCACTTATCACATTGATCTTGAACATTATCATGTTATATAACTTATGAATAATCTGCGTGGTGATATGGCGTGCCGTTGTTTTTATCAGACATCGATAGCACGATCAGAAATTACGTAAAATGTTTTTGTTATTAACATTGAGCTCATATGAAGGAATAACTGGCTCCACACACCTATTCGTGGGATGAAAAGCCTATTGGCTACTCCAGGCTAATTTATCTTTGTGCCAAATTTCATCCTGATCCGATTAGATTTAGACGTTCTGTCGTGATTGAGTAAGAAATATCCATCTATACAAACTTTAGCATTTATTAAAGCAGGAAATTTTTTAACATAGTTTATTTGTCTAATAAACTACGAAGTTAATATCATTATTATCATCAGATATTTTACCTCACTGAGATAACATTAAAATGCCTTGTATTGGTACGTTTCCACACATGAGGATTATTATTTTATCAAGTAGATAATATTATTTGGACAACAGTCAATATTATTTAAAACAATTATAAACAGATGCAACTGATAATACAGGGTGAGGTTCCTTCAAACTCTCTGATTAGCTACTGATATCGAAGGGTCCTAACTTCCTGAGCGATTTACAGTCAGAGTGGCGTTTTTGTCGTTTGTCGATTCATTTTAGAAATAGTGAAATCTTTTTTTTTTTTTTTTTTATCGTGCGGAAATCCCTTCGGATACCCCCCCGCCGGCCAGCGGGGGTGGTTATGTCGGGCTTGCACCGACTAAAACCGCACGCCGTCTCGGGTCTTCAGACGCCGGGGTGTAAGGTTACCCATAGAGCATATCCCTCGCACCCCGGCTGACCCTGGGCCATCTCACCACTAACAGCATCGCTCATCCTGTCTCCTCTGAAAGCAGAGGAGTACGGAGAGCGATGTGTTCCCGCCACGTTGGGTATTGGCCGACGATCAATGCCAACCCTATGAAGGGGTGAAGGGGAAGCCATTGACCGCCGCCCAGGGTGTACCGGCCGCTCCGATTCCGTTCCCCCCGGACTGCAGCGGGATCGGAATCGGAGCGACACTCGAGGAGGTTACCCAACACACACCCCAGAAATAGTGAAACCTAACATTACAAATTCAATTTTTTGATCAAATCTTTTAAATATGATAAACATTAGTGTGATTGTTTGATTGATTGATTGCACACGGCCTCTGTGGCGTAGCGGTAGTGCATTCGACTGCTACGACAGGGGGCGCGGGTTCGATTCCCGCTCAGTGCAAATATTTGTATGCATGAATATGTCTATTGGCATTGGTCTGGGTGTTTCTATGTATATATAATATGTATGTATTTACAAAAAAAAAAGTATATAAGTATGTTTATCCGCATTCTGGAAACCATAAACACAAGCTAGTTAAACTATGCTAACTTTGGGTCTAGAAAGCGCTGTGTAGAATGTGTAATTTTGAGATTTTTCAACAACTTGATGTTGATTAAAGCCGTATTTACCTTTTTTTTTTTTATCGTGCGGAAATCCTTCGGATACCCCCCCCGCGTGCCAGCGGGGGCGGTTATGTCGGGCTTGAACCGACTAAAACCGCACGCCGTCTCGGGTCTACAGACGCCGGGGAAAGCCGTATTTACCCTGTATTACTATTTGTTTTATCGAGACGATAGTATTAACGATAGAGCCATCACTATCGTTCATACTGTATCGTCTCAACCAAACAGTATAATAGTAATATTAACTTGAGAGAAACTGCGTACATAAAAATTACTTCCAAAACTTGAGCTGAGCTTGATGAAACTGTATAGACAAGTCTTAGAGATTGCTATGATGACATTTTATAGGCTTTCATAAACAGTGTAGTGTACTACACTACAAAGAGCAAAAGGCCTTTTAACTTCAGTTTCACACATTAGTCACAGAGTTATGAATGGCAGGAGGATAGCGGCGCAGGCGAACAGGCGAGGCGAGGGGGGCGACGCGAGGAGTTGGTGCTAAATATAGATGGGTAGCAACAGGTGGTCGCTCCACACCCTTCCACTTCCACCCACACCGGCATATGGCCAGCACTCGCTGCGTGCCTATTGTGCACTTTATGGGATATAGAAAATGAAATCTTGAATTTCATAGCCAGTATGAAAATGCCTGGAATTATTTTATTATTTAAGTTTAGAAACAAGTTTGCTGACAGGACATATGACTGTAATAAAAAATGCAACCCGCAACCAGCGTATTAAACTCTCATGTAGATGTGTATGTATGCCTGTTTCGTAGCAAGTGGAAAGATGCGGTATCTACCGACTGCAATGGAAACGGAGGATTCGTAACAGAGGTTTATATGTTAGATCGGAATTAATTCTGTCCGATTCATCAATATAATGGCGTGATGATATTAATGCTTAAATGTTTATCCATTTCTAGTCAACTATCTTTTATGCGTGGGTAAATCTGTGAAGTTTCGAGATTTTATATTTAACTGCTCATCACCTTTGAGATTATAGTCCGGATTTTGACCATGTCTGAGTTTTGCCAAAATACAAAATTTTGTTAAGATCTAACTTGTATGTCATCAATAATAGCTAAAACCGTTTTTCTCTACTGCTCCTATGATATCTATAATAGCTCTTTTTTTCGTGAGTGATTCGAGCATTTTCCTTTCTTTTGCGTTTGCCTCTGCAAAAAAATAATGTATGTAATTCAAAATTTAAAAAAACATGTTTAAGAGTCGGCCTTACGATCGAGAGGTCCCGGGTTTGAATTCTGTCCTTTAAGCTACAGACGTGAACCCACTCCTAACACAAGTAATTTAGCTTACTGGAGGGGTTAACGGGAATCAGATTAGAATTACTCGTGCGGTTTTAGTCGGTTCAAGCCCGACATAACCGCCCCCGATGGCCGGCGGGGGGGTATCCGAAGGGACTTCCGCACGAAAAAAGAAAAAAAAAGGTACTTTGGGGCGAGATTTATATATATAAATGTAAAAAGCATTTTAGTTAAGACAAATAGAAAGAGCAAAGACAGACAAATTATATCTAGAGACATTATAGCCTGTTTTAAGATAGGAAGTAGTATAGGTACCTACGTAAGCTTGGCAGGTGAGGCCGCCCGTCACCCCAGCAGAAGCAGGCCGGGACGGTGGGGCGACTAGCGCCCCTCCCCCAAACCGGGGCAAGACGGGGACACCGTGGTTCCCAAACCCGAGGGAATTAAAGTTAGGGCTTCTTAATAATAAACTGAGAAAAACTTTGTTTTATTTAAAACAAGCACTGCACAGTAAGAACCATAGATTAAAAAAAAAAAACATAGCTAGAGAGAGAGGCAGTGTTGCCATTTTTACACTATGTAAAATTTTCACTTACAAGTTAACAGAGGGGGCCATCTCGAAACCGGAGATGGCCCAGGGTCAGTCGGGGTGCGAGGGATATGCTCTATGGGCAACCTTACACCCCGGCGTCTGTAGACCCGAGACGGCGTGCGGTTTTAGTCGGTTCAAGCCCGACATAACTGCCCCCGCTGGCCGGCGGGGGGGTATCCGAAGGGATTTCCGCACGAAAAAAAAAAAAGGTACCTACGTAAGCTATATATGTATTAATAAATAGTTAATCGTAATATTATGTATGCTATCTGCAACTTGTAATTATCTCTGATAAAGTCGAAATTTATTTATTAGAGTTATTTTGAGGAGTCACCAAACAAAATGCTAAGGCCGTTTCGATTTCCTTTGTATCTCATACTGACTAACTAAACTGAGTAACTTTCAGGTTTTTCTATTTAATATTCATGGATTTTTACTCGCTTATGGTATTTATATAGTTATAACTTTATGGTATGCTAACTTTATGGTTTGCAAACTTTATGATATAGTATGGTATGCTTATTAATTATTAAAATATTTTATAAAGTATTAAAATTAAATTAAAAACATTCTATACAGCGTTATCTAGACACATAAAGCTTTAAATTCATTATTTAAAATGCTGCTTAATTTTCAAATAATACAAATTAAATATGAGATTCTTAAACTTCCGTATGGGTAAATTCGTATGAGCATAATAAAAATAATTGTTTGAGAAACAATCCTTATAATTTACAGTATTTCGACTTAAACATTTAAGATCTAGATTCTAGAACACAACCCGTGTGTTATTCTATTATTATAATACCGTTGTTAACGTATAACGTATCACGTTGAGCGATGAAAACGTGATGATACCCTCTTACTTATACAGTCAAAACGTCTTTCGTTTGGTATTTACAAGAATTTGAAATACATTAGGCAGTAAGAAGCTTTCATGAATCCTCGCAAGACTTCATGTATTGACTTCATCAACGTTATGGCACAAACATTTTATTTACTTCGTTATGGTTAATTTTCATTAATTCGTTTTCGTTTGGCTGTTATATAGTATACGAAACCTATCTTATATTATGTCTGTGTATTAAACGAACATTCAATTGAAGTATTTTATAAAATGTACCCATATAATGGGTGTTCGGTTGAGGCGTTGGTCGCAGCCGATTCCCATTCAATATCTAGATTTGGTCCAAATAATACACGGTTTTTGTGATAATGAGTTGTAATACGTTGTGATTTATTTATACACAGAGTTACAGGATTGCGCATAACTAATAGTTTACATATAAGTTAGCAACGCACGTTCTAGAGGAGAAAGTGTGTGTTAGGCGGGAACTAGAATATTTTGAAGTTCTATCAATATTGCCATTATTTATAATAGTAGCTTTTGCCACACAAATAATTTGTGCAAAGCGAGTAAATGCAAATTGGAGCAAAGTTTGTAAAGGAGATAGAAAATCGTGGGCCATGGGTGTAAAGAGTTGGGATGTGATAAAAAAAAATATTTTTTATACTACCTAATACCTAAATATACTACCTAATATTGTCGGGGAGACTCCCCGTGACCATGGCTGCTGAAAAGCAACCGATACGTTGGGTTCAATGTAAATTAAATGTAGTTCAATAAAATAACATCAAATAAATCGCGATAGAATCCGTTAAAAAATTGTTTTATTTCAATGTTAAACTACCTATCTAAAATTAGCTCAATCATGAGTCTTAAGGCGGAAACATATGAGAAAGTTAGTTATCATGAGATTATCGATTAGTTGCTTATCGATTACACAATAATAATTATTGAAAGAAAACTTTGCACTAGGTATTTAACTCAAACTGGGGTGTGTGTTGGGTAACCTCCTCGAGTGTCGCTCCGATTCCGATCCCGCTGCATTCCGGGGGGAACGGAATCGGAGCGGCCGGTACACCCTGGGCGGCGGTCAATGGCTTCCCCTTCACCCCTTCATAGGGTTGGCATTGATCGTCGGCCAATACCCAACGTGGCGGGAACACATCGCTCTCCGTACTCCTCTGCTTTCAGAGGAGACAGGATGAGCGATGCTGTTAGTGGTGAGATGGCCCAGGGTCAGCCGGGGTGCGAGGGATATGCTCTATGGGTAACCTTACACCCCGGCGTCTGAAGACCCGAGACGGCGTGCGGTTTTAGTCGGTGCAAGCCCGACATAACCGCCCCCGCTGGCCGGCGGGGGGGTATCCGAAGGGATTTCCGCACGATAAAAAAAAAAAAAAAAAAAAAAAAAAAAAAAAAAAAAGGTATTTAACTCAAACTAATTAAAGGCACGGTATATAGGTACTTATATTATGTGAATACCGTATAGTGCATTTAATTATAGCGATAGTAACAATTTTTTTTTTATTAATTACAGAACATTCAATATAGTGAAAATCGAATCCACATCAACAAAATCAGTCCACCTTTTGATTAATATTTAAATAAAATATTTTTAACGGATTTGACAACTGCCAAATGCCTTAATTGCTTATTCGTTCCGTGTTTTCCGATGCATTTTCAGTGCATGCCTGATTCTTTCTCAGTTTCAAAGACCACTGCCTTGATTTTTACGGATTTATGTAAGGATCGCGTATGTTTGCTTTTACTCTGGACACCGAAGATCACTCACAAAATGCACTTTACCGCTGGATATAGTTAAAACTATAAGTCCTTACCATAACTTCATAAGCTCAATGCTTCGTACCTTGTTTTCACTAAAACTCAGGTCTTAGATTGTCATAACTTACGAAACATTCAGTAAGAAACTGATAAATCTGAATTGAATATAATAATTTACATCATTTTCATCTCATTACAGCATGGCCCAAGATTGTATGGAATCGTTACTATTTCCTTTATTACACTTACATTTATTGGAAGTTCACTTCACTGTCACATGTGCATAAGCATGAACTAGTCACTGCAGCCAGGTTTTCTTCTACAGTATAACAGTCACCTATTACCTGCCATTCATAGTACTCTATAGTTAGACCTGTATCTTTGTGTTGTCAGAATATTTGAGGATATTGACTCTACATACTTAACTGTCACAGCCGTCACAGGTGTAACTGACGGTCAGGCGTGGCTGGCAAGGAGACGTGTGGCTCGAGCAAGGCAATCCTGCCCTACAGACATTAAAGTACAGGTAAGTATCAAATTGAATCGACTCAATTTGACACTTACTGTACTTTAATGTCTGTAGGGCAGAATTTTGCATAACCATGTTGATAACTTCCAAACGCTCGATTAATCGTGTTGGCCATTTCGTTACTGAGGTCTATTATCTACAAGAGAGTAATATCCTAAAATCAATCCTACTAATATTATAAACGCGAAAGTTTGAATGTATGGATGAATGTACGGAATGTTTGTTAGTCTTTCACGCGAAAACGGCTGAACGGATAAATTACAGTCTGGAATAGCACATAGACTACTCATAATACCTGGAATAGGTTACCATGGGAAACGGGAACGGGATCATAATTCCAATCGGGCGGAACCGCGGGCAACAGCTAGTACACAATAAGATCATCGTATCTTGAATGAAATACCGAAATGGAAGTTCTTTATTTTTCTTAACGATGCCGGATCGCTGCCGTTCGGATATCCGTCCAAGCTGATGGTTGATTAGTGATCTGTCTCCAAACTCTAAACACCAAGGAAACGGAAAGGGATGTTACAATTCTTTTGAAAATATCTCAGCAGGGCGAAGCTTTGCGATTAGGCGGAACTCTCAAGTGTTTGTTATTTCAGTACTAAATGTTTTAACAGTTTTGACCTGGTCAAGTTTAGGGTTCAAGAAATAACAAAAAGGTTTAGATATTTGGAAAGGATAATCTATTCCTACAGAGTATTTTATCGTTGTGTTTGTATTATGGTAGATTAGGTACCCACTAAAAGCCTTGAGAAGCCGTCGATAATAATTATTGAAATTGGCTTGTACTTCCGTTCAGATATCAAATTGCAGTACTGAATGCGGTACTTATAATAACTAGTGCCATTTATAACAAAATGGTAGAGTTCAGAGCCAGTTTTCTCGGAAGAGGTGCGGGCGTCTGGCTCTACAGTTAGTGGCGTAGTGCAAGTGTAATTGGGTATGCACACTACACACACAACTAAACAGGGACTAACTCATATGCGAGCTTTCGTACAAAGGTCGTTAATCAAATACCGCATGCATCAAAATTATAATGTGTAGAATTTCTAATACATCGTTATTCAGCTAAAAGAAAAATTAAAATAGCTTGTCTTGCATAGTGTTACGGATAAATTATTCCTACCCATGTTAATTAAAGTGGGAACAAGTCTGGGTGAAATCTAAACCTATCATCAATCACAATTTGCCGCGCGCGAGTTGTTGGCCGGTGTCTCCGACGACCCTGAACATGCTACTATATTTAGACAGAGCGCAGCCCTTTGGTGTGACCGACATAGGGTTGGCAGGCAGAGAAATTGAGCGCTAAATTAAAATACTTTTAACAACATGTCTTTTTTTTATATTTATATATACCTACATGTATTTATCTTATAATCTACATTTTATGAACCGTACAAATAGTTTGACTGTGGGATCAGGAAAACAGTCTAAATGACTAAGAAGAAATTATATAGGCATGTACAACATATCTTCTTCGAGCCCCAATCTCGGTTGATTCTAAAACTTACACTTTGGAGCCCGGGGTCCGTTCTTTGTTGGTTAGAGGAATCTCTGCGGCGGAGCTTCGTCCGTCAATCAGCAAATGAGGTTGGCTTCGGCTACGAATATTTTTGTGGAGCTCTATTACACCCTATCAAGCGTCTTCAACATGAATATAGTACAAATGGTTGCAGACAACTATGGGATGATGACGGTGCACTGATCAATTACAATATTTTCAGGAATGTAAAAGGTAGTGAATGGAGTTTTTCACAATTTAAAATAATATTGTGAGAATAAAGTACTCACTTCGCAGAGAGATGATGTAGAGATGCACATTATCTTGACGCACGAAAACTCTTCATGCGTTAAACCTCAATAACGCCTCAAAAGCTTGCTGCCATTTTAGGCTAGTAACCCTATCACGACAATAATAACTCACGCGATATTTGCACTTCGCCCGTGGCAATACACGACGCCACTGCGGATCAAAGTTTCGCCCCTCACTCCCTGCATCTGTATCATGGCTTGTGTGCAATTTACTGCGAAATCAACTTTTAAGTGGCCATTCAAAGAAACATTTTATAAATTCCTATAATATGTAATTTTATTGTACAATTCTTGGAAATTAATGAATGAATAGTCCTATGGAAATAGATAAGGAATGAAAAGACTAATATGGTGGTAATCTCAAGTCTTGAAGTGTAAACTTATTTCAAAGTGAGAGATGGCCCAGGGTCAGTCGGGGTGTGAGGGATATGCTCTATGGGCAACCTTACACACCGGCGTTTTAAGACCCGAGACGGCGTGCGGTTTTAGTCGGCTCAAGTCCGACATAACCACCCCCGCTGGCCGGCGGGGGGGTATCCGAAGGGATTTCCGCACGAAAAAAAAAGGTATAGGTATACTTTGTTTGAATGTTACTGTTATTTATTTAAGATTAGCTTTTTTCCACTTCCATGAAAACCTCTTCCAAGGATATAAGACTAATTTATTCCTGTACCAAATTTCAGCCAGATTCGTTCAGCTGTTTTGGTATGAAAGAGTAACAAACATCCATACTCCTCATAAACTTTCGCATTTATAATACTAGCTTTTGCCCGCGACTTCACTCACGTGGAATTCTGTGGCCGTTCTCGGTTCCCATGGGAACCTACTACAGGGATAAAAAGTAATCTATGTTTTATCCTAGATTATAATCTATCCCTGTCCTGTACCAAATTTCAGCCAGATCCGTTCGCAACCAAACGTTCACAAACTTTTGAGTTTATAATATTAGTTTATAGTAGGACAAACAATACCACTGACTTGAACTGCGATGTTATCCACTGACAGCGTAGTAGTTTTACTTCTACTGACACTGAATTAGTGTTGAGGTTTCGATCCCAACATATAGCACAATTATTTGTATGACTCACAGATAGCCGTGCCAAAAATAATAACTGATATTAGTGGTACTGTATGGATGTAAGTCTCGCGCGGCAGAGAACATTTCACAATAGTGTGGTTGTTTCCTTTTAATAAGCATAAAAATAGTACAAGTTATGTGTATGGATAAGTACAGTACCCGGTGTTAATTCGGCACAACGGCAACGGGAAGAAGACTAAGAGACCGGCTAAGTTCGGCTTGCTTTGGTTTTGTAGAGCGTTCTCTTCTTTATCACTCATGTGTCTGGCGAAGGTAGTGGTATACAACAGTATACTACGAAAGTAGTTGAATACAATAGTTAAGTATACAACAAATAGATAGATCCGTTATTAAGCGATATACAGCTTGATATCTTTTTAGAGTATGTACTTAAAATGAAAATTATAGTTTTGTGAAGTATTTTATAGACACAAATGATTTGATCTACTCTGTAGAAGTATCAAACTTTACGCCAGAGAAGGCTCTACAAAATTTTCTCGACATACCAACTCAAAAGGACTATACTGTAAATACCCTTGACACCACCGGTGGTGCAAGACGGTGGTGTCAAGGGTCCAAAAGGTAACGCAAGGATATTTTCAGATGTATGTAGGAAGCCGCGGTAGCCTAGTGGTATGGGTAATGAATTGCTGAGACGAGGTCTCGGGTTCGATCCCAGGTTTTACCATGGCACACACCAATGACTTTTGGAGCTTTTCGAAGTTATGTGTGTATTTATCGCAGGTTTATAAGTGCCCGGTTAATGGCAATAGGCTCGCCACCTGTTACATTGGGACCTAAACATAAACTGGCGAAATGTGGGTGCTAGCACCTCTGCCTACCCCTTCGGGGATATAGGCGTGAGTTTATGTTATATGTTATGAAGGACTCATACTGATACATATTGAAAGCTATAAATTAGCGTGACTTTACTAGACCGGTGAACCTTATTGTTTAATTTTCAAACTGTTTCTCGAGCAAATAAAGACGTATATTTCATACACGCTGTTTGAATTCATTCGTGTTTTTGAAGTTTGCGCGTTTTAGGTCGTGGAACATAATGAAAATGACTGCATGACTAAGGAAATATTTTTTATGTTAAGAAAACAGCAGGTAAATAACCTTGCTTAGTGTTGTATTATTGCTGGATCATCAAAGTTCATTTAGTCGGAGGTAGGGTGTTAGCAATGTTTGATAACACAAGTACGCTTACGCTATACCTTACTTACCTTATTTGGCACACTGTAATTGCCGTGACCTTGTTGTACAGTCCAATACAGTCAAATTTACAATGACATACGTAAATAGTTAAATAAAATAATGCACAACCATTGGATATTTCAATTCATTTTAAAGAACACAAAAATAGAAATAAGTACATTGTTTTAAATAAAGTCTTTCTTTGTATCCCTTCATTCCACGCATTCGTGGACATTCAAATTATGAAAGTTCTTATGCTAGTGCCAACCAGGGTTTTTTTTATAAAAGATAATTAAATGATTGGCTATCGCACGGGGCACCCGAGCCCAATGGACTTCGAGCCCGCACGAAACACGAATGAAAAACATAGCACTTCGGATTTATATGGGTGGATACGTATCATGGTGGGCCCTACATATTTCAAGCATCCATAGGCCACGGTGGCCGCTTTATAATAAGAACTAAGCTTGTTTTAAGAACAATCTGATATATTATTTATATCAATATTTTATTCACTTATTTAATTTATATGTGACGTAAATAAATAAGCTAAACACAATGCAGCTGAAAGTGAACAATGCTTATGTGCACATTTGTCAATGTTTTGCCTTAGTTGAAGGGTCTACCCATCCCAATTGCTCGTCTGCACAATGAGGCCAAAATGTTGGATTCTTCACGGGGTCCAATGCTTCTTTTGGGTACATATCGTAGAACATTTCCATTGTCATATCGTTGAATTTCGGAAGCGAATTCAGCCTTTTGAGTTCAGCCTTTGACCTACAATAATTTCAAAATGGAAATTACTATCAGTCTAAGAAGATATTTTATTAGATAAGTTACCATGGGCGTCGTAGGCATACAGTCGCCCTCAGAAATTGCGGAACACTTAACACAGCTACAAACGATCTTCATATTGAAATAAATCATAGATGCACTACAGTAATTTTTATAATCTTCAGAGGACAAATTTAATATTTTTATATTTTTGTTCATTATTTTATGTAAAGTTTAAGAGCTAAGATGGTTGGCTACTTGGAATGTGTTAAGCTAATACCGATGGCGACTGTACGTATGCCAATCAGATCAAGGAAGTTTCAAGGAAAGGCTAAATTAAGTGAATATATGAAAACAATTATGAAAGTAGGAAATGCGAAAGGCGCATGCCAGGATCGTAGCAAGTGGAAGGATGGCATCTCTGTCTACCACAAAGGAAAAGAGGCGTGAATAGATGTATAATTAATGTATTGTCATCTAGATATCATATAGAATACCCGACTTTCGTTCGGCACATCGAGAATTTGGGTAGGGTTGTTTTGCTACGATTTTGTTGAGCTTTCTATCACACATCGGACTGAAAGTTTGATACCTTTATAAAGTAGTTAAAACTGTCTCTGTTTACGAAATATGAAAACCATAGCTTTAGTTTCAACTATGTACTCTAAAAATATGCTAGAACAAATAGAGACAACGCTCTACAAAATCATAGCAAACCGATCTTAGCTGGACTCTTACTCTTTTTCCAGACGTGCCAAATTAAAAGTACGGTACACTAGTGTACTCGTAAAGCGATATGATAAATTAGATACTGATTAATTTGACTACCAAGATTTGTTGCATACATTCAGTTAGTTATTGTGTGGTACGAGTATACTGTGATTATTAATAGAAGATGAAAAAATATGATAATAATTCATAAACAAAATATTTTAAAAAACAAGGATTTATTCAAAAATGTAGTCGCACTAAAACAAAAATAATAATAATATTATACAAGGGCTGTGCTGATTTTAAAAGCTTCTATCGCCCAATTTTTTTTCTGGTTTCTAATTGAGCTACAAGTTTTGGAATCAGCACAGCCCTTGCGTAAAATAATTGTTTTCGTTTTGAGTACAACAGATTTTTTTTTATAAAAACTTGTTTTTAAAACGTTTTTTATATTAATTTATCTCCAACTTTTTAGTTTTAGTAATGTCATGTAGCACCAGAGTGCTAACCAAGACCAGCCAAAGGAGCTCAACACAACAAGTCTATATTGTTTAATACCAGACCACCTACTGTCTCCATCTTCAAACCATGGATATCATGTAGCACCAGAGTGTTTACCAAGACAAAACAAATAAGCCGAAACCCGCAAGGTATATCTTGTTAAGCTTAGGAGTTCCTATGGCCACCTTCATCAGACCCTGAATACCATGTCAGATCGGCGAGTTTGTGAAGACAAAACAAATGAGCCGATACTCATACGTTTATCTTGTTCAGTTTACGAGCTCTTATGGCCACCTTCCTACCCCATCATGAGACCAGCTCCATGGTACTTTAATAATGCATTTCCATTCAAACTAAACGTTCAGTTCCAAGACTTGACCCGAAGAAATATACATACATACTTATAGAGCAACTTAAATAAAAGCTTGTAAAAACTAACGCTTTTTTCATGGCTTCTACCTCTTCAACGTATTTCTTTATTTCGGGTTGTAAAGCTTGCCACTGTTTGTCAACTTCTGCTGTCAGCGTATCAGTTGGGTATGGAACTTTGAGAGATTCATATTGGGATTTGAATTTGTCTACCATTGACTTATCTGAAACGAGTTTCGAATACTCTTCCCAGTTGATTTTCGGTGCAGTTGCAGGATTTGCTTGTACTCTAAAATCAATGAATTCATAATTACATAATCCGAAAAATACGTATCCGAAAAAAAAACAAGATGGCTAAAAGCTTCTAATATATGGAAAGTTCATCACTTTTGAAGGAAGATGCATGAATTTCAATGTTTAAGCTGTTGACATTTTGAGTCTGTGTTTGAGTAAGTCCTGGCAGGGTTTAGATTTACAGTTGAACTCAATTTAATTCAATTTTTGTATTCATGTCATATTTCAATTCATGTAGAAAAGTCTTACCTGCGCAAGTACCCGTCATTTTTGGCTTTAAGGGCATAAAACGAACCTTTTTGATCAGGCGGCACTAACTTCATAAAACTAACCCAATCGATGGCACTTTTAGTAAAATTTTTACTCATTTCAGTACATACAGGACTATATCGTAACAAAAACGGCGGATGTCAATTGGATTATTATTGGCAAATTGACAATGTGTATTATTGACAGCAATAAGAATTGTTATCTATTAAAAAATAAAATTAGATACGAATTTTATATTTTACACATAATACTTATTAAGAAGGTTGATAAAAAGTATTAATATTCCATGTAGTCGTACAAAATATTTGGTTATTTTGCCTATATGACACGAAATATATCTATTTTCTATTTTGTGGTTAGGCCTGAAACTTCGTTGACAACGTAAAAATCTTTGTTCCATGGATCCATATCTTAAAAATATTGAGCACTCGATACAGTAGACCTTCGCAATTGCATTCAAACCTTCAGGAGTTTTAATGTCTTAAGTGAAACTTTTCAGTTAACGTTTTCACTCCTGAAGCGAGAGAGTGTGATGCAAATACCAAAAAATATATAAAAGAAAAGTGGTTACAGTTCGTACGTCATTTACATTATTATGTAGCTATAGATTGTTTTATCACCCCGTGATAAGATAGAAGATAAGGGTAAGTGCTCTAATTTTGGGTGTTTACAGTTATTTGCGACACATATCAGTTTTTGAATTAATCAGTAATATGATTGAAATATGCACATGCGTAATACTTGCTTAGTAAGCTCATAATTTCAGGAACTATGTATGAATTTATAGAACAGTTTTCTTTGTTTGAAGTTGGATTCATGTTTATCACTACACATCCAAACTATATACTATATTAATTTTATTCTTAATACTTACTTCAACTTTTGTCGGTGACTTAGGCGTAAGCTAAACACTACGGACGTAAGTCTCGGACACGGCGCGGGATTAATGTATAGAGAAGATACGACGCAAAACATACAGACACGATACTCCCTGTCTGTGCCTTACCAAAGCAGGTTTGAATCTTGTCTCTTGTACAAGTCCTACGTTACGTCCGATGTGTCTGACCTGGACCAACTACGAGTAGATGTTGCGATGGACGTGGATGAAGTCTTGGAAAATACGGTACAGAAAGGACGGGGTGTACTTGACACTCCTGTCTATGCCTTGCCCACGTATGTCTGAAACCTGTCTTCTGTCCAAGTCTTAAGTCCGTAGTGTCTAGCTTGTGCCTAAGTCCGCCGAAAGATCTCGATGTACGCGAAGTCATGGATTATAAACATCTTACGTCCTTTTATACGTCTCTGACTAACTGGTAAAGTTTCATTATTGTCAGTTTAAAAGTTAGGTCCGCGAAAAACTGGGAGTCTTTTAAAACCATTTATTGAAACCTAGTTTTTGTAACAAGGAGGTAAATGTTCATCATCATCTCCTAGTTTCGGGCCAACCAAACATTTAAATGAACAAATCGACACGCCCGTTTCAATTACAAGACAATAATGTTGGGTGGTGTCAGATCGTGGATCGTATCCGCCGGATATTAGCCGTAACGACACCGCCACTGCCGCGCCGCGCCGGCCCGGGCTTCAGACGCGCCGAAATCCGACGACACATTTACTGTATCATGCACTGCCGATTCGATGAACAGGAGCATTCGTTACTACCTAATGGCTAACCTCCAAATTTAACCTATACTTGTTATACTTGGAATTTTTTTTTGTCTGTAGAAAATAACTTTCTTCCCCGTTTCCGGTGAATCAACCAGTTAGTAGTTACAAAAGTAGTGGTTCCGTAATCTGTCTATGTTTATCGTTAAGAAGCTCTGATATATTTATGACTTACTGGTGGACTTGAATTAGAATAAATAATTTGATTTTCCTTTTACTTTTTTTTTGTTATCGATCTACCAAACTTATACTATGGTTTTGAGTTCTACTACCAGGTCGGGCAAAGTTTTATTGAGCGCAAGCAAGTGCTACTGCTACGTAAGAGGTCTTTTCCTATTTCTCATGTTTTTTTATTTTATTTTTTATATGTGTGGAAACCCCCACGGGCTTTACCCCATCGGTGCCGACGATGGGGTGGGCGTGTCGCAATCGGACAGACAAAAACCACACGGTGTCCTTCCCAAGTGTCCATCGCCGGGCACCCCGGGTAAGCCCTCCAAAGGAGTACCCCAGAGTTACCGGCGGACTTTGGCCACCGCCTGGTGGGCTCGGGTTTTATCCCGCGTCGGTGAGTTGGCAGGCGTGTGTAGGACACACACGACACGCCTCCGCCACGGCCTGCTTCTGTAAGGACGGCGAGTCGGCCAACTGCCGTCCTCAGGCCCTGATCATGGATGTCGGTAGTCCCGGACGTAGATGAGTCTGCGGCGTCCTCGCCGCAGTATCTAAAATGAATGAATGAATGTATAAAATACTAGCTGATGCCCGCGGCTCCGCCCGCGTGGATATCGGTAATCGTGATTTTTGGTCGTATCTCTGGTTCTACTCAACCAATTGCAATCAAACATTTATAGCAGATTTTAAACCTGACCAAGACCTTTCTAATTATCGAAATCTGACCATTAGTTTTTGCGTCTATCGCGAACAAACAGACAATCGGATAAACAAACAGACAAGATAAGAGAATTCCAAAAAAATATTTTTGAGTTCAGACTCGTTAATTCAACATATTCAAATAGTTTTTTAAATATCTACAATCCCGGGTTCTTCAAGCGGGGCGTAAAAAAGCATCTGTTGAGGCCATCAAGGCAGTAGGGACCACCATTTTAGGATGAAGTCCACCATCCCAGAGATGGTGGACTTCATCCTAGCTTTTCACCATCTAGCGGGGTGTAGTCTATTGACGTGCAGAATATAAAAAAAAAATTAATAATAGTATAGACATTAAACCTTCATTCCATGGGACAAATTGACACTGGAACTAGTGAGAACCATTATTTATATTGGGATGTACAGGGATATATCTATATTCTATTTTGTTTACCAAACCGGTATACGGCTCGCCAGGTGGTAAGTGGTTTCTAAGGCATATTGTCATAATTGCTAAACCTACATCTGAGGAGACAGTCGCACGTTGTCAAACCTGTAGAAATCTCAAGTGGTATTTATGCAACTTGAGATTAGCTGAGTGTTGAGTAGCTGAACTGGTAGCGCAAGAAACATGTTAAGGCTATGTTCAGGTAACAGAAGTCGAGTGCGCGTTTTGATACCGCGTGTTAATAAGTACACGAATTTTATTCCAAGTTTCGGATCAACACGCGCGTTAGCATGTCGAAGATGTGAACGGAATTCGTGTGATTTGGTAAAGTGCGGTATCAAAACGCGTGCTCAACGCCTGACATCTAAACATAACCTCTTGGAAAATGTAAATTAAAGAAAAAAATATTGTATTTGTGTTAATAGAGGATTAAAATTCAAAACAATACAAAAGCCATACTTACCACTGCTTAAAAGTTTATAAACAAAATATAGCTCTAAATTATTTTATAACAACCAAACAAATATATATATATATACGAGTATTTTTAAATTAATGATTATATCATTTAATATGGCAACATATTATTGACGAACTAAAAAGTTTTCTATCACACACACACAGAACGGTGCGTCCTCAAATTAAAACAAAACGAGTCTTCCTACGCTTGGTTTTACACAAAAAATATGATACGAGACGAGTAGGCGAATAGGTCTCAAGCTCAAGATAAAGAACAGGTTCGTACCCTTGTCCATCGACAGTAATTTGACGATTGCCTATTTCTTTCTAGTTTATAACTTATGAAAGAGATAGCTATATAATACTTCTCGGACATTAGCGATACACCCTTGCTTGCGGTTACCGAAGCCTTATTAAGGTCTGGGAAATACAAAGCTGCTTCAGTCTCGCGGGACAAAAAAAGTTAAATAGACTATACTGTTCCATGTTATGTCCTTTTATGACTTTATTGATACTGGGTTTTTACTTAGAATTTCTCCGGACTTCGTAATGATTCAAATGTATAATTAGTAGGTGTTAATATAATGAATACTAAATACCGCTACGCAATATATCACCCGTCTAATAATGCATCAGAAATTTTAAACTGTACACCTTGAAATAACCCCCCCCCCCCCCCCCGTGACCATGGCTGCTGAAAAGCAACCGAAACGTAAAATATATATATATGTAAAATATAAAATAACATCAAATAAATCGCGATAGAATCCCATAAAAATAGTTTTATTTCAATGTGTGACTTCCGACAATATCATGTAGAACTATATACCTAGGTACTATTGTAGCTACTGGCTTTTTCACTTGTGAACATAACGCGTTTGATTCAATCTAAAATTTTCACGTTTTACTCTACGAATTTCATAGAAAATGCGAGAACTGTCTGGTCAAACAGATTTTGACTGGCGAAATCCAGCCTTAGTTGTTTTCTGATCAGATAAATCTGCATACTAAAGCCTAGCTGACTGATATTTTAAGATGACAACATTTTAAAAGTATTTTTTCTTCTGTTACAGCCCCAGCACCATGAAGCTGGAGTGGGCAGAGAGCGAGTCCGACTACGGTCTAGAGGAGGCCGCATTCTACGAAGGCCCCCCATTGCCCGCACCGCCGCCTACTAAACACGTCTCATTCAGCCTGAGACTCGATCTGGTCAGTACACGCACTCCACTTTAACCAATAACAACTTTTTTCCAGTTATTCCGATTTAATGATCTAGACTCTACAAGTTTGCAAAGTCGTGAGAAACCCGTTACGGCTGATCCAGAACTTGAATGTTTTTCTCTGTTGCAATATGGAGACGTTTATTGTTGGTATATTATTTCTGTGTCCTTCTGAGAATGCAATTTATATCTATTATTCGAATCACCATACATACTATCTTGAACTTCGTATACATATATACAATACTAGCGGCCCAGGAGGTTCTGGGCCTTCGCCGGGGAATAAATTCATAAAATAATCCTATAAACCGATTACACCGCCACCTACTGGGTCCAATTGTAAATGTAAACAAAAAAAAAATTAATACCGAATATGCTTTTTACTTCGAAAGTTAAGAACTTTCTATAAAACGATCAATTTTCATATTCCATATTTCGGAAACCGTCGATACACGTATAATATGTTTATTGGCAACAGCTATATGAAACTTCGTCCTTCTTACTTCGAAAACTTCTTACTTTCCATACACCCATTCATCTTCTATATTACCTCCATAGTAGAATATACACAGCTTTACATTTATTTCTAGCCAGAAACAGCTTTATGAAATTTCGTGCTTACTATTTACTTAAAAAATTACGGACTTTCCATAAGATCGTTCATCGCCTATTTTACCTCTTTGGTAGTGAAATTTTGAAAAACACTGATACACATGTTCATTTATTTCTTATCAGAAGCCGGTGTATAAAATGTCGTGCTTCTAACTTTGAAAATGACAGACTTCCATACAAACTTTCATCCCTTATTCTGCCACCGTATGAGTGAAATTTTCAAAAATCTTTCTTAGTGGGATGTGTACAATATAAAAAGCATCTACTGCCAAAATTTCAAGTCGGTCCAGCGGTTTAGGCTCTGCGTTGATGAATCAGTCGGGACAAGTAATTAACTATGTATGTATGTAGACCTACATATATACAAATAAAACATACAATATGCATACTCATGCCTTTCTCCCTTCGGGGTAGGCAGAGAGAACAGCTTGCCATCAGCTTTTATCCTTACACACTTCATGAGCTTAGATGTCTAAATGCATGCATGCATGCATGCGTAAATCAGAGTGCAGATTAACAGGTTATTCTGCGCTCTGATTTACGGATCTAGTTGAACATTTGCACAGATTATAGTACGGAACAGCACATAGGTTACTTTGTATCCTAAGAATACCTTCTTGTTGGTCACGAGAACGGGATTAGTTTTCCGAGCAGATGGAGCCGTGGCTAATAGTCATATAATAGCCGTATACTGTGTTACCATGGGCTTTTCGTAAGTCTTTTACATTGCATATATGGTAATAAATGTTAATGTAGTGTAGTAAATGTACTGACTTGCTAATGTCTTGGATCGTAACTGACGTGAATTAAACATTATGATTTCAACAACCTTGTGAATATACATACGAACTTGTGCGTTTTTCAAGAATTACATAATAAGTAATCTTTTACCGATCCTGTGCGGTGCGTTACTTGTGACCTTGTTAGCTTCTTCAACTAAGATGTGTGCCTATCTTTAAATTCGCGTCTTATTCAATCATGCAGTACCGATTGTGATGTAAATTAAGCCGATGGTTTGATGATTTAAAAAATGTAAATATGCCCATTTTCAATTCCTTGAATTGTTTTTTTAGTGTGTTTTATGTACTTTTTTCTTCACATCTTCTTAATTTTCGACTTCAAGTACCCTCATAAGATATCACTTTTGAAATAAGATTGCGAAACAGACATGAAATGTATAATTAGAAATATACCCTGAAAAATAAACCAGTCTGATTGAAGCAGCGTGTAACGGTTATCTTAGTATAACTTGCTGTTGAGAGAATTGGCGGGGTTTGACACCCTTTTATTTCGTGCAGAAATCCATTCGGGGTATCCGACCGTCGGATTTGGTTATGTCGGGCTTGAACTGACTAAAATCGCACGCCGTCTCGGTTCTTCGGGTTTACGGTGGCCCATAAGGCATTTCCCTCAACCTCTACTGACCCAGGTCCATCCCCGTTTCGAGATGGTCCCCTCGGATTTAGAAACCACGGTGTTCCCGTCTTGCCCCCGGAAATAGGGGGGCGCGCAACGCGCTGCCGCACCGGCATGCTTCTGCTAGGGCGACAGGTGGCTCCAGATGTCACCCCCAGGCCTGCGTCTATGGAGGATGGTGGTCGTTAAGCGACCTCCGACGTCTGTGTCGCCCCGGACCCACTCCGCCGGGGGTTCGACATCCTGGGTATGGGTAGGTATACTACAAATGAGAACCCACTCTTAGCATAAGAATTTAGATTCTGTTGGGTATGTCAGTATGATCGGCGATTACAAGTTGTTTCTTTGTAAAAGAAATCATTGGTCAGGGTACTTCCTCTCTCTCTTTCTTCTCTTATCTATATCAATGGTAAATTCACCCTGTAGCTATAGAATAACTTTATACTGTGAGCACGTCCTAACACAATTTCAATGAATTGGCATAAGTGCGATACGCTTCTAAATCTCAAGCTTATAAAAACATGCATTTCAATTTAGAGTCAGTTTACCCAGCCTTAAAAGTTCACAGACGTCAATGTTAAACTTTAAAGGCAAATGACAAACTTAAATTTTTTTAATCTCAAAATATATATTAAAACATGGTTCTGTAATCCCACTCACAGTCCCTGTAATTCCTGTACTCAAGCATCAATAGCAGTGACCGATACAAATATCAGGCATGGTGTGACTCGACTCGGCGAGTGCCATGGAACGTTAAATTTCGATGGAAAGCTTAATGACTTCTATGTATACTATGTCGACTGGCTATACCTGCAGTACAACAAACAATATCGAACAACCTCGCGCAACTATTTGTAGCTAACATACAGATGACACTACAAAAAGACGTGTTATGTCTATACATATAGGCAGCAAAATTCATTATCTCTTTTACACCCCCCCGTAACCGCGACACAATGTTTCTTCTCAATCAATGTGTATATATCAGCTTGTATTATTATAGTCATAGGGTAATCGCAACTAATTAGAAATAAATTCAAAGTGTTGGAAATTTAAGGAATCCACTTTCCTCCGTTGCAAAGCGGGTGATAAAACAGTATTTTTTTATATCAGACTTTTATAAAAACATATCCAGTACCCAGTGGAAGCCCAAACTTGCTAAGCATTCTCCTATAATACAGGACTAATGCTTAGTATTTGTGATTTTCTTTATTTTTGTGCTTCGAGAGATTTCTCTTTCGTATTTGAAATGGGTGAGCCTAGAGTTTATTGGTCAACATGGTAATATAAAAAACCGGCCAAGTGCGAGTCGGACTCGCCCATAAAGGGTTCCGTAGCAGCAAGTAAAATTTTTATACTTGAGTTGATAGAATGAAGGGAAAATACAGTTTACGATTTATGACGTTTTAAAGAAAACCTACTTACTAGATCTCGTTCAAACCAATTTTCGGTGGAAGTTTATATTTTAATGAACATCTTTTATTTTTTTTAGTTTTATCATTCTCTTATTTTAGAAGTTACATGCTGCAGGGGACACACATTTTACCACTTTGGAAGTGTCTCACGCGCAAACTAATCAGTTTAGAAAAAAATGATGTTAGAAACCTCAATATCATTTTTGAAGACCTATCCATAGATAACCCACACGTATGGGTCTGATAATTATTTTTTTTTGAGTTTCAGTTCTAAGTATGGAGAAACCCCAAAATTAATTGTTTTTTTTTTTCTATTTTTGTGTGAAAATCTTAATGCGGTTCACAGAATACATCTAAATACCGAGTTTCAACAGCATAGTTCTTATAGTTTCGGAAAAAAGTGGCTGTGACATAAGGACGGACAGACAGACAGACATGACGAATCTATAAGGGTTCTGTTTTTGCCATTTGGCAACGGAACCCTTAAAAGGCAATAAGACTAAAAAGATATTTAAAGTCAGTTGGTACATGTAGCCTTATGACAATTTGGTTATAATGCTTCATGATGTAGCCTCATCATCCAATCTAATTAGTTGTTTATATTCTAATCAAAAAGTAATTAAGTAATGTTTAATTTTAAGTGCGTGTGCTTATAAATGTACTTATCTTCGTTTCCAAAAGCGACCACGACCAAAATTCGTCATATGATTTTTGTACTGTGTATTGATTATTTTATTGTATTTGTCGGAAAAACAAAACGGGTTCACAGCGAGCGTGCCAACTCGGAACGGAGACAGTAAGTCAGAAGTTCATAGACATTAGTGCCAAATATTAACGACTAAAGTCAAATGTCATTTACATTTGATACACTTGTTGAGTTTTGTGAGAAAGACAACAGTAGAAAGAAAATTCGTACTCTGCGATAGTTATATAAGATACCATTAAGTTTCTACAGAAACTGTATTTACTTTCTGGAGCAAGAGCAGAGACAAAGCGCCACAAAATCGGCATATTTAAGCCAAACTCTCATTCTTGAATCTAACTTTCGCATTCATAATACTTGTTACTAAGACTGTTAATCTATGGTTACACTGTTGCATACCTGCTTATTTTCCTTGTAATGATCATTTTCTTGTCTATGCTTTAGCAGGTTCCCATAAATGCATTTCCGAGATACACTATAATGAATGCAACTAGTTGTACATACCAATAATTTCTTGAAATACAGTAGCGTTTTTGTAATTAGATAGGCGTTGAAACCGGTATGTCGGGCCTTGGAGATATTGTAATCGGTGTTTTTAAAGAACGAAATGCTAGAGCAGTAGTCTATACTCACTGTACTTTATTTTAGTTACACTGTTATAAAACTAAGTCTCATGACAGCGTTGTCGGCATGCTTGGAGGAAGGAAAAAGAAAATTCAAGATGTGAAGTCTCCGGCAAGCTTATAAACTGTAAAAAATGCAACTAAATTGCTACGAAACGTCGATGTTATGTAAATAAGAGGAGTACTTCTAGGCCGAGCTCATTTGTGTTCATATAATCATAACTCTATAATATAAAAGAATTGTGTGGTTTTATGAAACCACGGTAAAAGTGAAACTTTTTTTCACATTATAGACATTTAACTAAAAAATAACATTTACATTAAACACTGACAAAAACAAACAAAATAGCGTGGAGCACTGGCACAAATGAGTAATAGTCTATACACTACACGGTCAGCTGCTGCGAACTATAGGCGCCGCCATATTGGCCTTGGCTGCTATGACGAGCGCCTTTCACTTTATCCCTACTCCACGGCCGACCGTCACGCGACATGCAACACACAGACGAAAACGTTTGAGACGATATAATAAAAGTTTCACTTTAAAAAATTTAATGTACTTTCTATGCAAGTCTTCATCTCCATTCAGACTATACTGTTTTAAAATTAGTTACATTGTATTTTATTTATAATCTGTGTAAGCTTAGACCACGTCTGTCTTCAAAACCGCCTGCGGATGTGACAGTGCGGACCAGCGGAGCGGAAAGTGATCAACTTGCACTAACTGTCGTCCTTTTTGATATCCTCTGATACTTATTGTTCGTATATATGTTCATATATGAGTTCAGAGGAAGTTTATGTAAAGAAATTAAATTAAATTGTTTTTATATAAGATTCGGTATTGGTTGTGATCGCTAATGTATTTACAGTTCAAACTACACTAAAAACCTGAAGTACAGTATTTGATTTTGAATTTTCGACGACTCTATATGTTATTTCCGTAATTCAAAATACCTTTCTTGCCGAGAACAACCACCTTATACAGTTATCTACTAAACTTATTGAGGAGTAAATAAATGATATTGTTACTGCACGGCTCATTGACAAAAAATAAAATTTATGTGAGCATTCTCTATATTTCTAAATTGACATCCCGGTTCTTAAAGGAATTACACGACTTAAAACTGACACCGTATATTTTTGTACACAGAATTAGATTTATAGCGACCACTTCACAGAATAAAAAAATATTAAAACTTTTAACAAACACAAAAACCTTGATGCTGAAATGCGTTAACAATCTGTTAAGGCATTTCAACAGTTTTTCATTCATCAGTCAACTCTAGGAAAAATAACAATAAAGGAATTTATTTCATACATAAAGCTTCTAACTCTACGGTAAAAATCACTCAACAACTAGTTTATAGGAGTATCGAAAACAAACTCGTGTTCTTATTTTAAAGATTCTCTTTTTATTCTTTTTTATTTTTAAACTTGTCCGTGACACTGACGCTAAGTTGCACTAATGAGTTTCGACATTAGCTGACTGCGACAAAAACCGTTGGAGCTTTTTACGAATGGGTTACAGAGATTAGTATTATTTTTTAATGATTACTGTAGAAGGCTCGAGAACGGGTGACGTTCCGTCACCCGTTCTCGATAAAAATAAATAGAATTACATTGATATTTAAGTCTTGAGATTGTATTATAAATATGTATAAAGCATCTCAACTCTTACAATGGACACAATGGTGCATCCATTTTAAATATCTGTGGATATGTGCTTTTCATTACACAGATAATAATTATTATGTGCTTTAGTATATTGTATGCTAATACCGTTGGACTACCTTTTTTTGTTCGTGCGGAAATCCCCTCGGATACCCCCACGCTGGCCAGCGGGGGTGGTTATGTCGGGCTTGAACCGAGTGAACCGCACGCCGTCTCGGGTCTTCAGACAACGAGGTGTAAGGTGGCCCATAAGACATTTCCCTTGCACCCCGACTGACTCAGGGCCATCTTCGGTTTCGAGATGGCCTCCTTGGGTTTGGGAACCACGGTGTCCCCATCTTGCCCCGGAAGGGGGGATGGGACGCTAGCCGCGCCGGCCTGCTTCTGCTGGGGTGACAGGCAGCTTCACCTGCCACCCCGCGGCCCGCGCGCTCGCGCTCCGCACCATTACCGCAATCATGCTGTCGAGCGAGAGGACTCCCACGCCCACCACAATAGCAACTCCGAGCCCTCGCTCGCGTCGCAGTGATGGCACTCACACGTTGGCTCCTACCTTTTGCCCATAGAGCATATCCCTCGCACCCCGACTGACCCTGGGCCATCTCCGGTTTCGAGATGGCCCCCTCGTGTTTGGGAACCACGGTGTCCCCGTCTTGCCCCGGTTTGGGGGAGGGGCACTAGTCGCCCCACCGTCCCGGCCTGCTTCTGCTGGGGTGACAGGTGGCCTCACCCGCCACCCCCAGGCCTGCGCTCATGGAGGACGGAGGTCGTTGAGCGACCTCCGGCGCCTGAGTCGTCTGCGACGCGCGGCGAGCAAGTTGCGGGCTCGGCGGACCGGGAGAGTTCTAAGTCTCTCCCGGGCGCGCTCCGCCACCTCCTTCGCGAGCATTACATGCTCGCAGAAGGAGGCGGCGGCGGCCCACGCGCTCGCGCTCCGCACCATTGCCGCAATCATGCTGCCGAGCGAGAGGACTCCCACCCCGATGGCTGCCACGAGGTCACGCCTCGGCGCCTCCCACGCCGGGCAGTCCGCTAGCGTGTGCAGCCCTGAGTCCTCGCTCGCGTCGCAGTGATGACACTCAGGCGTTGGCTCCTTCCTGATCCGATGCAGGTAGTCCCCGAAGCACCGTCGGAGTCCCTATATGAAATTTAATGATGGCTTCCACAACATCATATTCCATAGACTTAATAAGAATAGCATTACATAATTTAAAAATATCTCCATAAAATTCTACAAGTAGCACATAAAATGTTATGAACATTTTATTTCCCACTTTCAATATTACAAATCTTTGTAGGTAAGATGTAATAAATATGTACCTCCTCTTACGTTTTGATTTTTTATAATGTAGAGACTGCACATATATTATAACTGGAGGTATCATTAAATCAAATTAAGTCAGGCTCGTTAATAATCGCAGGAGTGATGATGAAAGGGCCGCGCCGTCAACTTTGATGACGTTAACACCTTTATTCGACGGTGGTGCGACCATAAACAATAATCTTACCATCTTCTTTGACTGAGGAATTTATCCATTCTGCCTATGTATATTTTTATTTTGCGTTTTGAATTCAAACCGATATTGTAAGAAATAACATTTTTTGTGATGGTTCGATGAAATTCAATTACTTCTCTGTGTAATGTTTTACAAATGATACTTTTTAGGGTTCCGTTGCCAAATGGCAAAAAACGGAACCCTTATAGATTCATCATGTCTGTCTGTCCGTCCGTATGTCACAGCCACTTTTTTCTGAAACTATAAGAACTATGCCGTTGAAACTTGGTAAGTAGATGTATTCTGTGAACCGCGTTAAGATTTTCACACAAAATTAGAAAAAAAAACAATAAATTTTGGGGGTTTCCCCATACTTAGAACTGAAATTCAAAAACAATTTTTTCGTCAAACCCATACGTGTGTGGTTCTATGGATAGGTCTTCAAAAATGATATTGAGGTCTCTAATATCATTTTTTTTCTAAACTGAATATTTTGCGCGAAAGACACTTCCAAAGTAAGCGTCGGTAGCTTAATGGTTAAGGAGTCGACCCTATGATCGAGAGGTCCCGGGTTCGAATCCTGACCATTACACTACCGACGTGAACCTACTCCTAACACAAGCAATTAAGCTTAGCTGGAGGGGTTAGGAGGAATATTAGTAATTTCGGTTGCTAGTATTCTTTTTACAAAAAAAAAAGTGGTCAAATGTGTAAAATGTGTTACAGGGGGTAACTTCTAAAATAAGAGAATGATAACACTAAAAAAAATATATGATGTACATTACTACGTAAACTTCCCACGAAAATTGGTTTGAACGAGATCTAGTAAGTAGTTTTTTTTAATACGTCATATATCGTAAACCGCAATTCACCTTTCATTCAATCAACTCAAATATAAAAAAAAAAACATTATTATGTTACTTGCTGCTACGTAACCTGAATGGGCGAGTCTGACTCGCACTTGGCGGCTTTTTTTTTAAGTTTTTGGCAAGAAGTCACCTTCGTTCGTGGAATATTGACCAAATTTTAAAAAAATGGCATAGTCTGTTATACTAGATAGTCTAATAAGGCAATCAAGTTCAATTTTTTACTAATTTGATTGGCTTATTAGAATACAGAAATACGTACGCCACCGCCCCGCCGAATACAGAGTACCGTAGATGAAATATTCAAAATATGCTATATCCATTATTATCCAGTCGGCCTTTAATCCAGCCATCGCGTTGACTAAACAAATAGACACCAATCTTTGACTGCAACTAAACGCCAATGTCAACTGCCTTAATTAAAATTTGAAAATTTAATTAAGTGACCGGTGGTTTTAAATTTACAGAAGTAACCTTTATTAGATTCACATCCATCTTTATAAATCTTAAGACAAGTACCTGCATTATTGACACACTATATTTCATGGTGAAGGGAAAAAAAGAAAACAAAATTTTTACTATAAAAATCTATTTGTAACACAGTAGTTTCTACAATAATACGAAACGATTGGATTCACCCGTGCGTGTCTCATTAGGGACCTGAAGACGATATCCGGCAACTAATTGAAGGGAGCTAGTTACATCCGCCTCGTAGGATATGACGTATTTGTTGTGATTTTTAATATTATTCTTGTTATTTTTAGTTGGTATTTAGTGCTTTCAATTAAGTTGATCTTGTTTAGATCTAAAAAGTCATATTTACTCAGGCTAAATATTAAAATTAGAACATCAATAAATTATAATTTTGTTTTTAATGTTATAAAAACATTATTTTTGTACTTTTCCAATCCTCATTAATGTTCGATGTTCGAATATAATGAGCGTATATTTTGTAAAGACTGCCGGTATTGGAGGTTTCACATTACCAGTTTTCTTGTTAACCATTCGATAACCTGCAACCTTTAGATTGTCAATTCGACGCCTTAGCTATTATATTGCAGCTATAAAATTGTCAGAGCTCCTTAGGGACTAAATAATGATTAAGTCAGGCACAATGTCTGCATGCACTTTCTTTGTATGTTACCAGAGTGACCGTAAGGAACAAGAAATTTGGTATCGATTTAAGACCACAAATTGTGGGCCACTTTACCCGACTCAAGAATAAAAGCCAGAATCTTACAGCTCTCTTAAAGCAGTCGAACTCACTAGCGCTGCACCACGACGAAATGATTAAAAAAAACTTGAGAGGTGTCAAGGGACACTCGGATGGAACGAAGTTCCTTACATACACACACACACACACACACATATATATGCACTCTGTCTATTCTTTCGTACACGTCATAGGTGCGCGGGACTTAATTTAACTGATAATTTTTACTGATCATAAGCCGCTGACTTACGCGCTTTTGAAAAGTTCTTCAGAAACTGAAACTCCTCGTCGTACTCGTCAACTCCTATTCATTAGCGAATTCACAAATGATATCCATCACGTCGGGGTCACCACTTTTACGCCTCAAGGAAACACATTAAAAATATTAAATCAAATCGTAGTTTATTTTTACATAAGAGAAAATATTGACAACGACTCCATACGTTTCCATAGTACCGTGACAACAATGCGCGGATCGGTGCGCAGAAGTTACAAAAGCAAAAAGTGTCGTTGCAATGCGCGGATAGGTGCGCAGAAGTTACAAAAGCAAAAAGTGTCGTTACAATCTTAATTTTTTCCGTCTAGCCCTCTTTCGTAACGCGCGATAAGGAATTTCGTTCCAAAAAGTCTTAGTACGAGTATATATGACGCAAAATTCAAATCCGATAGCAAGGTGGCTGCCGTTATGAATCACTTCTCCAGGTTGATTTACCGTCACATCAAATGGATAAGATCGATTAGAGATTTTGATTACATAAAATTATATGACTGTGATTGATCAAACAGAGCAATCACCATTGGAATCCTGTCAAATGGCCCTATAAAACGTTACGACATATATGCATATTCCTGCAAAATACTGCGAGCAACACAACGTTGATAAAACTTAATGTTTTGTAAATAATCTCCAGCATGTAACAATAGATGTCGAGTTTGGTGAACTAAATTAGACGATTTTAAAATTCGAACTTGCTTTTGTTCTTTTGACGCTACTTTTCTCATTTGCTCGATGACTACATTAAATTTATAGTCATTTTTTGCACTACTATGCATCTAATAAATAGAGAATAATAACAGGAACTAAGAGTAATATATGGAGATAGATAATCATTTGAATTTGAATTTTTGAATTTTGAATGCCATTTAATCTACATAGTAGTTAAGTTACTTTTTTACTCAATTTTAAGGGCAATACATTACAAGGGATCAACTGACTGGAGTAGATAAATCAGTGCACGTTCGAAAACGCGCGCTTGATGCAGGATGACAAGTTCCCGACACCGCACATATCATCCACTAACGTTTCTAAACGAGCGACAAATAGACAATTAACCTCGACCATACATTACTTTTTTTAAAGTTTACTGAAATAGGATGTTTATATCTTTTCTTAGCGATTAAAACATCGTAAATCACGAATTGGTGTGAGTCGTATATATTATTCTGTGTTTTGATTTTAGGATTTCAAGGCACCACAGTTAGATTTATTCAGGCGTGAATCACCAATTAGGGCGAAAGCCCAGTGGTGTACGTAACGGACTGCTGAGACGAGGTCTCGAGTTCGATCCCCAGTCGCGCCGGGCACACACCTCTGACTTTTCGTAGTTATGTGTGTATTAAAAATGTTGATTATCGCTCGCTTAGTAATGTGCCCGGTAGATGGCAATAGGCTCGCCCCCCTGTTACATTGGGACCTTAACATAACTGGCGAATCGTGGGTGTATAATACACCTCTCCCTACCCCTTCGGGGATACAGACGTGAAGTTATGGTTGTATGTATGAATCACCAATCAAATCCACAACCTATCGATAATGTTATAATTTGATATTTTAAAAAAACCGGCCAAGTGCGAGTCGGACTCGCCCATGAAGGGTTCCGTAGCAGCAAGTAAAGTTTTCATATTTGAGTTGATTGAATGAAAGCTAAATTGCGGTTTACGATTTATGACGTATTAAATAAAACTAGTTAGTAGATCTCGTTCAAACCAATTTTCGGTGGAAGTTTACATGGTAATGTACATCATATATTTTTTTAGTTTTATCATTCTCTTATTTTAGAAGTTACAGGGACACACACACACACACACACATTTTACCACTTTGGAAGTGTCTCTCGCGCAAACTATTCAGTTTAGCAAAAAGTGATATTAGAAACCTCAATATCATTTTTGAAGACCTATCCATAGACACGTATGGGTTTGATGAAAAAAATATTTTTGAGTTTCGGTTCTAAGTATGTAAGTGATTGAGTGGGACCCTGAAAATTTATTGTTTTTTTTTCTAATTTTGTGTGAAAATCTTATACGGTTCACAGAATACATCTACTTACCAAGTTTCAACAGCATAGTTTTTATAGTTTCGGAAAAGTGGCTGTGACATTCGGACGGACAGACAGACAGACATGACGAATCTATAAGGGTTCCGTTTTTTGCCATTTGGCAACGGAACCCTAAAAACAAAAGTAGCATTTCAACTGAAGATACAAAATGTATTAATCTGATCAAATACTGGAAATGAATAATAATGCCTATCTCACATCGAACCCCTTATTACAAAATGTAAACTTAAATAGTTGGTGCGTGTTTTGTAATAAGAGTAAGTTGTCCCTTTTCACTGCCCGCCCTTTGTGACCCAGTCCAGGATATAAAATATTATAGCCATTTAGAATTTTACTGAAATCCATTAAACTTGTTCAGTGTGAACTTAGAAGTCCTATTTTAAAAAAAATCTATTTTATTTTGTATTAAAAAAGACGGCTAGAGTTTAAAATTTGATGACAAAAATATACATCGAAACTTGATGTTTATAATAAACCAGCCAAGTGCGAGTCGGACCCGCTCTTGGTCACATCTATATATACAATGGGAGTCCACCTTAATTTATTTTATATTTATTTAATTATTTATTTTTGAACTGAATATCCAACTAAATATTTTGTGAATATTTCAAGCGTCTACCTGTTGCCGCATTGAGCAAACAACGGCAAAAAAACACGTTTCTTGTATGGGAGCCCCCTTTAAATATTATTGTATTTTGTGTTAGAGCGGCAACAGAAATACATCATCTGTGAAAATTTCAACTTACCAGCTATTATTGTTCATGAGATACAGCCTGGTGACAGATGGACAGGCGAGCTTTAGTAATAGGGTCCCGTTTTACCTTTTGGGTACGGTACCCTAATAACAGTATTTTAAAACTTTAAAAACTTCAATCTTTTAATAATGTTGACTGATTTAACTGACATTGATTTGATGATCGGGATGGGGTGGGATGGCTAATAAAACATTTGGTTTAAACCATTAAATAATAAACCTTGCAGACATATTTAAGGTACTCAACAACATCCTAATCCGTTATCTGTCATGTTATGAGTATCACGTAATTACTCGGTGTGTGGTCTATTCGACTCCAGACTATGTGAGCACAATCCCGCCATTTATTAGAAAAAGTTTATGGTCATACATTCCCCTCTTAACGCTCTAGTGATTTAACTCACAATGTCCCCTTTTCCTGTAAACGGTCTTACTAATGTAACGGGTACGTACACGTTCGGTTCGCTGAATAACTTCATATGCAATACCAGACCTACGGTTGTCATTAAAAACAAGTTTATCTGACTGGTCATTTATCAAGTATTATTCATTACTAGCCGTGCCCGCGGGTTCGTCCGCCCGGACTTAGATCTAAGTTTTTTTTTAGACAGAACCCTCATACTTTAACGAAAATAAAAATACCCTTAGTTACGCTCTGTAACCACTTCGAAAATTACCCGGAATAAATAAAAAGATCGACAGTGGACAGACGAAGGAACAGCCCCAGGTCTCGTTCCGGTATAAGTAAAGCTTCCTTTGCACTGGAGGGTTACTTATGGAGAAAAGACAAGGTTAAGTTATTTCAATTCTAATCATTTACTTTACTTCTCGACGGAAACTGAAAAATAACAGTATGTTACTCCAATAAATCTTTCTTTCGTCCCTTTGAACAGTGTATATCCCTAAGTAATTAATATAGAACAAAAAAGCAAGTCGGATACGCATCAATCGACAGCCTCGGGTAATAAGAGGTGTTGGAGTAAATTGGGATCATGCCCTCCAATATTAGTAATCACGTGCCAAGACAGTATAGCTAGGGGTGACCCGACCCCACACTTTGAACCGAACAAAAATACCCCATCAATGTTTACGGGTTAATCAATGCGCACGGCTCACTGAATAAGGAATTCATTATTCTGCCATATACATTCAGTTAAGATGTCAGATTTTTTGTCTTTATGCGTGAGAGTTGTTTGATTTATTGATATGCTATATATCTCACGGTAAATAAAACTCTTAATAAATAATAATGTAACTGTGGAATTAATTCTTGCATAATAATACAGAAATAGTAATATAAAATTACGCTATTCGTCAAATAATACAAAAATACGTGTAATTACTACCTATATATATAGCTTTAAGATCCCATCAAGATTTTCGGGACCCTTAGTCAACCTCACCTACAACCCGGTCCACCTAATGATTGACGGACGAGAGGGTCTGTCGCCGTCTTTAATCTCGGAGTTTGGGGGATCAAATGGCAGAAGCTCCCGTAAAAGCCAGACAAACTAACCCAAAGGGCAAGGAAGAGTATGAGAGCTGGCCCCGAGCTCTAAAGTGCAAGCTTTGAATGCCATCAGAATTAGCGCTCGGATGATGACAACGTATAGAGTTCTACAATTTCTACCGTCGATTCGCCGTCGCCGCTTTATTTTCCTCTCTTGTGTGTAACTCGTCTACCAAAATGTTAGCAAGTATGTGTAAAAGAAGCGGAAACGGAAATAAAGATCGTAGTTCTTATCAAACCCAATAATATTTGAATATCGTATTACGTCTGTCAGTTGGGTTTTATAGAGTCACAACGTTTATAGTTCACTCCTTGATTGGCCCGAGGGGACGCTGATTCGATTTTGACATTTTTATTGGACCATATTGATATACTTTGTGATTAGGAGCAGTGTCATGGGCTACGAGATATTCAATTGAGAAGGGTCAGCGTGCCATACGCGAATATACTTGTTGAACATTATATATGTGTTGTACACATACTCGTACTTATGAATCATATAATAAAGCGCTAATATATATATGATTTTATACGTTACGTCCATCTCTTGACTGCACCCCGCCTGATGGTAAGCTAAGATGTAGACCAAAAATGAATCATATGAGGTTTTTTTCACGAAAGGCTCTGTTTTCTCAAATTCGCTCTCATTTCACTATATCAAATTCAATTTCTTCACCACCACTTACCACTTACGTGTCCTTGAGGCATTTATTTTTTCTTTGAAAAACACAATACTGGTGTATGAAATATGGTTTTTATAAGGAAGTGCTTTATATTTTTGGCCAACGCCAGCTCATAGGGTGATGTGGATAAAGAGAGAAAGGTCTTTGCACTGCAGGTGGTTGACCCGGGCTTAAAATAAGTCAATAAAATACAAACATGGTATGTAATTACACCTACATAATTTGATTTAGTAAAATAATACAAATTAACTCGCAGTACCAGCACGGAGTCTGGAAACGTGCCCGGTAAAGGGCAATCGGCTCTCTCTCTCTATAAAGTGGAACCCACCAATGAAGCTCGCGATATGTGGGCTTAATATAATTACTTCTACCTACCCCCTAGAGGGATATAGGGAGTCATTACTGCTAAGAAAATCATCATCCTCTGAGTCTTATCCCAACTTAGTTGGGGTCGACGTTTTTAGTCTAAGTACGAAGCGGCCGAACTGCGAGATTTTCCGAGGAGCCACACACAACTACTACTATCTGGCCTCCACAACACACTGCCAAAGTTCTGTAAAATACCAGTTGTCGGACTTTTTAGGGCTCCGATTACCCAACTCCGACTGACCTGGCTACAGACTATGAAACCAAGAAAATATTGACTTAAATTTAAACAAAAACCGGTATGAAGAAATCTATTATAAATTAATTATTCAGACTATGTACATTTTTATTTTTAGTGCATTTAAATTACAAATGACAAATGACAGGTTCAGACATAAATGTGGGTATAATTTGTAATAAATTCAATGAATACGTTAGTCGCAAAACCTTGACGGCTCGGTGGAGTTTATTTCTCGCATAGACTTCATTCTTTTGAATAAGAATGAAGATAGATCAAAGGATATTTTGAACCATTGTGTCGAGAATATTTTTTTAAGCGACGCATGTCCGAAGAGCCAACGGAAGCGGGGCTTGTGTGTGAACAGCATACTGACTTGTTCAGTGTACGATGCCATCACCGCCAACTCTATGCCTGTCCATATAAAATATTATCTTCTAATGGTCACGCTGAAGTAGTATAATTTATAAATAAATAATAAATAAATATTCTACGACATTCTACACAGCGCTTTCTAGACCCAAAGTAAGCATAGTTTAACTAGCTTGTGTTATGGGTTCCAGAATGCGGATAAACATACTTGTATACTTTTTTTTGTAAATACATACTTATTATACATAGAAACACCCAGACCAATGCAAATAGATATATTAATGCATACAAATATTTGCACTGAGCGGGAATCGAACCCGCGCCCCCTGTCGTGGCAGTCGAATGCACTACCGCTACGCCACGGAGGACGTCAAATCCTAAAGCTCTGCCATACGTGCGTAGGTCTTTTTACGAGTAAACCCTGAGTGAATTATTCTAAGATTTAATCTAATACCTTTAGACGAGCAATTCTTGTGTATATTTATATATATTATTTGAATCTCGGAAACGACTTGAACGCTTTTCATGAAATTTAGAATGCAGGGGGTTTTGGGGGCGATAAATCTATCTACTTAGATAGGTTTCATATTAAGAAAACATCAAAATAACACCGAGCGAAGCTCGGTCATCCATGTACTTTGATTTAACAATGATGAGAAGCTACGAGTACGTTAACAGAATTACTTAGATTGTGGGTCTTGTGTAAGATTCCTGTTTCGGGTTATTGAATTTTTTTAAAGAAATTTTCATTGAAGTGATAGTTTCACTTCAATGAAAATTTCATAACTTTATTTTAAAGTTAAAAGTTTTACTTCACACATACATATACATACCACATACTTTTTCCCTCCGGGATAGGCAGAGACAACAGACCGCTATCTTCTTCTGTCCTTGCAAACTTCACGAGCTTCCTCTACTGTCATTAAAACCTTTCATGCAAGCCGGTTCCGAGGGCTTTTGACCTGCCCTTTTTCAATACCTCAGTAATTTGATCAGTGTATGTTCTACGAGGTCGACCTGCCTACGGTTATATTATGTTCATTTTGACTAAAAATAGTTAAAAGCAGTACTACTCCCTGTCTTAGGTGGTGAAATTTATCAAGTATAATTTCTATCAGTTTATCATTATATCTGACAATATTTATAATAGGGATCTATAATTAATCATGTAATAAATAATAACATGTTACTTTATCAATAACTGCAGATACTGACTTTCATATCTGTCAATTTCCACTGATTGCCGATAAATATAATATTCCAAGAAACAATGCTTAAGTTGAATATTGTTATTGTTATTTTTCGTTATATTGGGAATTTTTGGGTCCTATTAACATCTTCGGGGGCCAGCCAACTTCAACTCCCAGTTGATAGATCGGTTATGGTGCAACTTTCAGGGTTGGGGAGTTAGACGGCAGTCGCTTCCGAAGAGCCAAAACAAGCCAATTAAAATGATCCATCTACTGCCTAAGTAAAGTTGAAGATTTATCAAATGTCATCGTCGTGTGTATCACTACAAACATTTTTCCTATGATTCACCATTTTCCTCGTTAACCTTGAATAACTTTTTAGCCATTGTGAGATCGACGAATACTTGTGGCATCTCATTTAAAAATGAATAAATATCAAATTTCTTGAATGCGGAGCATATTTTATTTAGATACATTTTTTGAACATATTATGGGTATATAGAAACTGGTGGTAACAATCAGACCAATGCAAATAGACATACCAATATTTGCACTGAGCAGAAATCGAACTCACGAACTCTGACGCAACAAACGTAGTTTTTTTTTTGTATGTTTACGTACGTCATTTATGAATCGATTTTGAAAATTCCTTTTGCTTGGTTCGGTTTAACTCCAAGTTGGTCCCATATAGATATTATTAGTATTGGACCTAGAACTCCGGAGATGCAGCAGGATAATCCACAAAATCAAATAGAAAATGTGAAATTATCGATTGCATCATCGAATATGACGTCCTGTTCGATGATGTCTTTTGTTTAGAATTTTGGAAAATAATTTTTGGTGCCAATTCTGCTGTTACAAAAGTCTCTATAAGACTACTTTTTAATAAAGTCTAGATTTAATCCGACGGCACATAACAAAATTCAACATTCGAATTCAATAGAAATATTTTTAGTGACAGTTACTTTAGTGAGTTTAATTTAACGTCATTTTGTGAGTTCAATAGCAAATTAAAGATTTGTTTTAAGGTGTTCCCTCCCTCGCCTGTTAGGTAACAGTACAGATTCGAACATTTGCTACATCAGTGAGGTAGTGGTGAGTGGAGAATGGAAGTGGAGTGGAGTGAAGGGGGGTCGACTCGAGTGGAGTGGAGCGAAGTAGAGTGGAGTGGAGTAGAGCGGTGTGGAGTGGAGCGGAGCGAAGTGGAGTGAAGAGTAGAGTGGAGTGGAGAGTAGAGCGTGGAATGGAGTGGAGAGGCGAGTGGAGTGGATAGTGGAGTGGAGTGGATAGTAGATGAATGGTGAATGCGCACATTGGAAGAGGCTTATGTCCAGCAGTAAACTACAATAAGCTATATGATTGTTTTATTGTACTGTACAGAGCCCACATTATATTCTGGAGGCGCTAGCCAACCTCATCTGCAAGTCGTTGTATCTACTGAACAGCGGACGAGGCTCTGGCGCAAGCTTTCTTGTCAGGGTTGGGAGGACAGACGGCAGTCGCTCCCAGAACAACCAAACAACAACATAAAGCGGACTACAAAGTGCAAACTTTGCACGCAACTGGCAAATCGCTATGAGGATGATAATTATTGATTGATTGAGACTAGAGCACCTGATGATAGTTAGTATCGTAGAAGTTATCGTAGCATATTAACGCTTGCAAATTGCAAATTGCATTGTAGAATAGCGTGGAAAGAAAGGAAAAGACTATAAGGAAAAACTGGTAAGCTAGTGAGATGTGGTCTCCGCTCTCTCGCAAATTGCACAAATGGAAAAAAATGCTACTTAAAGTAGAGATTTAAGTTAGAGGATCGTGCTGTGAAAAGCTGAACCTACTAACGAACCTACTACGAACCTAGTTTTTTATAAAATGATCTAGTAACCGAATTAAGGTTGCCGCATGGTTAAGGAGCCGACCTTACGATCGAGAGGTCCCGGGTTCGAATCCTGGCCATTACACTACCGACGTGAACCCACTCCTAACACAAGCAATTTAGCTTAGCTGGAGGGGTTAGGGGGAATATTAGTAATTTCGGTTACTAATATTCTTTTAAAAAAAAAAAAAAAAAAATTATCGTTAACCTCTTCAGCTAAAGTAAATTGCGTTCACGTGGGTAGTATAATGGACGTGATTCGAACCCGGGGCCTCTCCATCGTAAGGTTGACTGCGTAACCACTAAGCTACCATTTAAACCCCCACGGGCTTCACCCCATCGGTGCCGACGATGGGGTGGGCGTGTCGGATTCGGACCGACTAAAACCACACGGTGTCTTCCCCAAGTGTCCATTGCCGGGCACCCCGGGTAAGCCCATGAAAGGATAACCCCGGGTTTCCGGCGGACTTTGACCGCTGCCGCGGCTTCGCCTAGTGGGGTTAAGCTAAGCTATCGTTGCTCAAGTTTAAAGTTTATTCTGATATTTCGTTATTTCGATAATTGATATTAATGATGAAATTATGTCATTTCAGTGCGATGAAGGCGGCGGCGTTGCGGACGGTATCAAGACGGAGCCTCCAGAAGCGGAGGAGCCCCGCACCATGCAGAAAGTGCCATCTCTCTCCGATCTCTCCGATCCAGAGGCTTCCTTAGGTAAGTCTACTTACTGTTTGTATCTTTTCATTAAATGATTACGATAAGTAAAGCACGCAACGAATGAGTAATCCGATTCATTTATTCGTTCAAACGATAGCTGCCAATTATATTTACAACTAGCTTTTGCCCGAGGCTCCGCCCGCGTAGATGTCGGTTATCGCGACATAACATAGCCTATGTCCTTTCCCAAGGTCTAATCTACCCCTGTACCAAATTTCAGCAAAATTGGTTCAGTGGTTTAGGCGTGAAAGTGTAACAGACAGACAGAGTTACTTTCACATTTATATATTAGTAAGGATAAAATCCCGATTCAATAAAATCACGTTTTTGAAACTTCTTTTTTTTATTCTGTTTAAAACTTACGAAAACTTATAAATTACAAATTCCTAAATCTAGTTGAAAACGCAATCAAACCGTGAGTGATTGTGACGTAGGTTTTATAATCTCACGAAGACTTAGGTTTTGTTTTAACAGATCCAATTGAATACCATTTTATATGCTTTCTTTTTTAACCGAGAAAGAGAAGAAAACGAGCCGTTACTGACACAGGCACCATATGCCATGATATATTAATTTGGTTTCTCACAATAAATGTTATGTCTAGTGGATTCTTTTTTAATCGAAAACCACGTGTTTCGAAAACGAGACATTACTGAAACCAGCACCATATGCCATGATATATTAGTTCGGTTTCTCACAATAAATGTAATGTAGTGAAAAACCAAATCAGGTAGTTTTAGTTAGTCTAAAATCTGAACCAGCGCGGCGTACAGAATGATTTTTTAAAGAACTAACACTACAGTGCAATACATCTAAAGTTTGATGTGCAGTTGATCTATCCTAACAACGTTATCCTGGCTCTGGAAGGTTAGCTTTGATGACAATCTCCTCCCCAGTAAATCACTGTGAGGAACGGAACCGGCTTCTGTCCGACGTGAGCGGTGTCCGGTCTCGTGTCCTGTTCGTGCCTTGTTGCTGATATCCGGTAGCTCGCAATTTTATCTCTGTTACACTTAAGAGTATGCATGATGATTGATTAAGATGGCAGTTTTAGTGCACACGCATATAGGCCGAGCTATAAATTCCAACATTTGATGGCTCAACAATAGGGTAGTAGACTTAAATGTATAATCAGTTACTTACTATTGAACATCAAAAAAATAATGGAAACTTGTTTGAAATAAAAGAATATGAAGTCATATCTACCCCGTGATGACAAACTGTACCAAGATTTTGTTGGATTGCCCTTTTTAGATATTTAACTCTCGCCATTCTTAGACCTTACAGTTGGAAGAAAACTCAATTAGTGTGGAATAATAGGAAGTAATAACTCAGCTAGGTTTCACTTCATAATGACACACCTATGTGACCTTATACTCAACGAGATATTGCTATACGCGCACCACGTAATTGTAAGACTCTTAATGCATATAGTACTAAAAATACTACATAAAAATTGTAAATTAGTTGTGTCTGTACATTCGACATCGAACGTATTTTGATGTGGTTTTTTCTATTAGAAAGATCTTAGTTAGACTTAAAATCTGTCTTATGTTTGATTGCATTTGGTTAAGTAGAACCGAAGATATGATAAAAAAACGATAACCAACCTCGGCGCGGGTAGAGCTGCGGGCATCGGCTAGTAATCCGTATAGTTGTGATTAATTCTAACAATTGCACGATGAAAGTCATGAGCACTTCAACATAAGTCAAGATGGTTGTAAAGACTTAATAAAGTTGTATACCATCAAAGTGAAAGATATATATGGAAACCATTGTATAGCTATGGAAACTAGCAACAACTTGCAGCAGTCTAATTATTAATAATTTTAACATATTTTTGCATACATCTGCCTCCGGCAAACACCAAGTAGTCACCACAAAAGTTATCCCATAGCTGTGTCGGTAATCTATTAATATTATGGCTTTATGGTATGATTTTGGTGCGATTCAAAACTACGCACTAAATGGAATACCTTTTTTTTTCGTACAGAAATCCCCTCGGATACCCCCCCGCCGGCCAGCGGTTATGTCGGGCTTGAAACGACTAAAACCGCACGCCGTCTCGGGTCTACAGACGCCGGGGTGTAAGGTTGCCCATAGAGCATATCCCTCGCACCGCGACTGACCCTGGGCCATCTCCGGTTTCGAGATGGCCCCCTCGGGTTTGAGAACCACGGTGTCCCCGTCTTGCCCCGGTTTGGGGGAGGGGTGCTAGTCGGCCCACCGTCCCGGCCTGCTTCTGCTGGGGTGACAGGCGGCCTCACCTGCCACCCCCAGGCCTGCGCTCATGGAGGACGGAGGTCGTTAAGCGACCTCCGGCGCCTGAGTCGCCTGCACCGTGAGACACGATAACTGAAGATAAAAGTTCGGATATAACAATTGTCGATTGAAATCACAATAACAATCTAATCTGACATATAATGATTTTAACTATGACGTTTGCATTCTTAAACAATCATTTGTTGATATTCGGGGCATCAATCTAATTTAGTCATCGGTGTCTCAAATCTGAAGATTCTATATAGATTGAGTAATTATATTATTTAATAATGGCAAAAGGCTCTCTCCTTATAATGTGGAACCGGATACAAAAATGGTTGAAGGCGTATATTAACTACGATGCCAAGCCAGCACTTCTGGAGTATACACCTCCCTACACATTTTATACCAGAGAATGGAAATAGGAAATGTTATTTAATTTATTTTTTATTGAAACAGATAATGCTACAAGGGACCTACTTACTTACTATACTTGTATTCATTCTTAATTTTAAATTATAAAATAATGTACCATGAAAATCGGTCAACAATCGGTGAAGACAACAACGGCATTTCTCGTAGTTCACCCAGGTTGGTGTTAGTCTCAGAAATATAATTTCTAGGGCAGCCCGTGAACGTGCCCGTGAACGTGCACCCCGTTTAGGGGTGTGGTGAGGGAAAGCCCGAGGGGGTATCTCTCTCAAAAAAATGGACTGCGGGTAAAATACGTCAGAATAGTACTAATGTGTGTTCTGTGATGTAACAATACACACAAAAATATAACTACCTCCATTATTTCTAAAGTCAATTAAATCATGTCAAACGTAACCGACCTTTATACCCCTGGGAATGATGACAGGAAGATTATCGAGCTATCCTTACAAATTGACTGAAATCACGCGCACGGGCGTCTAGCATAGACTATACCTAGAGATGGTTAGGTAATAGGTGAAGCCTGAATAGAATAATACGACGCATCCTTATTATAGTCATCGGTGCAGCTTCAGATAAATACAGTACCTAATAGTCCTGCCTATTTCTCATTGGGGCAGGCAGAGACCACATTTTTTCCTTTGCTATGATCCTGGCGTACACCTTTCGCCTCTTTTAGTTTTTAACCCCACGACGCAAAAACGATGGGGTGTTATAAGTTTAACGTGTCTGTGTGTGGCATGTGGTATCTGCCGAACGGACGAACCGATTTTGATTTTGTTGTTTTTGTTTGTAAGGTGGATTAGACGGAAGATTTCTCAGCTATGTCGGGGGTTTTTTAAATGTTGAATATAATTTAATGTTATATAGTAATTATTTTCATACATCGCTTGATTTGATTTGATCCGACCTTAGCGGTAGTGGTAGAGAGTTTAATGGCGAAGTTCAGTGCGAACCAGAGTCCACAAAGGATATTAATTTTTATTTTTAATTATTATTAAATATCAACGAATTATCATACCGAAGGTATACTGTTTCAATTTATATAATATCCAGTTATAAAGTGTATACTTATATAAATATATATTGGTTGGTATATAAATATGAGAGAAAGATAAAATAAATATGTTAACAGTATAACTATATATATATATAACATAACATAACATAACATAAACTCACGCCTATATCCCCGAAGGGGTAGGCAGAGGTGCTAGCACCCACGTTTCGCCAGTTTATGTTTTAGGTCCCAATGTAATAGGTGGCGAGCCTATTGCCATTAACCGGGCACTTATAAACCTGCGATAAATACACACATTACTTCGAAAAGCATCGAAAAGTCATTGGTGTGTGGCATGGTAATACCTGGGATCGAACCCGAGACCTCGTCTCAGCAGTCCTTTACCCATACCACTAGGCTACCGCGGTTTTTTTTAAATATATATATATATATTGTTGTACTGTTAACATATTTATTTTATCTTTCTCTCATATTTTCTCACTTTGGATCTAGATAGCGCTGTGTAGTTGTCCTAGCAAAATTACTATTATTATCCTTAGAACACCCTCAATATGATCGTCATACGTACACCTCGGTCGGCCTTTACTGGGTTGCCCTTTCAGATGAATATGCTGCTTTCGTAATGCTGTGTCGTTGGTTAGCCTACAGTCGTAGTGATTAAACAATCGTTTACATAAACCATCTATTTAGAGATGCTTTTATTGTTTTGTGGTTGCCAGAGATGCGAATTCATAGACAATCGGAATGTTTTTCTGGATTATTCGATTTGTAGTTTTTATTTTAACGAGCAGATGTGATGTTTGAGAGATTTCATATAACTTTGAGGTTATTTTATTCTGTCAAAATAATGTTTGTTACAAACAAGCCCAAGAAAGAAACAAATTATTCATGGAAGTTTATGATAACACGTAAATAAATTTAATGGTAACTTACAATTTATTATCCAATACCATTAAACGTGCAATGTTGAGTTTATTATTATATTAGTTTGATTATATATATATATATATATATATATATATATATATATATATATATATATATATATATATATATATATATATATATATATATATATATTGATGAAACGTCCAAAAGAAAATTCCTAGAGTTTTAATTTATAATTTGTGTACGTCACGCGTCGGCTAAAAAGGATGGATCAGCATTTGCTAGACAGCAGCAGATAGTTTGATTATTGCCAGCTATCTTAATAGCTCGGTGATGCTAGTATCAATGTATTTGCAACTAATTTATGTGCGCAAGTGCATCAACCTTTCCACAGAGTACCGCAGCCGTGTCACTTCGGGGTGGGCCAATATACGGGCCCATTGTTTTCTTCGCCCGTCTGCGTTTTACGTGAGAACAACATATATTTTACATACGTGGGGTAAATAAATATCCGTTAATATGTTTGGTTGGTAAAATGTTAACTGCGGTTAATGTATGATGTTAAATGTTAACATTTTATCAACTAGCGTGTACCCCCAGCTCCACCCGCGGGCATTACTGAGCTGATTGGCGTGGCATGCTATACTGATTCCGGTAACGTGGCCTACAGGAACTTAACTCTGATGTAAAAAGAAGGCTATGTGCTATTCCAGACTATAAATTTATCTCTGTACCAAATTTATTTTATTTCTATGCCAATTTATTTGTACAGATTCATCCAGTCGTTTTTGTGTGACTTTCGCATTTATATAAAAATAATTACTGTTTATTTATTTATGCTTCACATGCGTGAAATTATTATAAAAATTTAGAAAAAATAAGAGGCTGAGCTGAACGGAAATATTAACCGCAAAATTTGAATCAAATAGGCATAAATACAATTTTAGTTAAAATATTTCATTGATAAATTTAGTAGGTACAGGATTTTCCTCCAATTGTATATAATCAAAGCATGTCGAGGCATGAATGAACGCTGATACAAGTGCAATATGAGTGGTTCCGAACGAATTGACCTCGTCGCGGCGTCTGAGCGCAGTAATTACTAAGCTTCCAACTTATTATGCCGTTCGCATTAGTCTTGTACCACCCTCGATGCTACCGTTACGAGTAGGCCTTGTTTGTAAACTAGCTGACCCCGCAGTTTTAACCGCAGTTTATTTCTACAGAAAAAATAAAATCTGCATTTCAAATACCCTTCCAAGAGTTTCGTTGTGTATCAATAACTAACATACAAATTGTTCAAAACTGTTCATACAAACTCAAACTAGGAAATCCCCTTTTGCTCTGCCTACTATATTTTGTTTTCCATATTCGTTTAACTGTAAATGAGCGACGATATCAGCTGCGTGCAGCACTTCCTGCGTCTGTGCATAATAGTAAATATAATATTATATAGACTTATAATAATCGGGTGAGCACTCTGGTAGTGGACATGTGCACGTGTGCGAGCCCTAATTGCTAAATTAAGCAAGTAATTTTTTAAATATTATCCTAAGGTAGGAATTCTACTCACGGCCCGCTTGATGGAAAGAGATTACCAAATATGAGCGTTCGGTTGGTCGACAGTTCGACAGAAACGTCGAGATCAGGGTAAATAGTAAAATAACATCAAATGAATCGCGATAGAATCCGTCCGAAATAGTTGAATATCAATGGGATATTTGGTTATAAAAAAACTCAAGAACATGGGAAAACAAAAGTGTGTTCACACTTCAGTGGATCGGATGAGCGAATAAATTAAATGGATTTCGTGTGTAATAGTTAGGTACTGACCGGCCTCCGGGACGGCGGGGCCACTAACGCCCCCGCCTCCAAACCGGGGCACGACGGGGACACCGTGGTTCCCAAACCCGAGGGGGCCATCTCGGGTCCAGGATCTGTCGGAATGCGAGGGAAATGCCTTATAGGCAACCTAACACCCCGGCGCATGAAGACCTGAGACGGCGTGCAGTTTTAGTTGGTTCAAGCCCGACATAACCGCCCCCGCAGGCCGGCGGGGGGTTAACCGAGGGGATTTTCGCACGAAAAAAAAGCGTACTGACCGGCTTATAGCACGCACAAGAATAGAGTCTGGCTACGATCGACTTGCATTCGTTATTAAGCGTTCTCTCTATCGTACATCGGACTGACAGTTTTTACTTGTTTATTGTTTTTCTACAAATCAATCAACCAGGCAATTAGTGATACCTTACGAATAGTCTGAACTATATTATATTTCAAATTGAAATACAATCAGTATATCTAAACTGTTACTACACTACTACTGTTAAACAATTATACTAATGTGTTATCTAAACAAATAAATGAAATTGAAGTGTCTGATTGTAACATAAAAATAACAAGTTTTAATTAAATGTATATGAATATATTTATATGCAATACATATAACAAAAAGATATTATTGAAATTATTGTCTGTGTGTCGGTCCGGTCTGTCTTTCTGTTTGTTGGATTTAGGTAATCTCTGGGACTTTCACCGTCAGATAGGTAATAATATAAGGCGCAAAATAGGCTATGTTTTAGAAAATTTAATCCGTGAAAATCTAAATCCACGCGGACGAAGTCGCGGGCACAGCTAGTCTTAATATATTCATCATCATCCTCACAGCGTTAGTCACGGATGCATCTACAGTTTGTACTTAGAAATCCGGAGTCCGCTCTCCTGCTCTTTATTTTGATTTGGCTTTTAAGGGGGCGACTGCTGTCTGATCCCTACCCCGAGAGGAAATCCTGCGCCAGAGCCTCGTCCATTAAACAGCAGGTACACCGGCTAGTAGGCGAGGTTGGCATTTGCCACGATTAACAAACATCCGTCCAAACTTTCACATTTATTTTAGTAGTAATTATATTACAACAAACTCACACAGAAATTGAACTTTATTAGATACAAGTTAGAGCAAAATGATATAAATAAAGTGTTTGGTTGTGAAAACGTCGAGAATATGATAATGATGATATTACTAATTGTCAGTGGCAGCTGTTATCAGTTCTGGTTAAACGGAACAATGGTAGCTGCAATTTGTTCAGCACTATCAACAACTGGCCACAGATATGGCCTATAAATACTATCTTCATTATAATAATGCTTTTTATACACTTATAATAATTAATTATACAATGTACTTGAAAGTAAATTATGCACAGTGTGCCTATGATATTTGTAATAAATAACATATCACGCTTATTCTTTCGTCAAATTGCATATATGCGCAACTTTTTTTTTTTTTTTTTTTTTATATTTAGTCCGTCCAATTGACTTTTTTTTTTCAACAACAATTATTTTTGATCACTTGGGATCAATCAGTTGAACAGTGGATCAATTGACACTATAAGTTCATTTATAATGCAATTAAATATGTATTTTACTCATATATTATAGTTACATAAATTGTTTTACGACATTCCATTACTCGAACATTATTTCATTAATGTTCAGTTAGTACATTAAATTGCTTAAGCGACACGGTACAGTATTGCGCAAAAATGGAACCATAAACAGTATGTAATGGAACCAGAACCATAAACAGTAAACATATTCGAAATAAATCCATAAAAATGCAGTAAATATGTGAAAAGCCACAACGTGTCCACCTCGGAGGATGTTGGGTGTCCACTTCCCACGAATGTTGATCCCTACACAGGATGTTGCCAAAACTACGGCTCACACTTTGTGTATACTTTAGTCGCATAACTACTAAAGTTACAAACGGTTACTTGGAAAACAATATTTAACAGTTGGTTTACAAACATGAGACTATTAGGTTGAGCTAACATTGTTGATCTGTCGTTTCGTTGATTAGTGGATGATTGACTGAAAGTATTTGTTTCTTGCCAAATTTGCCTTCGTTCAGAACTGTAGAGACGCATGTAGAGCTAGGATTATTTTAGTTAACGAACAAAATAAGTATTCAAAATGAATTTGCGGAAAAATATAAATAGCTTTTGCGCTTTGAGTGATATTATTAAATGGAGATATCATTATGTACCGTTGTACCTTTGTGACTGCTAAGTCAAAGGTTGCGGGTTCGTTGCCCGTTCAGTGCATATATTATGTACATTTGCATTGGTCTGGGTGTTTCTATCTAAGTATTTTTATCGGCATTATAGAACCCATAATATGATAAGCTCTGCTTATATTGGGTCCAAATGACGCTATCTACGACGTACCTGCCTTTTTTTTCGTGCAGAAATCCCTTCGGATACCCCCCCCCCCCCGCCGGCCAGCGGGGACAGTCATGTCGGGCTTGAACCGACTAAAACCGCACGCCGTCTTGGGTCTAAAGACGCCGAGAAAGCTTTCAACACAGGTATTTTAAAGAAAATTTAGCTATTTGCATTGAAGTGTGTAGTTAACCTACTCAATTACAATTACAACCAGAAACTCACATAGCAAGTATATATAGTAAACCTTGCTTAAAGCCTATAATGAGGGAGATTAGCGTGTTATTAAGGCGAGGCGAGGGTAACAAGGGTGTTTTAAATTAGGATTAGGATCGAACATGATAAGTCTCTGTATTCTGAAAATCACATATGTTATTCCTGACTATACAAACTAGTATTTTCGGTTATCCGATATCCGATGACTTTTACTTTCCTCGATAGAATTTGTTCTCAAAGATTGGTCTAACCAAAAACGAATTCCGTTTTTATTTGAGTAGTGTTCAAGTTATAAAAATGAAAATTATACCAAAATGAAGGTCATTGATAGGAGAATTAAAAAAGGTCATCAAAATATACATCAATTCTGTATTACACCATGAAAATTCAAAATACATACGTTTTCTACCTATATGAAGCGCTCAGAGTCAATCTGTCCCGAGTGGCACGTGTTCGAGGCAGGACGTGTCCCACTTCATGCTAGTTATGGGTATACCAGGAAATTTGTTAGTTGTACAATTCCATTGATGAAAAGTTAAGATTCCAATTTTATTTGCAATTATAGTGCTAAAGTACATTCATAATGTAAACGTATATACAACTCTACATTGTGTTTAAATGGGTTTCTAAGGGTATGTTTTATGTTCAGAATTGAAACCGGTAGGTGGTGCTGCAGTCGTGTTGTAGGGTGGCATATAGTATTCGTTTTATTATGGTAACATTATGACGTTTTTCATCAATGAAAAGTTGATTACAACGGAAATTAACGCGAGAGTATATATATATATATATATATATATATATATTTCTTTTATTCATCCAATTGCAATGAAACTTTGCTAAGTACTAGGTAGGTATATACCGGAAAAAATAAAAAGAATCATTGCAATGCATGCCGGGCGTTTTTGATTTACTCAAGATTTAAGTCGCTAGCGAGCGACGCTATATAGGTATGTACATCGATACATACCTATATAGCGTCGCTCGTCGTTCGATAGTAACTAGTCAATTCAGTCTCAAGCATAACGTGTTTGAGTGTAACGTGTTACAATACTACTAACTACACAATAACTAACTGTCGCGTGGCGGCAATACATTCAACTGGTACGCCAAGGGTGCGAGTTCGATTCCCGCTCCGTTCAAATATTTGTATTCATGAACATGTCTATCTGCATTGGCCTGGGCGTTTCTACGTATAAACATACATGTATATATTACTTGAAACAGTATGTAAATATGTTTATCAGCAATCTGAAACCCATATTACAATCTATACTTACATAGGGCCTAGATTGTGTTGTGTAAAATATAAAAAGCTACATACATACATCTATAAAATTATAAAGGTATACCTACGTTTCGTATTGAGAATCTATCTCTTTTTGGAAATCGATTAAAAAAGAATAGTGGTTAGTAATTAGTACTAGTATGCAGTTTAATTACATAACATAACAATGCACGTACGTGTGCGTACTCCTATGTAAGTATGTTGTTGAAACATAAAATGTTTCTTCATGATGTAATTAATAGTTGTTTAATTATTTTTATTAATACCACAATAACACAAAAGCTTAGGTAAACGTTCTTATTTTTCTACACTTTGGCGCGCGAAACTGGCTGCTAACGGCGAGCGCCTCGCTGCGACGTAAAGTGGCAACTTTGCTATGCCGAAAATGCCTAAAGTCCCAGATTACCCTCGCCTTAAATACAATGATTTATTTAACCACATTAACATAATAATGCCTGGTTTACAATGTAACAGGTAGAACTGTGAGTAAAGGCAATAAAAACTCACGCTACTGTCTTCCAATAGTCTTAACCATGTTAAATAAAAGTAAAATGCTGCAGACAAGAGCATTGAAACAACAATAATAAGATGTTAGGAAATAAAGCTACTATTGGATGATGTCTGGATGTGTGGGATTAAGGCTAAGAAGACTTTGGCGAGAAAATACAATAAAATTCATACAAAATTCAATATTAATGAAGGCTAAATTTCACCGATGAATTAAAACGTGTTCAATTCAATTTAAACTGCATTAGTAAGTTTTCCTCCATACACAGCCTAAGTTAAGTGCCATGAGTTTCAAAATAACTGTGTATTTGGCACTATTAATGGACTTTTTCCTAGATGTGCAGGTAATGAAAATGGTTATTATAATGTAACATAATATTTTAGCTGGCTAAGCGACTTTTTATGCTCGATGAAGTGGAAACCATGTCTCGAATGTCACCTGGTTTTTATGATGAAAATAATTGTAATCTTAATTTTTTCCGTCACAACGTCTATTTTGGCTTACATTGTTTTTTTGGCATTAAGCAGTGAGCACATGTGGTTTATCGAGGGCATGTACCACTTGCGTGTCATATGGCGAGACCATAATCAATGGTGACAAGTTCATATTATTTTGATATATCAGTTTAAGCGTTATGGGAAAATATAAGTTGAAACTAAGAAACATTTTAAATAGGCGTTTGAAAGTTACTTGTGTTCAGATTACTGATGCCTAACATGTTATGTTATGTTCAGATCACGTTGTTTATTAATGAATGACATCAGGTCATATTTCCCATTGACGCTTACTTAGAGTGGATTTCACCAATGTATAGAACTGCGACCAAATTGAACTAAACTGATTACCCAATGAATTGCATTGGTACAACGTGAGAACTAAGTTTAGTTAAACGGATTTTCACTAGTAAATCCAGTGTTTACAATGTGTTAAGGAGACGAAACACTACGAAATAACCCCACAAAGTTCTCACAGGTTCACTCTCTACAGATTTTTGAATTGGGAGAATGCAAAACTAGACAGATATGTAGGTAGGTATTTGTTATAATCATAGACACACTGCAGAAACTATTATTCAAACCTTAGATACGGCAACGATTTTTTTAAAACCTTTGACTAGTTCGCAACTTTGCAAGCGTACAAAGCTGCATCTATTTCTGTCTAAGCCAGTCGTTGTTGACACAAGAAAATTCTCATGAATGCCTACCACGTTGGTTCAAATAAACACGTGTAAACACACAGACGCATACTTCAGTATGATCTAAGTACGCACACATACCCAAGTTCATTCATAAAAGCGGTTGTTGGATGGGCGCTCGCGGGTGAGCGAAAGCTCTACGTGAAATCTGTGCGCCTAGTACCTCGAGCAAACCAGTTGGCGGACATGTTGATCGTTATTGCTGGTGAATGCTACGTGCCAACGTGCCGCTCAAACTGTGTTTCTTTTCGGGTACATTCCAAAAAGAAATAAGTGATTGATTGATGTGAAACCATCCTAGTGGAAGAGCTTTTAAAATAAAGATTCGAGATTGAAATTTGATTGACATGGGCGGTCACAATATATTATTCGTAGACTAGATTTTAAGAATATAAACACACATAGATAAACAACAGACTAACTACCATTTGCTTCTGCCCTAAGATCGTAACACAGTTTAGTCTATATTTTGTTCAAATTGATCCTATCTTTGGAATCTCGGTAAAGCTACGTCTCTTGTTTTTCCCAATGTTAAAATGAGTCACTCGGAGAGGCAGAGGCTTGGCAAGAGTGTATCCGTCCTAGTTGACTACTGATTGACACATCAGTGCCACTGATGTCTCTGCTTCCATGGTATTTTGTTTTTACACTTATTATCCAATACCTGATTAGATTAATATAAGTATATATTTAGTAGCATCTACTTAACAATAGGAGGATGATTTTGAAGATTGTATCTGTTTCCGGTGTGACGGCTGAATGAAACTCTTATCTTTGCATTTTCACAATAGACGAAAAATGAACGATAGATAAGTTCATTCATAAGTTTCTATACGATGTGGACTGGTTGGTTAAATAAAATATGGAGAATGGGTGAAGTGTAAAATTTTGTTTTGATATGTGGCAAGAGCGTAAGATACCGCTAACACCAGGTAAAAAGACATTTTTTATTAATTTTTATTATCTTTATTAAGTTTAAAACGACATTGGCGCATGCGTAGCACGTCGTTGTATGCATTCACGCATCTAAATGGGTTCTTCGTCACCTCGGTACTCCTCGGCTACTGTGTACTTTGCATACTAATCCACTATCTCGACGCCCGTAGGCACATATAAAATCATATTTTATAAGACTAAATAATAAAAATTACGTAGCCTGTTCATTGAAGGTTTTTCAACCCAAGATATCGAAGCTTCGTGAATGAAATTCAAATTTTATATCACCTAACGTTTAGTTGACTATTCACTCGAATGACTGGAAATTATGATTCTGTTGTAGGTTATCTATAAGACACTTACATTTTCTTCACCGATATGCTTTATAGGAATAGTAGAAATATTTATTATGTATGCTTAAAAATATACACAATTATGTCTAGTCTCTTCAATATTAATTTCCGTTTATGTGGTATTGGTATTTGTGCAATATACCCAGTAAAAAATAGGTACCTACTTACCTAAGGTACCCTTTTCATCACTGGAGTTATCTACGACCGGAATCTACTAACGACGTTTTAGCTGTTTTACCAAAATTACCTACCTGCTACTTATTAATTCATAAACAGTTAATTATTAACTTGTTTATTCAATTACGTAATATAAATTCCTATAAATGAGTACATAAGTAGCTATATAATATAGTCGGCACACGAATAAAATCACACATTAATGAAATAAAATGTGTGGAGAAAATCAAATAAATATGTCTGGAAGAAATCCCAAAGCCACTTGTATTGGCAAATCAATGTATTACATACCTGATTTATATGTGTAATAATCAATGTATTACATACCTGATTTATATGTGTATGTGTCTAGACCTAACAATATTGAGTTAATGAAAGTACCTACACCTATTTTTATAAATGTTGGTGCTTCGCTATTAGGTCTAGATATCGATCGCTAGATGTCAGTCTACCTTGCGGTCATGCAGAGATAAGTTGAAGTATGTGCTCGAAGATCTATAGAGCTCTGTTAACAGCTTCAGGACCAAGCGAATCTCACCTGCAACCCTGTACACCTGCAGAATGTAGCACGGGGCTCTAGCACGGGCTTTTTTCTCGGTGTTGAGGTCAGACGGCAGTCACTCCCTTAAAAGCTGTATAAGCCAAATCAAAAGGAGGAGAAGGAGTAAGCGGACCCCGGGCTCCGAGGTGAAAGCCTCGGATGAAACCGGGAAGATAGTTCAAGCTCCCCCAAACCGGGGCAAGACTGGGACACCGTGGTTCCCAAACCCGAGGGCGCCATCTCGAAACCGGAGATGGCTCAGGGTCAGTTGGGGTGCGAGGGATATGCTCTATGGGCAACCTTACACCCTGTGTTAAGACCCGAGACGGCGTGCGGTTTTAGTCGGTTCAAGCAAGACATAACCGCCCCCGCTGTCCGGCGGGGAGGAATCCGAAGAAATTTCCGCACGAAAAAAAAAAAGGTACCACCTAGCTATAATATCCTCTCGTGCAGTATAACAAAATAATCCAATATACTTCTGCAATATTCCTAATTTTGTACCTTTATATTTGATATAGAACAGCAATAAATCCATTAACGACTCGTGATGTACCGAACTTGCTTGAAATCTTGCCAACTTACCGCAAATTAGCTTCATATCTAAAGGTAACGCAGTGTACTGCGTTACCTATAGATATGATGATGATTACCATGATATGAATCTGGTTAGCACTTTAAGGTAGGTACGTACTTATTAAGGAGGTGGCGGAGCGAAGGAGGTGGCGGAGCGCGCCCGGGAGAGAATTATTCTGTTGTATAAGATCCTTTAGTTAAAACGGAAGCTATGGTTATAATCTATGTGTACTAATATTATAAAGAGAGAGGCCGAATTGTTCTTATTGGAAAAATCCTTTCACCGTTTGAAAGGTACATTATCCTCGATGGACATAGGCTATATGATAGGTCTTTACCTATGAAATTGCCGAAATTTTCTTACAAATTCATGAGTTCGTTATTCGTGTAATTTAATAGCTATTTCCATTATTTATATTTTGTTTGAAAGTTGATTTCAAGATTTTACAAATCTGTATAAAATTTTGTTTTTATTGGCCGCTTGATAAATTAATTCGATCTTCAAAACAGTACTTCCTAAATGCTATCCATTTTGATGATAAAGATAAGTCCATGTCATCCAAACTATCTCGGATGCTCGGTTTTTTCACTGGTGGAGGAGGAGAATGCTCAATGAATCTCTTTGTATTCCTTAAGAACACTGTACAGAGTTGGTTCAGATACACCCATTGTTTCAGCAGTTTTTTTCTACAATGTCTTTCTTGTAAGGATAATAATCTTTGGGCAATGTTTCTTCGACATATTTTTAAATATTTGTTGAGTGTTTGTTTCTCTGAAGGCGAAAATATTCTACGGTGATGGAAATGAAAGCAGGGTGCTGAAAAATGAAAAATTCCCCTATAAAAGAAACCATTTTATGATTTGTTAACCTTTACTTATATACCTAACCAAATGGAGTACAGAGGTATAAAGACTGTCAGTCCGATGCATGATAGGGAGACGTTGTACGTAAAATAGTACTTCGTAGGGGGAACGCGCTATGAGAACGATGCAAGCCGTTCTTTGCTGGACTTACCTACACTCTTCTTCCCGACATGCCGTATGCGACATGCCAAATCAAAAGCCGGATACTGTACTTCCCTATTTGTTTCACTCAATAACTATGTAAAACAAGAAGGTAATTAGAATATCACCATACGTATACCTACTTTAATCATAAAAACAACAGTGTAAGTTCGGTAAAATCCCGCCTACGCATTTCTCTTTTAATTTTATGCGTGCAGCGCCATCTGTTGCTACAAACAAAAACGAAATCCATAACCCGTCTTGCTATCGACGTGGGTTTGAATAATCGCGCTAGATGGCGTGCTGGAAATTTTAACGATAATGAGCAAAGCTTCCGATAGAGGGCGCTATCTATACGATATCGCCCTCTTTTAGATTTCATTGCTAAAATAAATATTTGTCTTTGTATTTATTTATCTTTTAATTCCCAATTGAAAATTCATTTATGTATTTTGAAATAACTTTAAGACAATTTCATTTGTAGCAGACGGATTGGCTGGACTGGTCGAGACCCAAGCCAGCCTCACTTCTAAGCACGCCTGCTGATCTGACAGCTGCCATGTCAATCAGGAGGCCTGCCAGCTGTCGTTGCGTTCTGGTGTAGACTTACCTTTCGAGGTTTGGTTGGTTTCGAGTCGGTCCCGTAAATGGGACCGACTGCCTTCTAACCCCTTAAGATAAGCCACATCATGACGAGAAATAGTAGAGGAACGGACCCCGGGCTTTAGATGCAACCGGAATAACCACTGGGATGAATGATGAGGAGAATATAAGGTTCCTACTATATATATAGTATACTATTAATTAGGTATACGCATATTTCACTGTGGTGACTTACTACTTAAAGTTATTATTGCATAGTTTATTAGCAATAACTACGGAATAAATAAAACTGGTTTTATTGTAAAACTAGTTTAATTCGTTTCATTTATGCGATTCAATACCATTTGTAAACGTGCCCTAGCGTTTGGTAGGTAAATATCTAACTATATCTTGGCTGCTAATAACACAGTTTTATTGTTCATAAAAGCTGAAGTTGTCAATTTTCTAACTGAACACTCTTAATGCTAGGGATCTACCTGTCTATTCAAACTAGGTAAGAGGATTAAGAAAAATGTTGTTAGAAACTAACTGGTTACCGAGCCGGTTAGCATATTGCAAGGTTAAGCAATAGTAGCCAGGTCAGTATTAGTAGAGGTAACCATTCTTGTCACATTGAGACGCCTCCGTGCCTCGGAGAAGCCGTCGTCGGTCCCAGTTGCCATACGTACAAATACGTAGCATTCGTTACGGGTAGTTGGAGCCCCTTAAAAATCCGATAACCTGGACTAAGTACAGAACTTGATATCGCCAGTAGGTTATGGAAGTCTGATAGCAGTAGCTTAATGGAAAATATCGATGTTCGGTCTTTTCGTAGTTAGGTTGAAAGTATACCCCAACTGAGCTCGGAATAACCTCGGGGTGCGAGGGATATGCTCTATGGGTAACCTTACACCCCGGCGTCTGAAGACCCGAGACGGCGTGCGGTTTTAGTCGGTGCAAGCCCGACATAACCGCCCCCGCTGGCCGGCGGGGGGGTATCCGAAGGGATTTCCGCACGATAAAAAAAAAAAAAAAAAAAGGTAGAGACTTAGTGTAGGTGTCTATGACAGGTGGTCTACGGATGATAGAGATTCCGGGTCTATTCCTTTTGAGGGCACACCTAGGCTTCCGCGCATAGACCCCGTGATGTAAGCCGTGTAGCTTAAGGCTGGATTTCACCATCGATATTAACCGCGATTCAATAGAACTAGACTGCGTCTTCTACTTCATACTTATTCATTTTCTCAATGAATTTCAGTGAGCACCTAAAAAATGTGGGAACTCAGTTTTGTTGAACAGATTTTCACAGGTGAAATCTAGTCGAAGGCGGTCCAAGTCCATTTCATCGCTGCATCGTTGCACCCTCTATGGTGTTAAGTCCTGGATGAGCCTATAAGCTATTTAAGCAATTGCTTAGGGCCTCCCGTCTAGGAGGGCCCAGAGACGACCGAGACACATTAAAAAAATGAACTTCATATTATAGATTAAGTTATTCCATATCAAAGTTTTGCAATATCTTTAAAAATGACAAAATCTGCTGGACAAATTTAAAGCTTCCACCCTGTATGTATAAGGTAGTGACCCGGCTTCGACGCCGGGGGTCGTGTGTACGTTTCCCACCCACGGTCAAATGTGATGAACCCATATGTTGGCAGTGTACGATGTTTCCGAAGTGAGTTGATGTCAGGTAGGCGGCCATTCGTAAAAATTAGCTGAATCTTAAGATTAACATGTGAAATCATGTTATACCGACCCCACCTAGCATGGGATGAGGGCAGAAGGAATAAAACATACATATTCTACCTACAATACGTATGAAGTTAAAAAAAATCTTTGTAGTTCACTTAAGGATAGAGGGGCCCACAGGGGAAGATTGCTTAAGGCATCAAGTTACCTTAATCTGGCACTGAAGGCGGTGATGGTTTACATACGCATAGGTGCGGCTTATAAAATAATGGTGGATAAATACAGTAGCCATCGAGAGTGATAAATGTATAGGTAATCGTATTGTAAACGCGTAGATACATACTCAACCGTATAGTTACAATTATTTAATCTCCTTCATTTAAATAAAATGTATTAAATTGCTTCAATCGAACCGTCCTTATTATGCTTATCTATTTCGTTCGCCTATTTATTACAGAGAATTTAAATGTTTTATCAATTAATTAATCAGATATTTAAATTAATTTTATTCCTGTATATTCGTAAACGTATCGTCAAAAAACAAAACAAGCTTCGCTTTGCGGACCGTTGTTTATGTGGATGTGACGTCATAGAGAGCGCGGCGGCGGCGCGGGCGGCGAGGCGTGGGAACCGCGCGGCAGGTGCGCGCGCGCCGGCCACTGATCCTGAACACGCACACCGCCACACACCTCAACATGTTTTACTATAAATACTCAAAATACACACACATGTGTACTTCAGCCCGATACCACCGATACGGTTCGTTATTGAGAAAGTTCCGCTTTTCCGATAAAACCTCTAGGATTTTTGGTCCATTCAAAATTCACCATAAAGCAATAAACGAGATATTTAATGCCCTTTCGTTCCGTTCATTCATACTTACTGGAAGAGGTACTTAAAAAGTTTACTGCCAATTTTAATAAGAAGGAAGAAAGAGAATCATTACTTCTTACGTTATGATTATAACATTTGTAGCGATTTGACGCGAACTTTTTTGGTATCATTTTTTAAGAGACCGGAAATGAGAGTGACATTGATATCTTTCTTTAAAAAATTTGGGAAACTTAAATTGAATTTCATGCTTTCGTAAATGCTAGAGGCATATTTCTTAATCAGAACCAGATAGAGCAATGAATTAAATTAAAAAACATATTTTTTCAACTACTAGTATTTCTGATAACCCCTCCAACTAATCTAAAAGCTACTGCAACTTACGTTAAACTAGCTTTAAGCTCAGTGAAAATGCATTACGGGTGCATTTTCACTTCCGCTTCTCAACTCCTTCACAGTGGTAACACACCTTTAGGAGTAGGTTTACGCTAAAATCGATATAAATTGAGGGTTGGAAGGACCTTTTCATATCAGCATGGAGTCCGCTGAAGTAAGTTTTTTTTTAACTGTATGTATACCTACCTACCCTACCTCAGTGTGAGGGTGAACCTAAAACTGACGAGTGGTGCTATGGTAGAAAGCAGCCTTAGTCGTCATCCCCAACAAATCCTCAAAACACAAGTCAATTAAAAATCGGTGGAGTACACATAGGGAGGCAAAATCTCACCTAAGGTTCAATAACGCTCGTTAGTTTGAGATCACCGAAAATCCTCAAAACTGGGCCCCGAGTAAAAAAGCTCCAAGGTCAAGGCGATCCAAGTGCTTCAACTGACAGCCATACTAAATGTGAGAAGACTTACCCCTCGTGAAGTAGCTTTTGTCTGTTTATTAATACATAAGTACATATTTATGGGTTATCTGAGTAGTGTATTAAATGTATTTGAAAGGGGGTAAAAGTAGAACCCACTACCTTTCGATTACCTATAAATCCTTTTCTCTTCATTGAGCTGAGCGTAGCGAAGCTCTTATACGTGGCTAAGCCGTTTGGTCGAGACTGTACTCCTCCGGAACCACAATACCGATCTTGACCAAATTTTCCGTGGTAATAGTGTAGACACCGCTGAGTGTTTAGAGGGGTTAATTGTTCAAATACAATGTACCATTGAGGAATAATCATCGAAAAACAGTTTCACGAGCGCGCGGCCTTAGCTATGCGCGTGACCGTAGTAAGATGCCTTATTTTTCAAGTAAGAGTCCTTCTAGCTCAGCTCAATTTATTTCAGTCGCACCCTGCACTGAATTCCTAGTTTTTAGTATTAGCAAAACGCTTAAATGCTTCTTTATGCCAAACATACTAGGTCTGCAATTCATTCTGCTGTTGTAAAAGCTTGAGCGAAGCAATTTGACCAGGACTTTTTCTAACGGTGATAATTCCTGAATGGCTAGTCTGATTTTCGTTTTTCTTTTTTTGTCTTGTGTATATGAACAAATTACTTAATTTAATACCAATCGCGTGAATGAGGCTTTTTTGTTCATTGAGAAATCAGATTTGAATTATTTTATCCGGTGATTATTCCTCCGTGGTACTTTTGATTTTGGATTTTCCTAACCTATGTCCTTCCCATCACTAACATCTGTGCTTGTGTGACATTTCATTAGAATCGGTTCAGCCGTTTGGGAGGAGAAGATGGTCTAACGAAATACATGACTCGTCTAAAAGAGAGCTTCACTCATTCAGAGCTTCGCTCAATTATTTTTTCAATATTAAGATTTGTAATTTTTGTAAATCAATCCATTAGCCTCTCGTAGTCCGCTGCAATCTATCCCAGCTACCAATATTTTTGTAAATTACCTATCTAAACTCGAATCTAAAATAGTTAATTGCTGAAAAATATTTTGTCTTTTTACAAGCTTTTATGTAACTTTTAGTGCGTGTTAGTGCGGGTCTAATCTTGCAACTGAATTTCAAGCGATCCTCAACCGATTGAGAAGAAATTTTGCATATACGTTCAGTTTGGATAACAATGCATTAACATGGTACCATAAAATGAGCACTTCTGGGGGCACAGTACTGCCCCCGCCAAGGAGAGACAGCGGAACGCAGGGCACTACCTACCTTTTGTACCCTTATAGATTCAGTCTGGACAGTGCTATAAAGTACAAATTCAAATGCATAGCTATTATACTTTAGAGATTATTAATATCTAAAATACGCAGATTTCGTCACTCACTCACTGACTAATCATCAAAACTGTTAGGGTACTTCCTGAAGTCATAGAAAGCTGAAATTTGGTATGCGAGCTAGGATTAGCACACAAATAACATATAAATTAAGAAATCTGAACACTATACCCCCCCCATCCCTTAAAATTGCGGGTGGAAGTTTGTATGGAACTTTGGCAATTTTAAAGCTAGGAAAATAAAAATTAGTATTCAGAATATTGGTTAAATATGCCCGTATATTATATCCACATGCAGTATGGAATAAGATTGACAGCCAAACTTGAGGTTGCTTTCGAATTAGGGTTAAATTTTTCCTATTACGGCCCTCTGGCGCAGCGGTAGTGCTTGCGCTCATTGCAAATACTTGTATAGGTACATGAATATGTATATTTGCATTGGTGTGGGTGTTTCTACGTATAATATGTATATATTTATGAAAAAAAATATCTAAGAATGTTTATCCGCATTCTAGATACGCTATGCTTAGATACTTGGGTCTAAATAGCGTTGTGTAGAGTTTCGTCAAAATTGAACCCTAACGGGACACCGTGGTTTCGCAAACCCGAGGGGGCCCTGGGTCAGTCGGGGTGCGATGGAAATGCCCTATGGGCCACCTTACACCCCGGTGCCTGAAGAGGTACGTCAGTCTTACGAAAATGCCAGGCCACACATTTTGACTAGGGTGTAGGATTTGTAAAGAACTTTAGACTAGAATTCAGGCAGAACACATTACGCGATGATGAGATTTAAAGCGTTAGGTTAGGGCTTGCGGAGTTAGAAGCTTGGCTCTTCATAGGATCTGACAACTTTTTAAAGTATAAGCAAAGTTTCGCCTGAGCATTATTTAAAATGAACATGTTTTTGGTGGGATTTATTTTGTCTTGAAAGACTCTCTGGTGTTAAATGGTATTCAGGGTCTGATGATTGAGTAGGAAGGTGATCATAGGAACTTCTAAGTAAAATAAGATAAACCTATCGAGTTTGGGCTCATTTATTTTCTCTTGACAAACTCTCTAGTGTGACATGGTATTCAGGGTCTGATGATGGAGCAGGATGGTGACCATAGGAACTCTTCAACTAAACAACATAAATTTATCAAGCTTGGGCTCATTTGTTGTGTCTTGACAAACTCTCTAGTGTCACATGGTATACAGGGTCTGATGATGGAGTAGAAAGGTGACCGTAGGGACTCCTCAACTAAACCAGATAAACCTATCAAGTTTGTGCTCATTTATTTTGTCTTGACAAACTCGCTGATCTTACATGGTACTCAGGATCTGATGATTGAGTAGGACGATGACCATAGGAACTCCTCAACTAAACAAGATAAACCATCGAGTATGGACTCATTTGTTTTGACTTTACAAACTCTCTGATGTGACATGGAGTTCAAGGTCTGATTATGGAGTAGGAAGGTGACCATGGGAACTCCTAAGCTAAACGAGTTAAACCTATCGAGTTTGGGCTTATTTTGTCTTGACAAACTCTGGTGTCACATAGTATTCAGGGTTTGATGATGGACTAAGAAGGTGACCGTAGGAACTCCTAAACTAGACAAGACGAATAATGTGATTTTGGGCTCATTTGTTTTGTCTTGATAAACATTCTGGTGCTACATGATGCTCAAAGTCTGAAGATGGAAAATGTAGGGGTCTAGCATTAAGCAAGATAAACTCGTTGTATTGAACTTCTTTGGCTGGTCTTGGCAAGCGCTCTAGTACTATATGACATTACTAAAACCAAAAAAATAATTAATGAAAAAAAATCTTTTTTAATCCAAGCTTTTATTAAAAACATAACGTGCGCTAAAATGAAAATAATATTTTATGCAAAGGTTGTGCTGATTTTAGAACCTTGCAATAAGAACAAGAGAAAAGTCTTGCGCGATTAAAGTAATAACAAGATAAAAAGAAAAAATACTAGTCTATGTTTTAATTAACTACGTAGACTAAAATTTATGTTTCACCTTCTTCCATAAAAGCCAATAAACGAAAAATTAATTTTAAAAGCTCCCACTGCGCTGTTTAAGCAAGTTTTAAAAACCTTATGTAATTAACAGTAAGTGAGTTGTTGAGTGACCGAACCGAGGGTGATATTGAATAAAGGTGAAACAAAAATTAAATTCCTGCTTTGAGAGGGGCCACAAGGGAGGCTTCACCCTTTGATGTTAGTTAATAAAGTTCACCTCTTTCTCGATGGTACTCTCACTCGCTTCTAATTTGCCCATTACACTCTACGCAAAACATTTATGCATCAGTTTACTTGGAGTCTTCGTTAACAAATTTATGGAGCACTAACTTGGTAGTCTATGCAATTTTTATTCTGGGAAAGTGATTGAATGAATCCTTACAATAAATATTATAAAAATGCGAAAATGGGTTTGCTTGTTAGAATTTTCGTTGCTGAAAATCAAGGCGAAGTGGAAAAGTAAAAACAGTAAAGCGGACCCTGGGTTCTACTCTCTTACTCTTTCACGCAAAAACGGCTAAATGGATTTAGGTACAATTATGTACACAGGCAAAGTAAGATAGGAAAAAAAGGTACCTTTTTTTATTTATTTTTTTCGTGCGGAAATCCGCTGGGGTAAGCCGGCCCGCGGGGGTGGTTATGTCGGGATTGAACCGACTAAAACCGCACGCCGTCAAGGGTCTTTAGACGCTGGGGTGTAAGATAGGTACCTGCGGGCCGCGGAAACGGGGTTAATGGTTCACACAGATGGTGCGCGGGCAACAATTAGTAATGTTACGAGTTAAGTACGACATGAGAAACGTTAAAAAGCTGGACGTCGAAGGTGGAAATGGAAGACTAGATGCTGTATCGCAAATTCAGAGAGCCTTTTTCTTTGTCTTTTTCGTTGTCTAACTTATTAATTGAATTTCATTCTTCCTATTTTTAGATCGGTTGAATGTTATAATTGTGTGCCGACCCTATGCTTTTTGTACCTACCTATAATTTTTAAATCATTCGTTAACATTACTTATTTGTTTTTTTTTGTTTATATTTTTTTATTTATCCAATCTAGACATTGTTTCATTGTGTGATCTATAAGTGGTATTATTTGATTAAGTATTATTAAATTTATAAAGCAAAATCACAACCAATTGCACCACAATACATTCTAAAATCACATTACGATACCAATTTATGTTCATAAATAATATAACCGATAATTCTATGGTAAGTAACTGGGAATCTGTGCAATCCGAGGCGTCAAATAACCTGAGGCGTGATTGGGGCGGGATCCTTCCATGATTAATTTATTGTTAATGAGGAAACTGCTAAACGCCGAGTTCAGCCCGTGGTGAAGTAACCACTGAGTTGTAGATACACCAATTACTTTTATTCTGACGTGCACCGTTATTGCTTATTGTTCTTTTACAACCTTTTTTCACCAAGATTGATTTATGAAACGTCTGTTTATTTTATGATTTGTTATGTGATTGCTTCCGTTCGTATTATTAGTTGTTGTCTATGGAAAATAAACGTAAGTACTTACTAAATTAAACTGTCATACTCAACTTAATATTAATGATTTTATTGGTGGCTTACATGATGGTATACTGCCTATAAACACGGCGCCCAACATCAGTTGTTCTTTCCTAGTCATTGAACGTGCCTCCTACCGAAAAGGCACTCCACAACACTATGTAAGTGTTGTAGAGTGCCTCTCCCATTAAGCAGGTAACGAATTTAATCGAGAAATTCTGTTGTTTTAACTCCTTCAAATTTGATCGCCACTCCCTGTTGCATCCAAAGCTTGCACTTCGGAGCCAGGGGTCCGTTTTCCTGCGCCTCCTTTTCATAAATTTTAGGCTTTAACGAGAACGACTACCGTCTGACCTCCAACCTCATCCTACTAATATTATAAACGCGAAAGTTTGTGAGTATGTATGTATGAATATATGTTTGTTGCTTTTTCACGCAAAAACTGCTGAACGGATCTGGCTGAAATTTGGTACAGGGATACATTATAGTCTGTAATATCACATAGACTATTTTTATCCCTGGATTAGGTTCCCATGGGAAGCCGGAACGGGAAGTTGCAGGTAAAAGCTAGTGTTAAATAAATGAAATAATTCATGTTAAAGAAATCTAACAGAAATAGACAAACTCGATTCGCACGGACGGTATGTCTCTCACTTTACATCTATGTAATGTAATGTATGAAAAGTTGTAAAAAGATAAACGAAACAAAAACCCGCTAGACTAGACGCAGTGGCAGTTAAATAACTACTTAATTATAAAATTAATGAAGAATTACAGAGATATCAAGATAAGTTACCTACACATATCAACACTGTCTAGGGATATTTTACATTTATAGATGTACACAATTAAAACAAATGTTAATTCTATAAAAATGTTTTTAATACGTAAAATCAAATTTAAATTTAAAAAAATATTAAAAACGTGGCAATTCTAGAATTCATATTTTTTTAATTACATTTATTAATGTAAAATATCCCTAGAAGTTGGTGACTGGGGTTCTTGACAACTACCAAACAGCAATGAAAAATATTGACGACAACAATTAACGGCAAAAGATACAGAGTTAAATTATTGAACAATGACAGGAAATACCGGGTTGCAGAAACAAGTAGTAGATAAGACAATAACGCATTCAGAATTCGACACGTTTTCAAGTATTGTCCCTTGTATCACCGAAATCTAGTCCGTTGCAATAATATGGGCTTTCTCGCATTTGCACGGTTCTAAGGTCCGTTATCTAAACAACAGAACAAAAAAAAAACATTTAACAATCAAATACTGCTTATTTGTCTATGTAAACTCAATTTTATATTAAAATTATAATTATTAAAACGGGATATTTACCATGTTTATTATCATCATCGAGTATCCGATATTTCGGCACTGTTACAAGTGCCATGATCACGGATGTACTTCAGTAATCACGTCACTTGTAACAGTGCCGAAATATCGGATACTCGATGATGATAATAAACATGATAAATATCCCGTTACTAATTATAATTTTAATGTAAATAACCATGTCAATCTAAAATCATAAATCAATTTTATATATATAATGGCTGGAACGTTATATAGACTTAATAATTATCATTTATTGATGCTACAATGTAATGTCTCCTATTTTCTCTCTTTATACTATCATCGAATAAACCTACACACTTTTCAGCACTACTGAGTTTAGAGGCACCTTCAAACCAGATAAGTTTTGTTTATCTTTAATATTAATAGCCTATATGAGTAAGTACTAGCGGCCCGTCCCTGTTGTGTATAAGATCTCCTCAAAGGTGAAATTGCCGAAAACCCTTTCATAGTGAATTAAACATAAAATCCATCGAACATTTCAATTTCGTAGCAAATAGTGGTTTAGGCTGCGTTGATGGAATAATCAGTAAGTCGGGACAAGAAATTAGTATTATTGTAATTATGTTATTACATAAAATTGACTTAAAATAATACCTATCCAACATCATAAAAATATGCAACTAAGTGTGGTTCTTACGTCAATACTTTCTTGCTAATACCAGAATAGTAACAGACGTTTAGTATTAATGTAATTACTTAACGTCTGTTACTATTCTGGTATTCTACATAGTAAATAAAACTTAAAAGAAAACCACAATGATCGCGTGTACATTATCAAGTGAATAACTTGCTCGCTAAAAGGTCTCTTAATTACGCTTAAGGCTACCCGCCTCATACGTACGTAATTATTGTATCGACACTCAGTTTTAAAAATATAAAAACTACCAATATATAGTTTCTATATAGTAGTATAAGGCGTATAAGTATCTGTATAGTTTTGCAGTTTGTGTACTCACTGTTCAAGCAATCGTTTTATTATATAAGTAAGACAGAATTTTTAAAAGTGTCAAATTCCCAATTCAGCTATGAAACTAGATGCACTCTTTAAGAAAAGAAAATCATCCCAAAATATCGAAAAAGAGAGGCAATTGATTTACTTTGCAGTGGCAAGATTTAGGATTATTAAGTCAACTAGAGTCAGTTAATGTACTAACAGTTGTATGATAAGGTAATACATATATTATTAAGCAAGTGATAAAGTAAAGATTAAGTACACAATACGTGAAACAAAATGACTACATGTAATTCACCATCGCTCAATCGTCGCCAAAATCGATCACTTTTGGTTTTGATCTACATCCGTTACATAGTTACATATAGATACAGGCTCGCCTCTTTCCCATTGGGGTAGGTAGAGACAACATCTTTCCACTTACTGTGATCGTGGCATATGTTTCCTTAAAATGTCCCCGACCTGATTGACATACGAGTAATATTATATTAGTATGCCTAAGTCACCACCCTCACCTCATAAATCTGTTTCATCGATCTTCCTGCATCCATCATTTCTACGTGTCGGAATCATATTATCATCACAACTTTTTTTTATAACTATTTTTTATTATAACTATTTTTCGACTTTTGTTTCCAGTAATCAGCTTAGAATTTATCATAGAAATCAAACAATTTGCAGGCAAAGTTATAAAAACGATGGACACTTCGTCCATTTCTAGTAAAGCGTACGTGGTAAATGTGTGGTTAAATACTGAAATTGAATTTTTATTTAGGCTTAGTAGCCATTGGGGACTAGTAACATAGTTTTACTAATTACATTATAATGTAACATCGATATTATAGGGCGCGTGTCAAAGGTACATAGCATGCGTGCGCGCCGCGAGTGACGCACCACACGATGTTGAAACGTTTCCTTCGAGTCAGCTTCGTGGAACTTCGGCCTCGCCATCACCGTCCACTAATATTTTGATTCGTATCGCATTGTGACGGCTGTTAGTAAATATTCCATCATAATGCGCAAGAAACATTTCGCAAATTCTTTCCTCAGTTTCGAAAACTATTAGCGAGATTTTTGTTGTTCCGATGTTAACTTGTTGATGTTACACCGACTTCTCTGACTGTAAATGTTATGAAAAATCCGCTCTTATCATGCGAGCGAGTAGCTGAAAACATAACATGCATATTGCGTTATATTTCTACTTCAATCTTCTTAGTTTCAATTTTAATTTAGGTTTGGTATTATTGCTTTTATTACGACTACCTATTGCCAGCGGCTCCGCCCGTGTGAAAACTAATCCAGATTATCTGGTAGGTTTGCTGTTTTCGCATGATAGACAAAAAATACATCCACCCCCATTTTTTTTTTACGTGTGGAAATCCCTTCGGATACCCCCCCGCTGGCCAGCGGGGGTGGTTAAGTCGTGTCTCGACTAAAACCGCACGGTGTCCTCCCCAAGTGTCCGTTGCCGGGCACCCCGGGTAAGCCCTCGAAAGGATAACCCCAGGGTTGCCGGCGGACTTTGGCCGCCACCGCGGCCTCGCCTGGTGGGGTCGGGTTTTATGCCGCTTCGGTGAGTTGGCACACACGACACGCCTCCGCCACGGCCTGCTTCTGTAAGGACGGCGAGTCCACCCCATATACCTCACAAATTTTCATATTTATTATATTTATTGGATTTTAGATTAACATGAAAATTCACATCACTACTATCGGAAAATTTACCATGTGTGTTTTGTAGAGTTTCCGATGTTTTGGCACTGTACAGTCAGAGTCAAAAATTGATGTATACTAAAAAAAATTTACAAAACTTTTTTACATTGGTATAGCAACCTTACACTATGGGCAACCTTACACCCCGGCGTCTGTAGACACGAGACGGCGTGCGGTTTTAGTCGGTTCAAGCCCGACATAACCGCCCCCGCTGGCCGGCAGGGGGGGTACCCGAAGGGATTCCGCACGAAAAAACAAAAAAAAGGTACATGGACCAATAATTGATGCATGATTAGTTTTACAATCCCCAGGGGACACAATTAATATATTTCATGTTTCCCTTATTTCATTAAAGGTTTAAGAGCAAAGTTGATCAACAAATTAGAATTTGTTAAGCTACTTTTGTCGTTGACTGTACATGATATACAATCATGAGATCACTGTGCTTGTAACATTGCTGTAAAATCGGAAACACAAAAAAACACATAAACATGGTAAATGTATAATAGTAATTATAATAGTAATATTGCTTTAAATTTAATAAAAGCATACAGACAGGCTTATATTAAGCCTGGTCATAGAATAATTTCAATTATGCGTTAATAAGCGTATACAACTTCAAAAGTAAATTTTAGGTTCAAATTTCAAGATTTTCAAAATGATTGACCTATTTTATTTTTCTGCAATAACTTATATAACGACTTTCTACCGGAGTCTTTATGTAACGCGTCACCTGTGCCTGACATCCACCTATTGATCTGGCCGCGGCAACTTCCACAAGCATTTATTTACCTTGCAATGTGTTTTCAAATCTTGAAATCTGAATTAGAATCACCTCCTCCTATCTTATGAAGTTGGAATTTACATGTTAGCTAATTTCCGATGACAATATATTCTTATGGTAAGCATTACCTGAATGAATATCTTGAATTAGGTACAGGTAAAGGTACTCTTCTATAGTTAAATAATAATTAGAGATACCTACACCAATACCACATACATACATACATACTAATACGTAATAATATGTATACATTATTTCATACTTCGTGAACGAATGCGTTGTTCGCAAAGAGCCTACAATGTGGGAACATGCACGCACACACCTGCCAGTCACGCCTGGGCTGTCACCAAGACCACGCTCACGTCACCATAAAATTTACAACCATAATATACAAATATCAGATAGACTAGACTATACTATTACACTGGGACCTACTTTGTTAAAAGGTACTTTGACTTTTTTATTGTATAAAAAAGGTGAACAGTATTAAGATACTGATAAGTTTGGATACAGCTAATCTTTTCTTAGATGGATGCAAGCAATATAGACAGGATGGATAATAAATACAGGCACCTGTTCCCGTGACCCACAGGAATCTTTTCCTGGAATAAAAAAGTCTAGACGCTATTCCAGACTATATACATCACGTGCCAAATTATATCCAGATACAATCAGCCGTTGGGCTGATTGAGTAACAAACATTCTTACAATGTCACATTTTGTACAATGTCATAAAATGTGACATTGTATCATACAAAAGTGACAGCTAGCAAATATCTTTACACATAGTTTCAATAATAACTACCTATTACTGCGGTAATAAATCCGATAGCCGTGCGTGACGTACCGACATCCAGAAACGTACAATTCCGGTCGATTAATAAATCCTATTCATTGTCAAGCGGTCATTTATTTACAGGGATTGCTAAATTGTCTTTAATTAATTTTAATTGAGAGTCCTTACGAGTCTTTGCGAGAATGTTATTGCAAACACCCGCATCGACGTCATGTGGGGTAAATATAACCCTCATACTTATAAATTCACACGAGCACTAACTTCACAAATCGATTAATTTTTTTCCGCAGCTTTGAATTAAAAAAGAAACAAACGGGTTTAGAGTATTTGTGTTCTGTTACAGGAACCCATTAGAGGGCTTCGATGTAACATTTACGTGATGACAGATCTTCGAATTAGAACAAAATTAACTCTTAAACCGTTTAGTTCCTCGGAAAAAAGCCGAACTTGAGACGCCATGTAACTAAAGCGACAATACGTAGGACAAATAGTAGTCACCGTGTAATATTTCAGTGGATAAAAATCCGGCTGCTGTTTTCCGGGCTTCCCAGCGCATCCACAATGGCGTCCCTTCCGGCCAGGTTCCCGCCAAAACAGAAATAAACTGACCCAGTTGTGCGGGCTCACGTCCGGCCAGCGCGCGCTCCGTCTACGATTTGCATTTCCGGTTCACTTGTATTTTTTATGGGTTATGATTTTTTCAATCAGCATGTCATAATGAAGCATGGTGAAACTAATTTGATTTTACAACAAACAAATGGACCGTTGTTTTTGTAAAAGTTTTTTATACTTCATTTACTAATTTGACATATAAGTACGTCATGTCAGTATTGAATAATCGAAACTGTATGTTAATAAATAATCCAGGACATAATTACACAGAACCATTTAGATCCACACTAAGCATGGTCTGGAATATGGGTTCTAGAACGCTACGTATGTGACTAAATTTGTATTATGCTGGGTACAGACCGACCTTATGGAGACAAACGAATCTAAGCGAGTAGAATTCATTATCATTATCAGTCATGTCATGCGTACTGTAATAATGAAAAATCCCACTCGCTTGAGTGACGTCCATAATGGTTCACTCGCATTCGTTTTCTATCTTTCGCCATTCATTTGGTGTGTTCCCGGCATTAAGTAGCTTTCAATATCAATATGACGCAAGACTTATGTTCGTAAATGTACAAAAGTTGTGAAGTAATCAGAGGGGAACGTTTGTTTGTTCGTTCTAATCTATAATCTAATACTGTAAGCATATAATGTATTGCTGTAAACAGTACACTCTCACTTGCAGCATAAGTTCTGAAATTGACTCTTCATCAGGCCTTACTTTTAGTCCATTGAAAAGTTACATTTGGGGTTGCGTTTTTTAGAGGACGCAATTATATTTTTTTGATGTGTAGGGGGGGTCAGTGTATAGCTAAAACCAAGTTTGTGGGGTCGCCACCCTTGTCCCACGGCCGCCATCTTGAAAATAGGGGTTGAAATGGTTTTCACGATATATCTCTTAAACTATTTATCCGATAAAAAGAAAATTGTTAACATTTTTTGTTGCAAATTAAATTCTCTACAGCTTTGGTACAGTAACTTTTTGTCGGAGAACTATAAATAAAAAAGTTATAAGCGAAAATGTTCAGAAACGTTTTTTTATCTCTTTATACGGTGGTAATAAAGATTATAATTCTCTTGACAGCCTAAGATACAAACAATTCGCCAAGGCAGTAACAAAAAGTACATTTAACTTATCTTCACTTCCTCCAACACAAGACACAGCTCGCTTTCATACTTTCCGAGTCTACCACCAGCTTGGTAATAATAATGATCCTGAAGACTGGGGTTGGAAAAAAATGTGGAAAATTATTGATGCCAGTGCAGAGCTCTAAACCTCCAGCACTCCCTGAGCTTCTAAAATTGATCTTTTGCAAATGCAAAGGAAACTGTAGAGCGATGTGTGGATGTCGAAAAGCAGGGCTGAAATGTTCTGCAGTGTACTTCCATTGTTCTGGAGACACTTGCAGCAACGTAATGGGGCTCTCAGAATTAATAAATTAAAATGACTTTGATGATAGACCGCCGACATTAACACTCCTTCCTTCTCCAGTTCTCCCACTGATATTTAATTCAGTAAGCCGATCAGATGCTGAGCCGCCAGCCTGGTCCATCGAAAAGACTGAGGACGGAGTAGTTCAAATTTAGAAAATCACCGTGGATTATGGCTATTGGGGATACCACGTAAAAAAAAACGGGCCTCCAGACTTTACCTCGTGGGGAAAAGAGTCAATAATTAATTATTAATAATATTATTAATAATTAATTATTGACTCTTTTCCCCACCCATAAATTCATAATTTAAAAAATTATAATATCAAAAAAAAAACAAAAGTTACTGGACCAAAGTTGTAGAGAATTTAATTTGCAACAAAAATTTTTTTTTATCAGATAATTAGTTTAAGAGATTTTTTTTTTTTTTAATATTTAGGACACGTCAATTTGACTTCACTTCGCCTGATGGTAAGCTGAAGGTAAAGTCCAAGAAAGAGGGTCACCACTACATACACACACCATGTTAACAATGGTGGCACTCAGCTTGACGGCCTCATCAGAAGAGGATTGTCGTCGCAGCACCGCGTGACACCCACCGGTCCCACTAGTGCTGCGACCACAATCCCCCTGCCCGGCTATGCACTTGCTGACCCCTGAACGCAATTAAACCGAAATTAGATTACTATGGAGAGTTTGTGTGGAGTGGATCGCGAATAACGATTCGCGATCCACTCCAACGTTCATTTTCTTGAAAGCAAAAAGCAAGAGCTTACCACTCTAAATTCACTTATTCTCCATCTCTTCTTCTTCCAAAGTTTAAATTCCATTATTACTACAACTCTATTTTTTGGTTTATTTTTATTATAACGTGAGCGACTGGCATCTGGCCCTGAGAGGAAAGCCTGCGCCAAAGCCTCGTCCATCAATCAGTAGGTGTAATGGCTTGCTTGGGCCCCGAAAATCTTGATGGGATTCTTTACACTTACTACTTTATTTATTTGGCGATTATTGCTTATTATTTTGTATGTTACAGTAGAAATAGTCCATTGAAATGTAACATTTTTTGGCCTTACCTAGCGTTTTTTATAGGACGCAATTTTATTTTTTTGATGTGTAGGGGGGGGGGGGGTCAGTGTAAAGCTAAAACCAAGTTTGTGGGGTCGCCACCCTTGTCCCACGGCCGCCATCTTGAAAATAGTGGTTGATATAATCTACTGGTGGTAGAAATTTGATGACACAAATTTGTCACAAAATTCGGCCGGGTTGGTACCACCGTGCACGATTGTGAAAAACCCTCCATAGTAATCAAATTTCGGTTTAATTGCGTTCAGGGGTCAGCAAGTGCATAGCCGGGCAGGGGGATTGTGGTCGCAGCACTAGTGGGACCGGTGGGTGTCACGCGGTGCTGCGACGACAATCCTCTTCTGATGAGGCCGTCAAGCTGAGTGCCACCATTGTTAACATGGTGTGTGTATGTAGTGGTGACCCTCTTTCTTGGACTTTACCTTCAGCTTACCATCAGGCGAAGTGAAGTCAAATTGACGTGTCCTAAATATAAAAAAAAAAAAAATCTCTTAAACTAATTATCTGATAAAAAAAAATTTTTGTTGCAAATTAAATTCTCTACAACTTTGGTCCAGTAACTTTTGTTTTTTTTTTTGATATTATAATTTTTTAAATTATGAATTTATGGGTGGGGAAAAGAGTCAATAAAAAGGTAAAGTCTGGAGGCCCGTTTTTTTTTACGTGGTATCCCCAATAGCCATAATCCACGGTGATTTTCTAAATTTGAACTACTCCGTCCTCAGTCTTTTCGATGGACCAGGCTGGCGGCTCAGCATCTGATTGGCTTACTGAATTAAATATCAGTGGGAGAACTGGAGAAGGAAGGAGTGTTAATGTCGGCGGTCTATCATCAAAGTCATTTTAATTTATTAATTCTGAGAGCACCATTACGTTGCTGCAAGTGTCTCCAGAACAATGGAAGTACACTGCAGAACATTTCAGCCCTGCTTTTCGACATCCACACATCGCTCTACAGTTTCCTTTGCATTTGCAAAAGATCAATTTTAGAAGCTCAGGGAGTGCTGGAGGTTTAGAGCTCTGCACTGGCATCAATAATTTTCCACATTTTTTTCCAACCCCAGTCTTCAGGATCATTATTATTACCAAGCTGGTGGTAGACTCGGAAAGTATGAAAGCGAGCTGTGTCTTGTGTTGGAGGAAGTGAAGATAAGTTAAATGTACTTTTTGTTACTGCCTTGGCGAATTGTTTGTATCTTAGGCTGTCAAGAGAATTATAATCTTTATTACCACCGTATAAAGAGATAAAAAAACGTTTCTGAACATTTTCGCTTATAACTTTTTTATTTATAGTTCTCCGACAAAAAGTTACTGTACCAAAGCTGTAGAGAATTTAATTTGCAACAAAAAATGTTGACAATTTTCTTTTTATCAGATAAATAGTTTAAGAGATATATCGTGTGAATTTAGAGTGGTAAGCTCTTGCTTTTTGCTTTCAAGAAAATGAACGTTGGAGTGGATCGCGAATAACGATTCGCGATCCACTCCAACGTTCATTTTCTATCTTAAATTAGAACTTTCCTTAGGCATATGGGGTGAAAACCTCAAGACTGGATGCTAGTGGGGAACGACTGGTTTTTACAGCGCAAATTAGGAAAGATCTATGTCAAGCAGTGGATGGTGAAAGGCGTATTTTTAGGGTTCCGTTGCCAAATGGGTAAAAACGGAACCCTTATAGATTCGTCATGTCTGTCTGTTTGTCCGTCCGTATGTCACAGCCACTTTTTTCCGAAACTATAAGAACTATGCTGTTGAAACTTGGTAAGTAGATGTATTCTGTGAACCGCATTAAGATTTTCACGCAAAATTAGAAAAAAAACAATAAATTTTGGCGGTTCCCCATACTTACCGCTTTTTTTTAAATCAGTCCTTAAATTTACTGTACCCCGCTCAATGCTGAGAAGCTAGAGTGAAGTCCAAAGATATGGGCCACCATCCCAGATGCTGACGATCCTAAAATGGTGGTCTCTACTTTGACGGCCTAAACAGATGGTTTGACGAATCTGGGATTGTAAGAAGAAGGAAACACGTGTGCGGGTAGAGCATTCCAATTCTTTATCGTTCGACAAAGAAAGGAAGCACCGAACCGCTGATTTCGGGAGGGTATTGGTTCTACCGTGTGCGGGTGGCATCGTTGTCCAGCACGGGTTGTTCTGAAACGGAAGGGAGACGGTGGGATTCGTTGAAAAAGCTCATCAGAACACTCGCCGTAGTAAAGGCGATAAAAAAAACAGCCAGAGGCAATGTCTCTACGCAACTGCAGAGGTTCCAGAGTGATTGTAACCTCAGGACTCCCAATGATACGGATGGCACGCCGCTGCAATCTGTCGAGAGCGTCTAATAAGTGCTGTGCCATTGGAGCCATTCCAGAGATTAGAACAGTATTCCACTCAGGGCGAATCTGTGTGTATTATCCAAACGACACCGCTGTTCCGGCGCTAAGAACCGTCTCACCTTGTTCAGAATTCTGAGTTTTCGTGAAGCTTTTTGATGACGCTCTCGATGTAATTTTAATGTTCAGTTTGCAGTCGTAAAATAAATAATATTAATTCGATTTTAACAACCTTAGCCGGCAACAGCCTATTGTACAAAGTTTGCTGTCTCTTTGGGAACGGTAATCGGAATCTGACAACGGCAGCAAAATTATCATCACAACCGGCATCATACCACCGAGACCAAACAATATTGGTTTTATTCCATGTTACACGCCCTTCAAATACCCATGAAGAATTTGCATACGGTAAAAAAACGACTTGCGACACTACTATGTGCAAACATTGTCGAAGCGCAAAATTATAAACGTAAGTATTGCAGCGCACAATAATACAAATTGTCCTTTGTTACACGTATGAAACAAAGTAACGATCCAATAAATGACTACAAACAATTTAGTTTATCTTCAACCAATTACGAACATTAAGACATTATTCAAAGCAATTATTCTTCGAATAAGAAATAATAAAAAATGATCTTTTAAATTAGCTCAATAAATGGTAGAACTTTGATGCAAAAGTCTTGTATACATTTGATTTGTCCTTGACAGAGCAATGGTGTAATTTTTTTTTTTATAATAGACTTGCGTTTTAGACTGCCTGTTAAATGATCATGATGTGTACAATGGAGAACTTTTGTCTATTGAGTAGACCAGTACTGTTTACTTCGCGACTGAATAGGTTTCCTCTTTTTGACACTGCTATATTCAATAGCAATACGTATGATGAAGGTTTCGTTGTTAAGAAAAGCGGTTACCTGATGGAATGGTGTCGTGTACAATTGACAAGTCACTATTTCATCATGCAAAATAATTGCGATCGTCTTCAGCTGTTTAAAAACATAGGTCCGTCTAATATATAGCTGTCTACTCCTTCCTCCGATTTGCTGTTTATTAATAACATTAGATATCCTTTTTTATTATTAATATTAACTAATCAGGTATCAAACAAAAAATATAAAAAAAGTCATCCGGAAACCAAGCACCCGTTCTTTAGCAATAAAACAGTCATTTCCTTTCAACGAGGTTTTGCGATCAGGTTTTACTTCTAATAATATTGCGTTCAAATCTTTATTTCATATACTTAGCGCTAGTCTAGTAATACAGTAATTTAAATATTTAAAAAAAACAACAAACAAAAAACAAATGTGCAAAACGAAGAATTATACGAACGTGCAGTACGAATGAGGTGGTTTGCATAACTTGCGAAGTTTTTGGAGCGGAAAGGGACGAGTTGCCTCACCATGTGACCTTGCTAACCGTACTAGCATCGACCTACTAATAACATCTGGATGTTGAAAGGAATAAGGATCCTTCAGATTGACCTTCCAAATGCTTTTATTAGATTTTTTTTTCGTTTCAGCGTGTAAGTCTTTTTGAGTGTGTTTGCTGTTTTTTGTTTTGTATGTGTGCCTGCTGAATAATAATGTTACAAGAAAATCTTTGAATTTTATGTTATAAAATGACGATAAAAATGCTGTATCACTGATGTCAACCTAGCATGAAATTCTGTCTCCCATATCCTAAACGAACATCGTACTATAAAAAGACGCCAAAACTGTCCAGGACCAGACGTCTAAATACGTCTGTATTTATTTATATCATAATGGAAATAATGATTTATATATTTATATAAATCATTATTGCCCTATGTTAAGGTTCTTTAAACGACAAAAATAACCCCTCGGCCTCTTGTAATTTGTTTGTAACTAATATTGTATAGTGTGACTGGCCGTATCAGCGACGGCGTGTAATTAAAGTAACACCGGTAGTCGACATGTTTTATATCGTCTATTAAATAATGAGACATAAACACAGTTTTAGTGCATAATCATTTTGTGTCATTAAACGTTGATGTGACTTGATCGATGTGACACGAATGTTGATCAATGTGTTGACGTTTTAAATTTGGTAGCTTAATCTCCCCATATGTATTTCTTCTGTATATGTGTTTGTCACCTTACTCCTAAACGGCTTTGCTGATTTGGATGAAATTTTGTGTGTACATTTCAATGGGTTCCTGGATAAGTACTTGGCACCGACTTCAACAGAATAGTTGTACGCGCATTTTTGTGTTTTGAATTAGGTTTATAATTCAATTATTTCTCACTTTTGTGGTTTTTTGAAGTCGGTTATTTTTTTTTAAGAAAAAGTACTCATTTTCCCTTTTTAGGCTTCCATACCTAAAAAAGTAAAAAAGGAACCCATATAAGATCACCACCGTGTGTGTCCGTGTGTCACCACCGATTTACTCAACGCCGGGTGAACCGTCAAGTTAAAATTTATACCAGATACTGAAGTTTATAGTCTATAGTCTTCTAGTCTATTAGGTGTATAAAAATAATAAAAATTTCGTGTCAACACGATAAAAAGATTTGCGTAAATTTAGATTTTCACGAAAACTTGTAAGTACCAAAATTTACTTTAATTTTCAACTTTTTATTTTTCGGGATTTTCTCTTTAGGTACTTGTGAAGACCTTGCTTTAACCAAAATTGACAATTCTAGGTCAACCGGAAGTATCCTATAGGTCTTGGATCGAAAACCGGTATAGTATTGCCCGTTGACCTAGAATCACGAAATTTTTCTAAAATCTTACAGCACAAATAAAAGAAAAATTCCAAAAAATAAAAGAAGTGGTACGGAACCCTCGGTGCACCAGTTCGACTCGCACTTGATCGGTCAACGTTAAATACCGCAAAAGTAGACTTCGCATTTGCGAGCTGATAATAAAAAACTTTTAAAACTGACAACTAGAAGCTCGTACGACGACAGAACGTTGAAAATGCTGCTTACTGCTTGGTTCTATCACTGTAGAATCGAGAATATTCCTTCGATTACCTTAACGACATAAGGAGATCGTAATGTTTGTCTTTAAGAAGTTCCATTGTCTGCCTTTGTAGTTCAAGTCTAATCTAATGCAGCAACCATAGTTAGGTAGACGGGGACACCGTGGTTCCCAAACCAGAGGGGGCCATCTCGTAACCGGAGATGGCCCAGGGTCAGTCGGGGTGCGAGGGATATGCTCTATGGGCAAGCTTACACCCCGGCGTCTGTAGAACCAAGACGGCGTGCGGTTTTAGTCGGTTCAAGCCCGACATAACCGCCCCCGTTAGCCGGCGGGGGGGTATCCGAAGGGATTTCCCCGGTTTGGGGGAGGGGCGCTAGTCGCCCCACCGTCCCGGCCTGCTTCTGCTGGGGTGACAGGCGGCCTCACCTGCCACCCCCAGGCCTGCGCTCATGGAGGATGGAGGTCGTTAAGCGACCTCCGGCGCCTGAGTCGCCTGCGACGCGCGGCGAGCATGTTGCTTGGTGGGCCGGGAGAGTTCTGAACCTCTCCCGGGCGAGCTCCGCCATCTCCTTCGCGAGCATCACATGCTCGCAGAAGGAGGTGGCGGCGGCCCACGCGCTCGCGCTCCGCACCATTGCCGCAATCATGCTGCCGAGCGAGAGGACTCCCACCCCGATGGCTGCCACGAGGTCACGCCTCGGCACCACCCACGCCGGGCAGTCCGCCAGCGTGTGCAACCCTGAGTCCTCGCTCGCGTCACAGTGATGACACTCAGGCGTTGGCTCCTTCCTGATCCGATGCAGGTGGTCCCCGAAGCACCCCTTCCCGGAGATCACCTGCGTCAGTCGGTACGAGAGGCTTCCGTGTCGCCTCTCTAGCCAATCCTCCATGATGGGCCTTACCGCCGCTATTGCGGCGTGCCCTAATTTAAAAGTACCTCGATCATTTCATATTTTATATTTGATTTTGAGGATTTCCCTTGTGGATCTTTGGAGTCTCAGGAATACCAATAAAGTGGATATGTTTTTTTTTTAATCGGTGCTAAACGGCGGACCCAGAACTGAATATACGTCTGCGAACACATGAAATTGCATAAACAATACCTAAATATGCGATAGCAGCAGTTACGGTTGATTTGCTGGCATTTATTGAAGAGTTCGTTTACTGTCTCCGAAACTTGTGATAAGACTTTTACGAAATTTAAATGGAACCATTTCGGAATAAATGTCTGTCTAAGAACACAAGAACGTACCAAATCCGTCTATATAAATAAAAAAATATAAACATCTGAATAGAGAACCTCTTACTTTTTCGAAGTCGGTTAAAAATAGATGTCCATTTTTATGCATGAGAGACAGAGCGTTACCTATATTCTCAGAATTGTTAAAAGATTCTTAAAACTGAAGTCACTCAGTTGTCTAGAAGCGCCCCCGCTCCGGAAGTAGCTGTTATGAAATTAATGCTGTTCTAATTAAATAACAAGCTCTCGACGGTCATTTTGTTTCTACTGTCAATATACTATTTCCCTGTCAACATAAGCCATATTCCACTTTTTATTTAAATGTAAACTGGTATTACTTTCATTGAAACGCATACAAATGTGTTATTTAAATGTGAAGAGAACACATTTGCATAGCGGTCATGCTTTTGTGCAATACGTTTAGTGCAGTTTAGTGTCAAGTTCGTAAGTCATGTGTAACTAGCGTGGCCGCTTGTGACTGATTTTTTTATTTAAACTAGAAAAATATTGCTGTATGTTAAAAGAATTTACACTTGTACGTGTAATTAATTTTGATATTTTATTTTTTTGTAAGTCACGGACTCCTTGCTGAAACAGGCCTTGGCATAACTTGTATGTACCCGAATTCTACGAAATAAAAAAGGACTAACTTTTGTCGCAACTTTATGGAAACTATGATGACATTCTCTAGCTATTCTTCAAAAATAAGTAATTTTATAGGTAAAGGTCCACAGATTAATTACAAACTTTTAAGAATCGTTAGGTACAAAATTGGGTACTTTTTTGGAAAATATGATTAGTATTTATATGGGTACTAGTTTACTAGTTTTTAAAGTTTGCAATTACTGCTGGAATGTAGGAAAAAAAATATAAATTATGAATAAGTTTTGAAAATTCTAAAGAAATAAATTAATTTAACAAGTGGATTTCACTTTTTTTTTAACTATCAATTTTTTTTTGATGATTTGTTTTTTTATAACGTAGAAATTTTTGTTCGACCTGGATTCGTGCTCTGAAGGCAGACGAAGTTCAAGGTGTTGCTACTTAACTCAATGTAGCTTTACCTATTGTGATGTTGACGCTTGTATTCCACATGGACTGCGCCACGGACTCTTGCGCAACAAGGCATTACTACAAGTTGACTACACCGTAGTCGCAAACTAATATAAGTTAAGTACGTAACTATTCTAACAATATTAAAAAGTAAGGATAAATAGGTAACATTCCCTGTTCATGTGTCATGTCATGACCTACGTTCGTTACATTTTCAGGAAGTACACAAAAATCCATATTTATCAACCACAAAGACCATTATTGTCACTTTGTTAGAACAAAAATTGGTCTCTGCCGAGATAAGAGCGCGGCCGCGTTTGTCGGCAAACTTCAAACGTGGCTCATGCGTCGCACAGACATGTTCGAGGAATGAGAGGTCCGGGGTTCGAGTTCGACTAATCAGCTACCAATACATCCACTGATGTTCCAGGAAATTCTGTACAGCCGAAATAAAAGACAAATTGCGCGCAACTGCGCAGTCGTATTCAATCTTCAGGATTAGTTACCTAGAAAAGTTGCAATATGTAATCTTTGGTATTATATACGAGTATAATTCTGAATTTGTAGTGGTTGGGGTTAGACTTTAAGGGGGTATGTGGCCCGAGTGCTTCTTATCTCTTCATGGCAGAATGATCGACGCTTCTGGTGACCAGCAGGCTGACTTTTTTTAGCACAGAGAATTAGCATTGCCACAAAACGTGGTAATGCTTTAGGTGTAGATTTTGTATATATATTTGCTTTTCTTTCCTTTAGTACCTATTAGATATTAATTGAAATACTTATTTTAGTTTCTATATCTTATTTAACTCCTTATTGTAGTTTTATTATCATTATTATTTTGACATCACTAATGAATTAGAACTAAATCAGGATTCAATTATCAAATGTTTCCGGCCAGCTTCCCATTTCAATCTACTACTAGCTTATGAATGCTTGTATCATTGATAGGTGGAAATGAATCTTGTGGTTATAGATACAAAAAATTCTTGTATAAAATAGTCTATAATGACCAACATACAGCATACAGTTCATCAGATATAACCCATAATCTAATGATCACTGATAATTTATTGGGTCAATTATCGGAGCACGATAATCTAACATTTCCTAGAAAAACCTGCGCTACGAACGCTGAGTAAGCAATTGAGAGTTCAACAGAAAAGTCTTACGTGTTTTTAGGGATTTTCTTTAGAAAAGCCCTATTGCTATCGAGTTGTCGTCGTCGTCGATGTCGTCGACGTCGTCGTTGCCAATTTTCTGTCACGGTTTTGGGTATGAAGGAGATGCGCTATCGAGTTGCTGTTTTCGGTAATAGATTCGTGCTGGGATGAACCATTGCAAGATAAAGAAAAAATCGCAAAAATCGCAAAAAAAAAAACGCAAAATCGAAAATCCCTTGTATTCGGCTGAGCTCGTCTCAGGAATTCAACTTGTTTATCTTTAGAATGAAATCTGTACTTCAGTTATTTTACAGTTTTTAGTTCTTTTTTGGATATTGAAGGCGTTTGATTTTTACTTCGGGCCACCAACCAGGGGGACACCAAAGTCTTAAAATCACGCAAAAAAAAAATCAAAATCACCCACTTTTTATCACTTTTCTCGACGTTTCACATGATTCTAAGTCTAATTAAGCAAAAAAAATTTTGTGTCGGTCTGTCTGTTGGTCTGGATGTCTGGATGTCTGTTTACGCAATAACTCAAGAACCACTTATCCGATTTAAAAAATTCTTTCTCCAATCATCTTGTTTGGGAAGAACTGATTAGATTTTGGGGTTTGTACGTTCAAGGTTTCGGGTACCTACCATACAAATTGTCCCTAAAAAACTTTTACAAGTGAGTTTCTTTCGAGTTATCAGAGTAACGCGTATTTAACTTTGACATTTGAGTGACAATGACAATACGTATATTGTATATTTACATAAAACAACCAGACTCAGAAAAAAACTGAAATATAAAATATTTTTTTGTGTTTTTGACGTCGAAGACGTTTGGTTTGATTTCATTTTCTTCATATTTATTCCTCAATATATAAAGACGCGTCGAATAATATGCATAAAGCCTAAGGTCTGTAATTTTGAATAAAAATACTGCAACAAAAATATCTAAGTTTGGCCCGAAGTTTGACAATCACTGTGTGATTTCCGCCCCACTAGATTTTTAGTAAAATAGTTTATTTCTACCTTTTTTTGGGAGGACCGTTGTAATTTTGTTGTAATTTTTTAAATTTACCTTTCCTTTACTTTGTAGCATAGTTCCGCTGTTTTCTTTTCTTGTAATGTCGTCATGTCATCATACCAGAATCCTATAGTTTAAATATTTTAAGTACCTAAATGTACTTTTTTACTTAAGCAAATTGATAACAAGAGTTAATAAAATGAAATCCTAAAGCTTCAATCCAATTCTATTGAGTGAGATACTAATATAACCGCCCTTGGTAGCATCCAGTGGCCCGTTTTGAGTGGTAGCTTTAGAGGTCATTATCGTTTTATCTGAACTCCCATCGACTCGATCACTCCACGAACCGACAGATGCCCGACAAATTGAATTTTATTATTTTTATTTCAAGCATAGCTTCTGGATAGCTTTTCTCTTAAAAAAAATCCGTTCCCGCAGAGGGAACGCACAGGTAGATTTCGTGAAGCAATTAATATTATTTTATATAGAGAACTACGGACTTTAAACAATATTTCGTGAAGATTTCCGTACCGCACAATTTTTTTGATTTTTCTCGAAAACGGTAAATTTGAGCAAAAAACGTTTCGGACATTTATTTTAGAGCAAAAAATAACCTATCGGTTAGAAATATTTTTTTGCCCCTCTATGACCTATGCTTCTTCTATGACCCACGCCAAGCGCATTTTTAACATGTTTAATTTTTTTTTCTCGAAAACGGTAACTTTTAGCGAAAAACTTTTCAGACATTTATTTTAGACTTAAAAATGGCCTATCGATTAAAAATGTTTCCGACGGCAAGAATGTTCACCGGTTAGAAGTTATGATTTATTTCCCGAAAAATTTTAGTTTTTCCCCCCTCCACTTTTAGTTAAAGTTTTAATCTTATAGGTTTATAATTAAAAGTTGTTGGTATTCATGTATACTATGGGATAAAATTAGAACGGTTCGAATATCTTTCATGGAGCGTGAAATTTTGAGGAAATACTGATTTCACAAAAAGTGAGGCCCTACCGTCCCCTTAGGCCGGATTCCACCCGTTCACGAACTTAAACTAAGTTTACACCCAAGCAATTTTTGACCGCAGTTTGAAAGCGATCGGGGCAAAAATGCGACCGTGAGAGTGCCGCAAATTTTGGGAAGTGGAACCATACATACATATATATATATATATAAACTTTTTGACCAGTGGTCATTTCGGACTCAGGGGGTCATAACTAGACCTCCTATGAAGATTTTTATTTTAAATTCGACAGTAGTCAAGAAACCAATAGGTAGATCGATTTCATCGAAATCTACCTAAAACAAATTTATAATATTCATTGTATAAAATGTAGAGTAAATTATTATTTTTATGCGTCTATAGTGGTTCTTTCTTCGAGACCAAGAATATTACCACTTTTCTTTTACTGAGGTAGATATTTGTGTATCAATCAAAACAGAGGAAAAATCTAAATGTAATACTTAGGTAGGTTACTTAGTTATCTGTTAGTTTCACAATTCAACTAAACCGTCTACCGTATAACGCAATGAAATTTATTGAGTTAAACCGACTTGATTGACAGTTCCTCTCATTGATGCAATCCACTCATAGCTCATACTATTCTTACAGATAGTAGCGACATTTCACGTTCTATTAATAGTTCTCCTCTTTTAATTTTAGGACCTCGTCCTTCTTTTTATGTCATTTAAATCTATCGAATGTAATGATAATAATGAATCTGAATCAATGAATATCAGATGCTTTCAACGCATTTTAATACCTCAGACAATCTTGAGGTGATATAAATCTCCCTGTCTCGCCTCTGAGTCATACAACTACAGGACGGGACACACCTCATTTTAAGCAATGACTATTAAGTTTATAGGAGCTAATAATTCTGCTTATGTGTAATTAACCTGCGACAAGTTTTATGTATTAATCTCCATCTTATACTGTACTACTACAGGTGTATGTATATTTTTGTAATTCTTTCAAACGACGTGATCAGCCGCTAATATGGAAGAACTACTAATAATGTTATGTGAGATAAGTTTTTATTTCAATAAATAAGGGAGCGCTAGTCCACACTTTAACGTATGGAAGTGAACTTTTGTATGGCAGAAAGCAGAGTGAATGCAGTTGATTGCGCAGTATGTGTGGAGTAACGCTGGCTGATAGGAAGAAGAATATAGATGTACCAGAGTGATATTTTGTGTGGCCTGTAACGAAAATTAAAAAGGCACCCCCTTTTGGTGGATTGGGCATGTAGAACGAATGAGTACTGAGTCAGTGAGAGTGTCACTCACAGAGTAGACGATGATCGCTTCCGGTTTTCACCCTGAGGATCCCGGAGACATCATTGAATATTCGTCTCTTTGTAGACATAATGAAGTCGATCTCATTCCTCGTGGAATCGTCGGGACTCATCCAGGTCCATTTCCTATGAGGTGGCTTCTTGAAGAAGGAGTACATCATAAAGAGTTCCTACTTCTCCAAAAAGTCATCCAACCTCTGGCCCCTGGGATTTCTCCGCCCACATCCCAATTGCGCCACTCTCAACTCGTCATCGCCCCTCCTACCCAGTTTTGCGTTAAAATCCCAAAAAGAACAGTGAAGTATGTTTTAGAAGTATGTATAGCCGTAGGGCTATACATACTTCTAAAACATACTTCACTATGTATGAGGACACCAGTAGTGGTGTCCTCATACATAACTTCCACTTCGTCCTATTGGTGCGCCGAGGTCGGTGCGTAAACCTGTATGACCTTCAACGAGTAACTCTTTGATACTCTGAGTATCAAGGTACGCTACCCTGCTCGACACACTCGTGATACATGCCACGTTGTTTACAAGGGATCTGTGGACGAGAAACCTGACACAACCCTGGTGGTAGAATAAGTTGCCAGACTTTAACGTTATCGTGTCCTCGCCCTCTTTTCGGACCTCCGATAAACCCACAATGTTCTGATGCAGCTTGTTCATCTCCTCTTCCAGCTAAATGATCTTCTCGTCTGTCCTGTCCTGTATTATATGACACCAGCGACAACCTACGTCGGTATTCTTTTGAGCAATTGTCTGAGGTCGTTTCACGGTAGCACCTCGCCCGGAGATTCTTAGCACCCCTGACTCCAGTGCTCGACCGACGCCCGTCAACGTCAGTCTTGCAGTTGGAGCCCCCGGGCACTAGGTGCCTTGCTTCTCTGTTCATCATCATTATGGGAGGATATGGACCATAACCCGCCGCAATGGTCCAGTTCGTGTTGGCAAGTCGCCGGAGCTTTCTCCGTTAATCAGCAGAGTGCACTGCGGGCAGGCGAGGTTGGCTTGAGTCCTATATATATATATAATAATTCATTCTAAATAAACTTTTCAACATCAGGAAATCAAATTGCACCAGTCGGGGTAGGTCGCTAGTTACATATATTATGCATACTAAACATATAATCGACTCACCAATCGGAATTCATCTTCAGGCAATCTCCTCATGCTAAGTCTGAGTGGTTCACAAGTAACTGTTTAATAATTATATGGTAACGACAGTATAAGTCCCCTTTATGGCAAAATCTTAGTCAGATGACGAAGAAAATATGTTTAATTATATGATTTAAGTCTTTTAAACAGCAATTACGTGTACAGTTAACGCACTTAAATACATATTATTTGTATATCTTTAGCTGGGGACTAGCTTCCGTAGGCTTAAAAAGATGAGTATGCTTTCTATGTTCAGTGCTTTTGACACGTGTCATAAGACGGATAAGGACTAAACACACACACAGATCTCGGGTATGAGCACTGGCTCTTTGAAAGAAAGACATCGCCATGGAAGCTAGCTGTTTAGGATGGTGATGCGATTTACTGTTCAAATATTGGTGAACCTATCAGCAAGGGTCACCATGAACCTATCAGCAAGGGTCACCATGAACCTATCAGCAAGGGTCACCATGAACCTATCAGCAAGGGTCACCATGAATTAATTAATAATCCGCCTTTAAATCCAAAGTGAATTATATGCTGTTTTATTGAATTGATATAATGAATAAGTGACGTATTTACACTATCTGTTGGTAAGATTGTGAAACTTCCGACAGAATCGAATAAATAGAAATTTAAAATTCCCCTGCCAAACCTTACTCAAACTTATATTACCTGAAATAAAATTATATTATAAAGTTAACTTGGAATACAACTATTTTTAATTCATTCTATCGCGATTTATTTGATGTTATTTTATTATTTACATTGAACCCGACGTTTCGGTGGTTTTCGGCAGCCATAGTGAGTCCAGCTATGGTCACGGGGAGTTTCCTTGTTACCATGGCTGCTGGCGTATTGGGACTTCAAAAATGCATAATCAAACCTACATTTTAAACTTAACGAGAAAATAGTTCAATTACTTAGATACAAAATACATTCTAATATTTTTCTTTTTTCAAAGCAAAAGAATTAGAGCTCAATAGAAAGCCATTTTGAAACATTTTCAGAGTAATGGCAACTTTCTTGTTAACTTTTTAATATTATAATTATTTCCCTAATGTGAATGGCGAAATAAACTATATTCTTCCGGCTCATAATTACGTATATTCGTTATCTTATTAACTTACAATTTATTTATTATCGAAAAGTCTATATAGAGCCTTAGAAGAAAAAAATAGATTGCTAGCTTTATATTTCATTTCATTCGAATTTAGAATCAATAAACTTAAACAGTTTTAATACGTAATTAAAAACATACCTACTTCTTACTGATTACGTGTCTGGTTTAAGTAGTACGGATTGGTTATTAAAGAGAAGATTTATTCATCTGTGGTCCATGAAATATAAGTACTCTTTTATTATTATCAGTTTTATAATTTAAGTACGTATGTTTAAGTCTGTGGCTAATAGGCATTCATTGAATAAACTTCATTTCTTACCTTTAACCAATCATCATTTCATTTTCAAAGTCTTTATTTCATTTTTTTACATAACACAAAAATACATAGTACAAAAGTATTCTTACGTTAAACATAAAAGTTAGATTACTTTACCAGGTGTAACACCTACAAAAGTATATTAACAGGATTAGTTTTATTTACTTCACTACATAATTAATTGATACGTAACTTAAACATTCACTATAATTATGTGAACACGAATTAGTGGACCACTCATTACATGAAACTACCTACATTGGAACAAATAAATATTACGAATAATATCTAGTGAACATAATATGTAACCAGTCACTCGATCAGCGGCGTGCGCTACTCCGTCCCCCGCACGTCCACCGCGATGGGCGAACGAGGGGAAGCAAAGCCGAGACCCGAGGGTCAACGCGATGGCTAATGCGGCCGGTATTGTCCGAGCGCTGGGCATCCAATGACTCGTCGTCACAAAACAAAAGATAGTGATGGGGAAGGCGATACGTACCGTATCTATCGACATAAGGCAGATCGCAGATACGAGATTGACATATATTACGAATTAAGATATTAGGATTTGTTTTGAGTTTATAATAAAAACATTTTGTTAATTTTACAATGAATTCGTATAAGGTTGGGAACTTGATTTCGGCATGGAGATTTTTTAAATTAGTTCGAAATGAGGTATTGAATGCAATTTTTAGGGCTTTATTTTGTATTACTTGTAGTGTTTTAATATTGGAATTGCTGGTATTATTCCATACAGGGCAAGCGAAAGTTAGAATGGGACGTACAAGTGTGGTGTATATTTTAAGTTTAATAGCAGGGCTTAGATTTGACTTCCTATTTAGAATCGGGCTTAAAGCACCTAAAGCTTGAGCACTCTTGACACGCACATTACCTACATGTCTGGTCCAGTTTACTTTATTGTCCAAAGTCACACCTAGATAGCGAACTGCCTTGCTCCAGGGGATTTTATGACTTGAAATATTGACATAACGCGTTGGTAACCTACGGTGACGAGTAAACATTATTGCCTCGGTTTTGGCTTCATTTATTTTTAATTTCCATGTAGTAAAAAAATCAAGCAACTTTTCAATTGACAACTGTAATCGACTAATGATTAGGTTGGTTTCTGTATCTGACGTGTATGTTGCTGTATCATCTGCAAAGCAAGCCAAATTGGTTGACTTTTGAATCGGCATGTCATTAACATATAAAAGAAATAAATAGGGACCCAGTACCGATCCCTGGGGAACACCGGCGGGAACAGGGAAAAGATCAGATTTAATGCATTCGATGTGTACTGCAAAGTGGCGTTCATAGAGATATGACTGCAAGAGTTTTACATAGGACAACGGAATACCTGCTTTCACGAGCTTATAAAGGAGGCCATCATGCCAAACCGAGTCGAAAGCTTTCTCGACGTCGAGCAATACCATTCCTGTAGATTTATTGAGGTTCAGATTATGAGCAATATGTTCCGTGACCCGGGTAAGCTGGTGGGTAGTAGAGTGTGACGAACGGAAGCCAAATTGTTCATTTATAAGGACATTGTCAGTTATTTTAACGAGTCTCGCACAGATAATTGTTTCAAATAGCTTGGCCAAGGCAGGAAGCAAGCTTATAGGGCGATAATTTGAAGGTACTGTGTCATCTTTACCGGCTTTCCTAAGAGCTATGACTTTTGCTACTTTCCAGGTTTTTGGAAAGTAGCCAAGATGTAAACAGCCATTAAGAATCTTAGTTAGGTAAACAACACTTTTCAATGATAGATTTTTTAGCAGTATATTTTGCAAACCATCGGGGCCTGGTGCCTTACGATTTTTTAGTTTTGCAATGGAATTACGAACCTCGGCAGGGCGTATGGGGATATGTATTTTGGGATCATTATAATTATTTATTATGTCGATAGATTTGCTGACCTCAGCTTTTACAGTTGGACTATCCCAATCTACAGTAAGGTTCATATTTCCCAAAAACGCTTTAGCCAGGGCCGTACACTGCTCTAATTTATTATCCGTAAGCGTGCCGTCGTCATTATGCATTGGAGGAAATTTGTGTGTTTTAGGTTTCAAAGAATTTACCACTCTCCATATATCAGAACGAGGATTATCTACTTTATTTAATTTAGCCTCCCAAATATGGTCAAGGTAATTTTTTATGTCCACTTTTATTTTACTTTGGAGTTGGTTAATTTTTGTTCTAAACTGCCTTTTTAATGGACCATTAGCAAGTTTCTGTTCAGCACGTCGTAGCTGATTTTTTAATTTAATATGTTTTCTAATTGACCAGGGTAAGGCTTGTGATTTTTTGTTATTTATGTAGGTCGGCACATGTTCGTCTCTAGCTGCTACAATGCAACTTTGGAGATAGTCAATGCTACGGTCAACTTCGGCAACTGATACAAATGTACGAGTAGAAAGGAATATATGATCATCCAAGGTCTTACGATAGCTCTTCCAATCGGCTTTACTGTAGTTTGGAAAAGTAGTTTTGGGTTTAGACGAAACTGACCCATATACCGTAAAGAAGATGGGGAAGTGATTGGATGATAACGCCGGAATTGCCTTCACATTACCGATAGTAGTTATATTTGAAGCCAACACAATATCCGGGTTTGTGGCTGCTAAGTCAGTACGATAGTTAACTTGACTAGGTGTAGTAGACGCATGAATAACGACATCATTATCAAGCAAGTATTTAAAAAGTGTTCTGCCACGGGCATTAATATAACTGCTGTACCAGTGCTTATGGTTGGCATTCAAGTCACCCATAATAATTACTTGGCGTCCTAGCTGAAAGAGAATGTCTAAGTCAGACGTTATAAGAGGCAGATTTGGGGATTGATACGCGGCAATAAGGATGTGGTCAGTGTTTGAAATTTTTAGAGTGACGGCTATCGCTTCAATATTTTTAGTCATAGGAATGTTAAGAGATGAGTGCATTAAATTATCACTGATCAGTATGGCTACACCCTGTCCTCGACCCGAAGGATGTTTATCCTGTCTGTATATAGTATAACCGGGAGCAGATAAGTGAATGTTAGGAGTCAATCTCGTCTCGTTGACCGCGATGATATCGACGGAATGGGCACTTACCGTAAAATCTAAAAGTTCTGTTAGTTTAGTCCGCAGTCCATCAGCATTCCACAGCAGTATGTTTAAGGAATCGATTTCAGACATGATGACCAAGATGAGTAATGATTAAAAGTACTTTATCAAGCAAAGAATTGCATGACATGAATTGTTCTTTAAGCTCCTTGATCGTTTTTAGGATGTTAAGAATTTCTAAAGTAGTTGGATCATTAATGTGAGTATTAATGATTGGATCTGTTTTCGAACTGGTTGCAGTAGTCCTCGGTTTGGTGCTTGCTATGTTTGCCCAAGAACTTTCAATTTTATCGGGTTGTTGCGATTGTCCAGCAATTCTCTGTTTCTGTTGTGACTGGGATACAGGTACGAACTGTTCTTGGATTTGGCTTTTTCTGTCTTGAATTTTTTGAAGGTATAGTAAACGTGCGGGGCAATTGCGGTAGTTAGCTGGATGCGACTCTTTACAGTTGCAACACATAGCTGGGTCTTTACGGTCCCGTTTCGGGCAGTCACTAGTAGAATGAAACTGCAGACACTTGACACATCGAGCTGCCATATTGCAATTATTAGAAGAATGCCCAAAGTTCTGACAGCGGTAACATTGAGTTCCAAGGCTTCGGCTTCCAAAAGAATTAGAGCTCAATAGAAAGCCATTTTGAAACATTTTCAGAGTAATGGCAACTTTCTTGTTAACTTTTTAATATTATAATTATTTCCCTAATGTGAATGGCGAAATAAACTATATTCTTCCGGCTCATAATTACGTATATTCGTTATCTTATTAACTTACAATTTATTTATTATCGAAAAGTCTATATAGAGCCTTAGAAGAAAAAAATAGATTGCTAGCTTTATATTTCATTTCATTCGAATTTAGAATCAATAAACTTAAACAGTTTTAATACGTAATTAAAAACATACCTACTTCTTACTGATTACGTGTCTGGTTTAAGTAGTACGGATTGGTTATTAAAGAGAAGATTTATTCATCTGTGGTCCATGAAATATAAGTACTCTTTTATTATTATCAGTTTTATAATTTAAGTACGTATGTTTAAGTCTGTGGCTAATAGGCATTCATTGAATAAACTTCATTTCTTACCTTTAACCAATGATTTCCTATTAAATTGTTGTAGATTTATTACCTTAATATTACAGTAATGTCAAAAGTGTAGGTACCATGTTGTCTGACAGAAGTCATACTTCGTTCTCTTTTGCGCTCACTGTTTAGTGCTTGCGTTCAGGCAGGCGAAGTAGCCTCATTTAGGGTGACCGTTTTGACACTCACTCACAGGCACTTACAGTGCTACCTCTTTTTAAAATTGCTTTTAACTCCTCGTTTAGACCAATATACTTGTATACTACCCTTTATTCAATATTTATTTTTACTACTAACATTATAATTTTTTTTTTTATTCCTGGAATAGGTTCCCATAGGTAGTGGGAACGTGATTTGAAATCCACGCGGGCGAAGCCGTGGGCAACAGCTAGTAAGATATAACATCTTCATCTTCCAAATCACATTGTAGAATGTACCTTTTTTTTCGTGCGGAAATCCCTTTGGATACCCCCCCCCCCGCCGGCCAGCGGGGACGGTTATATCGTGCTTGAACCGACTAAACCTATAACACAAATTTGCAACATGCGGTGTGTTTTGACAAGTAATTTACATTTTGGTATAAAATTGGAACAATATTTGTTTCTTGATGCAAATGCGGGGTACGACGAGTAATCAATAACAGTGTCAGCTTGTGTATACTAGTAATAATATATTGAAAATCAATTTACAACAAGGTTATTTAGATTCCAAGTTCTGTTATTGGCAAGCTGCCGTGTCTAGGTTTTCAATCGTTATAAAATCACACAGCATTGTGAAGGTTCTATTAAACTCGGCAGCAGTAACTCTTTGCCTACAGTAAAAGTAGTTGGCGATTATCTCAACAAGATTTGTGCCCTGACCAGGTTGGCTATGGTACGATAAATAATACTGAAAAAGCTTGAAGTTAATTCTCATTGTTTTGATTATGAACTTTGTCTATATTGTTATAAAGTTTAGAATAAATTGTTGTTTTATAGAAGTTGTGTTCTTTAATAGTTAGTATCTTCCATACTGGTCCATAGTACTTGGGCGGCAGGTGTTTCGAGCTCGGCCTCCTCCCACTGCCGGCGCCCGATCTCTCGATCAATAGAGATCAATGATCTAGTCGAGATTTAAGCACTAGTTGAAATATCCGATTTCATTCGAGTGAATATGGTTTATTGGAATAAGGTGTCGAAACGAAATAAATTATGTTTCTTGTACATTTTGCGAACACTTGCGAAGAATAATTTAGTATTCATATTTGAAATTACTCTATCATACCAGATAATAGAGAAGTTTTATGTACAAGCACTATGCGGCAGTATTATAACTGTACTATATATCGTTTTTAGTCATATTATATAGACTTTACCATACCTAGATACTATATAACATACCTAACTATTATACGTGTGAAAGTTTGGATGGATGGATGGATGTTTTTTTATTTAATCATGCTAAAACGGCTTAATAGGATCTGGATGAAATTTGGCACAGAGATAAATTATAGTCTAAAATAGTAAACAAGCTATTTTAGACTATTACTTATTCATTTTGCCCCTGTGGGTTGCGGGAAAGGGGTCAATGTTTTCATGAAATTGAATGAATTTTACTGAGCAAAATGTTTAACGCGTTTATATGCATCGGTGAAATCTAACCTAAGCCACAAGTACGAGTATGGTAAGTTTAGATTCGCACTTAATTCTGGCATTTTTATCATCTAGTAGACGTTAAATAACCTTATATTAACGCACATCACTTGTTAATATAAGAATTCCATATTTTATAACTTATAGCTCTTATATTAATATAGACTAGCCTAGTGTTGGCTCAAAGCAGGCATTTTTATTACACCACTGTTAATAAAAGTATTTATTTATGTTAATTGCAAATAAAAACACCTTTATGATTCTTTCTAGACTCTCACATCCTATTTTAAGAATCAACTACACTAAGTACACTGCTAAACGCATACACAAAATTAATAAAGGTTTAAAATTTATTCTGTGGCTTAATCAATTTTAAGCCTTAGGTATTAGACTATTAGTTCAAATAACGATTACTAAAAATCTTCTAAGAATCAACTACACCAAGTAAACTGCTATACGAATGCACGAAAGTAATAGGGCTAAGAATTTACGGCCGCTTAGTCAATTTTAACCCATAGTAGTTTGGATAAAGATTACTAAAAGTCTTCACGGTTAATTATGAAGCGAGTTTACATTTTCCAAAATGTTATCGAGATTAGATCTGCTACTGGTATCGTATGGTTATTAATCGGTGGTTAGCAATTAAATTGCGAGAATCGAGAATCGATTTGTTAAATGCCGTTACCGACCGCCTTAGCACGCATCCAATTAATCAATTAACTTTAACATGTAAAGTTCTTGTTTTAATAATTATATTATAGATTTATATCGGAAGAATCCCTTACAGGGGGAATCCCCTGTAAGGGAATCTAACCAACTGAGCTAGATATTAGAAATTCTCCGATATATAATACGTCTCGGGCGGTGATGCAGCCATATACTGTAATTCTTTCGAGCTAAGGTGACTCCGCCACATTAATTTAATGATTTTTTTAAGCAATAACTATGCTAACGTTCTGTATAGATTTACATATTTGCAATGAGCGGGAATCAACCCGCGACCTTTGACGTAGCAGACGAACTCACTACCGCTACGCCTCAGAAGTCGTTAATATGTTTGTATTTAAAACATAAAAAATGACATATTAAACATTAAAACACCCAATTAATATAAACAAACAATTTCATGCATACAAATATTTGTACTAAGCGGGAATTAAACCATCTTAAGCAGTTGATAGCTACCATTGCTTAGTGTTCAAATCTGGTTTATCGCATGACTCATTGCAAAAAATTGGATTTTGTCGGCCGAATCATCGAAATAACATAATTTAGTAAATACACAATTGTGTAATTGGTACAGTTACGCATAGAAGTCACTGAACGTATCAAGGAATGACCCCACCAAGATCTTCAGGGCCCAAGCCAATCTCACCTGCAAGCCGGTACACATGCTGATTAACGGGCGAGGCACTAGCACAGGCTTACCTCTCGGGCTCAACCCGGATCAGACGATACTCGCTCCCGTAAAAATTGGTTTTTACGGGAGCGAGTGTGAGGTTGGTGTATTTACAACAAATTGGGAAAGGTAGGAGTGGCAGAGCGGACCCCGGGCTCCCAAGTGATAGCTTCGGATGGAACCGGGATTGGCACTCGAATGAAGAAAATCAATGAGCGATTTTTGTATAAGTATTTTTTAAACTTTAGAGGATTAGTCTATTTTTTTAATATTTCGTTATTTTTTATGAAAGTTTTTAGAGCCAAGACGGTCGATAACTTGGAGTATGTTAAGCTACTTATGACTTCTGAGTTTGTTTTTGTTATTTTTTTTTTTATTTATGCACAAAGTACATTGGCGGACTTAATGCCATAGGCATTCTCTACCAGTCAACCAAGGGTAGTGTAGAACTAGAACGAGGCAGGCATTAACATGAAATCTACATTTAACTAATTAGGGGTTTCAGTGCGAAGATGGTCGATAACTTAGAATATCTTAAGCTACTTATGACTTCTGAGGGTGTTTTTGCAGCCAAACCAAGATAATCGAGGCCCTCGGTGGACCTCGGGCTCCAAGGTGAAAGCTTCGAATGCAACCGAGATCAACGCTAAGATGATGATGACGATGAGGTATGACTTCTGAGGGCGAATATACACTCTGTTCACACGGATATGTCATACACGTTGCTTTTGACGTACTCGAAGCTAATAAAAAGAAGGCGGTACCGACGGCGTCGAGTCGGCGGCGCGGCGGCGTCCTGCGTGATTTGGTCAAATTATCATATTGATGGCTTTCGCGTGTAAATTGAGTTATGACACCTGGAAGCAAAGAATTCTATGTAGCTATTCTTCTAGTCTGGTTGTAGGGAACTAAAAATTGCCTCTGTCAATTATTGGTACATGTATTCCAATGGAAACAAGATTAGTAATTTTTTTGTGTATATCAACTTTTGTCGTTGATTTATTTATTTATTTTACATTATAAACTGTTGACTGTATGATAGACCTAAAGTGTGTGTTTACTTTAGAATACCGCTGGAAAAAATCCCTGGTAACTGAAACCTATATTATTCCTAGATAGTTATTTGATTTCAAATTTTTTATGAGATTGAATTTATAACTGTGTACTCACTGGGAATAGAGCTTTTCTGAATAGACGATGTTCTAGTAGTGTTCTATTCTGTAAATTAACTTTAATTACTTCGGGCCACCAACCAGGTGGACACCGAAGTCTTAAAATCACGCAAAAAAAAATCAAAATCTTACACCCACTTTTTATCACTTTTCTCGACGTTTCACATGATTCTAAGTCTAATTAAGCAAAAAACATTTTTGTGACGGTCTGTCTGTGGGTCTGGATGTCTGGATGACTGTTTACGCAATAACTCAAGAACCACTTATCCGATTTAAAAAAATCTTTCTCCAATCATCTTGTTTGGTTAATGGGAAGAACTGATTAGATTTTGGGGTTTGTACGTTCAAGATTTCGGGTACCTTTTTTTTTTTTTTTTTTTTTGTTATCGTGCGGAAATCCCTTCGGATACCCCCCCGCTGGCCAGCGGGGGCGGTTATGTCGGGCTTGCACTACCATACAAATTGTCCCTAAAATCTTTTTTTTCTGTTTTTGACGTCGAAGATGTTTGATTTGATTTGATTTTCTTCATATTTATTGCTCAATATATAAAGACGCGTCGAATAATATGCATAAAGCCTAAGGTCTGTAATTTTGAATAAAAATACTGCAACAAAAATATCTAAGTTTGGCCCGAAGTTTGACAATCACTGTGTGATTTCCGCCCCACTAGTTTTATTCTATGTGGCTTATCTATTATTTACAAAGTTTTACCGAGATTTTCATTCCATAAATATGTTTATATGAATCATTTTCTAGTAATAACCATCAATAACGTGACACACTTGACCCATCACCATAAAAAAAGGAACTGAGAGGTCAGTAAATCACCGCTAACTATAATTTCCAAATAAAGATTGGATATTATCATACAGCTTCAAAAGCCAAAGCACATTAAATTCTATTGTGAAATGCATTCAATAATTCGCTTGTTAAAACTTGTAGCTCGGCGTTATTACATATTATTACGGAGCCGTTGACCGCAAACTGACCGTCTGGCGTTGATTCTGACGTTTTATAGCAATCTAGTTTCATTTCATCTCTGTCTATAACAAATGCAGAAAAAATGGCTAAGTAAGGGTAGTCTTTCCTATCTATGTTTTTTATGACGAAGGAGCAAATTGAGTTACATTATTGTTTTTCTTTTGACAATGTATGTACAAAATGTCTCTGTAATTTTTTAAAAGTTTTTAAATTAAATGACCCCCTTTGTACAAGATTAGGGTATGACATACTGCTGACTTAAGAACCCATAAAATGCAATGGCCATCAATAGAAATTATTTCTTTGTTTAAGACCCAGAATTTAAGCGTTAGACTGCGTTTGCAATATTTCTATTCAAGTGTCCACATCTTGTCTCCAAGGGAGTCATAGCGGAAACGAGAAGAATAGTATCAAATTATTCACGGATTAGCATGAGTCACCAAAGAACCAGTCTGCTCTTGCCTTGATGACTAGATCCAAGTCTAGAAGACATTACAAATCAACCATGAACACTGCTAGTTTTTGATTTAGATTGTATCTAAGTATCTAGTTTACTATGACAATAGAATAGTCTCCTCAATATCTTTCATCCGTAGAGTCGTCCTCATCGGATTATTTGTATTGAGAGCAAACAAATTGATACCACCCAGCCCCGCCAATGCTGCGTTATCTACTTACTAGACCCACTTTAAATTAATAACAATACTATATGAGAATTGACGGCCTCTGTGGCGTAGCGGTAGTGCATTTGACTGCTACGATAGGGGGCGTGGGTTCGATTCCCGCTCCGTGCAATATTTGTTTGCATGAATATGTCTATTTGCATTAGTCTGGGTGTTTCTATGTGTAATATGTATGTATTTACAAAAAAAAGTGTATAAGTATGTTAATCCGCATTCTGGAACCCATAACACAAGCTAGTTAAACTATGCTTACTTTGGGTCTAGAAAGCGATGTGTAGCATGTCGTAGATTATGAAAAAAAAAATGGTCTTGTTTCGTATCTCTCATTTATTCCTCCTCTTGTTATCCAATTGATTTTACTTTCTTGGGAGAAATGAGAAACCCGATTGGCATTAACGATACAACATAAAACTGCAAATTAGACATTTAATTGAGCACTTCGAAGGGTTTCGAAAGACCCATTTCCACAACTATTCGGCAATAGCCAAATCAGTTAAATCATGCATTGTTTGTGGTAGGTACCTTAATTGGTGGATTAAGCCTAGATTGTTAGATTTGTCAGGCTCAGGGTGTTTGGAGGCCTAATATTGTGGCATTGAGGCTATGGATAAACCTATGTTTATCCATGGCCTTTAGGCTATCCTAAAGGCCACTATATTAGGCCTCCAAGCTGCACATTATGATATGTTAAAAAACAAAAGGAAAAGTCCATTGATTGAAATTTGGAGTATCAAATTAAAAGACCGTTAAAAGAAATATATTTCTAATATATTCACATCTAGAGAGAGTACCATTAACTCTAGAGTTCGTCATATCGACTCCTAAGTGCATCTATGTGGTACAAGGGGCGAGCTTACTGCCAAACTACATGTTACTACTGAGAAATTATGCAGAAGAAAAAAATCCAATTACACTTTGCCCGACCCGAGAATTGAACCCACAGAACCGACCTTCCGCACCGAAGTCACGCTACTACCGCTGTGCCACCAAGCTAGTTAAATTAAAGTAGGTACTTAAAAACTTACCCATAATGATTTATCACATGAAGTTGTTTGCAAAGCGGTAAAGGTAGCTTAATTTTTGTGACGTCATAATTGTTAGAAAGGTTGCAGAGAGTGAGGGCCGCGCGTAAATTGTAGGTAGATTGAAATTACGCATGTCAAAATGTCGCCTAAATATTTGAGTAGGTCCCTACGACGGACGAAATTTTGTGCATCGTAACTTCAGAATGGCCATGAAGTACCTACACGGTTGGCGGAATGCTTCAATACATCACACTACCACTAATAATGAACCGAAGTTGACAGATTCGATTGAAGATTGTTTTTGATTTCAACAATTCAATCGTGAACTTTAGCGCGGTGTTCATGTTTAAGCATACTTTGTATTAAATATTTCTACTTTACTAATAAAGTTTTTGTAAAATAAAAAACAATTAAAAACCTTACAAAAAGTAGCTTTACAAAAATGTTGTAATAGCAAAATTCCAGCAATAATTATCCCGAGCCGAAAATCGAACCCGAAATCTAACAGCAGCAGCCATCATTGTACTGCGCCACCAATGCGGTCTTTAACGTATGAATATTTTTAATTTCTCATCTTTAATGAAGCAAGTACCTATAAACTTTAATAAACAGTAATATATTAGATCACTAAGTCAGTAAAAAACTATGACGTTCAAAGGGGTAAGTGGCAGGACCACGAGAGAACGAGAGGAGGTAATTTATCACACGGGAGATGCATGTAATGCTTTTAAAATTTATTTGCGTTTCACTTCAATGACAAGACGATGCATTAAAACAAATGTCTTCACTCGAACATACATAAGTCTCTCATACTTAACTTCTCATTTATTTATTTTTTAAACTTTCAGTAACTCATTCATTGACATGAGAATAGATTTAAAATGAAAAAGACAGGCTACTGTTTGGTATTTTTATTTCCCGTGTCATTCATTATTGTTCAGTTTTTATTGAGATGGCAACATATTTAATAAGGTTTTTGATTACAATGGTGTCACAGCGAGAGTATAATAAGAGGTCATCATTTGTTCATACTGGCCAACAGACAGACAATTTGGTGTAGATACTTATCCGTGGTCCATACGGTAACGGTAGCTCAGAGCATAAGCGTATGAGCGTCCACTCGAACACACATCAACACGTGAAACACACAAATGCAGACGGCAATGAATGGGATGCTGCCACCGGTGATTACGAACAGGGTTACCAACTCACTATGATATTTTATCGACATTGAATATCACGACTAATTTAGAAGCGAACAGATTGAATTTGATAGAGCTATTTAAGCGTAGGTACTTCACTAGATTGTTAATAAAGACAGGGATTGAATTAGCCTCGTTGACAGTGAAGGTAAATGATCGTAATCACAATGTGAAAGGCCCGATTGGTGTATTACGATTTCGATTAGCTCATTGCGCGGTGGTACAACCCTTGAAATAAAACAAGGTGGATTATTGCGTATGTAAGTGTGTTTCCCACGGCGTGCAAAACAAGTTCTTGGGCCGGCGATAAGCTGAAACTTACCACGAGGCCGACTAAATTAGTACCTCAGTGACAGCTTCCTGTCTCCTATACATATTTTTATTAAAAGATAGAACAATTTTTACGTTAATTTTGAATACAGATAGCTAAATATTAAGAAGTCCTTAATAATTTTATATGCGGCTGTCGACTTGATGCCGTAATATATATATAATATAGACTTTGTCCATGATTTTTTCACGTGGACGTTGGTTATATACTGTCTTCCTTCAGGTCCTAGGCTTTTCATTCCGTTACTAATAGTTAGATATTTGAGTTGTAAAGAGGTAATAAACATACAGAACTACTTTTCTAAATGTTAGGCCTGTATGTCCCTGAAGGCGTAGGTAAAAGTGTATATAAATCCACATTTACACAACTTTTCTCGGTCTTATGTAATAAGGAACAAGGCTATTAACGTCAGTTGGGCAGATCGTGCCGCTGCTGATTATAATGGGTAAAACCCCAATTATAATTTACTCAACCTAGGATTCTAAGCTTTCAAATATCTTTAGATAATATATATAATTAAGTTAAGTCTTCTAGCACAGCAGCCACATACGTTATCAAGCCTCAAAACGTCAAAACTCCCCCTTACTTTGTATCGGTTCTGTTATTATTGCAGGTTTTGCTGACCGAACTTATCCTGTCTTTATAGTAATACGCTAACTGAAAGCCTCGAATACTTTTTTCTCCTCTGCTTAAATATGAGATTTAAATACTTAAGCTCGATAAAAAAATTGAATCTCCTGAAACTTTTACTCATGTTTTCCTCATGGTCAAATTTAATTCAATATGCGAACATTAGTACCACTAAATAAAACATAGCTTATTCAGTTCATTGAAGCATTGGAAGCTTAGTGGTTAAAGAGTCGGCCTTACGATCGAAAGGTCTTGAGTTCGAATCCTGGGCACTATCGGCATAATCCACTCCTAACACAAGCAATTTAGCTAAGCTGAAAATTATTGCCAAGCTGAAATTACTAGTATTCCCCCTAAGGGGAATACTAGTAATTTCAGCTACTAATATTCTTTAAAAAAGAGTAACTTCTTCCTCTAATTAGACCAAGCCCATCATTCGGTCGTCCTCATAGTTTGTTTGTCTAACATTTTTGTTCCAAGAGTTTGATTATGCAATCGTTAATGGTTTGTTTATTAATATTGTAGTTAATTAGCTCCGTCCATATCCAACTGTTCTTCCCGCGTTCCGGAGAGCGCTACTCATCACTGGTGATTACATCTTACAGTAGTGGACACTGTAGATACCTTATTGTACTAATATTTCATACTGTTTTATTATAACGAGGCGCCTCTACACATGTTCTGATAATTGGAAGATAATATTCAATGTATTCTTCACATATTTTATGTGATACAGCACATTTTTAATTTAAACATAGAACTGTAATAAATTCGGATTAAATGACGCCGTGAGTTTGTTTATCATTGTCACGTCGATCGTATATGATGATAAAAAAGTGAAAATTAAATTACGAAGCAGTAATAGGACAGTTGACGTCATATTCCGTTATTGTCAAATTGCATACTATTAGTGATTGGGTGGATTATAAAAATCGAGGAAAATGGACTTTAGTGGATGTTTTACTGGATTCAATACAAACACGAATATTGAATCTTGAACTTTTATTGCACACTTTGTGTGTTACAGACCGTCTTGACGGACGAAGGGAAAAAGAAAGAGTGTTACCACATACATGTTTCTTAAGGTTATTCTTTAAAACTTTACGTTGTCATCAACAAAAATGATAAAATAAGAACGGACATAAATCTATTTCCCTGGCTCTTCGCTCTTCGCTCTTGTTTTTACCGACTACCCCCAAAACCGAAAGGAAAACCTGCGCCAGAGCCTCATCCGTCAATCAGCAAGTGTACCAGCGTGCAGGTGAGATTGGCTTAGCCTCTATAGATTTAGGCGGGGCCCATACACCCAAGGTCACGTACTGTAATAAATGAACAAAGTTTTTTTACGTTAAGATATCTGGCAGTTAACGCAAGCCGGGTGCTATATATACCTTATTCAATTACATACATATAATCATATAATATGCAACAGGTTAAATCATCGTTGATATTGGGGGCTTCCTGTAAAAACAAGAGAAAAAACAACAACCTAAAAATGCCTCATTTATTTATCTATACTCAGTCAGGATTTTCAGGAGTTTACAGTTGTCTTAAAAGTCTGATAGGCGTACGTGGTAGTATATGTTTGGAAATCCCTGATCACAACCATAAAGAGGCTATTTTATTTTTCAAACGTCGGCTATTCGGCTACCCATATATATTACTATAAAATTGTAAATTAGTTGTGTCTGATTAAAAAATAAACGATTCTGAACACAATAACATTATTTTGGAATTCTTGTCTGTTGGTCTGTTTATCTATTTATGTTTATCTGTTAATGTTTATCTATTTATGTTCATCTGTTTATATGTTTATCTGTTTGTTCGCGATAGACGTAAAAACTACTGTACGGATTTTGATGCGGTTTTCTATTAGAAAGGTCTTGGTCAGATTTAAAATCTGCCGTATGTTTAATTGCAATTGGATAAGTAGAACCGGAGATATGATCAAGAAACGATAACTGACCCCTGCGTGTTCGGAGCCGCGAGCATCAGCTATCAGATATATAACTACGATACGATAATTAAATGAATACGATTTTAATTGAGGCATTACAACAAAACAGTCCAGTACATGAAATGTGTGGCTTCATACAAAAAATGTAATGTTTGCGTTTTGAAATATCACCGATAACACATTCATTGTGTCAATACATGTCTTAAACATAGTGCAAGAACCGTCACAGACTGTTAGACACCGTCATCAGGCAATCAATGGAGCCTAACACGAAACTATACACGTGGACATGTGGAGCGACCATCCGAGTAATATCTACGCTCCACTTACCAATCATTCAAGAAAAACACACACGTGAATAGGCTTATGTGTGTTCTACAACATGTAGAGGTGCTCACACACACACATATCCGCAAGCTTCAAAAGCAACTTTTTATTTTCAATTACGTATCCGAAAGGTTCATTATCTCTAAGATTTTCGTGTTCCTTTTTCTAGTTTGTACCGTAGTATGACTGAAAATAACCCGTGGCGACATCTCATTAAGCCCGTCAGTAGTCGGGGCCGCTTTGAAAAATGTCTCATTTAACCCCGACAGTCCCTTAATAGCCGGTGAAGGGTTAACCGCCACAAATAACTAAATGCGGAAGTGGGCGACGCTATCGTCGTCGAGTCTACTTTTTAATAGTTTTAATTAGGAAATAGTTTAATTTTTATGTTGTGTGAACATTTCTAGATTGGTTGTCAACGTGTCAACCAATAGCAAATTGGCGTGAGAAATGGTTACTAATATTGGTGTTGAAACTGATAGCCGGAAGATCGTGTATAAAATATACACACAACTCGTTTCTATTGGCTTGGAAACATAATACGAGCCGAGTGTGCGATGCCAGTAGCGACCAAATCAACACAAACATTATCAATATTGCTATGCAAATTTTCTTTATGTTATAAGCTATTATTTACTAATAGCGTACTAATTTGACACCAAAGTTCTATAGAGATCAAAGTGTCGTATATATTATAAAACATGTAATAGGTAATTATTATCCATTTAATGCGAAGCGGACCACTGCTTCCGTTTCCTCTTTTCAATGTAACTGATTGCCTTGCCCTGCTCATTCACACAACATGGTAATCTGTTCTAATACTATAAATTTTAATTTTGTTTAAGTAGTATAGTTGCGAATGTTTTGCCCTATTCCAATAAAACTTTAGATAAACAACCGGCCAAGTGCGAGTCGGACTCGCCCATGAAGGGTTCCGAAGCAGCAAGTAAAATTTTTATATCTGAGTTGATTGGATGAAAGGTAAATTGAGGTTTACGATTTATGTCGTATTAAAAAAAAAGTACTTACTAGACTCGTTCAAATCAATATTCGGTGGAAGTTTACATGGTAATGTACATCATATATTTTTTTTTGTTTTATCATTCTCTTATTTTAGAAGTTACAGGGAGGGGGGTGGGGACACATATTAGCACTTTAGAGGTGTCTCTCGCGCAAACTATTCAGTTTAGAAGAAAATTATATTAAAAACCTCAATATCATTTTTGAAGACCTATCCGTAGATACCCCCACGTATGGGCTTGATGAAAAAAGAATTGTTGAGTTTCTGTTTCAAGAATGGGGAAACCCCCAATTTTTTTTGTTTTTTTCTATTTTTGTGTGAAAATTTATTAATGCGGTTCACAGAATACATCCACTTACCAAGTTTCAACAGCATAGATCTTATAGTTTCGGAAAAAAGTGGCTGTGACATACGGACGGACAGAAGACATGACGAATCTATAAGGGTTCCGTTTTTTGCCATTTGGCAACGGAACCCTAAAAACACCTTTTTTATAAAGAATAAATAATCAAAGAAAAAAAATAGGTAAATACCAGAAAAGATGGATGGATTGCACGATAGAAAAGTATGGAAGATAATTATGTGTTACGCCAAGTCTAAGTCCAAATCAAATAAGGATAAGGTGAGGTAGATGACGATGAACAAAAATATAAAAAAATTAAGCCCTGTATAAATTGCCATCTTACAAACAATAGACAGTTTTAAAGCCATGCTTTATTCTCATAAATGTCGAAAAACCGGTACGAATCGCGTTAAGTAGCTCCTGAATCTAGACGTTACACGTAAAATATCGTTAATGTTACTACCATAGCTACACGTGTACAATAGAGAATATTACTCGTTTTGTAGTTTCCATATATAAGCAAGCAGATAAAAGAAGTTGATATAAAGAAACTATATCAAATTTCACCAACTGACGTTGAGGATCCCATTGGAACTTATCTGGTGACCACGCCTCTTCCTCCGTTAGATAGACAGTTACTTTATTATCTGCACCCCTTGTAACATTAAATGATGGGGTAAAATTGACAATGACTTTTAGTGTATTTTTTCTTTGATACACATGTCATACTCGTTCCTATTTTTATTCATATAAGTATATGGTGATTAATTTTCTTGTCATATTTTTTTTCCATGCTAGGTAACAAATAATAACGTTAAATATTTTCTTTGCTTGAAGGCGCTAATGTTTAGAACAAGCTGTGCGATTTGAAATGTTCTTTTTGTATTTAACATAACATATAAAATTAATTAACATCACCCTATGACCCTTAGGGACCGGGCAATGAGACAAATGCAGTCAGATAGACGCGGGCGCGGGGTTTTATGAACCTCGAATATGTAATCGTTTTATGCAAACTAAAGAACAAAATAGATATGATGGAAGATTACAATTAAGTATACTAGACGAGAATTGCCATGGTTTTTAACACGCTTTTATTTGTATGTACCTTTTTTTTCGTGCGGAAATCCCTTCGGATACCCCCTCCCCCGCTGGCCAGCTGGGGCAGTTAAGTCGGGCTTGAACCGACTAAAACCGCACGCCGTTTCGGGTCTACAGACGTATTTGTATGTACCGAAGGTAGTAGGTTAGGTAATCATGTGATATTAATTACATAATAAGTAAATAAATTAAGTATCTCTCTATCTAGACAATCTATACATTCAATAATTAAACTTAAATATATAATGTACACTTTTTGTTCCAGGTATGTATCAAGAAACCAATCTAAACACGGATCTGAGGATATGAAGGTACATAACATATTTCAATCAACACAAACAACAATAAAACTATACAACCACGTAGATTTACAACCATACAAAATGATTTTGGATAATCCAATCTAGTGACGCGCTAGTTATGAACTGGTATCGTATTAGAACGTACAAACCGGTCATAAGTTCATTCACTGGTAGATCTAATAGCCGCCGGTGAAGATTTCCGCTCCATTGACGAACCAAGCAGAGGTAGACATGGCGCTAAGAAATTGCGGCCTCATTGCGTATAAGATATTTAAACAAATGGTTTGACATTAATTTTAGCGTTAAATTGCATATCTTTACTTAACCTTTAATCAACTGGTAACTGGTGATATTGTTAGTATTATGTCTAAGACAGGTTTACACAACAAATTCGTATATTTAGTTAGATTTTCAGCCTGCAGCTGTAATTTACGTGGAATAGGTATTAATTCCGTTGCTGCGATCCAGTATTATTCCAGGTTATATTATTACAGATTATATCTGTCTCGACGCAAATTTCATCCAAATCCGTTCTGCTATACTGGTGTGATTGAATAACAAACATCCATACATCCATCCAAACTCACGCATTTATGATAGTAGTAAGGTTCATGAAACGTCTCTATAGCTATAACCTAGATGTAATATCGAGATTTAAATCTCTTTTATAATATAATACTTACTCTTCGCAGGATAAAACTATCACAAATAATTTCGGTGCAAGCTATTAGGCAACAACTAATCTACTTTTTTGAATGTATGAATGCCGTAACAAAAATGACCTTATATTAAAAAGACATAGATACAGTATTCACGCTTAAAATGTAGATATTTAGAGTTTGTAATTCCTTCAACAAAGTTAATCGTTTCGCCAAGACGAACCAAATGAAACCACGCCACCATCCAACTGTTCTTGAAGCGTTTCATGATATTCCCGAACTCTCTTATGTTCGGTCGAGATAATACTAGAGAGTCCAAATTCTCAGGATTAAAAGTAGTTAACATACTAATGAAATACAGTTAGTTTTATTTTGTATCGCTTTTATACTTTAGATTAAAATTAAAATTAGTTAATTTCGTCACTGACTCACTAATGATCGTGGAAACATCATGGTACTTGCCTGCAGTGGTAGCAAGATGAAATTTGGTAAGTAAATTAAAATTTGTACCTAAACAATGAATAATCTAGAAATCTGTAACTTGCACTCTTTCTTATACATAAAATTTCGTATGGGTAAGTATTAGGACCTTTTAAGGCATAGGGATTTCCGCACGAAAAAAAAAACGTTCCATTGGTAGATGATTTGCTCGCGAAGTGAAGTACCTACCCGTCTACCCCTCTCGGTAAGTTATTATAAAGACAGATATTATATTAGAGCCGGGGAGTAGGCTCTAATATAATAGTCTTTATAATGACTCTTTCTTATATAATATACCTATATATAATAAGTCTTTATACTCCCCTGTGGTAACCCTTTATGCTAGAAAATTATTTATAGTATTTTCTTAAATTTGAATGACCAATTTTAACAAAAAATAATTATACGTTCTAGGCGTAAAAAAGTATTACACAGGCAGTTATATCATTGTTATAGATATCCCCTAAAGGACAGGCAAACTAACAGCAGCAGTAGGTACACTAACAATTTCGCCAGCAATATTTTTTGGTCCCACGTTCTAGAAAATACCGTATCGATCCCGTTTCAAAACCCCATGCGTAGCACTCAGTATTATATAAGAGAAGAGCCCAATGATACTTTTCCCAACCTGGGAATTCAACCCAAATACTTGCCCAAATGAAATCCTTTGCATCTGAACAATTAACATTAATTAACTTTAAAGAAAAATTGCATAACATATCCTGTTGAACAAATCGGCCGTATGATTTCGTAAACGGTACAGGCACACAGTTTCAGCCAGGTGAGAGATGCGATATTTCAACAGAGCAGTTATTTTCGACACTTTCGATTTATATTTAAAATGTGGTCCAGCTTAATTTTGTGTTTTGGGAAAACAAAACGCTTCGAGGACGCTCTCGTGAAAAATAACCTCGCGCTTTATGATTGATCATTTCTTGAAACTGGAGAGAGTCGCCAACAGCGATGCGCTTGCGTTGGGCTGACACGTCACACATAATATTTTGAAAGCTTAATGTGTTGAATTCTTGAAAGTCACCAAATGAGATATTGTGGTTGATATGACATGCGTTTTGTTAGTAACCGCAAAAATAATCTCATATGACGCAAACAATATAATATACCTACTTATATTGAATAAACATATTAACCAAGATTATTTAACAAATATAGATGAACTGCAGTTAATAGTTTGTGATATGAATTTAAAATACCCATCATTATGTAGCATAAGCATTGAAAAGAAGAACGTATGTATAGGTACCTACCTTAACTAGGTAAATAAATAAAAAAAGGCCATGTCACCTGTCCAGTCACTCACCCGTGACGGGTCTTACCACCACTCAATGGTGGTTGGCTTGACCGACCGAGCGGAGGGTACGTCACCCTTATCAGTTATCACCCGTTTAGCTAATTAGCTTTGAAACCAGACTTCAAATTTCATATAAGCTTAGCAATTCATGAGTGCTATCTGTAATTTTCTAAATTACAGATAACTTATAAGCGTAATAAAACATATTAACCATATAATAACTTAACTGAGTTTTATTTGTAAAGTTATTTGTAAAGGAAGACAAATGTAAAATGTTAACTTGTTAGTGTTAGTTTTGTGACGTAAATATCTGCTATAAAAAGTGTGATTATTTTTAGTAGTACCAGTTTATTCTTTACGAACACCGCATTGTTCCATTATTCCTAAGAATTTGAGTAGAGGATTCTAGTCGTTGACGTCGGCAATAACACATATATTTAAAGAAAATTTCAACTTGGTTAGACGAAGTTTGACTAACTTAAACTCGGTTGGTAATATAAGTTGTAACTGTTTGAAAACCCACCAAGATGCTATCTTTTTTAAAATATTTAACGACACTTCCAAATTCGAACAGATTAGAGAAAATGTTCTCAAAAGCTCGTTGATATGGTTGACCGAAGTGTGAAATAAAAAAATATGGGTGTTTACTTCTTAAACACGAGATGATGACGTTTATTGAGCGTGGTATGTGACAAACTTGAATTTAAAGTATTGTAATTGACAGGTGCTCGAATGTTGCACGGACGTGCTCCACCGGCTAATGACTTATTTACATATAGGCGCAGATGAATTATTCTGGTTGCATTGCCTGCATTTTCTTATAATCAAATCCTAATGTTATTTAAAAGCATATAAATGGAAGGTCTCGTGCCTTTCAATCATGTCTTCATTTAAATATGGGTTCAAAAACTGTTGATACTAAAATAACCTAAGTAACCGACTTGAATAATAGTAGGTAAGTTTTTAACCAATTTTATCATAAATGTTTTATTTAGGTAGATTTCGATCCTATTGGTTTCTTGACTACTGTTGAATTTAAAAAAAAAATCTTCATAGGAGGTCTAGTTATGACCACCTGAGTCCGAAATGACCACTGGTCAAAAAGTTTATATATATATATATAAACTTTATATGTATGTATGGTTCCACTTCCCAAAATTTGCGGCACTCTCACGGTCGCATTTTTGCCCCGATCGCTTTCAAACTGCGGTCAAAAATTGCTTGGGTGTAAACTTAGTTTAAGTTCGTGAACGGGTGGAATCCGGCCTAAGGGAACGGTAGGGCCTCACTTTTTGTGAAATCAGTTTTTCCTCAAAATTTCACGTTCCATGAAAGATATTCGAACCGTTCTAATTTTATCCCATAGTATACATGAATACCAACAACTTTTAATTATAAACCTATAAGATTAAAACTTTAACTAAAAGTGGAGGGGGGAAAAACAAAATTTTTCGGGAAAAAAATCATAACTTCTAACCGGTGAACATTCTTGTCGTCGGAAACATTTTTAATCGATAGGCCATTTTTAAGTCTAAAATAAATGTCTGAAAAGTTTTTCGCTAAAAGTTACCGTTTTCGAGAAAAAAAAATTAAACATGTTAATAAAATAATATTAATTGCTTCACGAAATCTACCTGTGCGTTCCCCCTGCGGGAACGGATTTTTTTATTTTGTGTTACTACTAAAATATTGAAATTACAGAAAGAAAAATAAAAGTGTTAAAATTACCAACTCTAACAAACCAAAGTGCGAAAATTTCAAAAATCTCAATTTAAATTAGCCAACATACACGCAGTATGACTGCTGTGCATGCAGACCCAGGTTTAATTCACGGACCGGGCTTAGCCTTACTGCACACCACTTACAAAGTAGGTAAAATGGGCGTTCTTAGCGCTAAAAACTATCTATACCAGACCACCTTTCTATCTCTTTACCCGTAATATACTCGCTCCTGGTAGTTAGGACTGAAAACATAATTGGCAACATATAAGTGTAAATACTCCTTCGAAGATAGAAGAAGAAAATTAAAAGTACTTGCCGGTTTTCAAAATGATATTTATTTATCAAACAGTTTATCGGAGAAAACTGATCAAAATGAGCGTACCGATTTAATTTCCTCACCATTATAATATTCTGACCATTGTATTCAATAACTGGTCTCCTTGCACTAAATTGGTTATGTAATGGAATGTTAAAAACCTATAACGGTCACAAAAAAAACGTTAGAGTTTATGCAACGCGTGTGCTTGTTAATAGTTAGGGAAGGTTTGTCTGTCAAGACCTGTTTCTTAAGAACGCGTAGAGGATCAAGTTGAAATAAATAAAAATTCTCAGGTCTGTAACGTCTTGAAACTGTGAAAAATCAAAGTTCTACGTTTTTTTTATAATTATTATTTATAATTAATTAAGTATTTACTTATAAAGAAGATTATAATTACGCAGCAAGAAATCCTATGGCGCGATTGCAGCGCCACTTAGCACCGGGCGCGAACCTTTAATGTTTGCTGCGTGAAAGTTTTAATATTACGATATTTCAGAAGATATTCAATGAAATTGTGTGATTTAAAATGCTAAAAGTGACTAACATGATAGTAACATTGTTTTGTTATGTCTCAAAGGGAGCGTATTAGGCAGCGTATTCGATTGAAGCTCTCAGTTGGCTTGATTTCTTTTGTCATATTGAACAATTGTCGTCATATTTCAACGAATTATAACAAAATAGTATCAAACTGTTAATATTAAACTTATGCTTGAATCACTCTATCTGCTGACGACATCATGGCCCGACTGATTCATCAACGCACAACCTAAACCGCTGGACCTACAGACTTAAAATTTTGGCAGTAGATGCTTTATATATTGTAGGCATCCAATCAAAAAATATATTTTTGAAAATTCACTCCTAAGGTGGCAAAATAAGGGATGAACGTTTGTATGGAGGAAGTCGTAGAAGCACGAAATTATACACCTGCTTCTGGTAAGAAATATTTTTTTTTATTACCAAATTAAACAATACATGGTATAATATCAACACAGTAGCATTAAAAAACCTCTGAGGTTTGTGATAAATACTACAGTCTTCACTAAAAATAAAGTAAATCTATTAATATACTGACATAAAATTGTTAAAAAAACGTAGGTAGGTATAGATAGATACAGTTATATATTACTGGAACTTGGCAGAAGCATTCCCCAGTAATTTATTATCACTTTCCATGTTCTTGAGAAAGTGGGACTTAAAATGAACAAGTGTATCAGCGTATCTCAAATATTTGGGGTAAAAGTTGGGAAGTTCGGCAATTTTGAAGATAGAAACATGTATTTCATACACGTACGTCTTTTCAGCAATAAATTAACACACGTTTTTCAAAATTTTACTACTAAAGGGTTAAATAGGCTATGTATGGTTTTATGGAAAGTCTGTCAAAGCACAAAATTTCATATAGCTACTTCTGTTTAGAAATAAATATACACGTGTATCAGTGTTTTTCAAAAATATACTACGGGGGGGGGGGGGGTAATATAGGTAATGAACAGGTGTATGGAAAGTCCATCATTTTCGAAGTAAGAAGGACGAAGTTTCATATGGCTGCATCTGGTTTGAAATAAACCTATACGTGTATCAACGTTTTCCGAAATTGCACCCCTAAGGGGGGCATGGGCATGAGCGGTTGTATGAATGTTCGTTATATGGAAAGTTCTCAACTTTTGAAGTAAAAAGCATAAAATTCAATACTAAAGTTTATTTTTGTTTACATTTACAATTGGATCCGGTGCAATTGGGTTATAGGATTATTTTACGAATATGTTCCCGAGTAAAACCAGGTCCTGGGCTGGTGTAAAGATATTTAGACAACCGCAAGTGAATCAAAACCTATAGAATTACTTTCCAATGAGCTAGAATCATAATATTTTGCAGGAAGTGAAGTCTTATAGTACAAGTAAAGGGAAAATCCGAAAACCGTAAATACGTAGTTACCCACATCACAAAAATATCTGTACATATTTTGACAGACATAGCTGTCTGTCAAAACTCGAAGCTCTACAGGTCTACAGCAACGTTAAGTACGATTAAGTCAATCCAGTTTTGTACGGAACCCTCAGTACGCGAGTCCGACTCGCACTTGAACGGTTTATATTAATTAGCTCAAACACAAATTAACAAAATATGAGAGATGTACACCTCCGATATCATAAAAACGTAATGTAGATACGTCTATTCGATTACAACCATTATCGAATAGCGATAACTTTATTATTGAATGCTTATTATTTTAATTAGATAAATTAATATTCTTAACTTTTAATCGTCATCTCTAAATGGTTATGGTTATCCTACAATCCTACAAATATTATAAATGTAATAAAAGTTTGTGAAGATGTTTGTATGTTTGTTATACAAGAACACTCTAACGGCTCAAGGGATCTGGCTGAATTTTGGTACAGAGATAGATTATAGCCTGTAATAATACAAAGGCTACTTTTTATTTCTGGAATAGGTTCCCATGTGTAGCGGGGACGTTAAAAGGATACCACGAGCCGTGGGTAACAGCTAGTTCATTACCACTGTGCCTTAAGTGCTAGCTACAGTTATATTATTAAACGTGAAAAAGTTTGGTAGAAGAATATAGATAATGACAGATTCATATTAGGAGTTAGTTGATAACACCTAATCGTAGGCTTCAAATTGGACATTCTGAAAAAAGATGTAACATAGTTATTCATTATTCATTACACACTTTCTATTGTCAAGATTGAGGATTCACTCTTAGCACAGACATCTAATATGTAAGGAAGGGCAAAATCGTACATTTAAATAGAGCTTCCTAACAACATCTTCCGCGTAACGTGATCCAATAATCACCTTCAAGTCGGCGTCCGCGCACCATATCGGATGACGGCGACAAATCGCTCGTGCATCATCGTAAATACGATTTTTTTATTCTGCGCCATTCATACAACGGTCTACTATATCCGGTGAACGTTGCTGCCATATTGTACGCCAGGTAACACAAAAACATTGCTCATTATAGCGAAAATAATACCTTATATATATAAACCCAACCTAAATCTTTTGTAATAGAGTCTATATTTGTAAAAATAATGCACAGGTTGCATTTCTAAGGTACCCTAAATTTTGTAAAAAAGGCCTTTTGTGACTGCAGACTGTCTGGCACCGAAACCTTTTTGTTCCAAAAATTGAATGGGAACTCATCGATTATTTCCGAGAAACGATGCGATGACCGTCAGAGGCGGACAAATTCTCTGTAACACTATATGAGTGCACGCATATTTAAACTAAACATTAAATTATGTACGATTTGTCGGGGTACGAGGGATATGCTCGATGGGCAACCTTACACCCCGGCGTCTGAAGACCCGAGACGGAGTGCGGTTTTAGTTCAAGCCTGACATAACCGCCTCCGCTGGCCGGCGGGGGGGTATCCGAAGGGATTTCCGCACGAAGAAAAAAAAAAGGTACGATATGGAAAAAATAAACCACTTACTAGTCACTTATTAACCTAATATTTGTCTTGAGAACTGATTCATGTGGCCTATTTAGTGCATAGCCGGGCAGGGGGATTGTGGTCGCAGCACTAGTGGGACCGGTGGGTGTCTCGCGGTGCTGCGACGACAATCCTCTTTTGATGAGGCCGTCAAGCTGAGTGCCACCATTGTTAACATGGTACGTGTATGTAATGGTGACCCTCTTTCCTGAGACTTTACCTTCAGCTTATCATCAGGCGAGGTGAAGTCAAATCGACGTGCCCTATATAAAAATAATAATTAAAAAACGCAGTTTGTTGCGGAACTTTCTATTACACACGAACATCCATATAGCTATGTCTATTTATAATAACCAGGGTGCACGTAGACGGCCTGCCGGCTTCGTTTATTAGTGCCGTTCCCTGATGCTAATAAACTACGTTAGTATTTTTTAAATACTAATTGAGGTCGAGTAAACGAGCACAGTTTCTGCTTGACGCTCCTGATACTTCCACCTGTGAAGAACGTATCGAAATGTCATAAATTGTTATGCCATTTTCAGTAACCAAATGTTTTGCCCATTATATTTGAAATGTCACCTACATTTAGCATGCTTTCAATCGCAATTCACTATACTATCACCACTTAGCCAAATAGTAACGTCTAATAAAAAAATTCAATAACAACGTTTTCTACAACGGGCTAATTGTGTAGATTTTAGAATGGTAGATGTTCCATCTTTATATACTAAGCGCTTTGCACACCGTTTGATAGTGGAACTACTTGCGCATTTCACAGAGCCTGCGTAATTACAAATAAGATGTCGTCAAGACTGAATGAAAATTACGGTATTCTTCTGATAACGTCCTCCATAGCAGACCCTAATGTCACTCACCATCATGTTGAACGGTGGATACGAACCTCTCCTAAATAAAAAAGTTTCTTCACAGTACAGTATGAAACAGTATTATTACTGTTATTATACCGAGGATTTAGTATATGAATACATTATTTATCCAGTTCTAGTGTAGTAAAGTATCATACTGTCTAACGGCCCCGCGGACTAACTGTGCCAATACAAAGAACTATACCTTATATAACATTGGCGGTTTGAACAATCATCATAAAAATAATAATATGCTTGGAACTTTCAAATACAGTCAATGAGCTTGTTTCGACACATAGACCAACAATTTTTACGGCCCGCGTCTAGTAGACTTCCTCTAGTTACAAAATATCCTATGCATGAAAACGGAAACTGGAGTCAATTTTTATTCTGCACATTAATTAACGGATTTATCAAAATTGGGCGAGCGGTTTGTCAAGAAGTCCATATTTGTATACTTATATAAATGCATAAAAGTAATAAATACCTGCCTACTATATATGTATGTACTTGTATACGATGGAAGTATCATTGCACGATTACACAGGATGTAAATTTCTCTTTCCACATTTTGTTATCGTATTGCTTACCTATGTACCACTCAAAAGGCCGAGCATACGCAATCACCAGAGTTTCCATTACCTCCAAGTTTCCTTAACGAAAATCGTAATCATTAGATAGTCGAATGAATGCTGTAAGAAATGTGAGTCCATAGCGTTTTTCCGGTGGTTGCTAAGCGTCAATATGACCACGAAGCGTCTCCAGCGAGGGGACACCGTTGACTCCATTCACGAATTACAAGATCTTCGCACCTCACCGACCACAGAACGCATCCCATTCACGACAAGCGAGTAAATCAACCGAGAACCTTTACACCGTATAAGTCCTAATTGGTACCATTTCCTCAGACGGTAAACTACTTTCTGCTATCGATGGAAAAACCACTTTCGTATGCGTTCGCTCTGAGTTACGACTTTTTTCCAAAGCTATTTCTGTGCGCAAACTATGAAATGTATAAAACGTCGTCTATGCCCGTCTCGGTGATTCAATATGAACTTTTTGTTAAGGTGGTAGAGTCTATATTTGAATTATTATTAACGCGAGATAAGACATTTAGGTGGAGATATTTGGTTTTATGAATGAAGCGCAACGTTGCGAGCGGAAGCGAACCGGGCGTAGTGCGGCTTTCCCGCAGCGTGGCGGCCGGTTTCATTAATAATTAAAACGCAGCAAGTGGCGGAATGACCGGACGTAGAGATGATTTCTAGCCACACTTGTACCTTGGCCGTAGCTTCTGGTTCGTCGCCGTTATTCGAGGTGTACTAAAGTCTCATTATTTATATGGCCAGATATAGAACGGAACATATAAATAAAAGTCAGACGACGCTGTTGAAATTTTATATAAAATATGCATCCAGCACTCTAGAGATAATTTTTTGTAATGACGTATCATTAAACAGTAGCCAGGCGAGAGTGGACGGTTCACCGGCGTCGGCTGGATGACGCCGCAATAATTATAACCGACAACATAGGTACAAAGAAAAAATTGACCGCCTCATTACACAACACGCGAGTGGAATGGTACTGGAGCAGGAGACCAATATTTAACTTATGTGCGCTGAAAGAGGACAGAGTTAGACATGTAAGAGCGAGATAGGCGTGTATGACAAATCTATAAAGAGAATGGGATAGATAAGGTAGCTAGATATGCGCGTCCGGCAGACCACTTCCTGTCGCGGGGATAACATTGTACCAGCGCCCCGCGAATATTAATCGTTGCTGATGGAATTGGAGACTACCAATTTTATTCATCTGTATTTTATAATCTACATGAGTCGCGTAGTCATTAAAGTAAGCAAAGCTTTGCTGCTTAGGTCAACTGCTTGGACTTGTGGTTGAGAAGTTGCTACTTCAAACCCCGACAAAAAACAATATAACTTAGCTATAAGGATACTAGTATTCTACATTAAAACTCAATATGTCTGTTGTGGGTTCGATTTTTCATCTACTTTCCGGCGGCACTTACTTAACTATACCTAAGTATGTTTGAGAAGATCCCGCGACCGCGGGGACAATGCTTTAGTGTGGGATTTGTAATTTAAAAAAAAAGCACGCTTTGTAACCACAAAAACAGGTTGACAATTATTAACACATTCCGTAAGAGTCATATTTTTCTTAGCTTGAGCCAGCTCGGTTCAGGAAAGTACCACCCTCTCGCTAACTATCAATCATAAGTAGAATATACTGCTTCCGGGCTGTTTGGCTGTGGTCCATAGGAAACTTGTGTTACAGACGTTTCATCGATCACTGCGGTCGACATCTTCAGTGGTACGGGTCCGGGCGCCGACGAGTGCGGAGAACTCTCCTCGGTGTGACTTCTCTGCGATTGCGATCAGTACCACTGAAGATGTCGACCACAGTGATCGACGAAACATCTGGAACACAAGTTTCCTATGGACCATGGCCAAACAGCCCGGAAGCAGTATATTCTACATGCAACGCCGGCCGTGAAAGCCTTAAGATTTATATCCATCATAAGGTTTATAAGACTACCGAAGGCCAGTCCTACCTTCCTTCCCTTTTCTCAATCTTCTCCTACTTTTTTCCATCCCATTTCCTTCTGCAGCAATTGCCTTTAAGTCTTTATATTTGTTGTCTTTTTATATAATCTTAGCTTTAACATGCGCGTTCATATCAATAGCCTGTCTACTTTATACTAAATGCATTACCATCAAACTAATATATAAGTGGAAACTTGTAATTGGCCCTCTTCTAGTATCAATCTATTTGTAAACTAATCGTTAGCTGTAAGTTTCCTTAAAATATAATAAATAAACAAATAAGGCTTCAAATTGGTTGACATGACGCAACCTTAAAAGTGTATGCTTGCATGATTAAAAGGTGCAGGAGTTTGTAGAAAACCGTGGTGACAAACTGCTGGTGCTGAATCATCTTAAGCCCGCTTCCGTCGCCCACATCGACACTAATGCTTACTTGTTGCCGTCTTTCTGTCATGCCCTCCAGTTAATACTATTAAATAGAATATTCCAATGTAAGAGACTAACAGTTTATATTGTAGGGACAGTTCATAGAACATGTACACAACGCACCACTTTTGCCTATTACATGAATATTATTTGTCTTCAAAGTAATCGTATCGTGTGCTTCCTAACAAAACATATTTTGAACACCTCATCTCTTCCTGTAGGAGTTTCTTCAAACTAAGCTACAGAGTAGGTTCCGTCGAAAATATATTCAATGAGGTTGAAGGCATTACTTAATCTAGGTACACGAATTTATAGGTTGTCCTGGTTCCACGTATGCAGGTCCTGTGGCAAAACACAGCGTTATTTGAGTTAGTTTTCCTGTCTCCTGGTTACCACGTTAAACATTGGGCAGGTCCTGACTTCAAACAAAACTTTTGACTGACTTATTATGTCTCTAACTCCTCCAATTTACTTCTGATTAACTTTGTTGCTGGTTCCAGGACAGTTTCAATTTTCTTTGGCATTTCCAGAGTATGGTTACTCGGTATCTTCATGGCTACCTACTTTTGATTCTATATACAGGATGTACAGTGGTAGAAATGTGAGTGGGATATAGTTACGTCAAAATAAGACTTGTTTAAGTCCACGTTGGTTAAATGTTAGTATTTTTACCAACAACATCTTAATTATCGAGCAATAATGTCTTAAGTCACTTCCATACCCAAACAAACCACACCATATCACCTGCAAGGTACCTACGGCAAGTTTTGACTGTACCATAAAACTGTAAATGCTTTATTCTGTCATAAGTTTTTGGTAAATAAATACTCACCCATTAAAAGCCTCAATTTAAATAATCAAAAAACCTTACTCTTATACTAGAACGTTCTGAGCTCAGAGCCCCGTCATCAAAGTTTATAATTAACTTTTTGTCGTGGAGCGATCTCGGTAAGTGCATTAGGCATCCTTGTCGCTGGCGGAAGCTCGCCCACGCTTGCTAATTGTCCCACTCTTTTTGTTTTGTTGTCCACTCGCCCTAACTCGATTACAGCAATCAGAGTCTCGCCCTTTGGCCTGGAGACGCCCCAGCGTCTCGAGCGTACACTATAATTGTTACACGTCATGCCTCTTTGTGTATTAAACATGCTCGTTACTCATATGTGTTTATTTGATATTAATTGGGACTTACCGTTGTAACATTAGTATGTGGAGGGTCAAGAGTTCAACGAAGATCATGCAATAGATTTTTTGTACTACTAAGTTTGTGAACAAATACAAGGTCTGCCTGTATGCTTTTATCTGTGTCAACAATCGCTTAAAACATTTATGGTCACTCGCGAGGTGTCAGAACCCCCTCTCCAGCTAATCTCATTTTCAAAAACCTTCAGTAATCATGGTCACATGCAGTACCAATCAAATAGTGTTGTTTAACTATTTTGAAATTTAAAATTCTAGGATTGAATATACCAACGGAAAACTGTTGTGGCTAAACACCTGCTCCGAGACTTTCTTCTTCGCCATCCGAGCGCCTATACCAATTGCATCCAAAGCTTGCAATTTGGGGCCGGGGTCCAATTTTCTACTCTTTTGACTGCCGTCTGATCTGACCACCCAAAGGCGAGAGGAAAGCCTGCGCCTGAATCTTATCAGTCAATAGTAAGTGTACCGGTTGGCAGATGAGGCTGGTTCGGGCCCCGCCCGAGTGATAGACTTAATATAATAGTTTTAAAGCGTCTATAGGGTTATCAAAACTAATTTGACATAGGCACTATAGGAAATTAGACAAAGGTCTATATATCAACTGATGTTCTCTGGCTCTCCGTATTACATGCATACGGGTATTTTTATGTCCTTCCTTATATACCACATGAGCTGCCTCAGCTATAATTAAACCTTTCATTCAAGCCTGTATCTCATGTTTGTTAGTCTAATATATTTTGAACCTATATCCGTTCTACTTATCAATACATGTAATTGCGGTTTTGTGGCCATCAATGCAGTAATTAATTTTTGTGACTTGATAAACTAGTTTGTACTTCCCTTAGCACATTTTTTTACTATGGCAAGTATTGCATCAAAATTTATTTTACGATTGGTACATGAGCTACTTGATATAATGTTTGTTCACATTTCTACTCAACTAAGTGGTGCGTTTCATTCATGTTCAATTATTTATATCCAAGTGCCCCAGCAATGTATACCTATGGTCCATATAAATAAAAGTGAGTATTGCTCGGTGCGTCAACCTGTCATACAACATTGTCACGCCCGGTCTCTCATTTATGAATGAACTCACAGATCTAGCGATTTCCGGCTAACTGTTGAGATAGTACGACACTCTTCCTGGTTCCTGCTATGGTATCTTTAATTACGACGCCAGTGTAAACAGACCGGTGCTTGGTCAATATGGACCACAATATACGATCGTATTCTTTGACTGGTAGAGTCCAGTTTCACACAATGGCGATAATCGATCGAGTTCATTTCTATTTTATCGAGATCATTCGAAATGTGAATAAAGATATTCTAAAAGTGACCGGGCTATTCTTATCGTCGCAGCGATGTGGACTTTATTATAACGAGTTACGGTTAAATATAGATTAATGTGATCTCGGTCGACGCTGGCTTACATCCTGTAGAGCACGTTTTTTCCTGTCTCCTTCCCGGCGTTTCACCGTTACGCAATATATCGTAAATAATTAGCGGAAGGCAAGATGCCCGTGTCTTATGGAGATGCTGACGGTCAGGTTTTTTTCGCCGGATATTTCCTGCCGTCCGGCTAACAGTGAAATATCGAGTTTTCTTTATATGCACAAGTTGGTGCAGCTATGCTTTATCCAGCACGATTAGACCGGTTCAACCGGGGAAGTACCACCCTATCATTCATAGTCGTTAATTCGCAGAATGCTGTTATATAGCTCAGCTGTATAATTTTAAAACCTAGTAAGGGAGACGAGACGAATTTTATCGTTATTTACTAATTTCCTATAAATTTAATCTAAATTTCAATATCCAGAACGGGACTTGAACCCGTGACCTTCTAGGGGAATACTGTGATCATTTGAGCTACCTAGATACGTCTTGGGACGACCCTGGACCTGAACTAAACTTATATTAAATTCTTTTTACGATATTTTGACAACGTAAATTGATTCCTTATGGTCTAATAACCTGCGAAATGCAAAGACCCGAATTTCTAGCATGTGTCCTATACCGCTTACTAGGTTTGAAATTCGATGCTCTATGGGCAACCTTACACCCCGGTGTCTGAAGACCCGAGGCGGCGTGCGGTTTTAGTCGGTTCGAGCCCGACATAACCGCCCCCGCTGGCCGGCGGTGGGTCCCCGTTGGGATTTCCGAACGAAAAAAAAATCTACCAAATACCAAATTGACAGCCGAGCTACCAAACGGCTTTCTTTCCTTTTGCCCATTTTCCTCCTTATCTTTATATACGCGAGTAATTCCTCTCCTATTGAAAATGGTCAAAGGATCTGGTAACCCCTTACCATTAGGTAGGCCGTGTGCTTGGTAGCGATGTAAAAACCACTTACAATGCAATTTATCTACAAAGCAAGCAGCTTTGAAGAGATTTAAATCCAAAAGAATAACTCCACTTATTTATTGTTGGTTACATCGTTGAGGCTGCCACGCGTGTTCATACATTTGTGATTTATATTTGATCTCAACTATTTTGATGAGTTTGACGAAACGAATAAAAATCACATGATTCATATTCTCTTGCGGTAAACTTAGGTAAAGATGCCTCCGCGTGTATTCAACAACAAGTAACAAACTCATCAACCTTCTGAAAAAAGTATATTGGCGTGTCGATCTGTATCGGGTGCGGTGCCTGTCGATAGATGGGAATTGGTAGAATTACTGCCGTGCCGCGGTCGTAGCCCATGCCGCTGCCGGCCCGACACGTACGTGTGTTCACGTCTGCGGTTTTTGCGCCACCGACTAATTACACATATAACTTTTACCAAATTGCGCAATTTACCCTGCATCGCCTTCTCAACTTCTGTAAAGCAATTTTTTACTTGCTAACTGATTTCGAACACCTGATAACGATATCGTATTGAACGTAATCGGCTGTAATTGAATTCGAAGCTTGACCGCATATTGAATGGCGACGGCAACGCCGACGAAAGACAAAGTTCTTATTTAAACTTTCACGTTTCAATCTAGTTCATAATCTTTTCTCACGCGATATAAGATAAAACTCGGTTAATCGATCTAATTTATTCAGTACTGCAACCACACCTATTTATGTAGATCACAAATGAACGTTTTTACAAATGACTGAGAAGCCGGGCTAGTTTACTTGCACTTTGACATGTACTCGTATAAGTACATACTACAGGTATTTTAATAATTAAATCATATAAAACTTTATTTTCTGAGCACTCATTTGTAGGGTAAAAGATTTGGAAATGTTAAATCAATCCAAGACTTATTCAAATTAATATCTGAACTCACACGTGCTTGTATAAGTACCTACATAATCTTGTGCACTCAAAAAAAATCTTTCGGAAGTAGAATAATATAAAATGTTTAGTGTAAATGTTCTCACGATGGCGCTTAGAACGCTCGACATGACAAGATATAAAATGTTGCAACGCCCAAGACCGGTCGACCGCGATTCCGACCTCACTCCGACCACGATTAGAAAAGAATAACGATCAAATTTAATGGAAAGAGTATGTTAATCACTGCGGTATAGAACTCACACAGATCACGCATCTGATAGTAGTCAGAAATCACATCGCTCCGATTATTATACCTATTTAAATCTGTAGCTACTCGAAAAACATAATTATAATTCTATGAGGGCATCAACCTGCTTGCTCCCCGTGATTTGTACCAACGCAATATCTATCTCAATCGCGTTTTCTTTTCATTATATTGTAGGATTTACGAAATCAAAACTGACACGTTTATTGTAATAGGTACCTATTTAGTAGTAAAAGTTAATGATGGACAAAAATCTTTGGACTTAATTATATTTCAATTTTCTGTGATATCTTCTTTAGAATTCGAATTTCAACGCAATCGTGGATCATTTACTTGTGAAAACTGATAGATAGCTAGGAATTGACTACGCCGTCTATAACTTTTAGCAATTATATTCTTGTATCTGTTATCCACGGAAGGTGGAACCATCTGCGTGGAATATTTATTCCTGTTCCTGTTCCAGCCTATTAGCTATTCCAGGCTATAATATTTCATTCTTATTTCCAAATTTCATTGTAATCCGTTCAGCTGTTCCGACGTGAATCCAAGCTTTTGCCTTTGTAAAAGTAATAACATGTTGCTACACAAAAGGCTACATGTTATAAAAACATTATTTTTTAATAACTAATTTAGTAATGAATCATTTGTTAGGATTGATCTTTGACTAATTAACTGTGAATAGTTCGGTTCCCACGCAAACCTCATCACAAACAAAAATTATACTAGCCATTTATTTTATTATGTAGATTTCTGCTCGAGATGTTATAATTTTTATGGACATATGATTTATAATATCATAAAACAAAAACTACAAATAAACCTTATTATCATATTAATACATTTCGTTCCCGAAATCGTATACCTACGTTATCCACTATCGATATACATAAATTGGCGATAGTTTAATTATTAAAGATCCGCTTAGCGAGGTTACTCGCGAGGATACGACTTGGATCCCCACTGACTCCTAGTACAACATTTCAGCATACTTGAAGTGGAAATTATATTACTCGTATTGAAAGTCGCACATTAGTTACCCAACCCGACAACTGTCTTTATTCAAGTATTTCCGGACAAGCAAGTGGGTTTTCATCCTAATAAACGTAATCTATCTACGCTCAGGATCCATGGGCGACAGTAAATGACGTACATGAGGCGGGCAGGCCATATACTTGCCACATTAGCAGTCTAAAATAATCATAGATCGAACCATTTTACAACTGATGTCACTGTTAAAAGTTCCAGTGAAAGCTGATGCTGCACTAATTGGTAATCAATTCTATACGTGGCAGTGCACCGGGGCTGACAGCGGCGATGCTATCGAGCCTAACTCAAGATCCTATCTCAGATGCCTCCGTCCATCCGACGTACTATCTTCACATCTCGATAACTACTTAAGCGCAACTATATTACGTACTCCAAATTAAGAGCTATTGAGAAATTCGGCGTGAGAGATCTTCAGTTTAATTAAAAAATTCAAACAACACCGCTGGAAGTTAACAGACTGACTATAAAGACATCTCGACTTCGATTTTACAGCCAGTAATGTTAACTTGGACGTCTACATGACGTAGGATATTTATCACTGATTAAAATGTAAAACAAATCGATATTCTAAACGACAACTACAGTAAGCGATCTTGGTATTGATATAGATGTCGTCGAATGTGACATTAAAATGTCGTCATACGTAATAAGCATGGAAATTGATTTTATTGAAGTAAAATATTCATCTTTACGAGAATACATGTTTGTTGATTGTCAGATATCTTTCTAGTTTAATCGTGACTTAGAATCGATAATGGTGCAATTTAATCACAATTTGGACTGTAATATTCTTAAATAGTAACAAGAATACATGGTTAATCAATACATATTAAAGCAAGAACATTGTGTTACATATAATTTTAAATCATCTACAGTATCGACACTTGGGTCTATAGGGCCTCACAAGATCTTCGGGGCCAAGTTAAACTCACTTGCAAGCGGATACATCTGCTGATTGACGGATAAGGCTCTGGCGCAGGCTTTCCTCTCAGGGATGGGAGGTCACACGGTAATCGCTTTCATAAAAGCTTTATAAGCCAATTCATTGGAATAAGTGAGAGAGTAGTTAGATCCTGTACTCAGAGGTAAAACCTCAGCTGCAACTGGAAATAATGTTAAGATTATGATGATGACAGTATCGACACTAGGAACCATTAATACCTAATTCTTTGAAAGTGTATTTAGAAGAATGGGAGATTCCGCTTCCATTGCTAAGGGTTTTCTAAATCACCACTCCAGTATGTGTTAACTAGCAAAGACGCCAAGCGACAAATGGTTTTGCTTATTTAAAATTTTCAGTTAAGGTTGTGTTGTGACAGTTGTCGAATTTTGCGGCAGATCTTTTTCTGTTTCATATAAGTGCATAATAATATGTGATGAGAAATCTTTAGGTTTCAGAGTAACCAACAGATCATGTCGTTGAATCAGACAGAGTTATCAACTGTGATAAAAACTTTAATAAAATAATTCTCTGCCATAAAATCATAGCCCCAACTACTGCTCTAAAATGCCCAAGAGAAACATAAAATTATGAAATATTTTTCTCTCAACGCAAACGAATTGTATTTAATTATAGTTTTAAAGGGCTATATTGTTATTTTTCATTACGTTTGTCATTGAATGGCCTTTCTCACCATAATAAGTTGTACACATACACGCGACACGAAATGATAAAACTTATCTCAAACCGCATAACCGCAAGATGATAAAGAGAATGTATCAAACCATTTTGCACACGTCTCAATTCGATACTAAACCAACGTGTCTAATGAAAGTATGATGTAACAGGAGCTCTTCTATAAAGGCCCATAGTAAAATTATAGCAGAGTGCCTAAGGGAGGGGGTACAGTTTGTAAGTCGTGGATGACACTTCAAATTTTGTTTATGGGCCCGATAACTATCAGGCGTGCTTATCAACTTATTGATTTTCAACGCTAACTTTTATTCATCAACCAGCCGATTGCAGTCCACCACTGAACATAAGCCTCTTCCAGTTTTCGCCATAGCACCTGATCCTTCACCCTCCGTATCGAGGTAGTGGAGATACAGCTATTCTATTTCAAGCCGTCAGTCTATCCGGCTGGGAGGCGTGCCACCTTCGTCCCATCAAAGGGAAGTTCGTATCGGTTGCAATATATAAACGAATACCTATCTAGAACTCTCTCTTTATCGGACTAGCGATCCAGATTTCATCCAAAGCTTGCACTTTTGAAGCTCAGGATCCCCACCCTCACTCCTCCTTTCCTTAATTCGATTTATTTTGTTTTGAACCAAGTATCTAAAAGGGTGCAGCAACTCTGCTCTGTAAATTTATGCAATTAAACTTGTTACAATAAAAAACTAGCCAAGTGCGAGTCGGACTCGCCCATGAAGAGTTCCGTAGCAGCAAGTTATATAATAATGTTTTTTTTTAAATTTGAGTTCATTGAATGAAAAGTAAATTGCGGTTTACGATTTATGACGTAAACAAAACTACTTACTAGATCTCGTGTAGATCATGGGAAACTACGTCGTGTCTTCTCGTCATCCATACTGCAGTGTTTGAAAACGAAAGTTTTCAATCAGTGCGTCATACCCGTAATGACCTACGGAGCTGAGACGTGGACACTCACGGTAGGGCTGCTCCACCAGTTCAAAGTCGCTCAGCGAGCTATGGAAAGAGCTATGCTCGGAGTTTCTCTGAAGGATAGGATTCGTAACGAATACACCCGACAGAGAACCAAGGTTATCGACATAGCTCACAGAATAAGCAAGCTGAAGTGGCAGTGGGCCGGCCATATCTCGCGAAGAACCGACAACCGCTGGGGTAAACGTGTTCTTGAGTGGAGACCGCGACTCGGCAAACGTAGTGTAGGACGCCCTCCGGCCAGGTGGGATGACGATCTGCAAAGACTGCGGGCAGATGCTGGATGCGGCAAGCTGAAGACAGGGCGCTATGGCGCTCATTAGGGGAGACCTATGTCCAGCAGTGGACTAGAATAGGTTGATGATGAGATCTCGTTCAATCCAATTTTCGGTGGAAGTTTACATGGTAATGTAAGTCATATATTTTTTTAATTTTATCATTCTCTTTTTTTAGAAGTTACAAGGCACACTTTTTACCACTTTGAAAGTGTCTCTCGCGCAAACTATTGAGTTTAGAAAAAAATGATATTAGAAACTTCAATATCATTTTTAAGACCTATTCATAGATACTACACAGATATGAGTTTGATGAAAAATTGTTTTTTGAGTTTCAGTTCTAATTATGGCGATCTACAAAATTTATTGTTTTTTTTCTATTTTGTGTGAAAATCTTAATGCGGTTCACAGAATACATTTACTTACCAAGTTTCAACGGCATATATCTTATAGTTTCGGAAAAAAGTGGCTGTGATATAGGGACGGACAGACAGACAGACATTACGAATCTATAAGGGTTCCGTTTTTTGCCATTTGGCAACGGAACCCTAAAAAGTGCCACTCAGTCTTGAAAAATGAAATATTTACATATACAAAACACACAAGTAATATTTATGAAAATTTATAAAATTTTGCTTGATTAATTGACATTGATACGTAAAAAAATAGCATCCGGTTCGTTAGAACTAAATTCCAAAATTCTCGATACGGCAACGTTTCCAAATCCTAAATAGCTCGTAGACATGTCAGTTTTTAATCACGCAATTTTATAGAATTTAATCTACATCTGTAGTATTGGAAGTCAATGGGGGAGGCCTATGTTCAGCAGTGGACTTCCTATGGCTGATATGATGATGATGATGATCATGTAGTATTTCATTGTAATAATAAATTCCAAAAAATAGGACATATAAGACATATATATGAATAGTCAAAATATACTAAGAATAGTTAAATAATGACAGCATCAGATACCAGCTGGTTTGAAACTAGTTCATTATACATTAAATACCACCTTGGTAGTGCAGAAGTGGCCAGTGTGGCAGCTACGAAGTCCGGAACTCGATTACCGTGTTTGCCACAAAGAAGCTAACGGGTTTTTCGAATAGGAATTTCTCAATAAACAACGCAAGTCAGATGTGAATGTGATAGTCCCGCCCCTTATGGTGGAGCTAAAAATCTGCTATGGCGAAATGGAAACCTAATACAACTCGCTCTAGCCCAACGACATTAATAAAAAAAGTAGTTGGGCCCGTTTAATCTATTATTATTTCATTTCATAATCATATCGAGTCATCCACACAGTAGGCATTTATTCCTGACCTATAATAACTTACAATCACTGGCAACGATATGAATTAAAAAAGGCGATATGCTGATCTGTAAATAATTTATGCTATAACCTATAATGGATGCCAATCGAATAATATATGATTATTGTCAGTAATGATTAAATAATCGGATTCAGGTACGTCGATCCCAGTGGGTTATATTATTACTAGTGACTTGTTCATTCAGCACAGTGAAAATAGATTTAAAATATATTCTAAATCTATTTATTAATACTCGAAGGGAAAGCTTTACATTCCTTTTTACCAAAATTGCGCGGATGAAGGAGTGTGATTTAGCAAAGTTATAGGTTTTATATGGAGGAGAAGTGCTTAATGCTAATATTTTTTTTAAATTATGCTTTAAATATACATTAATTCAATAAATAAAACATTATACACACTATGCATTTGGAACACACACACTCATGTTACTTACGTAAGTAATTTATCTCATCCATATTTGTATAATGTTCACAGCTGCCGTATATTACAAAATTAAAAAAATGCAATGAACTTTCACTTTTTGTCAACCTCGAAAAAAAGATCGAATTTGGATCATTAAACGGGATCAATAGTTGGTCTAAATACCCTATTTTTTTTCTTTAAAGATCACTAGTAAACGATATTACTAGTATTCCCGTAAAGCCCTCCAGCTAAGCTAAATCGCTTATGTTAGGAGTGGCTTCACGTCAGTAGTGTTATGGCCGGGATTCGAACCCGGGATCTATCGATCGTAAGGCCGACTCCTTAACCACTAAGCTACCGACCGAGGACTTTTGATGGTGTTTATACTGGTAACGTTTGAATGCCAGAAAAGGTTAATACCTTTCCAGGTAGAATTGGGTAGCGTTTCTGGATAAACGCGTCTAACATCCTGAAGCATTCATCGAAAATTCTCGTGTATCTTACTATACTTATAAAAACTTATCTTATAGCTTATATCTTTCTGTTAAGTAGCGTTTTCTCACTTATTCTCGAAAGAGATACTATATCATGTTTATCTCTCGTGCTGTCAACACAATGACTTGTGACTCGATGTCTGACTAGTTACAATTAATTCGAAAAGCATAAAAGCCGTTGTCGTGACAGGTATCAGCGAAAGTTGTTAGGTTGTTAGTCTGTACTCTTAAATATACATGACATTCATTTGTATGTCACACGCTTCTATCTCAATGGGGTAGGTAGTGACATCTATCCGCTTGCTACGATCCTGGCTCCTTTCGCTACGTTCAAGCGAAAAATCTGACTGACAGACAGACTGAAACAACAACTGATACTGACAGACTAATCATCTTTATGTTACGGTGATCAAAACATTCATAAAATATGTGACTAGACTAGAAGACGACTTAATTATACTTGGAAATGCTATGAAATTAAGTGAAATTATTCATTCATGTAGGCCACAATGTGACACCAACGATTAGAATATTTATATGCAGTTTCATTTATTGTTTGGTGTCCATTGAGGAATAAGCCTGACTATAAAAATTCACGACCTCTTAGTTTCAATTGCCAAGTTACAAATATGGTGTTATTCATCGGACATAGGAGGGTGCTGCAACCGTAGACCCAGCACATTGGAAAATAATACCTATAAAATCATATTGAAGTGTTCAAATTAGTAGTAGAGCGTAGAGATTTTATTTCTATATTTACCTATGAGAAAAGAATCTATCAATAAAACTTCATGACCATTTTCCATTCTACTCATTAGCATGACATTAATAAATACGAATTCTTAAGATTTATAAGAAATGCAGGGCGATTAAGATCTTTGCGACCTATATTAACAAACTAGCTGATGCCCGCGGCTCCACCCGCGCGGCGTTCGATTATAGTTTTTTGGTTCTACTTAATAAATTGCAATAAAACATACGGCAGATTTTAAGTCTGACCAAGACCTTTCTAAAAGAAAATCGCATCAAAATCCGTTTAGGAGTTTTTGAGTCCATAGCGAACAAACAGACAAGAATTGAAATAAAAATTGTGTTCAGGATCGTTCATTCAACATAACCCAAGTATGTATTTTAAATATCTCCAATGTGTACAGACACAACTAATTAACGAATTTCTAATAGTTTAGATGAGTATTATTTTAGTGGCCATATAATGTTTGTGGCCACACAACTGCACATGGAACTTAATCTCTACATCATATCGCTTATACAACAAAAGATTAATTTCGTCGATGCGTATCTTCTTCTTACATTTTGTCTCATGGGACCCATATCATTATCTACAGAAAAAGGCAATAAATAACTATAATTCCAAACCTCATAACATTGTACAATGTTCCCGCAATTGCAACAAAAGCCTCCCACGTGGGACTTTACTTATTATAGACTCGTAGAGCACTGTAGAGTCTGACTCACGAGCTTTTTGTGGATCTTACGAATGATTCCGTCTTGTTGTCACAGCAAACATTACGGACAAGCACACACTTATGTGTGACTATATATCAACGAACGTGGTGTTATGAAATGTGCTACATCTTATGACTCATAGAAGAGTTAAATAACAAAAGATAACACCAAATCGCCTTCATTCAAAAATGTATGATAAATAAAGGATTTGTTTCCTTTTCGCAGATGAAAGTACACGTGTTTTCCCTCCTCAAATAATCCTCCTATATAATCTTTAACTCATCATGGAACCGGTCAAGATGAACCATCATTTTGACAGTATCTGGAATGGTGACCTTCATGTTTGGAACTTGTGAGAGAACAAGTTATCAAGTTGACTTAGAATACCCATCTATATATCACGTGACACAGGGAAGAGCTCCATATACTATAACCTTATGAGTCTTAAAATCCGCTGAAATGATACTCTTAACGCTGCTTTGATATTACAGTTTACCTTACTGATTTTCAATCTAGCAAAAAATATGTACCTGACCCGAATACCACGTGTTACAAAGAAGAGCTTCACAAATGAGACTCTGTGACTTTGATATGACATCGAATTAAGACCACTTTAAATACCTGGGTGCACTTAAGAAAAAAATCTACACGACTAGCGTTCAGGCATATATCACTGGTCTTTATCAACACCCATTAATACTAAAGTAATTTGATGATTCGGGGAGCAGAGGCAATATCTCGAAACCACCGGTATATTGTCGAGCAGCCAAACATGTATTGCTATAAGCATTAAAATTTATCTACGATGAGTTGACTAGTTTAACGTGTGTTACATAAAGTAGGATGACTACGTCACTTCATTCATAGATTTGAAGACATACAACCTCGCCCAGCTTTAGCCAGTGAGCATGTCATTCACAACCGCGCTCCGTGCTCAATGAGGCGAGATACTTGCTACATTGTTGTTCAAACACTCATACATCACTATAAATGGACATACTTCTACTTTATTAGAGCAGATGTCCTACTAATACATATGCATTAAAGATAATTGCATTAAATGACTAGAACCCAACCGATCACTAGGTATAGCAGGTATTAACAGCAGTTTTTATTCTCAGCACGAGTCGCTGCTTACACAAAATATATTGGCGAATACCCTGCGATTTATGCAGGTGTATTCTTTATCATATCTTTATGACCGTATCGTTATAATATAATGAAAAAAAACTAGTAACTTTTTATATTTGTTAGAATGAATGCTTACTGAAAGACTATTTCGAAACTGAAAGGTCGAGTTCGAAAATAAAATTGCTTTAGTATGTTTCTGACTTTTTACGAAAATAAATAGATACGCGATTGCTTTTGTCCTTTATGTAGAAAACAATTTAAAAATAGATTATTTGAAAGGCACACAGACGTTGGAGCAAGTTCCGTTGACTGAGGCGTATTGACATTATCGAAAGCAAGCTCAAACACTGCGATCGGACCTCGGGACGTGTTTACACATTGTATATTTCGAAAAATAAATTGTCCTTCTTGAGATTTCCACGAACGGGTCAATGCTAACGAGATAAACTAAAAAGTGTTTAAATACTAAGAAAAAAATATAGAATTCATTGTAATAGATTTAGGTCGCACCACTATGTAGTTCTTGTTTCTCTAATCAGTTGAACCAAAGTCATAAGTTAGGAACAGTTTGATGATAAAAGTGGAATAGTTGAAGTTCGAGACGATCGTTTAATCATTTTTAGTTATATATTTCACTAGCTGGCCCTCTTCGGCTTCGCCCATAGCGTATTTCGTCGCACCCCTTTAACCCATATATGCACGTAATTAAATAGTTTTCCTATAATGTATGTGAAGCTACCGGATTAGTTGACATTTATGATTACTGCTCCGCTCCGTTGCATAGCCTATGACACTTACAAATAATGTGGCTTTCTATTGGTAAAATAATTTTCTAAATTGGGTTAGTAGATCCAAAGATTACCCCCTACTACCTCGCAACCTTTACCTTTTTATAATAGTAGTATAGACTAGCTATTGCCCATGGCTCCAACCGCGTGAAATACTGATCCCTTACTGGCAATCCACAGGAACTTATTCCCGGAATAAAAAGTGGCCTATGGTGTTATTTTATCCATATCAGTTTAACCATTCTGGCGTGATTGAGTGTCAAACATCCATCATTACTTTCATATTTATAAAGTAGTAAATAAGATAAGATGATTAGTTATTTCTCGAATTAATCCTCTTGCATCTTGGGAAAACTTCCCAATAATGTTTTAATTAACGATATAGTAACTACTACCTTGATTTTAGATAACATGGTATTCCTGACACTATAACATAATTATGATGCATTATTCTTACCAAATATTATTTTTTACCGAGCTCCTATAATTACATATCTGAATAATGATAATTAATATCCTAAGCTAAAATGCTACCGATTGCAGAGCCACCACATAAATTATTACCGACCGTAACAAATTATATCGATAAAAAATTGTGAAATACGATATTAACCGAATCGGTTTCACGGGAGTTGTGTGATCGCATATCTACGGTCAATTACGCTCGACCTTCGCTTCGGTTCATCGATGCGATGTGTGGATTTGAAATTCTGAATGGAGCTTGCGGTTCTCGGTGAAGCTCGCGAAGGCGTCGAGTGATGATCGCGCGATATGAGCAGTCGCACCGTGTTGCTGCGACATCGTGAGGCTTCCGTTCCCGCGAGCGACTCCGTGGGAACCGCTTTATTTTCGTATTTAAATTCGACCCTCATTAAACTGGTTTGCTTCAAAATTCGCTGCCTTCTTTCGACGCCTTTTACTCAACTTTTTATGGTTCCGTTCGACATTTACAGTTTGTGATTTTTTTTATTTTAAGTCTAGACCGCGTCTCTGAGTAATCGCACAATGAGCTTGCATTGTACGTAATGAGTACGAGCGGCTCTTCATTTGTGAGAACTTCGTATTATCGACAAGCCAAGATAACTCCGCCGGTGCTTTCGTTTATTTATTCAAAGATCTCTCTCGTGGGATGCAGTAAATGGTATTTTGATGGGCGTTTTGTTTTACCTAAACGTTATTATTGATAAGGTTAACTAATGTTCGATAACCCCAAACAGTTTCAGATGATATTCCGTAGATAATGTTTAGATTCCATGTTAATTTAATTTGGGCAATATAAATTAAATGAGAGAGAACCAGTTCTCGATCAGTGGCCTGTTGAGAAAAGAAACGTATCAGTGAACCATTATATTTAATTAATATAGGACGATTTATGTAGTAGATACGGTGTTGTGTAATTTTTTCTCACAATACCACCACGTAGGTATATCCAAGTACTTTATTATTCACATATGAGTTATGGTTATAGGTTTTCGTGGTGATTGTACCTCGGCATCTTTTAAATGATTTTTTTAGAAGTACCTTATGTAAATTCGGAGGCACAACTATTTTTTATCGCATTAGCATCTTAAAGTTTGTAATTATTTTGTAATTTAAGCCTCTTACAAATTAAATATAAGTGTAAATATATCCGATAGATATTACTGTGAGAATTTATTGATCAATATTAATTACTCAATCGTTGAGTTCGTAAACGGAAGCCTCCAGAGCCAGTGTAACGTGAGATCCCTCTAGTGAACATATTACCTCATTTAAGTTTTACGATAAAATGCATTTTTTGAGATATAAAAGATCTTATCTCGATAGGTAGCAGCAAGTTTGTGTCGATATGCTATCAGTATCGACGGAATCAATTAGGAATGCGTTTATTGATACTTATAACTTTAACTAAAGACATGTTTCAACTTCAATCAATTAGCCTGTTGCAGTCTATCCCAGCTACCTTTTTCAGGTCGTCCGTCCATCTTGCTGGGGGACGTCCTACCTTCCTATAACCGATTCGTGGTCTCCACTTTAGGACTCGTTTGCTCCATCGGCCATCAGTCCTTCGGCAGATGTGGGCAGCCCATTGCCACTTCAGCTTGCTTATTCTGCGAGTTATGTCGGTGACTTTAGTTCTTTGTCGGAAGACCTCGTTTCAAATTTTATCCTTCAAAGAAACCCCAAGCATAGGCTCCATAGCCCGCTTCGCGACTTTTAAGTCGTGGGCTAGCCTCATTGTCAATGTCCACGTTTCGGCACCGTAAGTCACGACAGGTAGGACGCACTGGTCGAACACCTTTGTTTTTAGGCATTGCGGTAAAGGGGAGGGGAGAACCCGACGTTGTTTGCCAAATGCTGCCCATCCTAATTGGATCCTTTTGGTGACTTCTTTCTCGAAGTTGTTTCTACCGAGCTGGATAACCTGCCCAAGGTAGACATACTGTTAAACAACTTCGAGTGTCGACCCTTCGACGGCAATCGGTCTCGGTGTGACATGTTCGTTGAACATAACTTTGGTTTTTTCAAAGTTCACACTAAGACCGACACCGACGCGTCGAGAGGCTCCATTTAGGCTGTGAGCATCTCGCCCAGCTGCTCCAGCGACTCCGCAACTATGACGATGTCGTCGGCGAACCGAAGGTGCGAGATGTACTCGCCGTTTATGTTTATACCCCGCCCAGTCCAATCCAGAGTCTTAAAGACGTCCTCCAGCGCGTTGGTGAATAGTTTGGGGGATATAACATCCCCCTGTCTCACTCCACGCTGTAGGCTTATGGGGTTCGTCTTCTGGTCTTTTTTTTTTAATATTTAGGACACGTCAATTTGACTTCACCTCGCCTGATGGTAAGCTGAAGGTAAAGTCTCAGGAAAGAGGGTCACCATTACATACACGTACCATGTTAACAATGGTGGCACTCAGCTTGACGGCCTCATCAGAAGAGGATTGTCGTCGCAGCACCGCGGTCTTGAAGCTGGACGGACATAGTGGCGTTCTCATATAGGCATCTCAGCACTTCGATGTATCGCCAATCTACACGACACCATTGCAGAGCATCCAGAACTGCCCAGGTCTCGATGGAGTCGAAGGCTTTCTCATAGTCCACAAAAGCCATACACAGTGGCTGATTGTACTCGTGAGTCTTTTGTATAATCTGCCGAACAGTATGGATGTGGTCCACGGTACTGTAACCTTTTCGAAACCCGGCTTGCTCCGGTGGCTGGAACTCGTCAAGCTTGCTCGCAAGACGATTCGTGACGACTCTCGAGAACGGCTTGTATCTGTAATTATTTAGCACGGCCTTATCACCTTTTTTGAAGAACAGTACCACCGCACTCCCGCTCCATGCCCTAGGTGTTAAGCTTGCTACCAAGCGCAGGGCACGCCGCAATAGCGGCGGTAAGGCCCATCATGGAGGATTGGCTGGAGAGGCGACACGGAAGCCTCTCCTACCGACTGACGCAGGTGATCTCAGGGAAGGGGTGCTTCGGGGCCCACCTGCATCGGATCAGGAAGGAGCCAACGCCTGAGTGTCATCACTGCGACGCGAGCGAGGACTCAGGGCTGCACACGCTGGCGGACTGCCCGGCGTGGGAGGCGCCGAGGCGTGACCTCGTGGCAGCCATCGGGGTGGGAGTCCTCTCGCTCGGCAGCATGATTGCGGCAATGGTGCGGAGCGCGAGCGCGTGGGCCGCCGCCGCCTCCTTCTGCGAGCATGTAATGCTCGCGAAGGAGGTGGCGGAGCGCGCCCGGGAGAGACTTAGAACTCTCCCGGTCCGCCGAGCCCGCAACTTGCTCGCCGCGCGTCGCAGGCAACTCAGGCGCCGGAGGTCGCTTAACGACCTCCGTCCTCCATGAGCGCAGGCCTGGGGGTGGCGGGTGAGGCCACCTGTCACCCCAGCAGAAGCAGGCCGGGACGGTGGGGCGACTAGCGCCCCTCCCCCAAACCGGGGCAAGACGGGGACACCGTGGTTCCCAAACCCGAGGGGGCCATCTCGAAACCGGAGATGGCCCAGGGTCAGTCGGGGTGCGAGGGATATGCTCTATGGGCAACCTTACACCCCGGCGTCTGTAGACCCGAGACGGCGTGCGGTTTTAGTCGGTTCAAGCCCGACATAACCGCCCCCGCTGGCACGCGGGGGGGTATCCGAAGGGATTTCCGCACGAAAAAAAAAAAAAAAAAAAAAAAAAAAGGTGTTAAGCTTGCTGGATGACTGAATTAAAAAGGCTCCGTCATCGCCAGGGCACCTGTTGTTCATTGTTTGCTTGAGAGCCGCCTCTATTATTACACTGCTCGACATCGGGTATTTCCTCGGTGTAATGGCGCGTAAGTAATTTTTTTTAATACCTCATAAATCGTAAACCGCAATTTGTCTTTCATTCAATCAACTCAAATAAAAAAAATTAATATTATATAACTTGCTACGGAACCCTTCATGGGCGAGTCCGACTCACACTTGGCCGGTGTTTTTAGGGTTCCGTACCCAAAAGGGTAAAATGGGCCCCTAAAAATTAATTAAATAAAAAGCGCCCTACCCAAGAAGCATCACTCGGTATGATGTAAAGATTCTAACGATAATCCAAACATCAAAAATCAAAAAAAAAACAAAAAACCGCGGTAGCCTAGTGGTATGGATAAAGGACTGCTGAGACGAGGTCTCGGGTTCGATCCCAGGTATTACCATGGCACATACCAATGACTTTTCGATGCTTTTCGAAGTTATGTGTGTATTTATCGCAGGTTTATAAGTGCGCGGTTAATGGCAATAGGCTCGCCACCTATTACATTGGGACCTAAAACATAAATTGGCGAAACGTGGGTGCTAGCACCTCTGCCTACCCCTTCGGGGATATAGGCGTGAGTTTATGTTATGTTATGTTATGTTAAATTTGTTCAGACATTTTACAGTTATAGTGAAACAAGCTGTTTTCCGCGGTTCCGTCCACGTGGTATTCTTATTCCGTTCATGTAATCCATGGCTAACTATTCCAATGATAAATACTAGCTGGTGTGTTAATACTAAGTAATAATCTATCCTTGTACCAAATGTCAGCCAGATCACAAACATCGAAACATCTTCAGAAACTTTCATCACAATTACAATATTAGTGGAATAAAAAAACTTACAAAGGTACATTAAACTCGAAAACATTACTTTCATTTTGGGCAGTCGTGTAAAGGTGAAATCTGTCTTACAGTTGCCTTGGTTCTAAAGTGGGACTTCATCAGTGAAAATCCGTTTAACTGAATTGAAATTCATTAAGCAAAATGTGCTAACGCGGTTCAAATGAATTGAACAAGTTTAATCGGCATCGGTGAAATCTAGCCGATAGATCTGGTTCAGCATCTGCTAGACAGCTGTCAAATGCTGGTTCCCAACTAGTCCTTTTATGACGTCTAAAATAATATATTTATCGATTACTGTCAGGTTTTTATTTTAATTAAAAATCTGGCAACACCGTCTATATCATCTGTCAACAATAAAAGTCAACGACCATAAAATAAACTAATCCCTTTACTTATAATTTAATGCATTAGAAAGATGAGATAATATTTTTATTGTTGTAAATCTTTTTATGTTGTAAATTTTTTCATGTTGTTATTTTTTTCTTGTTGTCATTTTTATGTTATATATTTAAATTCTCTCGTCTATTTATTTGTACTCTCGTCAACAGTGAGAGGTATCTAACATATCTCATACTCTGCAAAAACACTTAATTTTTATACTTTAGGTACCTAGAGATTTCGCACGAAAAAAAAAAGAGAAAAAGAAAGAGATTTAAGGTGCGAGGGAAATGCCTTATGCCTTACACCCTGGTGTCTGAAGACCCTAGACGTCGGCGTGCGGTTTTAGTTGGACACAACCTCCCCCACTGACCGGCGGGGGGTATCCGAGGGGATTTCCGTACGAAAAATAAAAGTTACCTAGAGATGGCAATATAGGAGATTTTCCTGACCTAACCTTGTACACTCTCTCTTCTTATTTTTTATACATAAACTACTAATATTATAAAAGTAAAAGAGAATGGATCTGTCTGAAATTTGGTATAGGAATAGATCATAGTATAAAATAATACATAGGCCAGGCATAAGAATAGGTTCCCATAGATTGCGGAAACCGGATCAGAATATCACGCGGGCCGAGCCGCGGGCAACAGCTAGTATTACCTAAAGGACACGGAAAGGTATATTAAGCACCAAAATTTTGTTATTTAGTGCCGTCAATTAAACACTTTCACTATCTCCTATGGATGTAAAATTTGTAACATAAAAGAACTCAATAACACTTATCCTACCCGGGAATCAAACCATGGACTCCATGCGCAAGAGTCGCACTTGCTACCACGGTGTCCACGACAGCATAATAAAACACCTCATTTAAAATACAGTATCGATGTAACAAAAATGGTGGTACACCGTTAACCCAGCTTTTAGTTCGCACGTCGAACGTCTACGAACATTTACAGACGCATCAATGCATGACACCGGAAACGTCATTGAAAAGACATAAACGCGACACACTCGTACAGTAATCACTTTAGCACTTGTTAATTTTTGTAATAAATCGTTTTGATATATAAAAAAATTATACATACTAGTTGGTGCTAACAGCTATGCTCGCTAAAATAAAATTTTCATCATTTTTAACTTGACCAAAGCGCCACCTACCGGTATAAAATTATATTATTTTCTTTTTTGCTATTATATAAATATAACAATTGTTATTCTTAAATAGAGAATTGGTAATAGAGAATTTGAGAACTCATCTGCAACGCTACTTATCGAATCTTAGTATATGCAAACCATCATGGTATGACAACTAATAAATTTTTCGTGTCACTGTTCAACGATGAATATGCTTAGATACTTTCTGTAAACAATTGGATCGCCCAAGGGTAATTCGATGAACCGTACGGGACGCACCTTTTAGTTTTAGTTAGTGAATTTATGTTTTAATTTCTAAACAATTTTTTTAAAGAGTACTTGTAACCGCGAGATTGCTAGCATTCCCGCTAACCACACCAGCTAAGCTATATTGCTTGTGTTAAGAGGAAGCGGCGATAGCCTAGTGGCGTACGTGAGGGACTGCTGAGACGAGGTCTCGAGTTCGATCCCCAGTTGCCCCGGGCACACACCTCTGACTTTTCGTAGTTATGTGTGCATTAATAAATGTTGATTATCGCTCGCTTAGTGATGTGCCCGGTAGATGGCAATGGGCTCGCCCCCTATTACATTGGGACCTTAACATAACTGGCGAATCGTGGGTGTGTAATACACCTCTGCCTACCCCTTCGGATAGGATTCGAACCCAGGACCTCTCGATGGTAAGGTCGAATCCTTAACCACCAGGTCAACTTAGTTGAGTTTATTATGTTCATTAGATTAGTTAGTTTCAAGGGAAACAATATTTTCTTTGCGGAAATGAAGAAAACTGGCGATTTAATGCAGACAGTTTTGTCAAATGGGCACATAGCAATTAAGAGTAGGAACGCTGCTTGCACCCTGAGCACTCTACCAAGGGGACACAGATTTTTAAATATATTTTAGTTTTAATTCTATTATGAATGTTAATTTATTTTAAACTAGCTGATGCCCGCGGCTCCACACTCGCGGAGGTCGGTTATCGTTTTTGGTCATATCTCCGGTTCTACTTAACCAATTGCAATGAAACGTTGATTTTAAGTTAGACCAAGACCTTTCTAATAGAAAAATCCCATCAAAATCTGTTCAATAGTTTTTGCGTTCATTTTCCACAGACAAGAATTCCAAAAAGTTGTGTTCAGAATCGTTCATTTAACATAACCCTACTAGGGTTTGTTTTGAAATATCTCCAATGGACAGACGCAACCAATTTACAATTTAATTTTAGTACAGATTTAATCTATTGGAAATAGAAATATGGTTACAACGAAACATTCAATTAATCAGTAAAATATCTAGATGCTCCTTAATCGACAACTATCGCCGGACATTGAATTCTATTTAATTATAAATTGATTTAAGTGAACTGTATACGCTTCCGTATTTTACATATTAGAAACCTTAAATTTCGGTTCGTAAATAATGAAAATAACATTAATTTTACTCACTTAAAAACTTTAGGTTCAATAAACTTCGCTAGCTGATTACCTCAGCCTTTCGTAATTTTTCCCACGTAAAGGAAAGAGCCTTGTTTGTATAATTTCGTTTATTTTAACTTTTACGGGAATAACTACCGTCCAATCGGAAACATCTTACCCCTACTGTAGAATATCGATTAAAATATACTTCTGTATGTACCCGATTATGAGTCTTTTCTATTGTATTTGTACAATATGACTTTCAATAAATGTCAAGCAGTTCATGATTACATTAATACGATTACTGGGTTAGTCTTTTTCCCGAAATGTTGTTCACTTCCCCATGATATCACCTTACACCGGATGATGTGTAACCCTGCAGTACAAGTAAGTCTCAAACTTCATTGCCAATATCGATATATAAAAATAACCACTTCGACCTTTATTCTAAGTTCCATAGTCCTTTGAAACATTTATAACTTAAATATTTTGAGCCTACAAGTATTTGTTTTTCTAGGAATTATGAAATAGTTATCGTATTAGGTTAGGATAAGGTACATTTTTGAGTGAGGCAGGGAAAGATCGGATACCGGAAGGACACATTGTATAGGCCTTAGCTACCTGTTGATAATTTCCATTGTGAGTGGCGAGCGCACAATACTTTGTAGCCGAAGTTCGATGCTTTTAAAAGCATTCCAGTGATGAGTAACACATACCCCACATAACATCTTATCTTTTGCGATAGATAGCAATTGTATTAGAAATGTACGTACAGGTACTCAGAACTCTTGTTGTGTGACTTCAGTACAAATTTTTCAATATCTTTTTGTGTTCTAGGAGTAAAATCAGTCAGCCACGATCATGATTATATATACAGGGTGTATCTATACTATTATAAAATTGTAAATTGGTTGTGTCTGTATATTGATATTAATAATAAATACTTGGGTTATGTTGAATGAACGATTCCGAACACAAAATTTAAATATTTTATTGGAATTGTTTTCTGTCTGTTTATCTGTTTGTTCGCGATGAACGCAAAATCAACTGAACGGATTTTATCATTTAATTGGTTAAGTAGAACCGGTAATATGACCAAAAAACGATAACCAACCTCCGCGCAGGTGGAGCCGCGGGCATCAACTAGTTGTTACTAAATATGAAATAAACATTCCAAAATAGCAGCATCACGACCTAACACCCGTATTCACAAATAAAACCTGTAGTGGCAATGCAGTACTAAATAATATATTTGCGTTCTCTGCGTCCATTGTGAAAGCCATCTTTTCCTCAAAGGCATATAGGACTATTACTTAAGTATTGGCTGTGAACAAGATCCACGAACCCTATTCGATCATCGGTGCTGAGGGACCTGTAGTTATACTTGTGAGCACCAGTTGTTAGTCTCTTTGTCCAAATATAAAGACGAATGTCTATCAACCCTTATATCAAAATTAATGTTCATGTACAACTCATAAATATCGTTCAAAACTAAAGTTGTCGAACGCTGTTAAGGCGGCCCTTATTCAGGCGTTAAGTTATACTCCTTAAATGACTATACTTTTGAATTAGCGTCCACTCAATCCATATTTATATTCGCCATTTTTCATGCACAACGAGCAACGCATACGCAAATGCAAGCCATTAATAAATTACAGAAACACACATCCACATCTGATGTTTACGTCACCGCATAGGTACTGTGTTGCATGTGTTGCGTGTGTGCACTTCCTCTACTGTTATCTGTGTAGGCGTGTGGAGGAGCATGAGGGGTGCTGTGCGGGGTGAGGGGGACGCGGGATCACTTCCCGCGTAGCACCTGGCGCTCAGAGGTTACATGTTTCGACGGGATCCCATTGATTTGTGGCAAGATGCACTTGAACTTAATGTACTGATCCGGTTTCCCCTTTTTTTATATATTTAAGTTTATTTTTGAATCGTAACCATTGACATGATTACATATGCGAATATGTTAACGGAGGATTTTATTGTTAATAATCATTTTCACAATGGGTTTGGTATTACGCCTTGCTCACCACACATGATTGAGCGTTCCGAGAACAACGTAGATCTTTGTGAGCATGGACATTGTAAATACTTGCATATTGTTAAAACTACACGAATAGATTATGTTTGTTGGATGGCGAACTTGCCGAGTTTGGAAGGTTGGCGAACAACACCGCCCGTGGTACGGCTGACGTATTCAACCATCGCCGATGACAATACCATATCCTCTATTTGTTTAAGAGAAAGCTGTTTAAGCCTTAATGTGTAAAGTAAACTTCTGAAAACATGTTTCGTTATTAGATTCACAATATTAGCGTAAGGATAATCGAATAATTTGTGCATTTGAAATAATTAACATAGAGTTTTACTTACTGATTGGTTGGTAACATTTTACATAAATCTGTTATCATTAAAAAATACATTATACGTACGACTACTACGGCTATTAAAATCAAAGTTGTTAATTGCGCGGAAAAGAAACAGTTATAATTGGGAGATCTCTATCTTTTATCTTATGTGCATAGGAAAGGAAATGCTTTTTTGAATCTAAGATAAGTTGATATTTGATTATTCAGAATAGTTAGAATACCTATTTCGGAAATATACTCTGCGTCCACACATAAAAGTCTATAATATTTTATTCTTTTGAAGTACTGAATATTTGGACTTTTTATGTGTGAACACAGACTGAAATTCATGTCAAGTATAGGGCTCCACCAAGATCTTCCGGGTCCAAGTCAACCTCACCTACAAACTAGTACACCTGCTGATTGACCAACGAGGCTCTATTGCAGGCTTTCCTCTAGAAGTAAGAAGACAGTCGCTCCCATAAAAATCCATATAAGCCAAATCATCCAAAGGAGCATAAGGAGTAAGTGGACCCCGGGCGCAGAGGTGAAAGCCTCGGATGCAACTGCGAACAACGCTAAGATGATCATGATGACCTCCATAAATAAGAAACATTTTGAACTTAAATTCAAACACATATGATCAAACATTTTTAACAAATGTGATCGTGTGTGGTATTCATAGTAGCCAACGCTTTAAAGACCTAAACATTAAGAAAAAGAATAACTTTTCTTCAAAAGGTATTTGTCAATCACTAAACCGCTTTGATTCACACCACTGACCTGTACACACCACGCACTACAGATCATCTAATGTATACTTAAGCTAATGTCAAAACATTTGTTGTTGGCAAAGGGTCTGGTCCACGTGGCGGTGTCGATAGCCAAACATTGACAGCCGCGCCCAGCCGATAACAATACCTCGAACAATGCGAGACACCCGGCCCTGCCCGGCCCGACACACCTACATACACATAGTTATTATACCTACAACCACTACAATGTACTCAAGTAGAAGTCGAGTGGTATTCCTCAGAACTTTAAACTTATATGCAAAGATGAAATTTGTCTATTATACTTTAAAAATATTGCGGTTTGATATTTGAATTGGATGTTGTTAGGAGATGAATTTATGTTAGTGTGTACTAGTGTATTGGATGCGATTCACGAAACCAATTGCTTATTTATGTACCTATACTACTAGACTGACTGTATGTTATAAACAAATAGTATAACAATGCTCATCAAGTAACGCACCACTTGTTGTTATGGTCATACAAAAAGTCAGTAACTCATTCATCTAGACTTTCGTACCCCTCCTCCATTTGCTGGCTATCATAGTATACCAACATAGAAGTCATTGTCGACACGTCCCCTATTAAATGTGTGGAGGTAAGTTATAACTGTAAGTATGTAGGATATGTATTCCTACAGTGGACATTCTGTGGATCCCACTGACCTGGAAAAATAGCACTATGCAAGTGTTTTCAACTGCAGTTTTATGTACTTTAGTGGCAAGTTTCAAATAGGTCTTCTGTTTGAATTTAGAACTACTCTACAGAAAAGTACATTAAAACAGATCTTGTTTGAATTTGGAACTTTTCTACAGAAAACTGAATCCAAACATGTCTTGTTTTAATTTGGAACTATTCTACAGAAGAATGCAGTTAAAAACACTTGCGTAGTGCCATTTTACCTGGTGAGTGAGGTCTACAGAATCATTGTAAGTGACAGCTCTATGTAGTGAATGCTTATAATCAACGGGTACCTTCTCCTGCCACCATTCGCACCGTGTATTTACTAGCCAACTTAATAGTAGTTACAAAAAAATGCTGTTAGCACTGAGTTAATATTAATAAGTAATATTAACTTTATTTGTCAATTTACTATTATTTTATCCACGATCTTCGTGGTCCATACCCACCTCACCTGCCAGGCGGTACACTGGCTAATTAACAGACGAGGCTCTGGTGCAGGCTTTCAGGGAACTCATCCTCACACGTTGCGACCGGTGTACAGTGAGGTATGAAAGGCACTTTATTCCACGCCACTTAGGCTGTAGAATGCTCTCCCTGCTGTGATTTGCCAAAGCAACTACAATATGGGGTTCTTCAAGAAGGGCATTAGATGCTTTTTACAGGATCGGCAGCGCGCGTGGGACGCCCCCGGCGTTGCACACGTCTATAGGCCGCGGTAACCGCTTCCCATCAGGTGGATTGTGGTCGCAGCACTAGTGGGACCGGTGGGTGTCACGCGGTGCTGCGACGATAATCCTCTTCTGATGAGGCCGTCAAGCTGAGTGCTACCATTTTTGTTAACATGATATGTGTATGTAATGGTGACCCTCTTTCCTGAGACTTTACCTTCAGCTTACCATCAAGCGAGGTGAAGTCAAATTGACGTGTCCTAAATATAAAAAAAAATAAAGTGGGCTGTGTGCTTGTCGGTCACCTGAGTGGTATAAAAAATTAAAAAAAACTCGAGGTCGGGGGTTAAACCATATCAGGGTGAGAAAGTGTAAGAGATCGAACCCTACACTGTAAACTACAGGTTTGGGTGCAACCGGGATTAACACTGGGATCAAAGTAAACAAAAGATTATTAATAGCATGACAGTGTATATCTTAAATTTGATACAATTATGAGGTTTTGTGGCCATTGAAGTGCCTGTCATTCTTCATTATGCCGTGTAACAGGCCTCCTGCATAACATCCTGTCTTAGTTTCATTCATTTGTCATAATCATAGAATCAATTGAGGTACTCTATGTTACTGTCAATTTGCACCATTTCATGCCTACCTGGCGACTATGTTAGCATTGTTATATTTCGCTCCCCATTATCATTCAAAATACATATACAGCTAAATATCGTATGCTTTTTCATGTCTACTAAATATTTGCAAAATGTATTGTCAACCCAATGTTTCAACTGAAATGCACAGCGTCCATTTATAAATAGAAACAAATCTATGAATGAAGACGGACTATGCCTTATGGTTTCACAAAAACCGAGGCCTTTTAAAAAATACTCCCGACGGATACACGAAGCGCAATATTTACTACGCCTCCCCGACCCTTTCACTTCCTCTACGACGACAACCTGTGTTCGAGAGAGACTACATTATGCAAGCGCTCCGGGCGGAGCGAGACAGCGGATTCATTCATAACCAAGTCCGCCATCCGGTCCGCGTTCTGATCGATCACTTCATCTCCTTCTAACGCACAGTCTTCTCTTGAGTGCGAACAGGTATCACCGGATGCTTGACGATGTACCGGTGCTAGGATCGGAAGCTTTTAAAAAAAACCTTGTGCTCTTTCACATCTTCTCCAGTCGAGTCTCATAGTCGCATCCCATAGGGTTATGTAAATAGTGTCCTAGATTTTCGGGGCATCAGAGTGAAGTGTATCGGAAAGCCAAGTGTGTCGTGATGATGAATTTAGCTCGTTTAATAAGGGGCCTGGCGTAATTGGTGATTTTTCATAAGCTCGCTGGGAGTGAGACGTAGCGAGCTTCGCCCCTCCGCCGAGCGCCCATTCAGCTGCGAGTAGTCGCGCGCCGGCCACAGCGACGCACGCGCGCGCCCTCACACCTTGCCACTCAAACTCTGGATACAACTCCAATTTTGACGTGACCGGTTCGGGATACGAACGCTCGCGATCGAACTATGTTCACACAGTGTTTGCTCACTAGTGATTTCTCTAATTGGTGCTTTTGAGTGAGTGACGCCGGGAATGTACGAGAAGCAGGCCTGGACATCTTTACAATGGCCCAAATTGCATTAAATGGGTAATTGGTGTACGTCATTGGATAATGGATTCGGCTCATATACCTAGTACATAATATCTGTGCTTACGACGAGCGTGGGTCGCAGTGAATTTCACACTTGACTCCAGGCCCTGTCTTTGTTTGATGTCGTACCATTTCAATATTTAAATTCAACAATGCGATTTCTGTCCTCATGAGATGAATACAAAGCTGTACATTTATAGTAGATATTTATTATTTAAGTACCTACATACAGTATTTGCCGCTTGAATATAGTTTATATTGTTCAATATCAATTGAGCGCGTACACATAAATAACCGCGATAATGAACTTCATGGAATATTTTGTTGTGTGCAACACATTAAAAGAAACATTGTATTACAGTATAAGTGATACTTTAGCTTAGCTTTGTTTACTTACTAAACACTTGCACATTCAAAGGGTAAATAATTGTATTTGTTAAATTAACTGAACGATAAGCCGTTCACTATGTCCCTTGTAGGTTCGTAAACTTTCTATTTTCCATGTAACATTTACCCTTGCGTCATTTTACCACCTTGTAAACAATTAAATTAGTACCATTTAGCGCTTAATCAGTGCAGAAATACTTCAAGTAATCGTGAACATAAATAGCTACCAGCATGATTGTTCAAAGAGGTTTTCTATTGTAATTTCTAAGGGGAGACTGGCAATTAAGTCGCCATCAAGACTATAAATCCTATAGCTATTTGAGTTAGCTCGAAGAATTTTCCTAGCTAACGCACATAGTGAGAATTCCACGAGGCGTTTTCTCTGCGATGATGCCGACACGGGGCAGGTACCGCGCGTTATCAGCTGCCTGCGCGACAACCGACGACCGTGGGAATGAAAGAAGCGTGTTAAACAATAGCAAGCAGATAAGAACATCGTCAGAACCCATTTGGGGTACCTTTAAGTAATTAGTTGTGTTTTCATTTACGTGCTCAGCCACTAAATTCGTTTTGCATCGAAAATGCTCGATGATTCATCCTTGGATTAGCCAAAAATCTACGCTCCAGCGGTTATGTTAATGTTGCTTTGTATGTTTTGGCCGTTTCTATTGATAGTAACAAATGAAAGGTGTAACATTGTAGGGCTACAGCTCGCCAATTTACGCCAAAAAAATTGACCGCCATACTGGTCTCCGTCATGACCTATATATGGTTTGTAATTCCACTAGAAAAAATGTTTGTTTTACAAACTAAATTGGTGAAGAAATATCTTTATGAAAATTTAGCTTAAGACAGACGGCATACTGCGACATAGCTACCTATGTCATTTTCAAAAATACCACACGTATATTCTGATTATTTTTTATCTTTTTTGATAATTTACTGTCCTTGATTATATTTTTCAATCATTTAATTCAACAAAATATAAACATCGACTACCTATTTATGATTAAAAACTAAACCAACAATTTTTTTTCCTAACAGTTACAGTGTGAGTTTATGAGTAGGCAGAACATTATTCTGACCCCAGAAACGGATACAGGTGTTTACACTGAAGCCGTCCCACAATCTCTCGCTCGCAGTACTTTTTTGCGTTTTTTATCAGAGAAACCTGCGATGAGCCTTTCATGTATGATCTGAATAAAAACATAGCGGCTTCTTTCTCCGTTTCTTTTGCATTTTGCAAATCTACTGTTGTCGATTCGCTTTGAGTATCACGGCCATATGTCAAACTAATGCACCGTATGCATAATTTATTTTTATAAATATTAATAAGTCTGCCAAATTGGATTTAAATAATTAAACTGTCATAGAGAATATGTACAATTGATGTTTAAAAAATGGTTTCTTGGTTAAACCATGTAAGTTGCTGTGAACAACTTGTATTATTGAAGGTTTATTTTAGGATTGTTTCAGAGAAGTACGATTCCTTGCTGAAAGTAAACATTCTCGCAGTCGAACAGCCATGCGCACGCGTTGGCTCTTTGTTAGGGTAGAGCCAATAAATGTAGTTGTGCCTAGAACAGATCGTTATAATAAACAATTTGTAAATTTAATACTCATTCACTACAATTAAAGAAAAAGTACATCATAGCATAACTCAATATTGTATTTGTTAATTACCTATAATACCTAGTATTCAAAACCTAGATATCCTACTAATATTATAAACGCGAAAGGTTGTAAGTATGGATGTATAGATATATGGATGTTTGTTACTTTGTCACGCAAAAACGGCTGATCCGAGATGGCTGAAATTTGGGGGAAAGGGAATAAGAAATTGGATATAATCGTAACATTATGTGGGTTTACCTACGGTAAATTATTACAAAAGTTATTTTAATGAACTTACAAAAATTTCGTACCGACAGTACTTTACTAAAGATGTACAGTATTTTTTTAAATCAAGTAACGATGAAGTATTTTATGTAAAATATATAAATAAAAAAAAATGTTTCGCATCAGTTTGCCTGCAAGCGAGGTGTACGTACGAGCGTCAAATTTTTGCAGCCAGCGAACCGTGCCGCCCCTGACTCACAATAAAGCGTTAAACTGAACGCTTACATTCAAATTCAAATTGTCCCCCTAGTCGTTCCAAAAACAAAATGACCAAAATATGCACTTGTCTACTAATACCATTGTGAGCCTTTTTTAAACCTGTTTGCCTTTTTTGCCAGTAATATTCAGTTTTATCAATGAAATAATTACTACTAATACTTTCTCGTAGGTAGTATAGTAGCCTCGGTTAAATTAGTAATATGCATATATGTAATTTGCAATACAGGCATCATATAAACTAAACTAGCGGCACGCTATGATGGCCGTTTGGACATTTGTCCGCTCATGAAGTTTCATAAAAATAAATACTAAGTTTGAAGGAGTAAATTTCTGTTCTTTATTGTCAATAGTCTCACTATTGCAGTGCAGTAATTTACGACACAACTTGGCATTTTAAATTGTGGTGGATTCTTAGTTGGGATTTAGGTGTCCCAGTTTGTTATAATTATTGCTGTACTGAAATAACAAAAACTGACTTGAAAGCATATCCTGAGAAATGTTTTGAAATTAATGAAAGATACAATATAACTTACCCATGTGGGGAGTCAATAAGTTGAGTTTAATAATATTTCAAAAAATCTATGTACTTATGCGAATTGATATTTTAACAGAAAGTTAACACGATGTTAATAGCCCACTAATGCTTGAGGCGATGTTTCTTTCCGACCCAATTTTCTGAGTGATGAAATGAAAAACTGAACGAAACTGAACAACATTATCATTAATTCTTCCGTATTCCTCCTTTTAGTGACAGATTAGTTTATGGCGATCGTAACTCTAGCACTAATAAAAACCAAATAGAGTTAGTTAAATAAAAGTTGATATCTAGCAACGTCGCTTAAGGGGCTGACGTCTTCACATCATAAAAAAATATATACTTTTGTAAAACATAGATTTGTATTATATCTAAAAACTTGCTGTAGTTATCGGTTAGGTAGGCACGCAGTTTTTTAAATATTGAATGGAATAATATTCGAAGCCCTATTTTATAACCCTTTTCTGTATAAATCATACTCATCGTATGGCATTCTAATTATACCGCATAATAAAATTGCATATCTACCACATTATTTCATTTTTGTCGACTATATATTTACATATACACGAATAAAACGACAAAACTAACAATATATGACTTTTGAAAAATAAACCCAAAACACCGTGATTCCCAAACCCGAGGGGGCTATCTCAAAACCTTATGAGAAATGCCGTATGACCCCCCTACACCGCGGGGGGGGGGGGGGGTATAAAAAGAGATTTACGCACAGAGAAAAATGAAATTGACTATGACAAGTAAAATTTTTGCAAACACAACTAGGTCTACGAATATTATAATATACCCTGAAGGGTATATTTTATGGAATAGTATTTTTTCATTTCAAAATAATTTTACCTGCTTCCTAGCTAAGATATTTAGGACTATTGACAGCAGTAGGTCAGGGGCGTCAGTCATCATCTTAACAGCGAGTGTTGCTATACGTATAACGACAAAAGGATGCCATGGAAATGTAGAATTGTTGCATCGCCAAACTGTGTATCACAATTGCTCATAAAAAATAATAGCTGTACTTCATTTGTGGAGTTTTGGTTATATGACATTCTTGATGTATGAAAAGCTTTTTGTTTGTAAACAAAATTTAAGCAGAAAAGTAACATAGGTACCTTTTTTTTCGTGCGGAAATCCCTTCGGATACCCCCCCCGCCGGCCAGCGGGGGCGGTTATGTCGGGCTTAAACCGACTAAAACCGCACACCATATCGGGTCTACAGACGCCGGGGTGTAAGGTTACCCATAGAGCATATCCCTAATGTTTAAATACTGGCAATTTACGAAATACAATATTGCAATATAGTAATTATTTAAAAAAAGAACTCCTTATTTTTTTTAGGATATCAGAAAGTAGGTTATATATATATATATACATTATATTTACATTATATATATATATTATATATATATATATACATTATACAGTTGATACAATATGGGCACTTATTGTTGCATTATAGGGACTGCTTTAATGTGATATTTTGTCCCTAAACTAACCCAAACGCACAGTGTTACACTAAATGATGGCACCGACACTGAACTTAACCTTATACAAATGAATTAACATACAAAAGTACTGAAACTGCAATTCATTTGAATGTCTAATGAACGCCTTTATATTTATTTTCTTAAACGAACAGTTTGCGATATTCATTTGAATTTTTATTACTTACCTGAAAGTTAAACGTGTCGAAGTTCTTTTTTGTGTTAATTATGCACAGGTTACCATAATATACTAGGACATTAATTTCATGTCGTTTAGATAACACAAGGTTAGTAGACTACAGCCAATTTATTAGCCTGTAATTTTATAGTATTTTTTGCATCTTTAACTTGTTGCAATATGAAAATTTATGTTACGTTTAGAAATAATTTGTTCATAAAACCGCAGTCGCCATTTTGTACAGTCTCCAAACGGCTAGTATGCCGCCCACGTGCTGTAAACAAACATTAAAATTTTGAAAATAGAACTGGGTGAATTTTCCTCGCGCAGATTTTTCTCACGGGAGGTGGTACGCGCACGCGCGTAGGCGTTGGGAGGTGTTCGCCAATCGTCTACGCCCCACGCCTCGCGTACACACGCCTCGACACTGAGCCGTACTGTCTCCTTTACTACATACCAGAATCGTGCCCAAACGTTGAGCCAATATGGTGAATAAAAAAAGATATTTTCGATAATTGCACCTATCATAGCAAACTCTTTCAGCCGACGCTCTGTGAGCCGTCTGTGTTGCCAAACATGAACACGAACGTTGGAAACATTTTTGTGTACACAACTATCCGTCCACAACTGTCACGTATCATTAGCTGTGAGCCCATAATGTTTAATTACAAAATACATTCAGCATTTAGTTCAATATATTTGCCTTAATTAGTACCTACCTAAGGAGATTTCTAAATTAGCAAAAAATATCCCGTCATGGTACAAATATCTATGTAGAGAACTGTGTGGTGAGGTTTTTCTCGGTCGAACCATCTAAGGCGAAGTCACTTAAGGTTTTTTAAAGGATTAAGCAATTTTATCACATATGTAATCAGAGTATATCTGTCTATTACTGGTCTATGCATATTATGAGAGACCGATCTACCTACGTCGACTTGCAAGTAACTATTGGCAACTATCAGTCTATGATACATGCTTCCAATCAAATTATCAGCGATGAAATAAGAACTTGGTTTATCGCCATAGTAGTGGTTCGTAAATAAGACCGAGGCAAACTGAAATCGAGAGCCTATTTTTCAGAGCAGCAGATGACAACTCTATAAAGAGCTTTGCAAACAAACAAACGAATTATTACTATTTATAACTGTCTATTTATGTCATAATTACTTTTTACTTTTAATTCTGTTATATCAATCATCATCAGTATCGGTGTCATGTCAGTAAATAAAAAAAGTCATGACTACTACATATTTTAATATAGTCATAACAAATACGTACGCCTCAACAGAAAGTCATACAATATGAGCCGGTGCTGCGAGCGACGAGCTGTAATAGCGTTTTAATTGAATGGTCGGAGGTCAAATCACTTGTGGACCCGCGTGACCCAGCCTCGACACCGCTCTATCCAGAGCAGACTCATACATAGACATCTCGAGTCAACTCCTACAGTCACTGTCATACATGAACGATGAGAATTGTTACTAATATGTCATTCATTTATTTTAGTCTACTAATACTGAATTGTTTTTATTTTATATTTATTTATAAAATATACAATAAAGTACATTAAAATACTAAAATCATGTACTACTTACTAACTTATAGGTAGTCACTACATACAAAATAATAACTCAATAATCTACTTTTTTAGCATAGACAATACAAAATATTAGCTAAGCACACATATTCTTATATAAATATGAAATATAGTAATATTCTGGTAAATATTACATAACGCTGTCTAGACCCAAACTAAGCATAGCTTGTTGTATGGGTTCTAGAATGCGGGTAAACATACTTAGTAATTGTTTTTTGTAAATACAAATTATCCATATAATCAATCAGAACTATTCAAATATAGACATATTCATGCATATAAATATTTGCACTGAGCTGGAATCGAACCCGTGACCTCCGGCATAGCAGTCGAACGCTCTACCGTCACACAGATCATCATGTTCTTAGTAACTTTAGTCTCTACATCTCTACAACGTTGCGATAATAATTGACGACTTTTCTAGAATTCAATTTTGAACAAACAATACCTTGACTTTGAAGAGGATGCTAACCCGGTCACGGTATAGGTGTATACACATAAATATCTTTAAATTGTCTGACGTTTCGACCAGGTTGCACTGGCCGTACTCACATGTCACCGCGTTGTTCCCATAAATATAATTGTGTACTTAATGTTTTTAATACAAAAAATATTATACCGTTCGATCGCTGTCAGCTTAGTCATGCGAAGTTAATCTTCTTGACTATGGTAATTTAAAAAAATACAAGTTAGACAAATAAATGTGTAAAACTACGTAGGTAAACTGTAAATTTTATTGTTACTTTTCGCTCTAACATCATAATTCAGTGAATTTTCAGTGACGAGTTTTTTTGTGAATGCCGTTAGCGCTATATGTAGCACACCATAATCACCATTGAAACTCTTGAAGCAGTATTATTCCTTATTACGTAATCTTTTTTTTTTCCTTCTATTACTTCTTTATGCAAAATGTATCAACCTGTTGCAATACTTAATAAATATAATATGCGGAACACACAGCTAATACTATAAAAGCTCAACTGCATGCGTGCACGCAACAAACTGCACAATCTATTGCTATTGTTCACATAAACAAGCCGCCGAATTGTTAGCTCTTGTTATACAAGCTCGCATTGTTCCACATTTGAAACGTGCGTCCCGCGTCACTCGATTCGCCGAAGCATCCATTGTCACCGTGTTTGTTGATGCGCGCGCGATCCGTGCAAAACCGCGCAAAATCTCGCGAATACTTTGGCACAAATCAAAACATGCATTGATACGCGGGAACGAACCAGTTCTTGAACGCATCACAATGTTGCAACTGGCCGAATATACGAATATCTTTACTTCATTTTACCTAAAAAAAGTGTCTATTTTTAAGGTTCCGTTCCGTACCCAAATGGTAAAACGGAACCCTATTACTAAGGCTCCGCTGTCCAGCCGTACGTCTGTAACAGACGTACGGCTACGTACGGCGGCGTACGGCATGTGGGAAAATTTCAACTGACTAGCTATCACGGTTCATGAGATACATCTCATGAACCGTGATAGCTAGTCAGTTGAAATTTTCCCACATGATGCATTTTTATGGCCTCTTTAACAACAATTAATACTTAAAAATAAAATAAAATAAAAATTTAAGAGGCGCCCATACAGGTAGATTGGCAACAGGTAGATAATGGTACGGAATAACAAGTAGATAATGCTGAGCGAGTGCGAATCGCACTTGGCTGGTTTTTTTATAATTGATAGGCTCATGTTTGACCACTTTCTCACCTGAGCGATAAGTAATGACGTGATCTCTGATGAAACGCGCTTGTCTAGAAGCTACATATTCACTGGACACTTCAAGATTTTCGGGTTATGGCTTTCCGAAAACACAGACTCGGGCAGGGAGTTAAACTCCTCAGCTGTACGCACAATGAACGTATTGGCAAACGTTTTGTACTTATGAGCAGAAAATCCATCATAAAACTCAACGAAGATACAGTATTAAAAAACTATAAAGTTACTTTTACATACAGTAGTGCCGTTAGATTATGTATGAGCCCCCGCTGTTATCGTAAATTCACTTAATTTGGAAATATTAAAATCCACAATCGAATTAGTGTTTGTCTGTATTCCAAATATGCGGGTGTCCACTTTCCAATTAAGATGGGGTCGACAGTGCGACCGTTTGACCCGCGTCGGTCGTCTTCTGTCGTACTACAATAGACTCGACTCCCAACACTTGATTATTATTTGCTGTATGAACTTATAGACTGCCGAGCTATCAATTAATGTCACCCGACATCCGTTTATCTTGCAAATAAGCACTCTTGTGAGTATTAGTCTTCTGAGTCTCAGACCTGCATATTTTATTAATATTAATAAAATCAAAACCTATTAACATTCACCGATCAATATCAAGTCTGGTTGTTCCAGTATACCGAAAACTAGATGTTGTCTGTGGCTCCGCCCGCGTGAGGCGTAAGTATATACCTATACCCGGGATAAAATGTAGTAGTAGGTATCTCTGTGACAAAATTGCATCCAGATCCGTTCAGCCGTTCTGTAAATGAGTAATAAGCATCCATCCATATGTCGCATTTATTAGTAGTAAGATAAGATTTCATATAAGTTTGTATTATACTTTAGTTGTATTTACTTGTAAATCTAATTGAAGTATGCTAGGTTATCTTCGATTATCTACGCGACCAAAATGAACTAAATCAAACCTTATATTTAGGAGAGAACATGATAAAAATGTAATCTTAACGAATAAAAGATAAATGTAATGCGGTCGGTGTCATTGAGGCGTGTAGGGTGACAAATTGAACGCGACAATCGAGTTAGTTGACCCGAGAGGCCAATCTGTGCTGTACACTACAGTGTATGATTAACCACACAAACATATAATAGTCACTCGTATCATTATTTCACATTTATGGCATAGATGATAGATTTACAACGGTGGTATATTTAAAATAAATAAAAATGTATCACTTTAAAAATATTTTTAAAATTCAACTCTAAACCAAATGTCTTGCATCGGTTTTAAAGAATCTAGTTAAATAAATATACGATTTTATTATCCTACTTACATAAAGAACATAATCTACGGTGTACTTCACATTAATCGGTCTATAACTACATGTTACTACACTGGTGCTTATAAACGCTCTCCACATCGGTGATGGCATTCATGTCTTGGATAGTCGAGAATTATTAATCAGAATCTGAATACTCCAAATTTATCAGGAAAATCCCAAAATGCTTCATCCAGCGTCGATAAAAGTATGTGTATTTTGTAATGTATCTGTGTAAATTCAAGTAACGAAGATCTGAACGAACATAAAATCTGTCTCAAAACGATTTTTTCCCTCTGGACGTGAGGTGTTTTTTTTTTTATATTTAGGACACGTCAATTTGACTGCTGGTAACCGTCCTAGTAATTTATTCACTAGCCTAAATCTGCGACTTCACCTGGTTGGAATACGGAACCCCTTTCAGTGACCAACAGAAACCTTTATGCCATTCCTGGTCATACTTTACATGTGTGCTAAACTTCACCCGTTTTTGCGTCTTTAAGTAACAAACAAGCAATCTCCAGCAAAACAACGTGAGTTAAGCCTCTGTCTGATGTCCACAACTTCAAATGTAATTTATGCTTTCCACTGTGTTGAGAGCGTCTGTACGTTACTCGGCTATTGTCCTCCAATATTGGTTGAGCAACTAGACGCATTGAATGCGACTACCTACGATACAAAGGAACGTTCAACCATCAATAAGACTCTCATTTTTACGGCCTATTGGAATTAATGAACTGTATACCAGTTAATAGGCGAATAATATGATTTGATTGATTGAATTACAAGGCTAAGTAGTCTAGATTGTATCTTATTCGTACAGAAATTTGATGCTACGTTTTCGAGTATATCGTATAACGTATATCGAACTGAGTGAAAATCGAGCAGCCTGTCTTGGTTTTGCACAGGAAAATTTCTTATTTGCGCCCTTAGGAATAAAGTATCCAAAAATCTCTCCTCAGTGGATGCTGACAAAATAAAAGAAATCAATAATATGAATTTCGGTTTCTCTTCTCTGATCAATTTGATCGGAAAGGGGAAACCGACGTTTAGATAAGTTTGATGACGAGTTTAATGCTTAAAAATGAATTACATTAACTTCACAATGTAAATGTATGTACTGCTTGAACTACTGCGTCTCATTATCAAACTATGCAATTTTTTTCTATCATTGATGGGCTCACGTTTGAACTCTATCTCACCGTGTTAAGTGATGATGTGATCTACGACGAAACACGTTTGCATAGAAGGAACCTATTCATTCGAGACTTATAGCTTTTAAATTCAATTTTAAATTCCAGGTTATAGCTTTTAGGAAACACAGACAAACGCCAACTCAAACTAACTCTAACTTTATGGTTGGTATATCATCAGTTCGTCATAAACAGTTGAGTTAACGTTGCAAACTATTCGTCAGTAAAGTACACGATCAATTTGACAGTTATGTTTGTAAATGTGATTTTCATTAGGTCCAATTCGTCGCCCCCATCGTGACCAATGTTTCTGAAAATCATAGTTGATGGCTTGATGCTTGATCCGACAAGTTGACGATACTCATGTTCTGAATTAGTCTCATAAGTGGGACTGAAGTTTAATGCATTTATAAGTTGGCAACATATTTTTTTAAGCTATTACATAGGACAACACGAATTTTGTCTTTAATAAGAGAATATGAAATTTTGATACATTTATCGATAAATTAAATTTTTAAAAATACGACCTGAAAAAGTTTGCTTTTGTATCCAGGGAGAACGGTCCCCCATCATATTTCGTTGTATGGGCCCTGATAACAGCGTTCGAAAGACATGAAATTTAAGACCAAACTTTTTAAGGAATATAGGTATTTTTTCTTCATTTTAAAGTAAAATGAATAGAAAAATCATAAAATAAGTTTTAGGACAAAAACTATTTTATTATGTCGCGTTATGGTATAAATGCAAAAGTTTAAATGAATGGACGTATGGGTGGATGGTGGTTTGTTACTCAATCACGCCAGAATAGATCAACTGATCAGGATGAAATTAGGAAGAGCGACAGATATATAGATATTCGGCTACTACTTTATTTCCCGTAATGGGTTCGTATAGGTCGCGAGAAAGGAACCAGTAATTCAAGATGGTAACTGGGGGTAAGTCCATTGCCGTATTGTTAGCAGGTAAAGCGGTCTTCTAAACAATACATATATCCACAAAATACAAATTTGACGCAATATATAAAGCGTGTGAAACTATTTTGTGAATTAACTGCTTATATAACATGCTAAACAACATTGTCTTATCTGCATAATCTGTATATTAATAAATAAATTAGTGCCAATGATAAATTAGTTAAAAACTCAAAATAAACATACTCTATGACCGTGTGAACTTCTGTCATATTGAAAAGCGTATTATTAAAAGATAAATATTAATCACCACGAGCCCAACAATTTTTAATAACCATATCGGCCGACCCCTTTTTCACAGAACATATTTAATAAAGCGAAATGAAGATGTTTACTGGTACTTAACCCTTAACCCTTGGATGGTATTTTAAGTAGCAAGTTCATCTATTTGTATCGGTATATATTAGGAATGGTTTACAGGGGTATAAACAATGTTAACAGTTTTGTAGTTAATCATCAGCATCTTGATCAAATTACGATCAATGTGGGTGCATGTAAATTAAGTATCAATTGTAAATAAATTAATATTCAAACGATGTATCAACTGCTTAATCATAATGTTAGAAAAATGCACATGGAAAAAATATGGTATCATTTTCCGTTAGAACACTCGTAGTAAACGTTATTGTAATTGTACCCACATCGCGGTCACGCACAACGAAATAAGCATAGCCAATTATGGTTCATTATAACTACCGAATGTTCACTTCGTGTTCAACAGATTGAACTTTAATGTATTTGTCTTTCAAAAATTTAACCAAAAAACTTGCTAACCAAACAGCAAACTATCATTCATTTTTCAGATTGCTATCGATATTATTTTAAGAAAAGTTAATTACTCGTTTTTTCTCGTTTCAAGGTCAAAACTCCTAAAATTTAACAATATTGAGTTTTCGCCAAATTTTTTAATTATTGTTACTCTATTTCAAAGAGTACACATAATTTGACTCCTACTTTTAAAGACATTCAGATAAGTGTAACATTAGTAAATTATAATTTAGATTAATTTAATTCAAGACCAATGTCACGCCATGCTGATAAGTTATGTATTATTACTACTAATGAATCGATTAAAAACATCTGTAATTTATTTTATAAAGCCCCACCTAAAAGCTACCGAATGTTAACATAAACATTGACATCAAACCAAAGTATTTAAAAGTAAGAGACTACTTAAATAATAGCTCTTGTTAATAAAATTTTCTTATTTATCTTACCAATTTAGCTTGACATATTTATACAATATTTCATGATCATTTAAATAATTAGACTAAAATGTTAATTTTATATAATTATGCTAATGTACTATATCACATTTGCATACCCCAAATGGAAAGGACCGTAGGAAGGAAGGTATCACCGCAACTTAAAATTGTACAAGTATTCGACAAATAAATAAATAAAATAAATGTACCTACATTTAATTCTTGAACGGATATCTATATTTTTAAATCGCTTGAAATAATATCAATATACTTAGTCAAATTAATGCTGATCGACATTAAATTTGAATAAATTATGACAACATGAAATCCCGTGATAACAAAGACTATCGAGTGTGACCCTAAATAGCCACAAAATCAAGCAGAATTATCTGTTTCGGGTGAGCGGTTTACGTGAGAACCATCCCGGGTTTTATAGGGTGGCTTTAGCCGAACGGGTGGTAGATTCGACCGAGTGGGTGGTAGGTGCGGGAGGCGCGAGGGTGGGAACACTCGGGGTAAGTGGGGTACCGGGCCGGAAGTGCCTGCATTAGATCGTTCCGCGCACCTGTGGGAATGTTCACCACTATTTGTGTAATACCGGTATAGCAACGCCGCGCGACGTTCTAAACAATCTACCAACTCCTTGAACAATTATACTGTTGTACTTTAACGTGCGTCGTAAACTGTAGTTAGAAAACTAAGAGTGTTAGTAAGTTATGACGTCACAGCTTTGCATTTTATTCATCTCATTAGGTATACAGAATTAGGAGTACACTTCAATGTTTCCTTTTCTTTAACAGAGGCTGTTATAATATCAAAAGACAAAGAACATTGATGTGAAAAAAATGAACGTTTCTACCATTACGTGACAAATACATACTATCAAAATGAAAAATAGCGAAGAGTGTTTAGACTGATTCGAAAACAGACTATTAAATAAACAGTGTGATATTTATTGATCTTATGTAAAGTTAAGTAAATAGTGTAAAAAGAACTTTGTAAATACAAGAATAAGTGTTGAAAAGACAGTATTAAGTAGTCGGCCTGCTGGTGGGTTGTGATTCGTACTTCAAGAGCCTGCAGCAGACACTCATCGAGGCGACGGCGGCCATCGCAGGCATGGGAATCAAAGTCATGATGAAAGCTTTCAATAAGCCAAAAGGTATGTTGACTGGGACCATATTCCCTACACACTATGAGAAATGTACTAAATACGATGTCACGAAATTTTTGAAGGGTAGATATTTATTTTAAGATGAATATTGATATTGTGAGAGACCAAAGTCCTTTACATTTTCTTGAGCTTTTGGAACTCACGCTAACTCATTTATCATTTGATGTATTTACAAAAATCTAACTTTCTTAAAAAATGTAAGTACACTAACTTACGGTTTTATAGCTACTACTAATGTAGTAAACGATCCCCTGAAAGATACTGTTACCGTGACTTATGAACACTTGTAACCACCTGCAGAAAGAAGTAGCAGAAAAAAAGAGGCAAAACATAAGTAAAGGAAGTCTCCAGCACGCCTCACAAATCAGAATACAGCATTCTGATACTTAAAATAGAAGCCAAGTGAGAGAGTAATAGGTACTTCGCCGAGCAAACTGACCCAGTGTTACGGGTCACCTTGAAATACGGAGGATCGGTACCATCAAAGAAAATTTTCAAGTCACCAACAATAGAATCAATTCTCAAGATTAGGTATAGGTACTCAAAGGATATTTTCTGACACCAAGCACTTGGAGGTTTTCGGTTTTTATTAACCATGTCAGCTACAAGACGTACGTGTATCAACGAATCGCGATGTGTGATCGTCGCGATGCGGGCGGCACGATGACGCAACTCTGCAACGCTCTCGGTTTCGCGTGCACTTGTCCCGAATGTGAACACGCCGTAACCGATGGAAAAATATGAAAACGTTCATTTTCTAAATTATTAGCTACGAATAGCATAAGTTTACAGAATATCGACTAGTTTATGTTTCGCTGTGTTGAAATTCTTTGAAATCATGCAGCGCTACACGCAGCAAAGATGTTATGAAATGCTTGTATTCAACATTGTAAATCCATAAATACCAACCGGTGAAGTAAGAAATGAGTACTAAATAGGTACTAAAATATTACGTTGTAGTGCAGTAGAAAGCTGGTTCCATTAATTTTAAATAACATTCCGTTTAAGCAATAGGCTTATTGGCTATACAATTGTTTCAATACGATGCTTTGCCGAATGATACGTTAATATAAACCAATAATACGATAAATCATTAATGAACCTAATGCAACAAGTAAGTACCTACAAATTTTCTTCAGTATCTATTTCGAAGCGTGATGTGTCCAGCAGTAGCTGTGCACCGTTGTGCAACGATGCCCATTACCGTAATTATGACTTGCTCCTCGCGCATGCTCTGATGATCTTGAAAGTAAAGACCTTGCTGAGTGCGTGCTCACAACCTGAGAACTAAAAACAATGTTTGTATACAAACTACTGCTGCTCGTTAATCGACCATGCGATCAAATATATAGTCACTTGACGTTAGTTATCTTACCACACCACATTTGAGAACTATATAATATGAGGTCTTATATATTATGTAGGTACCTTTTTTTTCGTGCGGAATTCCCTTCGGATACCCCCCCCCCCGCCGGCCAGCAGGGGCGGTTATGTCGGGCTTGAACCGACTAAAACCGCACGCCATCTCGGGTCTTCTGACGCCGGGGTGTAAGGTTGCCCATAGAGCATATCCCTCGCAGTAGAGCATATCCCTCGCAAATTACCTAAGAAAACAAAATGAGATAAAAGTATGCAGCTCTCCATTTAAATTCCTAGAACAAGAACCTAGAACATTGCTAATTGAATCTAAAATGAATTTGTTTAATTGAACGCCATAAACTGAAGTAACATTTCTACGTTTCCGACCCAACATTACTTAGAAGTAAGTAGACCTCTCGTATCGTTGTGTGTCCGTGCACCGCGTGTCTGAACACCGGACGTGTCACCTCAGAGCTAACAAGCTAAACTATGTAGCCCGTCGAAATGCAGTAACTTAGGACTCGAAGGTTTCTCATACGACGAACAATGTCGGTATCAATGAGGCAAACAACGGATTTACGACTCAACACATTCTTTGGACCATAAAAAGTCATAACAATTTACGGACACAACAAAGAAACAGTGGCATCTAGTACGGGAGCTAATAACGCGGAGAGCAGCAGCGGCGCATGCGCGGGGGCGTCCATTCACGCCGCTGATTGGCCCATCCGGTGCGCGCTCAATGAGATGATGCGTGCGCGCTACCGTCGCACCACCGCGCCCGCGCCGCACCGCCTCTGTCATTGAGCAAAGATCCATTGCCTACGTTCGTGATCAACGCAGGCAGAGATCACTGAAAGATAAGTGACTATTGTTAGATTCTCCACCTCGGAAGGTAAAAACGATGAGCTGCTCTGATATGCTAGTAGTTGTGTTTATAGCATAGGAAAACACAATGAATTCATTTTTGTGTTAGTCTAGTAGTCTACTGATGATTTCAAAGTATTTTTAATTTAATTTGACCTAACAGAAATTGAGGATCAGTTGAACGTAACGAATTTTAATGCATCAAAAATACAACGCGTACGCAAAACGTTTATTTTCTGCGTGAGTGAGCAGGAAACGGTTTGTACAATAACATTTTACCGCATTATGGCATAACCCTCCTCCACGCTTCAATGAGTGGAAGGGTGACATCGGTAAGCGAATGGTTGATACTTCAGAATAGGTGGATAAATTTATTAGCGTACAAGTTATGAATTATATTATGATTTCTTTGTCTTATTAAGTATTTCCGCACGGTGCGAGAGATATGCTCTTTGGGCAACCTTACACCCCGGCGTCTTAAGAGCTCTCTTAAGGCGTGCGGTTTTAGTCGGTTCAAGCCCGACATAACCGCCACCGCTGGCCGGTGGGGGGTATCCGAAGGGATTTCCGCACGAAAAAAAAGGTATACCTGCACGGGTATCACCCATCCAGCACTAGCAGTGAAATTGAACTGTCTTAAACCACATTTATTATTCCTGGCTATTATATATAAAAAAAATCATCTGTATCACATATGGCAAAAATTCTACCTAAATATTTTGTAAATATTCATTTATGTAAATTAATACAAAGACTTAAATAGATTTTCGCCAATTATTGCTCCAATTACATGCAAAATATGAGCTTAGCAGAAAGAACGTTAGTAATAACGTTCAGTGTAATTATAAACAAAAGAAGGTGATTTGAATGCGAACCTGCGCACACGCCGTTTACGTCACGCGACGTTCCAAGTTCAAATGGTGAACAATGGGTTCAGTAAAAATGGTTCGAGCTTTTGTTCTGGGTGGCTATTGTAGTGTGCCCAGCTATAGGCTTACTATCTGCACTCTTATATATTTCCATATGTTTTCACATACTTATATCTACTGCTGGGCTGCGATGATATCCTTAAACACAACGGTTCCATTAAAATTTATAAATTCTAAATTAAGTTATCATCATCCTCCATCTAAATTAAGTATTGTGCTATAAATCTATCACCAAGAAAAGAAGATTATCAAACCAAATCGGTTTATTGGGTTGCCTTAGAAGTCTACCCAAGTGTGTATCTAGTCTTGTTGTTTGCAAGATTTTTTTACAAGCTTTGAATGATCTGTGTTGACTGTTAAAAGTATGATTTTCTTGCAAACAGGAGTAATTGTTCCAGCCTCACTTTGCAATACAATATAGCTACTATAAAAACCAAAAATGTATGTAAAACATTTTCAATTACTTCCAAAATATCGTTCGACAGTTCCGAGCGATGGAATCGCGTTCCAAATTCTAAATGAATAAGAAACTTGAGTGAACACAAACATTTTACACTAGGTACAGCGAAAGTAACTTGAAGGAAGTAGAAAACAATTACCATGTATAATTCTATGTGTAGATAAGCGCAACATAATGAAGCTATTACGTTTGTTTATCGGTTACCGCTCTAAGTAGCCTAACGCAACAAGTGTCCGTTGTTCAAAGTTCCCCTCCGAACAACCCTTGTCCACCACCTGTTGTGAAACAATCGCACTCAGAATTTACATATCATGAAATTGTTTTAAACCACACTTAGCTTACAAGTCATTTTTGTGTTCGTATGCTATTTACATGAGAAATTCTTTACAGTAAATTTTGCAACAATATTTAAGTATGTTTGAAGTTTACTATATATAGTCGCACATGGTTTAACACCACACATTGTGTGTATTAATTACGATACGTATTGTTAAATCCATGTGTACCTTTTTTGTTACACTTTTAATTTAGCGTTGACGTTGTATTTTACAAATACTCAAAAAAAAAAAAGAAATAATTCGGTAACTTTTTATTTTACTATATTGGTGTTATTTACATGGAGACTTGGTGATGAGTTTGTAGCTTCATTGGTTGCTGATATTCATAAATTTGTGGTAATGAAATCGGTTCACAAACAAAATTCAATCTTAAACTAGACCAAGAAAATTGCTTCATTTTCGAGAATTTATAATGAAAGTCATCCCACCATCAGAGTCGAACAAAACGATTTTACCCCTCCATGTTCTAAACCGATTTCTAAAAACAAATGTCGAATCACCAAACTGAGTAGGTTAATTATCACTGAATGTAGGAAGGTTGAGTCCTCATGGTTTGACCACGGCAGAGTCAGTAGCCGCATCTCCGGTCCTTTGTGCAGTTATCTACGCTATTCACAATTCTCTCCACTAGCCAAAGAGTACACAACAACACTTATATTCTGTTTATATTATTCAACCTCTGCCGAAGACCTCGATGACTTGGTGAATTCAAACGTTTCAGTCGGTTTGAGAGTGTGCAATATTGGATTTAGGTATCTACACAGTACACGCTATGACTGACTATGCGGATAGCAGAATAAAGGACGCTGCATACGTAACAAGATAATACCTCGGACGGGACGTGACTACCTTGTTCAAAAATTGAACGTGGTGTTAATGCATTTACACACAGTATGTGTATATCACGTGAAAGTGACTCGGATCTAACGTGCTTGTGTGGTGAACAAGGAAAGATTGATATTTTATTTCAAGAATTGACTTTAATTATACAATACAATAGAGAATAAATAGAGAGATAGTTAGGTAATTATCACACCCGCTGTACCAATATGGATGACTTGAATAAATTGGCCATATGTAAATCACAGTTGATACATTTACTAAAGATACCCAGAATCTAAGACTGATCTGACTTTAATCTGACTTGATGGTATGATAGCCAATGCTCTTGTACATACCATCCTGGAATGCTGGAAATTTGGTTTCCGGGTTTGAGAAACGGTGTTCATGTGGTTTTTCGTCTCCTTTTCTCACACTGTGTTGAGTTTTGTGCCTTTTAATTAATTCTACAATTTAGAGTTAAAATATAACTGAGTAATTACGTAGCACCCGTAATTTTTCCCAAAACTGCTTCAATAAACTGTACTGGCCGTACAATCACGGAAACAACACAGGATGATTGGTAATTGAAATAAGTGGTTATACTATACAGGTGGACGCTGTCGCCCATCCACTTAGTGACAATACCGTCAAACGTATGGCTGTCATCGGATACTACGTGATAATTAAACCAAAATCACTCAGGATTAATTACTTTAATCACGGAAACGGAAGTCTTGTCATAATAGTTTTTGTGCAACCGAAACATACCATTCCAGAACTTAATGTCAAGCTCGGCTGTTATTCGTACCACCATTTCTTGGCATTAATCCCGACAGATAATTACAATCAGCTTCATTCATTGCTCATGATATAAACAGAGTAATTGCAATAATTTTCTGCTCAACGAGAATTCTGTATTTAAACTGCTTAAGTTAAAAACATATATGACAAGAAAATTTGCTGTTTATTTCAAAATATCTACGGATCATCAAATTTGTCTCAAATTATTATCGTATTATTTGCCTGGAATCCCGAACATCGAGGTGAAGATACTCCGGAAACTTTATAACTGTCAAATAGAATTAACGTAGGTATGTTTCTTGTTTAAAAAAATAACCTTGGTACCAACACTCGATCGTTAACAACCTCGAAGATGTTGCATATTATAACTGTTAAAAACTGTTTGGTTGACACGGCTGTTCTATTACTCTTTAAATTTGAAGAAGATAAGTTTTAATGTACTTTTTATTTACCAAGTTCTTTGATGTGAGATATCGTCGTTAATTAATTCGAAATAGTTTTGCTCTTCATGTTATTTAGAGTAATATTGCGTTTTCGTGAGAGAAAATTTGTGTGTATTGCTGCATGTATCGTGTGTTAGATGAAATTGTGTGACTCGACGCTATATACAAGAGCTATGGGTAGTAACATAATAATTGAAATATTTAACACAGCAGGGCTAGTTTTGTTCGAGCGCGTTGACAATTCACACAGTACGTGTGTTTAAATCGTTATCATGCTGAATGATGAGTGTTGACGTTCGTTTAATTAGAATTGCACTCCAGGCCTAACAATCAGTTGCGTGTATTAATTTTCTTGTAGATTGCAGCAGAAAGCACCTGCAATCTTAAACATCTCTTCTCGATTTAGGTTATAAAACATTCTTCGATAAATGCTCAGTAAACCATTACTTAAGCGCAAAAACACATTAGTTTTATAGTGAAGTACATAAAAACTTAATTTGTTTTCGAAGTTATTGATAGACAAATAAATTGTCTATAACGCCGTGCAGTTTTCTTTCTGCAGTGAACACTAAATACAGCCTTTGTAAACATAAACTCTCAAGGCGAAATTGAAGTAAGGTACACTTCGTTCTTGTTATCTACTTTTACAAGCCAAGTTATCAAAGCCTTAACAAGCTCCCAATGGCAGAAAATACAACCAGAGCGCTCAATTCTTGTCTCATTATAGTATATATTCATTATTGTAAAAAAAAAAATCCTATGCACAATAATCGTGAGTCAGGTGCAGCTGCACGAGATGTATAGTGAGAGTAAATCACTGCGCCGGAGTGCAACAATTAATGCCGGCGTGATTCGCAACTCGCAGGACTTGTCCACCTTGCGCATGTCGACGATTTCTCGTGTTTTTATCGCAAGCTCTTATATTACTATATTTATTTAACTCTCTTCTTAACACACCGTATAATAGAAATCGATATAACGGTTATAATTTTGATAGTTTGACTAATTAGAAAGACCTAAATATGTTAATACTGTGTTCTAATCTTTTTGAGTTATCGGATGAAGCTATTAAAAAGATTCACTATAGTTTACTTTATTGTGATCTGAATACAAAATTCTTTGACGTTAATTGAAACTAAAACGACGAACACAGAGAAAAATTTAAATTATATCAGAACGGGGTTCAGCTAGAACAGATCAGAGGCCGAGCGGGCAGCGACCGTGGGAGAGGTGCACAAATCTCCGCATCTCAGAACTGGTCGGCAGGTGCGCAAGCGCTGCACACTCACACTACTGCTTGCGTACCAGAGAACACGCACACACGTGACGCAAACCAGGCGTACTTATGAATGAAGCATACAAACATGCACTATCTACACTATACTCACACATGTACACCTTCAAACCAAATTCAATCTTGCTTGTTTATCTCTGATTTATTTTATTCGAAACCATCAAGTCTCAAAAAGTTGACTATTAATTTGTTCTTCGATGCTGGATTAAATGTCGTAGATAGAGTAATTAATCCTTTGTATAATGGTCTTGATCGACGAGTACCTAAAGCACGTCCACATAAATGATTTCTCTAAGAGTTTACTCCAAATTAATATATTCTGTTTAGGTACGTACGAATTGTATTTGGCCATACGAATATAGTGACTGTGGGTCAATGAGAATATTAAAATGTTGAAGTTGTGTTGTGTAGGGATTAAAAGTTAAACAAATAAAATATATACTTCAATATTATTTTATAATAATTAATTATTATCTTAGTCTTTAATTATTATTTTAATCAATTAAAGACCTGGCATACAAAATAATAATACATATACCAAAAATTTACATATATATTATATATATACGGGTATATATAAAACGCTGGTCAGTGTGCACTTTTTCAGGTTTTCTTTTTGAAAATTCGATGTTATTTGCACCCTTTTGTCAATCAAGTAGGCATGAAACTAGCACTCAGGATTCAAAACAAACACATTGGATAGATCACTACATCATTATTTCCAAAACACACACCGCGAACTCAATGATAATAACAAAATGAAATAAGAATTGAATACAACATGTAGGTTAATATTGAGCTGTTTTTTTTGTTACAGACATCCCGTCGCAGGTGCCGCCGCTCACCCCGGGCACTAACAAGAAGATGGCCGAGGCGCTGAAGGCTACCTTCGCCTCTTGGGAGAAGGAGCAACTGCGCCTCGGCATACCTAAAGGTTAGTAACTCGTTTAGTTTGCCCGCATTTCACTACTATACTTTTATTATGAACTAACCGTTCGTTACGTTCGTTATAAAATGTTGTATATATTAGAAGTGTTTGCCGAAATTTTTCACGTCTCTGGTTATAAGAATATCTCTCATCAGATATCCAAAATATAGATAAACATCAGGGGGTGCGGGTTCGAATCCCGCTCAGTGCAAATAATTGTATGCATGAATATGTATATTTCTATTGGTCTGGGTAGTTCTATGTATAATTCGTATGTAATTACTAAAAATAAATCTAAGTATGTTTATCCACATTCTAGAACCCATAACACAAGCTAGTTAAGTTATGCTTACATTGGGTCTAGATAGCGCTGTGTGGAATGTCGTACAATATTGATTAAATTTGTTTGTACATTGGAGCCCGGGGTCTACTCTCCTAGTCGTCCTTTCCATAATTTAGTATATTATTATATATCTGACACCCCATCCCCGAGAGGAAAGTGTAAGCAGAGCTTCTTCCATCAATCAACAGGTGTACTGGCTTGCAGGTGACGTTGGCTTACGCCCCGAATGTATGGGACTATACTAAGATAGTGAGGCTCCATACCCCGCACCTACCATACATATCTACAATGAAAATAATATTTATGTAATAGAGAGAAAAAATAATAGCTTTGTGTGGTATAAAAAACATGAAGTTAAAGAGAGATAGGTAACCCTAACACAAGTCACTAACTTCAACATACGTTTTATTTTTGAATTAATTATGCTTAAGTATATCATTAACACTTTTCAAAGGCAATTAAATGCAAGACTAATGGAGTTTAAGCCGTAAAACTCATTTAAAGTATATCATTTAAAATTCACGAAATGCATAGATAACTCACACATTGACGTTGTGTTTAATCCATTGAAGAATAAAGAAAACATGCGAGGGCTGGTTTATTTTACACTAATGTAAACGCCGATGGTTCATTTAAGATCAGTACTTTATGATCAGGAAGAAAAGGCAATAAAACCGCATAAATATTAATTTTAGACTTCACTCGTTCGAGATCTGAGGAATGGGAAAAATAATCGTATGTTATTCTTGATGCGATCAGTCAATTTTAATATTAACTGTAGCTGCCTTTAAGTAAGCTAATAAAGTTTGTAATTAATTTCTGTTACAAAGTCGAAGTCGTGAAAATTTAACATCTCGTGTGGTCCGGATACGGAAGATAAAGTGCCCTTAACCCGCGTTAGAATGAAAAAATATTGTCGCCAAACTCTCACATGGTTATGACTAATCATTGCACACAAAAAAATGACGCGATTGGTTAGAGAACTAGCCTACAATTAACAAATTATGTTGATATATGATATATCGCGGCTTGCGATAGAGCGTTGGGCTGGTAAGTCAGAGGTCGCGGTTTCGATTCCCGTTCAGTACAAATATTTTTATGCATCTACGAAAAAAAGTATCTGAGTATGTTTATCTGCATTCTAGAACCCATAACACAAACTAGTTAAACGAAGCTTACTTTAGGTATAGAGATTATTGTAGTTAGAGGGGCTCGTGGCTAAGTGGTAACAGAGTATGTTAACACATTGCAAAAATATAAGCAATACTAGCCAGGTCAGTCGTAATATGGGTGACCATTCTTTACACATTGCCGTGACATTACGTAAGTCTTTACGTTTTTTTTTTATATTTAGGACACGTCAATTTGACTTGACCTCGCCTGATGGTAAGCTGAAGGTAAAGTCTCAGGAAAGAGGGTGACCATTACATATACGTACCATGTTAACAATGGTGGCACTCAGCTTGACGGCCTCATCAGAAGTGGATTGTCGTCGCAGCACCGCGTGACTCACCGCACCGCACCACCGGTCCCACTAGTGCTGCGACCACAATCCCCCTGCCCGGCTATGCACTTGCTGACCCCTGAACGCAATCAAACCGAAATTGGATTACTATGGAGGGTTTTTCGCAAACGTGCTCGGTGGTACCCACCCGGCCGAATTTTGTGCCAAATTTGTGTCATCAAAATTTCTACCACCAGTTGTTACGGATAGTTGGAGCCCTAAAAAGTCCGACAATTAGTCTAGACTATTGTAGGTATTGGTCTGTGGAGCTCAGATGAATTTCCACGGAAAATATCGAAGTTCGGCCGCTTCGTAGTTAGACCGAAAAGCAAACCCCAACGGAGTTGGGGCAAAGGCTCGGAGGATGACTTTAGGTCCAAATGGCGCTGTGTATACTGTGTCCTACAATATTTATTTAAGTATTTATATTTATCTGTTCTTGGTCGCTGACGCGAAGTCGTTAGCGTATAAGAATGATAAAGGAGTCTTGTTTTTCCCTCGTTCAGTGTTTAAGTGTATAGTGGTTACAAGCAAAAACGTTAGCGTTTGGTTCACAAGGCGTATAAATACAAGGTATCATTTACATATGGTAATACGATGACGGGCGCGCCAAGGAGTGGCGGGCGCAGGCGCCATCGTTCTAAACCTTTGTTGGTGGCAATTGTCAACCATTCATCCAACAACTTTATAAAATACACGGAAATCATATCGATATCTTAATCGTATTAACTACTCTTTTAAATGTAAAAGTTTGAATGGATAGATGTATGTTACTCAATCACACCAGTGTGGCTAAAGGGATCTGGATGAAATTTGGCACGTAAAATCTCGAATAGCTCGCTACATTTTATCGCGAGAACAGGTTTCTGTTGGACGAGATCAGTATTTTTACGCGGGCGAAGCCACGCATAACAGCTAGTCATTTTTATACAATATATAACAAAATATATGTTTTTTAAATTAAGTCATTTATAAAAGTAGCAGGTGATATGAGTAAACTAGGCAACGAATGTAGTTTTTTAGGCTCAATTTATATTTTTTAAAGTTAGCTACAGTGTATGCGTCTGACGGACATTGGTACAAAAAATACTACACAATAATGAAATTTAGTATTTTATAACCATTATGGAAAATTTTACTTTTTTAGGGTTCCGTACCACAAAACGAAAAAACGGCATCCTTATAGGATCACTTCGTTGTCCGTCTGTCTGTCTGTCAATTCCTTTTTCTCTGAAAAGCGTAGAGGCATCAAGTTGAAATTTATACCAAATACTCAGCTCTATCTTGTCGACCTGACAAGATAGACCTAAGTATTTGGTATAAATAATAAGTGACTATAAGTCTTGAAGCTGTGAAAAATTAAACTTCTAGTTCTATGCAAGCAAAAAGTACAGTCGTTTATGTAGCAAATTTCACCAAATGCAAGGGCATCAAAACCTGTAGGGTCAATCTTCCCGTTGAGCTAGAATCACGAAAATTGCCAAGAAGCAAGGTCTTACAGAACAAATAATGGGAAAACTCCGAAATCAGTAAATATAGTTACACACATACCCTGCCCTACCCCTTCGGAGATACAGGCGTGAGGTTATGTTATGTATATCTATCTGTCAAGACCTTTTTCTCAGGAACTCGTGGAGATATCAAGTTGAAACTAATATGAAATACTCAGGTCTACTCGTATCATCATCATCATCAACCTCTAGGTCTCCCCTAATGAGCGCCATAACGTCTTGAAACTGTAAAAAAAATCAAACTTCTAAGTCAACACAAACAAAGGATGTTGCAGTTTATGCAGCAGATTTAAACAATCGCAAGGGAATCAAAACCTATAGGGTACCCCCGTTGATCTAGAATCATTTTATTTTGCAGAAAATAAAGTCTTATATATGTAGCACAACTAAAGAGAAAAGTCCGAAAACCGTAAATATAAAGTTACCAACATCACAAAAAAAATCTCTTTGTCTGTCTGCCAAGACTCCCTCAATCCAGATTTGTACGGAACCCTCAGTGTGCGAGTCCACCTCGCACTAAACCGATTTTTTTTTCATTTTAGTCGAGGTTAATATTTTTGAAGATTAAAAAAATACGAAATAATGAAGAATCCTTTTTTAGCTAAATATTCTGATAGAATATCCATTTCTAATGATTCCATAATACAATTGCACAGAACAGAGATCTGTTGATAGTTATTCCTAGGATAATAGTGCTGACAGGTGGCGAGTTCGATGCCCTAACGCGGCGGAAGTGCGTGCGTCTGCGCCGCGTCTATTCGCGCTTCCGGTGTGCCCGCGCGCATCTAACACGAAATCATACACAGGATACGAATAACACTTGCTAAATATTTTATGATTGTAATTTTTTTTATCAATGAATACGGATGTATCGTCAGGTAGCTGCCGCAAAACGTGATCACTAGCATACTATATGTATACCAGTTACATAGTGCACTTGCACATAAGTGTTCAGTGGACAACAACAACTTTATACTGGAGATTGATGGCACTTGGTGGAACTTGCTACACATATTGAATAAATCACTTGTACTTTCCACAATTATTTATTTATTTGAACCTTACCGGTTTCACCTTACGCCATTATCAAAGGTCTACAATGTTTTTTTTTTGTTTTTTTTTTTTTTTTTTTTAAACGGAAAATAAAAAAAAAACATTGTAGACCTTTGATAATGCCGATAAGGTGAAACCGGTAAGGTTCAAATAAATAAATAATTGTGGAAAAGTACAAGTGATTTATTCAATATGTTATAGAAGATTCACTTAAAAAAAAGTCTGAACTATGAAGATGCCCATAATACAGTTGCCTTCTGAATTTGATACACACTAACGAATTTGATGGGTAATTGTTTTTTAGGGTTCCGTAGCCAAATGGCAAAATATGAAACCATTATTGATTCGTCATGTCTGTCTGTCTGTCCGTACGTATTCAGCCACTTTTTTCCGAAACTATAAGAACTATGCTGTTGAAACTTGGTAAGTAGAATAGAAGAAATACAAAAAAATTCGGGGGTTACTTAAATCTGAAACGCAAAATTCATTTTTTCTAACCCCCCCCCCCCATGATGTTTTCTTCTAAACTGAATAGTTTGCGCTAACCCCCCCCCCCACACCCCCCCAAATGATATTGAGCTTTTTAATATAATTTTCTTCTAAACTGAATAGTTTGCGCGAGAGACACTTCCAAAGTGCTAATATGTGTCCCCCCCCCTCCCTGTAACTTCTAAAATAAGTGAATGATAAAACGAATAATAATATATGATGTACATTACCATGTAAACTTCCACCGAAAATTGGTTTGAACGAGATCTAGTAAGTAGTTTTTTTAATACGTCATAAATCGTAAACCGCAATTTACCTTTCATTCAATCAACTCATATTTAAAAAAAAACATTATTAAATTACTTGCTGCTACGGAACCCTTCATGGGCGAGCCCGACTCGCACTTGGCCGGTATAATCTTTAGAGGACAAATTCAACATTTTGCAATGTTTGTTCATTATTTTCTGTAAAGTTTAGTGCTAAAGAAACTTGAAATGTTTTAAGCTGATACTGATGGCAACTACATGTTTGCATTCGAAGGACTGATAGTTTAACAATTATATGGAAGTAAATTTTTCATAATATTTAAGTTTTGTGTATATTTAATTACACAAAATTTTGCATCATCTTAATTATTACGTGTTTAATAGTAACATATCAAACTAATAATCATTTTATTAATCATATCTCGACAATGTAATATATTGCAGGAGCACCCTTTTAAATGGCCCCCATAACTCTTTGTCGTTAACAGTTGAACGTTATCAAAGGACTCAATTTTGATGTGCGTCTATAATGTAAGTGTTATCAATCGACTTGATTCCTTTTGTTCAACACCATAAATTATGTAACAAAACCAAATTTGATAAGGGTAAAACTCATTCTTTATATTACTTTATTGTACTTTTTAAATATTTACGAAGGATAATTTAAGGTACAGATATTAAAACTCTACAATACATTATATATGCAAAATTATAAGTAATATTTTCTGAGCAACATAAATTTATTAAAAAAAATATGAAAATGACAGAAACGAGAACATTCTATTTATAGTAGAAATTAGAACAATAAACTTCAATGTAGTATAGGATATAGTAACATATCAAACGTGTAAATATAACATATAAATGAACGTTAGTAGCTTAGTGGTTAAGGAGTCGACCTTACGATCGAGAAGTCCCGGGTTCGAATCCTGGCCATTACACTACTGACGTGAATCCACTCCTAACACAAGCAATTTAGCTTAGCTGGAGGGGTTAGGGGGAATATTAGTAATTTCGGTTACTAATTTCTTACAAAAAAGTTAAAAAAAAAAAAACTATGCGGAAATAAAAATCAAAGTAATTAAATAACAATGGAAATTCGCGTTCAAATTGTACTTAGATCGTAGTAATATGCTTCATATCCATAACATTTATAGTTACGGGGCGTTTTCCGCACGAAACACAAATATAATAGGGTAAACAAATATAAAGGTATATTTGTTTTTCGTACGGTAGATCTTGATAGATCTGCGAGACGGTACACCTGCCGATTATCGTTCGAGGCTCTGGTGCAGTCTTTCCTCTCGAGGTTGGGCAGGCAGGCGGCAGTCACTCCCGTAAGAGTCTAAATAAGCCACATGAGTAGAGGAAGCGTAGTAGCGGGTGATGTAAATATTATTGGTTATGCAAAGAAAAAAAAAATAGTCTAAAACATAAATTCTTGTACTTATCGAACCACCATATCGTGTTCAATACTCAGAACTGTGTTTTATTAGTAACAAAAGACTGGTTTTGTCGTAACGCTTTCCACGGTTTTAATTAGACCATTCAAAGACAAACTAAATTTGCTGATAAAGAAATGTGCCTCTACAGTGCTCTACATACACGCAATGTAAATTATGTAGGCAGCAAACACGCTTAATATCACGGCCCTCAAAGCTGTTTTGTTAGTTCTGATACACTTACACATGTCAACACTAGGTACCACATCACTGGGGTGGCAGGTGAGGCCGCCTGTTCCCCCAGCAGAAGCAGAGCATATCCCTCGCACCCCGACTGACCCTGGGCCATCTGCAGTTTCGAGGTGGCCCCCTCGGGTTTGGGAACCACAGTGTCCCCGTCTTGCCCCGGTTTGGGGGAGGGGCGCTAGTTGCCCCACCGTCCCGGCCTGCTTCTGCTGCGGTGACAGGCGGCCTTACCTGCCACCCCCAGGCCTGCGCTCATGGAGGACGGAGGTCGTTAAGCGCCCTCCGGCGCCTGAGTCGCCTGCGACGCGCGGCGAACAAGTTGCGGGCTCGGCGGGCCGGGAGAGTTCTGAATCTCTCCCGGGCGCGCTCCGCCATCTCCTTCGCGAGCATTACATGCTCGCAGAAAGAGGTGGCGGCGGCCCACGCGCTCGCGCTCCGCACCATTGCTGCAATCATGCTGCCGAGCGAAAGGACTCCCACCCCGATGGCTGCCACGAGGTCACGCCTCGGCGCCTCCCACGCCGGGCAGTCCGCCAGCGTGTGCAGCCCTGATTCCTCGCTCGCGTCACAGTGATGACACTCAGGCGTTGGCTCCTTCCTGATCCGATGCAGGTGGTCCCCGAAGCACCCCTTCCCGGAGATCACCTGCGTCAGTCGGTACGAGAGGCTTCCGTGTCGCCTCTCTAGCCAATCCTCCATGATGGGCCTTACTGTGGAGCGCAAGCTCAGTTAAAGACTGAATTTTGAATACCATAAATCGACAAAATGTAAAGTTTGAACTGACCACAGAGTGGATATGGAAGAAACATTTTACAGTTTCAATTTGTTCAAGTTATCAGATTTTTTTTTGTGTCAATGAAAAATATATACATCTACTGACGAAAACATGTTTGACTCAGAATTTACCTGTAGATCATAATCGGTGGTCACCATACAAATAGTCTACTACGTAATAATACGTAGATCGCGGATCCCATTTTTATAGTAGGAAGCCGGGGTGCGTAATATTTCTTGTACGAAATATTGCGCAGATAGGCATCACTAACATCATCTTAGCGATGATCCCATTCCAGATTTCCACCATTTTGGGAGCGACTGCTGTCTGACGTCCCAATCCTTAGAAGGTTCATCAGCAGGTGTACCAACTATCAGGTGAGGTTGGATTAGGCTCCAAAAAATGTACCCCATACACCCTACTTATAGGCTGTAATCATTCGGAGAGTCAGAGCTTTTAGCACTTTTGCTCCCTCAACTAAACAGTCACTACTGTGATGAGGATATTTAAATAATTTTAATTTCATAGATTAATAGAAATTGTGTAAGAGGAGATAGAGTAGAAAACATTAATTAAGCTTGAATATTTGAAAATGACTTGCAAAAATCGTTGGATTAACTTATAAATATTAGGTAAGCTTATTAATTAATGTTTAAAACTAGTACTTATCTCTTTACGATGTTCACGATTAACATTTTTTATTTAATTTTCTTACATAGAATTTAACAAGGTGTACTTCGGAGTAATATATAATATGATACTTTATGTATTTCTTACCAATGTAAAGAGTAATTAGTAGGAATGCGATAGTAAAATCAAGGCGTGAAATTATTTGCATTTAGTTTTACAGCTGCCCACAGCGCCACCGGTAACTCACTAGCCTGTTAAAGGCCTCCCATAAGTACCGATATACTATACATAACCTACTTTATGGTCGCAAAACTCGAAAAGTAGTCAATGTTTGAATTTAAAATTCTGTTGCAAACCCAAATTATTCATACATATCTACAATTAAATTCCAATTCAAAATTAGTTTCTTTCGTATATACCAATAAAACGGCACTAACACAACCTCAGTCGAAAAATAAGAAGAACTAGACTGACTAATGTTTCATGGGCCGGGTGGGGCTGAAATCTGATATGATTTTTTTACGGAATTATCCCGAGTGAAGCCAGGGTGGGTTAAAAAGTAAATGAAATAATAAAAAACAGTTTGCAATAAATGTAGTTGAGGAACTTGTGTATATTAATTCAAGTTCCATGGAACAAAGAACGACCCGTATGTTAATGGAGTAATTTCATTAACAACCGATACTGAGATAACGCCCCTTGTCTCCGGGACTATGTTGAAGTCAATCTGTGGAGCGCAAGCTCAGTTACAATATAACTATTATATACAATGTAACATATATATTTGTCATCATAAAAACAAGTTAAGCAGACAGCGGGTGTTCTTGGGGCCCACTAAGGTCTTCGGGGCCTAAGTCAACCTCGCCTGCAAGCAGGCATACCAGCTGATTAACGGTTGAGGCTCCGGCGCATGCTTTCCTCACGGGGTTGAGAGGTCAGACGGCAGTAGCTCTAATAAAAGCCTCATAACCCAAACCAAAAGGAAGAGAAGTAGTAAGCGGGCCCTTCAAAGCCCGGGTGGAGTTCAAAGGCTCAGATGCAAACGGAATCAATGCTAAGATGATGATGAAAAGCAGTTTAGGCAGAGCAATCAATCAATCATCATCATCATCTTAGCGTTGCTCCCAAGAAAGCCTGCTCCAGAGTCTTGTCATTTAATCAGCAAGTGAGGTTGGCTAGGGCCCTGAAGATATTGGTGGGCGCCTATGACAATATTATTTATTAATGCTGATAACAACAATTGCAAGAATGTTGAGACCAAGAAATTCTGCAGGACGACTTTCCGGAACCTCTTCCATATAAAACTTAACCTTTATGTTACTTCCGTACCCGCTACCGCTGAATAAATAAATCAAAAATTACAGTAACTACAAAGAGCCGCAGCTTAAATATTAAACATGCACTCTTTTAACACTTCATAATATAAAATAAAACATTTAGTTGTAGCGGAACAACATGGATATTAATTCATTTTTTTACTGTTAAATGAATGTGTGATGCCATTTTTCTTTGAAGTCGTCTCGTGGCGTGTCATGTTGGCGTGATCGAGCATTCACCTACGGTCTTTGAGGACGCGTAGAATCACAGCTAAGACTAAATGCCGGCTACCGCCCTATCACGGTCAGTGTAAGGCTGCCTGCACACAGCGGGTAATACGGGATGAAGCTGAGTCTCTGATACTTCATGTGTCCTTTGCATAACTATGCTTAGTATGGGTCAAGGTAGTGCTGTTTAGATTATGCCAGTCCCAGATTTTTTTTATTATTAATTTTTTTAACAACATTTGAATTAAAAAGAATTATAATTATATTTAAACATTCTATACAGTTAAATAATTTACACCTTGAGTCAGATACTTAGAAATATTTATATTGTAATTATTAATTCTATTGCTCAGGTAATTTACAAAGTAGAATACGTTCAACAACTTGCGTCGGTGACGGTATATTCGTACTAGTACACGCTTTCTCATTCACTAAGTGCAGCCACCTTAATAGCTGCATTTAAACTAATTATTTATTATTATACATCTCTTCAGCTCAAACAAGAAAAACATAAGTTCCGAGTAAGAGAAATTTGTAACATCGTAACACCATTTGTATCGATTGATTTTTTCTGATAATTAACCTGGCAGGTGCGATAGAAAATCTTCAATGGCAGTCATGTTTTAAGTTGATTGGTTTGCCCTATAAATTCAGCAAAGACGTAATGTGCGTTCGAATATATAGTTAAGTGATGTGGCACTCGTGTGGATCAAACGATCCAGTCAAGTAACGTAATCATTACTAATATAAACTTAATTATTGTTATCGGGATATCCTACTCCTACTATATAATATATAACTGTTCAGTCTGTTCCCGTTCCCGCTTCCTAGGGAAACCTATTCCCGAGATAAAAAGTATCCTATGTGTAATTCCAGACTGTACAAATTTCATCCAGATCCAGAAATTCAGCCGCTTTTGCGTGAAAGAGTAACAAACTTCCATACATCCACACATCCATACTCACAAACTTTCACATTTATAATATTAGTAGGATATAATAATATATATATATATTTTATAAAGAATATTTGTAACCGAAATTAACCCTAACCCCTCCAGCTAAGCTTAATTGCTTGTGTTAAGAGTGGGTTCATGTCGGTAGTGTAATGGCCAGGATTCGAACCCGGGACCTCTCGATCATAGGGTCGGCTCCTTAACCACTAAGCTACCGACGCTTTTTATGAATATGAAAGTTTGTGAAGATGTTTGTATCTGTGAATGCTTGTTATTCAATCTCATTCTAATGGCTGAATTGATCTGACTGAAATTTGGTACACGGAGAGATTATAGTCTCGAGTAACACATAGGCTTTTTAATCATCAGAATTCCACGCGGGCGAAACCGTGGACAACAACTAGTTTACCATATTTGTGCCTTTCATTGTAACATGATGAATATCCCAATAATAACAATTATAAGGATAATTGGAATGATCGTGTCTAGAATCATGTAACGTAACAATGAAGAGATTTCTAGAAAGGTGATTGATTGCTGTACAGAATCTAAAATTCTTTGAATTTGAAACCCGCCCCGACTTTATAAGGAAAAAAGCAATTCATTCAGCTATATACATATTTTATTATTTAAATTTATGAACAAATTATTGTAAAAAAACTACTATTTAAAAATAGATATAAAAATAGTGCCGCACCAGTATCGGGTACTGGGACCAAGCTATTAGTGGTTACCATTCCAGAGTCAGAAACTTCCTCGCTATACGTGCCGTGCCTAGAAGAACTGCCTAGCGAGAGCCTCTTAAGATGTTGATGGCGAGGCGTTTGGCGATAAGTCCGTGAACTGAAACGATTATAAGAACCATAATAGCTGTAAAACTTTGTACCTTCACATCGGTTCCAATAAAGTACATATCTAGCACATCGCATCGCATTAGAAATCCTCTTGTCATTGTTTTAAAGACAAGCGGTTACTTCGGGCGCATACATCGGGGCGTCAAGGTCGTTCTGTTTCCGGCGCATGGTGCAAGTTCCGCTATTGCTCAACGCGGGCGGTTCGCTGCCCGCTAATTGGTGTTGCAGCCCTAGCCATCCGGCTACGATATTGTGCACTTTACAATTGTTTGATAAGGAACGCACTGGTGTCCAGATTTCATACAGATGTGATTCCCTTATTCATGTTATATTTGACATGGAATAATTTTTATCACAAATGGTTAGGATGTTTAGATATGGTTTTAACTTGTTAAGTTGGGTTCTTATCACTTTGTGATGAAATATACACAAGACTGTAAAGTTTAAAGCGAGAACGTCTTTAGGCGCGTTGAGCAATTTTGGGTAAATAATAATCGTGGAAATCGCGTCATCGTCACCGTCATCATCACGGCACGTCACACTTTTGCTTTCCTTTCAAAAATGGATGGATAAATGGCTGGAAGGAGGGAGAGAAGGATAGATGACGATTCAAAAAATACACTCGTCACACATTACATGTACATGTACAAATGAAGTTTCTTCTTCTCAATTCAATAATTAGTAAGAATTTCAATTTCTACTAGACACTTACCTACTTACATTTTAATACCTTCTTTTAGTAGGTAGCACTTAATATTTTTTCCAGCTTTTTTTCTGTAAAGACTAGTAGTAACTCAAATTACTAGTATTCCTGTTAACCGTTTTTTAGGGTCGGCAGCGCGAGTGTGACGCCCCTGGTGTTGCACACGTCCATAGGCCACGGTAACCGCTTCCCATTAGGTGGGCCGTGAGCTTGTCTGCCACCTGAGTGGTATAAAAAGAAAAATCCCTATTTAAGCTAAATTGCCAGGATTCGAACCCGAGATCTCTCGATCGTAAGGCCTATACTTTATCCACTAAGCTACCTCTACTACTACTCTATCGTGAAGGTACGTGTAGGTATTAGTCTGACACAAAACAATAGTTCTAATGCAGTTTTGGGATTAAACATTATGTAAATCCTCCCAGTCTCTCGTCTTAAACAATAGTATTATATTTCAATTACACTATAGTCAAAGACGGCACAAACTGACTAATGCTAGATTTCACCAGTGAAAATCCGTTGAACTAAACTGAAATCTCATGTTTTATCATGAAATTCATTGCTGAAATGCTAAACTCAAAACACAACCTTTCGTGTACTTTCATGTATATCATCTTACGTTCACGCCAACAGCTATTATTATATATTTTAATATATTTTAATGAACATTTCATCCATAGATCCTCGCCAATGGACCGAAGCAGCAGTGGCAGCGTGGCTGCGCTGGGCTGCGCGCGAGTTCTCGCTGGAAGGCGTGGCGCTGCAGCAGTTTGCGCGCACACAGGGCAAGGACATCTGCGCGATGGGACGCGACGAGTTCGTTGCAAGAGCACCAGCGTTCATGGGCGATATACTCTGGGAACACCTCGAAATTCTACAAAAAGGTACGCAAGTACTATGAAAAACTAGCTGTAATTGGTTAAATTTGAAGAAAATTTAATTTTAATGTAAACATGCATCCCCCCATCATGATCATCTTAGCGTTGTACCCGGTTGTATCCGAGGCTTTCATACCTGAACCCGGGGTCTACTTACTCCTTCTCCTTCTTTTGGTTTGGCGTAAGTATATGGCTTTTATAGAAGCGACTGCCTTCTGATCTACCTGCTCGGGAGGAAAGGTCTCGTCCGTCAATCAGCATACGTACCGGCTTGAAAGTCACATTGACTTGGGCTCCGAAATTTTTGGTGGGACCCCAAAAATACCCTAGTTCCATCCCAATTTAACAAATGCGATTGAAAGATTGGTAGAAATAACAAAGTGTTTTTGCAGATGTGGAAAAGGAACGTTCCCTGCTGGCCAACGTGCCGCCCAACATGTACGAAAGCAACGTGTGCTTGCCCGAATACAATATACCGCCGCCTGCGCATCATTACAACAACAACAACAATACTGGTAAGTCTATATCCATCACTCTTTTTCTATTATGTTTTTCTTATAATTAAGCATTTCAGTTAAAGTAGTATGTAGTATAATTAATAGAAAAAAAGTTTTTATAGAGGATTAGTATTGTGAAAGAATTTTGAAATATTTGAAAATAAATTTATTTATAAGTAATTTTAATTTAGTGTATCTTGTATATCAGAGGTTATTAATTGAAATTCAAAAAAAAATTGGAATTTAAGAGAGATTATTAATTATAAAAATTAGTTAAAGGTACAAGCAACGTCAAAAGTGGGTTAACAAATTCTAATTTATGGATCACCTTTTAACAAAACAAAACAAAATGAAATATATTAACTTTGTCCTCTGGGGAATCTAAAACTACTTTTACATCAATTTATTGATACATAAATTAGTATTCCAATATAAAAACGTAACGTCAATATTTTAATGTTAAGCAGCTTGAGTGATACATGAGTGTACATGTTTTTTTATTCATTTAAAGAATTTATGAAAGCATGATATTTCATGGGGCCTACGGCTTTTTTCCGAATTATAAGGAAATATGCAATTATGGTACAAGAATATTCGGAAGAAGAAAAAAAGTAAAAGAATCGGAAAAGTTAAGATCCAGGACGTGACTTGAACCCGTGACCAGTTGCTTCCCCCTAGAGACTACTCTGACCAACTGAGCTACCTGGACACGTCGTGAATACTTCGAAACACCTCTTTGGGGGTATAAAATTCTGTATAAAATAATTAGATTTGGTTTTCATAGTTACGCTAGTTAATTATAATATAATTAAACACGATAACGACTTGTTCGTTGGTAAATTTTTTGTCCTAAAGTACTATTAGGGCTTTCCAAACAACTATTTCTTAGGTTACATGACATGTCGGATATCGGAGAATGATTCCGTATCGAGCGTAGCATCTCTACGAGAGCTCTACGGTAAGTTGCTACGCGTTGTACGAAAGTAAATCACTGAGAATGCCGAGATTTTTGTAAATTATTACGTTCATCTGATTCTCCAATAAGGTAAGTTTTATTATCATCATCATCATCAACCTATGCTAGTCTACTGCTGGACATAGGTCTCTGTCTCATAGCGCCCTGTCTTCAGCTTATATTATAATATACTAAAATTAATAATTAATAATTATAGAGTAATGATTATAGCACACCGGGGCTATATAGACGTGAATGTATGAAATTATAAAAGTATCAATATAGTATAGCTATGTCACAGTCGTAAAGATAAGACACAGCGGTAAAGTGGACCTAATTATGCCATTGACGATAAACCAGCAATTATGTGCCACAACTTCGAACCTTCAACTAATAATCAAAAACAGTACTTTTGTTGCGAGGTTCTTTTCCCACAGGCTTTATAATTGGCTTGCCTTGCGAATCTGGCAGTAAATTTGGAAGCAATACTGTTGACGTTTTACTTTGTTGATTAGTGTTACTTTGTGACTTTGATGAATAAAGACCTTTTAATTTTTGGTTTTGAACACTCACATTTCACCAACTATGTTCTCATGAATGGAAAGCGAAGAGTCTTATCACCGTTTTCCAGATACTTTTTCGACACACCGACACATTCTGTTTAGCAAGAATTTCTTAATACATAAACACAATAACAAATGCTTTCGTTATTTCTATTTACGTTTAAATATACCACGAAATAAACTCTAAGCCTAAGCCCCGAACTGTTAAATAATTTGTTTTGACACAAGAAAACAGTTAACGTCGAACTCATTGTGAATCCACCATTTCACACGGACTTGTTAATCAGCAAATAAATCTTAAAGCAGTAACATATTTTACGTTGAATTATGTAACTAGTCTAGTGAAATAGGTGTAGTATTCACATCGGCTGTTTAATAATTAATCAAAATTTACAATCAAGGGGTGGCTGCGTAATATCAAGAATAAAAGCTCATTTCCATTAGATATAAAACCGTGTGTTTATTGCGTTGTAAATCATAGCAGCGGGATGTTTTGACTGCGGCCACGCTCAGCTACTGAAATAATAAATTAACTAAGGAGACGTGATGTCCTCAGCGACGTCGTTAACTCGGGTGGTCTCTGCTCACCACCGCGAACACAGCTACAACCAATTTACGCAGGCAATTGATGCGTGGAATATATTCTAGCTAGCCGATGACAAATCTAACTCGAAAGATAACTGTAAATATACCTGTTAACAACAGTATTCTATAATTTACATTCTCATAAATTACTGCCGCCGTTAAATAAACTTTAGTTTAACTTCACTTGTCACTGATCTGAATAAATCCAGGCGTTTAGGACTGCAGATTTATTTGAACATTAGCCGTCTGACAATGGAATTCAGATGAAATGTAAAGATTCTTTCAATATTTTTTTTGAAATACATACATATTATACATATTAACATCAAGACCAATGCAAATATACATGTATATAAATATTTGCATTGAGCAGGAATAAATAGTCTTAAGAACCGGTCAAGTGCAAGTCGGACTCGCCATTGAAGGGTTCCGTAGCAGCAAGAAATATAATAATTTGAGTTCATTGAATGACAGGTAAATTGGAGTTTTCGATTTATGACGTATTAAAATAAAACTACTTACTATATTTGTAAAGTGTCCCGTTCAAACCAAATTTCGGTTGAATCCCACCGATTTTTTTTTTTTTTTACATGGTTATGTACATCATGGGGGGGGGGGTGGGTACACATTTCTATTCAGTTTACAAGAAAATGATATTAGAAAGCTCAACTATTTTTGTATTGAAATCTTAATGCGGTTCACAAATCACATCTATTTACCAAATTTCCACAGCATAGTGCTTATACTTTCGGAACAAAGTGGCTGTGACATACGGACGGACAGACAGACAGGCATGACGAATCCATAAGGGTTCTGTTTTTTGCCTATTGGCTACGGAACCCTAATAAAAAACCATATACAATATATTGTATCTTAAGTTTGACAAATAATTAATATTCTTTGGAATATGAATCGAAACATGTCATGTTCTTTCATTTGAACATTTTGGAATGCATTAATCGTTCATTACGTTTCCAAAACTGCGGTGAGAAATCAATACTTTTGGAGATATGTAAGTTAACATTATGAGGTTGTTAACTTTTCAACTGTAATATGAAATACAACACAGCAAACATCTTTGAAATTGGGTAGTAGCCCTGTTTTTATAATCATATACTAAACTGTGAAATTATCGTAATATGTTATCAAATTCGTATCAACTTATCAATCAAACCTAACAATAGTTGTAAAGAACAATAAGTACTTTCGCTACTACGGTAACGGACCAGAGCAACGTTCACCTAGTTCAGTATAATCTGTATAATTAATACAAAAATAATAAACTGAAAGGTGTATAAAAACTCGGTACTACAGTAATGTCTAAGTGTCTGCCCACATAGGTGTTTCCAGTTGGGTGCGTGTGTGTGATGGCGCAACTTGCGCGACCTTGACGCTGTTTTTCCGCTCTCTTTCAGCTGCGCCGAGGTCTACCAACGTCTTGTACCTTGTGCCATTATTCCAAACGTGACATCTTCAGAACATTGCTGTTTTAACGAGTTACCAAGTATAGCTACGCCTACCACAATCACGCAATCATAATTTGCAGCTGCCGTCAATAAATAGGTAAAACAGTTATCAAACAGTAATTAACGAGTACGTCATAAACCACAGTCCACCCCCCATTAACTAATCATTATTTAACATTAAAATAAAAATGATGCTAGAATGAAACCAACGAACATTATTAAAATGGAGTATCATGTAAAAAACATGTTTAATTAAGAACAACATCCGCTGCTAAATTCCTTGTTTTCATTTCATTTTCACGGTATAATAATAGACTATAAGTATAAAAATAAAAATCGATACAAAGTTGTAAAATAACGGTAAAGGAGTTCATTATCGAGAAAATTTAGCACCTAACATTGTTAGTGTGTGTAATTATACTCGAAATTATGGTTTAATACTGTTTAAGAGTAGATTGTTCAATCGTCCGCCCCTACCACAGTCCACGTCGCTAGCGGTAGGCGCTAGCTGCACGGCCTCGAAGCCAGTCTTCGAACCGCTGTTGCTCATCACTCGCATTTTTCTTTGGCGAAGCAGTCGCTTGTCTAAAAGTTCAGTGTCGTGAAGTCACGTTCTTCTTTCAATGTTTTAATCAGCACTTTGTTCTTTAAATAATAAGATTCTACTTTAAATTTTTAGTAGGCTTGTAGAATTTTCTTCGTCGAGTCGGAGCGGTATCTCCTGAATAGAATAAGTGCGGTGTGCATGGAGTGAGTGACTCAATATGGCGGAGCTGGACTCTGGTTAAGCTATGTTCTTACACCCGAGCTCCCGTTCGAGGGACTCCACTGAGTTGGACCCTGTAATGGTGTGGCGGGGTGAGTATAATTAACTATGTTCTTTTACTTTCATACTTATTCCCCGTAGTCTTAGAACCTTTGTCTTCATTCAGACCCTGTATTTTAATTACAAGACGTTTATTCTGAAAATAATTTTCGGTCCTTTTGGGCAAGTTTATGTGCATTGCACTTTTCTTATCGGTAACAAAAGTACTTGCTTAGAAGGATCTTGAACTGCGTCAAAGTTAAATGCCGACTGCATTTCTCATTTATAACAAGCAGCTAAATCGCTTTATGTGTTCAAAGTAGTGTAAAAAGGTACGTATCATGCAGGCTTTGTGTAATGATAAGACGTATGAAGGCTGCGAGGTGTATCAGTGGCCCGTCAGTAACACGCTGATCGCGTGTAAATTCACCCGACTCCGAGAGTCAGGTTAATTTCTCGCGTCCTCGCGTCAACTCGAGCGTTGCAAACTAATGCAACTGGGCCGACGAAGCTGAAGGTTAACGCACAAAAACACATCGTATATATTCAATATTTTGCAACTGCACTCGTATTAATAAACCGTGTGGTATATGGTTAATGCTGTATTGGTGCAATTTCGTGGTATCCGCGCTGTCGCAAGGGCCAGCGATCGCCCGCCGGCACATCCACGCGTTGCGCACTCACCGACTAATCGCCGGACGTACGCCTCGGAACAGTATTGCAAAATTTTTTGCAGTCGAACAATAAGTCTAATATTATGAATATATAAGACGTATTACTATTTAAGATTCTAATGTCGATGGCATGTCTTTGTTATGGCTCAACTTCTTAATCTTTCATTCGACACATTTGCGCTTTATAATAAGTTAATAAAACTAGTTACTAATGCAGTTGTCATCATGATTCATGATATAGCAACCGCCATCTTTCGCTGCAGATACTAAACTGAAATACTAATATTATCAGAAACCAAAAAGCTTATAAATACTTAGATAATACGCATCGTTCAACTGTGCTCGGCAATAAACTGCAGTTGGTACAGCCATCCTTATAAGCGTACATTTACGAGTATATTACGTGGCAACCAATCATAATAATTCATTTCCATAAAGTGATATGGGCAGATAATGCGGTGCAGTAAACGTGGCGACGCCCGTCCCAACGCTGTGACCCGCACTGATTTATCAACTGGACATGCCCCGCCTTAAACGACCTGATATCCTTACCCTACACAACTGTTATAGCCATTTAGTTATTTATTGATTTAAATTTAACGTAACTTAACGTAATTTAGAGGCCTTATCTATCCAAAGGGTTACCTAATTAGAGATGTTATTCTGGTCGACGGGGGGGTATCCGAAGGAATTTCCGCACGAAAAAAAAATGGTACTGAATTCGCGTACTTAGTACTAACTGCCGTATTGATGAATCGATAACCCTTCGACACGTAGCTTTAGCTTAATTTCTAATATTTTCCTTGAAGATATTTCAGTTAGAACCGTAAATTTGTTCCGTATCTTTAAATTACTAAGTAATGGAACAGAAAGTTCTAAGTCGAAATAACTAACTCGATTGTGTGATACATCGCAACTTCCGTCCCTCGCTGAAGATAAACTTAAAACAAACACTTTATTGCAGAAACTTAAACTACCAGCTCACCTTTTCAGATTATTTCCAACGCCTATATGTATAAGTGTTACGGTAATAATAAAATGGTAATTTGGAAGTAGAATAAATCATGCATCGCTAAAAATATGTCGATGTGAACTGCTAACACGGTGAATTAAGACTAATCAACCCTAAACAACAGGTCAAGAGCTGTATTTATGTTACATTTATGTTTTTCTCTGTTCTGACATCTATATCATCATCTCTACTTTCAAAGCTTGCACACCCTGGGGTCAGCTCTACTACCCTTTGTCCCTTGATTTGGTTTACCTTAAATTTTGAGGGAGTGTATACCATAAGACCTCCCAATTTCCGAGAGAAAAGCCTGCGGCTGAGCCTAGTCTATAAATCACCAGGTGTATTGGCTAGTAGTTCAGCTTGGCTTTCGCCCTGAAGGTCTTGATGGGGCCCCATAAACACTTTTTCTTTGTTCTGTGACCTATACGTAATAATCGCTTCTTCAAATCCAATTCTTCACTGGTAGAGTCGTAGCACAAATATGGATAGTAAAAATATAAATAACTGGATAGATATCTAACCAATTGTTGAACGCTGAATTAAGGTATTGAGAGCGCAGTTAGTCGCCATTAAACTATAAACTCTGGTATTTACAAAGTTTAATTGTAATTTTACAAACAAATGATACGGCGCTGGCAAGCTCGCTTCTAATCACATTTGTATAACTTCAATAAAACCCTTTACAGACATTCCACATTAATATTATAAATTAGAAAGGAACTATGCCAATCTATTTGTTGGTTTGACGGTGTTTGACAACTGAAGCTCGGAACTTTAGTCGCAAAACGGTAAAGTAATGAAACTTGGTAGTGAAGTAACCTTCTTATGAAGAAGATGTATGAAAATTAAAATGGCAACTATTCATGATAATAAAATAATTAGGCCCAAACTAGATTTTTCTAACAAATGCCATCGTAAAAACCTATCTTCCATCTTCATCAGATCAGAAAACAACCAACCATTGACACAGTTTTTTTTTATCATTCGAAGCAACAACAAAACAGCAACGTTCGAAGGGTTTAGAATAATTATGTCCTATCCCTTCCTATAAGACGGCAAATCGCATGTAAGTAATACATACTATATTTCACAGCCATCATCATTATTGTCTTAGCGGTTATTCCGGTTAGTGTAGACTAACCGGAATAACCGCTAGGATAATAATAGGCTACCACCTCAGAGCCTGGAGTTCGCTAATCGAATTTTTCTTCGCTACTTTCACCGTCAGCTTAGCGTTGTTCTCAATAGCATTCGAGGCTTACACTACGGAACCTGGGGCCCACTCACTCCTCCTCCTTTTGGTCTGGGTTGGCAAGTCTGGGTCGACTGGGGCACCGTCATTCCTAAACCCGAGGGGCCATCTCGAAACCGGAGATGGCCCTGGGGCAGCCAGGGTGCGAGAGAAATTGCCTTATGTGGGCACCTTACACTGGCTTTAGTTTGTTCGAGTCCAAACATAACCAACTCATATGGCCGATTTCCGCACGAAAAAAAGGGTTATCCGGCTTTTATGAGAGCGACTGCCGTTTGACCTCTGAACCCCGAGAAGAAAACCTAAACCAGAGCCTTGTACGTTAGCAGGCGTACCGGCCAGCAGGTGAGTTAGCTTGGCCTTGAAGGTCTTCATGAGTCTTTTCCAATATATAAAACCATTTTGTGATTTTTATAACTAGGTACACGTTTACGGACCATTAAACTAAGCAAACATATAGGTATTATACTAGACTCAAACCAATCCATCCCCACCTTTCTGATTGTAATTACTGACACGCCACTGCCATTATAGATCCCGTTATACTATAAAGAACTAAGTAGGTACAGTCAACTAATACGGGATCAAATCAATATAATTTACATTACACTTCATAACTGTCAATATTAAGTTTTCTAAGACATCAATAAAGAGATACGTGTCGTTTCAAGCAGCCACATCCGGTGGCCATTGTGCTTCACTAGGGAGTTTCCGGTGCAACCCGATACACACTCCTGCGCACGTGCGCAACCTTTTCAAATTTCGAACTACGAAATTTCATATAAAGGATAATAAGGAATAAATAAATAGGAGACAGACGCCATCAAAACAAGCCATATAACTTTTTTTTGTAAGAGAGATTCTTGTTAATAACTCGTAATTAGAAATAAACTTGAATAATTTTCAATTTGGTGATCTAATGATGATTGTAATTACGTCACTTTATCACAATAATCACTGTTATTTAGTCAAATCGCACTGGTATATTTCCTTCTGAAAATCACCGATATTTGCTTAAAATTGTACCTACTTAGCTGACTACAATAAACCGTGAGGACATATTCATTGTGTTTAACAACATGAAACACATAATCCTTTAGTACCCTTTCAAGTGTAGGCAGGTAAGAAGTAAATAAAAAATCAATCCTTAAGGGCAGACGAAAAGAGCAAGGGGTTGCGTCTTTGATAGGGTGCTTGCAAACTCGCACAGCGGCCCTGAGGGGCTCTTGTCCTCCTATAAGCCCTTAATAAGGGCTCGTAGTAAGTGGCCATTCAATCAGCCCTTTTTCTTCACCTATTCCACGTGGCCTTGATTTGTATTCGAAATCTGATTTGCTTGTCAATGTTATTGTCCTCACATAAAGAGCCAAGGGTCACTCCAGTCACAAACGTTTTCAATATTCAAAAGCTGTCCTTATAGCGTTCGTTTTACAGCTATTTTAATATTGAACGACGAAGTGCATTGATAAAATTCATTGCATAATAAAAGTTTCAGACTTTTAAGTCATGTCGATCTGAACCACTTTGAATCTTCTTTACTTAATGCTCAATACGCAGCTCTCTTTATTATTTGTTGATATATAATGTGATATAAGTAGAACGTTTTTTTTAATTTATTGAATGTTCAGTCAACAGTTTTATGTTTATGATGACAATACCTAGGCTTCCATGTGTGGTTGTACCTTTTTTTTTGTGCGGAAATCCCTTCGGATACCCCCTACCTACTAAAACTTGAACCTACTAAAACCGCACGCCGTCTCGGGTCTACAGACGCCGGGGTGTAAGGTTACCCATAGAGCATATCCCTCGCACTCCGACTGACCCTGGGCCATTCGCAGTGTCCCCTCTGATAACAGCAGAGGAGTACCTGGAGCGACCACGCCCCCCCGCGGGCCTTGCAGGCCCGCCATACCCCGACCCCCTTGTTGTTTTTTTTTTCGTGCGGAAATCCCTTCAGATACCCCCCCGCCGGGCAGTGGGGGCGGCTATGTCGGGCTTGCACCGACTAAAACCTCACGCCGTCTCGGGTCATAAGACACCGGGGTGTAAGGTTACCCATAGAGCATATCCCTCGCACCCCAACTGACCCTGGGCCATCTCCGGTTTCGAGATGGCCCCCTTACTTGCTCTCCACTGTGCCATCTGCTAATCAGAGGGACACGTGGAAAGCTTCCGAACAGCCCTCAACAGGCCGTCCCCGCCTCGGTCGGAGTTGGCCGTAGGCGGCAGCGTCTCTCCCACCCTAGGAGAGAGGCGCTGCCGTCTCCGTTGCACAGAGTGCACCGCGTGGAGGTCCCCAACCAAGCACCCCACCATACCCCGACCCCCTCGTGCAATGGGGTCAGCTGGCCCTGAAAAGGGCCGGTTGGTCAGACTCTTGGCCGTTGACGTTGACGCCAGCTACTCCAGAGGAGCAATCAATGATGCGTCATCGCCCACGTTGCCCAGGGTGCACCAAACTTGGAGGTGATCCAACCAGTCGCACCCCTGTGTGGCTGTACCTTTTTTTTTTTTTTTACTTGAATAATATCAAAGGAATTTTCCTCACAACCATAAATATCTGCTTAAAGGCTCCAGCTATATGTAGGTATCTAAGTTAGTAGGTACCAAACTCGGTTTACGTCCTTACCTAGTACAATGAATTTAACAAACACAGCAATTATTGTTTTTTTTAATTTAGTGGAATAGTGATTATAAACTTGAAGGCATTGAAACTTCTTAAAACATTCTTGAACCCATTTTAACACATTTCTCGTAATTTGCGATCTACATCAGTATTTTTTTGTTATTCTGCCCTTTGTGTGGAGATGATGATGGTTTTATCACTCATCAAGAACAGTCAGTTGGTTATTTCAAATTCACCGTACTCATGTTATTTAAGAAATATATTGACAATATACCGCTATAGACCGTACGTTTATTCTCGTAACATTATAGGGACTCGGTATGTTGAGCAATTTACCAATTCGCAGGTATTGTGGACTATTCCTTTGTCTGCGTATTGGTGGATTTCTATTAGTGTGGGAATACTATTAAGGGAGTTTCGCGAATCCCTCGAGTTCCCATACCGTAGTAGACGAGGCGATCTTTCAATACAAGTGTCGGGTTGCAGTTTGCTAGTCTCGAGGCGCCGACAAAGCCCGCCGGCGGCAGCTTTGATGTGCCGAATTCAATTAATTGCCTTATTTGCGCCAGTCGTACGCTCATCGTAAGAATCCCCCGCAAAAACAAATATTTGCTGAGTCTTCATTATCCGTTATTAGGTGGTGCGCATTTTAATTGTCTCCTGAGTCTCTTTTAGTCCGTCTTGTTTTCGAGCCGGCCATCAGTAAATTACATAGATCAGCTATTTTTGTCGACACTTAACTTACACTTTAGCATTGTTGTGACGAAGTTTTAAACTCTACATTTGATGCGCATGGAATGTCTTGCCCATTTACTCTAGATAATAGACTTAATAGATAAGTGGATTTCTATCTGCAAGTGCCACCTTTTAGTGAGAACCATTCCAATGGATTGCTTTAGAAACTGGATGTTTTTGAAAATGTTTAAATGAAAGTATCATTAAAAGCTCGACGTAAATACAGTGTCTATAGGGTCAAACTCGTGACATCTTGATTGCCACCCGTGACCCGGGTAATACAAAACTGGTAACTACAAACTGATCTAGGTAGTAATAAATTATCTTGATTAGATGTAGAGGCTGACATATATCCATTCTATTTCAAGATAGTTTACATACACCTACATATAGAGTATAAAATAATCAAAGTATTAATGCTCAAAGTACACAGTCTTTAATACATATACGGGCGCTATATATTTTAATGTCATGTGTCCCCGATACGTTATCATTATCAGCAGGGTGAGCAGGCGGGCGAGAGCGGGAGTATGTTGAGGGTGAGAGGGAGGAGGCAGGACGGCGTGGGCGCCATTGTCCTTCGTAACACTGCCCCTGAGATACCGTCACTGCTGTCACAACAATGTAATACGCACAACTCAATTGTTCCTCAGCCCATACTGTGTTCCATATTTCAACTGGCGATAACGTTTGTTTTTTTTTTGCGATATTTATTTAAGCTTATCAACTCTCTCGTATTATGTCAAATTGTTTGTAAATGTTGGTTTAGTGATAAATATAATGACAACAAATGCTAGTTTAATATCTGAATTCATGGCAGCTTGATTGCATACGCTATGCATTAGAAAAGATTAAAAAAATTCGACCTCACACAAAATCAATACGCAAGTTCCTTAGAGTATACTTAATGTTTACTCTAAGGCAAGTTCAATGATGATACAAATTAATGAGTAGGGTGAATTTTAACTTTTCATCATGTTTGCCAATAAATGGCCGGCTTAATAGTAGTAATTAGATCTAAAAATTGCATTAGATTTGTCATTACAACATGTCAAATATGAGCGCATCTATATTCTGTTCGTAACAGTAAAGAAGCTCCGAGGTCGAGTCTGGATCAAGAATATGTCACAATCATAATGTTCTCAGAAATCGTTCCAAATATAAACGTGGATAAATGTCGAATCACGCGCCATCGCGACACATGACGGAAGCCGAGAGAAATAAATTATTGGTACCGGAAGTGACGTCCCGGGCTCGCTCCCATTTAAAACACAGGCCAATGAGTAGCGGACAACATCGCACCGTACATCGTTGACAAAAACTACAGTTCGATACACATAACAAAATAATAGTCGGCCGACGAAATCATTTTTTTTAATGTAATAGCTGCTCTTCGAAATTTAAAACAAATTATAGATAATGAATGTCACAGAATTATATATCGTATCCTTAATTCACCGGAAATAAATTTTTTAAACCTTAGCACGAACTAATAGAGAACATAAATTGAAATTCAAATTAGGATTCAATCAGTTGGTATAATCAACAGTACCGGATGCGATGCGCTTTTTTAATTAGTGCAAAGGTTAGGAACGTTGCTTAAAAAAGTCTTTTGTGTTTTCAATGCTATAATTACATGCAGCCGTGAGGTGTTGGTGAAGCTCGAAGCCATTTTTACATTGACAGTTCTGGATGAAGTGCTACCGAACCGTAGTACAGATTTATGGACTGTTTTCAGCGTTTTTATCTAAAAAAGATTGTTTATCTTAACTTCCGTCGCCTGCTGCGGTCGATACGCTCACTAACGCTTTATTGTTTACACTTAATGTAATTCAAAGCAGGGAATTCCTTGGTAAATTGTATTTTTAAATGTGAACACAACGCTGGGTATAGGGAGTCTACTTTGTGAATATCAATTGTTCGTCGCCGGAATATATAGATATTTGCCCGAATTTTTCGATCGATATTACACCGATGTTTGTAAGGCCGACTCCCCGAATTTATTTTTAAATAACCAAGGTTTTAAGCGGTCAAATACGTTATAGTTTTATATGATAAATATAATTTCGTGAAGGGGTTCCAAAATTTATGAAGTTTCTTAGTAAGCGATAATGGGTAAAACATTTGTCTTCGAAGATTGCCAGAAATCTAAATACAATAAATCTAGTAATTGTGAAGTTACAGCGTCATGGTGTCACACAATTTCAAATCTTATCTGCAAATCATATCCGTTTAAAAAAATATATTTAATTCTTCATTAAAATTTAGTTCAAATAGTAATATATATATTACATCAATGGTTCAAATATGTACCTTGTGTGTATGTGTATGTATGTCATTTATTCTTTTTCCCACAAGAATTTTGCACAGCAACAGCAATCGTTATATTTTTCTGTCGACACTATTATCCTCAAAACAGCTCCGTATAGTTTTTTACACACATCACACACACATAACAGCTTTTCAATTTCCTTGTGCACTACTGTTATACTCGTATGACGGGAGATTGTTCGACAATCTCAAGCAATATTCACCGCGTGTTTATTTCCTCGACGCATTTATTCAAATATCGAAAACTCATTTCCTGCGCCATTTCCCGGTGGATGGTGCGCGATGCGGTGTGCTCGCATCGCTTATAACGTTTCGCGTGCACTCAATTGACTTACTATCCTAGTTCGTAACCTACATTATAATTGAGTTGTGTCACGTAATGTAGGTGATATATAATAATAATAATAAATAAATAAATAAATAAATATTCTACGACATTCTACACAGCGCTTTCTAGACCCAAAGTAAGCATAGTTTAACTAGCTTGTGTTATGGGTTCTAGAACGCGGATAAACATACTTATATACTTTTTTTTTGTAAATACATACATATTATACATATATCAGTGCAAATTTCAAAAAACAACATTCTCATCGCGTTTTGGAAGGAACGACTTGGGCGATTAGGTGCAGGGCACGTCGTTATAGCGGCGGCGGTGAGACCCATCATGGAGGACTAGCTAGGCAGGCGACACGGGAGCCTGTCGTACCGGCTGACGTTGGTGATCTCTGGGAAGGGGTGATTCAAACAAGGACTCAGGGCTGCACACGCTGGCGAAGTGCCTGGAGTGGGAGGTGCCGAGATGGGCCCTTGTGGTGGCCCTAGGAATGGGAGTCCTGCCGCTCGGCGTCTTGCTCACAGCAATGGGGCGGAGCGCGAGCGCGTGGGCTACCGCTGCCTCCTTCTGCGAGCAAGTAATGCGAGGTAGTGGCGGGGCAGGTCCGGGAGAGACTCGAGTCTCTCCCGATCCCCAGAGCGCGCGAGGAGCGAAGGCGATTCAGAGCTCGGAGGTCACTCTACGACCTCCTTCCTCCATGAGCGCAGGTCTGGGGATAACAGGTGACATTCGTTACACGCCCACCTGCCCTTTTTGCAAGGGTCAAGACGGGGACACCTCCCAAACCCGAGGGTGCCATCTCGAAACCGGAGATGGCCCTGGGTCAATTCCCCATATATATATATATAGCGGTCGCCATATATAGCGGTCCCCATATATATATATTCGGTCCATATAGCCATCCTGGCTATATGGACCGAATCGCGGGAGATGCGCGCCGTACTTGCGATGGCTCTTTCCGGCGCGCACTCTCTTGACGCCCTACAAATATTCTATGTATGTCCCGAGCCCTCTCCCCCTTCTGGGGCGGCTCTATCACTATGCATTACGCCGCCGAGGCGGCCGACGATACACGTGACAGCTTCGTCGCTGGCCCTGGTCCTTTCCTCGTGTTCGAGCCTGCTTCTAATCTTGTGCCAGACGTGCGCAAAGTCTCTCAACCGACTGACCCTGGGTCATTCGGGGTGCGAGGAAAATGCATTATGCGACAGCCTCTGTGGCGTAGCGGTAGTGCATTCGACGGCTACGACAGGGGGCGCGGGTTCGATTTCCGCTCAGTGCAAATATCTGTATGCATGAATATGTCTATTTGCATTGGTCTGGGTGTTCGTATGTATGATATGTATGTATTTACAAAAAAAGTATATAAGTATGTTTATCCGCGTTCTGGAACCCATAACCCAAGCTAGTTAAACTATGCTTACTTTGGGTCTAGAAAGCGCTGTGTAGAATGACGTAGAATATGTCTTTTTTATTTTATTTTTTAGAATATTTTATTTACTATGGGCCACCTTGCACCCTGGCATGAAGACCCGAGATGGCGTACGGTTTGAGTCGGTTTGAGCCCAACATAACTTCCTCCAATGGCCGATGGGAGTTGAAATATCTAAAATATTTCATCAAAAGAAAATGTTGTAAACCGAAATATGCTGCGTCCTAAATTTAGCTAAATTACTTAACCTGAACTTCTTCCATAATGGTTGTTTTTATAACTATAAAAAATGCATGTATAAATTCATGCGCTATTGCGGCCAGCTGAATATTCTTATTCAAAATAATAACGTAAATTCAATTCAAGACCTTTTGATCGTCAGTCAAGGGTCTACTCATTAGACGAATGTCGTTTCGAACTGTTCAAAATCCAACACTAAAGATTTATTCTCTCATCTATAAAGTCTTGACGTAAGAAATATTAAATCACTTACATACGTTGGGTATAGCTGTCTCAAATTAGGTGACTACTTTTTATGTATTTTATAGCTAGTTTTATCCCTTATCACGCACGAGTCATTATATTTGTGACTGAGTTATAGCATACCAACGAAAAAATTGGCGTCGTATCTTCCGACAGCGTCGAAATCGCTTCCTCTGGTAGACAATAGCGTGGTGTATCCGGTGGCACACGTGCTCAGGTGGCTATTATGCCCGAAACGATCCTCGCCCCTCAGTACCTTTGTGTCGCACTACCCACCCCTGTAACTTGACCCAGTTCGGCACAACCCACTAGCTCGTGCCCTCCCATCGCATCGAGTTCTACTTATATCTTATCGCAGTGCTTAACGCATCTGTCTTTAGTGAAATGAAACTTTTGTCAACATCCTGGGATATCAGAATTGTATTTACATTACCTATTCAAATATCTGTATTTATTCTTTTTTTGCAACATGCTTTTTGTTATTATTGTATTAGGTAGCTCCATAGAATAGATCATTATTTATTACCTATCAAAAATATACACCGATAAAATAGGTGATGTATATCTTAAAACTAGGTAGTAGTAGTACCAAGAATATGACGTCTCGAAAATGCCGCAGTGGAGTTTGTTGCGCCGTTTCTTCTCCACTAGGGCCTATGAAGCGGTGGTAAACTTAGTTTTAAGCAGATTTTGACGTCAAAAAGATGTAATTACGTTGCACTATTTTGAAAAATAAAGACTTTGACTTTGACTTTGACCACATAGTCTAGAAAAATGCCCGGTTAACAGTAATGGCACGTAATGGGCTCACCTAAACCCACGTGGAACCATAAAACCCTGGCTACCCTCTTGACATCATAAGCGTGAGTACTTATATGTAGACAGTAAATACTGTAACTGTATTCACTATCCGGTATTGTTACAATAAAGTGAATAGGTACATTTAAAATTCAAGTGTGTAGTATCAAACAATGGGAATCAACTCCAAGGTCGGTCGTCATGGTCATTATTATAACGTAATTATGATACGCGACGTTACCTTACGACACTACACCCGGCTTTGTGAAACAATCCACAACTGTTATTTTTTCTCAGGTTTGAAATGATCTTTATGAGGTTTGAACAACTGTAATAGAGACGAGACGTTAGTGTCTACGTTTAAAGTAGAATATTTACAAAATAAAACGATATCTGTAGTGCCTTGTTATTTATCATGTGTAAAACTACGGGTTACATTTGGCCGCAGACACGATAAAGTAAGTGTGTCGTAATCATACCGACTAAATAACATAAAGTATGTATTTACCATGGTTGGCCAAGGCCGGTCAGGGTCTATGGGATATCTTTTCGAACGTACAACAGATTCACCGGCCACACAGACCGATCGATGTGACGAAATGCCGCCGTGCAGTTTTAGTTGGTTCGAGTCCGACATATTCTCCTCATCACTAGACACGGTGAGGTTTCAGCACGCAAAAGAAAAACAGTGTCACTCCGAGAGTGCCGACAGAGGTGAAAACTTGAACGATTACGTGTATTTTTTCCATCGTCCCCCATCCCCCATCTGTCCCTGCGTCCGTCCCTTACTCACTCTCACATTCACTCACTCACTCCAAATCCCTCACTCCCTACCTCTTTCTGTCCCTCCCGCGCTGCGTCCATCCCTCCCTCTGACCATACTTCCCTCCATATCCATCCCTCCCTCCATCCATCCATCCATCCGTCCAGCTACAACAAAGAAAAAGTGACGTAGACGTCACGGAGACGATTTCGAGGTAACGCGCCGATTACAAAAAAACGCAAGTATTATAATTTTTTCTTCACCCAAAAAGTGCTCATATCTGAAGTGCACAACGCGCCTAAATAAGTTTTCACTTCAAAAAGTCTTTACTATGGTACTTTCCATATTATGTAAATGAAAGAGTTACCACTCTTGCGGAATAGTTTTCTCCAGCCCCGACAGACCCAAGCCCCTATATACTCTGAATTTCTTAGGTAACCAAGAAACTTTAAACAAAAAAGTAACTTTAGCTGGAAAATCAGATAGGGCGATCTATTAACTATGCCTGCCTGCGTACCACGCACAGGTGAAAGAAACTTCTTTCTCGTTAAAAATCAATTTTATAAGAATTAAAAACTTTATACATATACCTAAAACGACGACGAGGTGTTATAAGTTTGACGTGTCTGTGTGTATGTCTGTCTGTGGCATCTTAGCACCCGATGGAATGAACCGATTTTGATTTTGGTTTTTTGTTTGAAAGGGGAATTAGTCGGGAGTGTTCTCAGCAATGTCGAAGGATTTTTAAATCTTAATTTTTACTCCCGAGGTAGGCATAGACGATAGCCTACATACCTCACGACCTTCCACTTTCAAATTTCATACAGGTCCGCCGCTTAAAAGAATATATATTTTTGTATGTAGTAGTAGTAATATGTGTAGTTTTATATGTACTTTGAATGTATTATATTGATTTTCATAATACTATCGTTATAAATTACTTGTACATATTTACTCTCTGAAAGTAATTAAATTATTTGACAAAAATAAGAGTGTTTACAATTATAAAAATCCTTATCTGTCATGCGATGCATATTTCGTCAAATGAATCAATGGTATTTGAAATTTAAATTAGAATATGATATTTATAACAAACACATCTAAGAGATTTGTATTTAGAATGTTATTAAAAGATCTACATTTTGAATTTATTTAAAATTTACATTCGTAGATGCCATAATTAGACTAACCATTTATAGGTTAACTCAGTTGTGTAGATGTCCAGTTAAAATTAATTATTATGAATGTAATCCAAAATCTTTAGCTTCAAATAATGGATGTCTTGCTGGTTACAGACATCACGAATAAATTTATCAGATTGTTGAAATAATGGATGTCTTGCTGGTTACATACATCACGAATAAATTTATCAGATTGTTTGAATATTTCAATCAATAATGTACATGGTACTGATATATCATTGATATTGATGTATTTATTTATTTAGTTAATGTGAAGACGATGTCTTTTTTAACAAAATAAAAATGGCATCGTCTGCGCTATGAATGCAGCCCTGTGTCATATGTCACAAGCATACCACTTTAAATGTAATATCTGAGAATTGTGATTTTAAGTAGATATTACTTAAAAATTTAATTAATGTATACAGTAAGTAGAAGGACATTACCTTAACTGTGAGTCAGTTTAGTTTGACGTCAAAATATTGCTGTTTCACTAGTTATCATTTCTCAGTTGCTGCCAAAGTTTGCTTCGAAGCCCGAGGTCCCCTTATTGTTTTTGATTGGTATGTTGGTTTTTCCGGGAGCGACTGCCGTCTCACCTGAGATGAAAGACTCCGCCAGAGCCTGGTCCGTTGTTGAGCAGGTGCTTTGAGTGGCAGGTGAGGTTGGCTTGGGCCTCAAGGATGTTGGGAGGGTCCTGTGCATGTATTCACGACTTTCACCCTCGCTAGTGTAAACGAAACAATTTATTTGGCGGTGGGTTGGGTTATACACGTGTGGTACACGTCGCTTCTGGGTGGGGTTTGAACCCGTTATCTACTAATTGTAACGGACAGGCTATTTCGTTAGTTCATTAGTTCTAACCATTATGCAACTACTGCCTCTACTAGTATAGTACCTATTATTTTCTTAATGGCGAAACGGTAGCGAGTGGGATTACTGTGCAGGTTGAACCAGGTTTGATCCTTTACCGGGAAATCTGTAATCGTCTTTTCTGTCAGCAAATTCTCAGTAGATCACTACATGCTCGGTAGACGGTAGTGGGCTCTGCCGGGATACTGAAAACCGTAACGACATATTAATTAATATAATAATAATAGAACATTCTACACAACGCTATCTAGACCCAAAGTAAGCATAGCTTAACTAGCTTGTGTTATGGGATGTAATGCAGATATACATAAGATATACATAATACTTAAATACATTTATTTTGTAAATACAAATACATATACATATAAAACATAGAAACACCGAAATCAATGCAAATAGATATATTAAAAATACGTACAAATATTTGTACTGAGCGGGAATTGAACTCGCAACCTCCGGCGTAGTAGTCGACCGCTCTACCGCTACGCCACAGAGGGCGTCTCTGCCTGCCCCTTAGGGCGTGCTTTTGTAGTACCAACTTTATCTGGCTAACCGTGATTTCAAGTCAGTATCACAGAAAAATTAATATCTCACCTCAGAAGCTCTATAAATCGTCCGTACGTAACTTAGGTACTTGTAACGGGGCCATCTCGAAGCCGTAGATGGCCCAGGGTCAGCCGGGGTGGTTCTTTTGTTTTCGCCACGATAACAAACAATGGCTAGTGGCTAAACATCTCTGAAACTTGTAAAGTAATATTCATGCAAGAAGCATTATAAATCGCTGGCCATTGTTCGCATTAAAATAAAAACCATGTTCCAACAAGTAATTTGTTGATAGCTCTAAAAATAAATATTGTATTTTACCGTTTTCATAGAAGACTGTATTTAAAGTTGGTTCTGTGTTAAAAATACTCCTGATTATGTTTTCCTTAAATGATAACAACAGGAAAATAACTGCAAAATAAGAATTATACGTTTATTAATAATGATCTCGGTACATGTATTTTGTTTCTGGGATTTGCATTTCATATCTAGATGTAACTTGACCGTACCGTAGTTATTGTAGTATAGTTTTATGACAAACAAGTGTAGGTACTGCGGGACGAGACCCATCCCAGGCTTCTCTCCGCATACAAATATGATTAAATCTTTAAAATCGATATTTTCTTCGGACGCTAATCTAGTCCAAAACCTACATATTTATTTTCGTCTGGTTGTGATATGCACGTAAAATTATGTTTGTTACTGACGTCCATATCATACTATGTGGCAAATTTTAAAGAAAACTAAAATGGTACATTGCGATCTGTTACTTGCTAGTTGCTAGTTACTGATTGTCAATGTTTTGTCCGATTTTGTTGCTTTTTTTTGTTAGTTGGAGTTCAAAATCACCCAGCGTAAAAAGGTTTTAAAAGTATGCATATTATTTACATAATTATGTATAAGTTACACAGACAGAAGCGATATCACCGTTAGTTGATTGACTATGTAGGTAGGTACGCGGTTTTAGTCGGTTCAAGCCCGACATAACCACCCCCACTGGCCGGCGGGGGGGGGGGGCTATCCGAAGGGATTTCCGCACGAAAAAAAAAACAAAAAAGGTACTTGGGTAGAAGTGGAATCCCTAATGTAATATTACAATGCATATTAATAATTAACTTCACAAAACTAGAAACCACATGCTATGGTGACTGATTTTGTATTGTTTGTTGTCTACACGATGTAAGGTTGTGCTAATTTTCATGATAGTCATCAGGAGGGTTGGCAAAAAATCAACGGTCGCGCAACAGTTGGTCGTGTAGCAGGTGACGCGACAGGTCGTGCTCGCTTGTAGCGCTCGTGTTCGATCGGCAAACGTCGGCATCGCTCGGGCCGCATTTTCCGCGGCCGCCCTCTCGATCGTCGATCCGCCCGAAAGCTCTCAGTCGTAGATTAGGCGCGACGCGACACGGTGCTACAGTTTACTCTCCCAACGCTCGAAAGCTCGTCCCGTCATTTACAACGCGATCATACTCGTTACAACTTAGTGAAATAAATAGAGTTAAAAAAAAAGTAGTGCGCTAAAAAGAACTAAACGTAAGTTTAGTTTTAGTTAATTTTGGAATAAAAATAATTAATGCGAAATATATTTAGGAAAAATAAATTGAGTTAGTGCGTCGGTGTTATGTGTTGTTGACCGGTAGAAGAGTTCTTGGGGGCAGGTGCTGGGGCCGCCATGCTTCTGGTCGAGGCGCCGCGCGAAGCCGCCGTGCCCCCGTGCGCGGTGCCTATTGACATCCCCATGTCCACCCTCACGAAACTCAACTTTGCAGACTACAGTGCTAAAGTGAAATCATATCCTGAAAGCCAGACCGAGCAAAGGGACAATAATACTAGGTTGAACTATGAACAAGCGTTGGCTAGTGTCGCTAGGTTGAGTTATGAACAAACAGTGCCTAATACAAGCAAACTGCATTATGGTGACCAGAACAGACTCGCGTATGACCCGGCACTGGATGCCATGTGTGACCCTTCCTTCATATTACCAACAGGTTTGTACAATAAAATTGATTCAATTTACGTTGCAGTAAGTTAAGTCTGAAGATGCAGTTATCTAAATAGATTTTAGGTATCAGCTCCTTTTGTGTATCGTACAGGCTATTACATTGGGAAATTAACATAACTGGCGAATCGTGGGTGTGTAATACACCTCTGCCTAACCCCTTCGGGGTACAGGCGTAAAGTTATGTTATGTTATCTTTACATATTATAATACGTAATTATGATTAGATATAAATTTTGTCTTAAATAAGCTTAACTATAGAATGCGTTTTGTAAAATATGTATGTAGATTATTGTATTATTTTTCAGTGTTTCTTCGACTTTTTGCAATTCCTTCAGAGAAGTTTAGTATTAACGAATCGACACATAAAAAAAGACTCTCATACTTTACAAAATATAATGAATGAATAAAAAATAATAAAGCAACTGTTAAACTCAGATTTTTATCTCTTGTGCCATAAAACACAGTTTAATTCATTGAGCACAGGAAGCGGACAAGGTAAATGAACGCTGACAAATCGCTTCTTTATAAAAGCTCCACATTTATTTAAATCATAAACACTTTTACGTTATAAATAAGAAGCGCTTCATTGAGAACTCTCAAGTAGGGAGCGGAAGCACTTTCGCCGACGCCATATTGGATCCGGCGGCGGGCGCGGGGTTGCGCCCGCGCACCTCGCCCAGCCGTGCTTCCGCCGCGTGACGCGCATATAAAGCTTTGTAGTATGGTCACATAGCTCACATTTGCATACATAGATTACTTGAAAGCCCTCCTAACGCATTGATCAACTTCTCCACACCACATAACTTATCAATGCAAGATAATTTTCCAATCACAGGCTGTTGAATTATTCGTTTATTTTTCATTTTAAATCACCTGTTATCGAAAGAAATCATGTTTAGCTGAATAAATTACGTATGCCAGTATAGCATTAGAAGTTATCTCGACTACATTAAATAGAGTACTGACTTTATGCGCGGTATTAATTTTTAACAATGAATAAGGTTCCAAGTTCGCTTTGCGATTACATGAATAATGACAGAACGCAGTTGTTTTGTATTACAACTACGATAGCAGTTATGATAAGAATGTTTATTTGCATTTATTTGCGAGAAAAATGGTTACAGGTTGTTGAAGTAGGTGTACAGTACAGCATGTCTGACCTATAATGGTGTGGAAATTTTTATATTATTACATTAAGGTATCTCAGGCACCGGAGGTCGCTTAACGACCTCCGTCCTCCATGAGCGCAGGCCTGGGGGTGACAGGTGAGGCCGCCTGTCACCCCAGCAGAAGCAGGCCGGGACGGTGGGGCGACTAGCGCCCCTCCCCCAAACCGGGGCAAGACGGGGATATCGTGGTTCCCAAACCCGAGGGGGCCATCTCGGAACCGGAGATGGCCCAGGGTCAGTCGGGGTGCGAGGGATATGCTCTATGGGCAACCTTACACCCCGGCGTCTGTAGACCCGAGACGGCGTGCGGTTTTAGTCGGTTCAAGCCCGATATAACCGCCCCCGCTGGCACGCGGGGGGGAATCCGAAGGGATTTCCGCACGAAAAAAAAAAAAAAGGTCAAATTATTATTACTAAAATGATGTCAAAATTATACCAATATATTTACATTACATAACTGAATATCAATACATAGTAGAGAAAAATACACCAATTCATTTCAATTATAAATAAATTATATTACCAATACACAATAATCTACTTCATTAGAATTTATGTCAATTTATAATATTATTTTCAAATATAATTTATTGGATAATTGTAGGTAATTCTCTTATATCTTTTGGTATTTTATTGAAAACCTGAATGCACATGCAAAAGGAGTTTTTTTATATAAAGTATACATAACTTTAATAATATAATTAATGTAATAATAGGTGTATGATTATAAGTGTCTGTTGCGAACCGAATTCCTAAATATCTATTTTAACACTCAAGAATCTGATACAGATACAATCTAATTTTTGGTAGAACATTTTAGCATTTATCGCAATATAAATTAATTTAACGTATTAAAATAATAATCTCCTCAAACACATACCCAGTGTATGTGTTTGAAGAGATTATTATTTTTATATTCCTTCCACACCTGTCGTACAGCTAGCCAATACCTACTAAAATATTCGTTGACATATTTTCCGAATATTGGAATATCCGAGCACTACTTTAACATTATATATCTAATTTAAAGAGCTTCGAAGATGTGACCGTTGCGTTTTTCTAAATAGATTAAGACCGCCCTTGTTCAATACGTCAAGAAATTCAAGTTTTTAATTATTGATATTGCTACCATAAAAATTAATTTACAAGAGATCACACGTCCATTAAAGTTTAAAAACATTATAATTAAAACATAATTTATTGATCGTGATGGTAATTCGCCGCTAAATGAACTTAATTCGACATTAACAATCTTGAAATAATAGTATAATTATCTATCAAGGATTTCTTTAGCATGTTTGTGATTTCGTTTAAGTGGTCAGTCATTCATCATTCATCACTCCAGTTAGTGTGAGCAATGTTGGAAATAAATACGTTACATGTAAATAAATTCCTGAATTACTGAATTTATTTGAGCAACTTATTTGTTGCAAACAAGTCAAGTCGCTCAAGATAATTTCTGTTTCTGCCATGCAAACATATGTAGGAAACTTATGTTCGTAGGGGCCACCAGTAGTTGTTGTAAGAGTAACCAAAATCCATTGTAGTAGGATACCATACTATAATATACAATCAAAAGCAGCAGTCAAACTCATCGCTTAAGAAAATGTCTGCCAGGCAAAGTTTGGATGAAACTACACGTTTGTAGTGACAACCTGTAGTTGTTGTAGGAGTAACCAATATACATTTAAATATAATGCTTACTGCTTCTGGTTATTCTTACGGACATAATATTTTCAAATAACATTTCATTAAACGGAACGTGAAAAAGCATGTATCGACGCCGTGAAACTGAGGACCACTGTTTTAGCATGGTTGGAATATATTATGATGGTCTTCATTCTTTAGAGTTCACTTACAGCTTCTTACCAGGGTCAAATCACATGCTCTACACAAAAAAAAAACCTGTAGTGATAATATTTTGTCCTTAAAATTCGTCAGGTATGCTCTGAACATTAAAGTCTCATTAGCCCGTAAATCAAAGCACTTGTTTCAAACCCCATCACGTAGTGTATCTTGAATATTCATAGAACAGCTTCAGATTAAATCGACGTGTAGCTGGCACAAGCGACGCGGTCATAAATGGTGACCATTCGGAGGCTAGAGGTAACGGTGCAGGTCGATCACCTTTCAGTAATCGCTTCCTTCCTTTTACAGCGTGGCGCGAATCTCTCATTGACGTGACAGCAATCATGATACATACTGACTAATGTTTTGACAACGTTGCTGGCTAAACAGTAAAGATTTGCACGGATTTATCCTACTAAGGTAGTAAACAAGCATACAGTCCACAATAGTGGAGATATCATTCGCGCTTTGACAACTGCAGAAAGGAAAAAAAGAGCAGAAAGAGATAAAGGAACATCATTTACTTCGCAGCATGATGGCGGCTTTCCAAGACGATTGTTTACCTATCTCCTATTTAGTTTCCTTTTATGCCATATGGAATCTCTTGTAGAGTTAAACCTTATTAACAAGTTGCAATGGATACCCATTCCATATTTCTTTGTAACCTTTTTTTCTATGCCAATGTTTATTTGTAGTTAACCTCATACCAGACCCCATTGTGAACCTAAACTATCCTGCGACCTACTCAATTGCACACACGAAGTTTAATTCACATCCGTTCAGGCGTTTCGAAGAAGTTCATTGACATGCTCACGTACAGAAATATTTTATAGGTAAAATTATTAAATTCCTTGAATAAACAAGAAATTGCACAACTATTCGAGAACATAATAATAATTTATAAGTGTGTGCGATGTGCAGTACAAGGTGACAAACAAGTTGTCATATTAGAGACACCTGTCTAACGTCGCAGCTGTTGGCCTGTGACCTACGAGACATGTGCGCTATACCAAAGTTCACCATCAACATGGACCGTCTTAATCATTAGTCGATTGTAAAAAAAAAAACAAAACCACCAAACAATCCACCTCGTTAAGAACGAATAAAAAACAAAATATGGATTCATAATTTAAAATATAATCAGGTGACTTCGAATTAGTCTATAATTTTTTTGTAAACACAGGGTTTTAAGTGTTTATAAATTCCGATCAGGTACTAACGAGGTCATCTGTCTATGCATTTTTCATTCGTTCCTAGTGTCAATTCTGTATAAATTTCGAGAATTGAATACTGTATGATCTATGACGTCATTGTCTCGTCAACGACATCACGTAGCCCGTTTCATTCATAAATTAATATGGTTACTTCCGTTCACCGACCGCCTTAAACCTCACAAACTTTTTTAATCGTTTTTATTCTTAACCACACTTTTTTAACAGATTGTGCTTACAAAGAAAATCTGACAAGTGTATTTATGATAAACTATCGTATATTTTGTTATGTATTTTATCAATTAATATTACGTAACAATAGCAAGGAACAGAAGTTGTCATTCTAAGAAAAAATTAATAATAAAATATTTTGTGTAATTGTTTTTCCTTATTGTTCACACAGCTTTTACATCGAACCTGAATCCGTATCATATACAGGATAAAGATGTTTGGGCCTTTATAAAACAGGGACATCCAGTAGGGACATCAGACACATCGTAGTAACATTTTTATCCAGAAGCTTCTATTGAAATCAATGGTATCAAGAATTTGCCACTTTACACTTAACCAAGTCGGCTATTATTATTTCTAAGCTATTTTTAGCTATTTTTATTTCTAAGGCCAAACAAGTACAGAATTACAGTGATGTTTAGTTAAAAATAGCTAACTAATTAGGTATGTATACTTAAACAAAGTAAAATTTAAACAAACCAAATATTAAATTGTAAATGTAAGGCGACAATAAGGGCAAAGCAAATCTTAAAAAATACTTTAATACTAGTTTACATGCAGGTAGGTAAGTCTAACTATTAAAAGGTACCATATAGGTAGCTAATTGCGCAAATCCAGTATATACTATAACTTAACAAGATAGATACTACCTTAAAGTGTTGGGGTTTAATTAGTGTCCTTAATTAAGTGTCACTTTCAGCACTAAATACGAATATCCTCGATTGACCTTTGGACCGTTTTCGCACCCGTACTATGGTACGTAGCAATTTTTTTTTTTATTTCGACTTCACAACACGGTTTTCTCCTGAATAACTTCACGAATAGCTGGAAACTTGCTTAATCCGGCTCGAAGGACCATGAAGAGGAGGTTCAGGTAGTATCTTAATAAAAATTCTTGAATTTATACGGAAGCGTGTAATGCAACCAGTGGTTAGTATTAGACAATTAACAGTTGACAGACAGCACCTAGCATAAATGGTTCATGCCCATATCCGTTTACATATTGCGGATTAAAAATAATAGGCGCTAAGTAAAACAAACGTTTATCTTAATATAAGGTTAGTAATTTGTTACTAAAACTAAACAATCGTTGTTGTTATTATTTCTATTTTTTAAAGCGAACATCTGGTGGTGTTGACGTGCTTGTTGCGATTATTTTTATCAATTTCATACTAAATTGCTACTTGACTCGACTACAGAATGAAATCAATACATTTATCATTAGAATGTAACACATTACAATTTTAAGTAAGAAAACTGAATGAGTGTGACGACAAAAGCAGCAGGTCACGTAGCCCGCCATTGATGCGCTCGCGCCGCCACTTCCGTCGTCTGTAGCGCCGCTACATCCTGCCTGCAGTTTTATGTCTATCACACAACACAATACCCACATGTGATTTACTTGCTTATAGCTTTATTTAACAAAGGAATGAGTCATATGCTACGTAAAAGCTTATTTTAATACTGTTGATATTTAGTCAATAATTCTTCATATTGTTCCTATACCAGGAAAATTTATATACATACTTATACTGTATTTTAGCTACTGTTTTCTTTTATCGCATGAGTTAAAGAATTTTAAACTTACAAACGTATTAAATGTAGACATGTAGTAAGCCAAAATAATAAATAATTAATTCATATAAAATTTCATTCTGATATCAAATGATAACGAATAGCATTACAGGAAGTTAAATTCACAAATTCAAAATACTTAAACAAAATATGTTGTTCTCCAAATTAAACTACTCTAAGCTCAAAAGCACTTGGTACACGGAAATATTGCAAGCGCAGCTTTGTCGCCGAATTGCTCATAAAAGTGTAATTGATATTTATTTCCTCCAAATGTTCGGGTTAACTAAATCGGTTTTTGAACATTATATTATTAATACTTCGATGCAGTTTTAATGGCTTCCCTTATGTCAGCTATGCCCTAAGTATGACAGTGAGTGTTTACAGCGTGGTACAATCCCCCCTTGTGGACCGCGCACGGTTTTTGTAACGACTGTCGGCGCGTGCGCAGGTGGCTGTGCACCTGCCGCGCATACCGACCAACGCTATAGACGTGGCATAATGCACGCGATTTGCCATTTTTAATGATGACTTTGAGACAATATGGTTATAAGTAAGGGAGTTGTATTTGATATGAATATGATAATCACTTGGTGGTGTAACAATTGCTAGAGCGTGATCTAGCTTCCGATTTCCATGTGGAGCAAAGTGTTGTTTTCCTATTAGCTGCTGTATAAAATTCTTTGTAGCAGTAGTAGTATTAAGTAGTAAATCTCTTTATTGTATGTACATAAGAATACTCCATACAGAACATAAGCTGGTACAGTTTTGAGGCATATACAATTGGCGGCCTTATCGCACAGGGCAAAAAAAGGCAGGACAAGCAGTATGAATTCTGAATAAATTCTCGGCTGACGGTAATAGGCTTAAATCTAAATATTATACTTAAATTATACTCTAAAAATTCACTTCGTTTTAAAACCTACTTTTATCTTCTAGGTAAAACCAAGTTTTACCTACTTGTCATTGTAGTTATCATTCAGCATGTAAAATATCACGGGGCATTTCTTTTCATCCGTCTTCTCTGCTGTTACTACACTCTATGTTTTTATTAAGTCTAGACAATGTAATAGCTGAACAATTTGCTGAGTGCTGTGAAGGTTTTATTGAACCACTATCGGGGTTCTCAAGAATCGTTTACGACTCAAGCTCAATTGGCATGTGCACGTATTAATCATTCATTTTATATTTGTTTTGTGCAAACTATTGTGGAATTCAAAGACAAACTGGATTGATCTAAAAATCTTGGAGGAACTGTTGTTGTTGTTTGATGTTGAATCGACTAAGACCATGCTACTTATCGGCCAATGAGCATGACGCTGCCGATTGGATTAGGTAAGTAGAATTGACTGTGTGAGGGCGTGAGTTGGCCAGTTATACTTGGCGAAACAATCAAAATTCAAATGTTAAAGCTTGATTAAGTCGATTGGACGATAGGCAGTATAGTGTATGGCTAATCCTTACATATAAAATTGGCCTTTTCTAAGGGAGGAAGATAAAGTCGTTTTTTTTAATATAATATATTTATTTAATCAAAGTATCTACCATTGCTATCTATACACTTTTGCCATCTCATAGGTAGTTCATTGATCCCTTTACTAAAAAAACCATTCGGACGGGAATCAATAAAATCTTTGAAGGCGCTTTGGACTGCCCCATCGGAGTTGATTTTTTCCCTTGAATCTGTTGGAGCAAGGTCTGGGGAGTACGGTGGATGTCTTAGACATTCCAATTGAAGCTCCTGTAGTTTGGTAGCCGTCTGTTGTGCAGTGTGTGGTCTAGCGTTGTCCTGAAGCAGCAGTGGCCTAGAGCGATTGACCAGCCTCAGTTGTTTAGCAGCTAGTTTTTCCATCATGGTTTGCAGTTGCTGACAATAGACATTCGCCGAAATCGTCTGGCTAGATTTAAGAAAGCTTTAGTGAACGACACCGGCACTAGTCCACTAAACGCTCACAAGTATTTTTTTTGAGTCTATTTTCGCTTGGGGCTGGATTTGGCTGCTTCGCCAGGGTTCAGCCATTGCGATAAGCGTTTCTGATTATCGTACAGGATCCACTTTTTATCACAGGTAATGATTCGATTCAAAATCCCTTCATTATTGTGCCGGTTGAGTAACAACACGCAGCAGTCGACGCGCGTTTGTCGGTTTGCTGCACTCAATTTATGAGGTAGGTACCCACCTTTCAAGCTTTTTCACCTTCCCAATATGCTTCAAGTGAATTAAAACAGTTTTATCACTAACACCGCAGCCTGCAGCTAACTCTGACGTGTTTTGCGATGGATCCGCTTCCACAATAGCCTTCAATTCTTCATTAACAACTTTGGTCTCCGGAGCTTGTTCTGCAGGTCGAAATTTACAGAACGAAAACGTTGGAACTAAAAACGCACTGTGTTTTCTTTTGCGACACCACCGCTATACACATCATTAAACCGTCGAGCTGTTTCTGCAGCACTGGTGTCACGATGGAAATCGTACTCGTAAATAACGCGATATTCAAGTCATTTTGTAAACTGAGTGACGCAAAAAAAAACCAAAAGAGGAAAATGAATTACGGTTTTCAAAACACAAAAGCATGAGTAAATAGCTGTATAAATTTGAAATTGGAATTCTTAACCAAAGAGGAGATATTTGAGATCAAAGTGGCCAGTACGACAAAACGCCAATTTCATATGTAAGGACCTAATATAACACTCACTACGATCAACTCCACGACCATCTGCTACGACAGCACTACCAACATAATAAATTAATAGCAACACAATAATATTCAGCCGGATATTATTGTAATCCCAAAATTATTTTCGTTAAATGTAAACTGATATTTTTCGTTTAAATTCGATGTATAAATAGTGGAGTAAAAAAGTTTTTGTAATTATTATCATGTGCGCTATAAGCTATTTTATTGGTAATAAATATCGGTGGATCTGGTGTTAGTCAATTTTGCGTTGATCTCTCGCCGGAAAAGCGGTTGCGACTCTTTATTTTTAAACACAAGTGGAGGTCATGTGTTGTTATACCGGTTAAACTTTTCTTATATATTTATATTAAATACTGATATTAGATAAATGTTCATGTAGTGAGTGTACCTAATCATTTTTTCAATAATTCAAGCATGTCGTAGAAGCCACTGACATTAAACATAAAAGTCTATTAAATCTCACTATTAAACGAGCTAATCTTGTAAAATATATATTTATAACCGCTCTAACGATTTGAACAAATATTATATTAATAGGTATCGTGCGGAAATCATTTCGGATACCCCCCCCCCCCGCCGGCCAGCGGGGGCGGTTATGTCGGGTTTGAACCGACTAAAACCGCACGCCGTCTCGGGTCTACAGACGCCGGGGTGTAAGGTTGCCCATAGAGCATATCCCTCGCACCCCGACTGACCCTGGGCCATCTCCGGTTTCGAGATGGCCCCCTCGGGTTTGGGAACCACGGTGATAGTACCTACCTAAATTATTATGTATATAAATTAAGGCAGGTACTTACGACGTAATGAAGCCTTGTTGAGACGTTTTATTGGTTGACTGAACAATTAAAGGTATACACCATTTGAACAAGCTGATAACATCTTGGATAATACACAGTAATTATGAAACACAATGAGCATTGCGTGCGCAACGCTTTTGCTCATACATCGCGACATTAATATGTTTAACGTTTCCTGTCGAAAGATGTTCCAATTTTGAATTTGATTTAAGCACCAGTGCTGACAGTCATTTCCTCTTAGCTGAGAATAATGTACGGTAGTTTTAACTATTATTTTTCTGTATTCATAATTTTTCTAAGTTGTCCCTCTTGTCAAATTATTTTCAGTTTCAAAATTTACACCTGTTTTAATAGTTTGCGTGCTATCATTGATATACCTACCTACTTCTTTTTTAAACAAGTCTGTTTAAACAAAACACATCTTTAATATCGGCCTTTATTTATTTACTACCTAATTTTTTGTAATTTAATTATAGTTATAATAATAATAATATAGGTAATAAAAGATACTAAAAGGTGTTCGTCACCATAAACCTTATTCGTATCCTTACATCAATTTGTGAATATTATGCTTTGATTTAGTATATTTGATATAATACACAAATTTACTAAAAAAAAATTTGATTCATTGCTCTTTATTACCTTACCAGTTTCTATTTTAATCATACAAGTCCGACTTAAAATCAGCAAATGTAATCGAAGTGGCTATAAAAAGGATAACAACACGACACCAAAATGTATTGTATCTTATAATTACAAGATATTAATGTGAAATATAGAGTTAGTAAATAAACATAAAAATATTAACACTGATTAATTATGGAGGTCAACTTATTTATGTCAAAACAGCGAGTTGCCTGACGCGACTGTGGTGTGTCGTCGCCAGTCACGGCTCAGGCGAGGGCTCACCTGCGCACAGCACTGCTTCTAATTTTAAAAATTCATATTTCGACTTCCGTTCCCAAATGGGAATTGGCGCGATATGTGTCTCTTCGTGTGAATATAAAACATAAATTCGAATGTAGATCATTTTCGTACCACACTTACATTCTATACTAAATTAAACTACCTAATATTCTTTATTGAATACCTAGATGCCGCCCATGTAATTTATAGTTGACCTCGGTAGTACCTACATCAGTACCGAGTATGACTTTATGGCGTATGTCGTTTAAGGTCTGATTCCCGGGTCTAGCAAAAGTTTCATTGGATTTTTTGTTAGAAATTTCTCAGCAGCAGCTTGGGGTTAGCAAAAAATACACAAATGATGGCAACCGAAAAAAGCTGATGAAAACTAGATGTTTAGTGTTTAGTAAACCTTCCCTTCCCTTCGGGGATCTATAGACGTAGGTAAAAAAACGACTGCTGATACCAAAAAAAATATACTGGTTAATCAAACAAGAATAATGAGCTATTATGAAAAATATTAACGAAACCACTTATTTGTCGTCTGTCGGTGGGCCACCATATGGCGAGCTAAGCGCGTGCTCGCAGGACAAAAAAACAACGGCTTGAACTTTTCGCGGGTGTCGAGTTTCGTCGCAGATAACAAGTAAAAAAGTGCGACAAGTCGTGTCGCAGCTGCCGCGAGGTTTAAGGTTACTGTCGCTTCAGTTCCAAGTAAACTATCAAGTTTGAGTTAGAATGCTTCTTCGTTAACTAACTACTTAGTATTTGATAAGCTTCTGTGTGCTTATTTCATTTCATAATTACTTACGGATGACTTAAAGCCAATATAATGATGTATTCATTAGCGTGAGATTACACTCAATAAGAAGACAGGGCGCTATGGCGCTCATTGGGGGAGACCTATGTCCAGCAGTGGACTTAAATAGGTTGATGATGAAGTAATTAGAATAAGAAGGACAGTTAAAAGTGTTCGAATATAAACAAAACAATTGAAAAAAAACAAATTATTAGTTTAGCCAATCATTGAACAAAAAATATAAAGAAAAGACAAGAAATATATTTATAGTAACATATAATTCATGTTCTACATAGTATATCGTAGAATACTATAAAGCGACATCTAGTCCAGAGGTAAGTATAGCTTTACTAGCTTGTAATATAGGTTCTAGAATGCGGGTGAATTAACCTACTTACGTAGATGTAGATTTTCGTTTGAAAACACTTACTTTTTATACAAAGAAACACTCAGACCAATGCACATTATGCATCTTCATCGATATAAATACTTACACTGAGCGGGAATTGAACCCGCAACCTCCGACTTAGCAGTCAAACGCTCGCAGAGTAGAAACTCTACGCTCCGTATTGTCTATCGTATTCGTAGCCGTAACCTATGTTCATGCAAATGTATATCATGTCGTATCACAACAATAATTTAACACCGTTCGACGCTCAGTATGAAAGTAACTTATCTTTCTTTTAAATATCATTAGTATTAATACCTAAGTACATAATAATATTAGTTAGATAGATTTTGACCGACGAATAAAAGTAGGTCTGTAGATGCTGGCAGGTAATAATCATGCTGCTTAAGTGCCCGTTTTATTCAAACAAAAGGAAAACTTATCACTTTTAAACTTTCGCATAGCATGATATACAAACTTTTAAAATTAACATGGTTATGTGAAGTGTTTATATCATATCTTTGAAATGTCGAGTAAAAAAGTACAGTCGCCCTCGGAAGGAATGAATTACTGATAGGAAGGAATTGGAGAAAGGAATGGTCATAGAGTGTTTTCGGGGCGCCACCAATATCTTCGAGGACCAAGTCAGTCTCTCCAGCAAGATACTACACCTGCTGAGTGAGATGGACGAGGCTCTAGCGTAGAGTTTCCTCTCAGGTTTGGAGGTCAGACGGTATTCCCTCCTATATAATAGTTGTATAAGCGAAACCGGTGGAGAAGGAGGAAGCGGCCCCCGGGCTCTGAAACCCTTGGATGCAACTGGAAACAAAGCTAAAATGGTAATAGCATGCCTCCATACCCGTCTGGGTCCAGCAGCCTTGGCACAGCACTGAAGACTGATGTCTCTGGAGTCTCTTCAACCAATGGAATACGTCATTCTGGTCACGTGACACAGTTTTCTGCGATCACATTGGGCGAAAAGACTCGACGGACATCTGTCTTCCCTGGCATGCTGACTGACATATTAATTGAATCAAAATATTTTAATTCGAAAGAGCTTACAATAGCAAGTTATTAGGAATCAATATAATATAGGTACCTACTCTTTGTAGCACGATAAAGAACTTGAAGGCCCTACCCGCAAACGTCTTTCTTATTCTTATAATCTCCAGCCGTCTAGAAGTATAGCTGTCTAGGTCATCAAGGTAGAAACAACTAATTTAGGATCGACAGCACAATGGTAGCCTATATTCTCTGGACTTCATTCTAGCTTCCTACCATCCAGCGGGGTGCAGTCAATTGACAATTGACAGACTAGTGTTCTTGTTAACCCCTCCAGCTAACTAAATAGCTTGTGTTAGGCGTGGGTTCACTTCGGTGTTATAATGGCCAGGATTCAAACCCGGGACCTCTCGATTGTAAGGCCAACTCCTTAACCACTAAACTACCGACGCCTTAAATAAATATGTAACTGTAACACAAAACCGTGTCCCCCGATATTGTTATCAAGTTTTTCTGGATTACCTCCTGTCACGTCCAACTTCTTGATTTCTAATCTTGAGTATGTTAAACGCGTAAATTAATGTTCAATACAAGTAAATCTGAGTGCGTTGTGACGTCTGGTGTAGTGTGTGAGTGCGAGTGCGACCTTTCGACCCGATAGCGCGAGGCGTGGCTTCACCCGATTGGTTGCCCCGCCCCGCTCCGCCTCGCGTACGCCCCACGACTTACGTCTCAAGAGATGTGATGCTGCGACACAACGATCACTGACTGCCTTTGTTGAATGCCTTGTACCTATTTAACCACAGACTGCAGAACTATGGCTTGGAATGTTATGAAGTGTACCTACATTATTTGGACTGAAGTACATATAGGTATAGGTACTGCACGTACCTGCGAATAGGTAGGTAAGTACTGATCGTTATTCACTAAAGTATAAAGAGTGACAAAGGATTTTAAATGGAACTCATAGTGTTTGTGAGTCATGTTAGTTTTTTTATACTAATGGTATCCATATCATGTTTAAAAAACGATGTTAGAGCGGATATTCACAATAAAAACGCTGCCATTAAAAGCTGCAGTAATACCTAATTATGAATAGCCACCTGAATTAGGAAATAAAAATGGTGAGCTATAAATCAGTAGTCACAGTGGTTTGACAGTATCTAGTTATGGTTGTAAAAATAATATTGACAAATAATAATGAGCCCAATTAACTTGATGTACCTACCTTCTATAGATTTTGGTAGGTAGTTAGGTACCTAAGTGAGTAGATACAACTACCTACCAAAATTTACTAAACGTCAATTATTAGGGTGCTATTAATCTGTGCTATTACAAATCAATAACTACACAATAATGTCGAACATCGAAATAAAAAAATACCTGTGCCTGCTTAAATTACATAAACGTCAAACATAACTTAGTAATTAAGATCGTAAAGTAAAACTTTTTACCCTACAATCTGGTATTTTGGTCACAATTTATCGTCTTTCACCCAATATCGTGGGATTTGTCGCTCATTACAATACCTTCATTAAAATACTTGTATATGTTTCTCGACACTTGAGTGATTTGTTCTCGCGTTTGTTCATCTGATGCTTCATTTGTTATTTAAAAAAAAGTAGTTTGACATTTCAACTGTGGCGGGAATAAATGGGTGCGGTAAAATAGAGTCCAGGAGATCTACGGAGTTTTTGTTCGAATGACATTCTTTACCAAAATAAGTTTTACTACAACAGATGTACGTAGCTGGTTACGATCTGTCATCATCAAAAGTAGACGATGATTGTACAAATTTGAAACCTAAATATTGGAATGAAAAATTATAAATTCTATTTTAATTGAGCTCACTGTAGTACGGAAATTACTTTGCTCAAAGAGTAATTTAAAAAAATATGAAACTGGACATGTATTTTATCGCTGACTATAGTGACTATACGTAACTACCTACGCTAGTAATAACTTCTATAAGAGTATAGTATCGGTAAAGGCAAATCGTGCTTTTTTTGTTAAAATAATAACATAATTATAATTTGGTTTATTTCTTATTTATTTTCTTCATAAGGCCAGCACGTAACATACAAAACAGAAACTAATCATTAGGAGGTCCATGTATAGAAAGATTTTATGCAGGTACCTAGGCACCTAGATGTACCTAGGTAATCTACCTATATTATTCTTAAAGGAAAAAGAGACTCGTATAAATACTAAGTAGAGTCATGTAACTCCTAACCACCTACCCTTTGCCATAAAATTCTGCTAGTTGCTCACGTGAATGAATTGAATGCAGCCTTAAGTAGCAATATCTACTAATTGTAATTGATATGTTTACTATATAGTACCTGGGTAACCATGCTTCGCTCGGGTTGGTTTGGGTATTTTCAGGCAAAATTCTATTTAAATATAAATTTTCGTTGAAATCGTTAGGCGCCGGACTTACACCCTCTAACCTCTGCACGGGTGCGCGGGGTGTTACAAAGACACGTCTAGGACGCGCGTGCGATCTTTTTGTCCAATGCCTTACAGCGGTTTCCGAGATACGCCCCCGCTGGCCGGCGGGGGGGGTATCTGAAGGAATTTCCGCACGAAAAAAAAAAAGGTACCTAAATGAAATACAAGAATTACTCGATTAATAGTATATCTATTAAATAACATTCATAATAAGGTAGTAACTAGGTAAGTTCGTTGTTCATGTCATAACAGTAGTTAGTATAAGTACCTACTATAAATATTGTAGTATTTCCTTAATTCTAATTATTTAAAGTAATCATTATCAGCTTTATAACATTGCAACACATCAAATAAACTTTAAACATATAGGTAGTACCTAAATACTCAAAAAAGATTATGCAGTCATTTTAGTTAGTTGGATGAGAGTATGTCTCTGACCATATAGTTTACCTGTATTACCCCACTTACATTTACTTTTATGTATAACTTAAGAGATACCTAATGAGCTTGTTTGACATTTATGCAACATTGATATTTAAATAGGTATATTTGAAATTAATAAGGTACTAAACCACCCGCCAAAGCCACCTAGATATTATAATCTCAAGTCCTTATCAGGTAAATACTACTTACCTTAGCAATTAAAAAAATAATTAAGTGTCTATAAATGTCATTAAGTAGGTAAGTACCTACGTTTATTTCGTATTCCAAGGCACTGATGCAAATTTAAGCACGTAATGTTTCCAATTAAAAAGATTCCTTAGGTAGGTACACGCGCAGAACCATAGGTATTAAAAAAAACAATATAGTTTTATCTAAGGATCGTGAATCAAAGATAAGTAGCTGGAAACTGTGCACACCAAATTAAGTACCTACCTATAGTATATATATACCTACACCTATTCACCGAAGCTTCGTACAAAGTGTATATACAAAAAAAAATAGTGTACCTAGGTGTACTCGTATTTAAAATTTTATTGATAAACCGCAATGGCGGATATAATACGTATACGTCATAATTCAAAAGCACTATTCACTAAAGCAAAAAGGCTACTGTAAATACCTAGCTGAATTTGCATGTTCGCCAACTTGATATCATTATTATAATTTTCCTATAGATTTAGATCGGAAAAAGAGAACATCTAGGACGGGACTTGAACCTGCGACCAGTCAATTACAGGGGGAAGCTCTGACCAACAGAGCCACCTAGACACGTCCCAGATATTCGAAATTCTCCGATATATTATATACGTCTCAAGGCGACGCTAGGGTCGTCTACCGTAATTTTTGCGAACTACGGAAACAATGAATGACATTACAGTCATTTTTAAACATTGTTTTTGATGACTCCGCCTAACTCATTCAATAAAATTTTTAAGCAATTTGTATGCTTACTTTTCCTATAAATTTAGATCGGAAAAAGAGAACATCTAGGACGGGACTTTTACCTTACAGGGTCCCTTACTATTACCTAAAAATTTAATTCAATCATTATCGTAAGTTAGAAAAATGTTTGTGAACTGAGATTTTTTCTGACTGACTGACTAAATGACTTAACTGAGAGTTTTTATGATGCGAACTTCTTTGAAGTTTCAATTCCAATTCAATTATTACTAAATATGAATTTTGAGCCAAGCTTTGATGAATAGGGTACTTATAGATACAAATAACAATCTCACAACAAACATTTAAAAATTCCTTCCCTCCATTCTTTTATTCCTTGAGAGTGGAACTTGCAAGGTTTTTCAAAATGCATCAAACGAGCAGTTTACATTGCATATTGCACACATCAATACAGGGAGATGGAGTATCACACGAGCGGTCAAACGTCAGACAATACTCGACTACTGACCCCCTGCGTTCATACATACACAGTTATCTACATTGTATGTCCGCGATGCTCTATTGTTAAATTGTTCAATAACACCGCCGCACTGCGTGAACGCGTGTTGTTGACTTTTGCCAGGAAAATTACTCACATTCGAAATGATATGAAAGGTCAGACCAAAACGGTATGTAGTTGAATAAGTTTACGAGTCATTTTTCAAACGATTATCTTATCTATGTGGTCGCTGTAAATACTCTTGTTCAAAGATTGTCTGGTGGTCGTGATTTCGTTAATCTCGAACATGCGTACACTGACCTCCATAAAAGTGATATATTAGCATCTCTATTTCGCATGGAACAAAATATCTAATGTTTAGTTAAGTTAATGTTAAGTTCTAACGTAATTCCAAAGAAATGCCCTGTCACGGACGCTTAAACTGTGGAAACCTCGATATTATATTTTCGCAAGAAACTATAACGTAGAGCTGAAATTCGGTGGGTTGATAACGCGCCCATGATCCCCGTTTTGTTGCGTTGTGTATCCAGGCAACAGTAACCTCAAACCTTCACGTAATTACTATATAAATATATAGCACTTACAGTCTTCCCAGAAGTTCCTCGTTTCGTTTCTTTACCGCACCATAAGGACTGGAATTCTTTACCAACGCAAGTGTTGCCGTCTTCCTACAAACCCGGATCCTTCGAGCCTTATCCAGGCCGTCAAACTGAGGACCACCATTTTAGCATTGATTTAGATAGCGCTGTGTAGTATATCGTTACTTTTTTTAATATACTTACGAACACAAGCATACAATTGCAAATCCCACCTCAAACCAAGTTCAGTATCAATATACTTTCGTGACTTCAGGTGCGAGGGTGAGGTGAGGCTCGTGGGGAGTTGGGCGAGAGGGGGGGTGAGGTGTGTGGGTCCGGCGGCGCACGCGCAGAACAAAGGGCGCGCCGTGAACCGCGACCGTTGCGCTTCGGTACTCGCGCCAACACGCCTCGACATACTACATGTACTGATTTTTTTAATAGAAATTTGTCTGAGTGAGATAGAATGTCGATGTGAAATATAAATTCCAGGCTAACGTTGATTGATGAATGCTGCTGATTTTAATGTCTTAAGATTGCTATCAGGAATGTAGGTTGTAAATATGCTAAAAGCGATCAAAAGATCTGGGCAGAGCGACCTGCACAGCTATTTCTCTGGCCGTGTACGAAAATAAAAACACCACCCCTTTTTTTAGTTGTGGAAATCCCCACGGGCTTCACCTCACCGGTGCCAGCGATGAGGTAGGTATGTCTGAATCGAACCGACTAAAACCACACGGTATCCTTCCCAAGCGCACATTGCCGGGCACCCCCGGTACACCCTCGATAGGATAACCCCAGGGTTACCGGCGGACTTCGGCCGCCGTCGCGGCCTTGCCTTTGGGGTCAAGTCAAAGTCAAAGTCAAAAACCATTTATTCTGTATAGACCATTAATACGGCACTTACAAAACGTCAAAAAAATCTAATGTTTGACAAATGGACCACCGGTTCGAAACGCGGCCCTGTCCTGAGAAGACTCTTTTTTTTTGGTCTATTTACAAACATATTTACTTAACCTAAGTACAATATTTCATTTGAGTAGCATAGAGAGAGAGCAAACAGTTCATATCCAAGCTTGTTTGTCGTCTAAATAGTCTTGAATTTTATAATAAGTAGCCTTTTTGGCAGAGTTTACTTTTAATTTGGCTTTTAAATTTATGAAGAGGTAGATTCTATATTTCACTAGGAAGCTTTTTGTAGAAGCGTACCGCGTACAGTTACCCTGTAAGGAATTACTAATCTTGTGGAGTCGACTTGTTTTTATGTCTAGTATTTACGTTATGTATATCACAAAGCCTTAAAAAATTGAAAATGTTTCTTCTAATATACAAAAGATTTTCAAAAATATATTGGGAAACTACAGTTAGAATGTTTATTTGTTTGAACTTTTCTCGGAGGGAGACTCTTGGTCGGGTTTGATCTCGCGCCAGTGAGTTGGCATGCGTGTGTAGGACACACACGATACGCCTCCGTCTTGGCCTACTTCTGTAAGGACGGCCGACTGCCGTCCTATGGCCCTTCAAGTCAAGCAAAGAATCAGACATTCAAGTAGGTCTAAAAATTTAAGGTAGGTGATTACCCACAATGATCTGAAAGATAACTTCTTTAGTTTCGCCGGATTTGATTAAATTATTTGTATTGATATGTACGTTGCTCAAGATAAGACTTTTGTAGTTTGAATATATAAATATAGCTAATCTACAAATATCGCTGCATCACACTCGCACTTTATTTTTGTAGATTGGTCATTATAGCTTTTTCTCTTGACCATATTACCAAACTAATCCCTGATGAAACGAATGACACCTATCCATATCTTTGTATACGTAAGCTGACCCCACGAATTAGTTATTAAAAATATGACTATAAAACGCCTAATAACCATTCATGATTCAATAATAGTCATTTTTTTCTTTGTTTCAGGCGGCTACACGACAGGCGGTCCTCGCGAGACGAACGCCTACGGCTACAGCGAGGCGAGCGGGGGTGCAGCGCCCCCGTCGGCTTCGCCCCTAGACGAGTACTACCCCCCGGAGTACCCGTCGGCGCCACCTGCGCCCGCACCCGCCACGCAGCCCTACCTCGACGATTACTACCACCACGCCCACGCGCACACGCAGCCTCTGCTCTCGCATGAGCCCAAGTATCAACCACATGCGTATTCCAAGCCTTATCCCAGAGGTAAGTCCTGCTTAGTGAATAATTGGCTAGTTAGGTACTTACTTAAGTAGTTAGTACTTGTAAGGTAGTGGGTTAAAATGAAACCGGTCAAGTGTGAGTCGGACTCGCGCACTGAGGCTTCCGTACAGAACTGGATTGAAGGATGAACTGTGGAGTGGAGGCCTCGAATTGATACCTAAACAAAAGGTGAAACGGGACACACCCCAGCCAGATGACCTGAAGACCTTGCATAAATGACCGTATGTTTTGATGGCGTTGACATAGAAGTATGAATCAAAAATGCAAACAAATCAGACTTAGTTTTGGTAACATGAACCCCTCCCCACTAAATTCAACGCTATAAGACTTGGATTCCTACTTTATACTAGGATTTCTTATTAAATTTAAGATGTTTTCACTTCTTTTTATTTTCTCTTCACCCCGAGAATTAGAGATAGAGTGGTATAAAACTGTAAAGAGATTCTGTTATTCTGAACTGGAAGGTCGTCTTCAAATAATGGAAACTCGTTACATGTTGTGTTACCTACTTATTTTGCCTTAATACCCAACAGCTCCATACTGATATCAGAATATTATTTTAAAAAATCTATGCAATCAGAGCTACAAAGTTATGTAGATACAAAAATAGCAAACAATAAATCGCTATATAATCTGTTAAAAATAGTTTTATATCAATATAAAGTTATTAATAAAATATATATAGGACGTAAGTATCTCATCAGAGAAGATCACAGCATTTGGTCACTCGTTCTTAATTGACGACAGTGTAAAGTTTCAGACCCAGTCGTTAACAGAATTAAATCTTTCATGTGGTTATTAATTCAGTCCGGATCACGTTTCTGATGCATTTTTACTTGTCATCAGCAAGATGCTTGGTCTAATGTGTGTTGTACTTTATCTTTGAGAATCATAATTAAAATAAATTAGAGATCAGAGGATTTTCGGATTAAAAATATAGAGATCTGTCGTTGGCTTGCACATTGCACACGTAGGGATTTCATTAATGCCATCTACAGACACTTGGAATAGACCAAATGATAGTAGGTGAGACCTAAATTCACTAGTAGTCATCAAGCAAGTAATGTATACCTCGTCGATGCTACTATTATATTATATTCATCAATTTTAGCGTATAAAAATTGTTTACTCTATATAAAATAATTAAAGCAGGTGAACCTTGACAGATAGAAAAATAATTAGGAAAAAAAGAGAACTCTGGTCAACGATCTGCTAACAGGAAAAAACTATTTTTGTTTTTATGCTACAGTTTAACATCATCCACATTTTTTCCCACGATGATATCATAAATGTCGGGCGCTGACCCTCGGAATCAAACGGAATTGATTTATTTAAAAAAAAATCTTTCTTTTTGTATAGGCGGTGGCGGTCGATACGGCGGTGAAGGTTACGGCGAGGGATACGTGCAGGACTACGGCAGTGCTTGCGGCACAGAATGGACCGAGTGGCCCGGAGAACAGCACGCACTCATACCGCAGGACAAACTCGCCTACCCCGCCTCAGGGCCTTGCTTCACCGGTCTGTATCTACGTAAATACTCAAACACTGCCACTTAAGTTAACCTATATTAAGAGTTCTGATGTTGTGTTGAGGTTACATATTACTCTATCTCATAAGATCACAATGACGTATATTATCGTGTCGGGGCCCGAATGTCAGTTGCTGAAATTATGATATAAACCATTATACTGAGCTTGCAAAAGACAGCTCTTTGGTTCGTTGTCCAAGGTCAAATTCGAATATAATGAGATACAGTAGATATATAATTTTGAACATAAATTAATTATTCCTCAGATTATTATCAATACGAGTTTATCCCAATGTCAGTGTTGTCAAATAATTCAATATAGACAAAAATATTTTAATTTATTACTACATAAAACAGTAGCATCCTAAACTTACCGAATGATTATGGATCACTCTGTACAAATTAAATGGCCAATTTATTTTTGATTTAATCTAAAGGAAGCTGTAATATTTCTGAGAAACTTTATCTTTATTACCTACGTATTTACGAAAACAAAATTTACTTGAGAAGTCTTACAAGGTAAAAATCTCATCGTGCATTGAACCTTTGACGTTCTGTAGTGTATTATCTTCTTCGCCTCAGCGCTGTCCCCGTCGAGGCTCTCACCTCGGATGTGATTCTGCTTACATCTTTGAGTTTGTGTCAGCTTACTCCTCCTCCTTTGGGTTTGCCTCATACGGCTTTTAAGAGGGTAACTGCCATCTGAACTCCCTACTCTGAGGAGAAAGGCTGCGCTAGAATCTCGTCCATCAATCAGCAGGTGTGTACCGGCTTGCAGGTGAGGTTGGCTTGCGACCCAAAGACCTTGCCGGAGCGTCAACAACGACGTTCTGTAGTGTGCCCAACTAGTCGTATTTCGTAAAGCAACTGTGTTCTACGTTTTCAGGTTCAGGTCCCATCCAACTATGGCAGTTCCTGCTGGAGCTCCTAACCGACAAAAGCTGCCAGGGCTTTATCTCATGGACTGGTGACGGCTGGGAGTTCAAACTTACCGACCCTGATGAGGTACGTCAGGAAATGCCTCACTACTCTAATCCGTCAGCTGTAGATTTCTTCATTATTGTGTTGTCACTTCGGTGGACCGGTGGAAACACAAGAATGAAGAAATTTAAGACATTTTTTATGACAGCATTTAAGAAGTTCATTCAACATCATTAAGTTTCTTGTGCTATTTATTTCAAGTGGCATATTACCACAGAATACATTATAGTACTGACCAGAATGAAAACTTTCTAAGAAAACTCAAAATTCGTATCTACTTAAATAGAGCTGCCAATTTGTCCATTAAGTACAAATAATTCTGACAGCATAGTTTTTTGGCATTTCAGATGAATGAAATGGAAAAGAAATTAAAAATATCAACGATAGTTTTAATATCGGTCCCTACCTAATAAGGATTGAAGTAAAAATGAAGAATGCCGGGATGGCCGGATTAGGAGAATGGAGGAAATCATAGTGCGCATCGTCGTACAAAACAAAGCTCTGTAATACCTACAAGTCACTTCACGACAAGTCTGTCTTGAGAGTGTCCTGTCTCTAATCTCCGCTCAGCCTAATGCGCATAAAATTAAGCACAACAAAGCACCAAACAATTCAACAAGGAAAAGATAAACTAGATTGAGGGCAAATTCAACGTTATCTACTGTTGGAAAACTACTGCCCCATACATCGACAAAGATGGCGGTCAGTTTACCAAGTGCAAATAAATTTGTACAATCAGTATATCCTGCCTATTAGGTATGACTTACGGTGTCGATACGTGGACACTGACAGTCAGTCTGACGTCTAAAAAGGTGCGCAGTGGCCTAAGAGTAAACTATTCTTGTAGCATCTAACAAAGTCCTAAAGTAACTGACATAGCTCGTAGAATAAGCAAACGATATAACCGTGCAAGCGAGTCCCAGGGTAGATACCGCGAGGCAGCGAACGGACGTTGGACGCCCCCGCCCGATGCATTGAAATAAAATTCTCAACCTAGTTTTCCTACTTTATAAGTGTCAAAAGGAGTGTATAAAACCCTTAAGAGAATTACTCTATTTCAATACTGCAAATTCCGGAATGTTTTTTATACAGGAACATACCCACACCCGTATATAACCGAAGGGTTAGACGAAAGTGTATTACCTACCTAACACTTTTCACAAACTATATTTTCAATCCCACGCCTTTCGTACCAGCATAGGCGGTGTGGTGTCAACCTGACAATTTTTTGTTTAAATGTAGTAGCCGACTTAGCTACTCTATACTCTTGGTCAGAGTCTATGTGTAACTGCTAAGTCAGAGGTCGCGGGTTCGCTTTGTGTTCAGTGCAGTTATTTATATGCATATTTTCAGCTATGTATTTACAAAAATATGTATATTCATGTATGTTTATCCGCAATTTAAAAATAAAACTAAGCTAGTTAAGCTATGCTTAGGTACTTTAGGTCTAGGTAGCGCTGTGTAAATTACCCTAGAATATTAATTTATGTATATAGAATAGTTATTCAGAAACCTTTTACGTTGTTCAGGTTGCCAGACGCTGGGGAATCCGTAAGAATAAGCCGAAGATGAACTACGAGAAGCTGTCCCGCGGACTCCGTTACTACTACGACAAGAATATCATCCACAAGACCGCCGGCAAGCGCTACGTCTACCGTTTCGTTTGCGACCTGCAGAGCCTTCTAGGGTAACTGTCTATATTATTTTTTTAAACTTACATACATTATAAACCACTTCTTTCTCCCTCCTACCCGCCATGTGCTGAGCATGAACTTCCTCTACTGTCCTTTATTAAACCATTAATGGAAGTACGTTCAAGCAAGTTAAAAGCATAGAGTTATTGTGCTACGTAATTCAGTATCTACTAGAGAAGCTATTCATAACAAAATTCATGCTCCATTTAAGTAGGAGTTACGTCTGCAGTTCTCTGCAGCACTGAAAGAAATAAATCGCCTAGCCCAAAATTCAAGCATGCAGCGCTAGATCGATTAGATGGCGTAGATCTAAGGAGAGGTTTTCTCACCAACAAAAGGTAGAAAACACTGAGATTTTCACTGTGCTTACGTAACTCTTTCATTAACCGTACTACGAATAAAGCAGACATAGAATTTGGTTTAACTGCATGACTTTTGAGCTTTCAAATTTCGAACATCATTTAAACGGTTTAAAAGCATTAGCGCGCCCGGGAGAGATTTAGAGCGCGCCCGGGAGAGATTTAGAACTCTCCCGGCCCGCCGAGCCCGCAACTTGCTCGCCGCGCGTCGCAGGCGACTTAGGCGCCGGAGGTCGCTTAACGACCTCCGTCCTCCATAAGCGCAGGCCTGGGGGTGGCGGGTGAGGCCACCTGTCACCCCAGCAGAAGCAGGCCGGGACGGTGGGGCGACTCGCGCCTCCTCCAAACCGGGGCAAGACGGGAACACCGTGGTTCCCAAACCCGAGGGGGCCATCTCGAAACCGGAGATGGCCCAGCGTCAGTCGGGGTGCGAGGGATATGCTCTATGGGCAACCTTACACCCCGGCGTCTGTAGACCCGAGACGTGCGGTTTTAGTCGGTTCAAGCCCGACATAACCGGGGTGGTTGGGCTGGCACGCGGGGGGGTATCCGAAGGGATTTCCGCACGAAAAAAAAAAAGGTACATAATTTTTGAACAACTTTAAACTTTCAAATTTCGAACATAAATCGCAATAAACCAGTAATGCATTTCAAACGCATCAATCTTATATATTTAGATCAGAAAAAGAGAACATCCAGGATGGGATTTGAACCCGCAACCAATCTCTCACAGTGGGAATACTCTGACCAACTGTGCTACCTGGACACGTCTTAGATATTCGAAATTTTCTAGGAAAATCTATAGTAAAAGTTAGCATACTAAAACTGCTTAAAGATTGTGTCGTATCAATCTTGAAATAGTATGTTATTTAGATATTTTATTAATTGATTTATGTCATTTACAGAATATCACCAGAACAACTGCACGCAATGTATGAACCGAAAATGGAGAAGAAGGACGAGGACTGAGCACTTGCGCTAGCGCTGCCTGCGCCTCGCGGGCCTATCGACGCCTCCCTTCGCAGTCCCCAGCTCACAAACACGACATTATTAACAACACAATTCTATAAAAAAACTATCGTATTCTTATGTACATACAAGAAAGATCTGGCGTCTTTCATCGATCACTATCCCCGATAAATACCTACTTAAGTGTGTATCGAAGATCATCATGATTTTATATTCAATTGTAGAGTTTCATAAGATTAAAATGGATTTGATCTCATAAGCCACCAGTGGAATAAATTACTCACCAACTAACAAAAGAAGGTTCTAACTGTATTTGTTCACACTATATTTTACATTCATTTTAATACCCAATATAACCAATGGTGCCTTATTAAACACGTTATAATTATTTTGGGTTCTCAATGTTCATTTAATTAGAATCGTGCAATTAGCACGGCAAGCACCAAAAATATCTGAACACATTTGACATAAACACATTTCAAACGAATCGCTAAAATGTATTTTTTTAGTCTTTTAAAGTCCGTTTCTGTGTTCAGTTTATTTTACAGCGCCCATTTTTCATGTAATGTGTCCAGCGCCTTCCTGCAGACCTTACGTCCCTACTGAGCGCAGTATTATGGAGCACTACATCAAAATTGTTTACTCAATGTGATAGCTTTCACTATGAATGCATCCAGTCAGTTTAACTTTATTTAAATTCATTTATTACAAATGAACGTATTTCAGCGAGATAATAATCATAGCCTAGTGCTAAAATAGTAAAATTTTACTATAATTTTAATGATAACTGTAAATATAAGTTAATTTTGTTACTTTATAAAATAATTAGGTATTATATTATAGTAGCTCTTAAGTGTTGTATGTTTAACTCGCAAATTGTTACAATATGCGATTAAATTAATGAGTAGTCAGAATGAGGATGGACATAAAATTACTTTTTTATTCAGAGATTTTAGTCCAAAGATTATTAAATCTAAATTCCCACCAATTGGTATGGATATGACAAAATCACCAAAGGGACTTCTCACGTCTCTAGTTTCGAGGTAATTATGATATTTAACTTTTTTGTTGACCACTCTTGTCCAAAGGATATCTTTACATTACAATTCGTCCATCAAACTAGACATACACAAACTCCAACGTACGTACGTAAAAATAAAGTTTTATATGCAATTTTAAATGCGAACGCAACGCCGGGTGTCGTCAACTTGTCGCTGATCTCGTGGTAAGGGATTGTAATGTCTTACTAGTTATGAAATTAAATTAGTTGTATTATTTTCAATTTTTATAGCTCCTAGCGTACACCGAAGATATGTCGATAAGTTTTATTTTGTAAAATATCTCTCCTCCATCAATATGATACAGTTTTTTCGTTTCGTTAGAATTTGTGAATCTTTGAATCTTGGTACTCTAGACGGTGCTGTTTCGCTCGATTTTTTAAATGTAACATTTGTGTAAACGATGTCTTCCCCGTATTAGCAAATTAATAGGTCTGACTTCGATATACACAGGTACTCTTTGACTATTTACAATAGAATAATGTAGGTCATCCTAAAGCGGAATATTTTTACATTTCGCACCTGTTTTGTGTCGATGAATATAGATTATCTTACAAGTTTACATGTAGGTAAGCGAAGCCATTACAAAGTGAGACCTATTTGTAGTTACGGCCAAATTTTTGAATGTATAAGTGTCGTTGTATGTATTGATGGAAGATATAAATTTAAATATATATATTTACGAAATTACATATTGTTTTTCTTACTCCTACCTCAGCTGAAGTAATTTTTTTTTTTTATTTTTTTTTTATATTTAGGACACGTCAATTTGACTTCACCTCGCCTGATGGTAAGCTGAAGGTAAAGTCTCAGGAAAGAGGGTCACCATTACGTACACGTACCATGTTAACAATGGTGGCACTCAGCTTGACGGCCTCATCAGAAGAGGATTGTCGTCGCAGCACCGCGTGACACCACCGGTCCCACTAGTGCTGCGACCACAATCCCCCTGCCCGGCTATGCACTTGCTGACCCCTGAACGCAATCAAACCGAAATTGGATTACTATGGAGGGTTTTACGCAATCGTGCACGGTGGTACCTACCCGGCCGAATTTTGTGACAAATTTGTGTCATCAAATTTACTTTACATTTACATTAATTTACTTTTCACTCATTATTTCAATTAAAAAGGTTGAAGCACAACACTTTCACTTTTAAACTTTTCGATGGGGACCTTTCACAATCCCATTTTAGTTATAAAAGGACTTTAGTGTTTATGAATTCACTACGAAGACATTCACCCACTAATATGAGCGCAACTATGCCACGAGACCAACGCGGCAGTCTCTAAAAACCAACTAAATAAAGCACTAGCCTAATTGGCACACACTAAAAAATTATAAACGATGAACCAACCAAAGTGACTTACCTCATTCAGTTTCGTCAATAAAAATCACTGCAAAAAATATGAATAGCCTATCAACTTGTATCGAAAGCACAGTCTCGACAGCACAGTCGTTCCGCAACCGAGTTGTGAGTTTTGATGCAATGCGGAACGTCGTAGGTGATATCCGTCGTCTGAGAGAGGTTACGCATACCTACCTACCTCACCATTGATAAGTGTACCTCGAAACAGTCCTTGAAGGAAATGAGTTGAACCCCCGTCCTCTCTTTCCACATTACACCGTAACTACAAAGTACAGACCGAAATAGGTACCTACTTTATGCCCCGGAGTACTAAACCATCCTGCTCTATCATAGCCCGGTATAATAAAGTACCTATTGCAGTATTTATAGTGAGCATTCAAAGAAATAAAAAAATATCAATTATCTACTTATTATTGAATTATTTTCAGTTTTATTTCCTGTGCGAAAACCACTGACGTAGCTATCGGAGGACAAGACAGTGCGGTGCACCGGGGCCCCCAAGCCCAGGGGGCCCCCAATCTCAGAGGACCCTGGGACACTGTCTACAAACGGTAGCAAACCTCATATTGAAATAGCGTAAAATTCTCCCATCTTCGGAATGTTCATAAAATGGGTCGCAGCATAGCTCTAATCATGGCAACTCTTTTGAAAGAAGTTGTATCCTAGAATATGAATTCCCCTGTACCCTTTTTTTTTTATCGTGCGGAAATCCCTTCGGATACCCCCCCGCCGGCCAGCGGGGGCGGTTATGTCGGGCTTGAACCGACTAAAACCGCACGCCGTCTCGGGTCTACAGACGCCGGGGTGTAAGGTAGCCCATAGAGCATATCCCTCGCACCCCGACTGACCCTGGGCCATCTCCGGTTTCGAGATGGCCCCCTCGGGTTTGGGAACCACGGTGTCCCCGTCTTGCCCCGGTTTGGGGGAGGGGCGCTAGTCGCCCCACCGTCCCGGCCTGCTTCTGCTGGGGTGACAGGCGGCCTCACCTGCCACTCCCAGGCCTGCGCTCATGGAGGACGGAGGTCGTTGAGCGACCTCCGGCGCCTGAGTCGCCTGCGACACACGGCGAGCATGATGCGGGCTCGGCGGGCCGGGAGAGTTCGGAACCTTTCCCGGGCGCGCTCCGCCATCTCCTTCGCGAGCATCACATGCTCGCAGAAGGAGGTGGCGGCGGCCCACGCGCTCGCGTTCCGCACCATTGCCGCAATCATGCTGCCGAGCGAGAGGACCCCCACCCCGATGGCTGCCACGAGGTCACGCCTCGGCGCCTCCCACGCCGGGCAGTCCGCCAGCGTGTGCAGCCCTGAGTCCTCACTCGCATCACAGTGATGACACTCAGGCGTTGGCTCCTTCCTGATCCGTTGCAGGTGGTCCCCGAAGCACCCCTTCTTGGAGATCACCTGCGTCAGTCGGTACGAGAGGCTTGTGTGTCGCGTCTCTAGCCAATCCTCCATGATGGGCCTTACCGCCGCTATTGCGGCGTGCCCTGCGCTTGGAATTCCCCTGTACCCGTGTACTAAATACAGGGAAATTCCCCTTTCCGTTGTTTATGCAGTGGTGCCACCTAGAAAGATTTCGTCATTTGAAAGAACTTGTGCGGCATTCCCCTGTAGAATACAAGGGAATTCTCCATTCTGTTGTTTGTATAGTGGCGCCACCTTGAAAGATTCGGCATTTCGTCTTCCACTAGGAGGCGCCTTATTATTGCTCATCTAGTTTGAAAAATATTTTTTTATTAAAGTATATTAGTAACCGAAATTACTAATATTCCCCCTAACCCCTCCAGCTATGCTAATATTAAAGCTAAATACTCGTAGGTATACCGATCTGTGGAAAGTGTGTGGGTGCATAAAAGTGATAACAGGATCATATGAACTGTGACAATGTTAGTGACGGAAAAATACAGTGATATGCAAGTTTGGCAAAAATTGATGAACATTTCATGTAAGAGGGCGTCCATTCATTACGTGATTTATTAGCTTCGTATGTAGGTTTGTAATGGAATCTTTGAATTAATTCATTTAAATTTTTAAGCAATTTTTCCTATAGATGTCCTAGATGTTCTTTTTTCCGACCTAAATCTATAGGAATCTTTGAAATCAATTTTTGTGCACCGATGACAATATAATAAGTATTAAAATTACCTAAAAAGTAAAAATAACTAATAGTGTAAAAACCAAACAAATAGTTTAAAAAGTAAAACGTAATTGTTAATTAGTTTGAGATTAGAATATTTCAAAAATTGTAAAAAAGCAAGGGATGCTTACAACAATCATCATCGAGCACCTTACCAATTATTTTTTACTTTTTAGTCTTCCATGTAAGCTTGTTTTTTTTTGTTTTTCATACCATTATTTTCAATTTGAACTTAGTTTTTCTACAGCAACACTACCTGACCTTAAATAATAGAAAATAATCATCAAATCAAGTTTTGCATCGCAGAGCGAACGAAGCGAGCGAATGGACACGGCGCACCTCGACACGGATAAAAATCGCTATCCGCCCGTCAACTTAAGACAGCTACGACGAAGGAAGCCCTGGGTGCCCGGCAACGGACACTTGGGGAGGACACCGTGCGGTTTTAGTCGAGACACGACATAACCACCCCCGCGAGCCGGCGGGGGGTATCCGAAGGGATTTCCGCACGTTAAAAAAAAAAAAGCTAGGACGAACGACGAATAAATCTTTTAGGTATTTTGGAATGGATTTATCTTAAAATCTATAAACAAACAATGTGAATGATTTTAGATTGACATGGTCATTTACATTAAAATTAAAATTATAAACGGGATATTTACCATGTTTATTACCTTTTTCGAGTATCCGATATTTCGGCACTGTTACAAGTGCCATGATCACGGATGTACTAAAGTTCTGCAAGCTAGTTGTTACTCGGCAAACCGTATCGGTCTACCCTCTTCCTCACTCGTTTCTGACGCGCGTCACCACTACCACTGTCCGCGTTCTCACTACGCACTCGATCACGTTCACGACACACAACACTCACAGTATCGGCTCGCGCGGTTTTTGGAATTGCAGTTTGTTTGGCCCTTGTGAACATACGGATCACTGGATGCCAGACACGCGAGAGTTGAAACCCATCCTCCCGGTTGAAGTTCATATGCTTTTTAATTTCAATTGCTTCTTTCACCATTCTGGGTATGTAGTGGTGTTCTGTCGAGAGAATCTGAAGAAAAGATAATAAACATGGTAAATATCCCGTTTATAATTTTAATTTTAAAACAATGTGAAGTGCTTACAAGTTGCAAGATTACTACAGCAGTATCCTTATTGACGTTTTTATTATATAAAAATGAAACATCTGAGAATTCCCAGTCAGAACAGGATTGCAAAGAAATTAGCACTCAGTAAAGTTAACTTTTTGCTAATTTTCATCTAACTACTGTAACTTATTTCAAAACGTTACCGCAGCAAAATCTATTTTTCGTGAATTACTCTCCGTGGACTGCGATAGGCTAATGATTAATAGATGATTGATTGCTTGATTGTCTCTCCAACGGTTAAATTAGGTATATGTATGCACAAATGTGAAAAGCTGTGCACTTTTGCACGACATTCATAAAGGATACTAAAAAAAGGTTTGTTGGCGTAACGCACACAAATTCACCACATACATACGATACGTAGCGCAGCCGAACTGAGGCTGATAACCTCTACGAATCGTCGAAACCTCGAGACAAAAATCTTGACCAAATGTCTTAAAATTCGTGCATGGCACTAACTTGCCAATTCAAAAGCCAATAAACGGACTGATCCACCAATGACGCGAGCCCTTTGAGCCCGTGTTTAGTTTTATATATCTATGATTGGTTGATTGGCGCGCCCAGCCGTCACGCCCCGCGCTCACCACCAAAGTGCCTCTAAACTCGTAACTGCAATTCTAAAGTACATTATCAAGATTTTTGTTCCTATATATAATTGCATACGTTCATAAAAAAAATCTTAAATATTTAAAAAAATATATTTTCCAAAATCCTAATATTTTGGAAAATATTTTTTTTTATTATTTAGGTTAGGTTCGTAGAATTAGAATAGAAACGAGTATAATTATTGTTTAGTTATTTATTTATTTAATTTTAAACATTATTATTATTTTCAAGTAACTAATTAATATTAGCACTGAATGCACGCAATGCAATGCGTGCATGCAATGATACACGACATAACCACCCCCGCTGGCCGGCGGGGGGGTATCCGAAGGGATTTCCGCACGTAAAAAAAAAAGCACTGAATGCAACCCTGTCTTACCTTACTAAGACATCAAAATTATAATATGACGACTCCATATCTATGCTTATAAAACAAGTAATTTGCATATGAATTCAATATAATGCAACGTTTTCGTCATTTAGTCAAGGTCAAGTATAGTCCTTCATTATCATAGTCAAGTCAAAATCCTGCCCTAGTAAAGTAGTGGAGTCTTTACTAGAGGCTTCTGTGGAGTTTTGGAAACAACAAGGAAAATCATAATTCACGGTAAATATGCCACTTACCTACACTTGCATGTTGTCAAAGACGTTATGTCTAAAAACCCACCATTTAGGTGTTCGAGCCTACGCTTGAACCACCTTTGAGATTATACCTTCATATTTCGTTGTCAACCTACCCACATTTAGCACTCAAAGCTCCCCCACTCTTGACAGCGCTGGTATTTGCTGTCTCTTTTTAACGTGTGCGAGGCAGCGTGCGAGGCAGCTGTTCGTTCTTCAGTACGCTCTCTTTAAGTACGCTTTCAATATTCGTATAGTCAACTTGTGCTTACCGTGCTATCAAGAATAGATCGGTAAGTCACATTATTTTGTATTTTATATTTGGAATGCGCGGTCAGTCAGAAAATTCCGCTCGGCGCCTCTGAGCCCAGCGACGACTAGGAGTTATCCTACTACTACCGTAACGAAACGTATCGGCAGTTTTTATTGCGCATGTCGAGTGACAGCTTCCTTGCCTTGTCAAGGAAAGGACACCGAAGCGTTCAGAGCTATAGTCTCGGCAATCGACAATAACATTCCTGCAAGGTTTCGGTCTTGGCACGTGCACAACTACTCTTTTAACGAAGTTTTTGGCGAAAATATCTCACAAAAAACCGACGCCCAACTGAGGTTCGCTTAACCCCTTAGCGACATAGCAAGATCGCTCGACCCGTCTACGTCATCTCTATCTGAAAGGCGTTTCAGAAGCCCCGGCTTGAGAATGATTTTCTGTTGGCGGACGTCCTTAATAAACAGGTGAAAATGCTCAACAAATTGCTAAGTGTGTCCACGGAACAGAATGAAAATATCAAAAAACTACTCGACCGGGATGAATCAAGAAGTGATAAAGTGGTAGGTATGAATGCATCCTTTGAATCTGCACCAGACAGTACACAAAATGATGAGGAAATAGAGATGGCCTCATGCTCAACATCCAAAAGGAGTGTAGACTCGACCTCAGAGGAACAGTTACTGAGAAATCAAATTGTAAAAGCACAACGCAAACTAGCAGCTCTTCAAAATAGTGAGAATTCAAGCGGTATTAAAACCTACGTTTGATTTTTCGCCATTCACCATTGACAACGAACCGAAAATAGCCAAGGCAGACGCAGAGCTATTGAAGCAGGGGATTAGTTGTCAACGTTTCGGTCAAGAAGAATGGCGAAATATGAGATACGCAGACACACAAAAAATGTTTCAAGCTGCACCAGCTTTTTGTTCTTTGAAGCCGAATAATATACTGGCAGGAGCAACGCCCAAATCGGTGGCTATCCTAGAAATCTTTGACATGACATTAGGGGCAGTAACTAATGGATTGCTTCAACAAAGGAAATACCTCCAAGAGCTACTGGATAAAATGCCAAACCTCCTTGCCGACGTGCAGTATCATGTCCCTATGAGACTGCACGTCGGCAAGGAGTTTTTGGATGCAAACTCAAATTTAAAAAAGGTGTCCGACAATTTATTACAGTATGTGTGTGGACGTCGTGCAGAAGTGATTCAGCAAAGCCGGGAATCATATCGTCCCATAAACCGAATGATGAAGCAAATATTGCATGACATACCTGACATACCATACCTTGACGGCCTCTGTGGCGTAGCGGTAGTGCATTCGACTGCTACGACAGGGGGCGCGGGTTCGATTCCCGCTCAGTGCAAATATTTGTATGAATGAATATGTCTATTTGCATTGGTCTGGGTGTTTCTATGTATAGTATGTATGTATTTACAAAAAAAAAATAAGTATATTTATCCGCATTCTGGAACCCATAACACAAGCTAGTTAAACTATGCTTACTTTGCGTCTAGAAAGCGCTGTGTAGAATGTCGTAGAATATTTGTTTATTTATTATATTTATACCTCCCTCCGAGAGTCACCTATTCGCAGACAAGGCATTGGCGGAGACCATCAAAGAACAGGGAGGTATCCATAAATGTTTTCCAACAAGAAAGAAGCAGGCTTGGCATATCGGTATGCCCAGTCACGACGGAACCGGATAAAGAGATACCACAAAAGCCGCCTCGAACAGCCTCGCCTGGAAGAAAAAGAAGTACAACAACGACAATCACCAAAAGAATACATCTTTCAAAGGAAAAAATGGAAACTTCACAAGTCGATCGCAAGGTTATCAGTCTAAGAAAAAAGGGGAGGAGACAAAAAATGACGCATTCAAAGCGGAGTGTCTCAAAGATTATACAGACCGTTGAAGTCATGCTCCTAACAGTATTTTAAATATAATAAAAGGATACAAAATCCCCTTTCGTATGAGACCCCCATTAAAAATATTTTCAAAGAAAACAGAACGGACATTCCAAACGAAATCATCTCCAGAAATGACAAAAGAAATAAAAGACATGCTAAAATCATCAGCAATAGAATATTCCAATCAAAAATCGGGCTTCCTGTCAACATTTTTCCTACGGAAAAAAGGAGACGGCAAAAACAGGCCAATATTCAATCTGAAAGGACTAAATCATTACGTCTCTGCCCCCAAGTTCCAACTGGTGAATCATCAAAAAATTCTTTCACATTTAGAAAGGAACGATTACATGAAGAAGATAGACATCTCGAAGGCATATTTTCACATACCAGTCACGCACAGTCATCGTCGCTTCCTGTCGTTAGTCTACGAAGAACAAGGTATCAGATGACCTGCTTACCATTCGGGCTTGCCAGCGCACCAGCGCAGCGGCGTTTGCAAAAATAACAAATTGGATTGCACACGGACTGCGGCAAAAAGGCTTGAAAGTCGTGGTATATCTGGATGATTTCCTACTCATGCATCAGGATTATCGGACCCTATCAGAACAAATGAAATATGCTACAAGGTACTTAGAAGAATTAGGGTGGCAGATAAACGTTCAAAAGTCGTTGGCAATACCATCCAGAGTGCTAGAATACCTGGGAATGACATGAAATATGGAGAAGAACGAGAAAAGTATCGACACCAGAAAGACAAAGCAGCTGAAAGAGCACGTGAGGGACCTGATACGCACGGGTTGCTGGAGCTCCAGAGGCTAATAGCATAGCATAGCAGAGAGTAATAGCAAACGCTCGTTGTCTTTGGGGATCGTGGTCTCTCAGCCAATAAAAATGGCACAGCAATAAGAAAGAACTCTGGACTGTTTACTAAGTATTAAATCAACTGGGTTCCGAAATTCAAGGCACATCGGTAACGTTACAAACCGATAATCGCACGAGTGTGGCATTTATAATGAAACAAGGCGGTACACGATACACGAAGAGATCTTCCAAGACCCAGGTGCTTTAAAGGTAGCGAGTTTATTTATAATTTGGTTTATCTTGTATGGCGTTGCTTTTTTAACTAACATGCTGACTTTAGCGTTTTGAAAGTAGTCATTTTCGTCGAGAAGAGGTATGTTGCACTTAGGTAGTAATATGTTAACTGACCTTTGAAATTCGTTAGAAAACTTATTGGCTATTTCATAGGAGGAAAGATTATGATCGCTAAATGCCTATGAGATTATTTCATCGATTGTGGGTGTGACCCTTTCACAAATGGAGTTAATTAATTGCCAAAGTTTTTTATGATTAGTATAGTTTTGTCTAATGATATTTTTATAGTAATTGTTTCTATAGTATTCAATTGTTTTATGAACTTGTTGCGCAATTTGTTATATTGCAGTCTTAGGCAACTATTAGTGGGGTCCGATCTCCATAGTGTAAACAGTTTGTCTCTCATTTCACATAAGTTAGTAATATTCTGGGTAATCCAGGGTTGCTTAAAACGCGTGAGCTTGTGAGTAAAACTAACCTTACACTGGGCTACTATGGCTTTTATGGGGGCGACTGGGTTCTGCCCTCCTATTGTACCTAACACTGGGCTACTATGGCTTTTATGGGGGCGACTGCCGACGAGTGGGTTAACACTGGGCTACTATGGCTTTTATGGGGGCGACTGCCAAAGAGTGGGTTCTGCCCTAATATTGCACCTAACACTGGGCTACTATGGCTTTTATGGGGGCGACTGAGTTCTGCCCTCCTATTGTACCTAACACTGGGCTACTATGGCTTTTATGGGGGCGACTGCCGAAGAGTGGGTTCTGCCCTCCTATTGCACCTAACACTGGGCTACTATGGCTTTTATGGGCGCGACTGGGTTCTGCCCTCCTATTGTACCTAACACTGGACTATTATGGCTATTAAGGGGGCGACTGCCGACGAGTGGGTTCTGCCCTCCTACTACACCTGACACTGGGCTACTATGGCTTTTATGGGGGCGACTGCCGAAGAGTGGGTTCTACCCTCCTATTGCACCTAACACTGGGCTACTATGGCTTTTATGGTGGTGACTACCGACGAGTGGGTTCTGCCCTCCTATTGTAACTAACACTTTGCTACTATGGCTTTTATGGGGGCGACTGGGTTCCGCCCTCCTATTGTACCTAACACTGGGCTACTATGGCTATTATGGGGGCGACTGCCGACGAGTGGGTTCTGCCCTCCTATTGCACCTAACACTTGGCTACTTTTGTTTTTTGTGGGGGCGACTGGGTTCTGCCCTCCTATTGCACCTAACACTTGGCTACTATGGCTTTTATGGGGGCGACTGGGTTCTGCCCTCCTATTGCACCTAACACTGGGCTACTATGGCTTTTATGGGGGCGACTGGGTTCTGCTTGTACCTAACACTGTGCTACTATGGCTTTTATGGGGGCGACTGCCGACGAGTGGGTTCTGCCCAACACTGGGCTACTATGGCTTTTATTTGGGCAACTGCCGTAGAGTGGGTTCTGCCCTCCTATTGTACCTAACACTGGGCTACTATGGCTATTATGGGGGCGACTGCCGACGAGTGGGTTGTGCTCTCCTATTGCACCTAACACTGGGCTACTATGGCTTTTATGGGGGCGACTGGGTTCTGCCCTCCTATTGCACCTAACACTGGGCTACTATGGCTTTAATGGGGGCAACTGGGTTCTGCCCTCCTATTGCACCTAACACTGGGCTACTATGGCTTTTACGAGGGCGACTGCCGACGAATGGGTTCTGCCCTCCTATTGCACCTAACACTGGGCTACTATGGCTTTTATGGTGGCGACTGGGTTCTGCCCTCCTATTGCACCTAACACTGGGCTACTATGGCTTTTATGGGGGCGACTGCCGAAGAGTGGGTTCTACCCTCCTATTGCACCTAACACTGGGCTACTATGGCTTTTATGGGGGCGACTGCCGAAGAGTGGGTTCTGCCCTCCTATTTCACCTAACACTGGGCTACTATGGCTTTTATGGGCGCGACTGGGTTCTGCCCTCATATTGTACCTAACACTGGGCTACTATGGCTATTATGGGGGCGACTGTCGACGAGTGGGTTCTGCCCTCCTATTGCACCTAACACTGGGCTACTATGGCTTTTATGGGGGCGACTGGGTTCTGCCCTCCTATTGCACCTAACACTGGGCTACTATGGCTTTTATGGGGGCGACTGGGTTCTGCCCTCCTATTGCACCTAACCCTGGGCTACTATGGCTTTTATTGGGGCGACTGCCGAAGAGTGGGTTCTGCCCTCCTATTGCACCTAACACTGGGCTACTATGGCTTTAATTGGCGCGACTGGGTTCAGCCCTTCTATTGTACCTAACACTGGACTACTATGGCTATTATGGGGGCAACTGGGTTCTGCCCTCCTATTGTACCTAACACTGGGCTACTATGGCTTTTATAGGGGCGACTGCCGACGAGTGGGTTCTGCCCTCCTATTGCACCTAACACTAGGCTACTATGGCTTTTATGGGCGCGACTGGGTTCTGCCCTCCTATTGCACCTAACACTGGGCTACTATGCCTATTATGGGGGCGACTGCGAACGAGTGGGTTCTGCCCTCCTAATGCACCTAACACTGGGCTACTATGGCTTTTATGGGGGCGACTGGGTTCTGCCCTCCTATTGCACCTAACACTGGGCTACTATGGCTTTTATGGGGGCGACTGGGTTCTGCCCTCCTATTGTACCTAACACTGGGCTACTATGGCTTTTATGGGGGCGACTGCCGACGAGTGGGTTCTGCCCTCCTATTGCACGAAACACTGGGCTACTATGGCTTTTATGGGGGCGACTGGGTTCTGCCCTCCTATTGCACCTAACACTGGGCTACTATGGCTTTTATGGGGGTGACTGGGTTCTGCTCTCCTATTGCACCTAACACTGGGCTACTATGGCTTTTATGGGGGCGACTGCCGACGAGTGGGTTCTGCCCTCCTATTGTACCTAACAATGGGCTACTATGGCTTTTATGGGGGCGACTGGGTTCTGCCCTCCTATTGTACCTGCGACTAATTAAAACACTCTTTAATCTTTACCTTACCTACTTAAACGTTTATGCTGTGTTGTTTGTTGTTTTCGTATGTTTCAGAAGGAAGGAATAAGCGAAGGAGTTGGAGGACGAAATTCCATCGTCGGCAGTCGCCCCCATAAAAGCCATAGTAGCCCAGTGTTAGGTGCAATAGGAGGGCAGAACCCAGTCGCCCCCATAAAAGCCATAGTAGCCCAGTGTTAGGTACAATAGGAGGGCAGAATCCACTCGTCGGTAGTCGCCCCCATAAAAGTCATAGTAGCCCAGTGTTAGGTACAAAATAGGAGGGCAGAACCCAGTCGCCCCCATAAAAGCCATAGTAGCCCAGTGTTAGGTGCAATAGGAGGGCAGAACACACTCGTCGGCAGTCGCCCCCATAAAAGCCATAGTAGCCCAGTGTTAGGTGCAATAGGACGGCAGAACCCACTCGTCGGCAGTCGCCCCCATAAAAGCCATAGTAGCCCAGTGTTAGGTGCAATAGGACGGCAGAACCCACTCGTCGGCTGTCGCACCCATAAAAGCCATAGTAGCCCAGTGTTAGGTGCAATCGGCATCGTAATCAACCGTCGGAAAAGAAAATAATATTCAAAACGACAGCTCATGAGACGCGGTCGATTTGAATTTTTTTAGGCGGCAGCTATTTAACTGTCAAAAACAGCGTTTCATTCATTCTTACGCCGCGCCGGCATCGATTATCAATGGGGCGGTACAAAATGGCCGTCGACCTTGACCAGCGCAACATTTCGACGGCTGTGATATCGACGACACTTGGGCGGTAGGCCCACTGGTCGATCTCTGAACCAACCGGCCACCACCAGAGGTAGACAAATTAAATTTAGTGGTATGGAAGGTTCAGGCTGGATGAGTCAGCTAGATGGTTGGTCGGAGTTAGAAGTCAACTTACTAGAGAGCTCGTGGAGAGCGTCGACTTTAAAAACGTACAAACCAGTCGGGACTAGATGGAGGAATTGGGCCTTATCACATGATACTTCGGTCGATAATCCAAGTCCTCAATCACTGGCTAAATACTTGTGTCACCTTTTCATCCATGAAAAGCTAGCACCAAGAACTATAGCCCTACATAAATCAGTCGTGGCTACTTTCGCAAACCCTGTTCAATGTACAGTGCGGAGCTCACACCCGCTAGTAAAACAGGTTCTTAGGGGAATATTTACAAGAGACCCACCGCAGAAGAAATTCTTGTCCTGGAAAATTGAAGATCCATTGAATTATCTTAAGGATTATAGTTTCGACGAGGATGGCTTATTCGGTATATCCAGGCACACATCTGTTCTGTTATTACTGGCAACTGGTAGAAGAGTACATGACCTGACGCTTTTGAGCATCAAAGAAGATTCATTTGAGGATAAGGGTGATGAAATAATATTTTGGCCTAACTTCGGGTCTAAAACAAACACATCTTCCTACAGACAATCGGGATGGTCCCTAAAATCCGGAGAAGGTGAAGAAAATCGGTTAGACTTGGTATTTTGGATAAGAAAATTGATCGACGCCTCATCGCACCGCCGGGGCAGCAAGGAAATTAATAACTTATTTATTACAACGAGAAGAGTTGTCAAGAAAGCTTCCCATGCCATCATAGCGGGCTGGATTAGATCTCTTTTTAAGGAAGCAGGTATTGATGCCTCCGCAGGTAGCTTTAGAGTCTCAGTGGCTACTTACATCTGGACAAGTAACCGCTTCGATATTGACGAGGTATTAAAGAGAGGAAATAAGCAGCAGAAATACCTTTTTTTTTTTTATCGTGCGGAAATCCCTTCGGATACCCCCCCGCCGGCCAGCGGGGGCGGTTCTGTCGGGCTTGCACCGACTAAAACCGCACGCCGTCTCGGGTCTTCAGACGCCGGGGTGTAAGGTTACCCATAGAGCATATCCCTCGCACCCCGGCTGACCCTGGGCCATCCATCTCACCACTAACAGCATCGCTCATCCTGTCTCCTCTGAAAGCAGAGGAGTACGGAGAGCGATGTGTTCCCGCCACGTTGGGTATTGGCCGACGATCAATGCCAACCCTATGAAGGGGTGAAGGGGAAGCCATTGACCGCCGCCCAGGGTGTACCGGCCGCTCCGATTCCGTTCCCCCCGGACTGCAGCGGGATCGGAATCGGAGCGACACTCGAGGAGGTTACCCAACACACACCCCAGCAGCAGAAATACCTTCTTTGTTTAGTTTTAATCGTTAAGTATTTATATTTTGATATTTCACCGCGGTGTACGAGCCTTATGACGCCTGTACCAGACGAAGAGGTTCGCGCTGTGTTTACGAAATCACGCAGCCTTCTTTTTGTGAAGAATTTGATTTGGAACTTTGAACGGTTTCATTGTGGACGTCTGAAGATTGGACCGCCGTTACCGATTTAAAGGGAACCGAAGTGAAATCTTTTATAATTTTTGTAATCTATTATTCTCAACATAGATCAGACTAGGATTAGATTAGGTACATTATCACTGGGTCATTTGTTCCTAAGTAAGGGGGCCGTCAGTAATAAGGTTAGTTAACAACCTACTTATATATTTTATTTTCTTGATATTTTATTTATTTGTGTGCTTGTGAGTCGTGGTATTTTGTTTGAAATCGATCGATCTTTTATCTCGATGGAAATACCACGCGGATTTCGGTTGTAATAATTGTACACGTTGGGACTTAGCGGGCCATCCATTTTTGATTTACCCTCTTTGTTAAATAAATTCCTATTTCATATTAAATACTTGATTAATCTTGCCTAATAGTCGAATGTTGCCTAATCGCTTGCGATCGGAATTTATCCTTTGAATTTGCGTGATTGTTTTGATTTGAGTGCCTATTTTAATTAATTGTTTTTGGGACTTTGTGGGATTTTGATAATATTTCCGTCCAAATATTGTTGTTTGAGATCTATATAACTGACCTAACATTTCCCCATATTGTGAATTTTTGGTCAAGAGCGAGTCACTTTGGGGGGCTCAAATTAATTAATAAAATAATATTTGGAAATTTATGTTAGTACCGTGGGGAGCTCTCAACAACGTTTAGAAGCCAATCCTGAACAGTTTTATTGATTTTTGCAAGTGGGGTCTGGTAGACCACCAACCTAAAATTGGTCCAAATTTTGCATTCGTGTTTCTGATTTGTGTCCGGTCGGCTCCCGGAATTTTTTGAACTGATATTTATATTTTTCCCTATTTATTCTTTACGGGAAATTCGGGTTTTTCAATAAGTTGGTCAGTTCCCTTTTACAAGTTGGTCGGATCCCTTTCACCTAACCTACAATATTTTTCACGTAGCATGGGTACGGTGACGTTTGGGATTTGAAGTTACTAGAGATGTAGTCAAGATAAAATCGCATGAAATAAAATCGATTATATATCTTATCGAGATCATTTATTAATGAAGAAGAAATCGATTCTATTAACTAATAATTTTGAAGAAAAAAAGTAAAACAAAATTGATAACCTGTTTAATTATTTATTAAAAATCAAACATGTTCATCATCTTCATCATCATCATCATCATCATCATCGTCATCTGACTCGTCGACGTGAATAATTATTTGGGAATCAATTATGCAGTCTATTCTAATGTCTCGCTCCCAGTCATGTAAGATTAGATTTTTGGTTTTCTCCACTACTTTCTTCCAGTCATCGCCAGTGACATTTTTGCATCCCTCTTTCAATAACCCCATCATTTTTGTGGCTGTAAAAGGCGGAGCTGTATTTTTTCGTGCAGCGTATCCTGAAACAAGATAAAAAACAAATTGAGTCATAGAATTCAAGTAATAAACATAATCATATTTTTGTCAGTATGTAAATAGACTATGGTTAAACAAGTTACCTTTGATTTGGGCCCAAATTAATTCAATGGCATTGTACTGACAGTGGTACGGTGGAAGCCTCAGGACTTCGTGACCATATTCGTTTGCCATCATATCTAATTTGTATGTCGTTTGGGGCTTGTGCATTTTTACGAGCTTCACTAGCTCCACCTTTAATTTCGTCTCATCGGCTTCCACATTATTGGCTTGGAGCCACTCGATCAACTCGCTCTTCTTATTGGAAGAAGTCGGCGGTTTGTTCAATTGCACGGAGTGATATGGGGCATTGTCCATAATAATTGTGCTGGGTTCTTCTAAATTGCTAAGCATATTTTGAAACCACTCCGTGAATACTTCCGCATTCATATCTTCGTGATATTCTCCCGTCTTTTTCGATTTAAAAGCAAGTAGCCCATTTTCTACAAATCCTTTCGATGTGCCTGCGTGACAAATAATCAATCTCTCCCCTTTTCCTTCTGGCACTTTGGTCGAGGCATGAGGTGTATCGTCAGTCCACATTTTACCGACCGTATGATTGGCATTCAGCCAAGTTTCATCCAGGAAGACGACATTGCTCCAATCGGTAATCGCTTTAGCCTTTTTCAAAAAGGTAACCCGCGCAAGTGCTATATCGCCCCTCTCCATGACAATTTTTCTTTTGTTTACTTTTTTGAATTGGAAACCAATGTCCTTCAATACGCGCCACAAGGATGTAGGACTTCCAGTAAACAAATCAGCATCTTTTAAAGACTTGACCAGCTTTAGAAGCGTCGGTAATTATTTATTCTGGTAATAGTTATAAATGTGGCTCCGTATAGCATCGGCCGCAAAACTGTCTACATCTGTTACAGATGCCTTTTTGGTTCGCTTTTTATTAGGGGTGGACAACTTATTTTCTTCTGTATCGTGAGCACCATATTTTTCTCGAGTGATTCGAGAAACCGTGTTCCGCCCAATGTCTAACGCATCTGCCACTCGATCCAAAACGTTGGACACAGGCAATAGCGTTCCGCCATTCTCACGTTCCCGCTCAAAGTAATCCCGCAATCGAACTACAAATTCACGGGCTTGACTACCAAGCACAGTCTTTTTCGTTCTTTTTGGCATTTTGCCAAAAAAAAACAACAAAACAAAAGTCAATAACAAAAAACGGTAACGAAAACAACAAAGCACAACGATAGTCAATAACAAAAACAAGTAACAAAAACACCACGCAAGCTCAAAACAAAGAAAACAGACCGCATACAAGGCAGACGCACTCGTACTGAGTTGATATAACAAGATGGCTGCTAGCTCATGCTTAAGCAGTGTTGCTATATTATAATAAAGCTCCACAAAGACAAAAATGCTTTGTTTAAAGTTTATTATTACATAATTATATTTTATAATCGTATTTTAGTTAAAAATACAACTAACGATTTATGATACTTTATTCGACAATTTATCGATTATAACGATTTTACTATGTCAATCTCTAACGCAACCTGTTCCGATTCACGCATCAAGAATTATGTATTTGGAATGTTTATATTTAAAGTTTAAATAATTACGGAGAAATAAAAATAGTTTTAAGTTAAAAATGCAAAATAAAACAGTTTTCTTTTTATCTTCGTATTAAGTGTTGTTTCCTGTATTCCGCGTTAGGTAAATTGTTTCGAAATGAATCATGCATGAAATGGAATTAGTCAAATGTCACCGTACCCATGCTACGTGAAAAATATAATAGTAATAATTGTTTGTGCCGATTTTGCAGGCATAGTTTGGCATCGGATTTTACTAGACCCGGTTGATAACTTAATGATTAAGTTTTACGCACGTTTCCACTACGCGATTTTTTAGACTTAAGTTAATATCGGTGCCTTGTAACGCGGTTTCCGAGCGCGAAAGCGACTAGTGGGGTTTCGGTTTGAAAACTACCTACTCGTAGTCGCATTTTTCGCCTTTGCTTCCAGCTGGTAGCAGAGCTGCTTCAGAATCATTGCTCCGGCTACGTTCGCGTACATTCTTGAAACACTATTTTAGGGAAATACCAGGGCAATCAGCTGACATCTGTAACACTTTAGTTGTTTCGTTCAATCCAATATAAATTTAGATTTAAATCAAAATAAGAAAATCTGTTTCATTTTTGTTTAAATGAAAAGTTAGAATAAATATTTTGTTTTTGAGTTAGTATGCATTTTTGAGCTGAGTGAGACGAAGTCGAGCGAAAGCTCCTCATACCAGACTTCAGGATTTTCTTTGTCACAGGTCTCCTCCTAAACTACTAATCCAATCAGAACCAAATTTGGCATGATTAAAGAGGTCAATCAGAGGAAGGTTTATGGATATATTTTGAAAAAATTAATGATACCACAGAGGAATGATCACCGTTAAAAAAAATCCAGATGGAATTACATAATAACCGCTCGAGACACTGTGACCAAACTTTACACGCTCAGAAAGCATGTCCAGAGTTGTGACTTTCAAAAACAATTTTCAAAATCGGACTTGCCACGGAGGAATGATCACTGTTCAAAATTTTCAAAATCTGATTCACGATGTCTCACTCAGCTCAACATTGCAAGCAGCGATTCACCTTGCAGACCTAGTTATAAGATACACCTCTCCTCTATAATCACAGTACGCATAATAGCAGCGCCGTTAGAAGGTAAACATATCTCAAAGGTGGTTCAAGCGAAGGCTCGAACACCTTTTTTTTTTTTTTTTTTATCGTGCGGAAATCCCTTCGGATACCCCCCCGCCGGCCAGCGGGGGCGGTTATGTCGGGCTTGCACCGACTAAAACCGCACGCCGTCTCGGGTCTTCAGACGCCGGGGTGTAAGGTTACCCATAGAGCATATCCCTCGCACCCCGGCTGACCCTGGGCCATCTCACCACTAACAGCATCGCTCATCCTGTCTCCTCTGAAAGCAGAGGAGTACGGAGAGCGATGTGTTCCCTCCACGTTGGGTATTGGCCGACGATCAATGCCAACCCTATGAAGGGGTGAAGGGGAAGCCATTGACCGCCGCCCAGGGTGTACCGGCCGCTCCGATTCCGTTCCCCCCGGACTGCAGCGGGATCGGAATCGGAGCGACACTCGAGGAGGTTACCCAACACACACCCCAAGGCTCGAACACCTAGAAATAGAACCGTTTTTCCCCCAAAGGGTAAAAAACGGATATTTAGGTGTCAGCCGAAGCTTGAACCACCATCATCTCACTAATATTGGTCTGCACTTCAATCTCGTAGCAGTCCACCACCACCTCGAGACTGAGAAACCTGCACTCTTGTTCCTTTCGGAGACGAAGATCGGATGTCCCGCTGACGTGTCGTACTTTCAATACCCAGGGTTCACCCTGGAGCACAACATCAAACCACAAGCGGGCGTGTGCGTATTCGCCCGGGACGACATCTGCTATCAGCGTCTCCGAAACCTTGATGATCCGAGGTTCTCTGCACTTTGGGTGATGGTCGATACAGGTATTGACAAAATTGTCTATGCCTGTGTCTATCGTTCACATGGCGAGGAGCAGGAGACAACCAAACTCACACAATTCCTCAGTGAGGCCGAAGACACAGCTCAACAGCGGTACCCTTCAGCCCAGTTGGTGTTACTGGGTGACTTCTATGCCCACCACAGGGAGTGGCTTTTCCCATACCAGTCAACCGATCATGCTGGGAGAGAGACTCGTAAGCTTTCATTAGCGTTAAATCTCACCCAGTTAGTCCAGGGGGCAACGAGGGTACCGGATGTTGAGACACACACAGCCAATTGCTTGGACCTTCTGCTGACAACTGATCCAGACCGTTACTCGATGTCGATTTCTTCACCACTGGGTAGTTTCGACCACTGTCTGGTGAAGTCTGTATCCGTCTACTCCCCGACCGACACTAGTCCCAGTGGCTCCCGTCGGTTTTGGCGATACAGGTCAGCAGATTGGGATAAGATACGATCCTTCTTCGCATCTTTCCCTTGGCAGCCTGCATGCTTCTCTTCTACTGATCCATCCGTCTGCGCGGACGCCGTGGTTGATGTTTTGCGGCAGGGAATGGAGTATTACATTCTGTTTTCTGTCTTAGACATTTCTGGCGGGGCTCGACCATGGTTTGGCGCCGAATGCGGTCGTGCCGAAGCACTCAAGCATGCGGCTTACTTGGCTTGGGTCGATGCCCGCAACCGCGGGGCGGATGACGTACTCAAAAGAAGAGAACCTTCAACAGGGCTGCCACTTTGACCATATTGGCCGTGTTGGAAACAAACTTGCATTGTATCCATCGGGCAGTAAAGCGTTTTGGGCCCTAGCAAAGTCGGTTGAGTCCAACTTCTGCTGGCAGATATCAGCATCCGACAGAGGGATGTACGTCGGGTGCTAAGTAATCTGCACGTGAATAAGACCAGTGGACCCGATGGAATTCCAGCAATAGTAATCAGGACTTGTGCACATGAGTTGTCTCCTATTTTGACACGCCTGTTTCGTCTCTCTTAGTCGTCCCTGCTCCTCCTGTCGGATGTGGGACGCGCATGGCAGATATCAGCATCCGACAGAGGGATGTACGTCGGGTGCTAAGTAATCTGCACGTGAATAAGGCCAGTGGACCCGATGGGATTCCAGCAATAGTGCTCAGGACTTGTGCACCTGAGTTGTCTCTTATTTTGACACGCCTGTTTCGTCTCTCTTATGAGTCTGGTCAAGTGCCGAAGGCTTGGAAGCAAGACAACGTGCAACCTGTGCCCAAAAAGGGTAGCCGAGCGGACCCTGTCAATTACAGACCAATTTCAGTAACGTCCATACTCTGTCGGACTATGGAACGTGTACTAAATAAAAAGCTCCTGGCACACCTCGAAGCGAACGATCTCATCAGTGATCTGCAATATGGCTTTCGCCAAAACCGTTCTACTGGGGACTTGTGTATGCCACCCACATTTGGAGTGAGGCCATCGAGAGGCACGGAGAGGCACTTGCCGTTTCTCTAGACATCTTAAAGGCTTTTGATAGGGTCTGGCACGATGGCCTAATTTGCAAGCTTCCGTCCTACGGCCTGCCCCCTGGCTTATGTGTCTGGATCACCTCCTTCCTGAGGAATCGGCCTATCCAAGTGGTCGTTGACGGCTGCACATCCGACCGATTAGAAATCAACGCTGGGGTCCCTCAGGGGTCGGTACTCTCGGCTACATTATTCCTGCTGCACATTAACGACCTGCTCAAACCCGGTACTTAGTTAGACGAAAGTTACGAGTCCAACCCCCGAGAAAGCGTGGGACAGATCCAGTCTCTCCGAGAGGCTATGGTTGAGCGTTTGAATTTGTCCTTGAAAGCGGTCTCCGATTGGGGTGATGCTAACTTGGTCAAATTCAACGCTACTAAGACCCAGGCGTGTCTTTTCTCCGCCAAGCGAAGTCAATTTCAGCCAAACCCCACATTCCGAAATGCATCCGTGCCGATAACCGACCACCTCGAGGTTCTTGGCGTTACTCTGACATCCACCCTCAATTTTGGATCTTACATTGAGGCTAAAGCTCTAGTGGCTGCTAAATAGCTGGGCATTCTGTCGAGGTGCGACAGTACTTCACACCGGAACAGTTGCTCAACCTGTACCATGCGCAAGAGGATCATTAACAACGATGCACTCGTCGTGAAAAGGCTTCAGAGCCTTGAACAAATTTGCAGGCCTATCGGTCTTTTATCGGATGCATTTCGGAGAGTGTGCGCTGGAATTGCACAACTTGATACCTCCAAATCCTTTCCACCAACGAACGACCAGATGCACAGCGACGCGCCACCGCTACATTGTGAATATTCCACTCATACGCACGAAACGTTTCGGCGACACATTTATTACGCGTACAGCTAAGGAGTGGAATTGCCTGCCTGAGTCTGTGTTACCGGATAGCTATAACCTCGGAATCTTCAAGTCTCGAGTGAATAGGTTCCTTCTAGGCAAACGTGATCCTTAGTAGACCACATCGTCACTTACGACCAGGTGAGATTAAAGGTCAAACGTGAGCCTATCATCCATAAAAAAAGAGCTAATTGTGGGTAGGTTGACAACGAAATATGAAGGTGTAATCTCATAGGTGGTTCAAGCTTCAGCTGAAACCTAAATATCCGTTTTTTACCCTTTGGGGGAAAAACGGTTCTATTTTTAAACATAAGATGGTGCCTTTGTTTGTTGACCGGCGGGGGGTATCCGAAGTGATTTCCGCACGAAAACAAAAAAAAAAAACAAAAAAAAAAAGGTACTGAATATTGAACGTAACCTGAACCGTCATTCATCTGTCAAGTGATCATGTCAAAAACTGTGGAGATATTTGTGGTTATCTGCTAATTACACTAATTCTGAATTATTACAATTTATTACACACTAATACACCACAATGCGGTTAACACAAGTATTAAACAGGCAACATATAGGTTTTATGTTTAAAAAGCATTGGTTAATCCAAGGTAAACGTGTACCAATTGATACTGGAGTCGAAGAAAAATTGAAAGCAAAAGGTATCCAGGTCGTAGACGCTTATGAGTTTATTAAAGAGAAGCCTCAACACGAGAAGTAAGACATTGCACATGTACTCAAACATATATTTTTCATTAATCAAATCTTCGGATACAAAAAAAAAACATTTTGAAGATAACTATAAAGAGATACCGTACAGATTTGGAAATCACGAAGTTATTTGGAATGCGAAATAAAAGTTTTGGTCACGTGTATCTTTTTATGTGGCAATAGTAGGAAACATATTTTAACACCTGGTGATGTAACGAAATTTAATATAAATGTTAAACCAACATTTTGGCAGTTGTTGGTGATTAACGTTGAGCAGCGGGTAATTTAAATATCCTAAAACTTTGGTGTATTTCATGGTCCTAAAACTTTCATCTGGTTAACTACATCTAGAAAGATATGTGTACAGTACAACAGATTGAAGTGATGAGTTTCATCCGTATTTCAGTGATTCAATCTGCATTCAATTCTATCATCATCAGATTCAATTTTATCTATCTCTTACGGCCTTTTGTTTGAAAGGTTTTTCTATATGGGGATTTTTGGTTTCAGTTTTGGGGTTAATTGAAATTTTGTTTTAAATAAAGAGGCTATTGAAAACAACATTCAATGAATCCCTTAAAGGTTATCAATAATTGCTATGGGTTTTATTCATTGTTTCAAATAACCTCAATTGCTGAATTGAATTAAATTAAGGGTGAGATGTTTCTCGTTACTTTATTAATTGATAGTGACTAGGACAGTAAGCTTAGTTTAGATATTTTTATGTGAATTTTTGGAGTTTTTTGTAGTTTGATATGGGCACCAAAGAAGAAAATTTATGAGTAATTCTGTTTCTAATGTTATCACCTATGTATATTGATTTATTAAGGTAGATACTTAGTATATGGTACATTTAAAAGCATATATTAAAAAATCTATTCACAGTAAATGAAGGTACAATTATAGTCAATACTTACAGAAAATTGTGATCTATTGATTTGTCTGTCAATAATAATGATTTATATGTTGATAAAGTAACTATAGTTTTTGTAAACACCTGTTCCAAGAAATAAAAGTTCCAATTAGACCCTCTTTACCGGTACATTTTTTTTACAGAGTCAACATAGTAGGACCTTATGAACCTGCCACTCCATTTGATGAAAACCATCCAGATTACAAAGACAGGCCATGCTACACATTGGAAAGTACAAATGTTCTTCTAGAAGGCATCTCACAAGCTCAGGTTCTTACCAAAACAATAATAGCAGAGAATAAGTTGCCTCCAAGAATAGAAGAGCTTGCAGAAGTCCCAGCACCTGCCGCCATTCATGAGAATATAAAGAAAGCTATACTTTCTGCTAATGTTTTTGACACTGAACAAAAGAAACTTCCTAAAATCAAAGATCCAAAGAGACCCGCATATAACTTTCCCAGAATACTTGGCATAACTGATAAAAGGCGAAAGTAAGTGATAATAATTTAGCAATATTTATAATCCCACCTCTCATATCCAGAATAACATGTGGAGGGCTGAGGTGTCACTCATATCATGCTGTGTAAACATTGCCACCTCAAATTAAATGGTCCAGCAATACGTTTCTTTACTACAACATAAAAACTATAATGATTTCTATTTTCCTACAATTGTACTTTTATGTCTTGAAGTTCAATTTATTTCAAAATATTTCAGCCACTATCCATAAATTATCACATGAATTAGTAATTCAAACATTATTCTGCATGATATACTGTATTACCAGTATATGGGTTGCACATACTAGTAATAGCTTTTGCTGACTATCTCGCAATACTGACGCGTAATCCAAAACAATGTCAGGAACTATTAAAGGAAGTCGATGAGTTCTGTTCGTAGACAAATGGACTGAGGACGAAGCCCAGTAAGTGTCACTGTCTGTGTCTGGGTAGACGGGACACCAAATTTACCTCCTACGACCCGGGACTCTTCATTGGGGGTAAACCAGTTTCCATAGTCTCTGAATCGGTGCCATTTAAATTTCTTGGGAGAAAGATAGACTATAAAGGACGCACACCATCCTTAGATGAAGTTGTCGATACGTTTATAAATGACCTAAATAAGATAGATCAGCTACCACTAAACAATATCAAAAAAAGCTTGGCTTACAACTCCTTAACATCACGTCTGACTTGGCCTTTTCTGGTGTATGAATTCGGTAAAACCTTATTGGCTAAAATAGATGCAACTGTCATAAAATCGCTAAAATCGTGGCTTGGACTAGCGCACTCTGCTAATTCCTCTGCTCTATTTAGGGATCAAAATATTTTTGGGATGAAACTTGAGAAACCATCGGAGCTCTATAAACACCTTAGAGTTACCAAAGCCCACATCTTAGGTAAATCCCAAGATGTCACAGTCAGGGCACTCCCGAAAGATAATAACGCGTCCGAGCTTGAATCTAGACTCATATTCCATAAACGATTCCCAGTCGAACAGACTGGGGTTGGGAGTACGAGAGCCAGAAAGGGACCAGGATATACTTAAGTCCTTTCTAAAACAAGACGAAAATGATAAATATCGAGTGCACGCGATGAATTTGGAAATCCAAAATGAATGGTTGACAATGGGAGAGTTCTGCATACTGATGGCCTTAAAGTGGCGCACCTTGATCTATGACTGGTCGCCGGCCCTGTTAAAATTCTATCTTAACGCCTTTCAGATGACCCTCCCAGACCAGAGTAATCTGGTAAGGTGGGGGAAGGCCACAGAAAAACAATGTTATACTTGTGGTGAGGCAATAGGGACCGCTAGACACATATTAGTAGGATGTAGGGTGCTTCTCGATAGAGGCCATTACTCACGCCGCCACGATAAGGTGCTTATCATCATACGTGAAGCAATGAGTCTGGCAGTAGCTAGAGCCCAAAAAGGATTGACTACTAACAGACGTCATATCAACTTTGTGTCTGAAGGTTCATCCATAACATCCAGGAACAAACCTTATTCAATCTTAGATACTGCCCCAGATTGAACTCTCCTAATCGACACGTATGAAAAGCACTATAAAATTCCGGAGGATGTTGGGGTTTCGTCATCTAGACCTGACATATTCCTTTATTCTAAGAGGTTAAAACATGTGGTTCTTGTGGAACTTACTGTACCGTGGGAAACAAATATACCGAAGGACCACACAATAAAGAAAAATAAAAACTATGATCTCACAAACGAATTAATCAAAAACGGTTACGTGGTTAATTTGTATGCAGTGGAAGTGGGAGCGAGAGGTATACCAGCAAAATCTCTCTAAGGCCTATCGAGAGCTACAATAAGCTCATTACTAGGACGAATGTCTAAAGCGGCACTAGTAGGTTCGTTTCAAATTTGGTTAGGCAGGGAGGGGAACTTGGTTGGGTAGTGAAGGTGAGTGTTGATGTACATCAACAAAAGGGGCCCCTTCTAAACCTACACTTGAGTCGCAAGTCCCAGGCACTGTCCCGAGTTCCCAACTCAGCAACGCAATGGACCCGGCACCCGCACGGAGAATCCATGGATTGCTAAGAATATCGGTCTCTTATATCTCTCCAACCATAGGCGCCAGCAAAATTATTTTCATGGAGGTGCATCTGCTATTACATGTTAAATATATTTGTATGATTACCTTAATCAAGCTGACCTAACTATAGTATGACATGTTCAGATATGGAATTGGTCAGTATGCATAGAAACAGGGTGGGGGAGGACACTTTTCACAAATTGGTAAACTGCACAAAAATCTGCAAGTCTTAACCTTGTATCCTATTGCATCCTCCTCCTAGCACCCATATCTGTGATTGAGAAGTATTACTTCTCCCTTTGGAGAAGTAATATTTCTTGGTGATTGTGTACTTGATTGCAAATCTATTGCCTTACTAGTTACTATCTGTGTTCCTTGAATAAAATGTAGTATGCAGGAAACAGAAAAGGACCAATAGTCAATATGTTGAATTTACTTCTTTCACAGTCAAATTCTCACAAACAAGTTACTACAGCTTATTGAGAAAAGCAGTGACAATGAGTTAACCCAATCCAGATACATAGTCAATGATGCAGAATGTCACTCTGTGTTTGAGAAAGAGGATGACCTTATCCAGTTCCAATACGTTTCTAACATACTGGTAACAAGCAAGAAGCCTGTAAAACATGAGACAGAAAGAGATGTCACTTATGCTGAGATTCCTGATTTGTACCCTGTGAAACATACCATTACCTTACCCCAAAAGCACTTCTACAGTGATAAAAGCAATTACCGTGAGTATATTAAATGGTACAAAAAATAATCTGTATGTAGGTAGTTAGGTACAGTAAATCAGGGGTACTTAACGATTAAAACTAAACAAAGAAGGTATTTCTGCTGCTGGGGTGTGTGTTGGGTAACCTCCTCGAGTGTCGCTCCAATTCCGATCCCGCTGCAGTCCGGGGGGAACGAAATCGGAGCGGCCGGTACACCCTGGGCGGCGGTCAATGGCTTCCCCTTCACCCCTTCATAGGGTTGGCATTGATCGTCGGCCAATACCCAACGTGGCGGGAACACATCGCTCTCCTTACTCCTCTGCTTTCAGAGGAGACAGGATGAGCGATGCTGTTAGTGGTGAGATGGCCCAGGGTCAGCCGGGGTGCGAGGGATATGCTCTATGGGTAACCTTACACCCCGGCGTCTGAAGACCCGAGACGGCGTGCGGTTTTAGTCGGTGCAAGCCCGACATAACCGCCCCCGCTGGCCGGCGGGGGGTATCCGAAGGGATTTCCGCACGATAAAAAAAAAAAAAAAAAAAGGTACAGTAAATCACTTCTTTTCTCTTGTAATTCTTTGTTTAAACACAGTTGATTCTTCATGCATTGAAATTGATTGTATTGCAAGCCCAAACCCAACCAATCAATAAGTACCCTGGAAGAGACTGCATACTACATAAACAGGGGACACATGTGATTGATGGGATACAAATAGATGCAGAAATTTATCCAATTTTAGTACTATATCTATTAAAATAAAACCATGTATTTACAGTTATCTAAAATAGTAATATGGTTTACCAGAACTAACTGTCTTCAGGTAGATTGATCAAGTTGAGTGTGCTACAGTGACAGCACTTGATTATATGGGCACATTACAAAGGTACACAAAGAAACAAGCTATCTATGACCCCTGGGAATATGGCATATGAATGTTTGCAACACTTCACTTAGAGATTCCATTTGCAGGGAGGGGGAAGGGGGGGATAAACAGTCAGAAAAAGAAAAGGCATATCACAAACCATATGAAATGGAGCATACTGTTAAATAAGGGAGGGCTTCTAAAACATGACACTTTCTGAGGTATTCATAAAATATATTGAAAATATTTTAGCCATTTATCCCACTGTGAGTGTGAGACATCCACACACAACCTGGTTACACTGCAACTACACAGAAGTAAACAACATCTATGAAACCCCAGTGACTCAGGAGCAAATTCTTGGCAGATCGCTTACACATGCGTTTACAGTTGCCAGTGCTTATGCCAAACAGTTGCATGGAGTAAGTATTTTTGTTTTTATTCCATCTCATTTCTAAAGGTAGTAAAACCAAATAACTGCAATTTATTCTTCATACCAAGAGGGAATATTATAGGGCCTATCTGTAAAACTGTTAAATTAAGGAAATATCTGTATCATAAATAAAAGTAAAATATTCTCATTCGGTGCAGGAAGCCACTATCTTGAGACCATGGTTTTATGGTATGAAGTTCGAGCGTGTGGCAGTCAGCGGCTTCGTTGTGCGAGATTGTGTTGTAGGTCTGAAGGTAAAGGAAAGGACTACCTGTCACCCTAGCACAAGCAGACCCAAGACTGATGCAGGTTCTGCGCCCGCAATTCTCAATAGAAAGCACTCTACTGTGAGCCTGCCCTATTACTCAACAGTCAACCAATGCCTGCCGGTGACTTCCTGGGTCCCCCGCAATAGATTCCTTGGCGGAACACAGTATTGTTTTAGTCTGTTCGATTCCACAGGATGCAGTAGTAGTTGGCGAAGCGAACAACCACGTTAAACCACGGCGCCATTTGTGCAGTTACTACATACATATTTTTTTTACAGGAAGACGTAAAAGACCTGCCAGAACCTGTATATATTAACTGCATACAAACTGATGGGCAGAAGTTTCATTTCGGAATATTTGAGCTAAACACTCTAAATGTAGATGGCATGGAGGGTACCAAGAATGTTTGGTACTGTAAAAATAATCTTGAATTATATGAATCTAGCCGTTACTTCGGTGGAACACCTGTATTAGAGAATTACAACAACAAAGTATATGGTTATATAAATGCTTTGTACAACTGCTAGCGCTTAAGGTTCTAGTATTAGTGTAGCCTATTATATTTTATAATGATTGTATTATTGTTTGATTCTTTTTATTTATGTAGGTATTTGTTTTGTTGTTTGATGATGACAAGAAATAATTATTTAAGGCCTATTCACACCTAAGCAGTATTCGCTACGGTCTGAGGAGTGGGTATGCGGTAATACCACTGTTTAGCTTAAGAGCGAAACCCGCGCGGTATGTTATGTTCCTCTTCCCACAGCGGCAGTGAATACCCGGTACAGGTCTGAATAGGACCTTACCCTTGAATAACAAACCCTTATATGTTGCAATGTCTTGATGCGACCGCGTTTAGGGGTGTGGAGTCACCTACACTCAGTTATACATGTATGAAGACCAATATTATGCAAGTATTAATATTTGCTTGAGTATGTGAATTCATATTGACATATTGGAGCAGTTGCCTGACACTGGTTTTCATTCAAACATCTCACTATAGCACTTCTCTTTAGTTACGTGTTATGCGATTATACCTCATTTTACATGGAATTTAAAATTGTTTTGTGTGTATGCTACCCCCTGACACTAAGTACTTTTACAGTTCTAATAACTTAAAATGAAAAATACATAAAATGACAATGAATAAATTGGTTTTATTAAATCTTCTCTGGAAAATCATGATATAAAGGCATAAACTAAAGAAAATTAAAGTAAAATTAATAACTTTTTTTAAAATTTTATACTAATAACATTGCGCTGTACACAAACATACATACATAAAGCCCAGGAAAGTTCTTTTCCATGAGAGGTAGGCTAAAATTACATCTTTCCATTTACTATGATCCTTGCATACATCTTTCACAGTTACTTTCACGAGAGTTTTCATATGTACACAAACATCACCAACATTGTATTTTCGTATATTTAGTAATGTTGTCTAATTTTATTTCATTTAAAACCGCTTTTTTTTTCTTTATTTGTGCGGATTTTCCCCCGCGTTTTCAGCAGGGGTGGTTAATTCGGACTCGAACCCCGTCGCCGTCTCAGATCTTCAGATGCTAGGGTGTAAGGTGGCCCATAAGGCAGATCCCTCGCACCCCGGGGTACCAGTAAAAACCTCGAATTGGGGATTATTTGATTTGTTTTAACATGTCCCATCTATTACATTTAGTTACAAGCGTTTGTTGCAGTTTCTTAATAATTAGTTTAAGCTGGTAAAATTTTAAACGTGACTCATTTTAGGCCGTGAAGCCACTACAAAATTCACACTACAGATCATGATAGAAAGCAAAGTATGGTTGTATGTATTCATGTGTATATCCCATTATATTTACAAGAACATAAATACATTTATTTCAAGATACGAATAGATAATGCTTACACATACCGAAACACTTTGTACATTAAATAATAGTACATTAGGAAAATCGAAACAAAAAGTATTCAACAAGCTCATTTGTCCATCGCGAATTTTTGAAGCCGACGTCTTCTTAACTCATCGGCATCGGCATCAGTCTTGTCTCTGTAATAAAATAAAACCCCTTATTGAAGACATTAAAACCGTTATTCAATAAAGAATATATACGATACATAATATCATACGGTGCAAAACTGCCTATCTCAAAAGATGTGAATCTCGAAACATTCAGATTGTAAAATAGCTACATCTCAAAAAGTTCAAATTCTACCAATCTTACATTACATTCTTGCTTATAGTAAGAACTATTTAAAAAAGTACCTATTAGAGTCTGTAGAAGTAGTAGTATCAGGCTGTGGCGTTCGGGAGCTCGTGCCTTCTATTACCGGCGGTACTATAGTTTTACTAGTCGATGGTACAGGTGACGGTTGCTTGTAGCCCGACGTGGTCGGCACCACGTCCGGCTCGGACTTCACTACGGGTTCTAATGACGGACCTGAAGACTCTTCTGTTTGGCTGTTAGAAAAAAAATATTAAAAAAAATTAACAATATGTCAGACGCACCCGAAAATAGTCTAAAATTTTTATATCAGAAGTGTATACACGTCAGGAATGTGGTGGTGATTCTCAGATCAATAATGTATCTACACCGCCAGGCCAAAAGTAATGCTTAGTCCGTAATTGATACGCGGTAATTGGGCGGAAACAACAGTAAAACGTAAACAAGTTCAACCAAAAGTATATCTAACAAGTCACAAATTATCCAAAAGTTTTAACATAATAAGATCTCATCAACAAAATAAGTATGGGGCAAATTAACGGAATTTTCGCATTACCGTTTAAATGCACGTGCGTGTTTGTGGTCAAGCGCGCAATGAAAATTGTGTAGAACGATTAGTTTGAAATCGGGTGTGACATTGAGAGTCGAACATATTGGCGTTAATGGCATATCTGTAGAATTAGATATCTAGATGGGGTTGAAATCCGTAACATTATGATCGCCAGTCTAACATTTATGCCATTATGCAAGTCCCACTGTGCCTATAGGCGTACCGCTTAACTGAGTCCTCGCCTGCGGAGTACACATAAGGCGAAAGTGCAATAGACAGTTCTTAAAATATGTGACGTCAGAGTAGTTAACGGTGAACAGGTGTTGATTTTTATTAAGAAATTAATTGATGATTTTACAAAATTATGTAAAACAACTATATGGGTAAGGTAATCTTGTGTACTGTGTATTAAGCAAAATTTATTAAAATTATAAGTTAATCACTTATATTTATACCAATATCACATATCACTGATTATATGATTAATAAAATGCTCCCACTTCTCTACAGAATATCCAGCAAATAATACCTTTTTTTTTGGGCCAAATTAGAGTCGATACTTTTTGGTCTGTCTGTCCTTTAATATAAACCCAAGACCAACTCAATTGGGTTCAGGACTGGGTGGTATGGAGGCAAGCGCAATCTTCATGTCCGTTTCTTTTCAATAACTCGTCAATGTTGTAAATATCTTCTGTGAAATGGATTTTAATTTATTTTAACAAATCATACTTTCTAAGTTTTTCATCAAAAGGCATGTCATGCCATCGTAGCCAATCTTGCATAGCTGGCTTGGGAGAAGCTATAGTCATCTTTGTCTCTCCTCGAACCGAATGATAAGCTGAGGATATTAAGCATGAATTTTTCATTTATCCATTTACTGAAATTCACGTAATTTATAGGATCGTGATAATCCCCTGTTTTACATTTGGATTTAAATATCACAAGTGCTCCGTCTACAAATCGTCTCCTTTACCGATATAAGACAGCACATCGGGTTCATCCTTTCACTACCAACATTTTAAAACGTTTTGAAACGCGTTAACATGTGTTTCGTCAAGATATAAAATATTTCTTCCTTCGCTACTATATTTTTTAATAATATTTAAGTATTACCACCTCCATGACGTTATATTTAGCTGTTCTATTAGGATTTTCGTTTTAGATCCGCATTTCTTAAATTTGAAACCCAGTTCATGTAATAAAGTCTTAAATATTCCCTGCCGCAATGTCATACATTCTCTTCTCTAAATGCAGCAAAGTTTTCAGAGTAGGTATTTTTTTTAAATTGTGTAAAGCTGAGTGAATACTCTTCTTACCGCGCCTTTTATGAAATCTTCTTTTTCTGGGAAACTGGTTTTTTGGTTTTCTCGGTGATTTAAATTTTTCGTCTTTCAATAATTTTCCTTGTTGAACAATTCTAGATACAGACTTTCCCGATAGTCCAGTAACTTTGTCTACGGTCTTGTTTAAATGTAGGTATATATTGTTGATATTTAGCAGAATTTGGATCTAAATTCTTTTTTCTGAAATATTCGTATACGTTAAAAGAAGCCATTTGATTACACTGACTATTAATTTTATGTCCGAAGATATTTAGACTCATCGTGTAATCACGTGTATGACTCTCATAAAGCGTCCGAAATTGTCAGCACGTGCGATCGCTAACCACGTAGAGAGCGAAATGAGTTTTGAATAGAATGCGCCTGCCGCCCGCACCTCAACCGATACCCGTTCTTGTCCAACCTCCGCACCCTTGTACCCCGCATGCGAGGACTCAGCTAAGCTGTACGCCTAAAGTACCGCTAATAGAGCCGGTGCTTTATTGATTTTCAAAATCTGAGGACCGGCAACTGCGACCGGATTCCTATTCCTGAGACATGTACTATAACTACAAAACACATCCTGGCGCCAGGTATAATGGTCACCTTCCGCCTTTTTTTTTCAATTTTCAATACTTGCGATTGGTCTAAGACATCCCCAATATACAAAGCTCTAGATAATCTCTTCACAAATATGTATGTTTTTTCCAAACGGTTACCGTTTGAAAAAAACATCGTAGGTTATTTAGAAACTTTATTTGGCCATTTTACAATAGTAAAACTTACAGGAAACTTTAAGGTCAACAAAAGCTACAACATGTTCACCTCAAGTTTTCATTTTATACATGAAAAACCGTTTTTGGTATATTATGGCGGTTTTTTATTATTAAAAAGAAAACTAGAGGTCGGACAAAAAAGTGCCTCATATAAAAATGATCATTTTAAAAACACATCTCATGAGCTCCAGTGGACTTCAATGGGTTTAATAAATCGCCGGTAAATTAGGAATACTCTCTTTCGCGCGAAATTTTTTAAGTCTATAACTTACAATTTTGATTAACGTGAAGAGTTTAAACTTGGACATGTAGCTTTTGTGGGCCCTAAAGTTTCGTATAAGTTTTAATGAAATCGATCCATAAGTTTCCGCGTAACGCAGGCGAAAGTAAAAACAGTTAAGTACATTTGTAAAATGACCAAAAAACACACAGTTACCGGTTCTCGGATTTTGCAAACTCATTAACCTGCAACGCCTGCTCTATAATGTGCTAATAACACTATACTCCTTTCAATATAGCTTGATCTCTGTGACAGTTATCACTAGTGCTGTGACGCTTACGACGTAGTCCGTATTTATTGTAATTAACCGTTTTGTGAATATTTATATTATTACCAATAATGAGTCTATAGTATTATTACGCTGAGAAAATAAATATTATATGTGGTTTTTTTATTACTAAATTACCTCAATTTATGTATTTCATAAACTAACTTTATGTAGGAATTGTAAAAAAATATTGTAAAGTTTTATAAGGGGACTGTATTGCTTTTATTTGTGGTGAGGCAATAGGGACGGCTAGACACATATTAGTAGGATGTAGGGTGCTTCTCGATAGAGGCCATTACTCACGCCGCCACGATAAGGTGCTTATCATCATACGTGAAGCAATGAGTCTGGCAGTAGCTAGAGCCCAAAAAGGATTGACTACTAACAGACGTCATATCAACTTTGTGTCTGAAGGTTCATCCATAACATTCAGGAACAAACCTTATTCAATCTTAGATATGCCCCAGATTGGACTCTCCTAATCGACACGTATGAAAAGCACTATAAAATTCCGGAGGATGTTGGTGTTTCGTCATCTAGACCTGACATATTCCTATATTCTAAGAGGTTAAAACATGTGGTTCTTGTGGAACTTACTGTACCGTGGGAAACAAATATACCGAAGGACCACACAATAAAGAAAAATAAATACTATGATCTCACAAACGAATTAATCAAAAACGGTTACGTGGTTAATTTGTATGCAGTAGAAGTGGGAGCGAGAGGTATACCAGCTAAATCTCTCTATAAACTACTTAAAGACCTAGGCCTATCGAGAGCTACAGTAAGCTCATTACTAGGACGAATGTCTAAAGCGGCACTAGTAGGTTCGTTTCAAATTTGGTTAGGCAGGGAGGGGAACTTGGGTAGTGAAGGTGAGTGTTGATGTACATCAACAAAAGGGGCCCCTTCTAAACCTACACTTGGGTCGCAAGTCCCAGGCTCCGTCCCGAGTTCCCAACTCAGCAACGCGATGGACCCGGCACCCGCACGGAGAATCCATGGATTGCTTAGAATATCGGTCTAATTTAATAAGGATTGCTTATCGATTTACATTCCGATTTGCAATCCAGTATGACCTTGTACGTGCGTAAGCAACCTATTATATAAAACGATTACTCAAGCCCGACATAACCGCCCCCGCTGGCACGCGGGGGGGTATCCGAAGGGATTTCCGCACGATAAAAAAAAAAAAAGGTATCTTAGAAGTTACGAAGTACATTTTAGGTGTCAATTTTTATATCGTATAATGTATTACACCTCAATTGCTGTACGTAAACGTAAACTGGCACGTAAAGATTGAAAATATAGGTTATACAAAATAAAATTGTAAACATGAGGCTTTTTAAAATTTACTTCGTCGGTTTCGTAGCCATCTGTCACAGAGATCAAGCTTTATTGAATGGACTATAAGAGTATTTAATAAATCAAATGTAATGATACCATATAAATATTGAAGAAACATCATTACAGTAGACCTTATTGTGCGATTTCGTAATATTACGTTCAACATACGTTTCTGTTTGGGTAGAGACCGTAGCGCTGTTTTGAGGTAAGTTGGCCACGACCGTAGAGTATTGCTGCATTAGAAGCACAGACGCGTCCAACATCGCTTGGATTTCCCGTAGTAACTGCAAAACATTTAATACCAGGCCACTCAGAAAGTATTGCGAAAAAAAGTTTTTATATATGAGAGACTGGTCAGTTATAATCTATTTCTAAAATATGATTATTTATGAGTAAAAATAAGTACGTTCCAATTTCAAAATTTCTCTCTGCATTTTTTGCAAGATAATTTCAATTATTGTGTCTCATTGAAAAATGGATGGAACGGGAACATTTTCGCGCTATGATTTTCTACGATTTCAAGTGTCGCCTGAAACCAGACGAATCGTACGATAGACTTCAAATGGCATTCATGGATGAAGGCCCTTCCAAGGCGACCGTGTATCGTTGGTATAACGAATTCAAGCGCGGTCGACTGACTTTGGAGGATGAAGAAAGAAGTGGTCGCCCTTTGACGGCTGTTACGGAAGAAAACGTGCTAGCAGTGAAAAATTTAATCCAAGATAATAGACGAGTCACGTATCAAGAGATTCAGCACATTCTTCAGATTGGATCGGGAAGCCTTCACGAGATTCTACACGTGCATCTTCGTGTGAGAAGGATAGTTTCACGCTGGGTGCCGCACAATCTCACCGATGCTCAGAAGCAGGCCCGGGTGGAATGGTGTCGTGATATGATAAACAAATTTGAAGCAGGCGCGTCTCGGCCTGTTTATGACATCATTACTGGTGATGAGTCGTGGATTTATCAGTATGATCCAGAAACAAAACGCCAGTCGACGGTTTGGGTGTTTCAAAACGAATCAACACCTACCAAAGTGAAGCGATCTAGAAGCGGAGGGAAGATTTCGATCGCGAGTTTTTTCAATTTGTCTGGCTACTTGTTATCAATCCCTTTACGAAATCAAAGAAGCATCAACGCTGAATGGTACACTACCAAATGCTTGGCAGAAGTTTTCTCTGTAGTGAGCTACAAGCGACCAAACACAGGGCTCCGCGGGATACTACTCGACCATGACAACGCGCCCGCACACACCGCGCTTAAAACGAGGGACTTCCTGGACAGCACTCCGGTCAAACTCCTAGGTCACCCTCCTTACAGCCCTGACCTTGCACCGTGCGACTTCTTTTTATTCCCGAAAATAAAAAATCAGCTCAAAGGGATACAATTTTCGTCGCCGGAAGATGCGCTGTCAACGTTTGAGCAGGCTGTAAACGAGGTATCTGCGGCGGATTGGAAAAAGTGTTTTGAAAACTGGTTCAAACGCATGAAACTTTGTATAGAGGCTGGTGGAGAGTACTTTGAAAAGATTTAATAAAAAAATATTTACCTATAGAACACTTTTTTTTATTTTCGCAAAACTTTCTGAGTGTCCCACGTAGATAGATAGATAGATCTTTATTGTACACCAAAATCATTAGGGATACAAATTTTTTGGGGTGTGTGTTGGGTAACCTCCTCGAGTGTCGCTCCGATTCCGATCCCGCTGCAGTCCGGGGGGAACGGAATCGGAGCGGCCGGTACACCCTGGGCGGCGGTCGATGGCTTCCCCTTCACCCCTTCATAGGGTTGGCATTGATCGTCGGCCAATACCCAACGTGGCGGGAACACATCGCTCTCCGTACTCCTCTGCTTTCAGAGGAGACAGGATGAACGATGCTGTTAGTGGTGAGATGGCCCAGGGTCAGCCGGGGTGTGAGGGATATGCTCTATGGGTAACCTTACACCCCGGCGTCTGAAGACCCGAGACGGCGTGCGGTTTTAGTCGGTGCAAGCCCGACATAACCGCCCCCGCTGGCCGGCGAAAAAAAAAAAAAAAAAAAAGTGATACAAATTTAGAACATTTACAGTTAAATGCACAATGGGCGGATAATTAGTATGTGGGCATTTTCGTAACCAAAATCAAATCAGACCATTTTTCAACGACCCGTGATTGTAGCAGGACAGAATACGTGTGTGAAGAGAACCGCTGAACAGTTTAGTTGTAGATGGCAATGTTTTTTATTATATTATATACTGCATGGTACACCAAAGGTATCTTTTTTTTTCGTGCGGAAATCCCTTCGGATACCCCCCGCCGGCCAGCGGGGGCGGTTACGTCGGGCTTGAACCGACTAAAACCGTACGCCGTCCCGGGTTTAAGGGTGTAAGGTTGCCCATAGAGCATATCCATATCCCACGCACCACGACTGACCCTGGGCCATCTGCAGTTTCGAGGTGGCCCCCTCGGGTTTGGGAACCACGGTGTCCCCGTCTTGCCCCGGTTTGGGGGAGGGGCGCTAGTCGCCCCACCGTCCCGGCCTGCTTTTGTTGGGGTGACAGGCGGCCTCACCTGCCACCCCAAGGCCTGCGCTCATGGAGTACGGAGGTCGTCCGACGCCTGAGTCGCCTGCGATGCGCGGCGAGCATGTTGCGGGCTCGGCGGGCCGGGAGTGTTCTAAATCTCTACCAGGCGCGCTCCGCCATCTCCTTCTCGAGCATTACTTGCTCGCAGAAGGAGGCGGAGGCGGCGGCACACGCGCTCGCGCTCCGCACCATTGCCGCAATCATGCTACCGAGCGAGAGGATTCCCACTCCGATGGCTGCCACTAGGTCACGCCTCGGCGCCTCCCACGCCGGGCAGTCCGCCAGCGTGTGCAGCCACGAGTCCTCGCTCGCGTCGCAGTGATGGCACACAGGCGTTGGCTCCTTCCTGATCCGATGCAGGTGGTCCCCGAAGCTCCCCTTCCCGGAGATCACCTGCGTCAGTCGGTACGAGAGGCTTCCGTGTCGCCTCTCTAGCCAATCCTCCATGATGGGCCTTACCGCCGCTATTGCGGCGTGCCCTGCATGGGGGTGGTACCTCAGCCCTGCATGTGTTGTTCTAGATAGGATAAGAACTATAAGAAGGGCTATGAGTGCAATTTAATGAAAATGTCTATCAGAAAACCGGCCATGGTAGACACGATAATAAATTACTAAAGAGCGTCGGTAGCTTAGTGGTTAAGACCTTACGATCAAGAGGTTCCGAGTTCGATTTCTGGCCATTGCACGTGAACACGCACCGACGTGAACGTACTCCTAAAATTCGGTTCGGTTAATAATATCTACGCAACCGCATAGAACATGATGCATTTTGTTTAAATTTGTATTTACATACCTGAAGCCTTGCTTCAATATTTCTGCGCTCATGGCCTTCCATCCGTTGAAGCTCAGCGGTAGTCAGGTTAGCCAGTGAGGCAGGTCGTGGAGGCGGCGGTGGGGGCATTCCCCAGGCCATCATCGCTATAATAAAATGATATGATGCATTGTAAATACCTTTTCTTCAAGTTTACCTAATTAGATTCGGATAAAACAAATCTTTTTTATTATGGCAGTAATGGTGTGGTGGTAAGTAAGCAAATTTTTGTAAAATCATCTTTTTAAGTTGACCTATTTTTTCCAAATCCCAATGAAATTAAGTGAACCCCAAGTACTAAAAACAAATTGAAGGGGTTACAAATATGTCAAACATTTCTTCCACATACCATAACATAAGACCATTTAAAAATATCGTTTGGAATACTTACGTGGAGGCGGAGGTATATTCGGGAAGGGTGGTGGAACGGCTCCAGCTGTGGGGGTTGGTCCAGGGGGAGCATTGGCTGCATGAGGCACGTGCGGGGCGAACGGCATATGCGGCGGTCGTATGGGGCCGTGCGGGGCAGCGGCGGGGGCGGGGCCCGGTACGGTCGTCTCCGGTGCAGGCGCGCGAAGGACGTTTAGACGGCAAGTGGGACATGTTTGCTGTCGCTGGAACCAGAGCCGTAGGCACGCCGCATGGAATATATGGTTGCACGGCAATTTTTTCGCTCCTGTTAAATGGTATTTGTTTGTTAGAGAGAGGTAAATGAAGACGATTGATATGACTATAGATGTAAAACGGTTGGTAACGGATATTTATATAAAGCAACCGTTGACAACCTATAAACAACGGTTGAATATCGTTCATCCGATTGCGAGCTAAAAAGTGGTTAATTATTTATTTATTATTCATATGTACTTAAAATGTTTTCTTACAGTTTTCTTTTATTTTAGGTAGATTTCGATGAAATCGATCTACCTATTGGTTTCTTGACTACTGTCGAATTGACTATGACCCCCTGAGTCCGAAATGACCACTGGTCAAAAAGTTTATATATATATATATATATATATATATATATATATGTATGTATGGTTCCACTTCCCAAAATTTGCGGCACTCTCACGGTCGCATTTTTGCCCCGATCGCTTTCAAACTGCGGTCAAAAATTGCTTGGGTGTAAAAAAATAATAAAAATAAAAAAGAAATATTTCTAACCGATAGGTTATTTTTTGCTCTAAAATAAATGTCCGAAACGTTTTTTGCTCAAATTTACCGTTTTCGAGAAAAAGAAAACAAATAGTGCGGTACGGAAATTTCCGACTTGTCAATTTGGGAACATCATTCCCGAAACCAGATTTATCATTGCGCAAGTACTTTTTGGGTAGAATACTCGATGGGGCATTTATTTAAAATAATATTAATTGCTTCACGAAATCTACCTGTGCGTTCCCCCTGCGGGAACGGATTTTTTTTATTTTGTTTATACGGTTTATACCTGCCATAGGTATCAATTAATTGTTTCATTGAATAAACTCGTAATGAAGTGAAAACTCTACTTACACAACTTTACATTGAATATTGTTTCAAAAAAAAAATTGCTATATGCGATACCGATGTGAAAAATGATATTTCGGAATTTTTGTGTTTTCCTGTTGGTTGGTTGTTATTGATGTTCGAGCATCACTTGAAAACCGTAGAACTGTTTTCATGCGGTTTTCAGCAAAGTATTTGTTACATTCTGGACAAGGTTTTGGTTTTGGTTTAAACTTAACTGTCTTCAAAAGAAGATTCTCAGTTTAACCTGTATGTTTATCTTAACAATCTGTCGTCTGGTCTTCTACTTTTCAGTGTTCAATGAATCAGTTACGTTTGCTAAAAAGGTATTAATTGTAAAAAAAAATTAATAAAGAGCCGACTACAAAAAACAAGAAGGCACTAAAAAGTGAAATATAACAGAATTACAGACTTAATTCAAATGATAAAAATACGCATAAGACGTTTCAGACCAACTACAACAGAAAAGTCTTATGCGCATTTTTATCTGTCGAGTAATTCTGTGATTCAACTATTTTTCACATTTTAGTCAGTTGATGTTTCAGTCGGTTCTTTTTTTTCATACATGGCATAGCATTACTAAGTAGGTACAAGAAACGAATGCTCAAGGTCATTTGCTTGGGGTAGCGCCTTAAAAAAAGAATGCCATGAGGCGAAAAAAAATATATAGTGAAAAATTAAAAGTAAATTTTTCAATTTACTACCTATAATAAAACAGTCGAACAATAGTTGAATGTCTGTCTGTCCATCTGTTTGTTTGTTCATGGATAACTCCAGAGCTTGAATCAAAAGAAAGAAAAATGGAATCCTGGTTACATTATTTATTTTTATTTAGTTTGAAAGATATATTCAAATTCTTAATTTGAGAATACGTACACAACATGCACATTGTAATCTTGAGTTTGTACGTTAGTCTGTTTGAACCCACGCGCTATATGTGTTTCAAATTCAAATTTATTTATTTCATGAAGCATAGGTTACACAAAGAAATCATAATAATAGTTCAAGCTATGTTCCGCCAAAGGCATACGAAATATTGAGTTAGGTAAATCATAATTCATACAAAATAGATAAACATGTCCATGCAGAATCCAAATACATAAGTTAATTAGGTCAGAACGTAATGTAAAAACAATTAATGTCAGAATAATCAAGTCAAATGAAAAAAATGTCAAAATATTGAGAAGGTACATATGTCAAATGTTATATTTAGGGTCATTTTATAAATTTTATTGATTAAAATTTCTTTTTTGAAGAGCTACAGTTTATAATTTTTTCCGCACGAAAAATAAAATAAAAAAAGGTACTCATTTACACAGTAATACGCTTTGGTGCATAATAATTGTACAAGTTTAGTCCTAAATTCAGGAACATTCTTACAAATCTTCATGTCATCTGGTAACTTGTTATATAGCTTAGGTACATATATAGCTCACATAGACGCTTTTATGAAAAAAAGGCGTTTTTGATGACACCAAATGCAAATTCTCTGAGCGACGTTGACTTTCTACGCGCTTGAATAAGTGCATATTAGTATTTACAAAAATGTTTACTTCAAGGATATAAAGAGATGGCAGGGTCAGAATGTTGAGGCTTTGAAAATGCGGTTTGCCGATATCGTTCGATGCAACTTACAGATGGCTCGTATACACGTCTTTTGGGCTATGAATGCGTCGTTTATATTTGTGGCATTACCCCAAAAGAGTACACCATATCGCAAAGTGGAAGCGACATAGCTATGGCAGGCTGTTAAGAGAGCAGTTTTATTTGCAATTTCGTGCGGAAATCCCCTCGGATACCTCCGCCGGTCAGCTGGGGAGGATAAGGCAAGCTCAAATTGACTGAAATCGCACGCCGTCTCAGACGCTTGGGTTTAAGTTGGCCCCATAAGGCGTTTTCCTCGCCCCCCCGACTGACCTAGATAGCCCCCTCGGGTTTGGGAATCACGGTGTCCTCGTATTGCCCTAGGAAAAGGGGGTTACAACAAACTTGTTTGTAAATAGAATCTTCATCTTGCAGGATGTAGTCAAGTTGCCAGTTAGCTTTTTCGATAGGTTCCCACTTGGTTTTAAAGATGTCCAAACTATCTTCTAATGCATATTTTTCCATAGATTTGCTCAGTTTTAAGTTCATCCACAGTTCTCCACAGCGTATTCAAATACTTTAAAGTTACAGTATTGTTGACGCAAAAGATCCTGGTTCTTTTCTGCAGTCTCGTTCGATTCGCGAGGGGATACATGAAATTGAATACCGTCGAAACTAAAGATCGATTTTATTTCATCTTTCGGTGGCTCAGCAGGTTGGTAACTCCGTTTTTCTTTTCAGCATGTCTTGTACAACGTCTTTATACATCCGTTTTGTGCTGCCGAAAACGTCATCAGTAAAGTATTGAAGGTCTGTTGTTCCACATTCTTCAAGTAGTTGATGGGTGTGAGCAAATCTCTCCCAGCTGTTGTTTAACCGAGAAAGACGCTCCTCCAGATACGCCAAGTCCTTTCTGGTCGGGCTGTCCTTCTTATAGTTAATGCAAATTTGCTTCAAGTTGTTGAAAGTAGTCTCTTGAAGACTGTTAAGTGCCTTAACGCTTTGAGCCATCGTTGATTGTTGTCACCACAGGTATTGGTTCGTAGTTCGTAGATGCTTCGTGTAATGGCCCTCTATTTGACGATATGTGCGTCGTTGAATCTTGCTGGGGCGACCCGCTCCATGGAGACCAGCTGAACCGATTCGCTATCGCCAATAGAACATCAGGTACTCACACTTTCTCCGGTGCGGTGCAAAGACTCGAAGGACCAAATTTGATGTACGGCTCAGTACACGTTTAGATGTAGTTATAGTTTAGTTTGAGTTGACGAAAACCACAGATTTTTGGATATTTGATTTATTTGTTACACAGAGTTAGGTTGGATGCTAATCCGTGGTTTAATAGCTATGACCGCTAATGTTCAACTGACTTTATAATAAAATTAATATAAAATGAAGAGCGGAAACTAGGCGACTTCAGCAAATAATATTGCTTGTACGTAAACCGTACACTGACCTTTGTACTTTATCAAACATCAATGTTTGGAATTCCATCAATATAATTTGTTAGCTTATTAATAATACATAATAATATAGCTTTTTAGATTAAAATCGGCATGTAGTGTAAATTATAGGAAATAAATTAAATCTTGCGATATATCATATTTCTAATAATAATAGGTTAAATCAAAACGTTCCTTCATCATTTATCTATATTCTTATCGTGTGGAGTACTTCAAGGTTCCTTATTGCAGCACTATGTATGACATAAAAATTGCTGTCAGATTAGGAAATATCTACCTATTAGGGTACTATCGAATATTCGAAGGATGCTCTTTAGTCGATGTAGAAGCTACATTGCTAAAACATAAAAAAATTAATGTTAAAGGTTTGGTGACTGATCAGTCTGATCACACTTCATCACACTATAAATTGAAAACATGCTTTTTAAGTCTATTGCGCATCATTCATTGCAGACATTGAGCTATTTATAGTGGTCAAAAATTCACAGTAAATAAGCATTATATTTTTTTATTATTTCAAATCTCATGAATTATTTTAATAATAATTTTATAATATTCAATGTAGTAGTGATTGAATTCGATAGACAACGCTTTGTAAATAACATGCAAATACAGTTCGTCAAGCAATATTCAAGCAATAATATGTCTATTTGCATTGGTCTGGGTGTTTCTATGTATAATATGTATGTATTTACAAAAAAAAAAGTATATAAGTATGTTTATCCGCATTCTGGAACCCATAACACAAGCTAGTTAAACTATGCTTACTTTGGGTCTAGAAAGCGCTGTGTAGATTGTCGTAGAATATTAATATTAATAATTAGATTCACTAACCGGTATGCATCTCCTCACGACAGATGATACACTCATTGTCAGCGGCGGCCAGTTCTGCCGGCGTCGCGTCCGGGTACAGCGTGTTCATGTTACGAATAGCCCGACGGGACAGCACCACATCGTTGTATGCCTTTTTGAAACTCCTAGAAGTTTGAAGAGCAAATTATCGGATGCTCGGTTGACGATGGGTGTAATGGACTATAAGTAACGTAGTCGATCCACCATCCGAGAGTATGTTAACAGTCAGGAACATCTGTGGGAATCACTACGGGTAGTTGGGAACCCTAGAAAGACTGATAACCGACAGTGGATTGCTGTCAGAAGGCGGTTTAACGGAAAATATTGTATTTTTTGTATTGTATTGTTTGGCCGTTTTCGTAGTTAGACTGAAAGCGGACCTTAACTGAGCTGGAAAAAAGCTCGGGGGATGAGTAACTGAGCTGGAAAAAAGCTCGGAGGATGAGTAACGTGATCGTATTCTTATTAACCCCTTCGGCTAAGCTAAATTGCTTGTGTCAGGAGTGGGTACACGTAGGTGGTAGGTAAACTAGATGGAGGTCGAACCCACTACCCATTAATTTTAATTTTGTAGTTGGTAGAGTCAAGCAACAGTCATTTTGGCCGTTGCATGAATGGGCCGACTCGACCGGGAAAGCACCACCCTCTCACAGAATATCGACGCCACGTAACAGTATTTGAACTGTTGCGTTCCGTTTGGTGAGTGAGAGTGCCGGAGCCCAAACTCCTTTCCCATCCCCTTTCCTTTACAGGGTCGGCAGCGCGAGTGTAACCGGTAACCGCTTCCCATCAGGTGGGCCGTATGCTAGTCTGCCACCATAGTGGTATAAAAAATAAAAAAATATTGCGATTCCAATCTTAATATCGAAAGGCTTGACTGTAATAATGTGTGTAATACCTTCGTATAGCGTAACGTAATATTTTTACCCTACCAAGATCTTCTGGGGTCAAGCCACCCTCAACTGTCAGCCGGTACACCTGCTGCAAAACAGACCAGGCTCTGGCGCAGTCATTCCTTTCAGGGTTGTGAGGTCAGACAGCAGTCCCACCCGTAATGGCTAATACGCAACATAAATGATTAAAAGCCAGTGAGTTCCGGATGCAACTGAGATCAACGCTAAGATGAAGTAATAATTCCTGCATTTCATTCCTACAATCTGGCGTTCTTGTCCCCTAGTTCGGATTAATCAATCGTAACGTGAATGTGCTTGAAACATTCACGCACGTTTGTATTAGCCATTTGAGAAATTCAAGGTTTAGTTTATACGAGTTATACCAAGTTATTCTTATACATGTACCAATAGAAAACTACCGAACTACTCACGTGACGAAGTAAGCAGTACTATGCCCCAGTAACGGAGCCCTCAGAAGATTTCATTAAATTGCAAGTGTAGTATCAGAAACTCACCTCATAGTTTCATACATGGGTCGGAACGCAAACAATGGCAGCGTATAGATCCTAACCATGACTGCTACAAACCCGATGTACAGAAGTACTTTTAGGAAGTTTATTGCTAATTCTGTATACAGCAGAACGGCAGCTTTGCTCTCCCATGGAGCTTCCCAGCGAGAGTCAATCGCATGAAGAACGTACTAGAAGAATTATTTACTATATAAGAAATATGATTTTTCTGCATAAAAATTAATACTAACATTATGAATGTGAAAGTTTGTGAGGATGGGTGGATGTTTGCTACTCTTTACCGCAAAAACTTTTAAACGGATCTAGATAAAATTTGGCACAAATATAGATTATAGTCTAGAAAATGGATTATGATGACCTCCGACCAATTTCGGCCATGGCGACCACTTTTATGTGCTAAAAAATGGATTACATCCTGCAACAGGTTCCTGTGCGATTTTACGCGGGCGGAGCCGCGGACAACAGTAGTAAAATATTTAGAAAATTCCGAGATTCGTTTCGTCTATCGTCTCTTTACCGACCCAAACCTGTTAGCTACAAGTAGAGTCAATTGTCATAAATAGGGAGCAGAAACGGGGCTTTCTTTTCGCTTATGAAACCCAATCAAACCAAAAGGTTATTGTATAGAAAAAAGAGTAATTTACATCATGATATTGTGCCAAAACATAACTTGTTTTAGACAGTTTAAAAACCGCTGAGCCCAACTCATGTTTCGTCAGTTATATTTTAATTTTTACTCGGCTCGCCATACAAAACCGCGCATATCCATAACCGCCGGCTTTTTTTATAAATAATTTCGTTGCATAGCGAGAATCAAAAAAATCTCAGTAACCCGAGTGAGTCTGAGATTGATTGAAAAATATAATGCCACGACTTCCTTACTCGTTAATCGATTAGCGATGACGAGCCACGACTAAAAACGTCGTTCCTAAACCACGGTACCTATACCGCTCGTCCGCCGAACACCCCCTTCACATTATAATTAATATCTAGGTGACCGAGCTTCGCTGTTTTTTTTCCCACGGTTTTTAACAATTAAACCTAGCCAGTTCGATTTATCGCCCCCGGAAACCGCTGTATACTAAATTTCAGGAAAATCGGTTGAGCTGTTTCCGAGATTCAGATTTTATATATATATACAAGAATTGCTCGTTTAAAGGTATTATATTTATATATATTATAGATGTGAGAATCACGACACGGTGGCAATGGTAGTTAGCAAGTGTTTTAATAGTAAGTAATGTGTAAGTTTACAACTATTGTTTAGTTCAGAAGCAGCAACAACTGACACAGCATTACTTTTACCTAACCTAACCCTTTGATTATATAAATGTATATAATCAAAGACCTAACCTAATAATAAACTAAACAATTATGCAATTCACTAAGCAATCAGTGGTATCAAAGCTACTTACCTTGATTAAAATGTTAACAATCATTATTATCAGTATGCTGTATTCAAATCCAAATACCAGTTGCACTGACGGCCCCTTGGAAGCAGTAAATTGGTATGCATGATGGATGAAGTAGAAGTCACTATTGGCGAGAAGCAACAACAGTGTTAAAATTCTGACATGAAATAGCCATCCTATTACTGGACTTCTCTCCATCTGTAACAATGTTTCATTCATAAATCACTCGACAAACTCGCGTCTAGGCGGCGGACTCACGTTCGTCTTTCTGTGCTTTCAGAAAAAGATGATATCCTGATAGCATTCTGCGCGTAGGTGTAAAGCAAATACGATGCCACTATATTTTTTTCTCCGATGCATTTCTTATTATAAAGATTGGGTTGTTTAATCAGCATAACAAATATTGATGTGCTGGAATCCTATACTAACGCCACAATCCCATTAAAAAATCGGTTTAGTATCAATCTGTGGACGATTAATAGGCTTGTCTTTTATTGAAGGACATCTTACGGGGGAAACTACCTGATCGAACTTCGGATGAAAACTATAATTTCTGCTGGCCGACATTCCGCTGCTCTACAAATGCAAAATTTGTGGTTCCAAGATGATAGACCGAACGGTATGAGAATTTCTCAGTCCCGTCGTCGAGGAAGTGTACCGTGGCCTGCATGCTGGTCAGATTTAGTGCATCTGGGTCGTCTTTATGAAGCATATTAAATTGTCATGTTTATGTGATTGAAGCAGATACCATGCTAGTGCTAAAACAGCGTAAATTGACGCTTCTGGTAAGGTGAAATATTTCAAATGTGTTCATGTTCATGAAACAATATTTAAATCTGTGCCTGATACATTGTGTGACATCTGCCCAGTCTGTATCAATTAGCCTATCGCAGTAAACTGCTGGACATAGCCCCCCCCCCCAATGTGCGCCGTAGCACCCGATTCTCTGCCTTGCATATTCCAGTCTGTATAGGCACTACTATTTTGCATAGAGGTCCCGGAATTATCATAATCCCGGGTTAAGATTCGAGGGGGAGGGGGTTTAAAAAAACAAAACGAGCTAAAACATCCTCACCCTCCCCCCCCCCCCCCTACTACCATGTGCTTCTACATGAATAATACCTTTCTTTTCAATACAATAATATACATATTGAAAATGAAAATGAAAAATATTTATTACTGCAAAATGTTACATAGGTACACAATTTTATAACAACAAATACAGTGACTGACCAGATTTTGTGTAATATGTATTGTTATGATGGAATGAGAAACACTCTGCAGAGAGCTAATTTAAAAACTAGATCTATCCGTGGTTTCCTCACTAGGCAAGCCTGTATCGAGGAAACCTATTAAACACATAATTGTTTTATCCCGTAGTTGTGTGTCTCACCTCAGAGAACAATCAATTTTATTAGATTATTATCCACATGGATAGGCATAATTAAAGTTACACATATCAACATTTGAACCTGCATATGCACTTATATACTAACATGTTATCATTAGAAGATCTTCGGTAGCGTCATAACTTAATGTCCTTAGCCACTTATATATAATATTCTTAGCCTCATTTACAGACCTATTTTTAATATTACAATGTCTGACGACTCTGTTGTATACATGAACACGAACAAACTGACCAACACGTTGCGCAAACGTGGTATTTACTGATGGGATGGAAAGTCTGTAAACCCTTCGTTTTGCAAGTGATTCAAATTCGCTTGATGAAATGGCTGACTTATGCACAGATAGCGAGGTTTTAAGTATATACAGTTGGCACACGTAGAGAACTCCAGCCTCCTTGTAAACATCTGCAGTAGGGTATCTAAAAGGCTTTTCAGCATAACCTTTAGCACTGACGTTGAGCCCTCTCGGCCTGAATCAAAAAAGTTTTAGTCGTGCTACCCCAGCACGTAATACAATATTATCAGTGACTGGCACAGTGCATAGTACACTGACTTTAGTGTATCCATACATGTAACGTCACGCAGGCTTCGCATAATATTAATAACTTTACGAATTCGGGCCGATAGGGTGACAATGTGTGCCTTGAACGATAGGTTTTCATCTATATGTACGACGAGATATTTAATTACGTTTATACGTGTTAGTATTTCACAGGTACAAGAAGATTGGGGTGTGTGTTGGGTAACCTCCTCGAGTGTCGCTCCGATTCCGATCCCGCTGCAGTCCGGGGGGAACGGAATCGGAGCGGCCGGTACACCCTGGGCGGCGGTCAATGGCTTCCCCTTCACCCCTTCATAGGGTTGGCATTGATCTTCGGCCAATACCCAACGTGGCGGGAACACATCGCTCTCCGTACTCCTCTGCTTTCAGAGGAGACAGGATGAGCGATGCTGTTAGTGGTGAGATGGCCCAGGGTCAGCCAGGGTGCGAGGGATATGCTCTATGGGTAACCTTACACCCCGGCGTCTGAAGACCCGAGACGGCGTGCGGTTTTAGTCGGTGCAAGCCCGACATAACCGCCCCCGCTGGCCGGCGGGGGGGTATCCGAAGGGATTTCCGCAAGATAAAAAAAAAAAAAAAAAGGTACAAGAAGATTGGGGTGCTTGGTTGGGGACCGGGGTGCTTGGTTGGGGACCGGGGTGCTTGGTTGGGGACCGGGGTGCTTGGTTGGGGACCGGGGTGCTTGGTTGGGGACCGGGGTGCTTGGTTGGGGACCTCCACGCGGTGCACCCTGGGCAACGGACGCAGCAGCGCCTCTCTCCTAGGGCGGGAGAGACGCTGCCGCCTACGGCCAACTCCGACCGAGGCGAGGACGGCCCTGTTGAGGGCTGTTCGGAAGCTTTCCACGTGTCCCTCTGATTAGCAGAGGGCACAGTGGAGAGCAAGTAAGGGGGCCATCTCGAAACCGGAGATGGCCCAGGGTCAGTCGGGGTGCGAGGGATATGCTCTATGGGTAACCTTACACCCCGGCGTCTTAAGACCCGAGACGGCGTGCGGTTTTAGTCGGTGCAAGCCCGACATAACCGCCCCCGCTGGAGACCCCCGCTCTCCAGCGGGGGCGGTATCCGAAGGGATTTCCGCACGAAAAAAAAAAAAAAAAAAAAAGGTACAAGAAGATTCATCACAGAATCCATTGTGAATTTTTATATTCCTTGCAGTGCTTGGAGCTGAGGCAGCAGTCTTGTGAAAACATAAGTACATAGTCTTCTTGGTATTTAATGTAAGAAGGTTTTGTTACAACCACTGTGAGATTTGTGACATTCCCTTTTCAGCCGACGAACACACTGCAGGCCACGTGGGTCCGTGAAAAATTATAGCAGTGTCATCTGCATAACAGAGCATGTCAGCATTGTTGATTGGGACGTCATGAATATCGTTTATGTACAGGATTGAGACAGAGTGTTGGGCCGAGTATGCTCCCTTGTGGCACGCCAAAATGGATGTATTGGGGTTCACTTATTATCTGACCAATCCCTACACACTGTCTCCGTTCCATTAAATAAGTTTTAAACCAATTTAAGGCAACTCCTCTGACTCCCGTGGCCTCCAACTTTTTCAAAAGTATAGAAACGGAGACAGTGTCAAAGGTCTTCGCCAGATCCAAGAACACACCAACACAACACTGCTTCTTATCTAGGTGTGAAGACACCAGTGTAGTTAGTTGCGTAACAGCATCTTCAGTACTCTTGTTTTTTCGGAAACCGAATTGTTTAGGGCAAATCAAGTTACGAGGCTCCAAAAAGCTTAAGAGTCGTTTGTTTACCACTTTCTCAAGTATTTTAGAAAAGGCTCCTAAAAGAGAAATTGGTCTAAAATTGTTGAGAATGTCTCTCGGTCCATTTTTATGTATTGGACAAACCAAGGCAGTTTTCCACTCCCGTGGGAAGATTCCCTGTGAGAGACTAAGGTTTAGTATGTGTGTAAGTGGATATATAATTTCATCCTTAATGTGTTTAATGAGAGAGTTACTGAGACCGTCAATGCCCGGGGCTTTATCATTTTGCAAGCTAATAATTATCCCTTCGATTTCTGTGTGGTCGGTAGGGCTAATGAAAAATGAATCGACAAGGGAATGTTTGAGACGGATATTTTGTGCAAGCTCGTCTTCATGTTTGTTGATCCTAGACAGTATCTGATCGGCCAGTGTTATTCCTACTGTGGAAAAATGGTTGTTTGTTGAGTCTATAGATTTTTGGGCATTTGAAGTGCCTTGTAATGTGAGAAGTTCGACAGGGTCTTTATTAATTTTAGTCAAGTTGCAAATGTTTCTTATTGATCGCCAAAGTTTTTTCGGATTATTTCTGCTGTCTTCTAGTTGTTTGTTTTCGTAGTCTAATTTTAATTTTCTTAATAAATTGACAAAGAAATTCTGATAACGTGACGTAGCTTTTATTGAGGATTAAATTGTCAGGGTCATTTCTAGCTCGCAAACATTGTTGCAATGAAATGGCTCAAGTTTTCAATTATTCACAACTTACTGATCATGATGATATCATCATCATCATATCAGCCGTAGGAAGTCCACTGCTGAACATAGGCCTCCCCCATTGACTTCCATTTTGACCGGCAGTTTATATATTATAATAATAATCTTTGACATATATATACATTTAACATGTGAGAAAATCCCTGGCTCCCCAGCTAGTTAGTACAGTTGAGTTTTTAAATGTTAAACTGTTTAATCTATCTCTACACAGAATGTTAATCAAACTGTTCTACTGATTTCACAACGAACACACAGCTGCTTAAGGCCTTTCTTATGTATTAATTTACATACATTAGGTTATTATCCTTGCAATTGAGTATACAATATTTATTCCAACATGACAAATGAAGGCCAGGAATTTATCTGAATAATCATTTTCTTACATGCAAATTGTATGTTATGAAGGTTTTAAGATTTATATAAATATATACGAGGGTCAAACTGAAAGTTCTTAGAACTGGCCACTTATAAACAATATAATAAAAAAATAATTCTAAAATTTTAAAATAGAACTCTTTGCCAATATTACTGAGTATATATTTCATTCACTTATCATTTGTTTTACGATTTGGCGGCAAATTGAAAATTGTCTGTGTCACGTTAACATGAATTTAACACGAGAAAATTTTCGTGCAATGATTTTTTATGACTTTCGATGTCATTTAAGTCAACAAGAAAGTTATGATAGACTACGATTGGCCTTTCACGATGAAGCCCCATCTCGTGCGACTGTTTACAACTGGTTTAATGAGTTTAAACGTGGTCGCACTAATCTCACTGATGATTTACGTGAGGGACGGCCTTCTACGGCGACGACTGAAAATAACATCTGTGTTGTGCGGCGTATGATAGAGACTGACAAAAGAGTGACCTATCAGCAGATTCGGACAAGCTTAGGCATCGGTATGAGTCAAGTGCACAAAATCCTCCACGAACATTTAGCGGTCAGGAAGCTTTGCGCCCGGTGGATACCTCATAATTTGACTGAGGCTCAAAAACTCCATCGTGTGGATTGGTGCCGTAAAATGATTGAAAGATTTAACGGAGGTGACTCTAATGCTGTGTTCGACATACTAACAGGTGACGAAAGCTGGATTTACTGTTATGATCCTGAAACCAAAAGACAATCTGCTCAGTGGGTGTTTCCTTTCGAGGAGTTGCCAACTAAAGTGAAGAGAGATCGAAGTGCGGGAAAAAAAATGGTGGTCTCGTTCTTTGGAAGGATAGGTCATTTCGTAAAAATTGTGTTAGAGGATCAAAAAACAGTTTCTGCAGAATGGTACACTACCAATTGTTTGCCACTTGTCTTGGAAAAAGTTCGAGAGAATCAACCTCGCAGTGGGATCCTCCTTCACCACGACAACGCCTCGTCGCACACCGCCAAGCGAACGATCGACTATTCGGCGACATCAAACGTTGAATTACTGGGTCACCCGCCGTATAGCCCCGACCTCGCGCCTTGTGATTTTTATTTATTTCCAAAAATTAAAGAAAAACTTAAAGGAAAGCGGTTTATGAATGCTGAAGAAGCGGTGGCTGCGTATCGCGATGCCATTGAAGAGACCCCTAAGGACGAGTGGGCAAAGTGCTTTTCCCAGTGGTTCCATCGCATGCAGCGGTGTATTGACGTGAATGGACAATATTTTGAAAAGATATAATAAAACTAATAACTGGCTAATGTAATCAGTTTTTGATTTTCTAAGAACTTTCAGTTTGACCCTCGTATTTTCTGACAAAATCTAACTACTTCACCTATATTATGCCTAGACACATAAGATGTTTTTAGAATGTTCTATCCAACAGTCAATGTAGGTTCCCTCAGACAATAGATAAAAAATTAGTGAGCACATGACTGCTTTCTGATAAATGCGAAGTTAAGGTGTTGTTACTAATTTAGATAGTTGGCATAACATACAAGTTGAATAGGCAATTAATTATGTCTTTACAGACAAAATTAGTTTCTTTGTACTTTATTATGAATAGTTACTTACATAGTCAACTCTGTCTTCAGCGAGCCAATGGAATGCTTTGAGGAACAGCAGGAGAGTGAACAACGCAATAAATTTTGGATTAAAGTCATCTCTGAACACAGTGAATGCCAAACATGTTTCTGTTATAGCATACCATGACCTTTCAATCAAATGCTAAAAAATAAAAATAATTGTACAGTAAATAATCTTTGAAGCAAAAGCCTTATTATCTACATTTCTAAGCAAGTTACCTCAAATTCTGCTGGACGCAGTTGCCCAAAGAATACCTTCCTCAGTAGTTTACCCACTAGTAAAACTAGTATAAAAGCTTGCAAATACATCACCTGGAAATAAACTAGTCATTACCATGGATGATATTTTCCAGACAGAAGATATTGAAATATATTTTAATAGTTATTATAAAAGATTGATAAACTTATATTTAATGGCGGAATTTCATAAGTGCAATTATGTTGCCATAAGGTAAATGACGGAGAACATATGGGTGTACTTACAGCCATGCTGGGATTAGAATTTGTTAGATAAACTATAGAGGGATAAAACTGTTTCTTCTGGTAATAGGCATTGCCGATAACCACAGTCGTAAGTCCAAGACTTATCACAGTTGCTAGTAAAGCCTTCATTTTTTTAATATTGCGGTTCACCGATGCACTACAATTTTCATATGAAATGTCCTGATAAATTTCTAGGCACACCAAAATCGTGAAAATGTCAATAAATACATTTTCAAAACATCATTTCGTTTCTAACACAAAAACTATTTTTGTTTGACGTGTTCACTGTTCATTTGTGTCACTTCTGACGCCACAGATGAACTAAAAGCAAATTTAAAACGTTTTACTTATCAATTTTAAACATACGCAACACTGTTAAATAAAGCGTGTGGCTACGTCAGCTTTTGTGACGTTACCGTTGCCCTGTGCCCACACTATTTTTTTTACTTATGTGGCAACCATAGATGATACAATAAATAGGATAGTGGCTTAAAGGTCTTGTAACCAAGCCAAAAATCTTCAAAAAAAAAAAAAAAAAAAAAAAATAGGATAGTGGCAACTATTTATAAAATGTCATTTCATCAGTCCGACACGGAGAAAAACGAAAAATGGTTGTCGAATTTATAGTGAATTTCTTTTGATTCTTAAGTATATTATCCTATGTGACATGTTAATGAGGTGCTAAAATACTTACATTCTGAAGGTATAGATTTATACATTCATTTATTTAATGACAGCTACCGTTATTTAACAACTACTTACCGCGCAATCTCCTTTCTTTTTTCATACAACGCTTGTTGTTATTGCTTGTTGTGAATATTAGATAGTTTAAAGGTTTTATTAGCAACAAAATATCAAATAAATTTAAGTATTGTCGATCGGCTTCACTCTTTCAATATAATTCGCATTTATTACTGTATAGCAATAGAATATACATTCACAAGTGAAAAAGAACACCTTATTCTGTGTATGTGGATGCATAATAATTATATCAAAATATTAACATAGACTCCCGTGGTGGTAAGGTGCAAATTTCATTAGTTGATCAGTGTAAAGTGGATACTATCAAGGATGACGATTTTTGCTAAGGGTTGAATAGGAATAAAGGTAAAGTAAAGTACTATATTAGTTTTCTTAAAAAATTACCAGGCAATGTTTTATGTGCATAATAGCAGTTTTCTAAAAGAAAAAGCAATAACTACTTATATTTTCCCCTTCTTCCTTTTCATCTCTTTCTCTATCTCACTCTATTCTTTTCCTTCCAACATACATAGCATTCTAATGAAAAGCATTTCATGCATCTCAGTTGTTTCAATTTATGTATATGCAGTGTTCTCTGTTTATACCATATTTAGTAAGTATTATGTTGGCTTTGTTATTTTTAGGATTGGCAGATTTCAGTCACCTCAAACTGTCCTGGAAAATGGTAAGTTTTATCTAATTTTCAACTATGTATTTAAGGCACTTTTACTACAACACCAACTACCATTAAATTGTGTTTTTACAGCAGGGAGACGACCCACCATTCTTGCCTGTTGGTACTGACGTAAGTGCCAAGTATAAAGGAGCTTTCTGCGAAGCCAAGATTAAGAAGGTAGTGAGAAATATCAAGTGCAAAGTAAGTACAATAATTTATCTGTAATGTGAATGTAATCACTACATAATTGATGAAAGCAGCTACAGATAAAAAAAAAGTAGATCAACCAGATTTAGCATTTTTAGGGAACAGATAATGCAATTTATTAGAACACAGATGATCTATTGAACTTAAGTAATGTGTATTAAAAAGTAATGTAAATGTTGATACATACAAAAATAAATTAGATATTCTTATTAAATTTTTGTTACTATATTCTTACTGTACTCAACATAATAATTATTATTCTGCAGGTCACTTTAAAAGCTGGTGGTGGAACTATTACTGTGAATGATGATGTGATTAAAGGCAACCTTAGAGTTGGAAGCACAGTTGAAGTAAAACAAGATCCTAAAAAGGATGCTATGGAAGCTGTCATCACTAAGATACAAGACTGTAGCCAGTACACTGTTGGTAAGTCTTTTTGTGTATGGTATAAATAAACAATTCACAAAATAATCTAAGGAATGATAACTTTAACAACAGGGCAGATAAAAAGCTTATTATTTTGTGTTTTGCATCTTACTTGCAGTTCATTATTAAAGCTGAGTGATCAATTCCATCGTATTGAGATAACCCTCAATGAGATCTATCCATAAAACAGAGTCCTATCTTACAACTCCTTTTGCAGGTTCATAAAGATGAAACTGGTGGTAGAAATTTGATGACACAAATTTGTCACAAAATTCGGCCGGGTAGGTACCACCGTGCACATTTGCGAAAACCCCTCCATAACAATCCAATTTCGGTCTGATTGCGTTCAGGGGTCAGCAAGTGCATAACCGGGCAGGGGATTGTGGTCGCAGCACTAGTGGGACCGGGGGGTGTCAGGCGGTGCTGCGATGACAATCCTCTTCTGATGAGGCCGTCAAGCTGAGTGCCACCATTGTTAACATGGTACGTGTATGTAATGGTGACCCTCTTTCCTGAGACTTTACCTTCAGCTTACCATCAGGCGAGGTGAAGTAAAATTGACGTGTCCTAAATATAAAAAAAAAAACCTTGGTGATTGTATTCTCTTCTGTAAACATGTTTATATTAGTTGTATACAAACATAGTGAACAATGGTAAATAAAAAATTCCCTAATACAAAAAAAAAAGCAATGGATAGCAGGGTACATTAAATCAAATTCTCAATTTCCTAGTATTTGACGACGGCGACATAACGACACTGCGCCGGTCAGCGTTGTGTCTTAAAAGTGGACGGCACTTCAACGAGAGTGAAACTCTCGACCAGCTGCCTCTCACACATCCAGAACATTTCTCTACCCCTGTTATAGCAGGCCGTAGGGGTAGGAGAGGAAGAGCCCAGTAAGTACACTAATTATATAATTCTTCACTACTATTGCAAATTCATGGTGTAAGATAAAAACATTAAAATGCACTCTCTAAAACTGAGAAGAATTTTTCGTAACTGAATTTGAGAGTTTTATATGAAAGTAACATTAATCCTTCTCGCTCAATCCTTAACCATAAGAGTTGACAACCAGAACTGTTGAAATATTGTATTTTTATTTTGTATAGGTCTGAAGAAAGCGAAGGCTCAGGTAGTGGTCGGCGCGCAAAAGCAGACGTGGAGCCCCACGTAGGACGCGTGGTGTTGGTGGAGGCGGGCGGTGGGGCCGAGAGACGCCGCCCTCACCAGCCCGCCTTTCCAGCACTTGTTGTGGCGCCCACTGCACAGATCAAAGTCAAGGAAGACTATCTCGTTAGGTCTTTCAAGGATGGCAGATAGTAAGTATCTTTTGTGTTTTGAGCAAATACCACTTCCTATGAGGAAATCCTGGGATGAGAGAGTACATTTTACATGCAAAAATGTATTTCTGCTTGTTTTCCAAGGTTGCCAGGCTGGTTTTCCAAGGATGAGGAAATATAGCTGGGGAGATATCGGTGTAAGATAGGTCTTACACCCACGTGTTAGGATTTTTAAATAAAAACTGCACAGAAAATTTAAGAACAGAATGTCCAGCAGTGGACTAGGATAGGTTGATGATGATGATGATGATGATGAATATACAATTTTTTCATTGATACAATGTTCATTTCTTTTATAATATGAAAGAAAAGTATAGGTTAGTCTTTTTCATAAGAAATCAGGGTGAGGGTCCAAGACATTTTATTCGTTTTTACAAGTTACAGAGAGGTAAAATCACCCCTACGTAATTAATAAATGGTCCAGAGCCATCGAGGCAGTCATATTTTTATTTGACTGCTCCACAGTAGTACTGGCCAGTTATTTGCGCGTTATCACCCGTGTAAATACAGTTAATTAGTTCATTCTAATGACAGATGCCTTTTTTCCTCATGTTAGTTACACGGTACCTAAGAAAGAAGCCCGTGAATTTCGTAAAGGCAGCGCCCCGCTGGAGTGGACGGGTGTGGAAGCCGCGTTGCAGTATCTCAACAACGGCGTGTTGCCGCCGCACTGGGATAGAGACGCGCTATTCAACGAGCCCAGAAACACTTCCGACGATGTATTAGAGTTACACCTTTGATTTTATTTTCTTTATACTCAAGCTAATTCCGTTAAATTATAAGTTTCCTTTGGTTGAAGTACAGTGGAAACTCAATTAACAAGAGCAGTCATATTAATTACTTACAAGTCAAATTTATTTAAGGAAATGATTTTTATAAGTGTTTCCAAATTTTAAATGTGGATAAATGATCATGATAATTGATCCTTACCAGAAACTGAGTTGATCCACATTAAAAAACAATTAAAATGACTAGTTTTATGGCGGGCTCACACTTCACGAATAAATTAAGTAAGTCCAAATGATTTTTGATGGCTAATGAATCCTCAGATAGTTTCCTTGTATCTCCTATGGTTTCCGATCTACCCATATGGTCCCAGTTAAAAAAAAAGTTTTTTTTTTTTACCTCTTATAGAAAAAAATGTGACCCAATGTTTATCGAGCTTAAGTTCTCCAATAGTTTTATTATCTTCCAACTAAAATTAAAGATTTAATTTATCAACCTGAACAGAGTTCGGACGACGAGCCACGTGAGGAGAAGGACCACTTCGTAGCGCAGCTGTACAAATTTATGGACGAGCGGGGAACGCCGCTGAACAGGAACCCAACTATCGCGAACAAAGACATTGATTTGTATAGGTTGTTCAAAGTAAGTTGATTATAAACAATATTCAGTTGGTATGCAAATCGCTATCTAGACGAATAGTTGGAAATTCAATGAGTAAAATGTGGTACTTAACACAGTTTAGTTCAACTTGATTGCATTTATCTTCATTCAGAATATGAAAATATCCATAAATCTTAGTAGTAGTAATCTGAGTACCAAACATGCCATAGTAAATGTTTGGGAGCTGCTTAAGTAGGTACCTGGAAATTGTGAATATGTTTTTGTTAACTTAATTGTTTATTTTTATTTCTGTTTATTTTGTTTTTTTTTTAACATTTCTACTTATCAGACTAGTGAATGAATTGTGCCATAGCAAATGTACTGGAACCGCAAAAGTACAAATGTTGATCTCATGACGATATTTCTTATAACCTTTTTTTTTTATTTCATTTTGTATATTAAGTGATGCACATTTCATATTACAATATCTTTGAAATTGAAAAAATAATCGTCTGGACACACTAACGTTTCCACCGTGTATATCATTCACGCCGTATTCTCTTCGGCGTATGTGGATACGACGGCCCTCCATTAAGGTCTGTCCTTACTAACCTTACGAGCTGCCTCTGGCGTCATTAAACTGATACCCGAATCTTTTAGACCTGTATATACAGATTTATACAGGTCCACCGGAGTCGCGTACCTGATCCCCCCCACCCCCTTTTGTTTCAAACATAAAGCGAGGGTCCCTGAGGAAGGGTGTTTTTAGATTCAGATTTTTCGTAAATAAGGAGTCGCTGTATTCTGAAAATCATATATGTTATTCTAGGCTATTCAAGTTAGTATTTTTGGTTCACAATGACTTTTACTTTCTTATTATTCTAACCCAAAACGCATTCCACTTTTATTTGATTTGTGATCAGGTTAGAAAAATGAAAATCGGCCTAGTGCGAGTCGGACTCGCCCATTAAGGGTTCCGTAGCAACAACTAACATAATAAAGTTTTTTTTTTAATTTTTATATTTGAGTTGATTGAATGAAAGATAATATGCGGTTTACGATTTATGACGTATTAAAAAAAACTACTTACTAGATCTCGTTTAAACCAATTTTCGTTGGAAGTTTATATGGTAATGTACATCATATTTTTTTTTTGTTTTATCATTACACACACATTTTACCACTTTGGATGTGTCTCTCGCGAAAACTATTCAGTTTGAAAAAAATGATCTTAGAAACCTCAATATCATTTTTTAAGACCTATCCATAGGTATAAAAAAAAAATTGAGTTTCAGTTATAAGTATGGGGAACCCCAAAATTTTATGGTTTTTTTTTATTTTTGCGTTAAAATCTTAATGCGGTTCACAGAATACACCTACTTACCAAGTGACCCCCAAAATTTTATGGTTTTTTTTTATTTTTGCGTTAAAATCTTAATGCGGTTCACAGAATACATCTACTTACCAAGTGACCCCCAAAATTATGTTTTTTTTTATTTTGGCGTTAAAATCTTAATGCGGTTCACAGAATACATCTACTTATCAAGTTTCAACAGCATAGTTCTTATAGTTTCGGAAAAAAGTGGCTGTTACATACGGACAGACAGACAGACATGACGAATCTATAAGGGTTCCGTTTTCTGCCATTGGGCAACGGAACCCTAAAAATGATACCAAAATGAAGGTCATTGATAGGAGAATGAAAAACGGTTATCAATATTTACATAAATTCTGAATTATACCCTGAAACTTCAAAATACCTACGTTTTCTACCTATATGACGCGTTTGGAGAGCCAATCAGTCCCGTGCGGAATGTGTTTGCGACGGATGCACAGCGAAATCGTATGATTTTTAAATGTAGGAACTTAGCGTAAATGCCACATCGTCGTAGAGAATATGCCAGATGTACAAATCCAATGATAAAAAGTTGAGACTCGAACTTTTGCGAATACAATGCTAGTATTAGTACACTTTTTATAAGTTGTGTTGTTTTCTTGAAGAAATTGGAGGAAACCCAAGTTTCAGTACAACATTTTTGCATTTTTTTTACATAACATAACATAAACTCACGCCTATATCCCCGAAGGGGTAGGCAGAGGTGCCAGCACCCACATTTCGCCAGTTTATGTTTAGGTACCAATGTAATAGGTGGCGAGCCTATTGCCATTACCCGGGCACTTATAAACCTGCGATAAATACACACATAACTTCGAAAAGCATCGAAAAGTCATTGGTGTGTGCCATGGTAAAACCTGGGATCGAACCCGAGACCTCGTCTCAGCAGTCCATTACCCATACCACTAGGCTACTTTTTTTTACTTTTTTTTAGGAATGACAAATCCAAATTTTAAGTTTTTTTTTGTGTATGAATGAGACAACATTAAGCTAACAAACAGCAACTTTTATTACATTTTTGAAAAGAGACAGCTGTTAAGTAATACGAAATTTATCATCAAAATGGATAGCATTTAGGAAGTACTGTTTTTGAAAATCGAATTAATTTATCAAGCGGCCAATAAAAACAAAATTTAATACAGGGTTGTAAAATCTTGAAATCAGCTTTCAAACAAAATATAAATAATGGAAATAGCTATTAAATTACAGGAATAACGAACTCATGAATTTGTAAGAAAATTTCGGCAATTTCATAGGTAAAGACCTATTATTAAAACTCAGTAATGCATCGGCATTATAATAGCATTAAATGTCTTATATTAGTTGATTGAGTGAGATTAGAGATTGTAATGATTGACATTGGTATTAATAGACGTATATTTAATGGTGGTACTAAATATTAGGAACAGTACCTACCAGTGACATAATTTAAACTGACATGAACCTTCAACACTACCAAATACTAGTACTACCTGCCTCTAAATATCTATATATTATTTTCATTGCTGATAAGCTTTTGCTTTGGGGCCTAACCTCATGAATCCGAGCTACAATCCCGGTTGCATCCAAAGCTTACAATTTGGGCCCAAGGTACGTTTTTTTACTTCTCCTTTCTATAACCTGGTTCAATGTGACATTTACGGGAGCAACTGCGGTCTCACATCTTGCTTGAGCCCAGATGCTCTAAGAATCTTAATGGTGCCCATGGGTATATGGAACCTATGGGTGCCATGGTGCCTGTGGCGTAAAGTGGCAACTTTACTATGTCATAAATACCTAAATTCGTCAAATACCCTCGCCTGAATGTGAAAATGTAGTAAAAGTAAGCTCGATTGAAAAAAAAAAGTTTTTAATACCGTAGCTCAAAAAGTGGCGTATTGCAGGGACGTGTAGCGTTCGGGATGTGGGGATTACATACTCGAGCTTTTTCTTTACCTTTCCCGAACTCGTGCGTTTTCTTTCCCAACTGTCAAAATAATGTCTAAATAAAAACCAACCACGAAGTACTAAAAAAAATTCATAGAAGTTTTCATGATTTAGGCAAATATTTCTAAAAAATAGCTACTAATTTGTTTCAATATCAGATTTAAAAGTAATTTTAATTAAAATTTACACATTAAATTAATATTAGTATCGGCCAAATTAAATTTATAAATACAAAAAGTTGGCTGTATGACGTGCACTGCCATAGTCTCTGCTTATATTCTTTTTCGGTTGGCGCCATTTTTCAAAAAAATTCTTTGCTAGTTTAGTTGTTTGTTGCACAAAATGAGTAATTTCGACGAGAATTTATTTGAATTAACACCACCGGAACTCAGTATAATTGCACAAAATGCTTCGGAGAACATTTTACCAGATAAGTCAAAAAGTCGCTACATATCTACATACGACGAATTTATTGCGTGGAGAGAAGAGAAAAAAGCAAATAGTTTTTCAGAAAATGTTATGTTGGGATACTTCTCCGAACTCACAGCAAAATTAAAACCTTCTACGTTCAAACAGTAAATATGCAATCTAAAACTTCCCTAGTTAGTATAAAAAACTATACCAATTTCAATGTATATGTGAATTATAACTTTTAAAAGAAATAAATGATTAGTTAGTTGAGTTTATTGTGATTTTATTATTTTATTAAATTGCTTAATTTTTTCGAAACTGTATTAAAAATAGTTGTTCAAAACAACGTGTGGGACTGTTATTTCCACTCGTTCCGACTGTCTACCCTCGCCTTCGGCTCGGGTCAACATCTGTCGGAACTCGTTGTAATAACAGAAAGCCCACACTTGTATTGAAAACGACTATTTCCAAATCTTATTAAGATGAAAATAAAGAAGAAAGTTATGAAATAAAACAATTTTTAAACAGATTCTATCGCGATTTATCTTCTGTTATTTTACTATGTGCAGTGTTCCCTGAAGTTTCCGTTATTTTCCAGCAGCCATAGTCATAGGGAGACTAATGGATGTTTTGAAGTGTAACCTGTAAAGTTCATTTTTTTTAAGATTGTTGACACCTTAAAATGGCATCTTGCAATTTAGTGCTTTATGCTACTTGCATAATGTTGCGTTTTTGTTACAAAGTTTAGACGAATTGCGTTTTATTTCGTTTTTTTTATAATGATCACGTCAATATGACTTCACCTCGCCTAATGGTAAGCTAAATTTAAAGTCTCAGGAATGGGTGTCACCATTACAGACACCGATATGAATTAATATCGAAGACGAGAATTCTTACTTTTATTGCACCTTTCACGTAGAAAGGTGCAATAAAAGTAAGAAATCTAAATGATTACAATTATTATACTATGTAAATCACATACTGAAATTTTCCAATGTGTCTTATTTTTTTGAAGGAAGTTGAAAATATTTTTTAAATTTTGCACCTTAATAATAATTGAAAACCACGACATATGACATTAAATTGTGACGTTGCAACTCTTAAGGTGTGAACACATTTATGAGACCAAGCTAAGTTTAGGCTACCTTACCCCATTTAATTTCCTATTTTATTTAAGGTTGTAGAGAAGCTGGGTGGCTACAATAGAGTGACTAATCAGAATCAATGGAAAACAATTGCCGATAAGATGGGCTTCCATCCAGTCACTACAAGTATTACTAATCTATGCAAACAAGCTTACAAAAAGTAAGTACCATTTTACAAGGGAACAATACTGAATGTCGAAGTTTAAAATGTCGACGTATGTTAGTTCTAAAGTACAGGATCTCGATGTACGCCAGTTCGAAAGTTCACTGCAGCGAAGTATGCAAGGCCGATTGTTAACACCCCGACTCAGAGTAGTTATTTTTTTTTTGTTGTGTGTCTCGTGATATTGTTTTATCAAATTTTCTCCGCTCCGCTCCGCTTCGCTCCCGCCTTAGCCTTCGTGGTTATTTTTTTTTTGTTGTGTGTCTCGTGATATTGTTTTATCAAATTTTCATACGTCGGCCTTGCATACTTCGCTGCAGTGAACTTTCGAACTGGCGTACATCGACATCCTGTACTTTAGAACTAACATATGTCGACATTTTAAACTTCGACATTCAGTAGCGGAGTCATTTTACAAGTAAAATATTTTTGTCAACTAAGAAACAGCGATAATATTTATTTCGACGGTTGTGGGATTCCAGACATGGGAGTTACACTTACGTTTCATTGTGCATATTCCTCATCAAGTGAGCATTGTTCCCGGTTACATCTGAGGCTTTCACCTCGTTCCCTAGGGCCAATTACTTCTTCTCCTTTTGATTTTGGCTTATATGGTTTTTATGGAAGAGGCTGCCATCTGACCTTCCATCCCTGAGAGGAAAGCCTGCGCCAGAACCTCGTTAGTCAATCGGCAAGTGTACTAGCTTGCAGGTGCATCTTGGTGAGGTTGGATCTCGGTGAAAGCCTTGAAACAACGCTAAGATGATGATGGTGGTGACCCCCTGTACGGACGAGACTCTAACCCGCAATCAGTCCCTTACAGTGCGAATACTCATCAACTGAGCTACCTGGACTCGTCCTTTATATTCGAAATCCTCCAATATATTATACGTCTTGGGGCGACACTGGAGCCATATACCGTAATTCTTACGAACTACGGAAACAATGAATGTTGATACAATAATTTTTTAACATTAAGTAAGTAAGGGACTGGTCTCGGGTTCAAGTCCTGTCTTGGATGTTCACTTTATCCGCTTTTAAATCTATAGGAAAATTAAGCATACTAATTGCTTCAAAATTTTATTAGACCCTTCGTACGTTTGCGCTAGGTTCCTGCACAGCTACGAGGACTTCTACCGCAAGCTGGGCGTGACGCTAGTGGCGCACCCTCGCGGCGCTCGCACTCCGCCCGCCGGCCGCTCACTCATCCGCGACCGCGACCGCCACCCGCCCACCTCGTCTTCCACTTCGGCTTCAGCGTCCGCCTCCGCCTGTTCTACACCCACAGGCACTCCTACGCAGGTAATAACTAACTATCCTACTTCTTATGAATATTATAAATAGGCGTGATAAGGTAACGTTGTTGTGCAGTTGAAGATATAGTGACCAAGATAGAGAAAGGGATGCTTAGATAGTTCGGATACTTAGAAAGATTGTACAAAAGATGGTCGAATCAGATTCATCATGAGACAAGTATGAATGGGCAACCCGATGAAGGCTGCCCTGCCCATTCATCCTCGCCGACGTATGCGCACGTTTGTTAATCAAGGTCGTTTTAAGGAAAGTTCATGTCAAGTATAAAGGCAACCGGCCTGGTGCAAAAGTTGAAGATGCGAAGGACGTATGCCAGGATCGTAGTAAGTAGAAAGAAAGTAAAGTGTTATCTCTGCCTAACCCAATAGGAAAGACGTGTTACTATATGTATGAATGTATTATAAATGTGAAAGGATTTTCGTTTTGATAGATTGTTACTCTTTTACTATCTTAATAAAATATGGTACAGATAGTAGATATATATGATAGATTATAGCCTGAAATAACACATAGGCAACTTTTAATACCGGGAATAGGTTCCTGCGGTTCACTGGATCAAGATCAGTATTTCCCGTAGGCGGAGCCGCTGGCAATAGCTAGTCATTCTGGTAGCGTTGCCACTGGATTCCATTTCACTCGGTGTAATCCCCTCATCACAGTTTCTGGAAATAGTTTTATGTAACAGTACAATAGTAAACATATCATAATACCCTAAATATTGTATGTGTAGAGGTCCTGTGTATGTATTTGGGAAACAGAAATTAAAGATGTTATTTTGCATTGACTCTTTATTTTACACGTATGTATTACAATATCACCTTGACCTTACAATAGATAGTCCACTAAATTAGTAACTTATAACCTTAATTTCTACGCGAGTCAAGAAACGTGAACGTGCCCGAATCGTGGACCGACTGGCGTGCGCTTCTTAATTCCTTGCAAGATTGCTGACGTGTGCAGTGCCGCTACTGTATGTGCATTTATGACACTTTCTTAATTTTCGTAGCAGCGTTCCAAGGATAAAGATTCATCAGATAAGAGTGAGACGGAAAAAAGCGATAAAAGTGAAAAGGATGAAAAACCGGAGAAGACCGAGAAGCTAAAGGTGAAATCTCGCGTCAGTGACGGCGAGGATAGCGCTGATAATCAACCGCTTGTTGTCACTGTTGCGCCCAAGTAAGACAGTCATTTAATAAACCGTTATAAGTAATACTGTATTCCAATTACATTTGAAGCTTAATAGCTTCATTTAAATTAATAATATACATAATATGCATATTTAACTTCACTGAATAACTAATTAAATCTATTTTTAATACTCTGCATCAATAAATGATGTTAACTTTGTTTAGCATAACAGTATGTTTTAATTAAATTATTTCGTTTGAATCCAACCGACAGAGTAGAAAAGGATAAAGAAAAAGACAAAGAAAAAGAGAAAGAAAAGGAAAAAGAAAGGGAAAGAGAGAAAGAAAAGGAAAAAGAAAAGGAGAAAGAAAAGGAGAGGGAAAAAGAGAAAGAAAAAGAGAAGGAAAAAGAGAAAGAAAAGGAGAAGGAAAGAGAGAAAGAAAAGGAGAAAGAAAAGGAAAAAGAAAAGGAGAAAGAGGAGAAGAAGGAAAAAGACAAAGATAGGGAAAAGAGCTCCACGTCCAGCAGCACTAGCGAAGAGAAATCGGTGGTTAAGCCGCGGTCACAGTCCAAGGGACGCACGATCACGCCCATTAAAACCGACCACGACAAGAGAACTCCGAAGAGACGACCTCTATCATCGAAAGGTAAGTAAATAAGTTCATGGTCTCATTACATCACTAAAAATGAATTTACAAAATAACTAACACCGACAGTGTTAGCGTAAATTCAAGCTAAGTGTTCGTATATTATGTTTAGTGCTAGTGTAAGTCACCAATATATCTCTTTTAGGGTTCCGTACCTCAAAAGGAAAACACGGAACCCTTATTATAACCCTTCTATGTCCGTCAGACTATCTGTCAAGATCTTTTTCTAAGGAACGCGTAGACGTATCAAGTTTAAATGGATACCAAATACTCAAGTCTGTAACGCCTTGAAGCTGTGAAAAATCAAACTTCTAGGTCAATGCAATCAAAAGGTACAGCCGCTTATATAATGAATTTCACCAAATGAAAGGGCATCAAACCTGTAGGATACGTTGTGCCGGGTCCCGTTGAGCTAGAATCATCACAAAAAAATATCTGAATGTCTGTCTGTCAAGATCTTTTTCTCAGTAATGCGTGTAGGTATCAAGTTGAAATTAATATGAAATACTCAGGTCTATAGTCTTGAAACAGTCAAAAAATGAAACTTATACGTCAACGCAATTAAAACATGTCGTTTATGCAGCATATAGACAATCGCAAGGAAATTCTTCCCGTTCAGCTAGAATCACATTTTGCAGGAAGTAGTCGTACCGTACAGAACCGTAAATATGTAGTTATCCACATCACAAAAAATATATCCGATCGCACTCACACACGTGATTTGGCACCAATCTGATTTCACGGTATTATTTTTTAAGTCAAAAGTAATTTCAACCAACTGTTAAGTAATTTAGAAGCAATTCACTTAGCTGAAAGCATTGCTCAAAAGAGATCTATTCAAATTGTATAAGTGCCGACATCTTGAAGAAGAAAGAAAGAAAAATGTCTTATTCTGCTCACATAGGTAAATAGTTAATATAGAAAATTAAAAAGAACTTGGAGTAATTAACATTAAATACGCACGTAATAATACCGCATGCAACCATATAGAATAACGGCCGGCTCTCAGCGTAATGCTGTCCGCGTGCTATTGCGGGCAGACAGCGCTGGCTCAAAAAACGTCAGATAGTTCGCACATCTGCACTGACCAACCAAAATAGCAATAAAAGAGCTGATCAACCAATTACGCGATCCCTTTGAGCCCGAGATTGGTTTAATATAATCTATGATTGGTTAATTGGTGCGTCTCAGCCGTCCGGTCGCACTACCACCAAAGAGACCTAAAAAATGCTTTTTGCGCAGCTTGAGTACATTGTCAAGGAGTGTGTTTGCCGTCTTTTCATTTATCTTTGGAATTCTCAATGGTAGGCGAAGGTGCTAGCACATCAAGCGCTTCACGAGCGTCTCGCCGTCCGCACGTGTCCACGGATAGCGACAGTTCAGGACGAACTTCCAGGTAACCATTTATACATTCTTAAAACGAGAACTACAATAGAATTTATGTATATCAATAAATTAGCCTATTTTGGTCCACTGCTAGACATAGGCCTCTCCTAATGTGCGCCATAGAAGAAGAAGGAGAGAAAGAAGACGCTTTAATATCCTTAATACATAAAGAAAAGAATAACACAATCACAGCCGTCACAGCCATAGTCAGTATCTCGAAACCGCGCGAAATAGAACCAAGTTCAGCATAATGCCAGGCTGGTGCCTAGCGCTGATTTTCAACCAGGCCCTTTTCGAATGTCAATCAGCTTATAATAATATTAACAATAGCAAGTGTTAACTTCAAAGCAATAAAGTATTAATAATAAAAGTTATTAACTTCAAAGCAATAAAGTATTAATAATAATAGTTATTAACTTCAAAGGAACAAACAACGAAATACTTGACTGTACGTTTTCGCATGCAATTATCGTCTTTAGACGCTGACTAAGCATCAGATCCTTCACTTTCCAATTGAGCAGAGACAAAGACAACAACTTTCCACTTGCTACGATCCTGGTATACGCCATGTGTTTCTTTTACTTTTATAATTAAAGGTTTCATACATACGCACCACCTGCGGGTACATACCCTATGCCTAAGTTGACCCTTACCGGATTGCCCATTCAACGTAAATCTGTATCTTCAATCTTCCTTTTGCCCATCCTCTCTACGTGTCCGAACCATATAAGCTTTCTTTTTGCTGTCTTGGTCCCTACATCTTTTACGACTTCTACCATGCCACAATGTTTCATTATCACTTATGTATAAATAATAGTGAAATATTGTAGAAAAACTACTGATTGCTCGTATCATCCTTATAATGACACGCTCTTTCATCAAACATTCCCACATAATACGGTGGAGGTTGTTCCAAAAAGTAAATATAAAACATTTGTGTGTGTCATTGTTAGATGTGGGCCAATAAAAAAGATGCAGAGTCGTCGCAGTCAGAGCGTAAATTCTGCGAGTAGCGGCAACACGATTGCTTCCAATAGTAGCAAGCGACCGCGCAAGAGAAAGAGTACAGAGTAAGTAATCACTATGTAATCTTTAATATAATCAGTGATTAAACCATTTGACAGAATACTACAGAATTGTAAACTTGAACATAAAAAAGAACTGAAAATTGGGATTTAACTTCAAATAAAGGTATATAGATAACTTTTCACAGTTCTTTAGTATCATTGGCTAAAGACTTGGATAGGGTATGTCAAAAAGTTAGCCTATTAGAGGATAAGGAACAACTCGGCAAACGTATTATTGAACTGCTTTTCAAATCGTTTTTTTTTACTTCAACTGCCGCATTTAGTAGGAATGCAGTATAATGTAAATTGTTATAAGTTTTACTAATATTTGCTTATTTTTTTAGGCCTTCCACCAATGAATCGACCAGATCAGGGGTCTCAAACGTTAAAGCTCAAGTTGGTGACAAACTAAAGGTGTATTATGGACCCACCCAATCGGAGTCGAAGGTAATTTGATGTTTTGTGAAAATTGTTAAGTCATCCCTAGTTTTACCTTAAATTTTTGGCGCATGGTGCCAAAAAAGCCCCTACCGGGTAAGTATATTTTGCAGTCGTACGACTAAATAGGTGCAAGCTAATCACACCTAAAACGACACTTATAGTAAGTTCCAAAAATCTTAAACAAATTCGTGCATGCACACTAACTGGCCAATCAAAAAACCAATAAAAGGACTGATTAACCAGTGATGCCTAGCCCTTAGAACGATTTTGACGTTTAAAGAATAATCTATGACTGGTTGATATGTGATCATGCCCCGCTCCCCGCGACACCACAATAGAGACCTATAAATATGAACTACGCAATTATCAAGATTTTTGAATTATACTATACACATGTTATTTTCGAAAATGAGTTTCACAAAATGATTGTTATGATTGGCTCACGTATATTGTCACATTAATAATTTGTGGTATGTGTTACATTGTTAGGTTACATACGAAGCTAAGGTTATAGAGGTGTCGTCCGAAGGCATGCTGCGGGTGCACTACACGGGGTGGAACACGCGCTACGATGAGTGGATTAAACCGCAGAGAATCGCGCTCAACGTCACACAACATGAACAACGGAATAAAAAGGTACACTCTACTAAATAACACAACAATATTTTTAGAGATTGTATGAAGTATTGTACTTTAGGACCCTACTGAGACTTACTTTGAAGAAATATTATTCCACTATTCAATTGAAAACCTAATTATTATAAAAAAATATTAGCAAAACTATATAAGTATGTGCCCATTTTGCCGCATTTTTAACATTTGAGTACAAGCCTTTTATATCTGTTACTGTGAAAACAAGTGAATACTTTTGATCCTTTCTCAAGAAAATTGCAAAAAGAAAAAGAAAGAGAAGAAAAAAAAAGTGCAGAAAGCTAAAATTTAGAAAATACAAATATTATAGCTAATATTTAACACATAATAATTATTACATATATTGACATAATTAGGATAAATTATGTCATTAAAAAGGAACCAATATTCCTTTATAAATATTCATATCGTTACCATATCGCGTATTAAAAAAATATGGAGAAATATTTTATGGTTGTAGGTTACAATTTTGATTCAAAGTTTACACGACAATCTGTTCAGTACTAGATAGGTTGGATATGCTCTCGGCATCAGCAAAGGCCTATTTTTTCAAGGACCTCTTGAATAAGCTGTAGGGAATCTGTAAAAGATTTTACTTGGGCAAGATAAATAAAGAAAGCAGATGGTTCTACCTTACAAACAAGTTTATTGTCAGTTTATTGTACCAAAGAAACAATGGACATTCGTCCAACATCACCAACCTATAAGTGTCCGAACCTCGTGGTCCGCGCTGTAACGCGATCGCGCACTACGTTAATACCTGGCCAGGATATTAAAAAAGAAAACTCACGTGAGGTACCCCGGACGTCATGTAATTACCGGTGACCTCAGTTGTGAAGAGATGTGTGCGTCGCCCGTGGAGTTCGGCGAACGCTCAGGCGTACCCGGCTTCCGTAGCTCGAGGTGGTGTTGGACGAGAGTGACGCAGACGAGTCTACCTTGGCGTCATTCATCTCTCCATAGCTGGTGAGGAACACAACGCTTGCGTGTTCCACGTTGGCCTACGGTAGTCCATCGTGCAGACGCTAACACGCACCAACATGGCGTGTGGCGCGCCGTCCGTAACATATCAGCTAATCATCTGATTCGGCTTCCCACGAAGATGGTTATACTATGCTTTATTTCTACCAATACTTAACTCTGGGCGAGATGCGTCCAGATGCGAACTTATACCATGAGAAAAAGTGCTATCTCAAATAGATTGCTAACTGCTACCCATATCTGATTGAAGAATTCTATCTCCTTGACATTATCCCCCACATCTTTGACATCCCAAAAATAACGCTTTCCATTGACTAGCGCAAAATGCATAGACTAGAGTCATAGATAGGAGGGGAGTTTCGCAAAGACAGATATAGAGTTGATTACCTGTAATATTAAGTTACTAAAACGTACTCGTGAACGGAAATTAAATTAATTAATACATGATTTTTTACATCTTAATAAGACAGCTAAATTTAGGTCGAGTATTTTGCGAGGATTCGAGTAATGCGCAATTCTTTTGATTCTAAAATATGTTCGTTGCACAAAATTAGTTTGTGTTTTTAATTGGCAAACTAACCAAATAATGTCAACGACACAACAATGTAAAGTAACAAGCATTACTATAGTCGAAATTATAATTCGATTCCAGATTTGACAATTTCAGTGTTGCAACGTTATGACAAGTACTAAATAGTCACGTTGCGAAATTATTCGATACGGAAATGGAATATTTCCGGATCGATTCCTCTCGTTTATAGTAGTATATCTAAACAACTACTACTTTAATAGAAACTAAGTATATCAGGAAATTAAATATTTCTGAACGGATAATTTAGTTATGACGATTAATTGTATTCTTTAATAATTGTGTGTGAAATAAATAAAAAAATGTGATCATGAAGGAACATTTTTTTTTTACGTGCGGAAATCCCTTCGGATATCCCCCCGCCGGCCAGCGGGGGTGGTTATGTCGTGTATCGACTAAAACCGCACGGTGTCCTCCCTAAGTGTCCGTTGCCGGGCACCCCGGGTAAGCCCTCGAAAGGACAACCCCAGGGTTGCCGGCGGACTTTAGCCGCCACCGCGGCCTCGCCTGGTGGGGTCGGGTTTTATCCCGCTTCGGTGAGTTGGCAGGCGTGTGTAGGGCACACACGACACGCCTCCGCCACGGCTTGCCAACTGCCGTCCTCAGGCCCCGATCATGGAGGTCGGTAGTCCCGAGCGTAGATGAGTCTGCGGCGTCCTCGCCGCAGACTGCGAAACTCGATGGGCAGGGTTCTCTCCCGCTCACTCTCCGCCGTCTCTTTCGCGCGCAATACCTGCTCGCACAAAGAGGCGGCGGCGTGCCACTTACTCCCGTCGACCACCACGACCCTCACCATGGTCTCCAACGAGAGAACGTCCACGTCCAGGATCGCAACGAGATCCCGGCGTTACTCGCCCACGCAGGGCACTCCACCAACGTGTGGAGCGCCGTGTCTTCGCCAGGATCCTCGCAGTGCTGGCACTGCGGCGTTGTCTCCTGGTGGATGCGCTAAAGATACTTACCGAAACACCCGTGTCCGGTAAATATTTGGCACATCCGGTAGGAGAGGTCCCCATGGTCCCTCTCCAACCACTCCTTCATAATAGGTCTCACCGCCGCAATGGTGGATTCCCCCCACCTTGGATGCTCAAGTCGCACCCTCCATGTCTCCATGAGTTCCTGGCGGAGCAGGGACCGCTGAGCCCTGATTTCTCGGGGCTCCGGCCTATGGCCCCGATCCAGCGCCTCTTTTCGCCACTGGTACAGCAGCGCAACGGCTCTCGCTTCCAGGTCCCATGGAGGGGTCCCGGTTAGGAGACATGCCGCTTCGACGGAGAACGTGCGATTCCCCTTGATGACTCTGACGGCCATCGCCTTTAATGGGCTGTTTAGAGCAGCCACGTTGCGGGCCGCCAGAGTCTCCGCCCATACGGGGGCCCCGTATAGGGCCATGCTTCGCACGATCCCCAGGTACAGTCTCCTAGTGGGGGCGTTGGGTCCCTTTACGTTGGGCGATAGCGCAGCCGCAGCCCCCCTCAGTTTCGGGACCAGACTTCGGAGATGAGGTCCGAAGTCCCATCGGCCATCGAGTACGAGCATCTTCATCGTGGGCTCGATGCCAGTTCTTACGCCCCCTACGGTTATGCTGGTTCCCACAGGTGGCCCCCTCCGAGGCCCGTGAAAATACATAGCCTCGGATTTGTGGAGAGCCACCTCGAGTCCCAGCCGCCGTATTCGACCCACGACTTGAGCAACCCCTGCCGTGGCCTTTAGTGCCGCGCTTCGGTACGTTGCTCCCTGCTCCATAACGAGGGTGTCGTCAGCATAACAGACTATGCTGACACCGTCGAGCAACGTACCGCGCAGCACCCAGGCGTATCCGATGTTCCACAGGAGTGGCCCTAGGACCGACCCCTGTGGAACACTGCACGACACTTCTCACCGCCCTGGCCCTAGCCAGCTCGGGTAAACTATGGTCCTCTCGGATAGGTATGCCTCGACAATGGGGCGGAGGTAAGGAGGCGTGATACGCGAGCGCCTCCCTAACGCAGCTCCAGGGTAGGGTGTTGAAGGCGTTGGCGATGTCGAGAGACACCGCCACCACCACCCCACCCCGCGAGACTACTTCCTCCGCCAGGCGCCTAACGCGCATGATCGCTTCCACGGTGGAGGGACCCCGGCGGAAACGGCTGGTTATCCGCCAGATCTGGCCCCACGTTCGTGAGATGCTCGACGACGCGCTCTTCAATAATCCGCTCAAAGAGCTTGCACACCTCGTCGAGCAACACGATCGGCCGGTAACCGGATGGCTGATCCGCCGGCCGCCCCGCCTTCCGGATAAGGACCAGTTTCCCCGTCCTCCACGCCTTTGGAAACTGGCCCCTTTCGAGGCATGCGCTAAAGAGCGCCACCAGTCGAGGCCCTAGTTCCTCAAGGCCCAGGACCCATGCTCGGCCTGGAATGCCGTCGGGTCCGGGGGCAGTGCATTTCCGGGCTTTAAGCCGGAGCACTGCTACCCCCAGTTCACTCTCCCTGACTTCGGGCACATCGCTCGCGCTATTATCAGCGTCAGGCGCCTGAGGCGGAGCCATACGCGGAGGAACATGCTCCTCCGCTCTCGCTGGGAACAAGGAGCCCAGTATCCCCTCCAGCCGCTCCGGCTGGAGACTCTGGGTCAGTAGGGGCGCCCTTGGGCGGATTTTGCCCCTGACCGCAAGGTAAGGGCGCCCCAATGGGTTCTGCTCCAGAGACTCCAGCAGCTCTTCGTGGGCCCGCCGTTTGGCCTGTTTAATGGCTACCTGGAGGGTCCTCTTGGCCCCCTTGTACGCCTCATACAGCTCCGCATCTCGGGCTGCTGCATCGTCTGGGCGGCAACGCCTCCGGCGAAACCTGGTGTACTGGCGGCGAGCGGTCACGCACGCCGCTCGCAGCTGTGCGATCTCCGTTGACCACCAGTACACCTGTTTCTTTGCCGGGCCGGGCTTCGCCGCATCGCAGATACGCGACATGGCTCTCCTGAACCATTCGGCCTCTGCGTCGACATCGGCAGGCCTGGCCGGTGACGGAATCCAGGCCTGCACAATGGATGCCTCCAGGAGAGCCTCCCGATCCAGGCGTCTGAGCGCCCAACGTGGATCCGGGGGGTTTGCTATAGTCGGCGGTAGGTTAGGTGGAGGGGAGACGTTAAACCGAATGTACCTGTGGTCCGACGACGTCTCCTCCTCCTCCAACACGCGCCAACCCTGGACGCGGCGGGCGAGAGCAGGGGTCGCGAATGCAACATCCACGACCGAACTGAGCCCCCGCCGCTCCCAGGTGGCGACACTCCCCCGGTTGAGGACCTCTAGGCCACGGGTGTTGGCCCAGTCCTCCAGAACTCGCCCCTTGGCATTGGTTTCCCGGGAGCCCCAAGCCAGAGACCAGGCGTTGAAGTCTCCCAGGACCAAGACAGGGCGAGGACGGCACGCAGCGAGAACGATGTCCAGTCCTACGAGCCATAGCTCTAGCTCATACTGGTCAAGGCTTGGCGAGAAGTAGACGGCCACGACAGCCAAACCCTCATAGTCCGCCGCACACAGCCTCGGCCCCTTGCAACGACTGCAAGGCGCGAGGTGTCCGCGGCGGAACCCCCGAGGACGGTCGCTACGCCGTCCAGATCCACCGGGCTTCCGGGGTGGACCCAGTACGGCTCAGCGACCACGACCACATTGATAGACCACTCCACGATGCTCTGGTACAGAAGATCCTGAGCACCGGTGCAGTAGTTTATGTTAAGCTGCAAGATGCGAATTGGTGTGTCCATTAATGGACGTCCATCTCCGCATCTCGCCGCGAATGTGGCCGCTCCTGAGCGGCACCCCCGCTACCCGGTGCGGACGAAAGGGGCATTGGCCTCGAGGCGGCGCAGGTTCTGCTGTCCGCCCGATGCTCCGTCGCTTTGCCCTCCGCTACGCATTTGTAGCACCGCGGCGGAGCATCACAAGCACTTGCCTTGTGCCCGGGCTGACTACAGCGGAAGCACCGATCCCCCACGGTGTCTCCCGCTGTGCACTGCACTCCCACATGCCCCACGGCCAGGCAACTAAAGCACCTGGTCTCGCGGGGCTGCAGGAGTTGCACCCGCGCCTTAAGGAAGCCCCCAACGAGGAGGTTCCGTCCGTCCGCAATTTTCTGCGCCGCTGCGACGGGGCAGTTGACGACTGCCGTCCCGTGACCGGTGGGGCTGAACCGGATTTCTCCAGCTCTCACCTGATCACGGGGGCAGCCGCCCGCCTCCACGACGGCGGAGATAATTTCCTCCGTCGTGGCCGCATCATCCAGACCCGAAATGCGCAAACCTGCGCGTTTGTTGGGTCTGGTGACCCGGACGGCTTCCGAGTCCAGCGACTCCCTAAGCCTGGCCGCTAGGGCATCAGCTTTGGGGCCGCTGGTGGCGCCGGAGACCTCGAGTAGGAGAGCTCCGGTGCGAGTCGTCTTGCACCGGAGCCCCCCCTCATTCTCGAGGGCCTTGAGGTCCACTGAGGCTTTCACCTGCCTCAGGACCTGGGCGTACCCCACGCCCTTCTCCACACCCTCTGTCGTCACCGTCAGGACGACGGCAGTGGAGCGTGGGGCGCGGAGCCTCTTTGGCGCCTTCGCCGCAGCGGCTTTTGCCGCCTTTTTGGCGGCTTTTTTCGCCTTCTTGGCGGCTCCCGCTACCATCCACCCTTCTCCTCTGGAGGAATGTTTCGGGTGCAGCGGGAGCGGTAGTTCTGGCGACGGCGGGGGTGCCGCTCGCCTTTGACTTCCCCTGTGGCGATGGGGCCACTGGGGCGGCGGTCCTTTTATTAGGACCGGGCGTCCCACTGGCAACAGCCGCGAAAGATGCAGGCTGTGCCAGTGGAGGACGGTATGCCCGGTCCTCCAAAACGCCGAGCCGCCTCTCGATGGCCGCCAGCAGCTGCACCATGCTCGGTGCAGGCTCTGGCGCCACCTCGGGTGCCGGTTTGGGCGCCGGCTTAGGCGCTGTCTTTGGCGCCGACTTTGGCGCCGGCTTAGGCGCCGACCCAGGCGCCGCCCCTGGTGGCAAAATAGCCAATGGCTGTACCGCCACCTCCTCGACTCTTGGGGCCCTTTGGGACTCCGGGGATCCCCTGACCAACTGTGTCAGTTGCTTCACTTCCTCCCGGAGAACCCGCTGTTGCTCCAAGGAGTTAGCGAGCTCAGTTTCCAGGCTTGTGACCCGGGCCCTGAGCTTCGCCTCCTCAGAGACGCTCCTAGCGAGGAGCTCCTCCAGCGCCGTCTTAGCGACGGCAACGCTTTCCGCCACCGTCTTCTTCTTCCCGGAGACGTTTTTGGCACCTTTGATGTTGTGCGTGATCCGGGCAAGTGCAGAGAGGAGCTCCCTCGCGGCTGGTACCCCTTGGTCCTTACCACTGGGAAGTGAAGGGACTTCCACCGTCGGCTTTGGCACCTGGCTCTTCACGGTGTAGAGTCCTCTACCCGCCGTTGTGGCCTTCGCAGGCCGATCGTCCTCGCTCGAGGACACCATCCGCTGTCTGGAAGAGCTATTTAAGATTTGAAACTCGGTTTTTAAATAAAAAAATATTTATTAATTTCGACAGAGTGACAACATAGTTAAATACAAAATGGTAATTAACTTGATTACAAAAATTATGGTCTTATATACTAAAAATAATGCTAAGCTAAGCACCTCGTATAGTGGCGCGTGTCCCAGATTTGGATGTGCTCACAAAGCGAATGTCTGTTGTTTGGGGTTCCTTAACTCCTCACTCCCCAAGAGAGAAATTATCTGGATGAGATTTGGAATTCAGATAATTTCGGCAAATAAAATAATTTTTAACTTTAACAATTATAAAGGTTGTTACAGTTATGATTAATATTATATATAAACAGATGGTCCAAATGCTTGTTTGAAGAGTCACTATTTGGTCTACTATTGGGTAGTCACTGTCACTGGCTTTAGCACTTTGTAGCACTTCTTTTACATCACTAAAATCTACGTTTCTTAGATCCAGCTTCCTTGGCTTGACTTCAATGTTGTTCCTCAGCTCTGGCATCTGGATGAGAGGTAGTTGTAGTCTCACATCAGTGGTGTTTGTGGCCGCGTTGATCAGAATGTCTCCCATAAACGTTTCACAGTGAGGTATAGGTGTTGCAATATATGTTCCCTGGATACTGTATTTACGCACCTCGCTGTTGCAGGTTTCACTAATAATGGCCTTATCTTCTGAATAGATCATCCAATCGTAGTCCGATATTTTTTGAATCTTTGTGGTTTCAATTTCGATGTGGTTTTGTAGACACTGGCTATAGTTGCTTTTCATCAGCATTATTTCCTCGATACACGTTTCCATGGGGTATTGCACCAAATTGGTTTCACTACACAGATACTGGCTGCTCTCGATCTCTTCACAGGGCGTTGCCACTGGAATGTACTTCAATCGATTCACCAATAGGTAGGGGTATTTTGGGATGATAGTAAAAGTGTATGAAGTATTATGGATTGGGATGGGGATTATCTTATAATAAATATATGTTTCGTTACCTATTAAGGGAACTTCTAAAACAAAAACTAACTTTAGGTTACTATCTAAATAGGATTTTACTATGATATTACGTTCTAACTTTGTCAAATTAGTATGACTTACTGGGTATATAGTTTTTGCATGTTTATTTATTACTAATAGGATGTTGTACAATTCGGTTGTATTCATAATAGATGGGTGTAACACCTGTAGTTTGCTGAATGCAATTGCTGTTTCTATTTCTTGTATATTTACGTGACAGCTTCGAAAGTTACTTAGTATTTGGTACATAGAGTTCATAATGCTTAACAACTTGTTAAATTTTAATTCATTTTGAGTGAGTGTTCTCATCTCTGTGGTTTGTAATCCTATTTTTTTAATATTAGAGTTAATTATTTCAGAATTGTTAACTAATTTTTCAAAGGCTTTCTGAAGTGATGAAACTTTACGTTCGATTAAATGTTATCTATTTTGTAAGATAAATATCTCTCTATTATATTTAATTGCATCTTCGTCGTCTAAATTACCGGAGATAGCCTTGACAAGTGATCCTAGGGGACTGAATAAAGCACGTTTGTTTCTATGGTTACTAGGTAATATCTGACTTAATCTATCCCTGCTAACTTCCATTAAGTTTTCTATTTGTTTTTCTATTCCTAACAACTCCTTGTCTAAACTATTTTTCCTTACAATATCCTTTAAACTTTCAAAATGCCGAATGTTGTTATCTATTTCTAATCCTATTGATCCTAAATCTATAGACTCAAATATCGTCCAATAGCTACTCTTCTTCACTGCTGCTCCCATCTTCAGTGGTGCTATCCCTGGATTCTGATTGAGGTTTTGAAGGTCCAGGTTGATCACTGATGGCACTAGTAGTAGAAGTACTAGGCATGACCTGTGGGGGACGTTTAACATTTTTTATTGCTACCCTGGTTGGTCTATTCTTAAGCTTAACGGGTATTATATTCCGTTCAACATTACCAATGACTTGAGCTTTCTCATAGCGTGGGACCTCTTTCGCTTTCCTAATCCTGGTTTTTTTCATAAATACCTCGTCTCCATTATTAACTGCTGGTGGTTCCTCTCCTCCTTTCTTATCTCTAACTTTAGTTTTATCTGATACAATTTTTTCTGAAATGTATTCGTAAAGTGTTTTCAATCGCTTTCTATGATCTAATAGCAGCTTTTGTAGTGTTTTTCTCCCTATCGATATCAAAAACGTTTCCTGCCTCCGTTTGACCGAATACTATTTCGAAGGGTGTAAAGTCTGTTGCAGAATGTATAGTGTTATTATAAGCCATTATGGCATAGGTCATAACTGAAGCTGCATCTAAATCACTTTTATCATATTTAGCTAACCTATATATCTCTATAATAGTAGAGTGGAACCTCTCGACTATTGCCATGGAGTTGGGATTATTCGGTGTCCCCACATGTAAATCGATTTTATATAAATTCAACATTTCTTTGATAAGTGCGTTGTTGAATTCTGTTCCTGAATCACAACTAATTTTCTTGGGTAAACCGTACCTACTGAAGTATTTAATTAATGCTTTAACTATTTCGGGGGTGCTTCTATTAGGAATGTAAATTGCTTGTCCTAATTTACTAAATGCATCTACTATAGTTAAATAATAATGACCTTCTATATATAAAACATCCATGAAAGCTTCCTGAAATGGAGCGTTCTGGCTTTGTGTAAGTTGAATCTGTGGTTTAAGGGGTTTCCTATCATACTTCATTTTTTGACATGGTTCGCAGCTGTTTATGATTGCTGAAACCGTTTCTTTCATATTATGCCACCAATAGTGTATCTTAAGTTTAGTAAGAGTTTCTTTAATCCCTCTATGACACGTCTTACCCTCATGATATTTTAAAACTACATCTCTTTGATCTACCTCTGAGTCTGTTAAGTTTACTATACGTTCGGTACACTCGATTATTTTGATCGAGCCCTTTTTAAATAGTTTAATCACTACGCTTGAAAAAGTTTTCCTAAACAATGGATTTTCAAAGTAAATGAAATACTTATTTTTAGGGTCAATGTATTCCTTTAAGAAGTCTTTTACAATGCTTACGTTATTTACAGGTAAATGAACTTCTAGAATCTTCTGTTTTTTATTTGACACATCTTTAACTGCTAACTTATCTTTAAGCCAAGAAAATACTAATATTTGTCTAGGTTTTGAGTCTATGGCTTCATTCAGGATGGGTATCCCATCGTGTTCTCTATTAGAAACTGAATTGGCCGTAACCCCGTCATCAGAGTCTGAGATTTCTATCGTCTCAATAGCGCGTTCGCTCAAAGAAAGGTCCTGTTCTAATTCCTCTACGATTCTTTGGATACGCTTTTTCCTATCACCTACGTTCACAAATATCGAGTCTAAGTCATCGTCAATCGCGTTTATCTTAACTCTCGATAAGGCATCTGCGTTTGTATTTTGGGGTCCCTTTTTATACTGGACCTGAAAATCATACTCTTCTAACCTTAGTCGCCAACGAGTTAGCTTACTATTGGGTTCCTTAAGTGAATATAACCATGCTAAAGGTCTATGATCAGTAAAAATAGTGAACTTATTACCATAGAGATATGGTCTAAAATGTTTGACAGCCCAGATTATAGCTAGAAGTTCTTTTTCTATGGTGCTATATCTAGTTTCTGTGTCACTTAGGGTTCTACTAGCGTAAGCAATCGGTTTGTCTGCGCCTAGCGGGCCTTGTGACAATACAGCCCCAATTGCATAGTTTGATGCATCAGTGGTAAGAATAAAAGGTTTACTGAAATCAGGGTACTGTAATAGGGGTGCATTAGTTAGTAATTTCTTACATGACTCGAAACAATTTCTATACTCTTCATCAATAACTATTTTTCGGCCCTTCTTTAAACATTGTGTCTAGTTATTTTAGCAAAGTCTTTTATGAATTTTCTGTAATATCCTATGAGACCTAGGAAGCTCTTTATTTGAGTTACTGTCTCAGGAATAGGGTACTTTAAAATAGCATCTATTTTATCGTTGTTTGGTTTAAGACCTTCGCTCGTTATTGTGTGTCCAAGATAGAGGACTTCTTTCCTAAGAAAATGCGACTTGTCGAGTTGTACCTTAAGGTTTGTTTCTCGGAATCGATCGAAAACAATTTTTAGTTTTTCAACGTGTTCCGGTAGACTTTTAGAGAATATAATGACGTCATCAAGGTATACCAGGCAATGCAAGCCCTGTAACCCTCGTAGGACGTTGTCCATAGCTCTCTGAAATGTGGCTGGGGCCGTCTTGAGCCCAAACGGGAGGCGATTGAAGCGGTAGTGACCTGATAATGTACTAAACGCTGTCTTGTCCCTATCCTCCTCAGCTACTTCTATCTGATGGTAACCACTGGCGAGGTCAAGGGTGGTAAAATAGGTACTTTTCCCTAACATATCGAATAAGTCGTTTATGTTGGGTAGAGGATACTTATCATCAACCGTTATTTCGTTAAGACGCCTATAATCTACCACCATCCTCCATTTTTGCTGTCCCGATGCGTCAGCTTTTTTTGGAACTAGATGCACAGGGGCACTCCAGGGAGAGTGAGATTCCTGAATGATATTGTCCCTTAGCATTTTCTCTACTTGGTTCCTAATTTCAGCACTTTGTGCGGGAGGCAACCTGTATGACTTAACGTTAATAGGGTTCTCGTTTTTTGTACGAATGCGGTGTTTCACCTGGTTCGTAAAGGATAACGGAATACCATCACAATAGAATATATCCCTATATTCTCTACAAATAGCTTCTATGGCTTCTCGTTCCTCTGAATTCATATGATCTAACTTAATTTTATTTAAATTTTCTATAAGTAAATGGTCCAAGTCCCGGTTATCTTCCGTGAAGTTAACGGCGTTTAACGGGCTGGAATAAGGCTCTACCTTAAAAGGTGCTGTTACCATTAAATCGGCAACTTCATTCGTGTAATTTTGAATAACAGTTGACGCAAAACCCTTGATGCATTGAACTAAGGCGGAGGGCATTCGAATCCCTTCCTTGAATTGCTTGAATTCTAATATTGCTTCCCCATCCAGTTGGTTAACTGGGAGTTTTACTCTTGTTTCGCTCCGGGGTGGTAAATGGTATACTTCCCTTGTGGGCGGTGAGTAAATAATAGGTATATTAGTGTTTTTCAGATGCAAAATCTGGCTATCCATATTGATTTTTGCCTGCAATTGTTTTAGTAGATTACTACCGATAAGACCGTCATACCTCTCGTCTACGCTATATACATAAAACTTATGATATTCGTTACTTCTAAATATTTTCGGTAACGGAATGACTGCCGTTTCACTGTGACAGCTCGAAGCGTGAGTGCTAACAACTTCGAACGGTTCGTGTTGTACGTAATTCCTATAGTACCTATTTGCAATATTAGGGCTTATAAAAGACCTACAACTACCTGTATCTAACATAAAAATTGCTTTTAGTTCAGGTATTCTAATATGCGGTAGTCTAGCTTGGGTATTAAAATTAATTTCTACCTTTTCCATCGCGGCGAGGCTCCTAGGTAAAAATTTTCAACGACATTTTCGTCGGGAACATAGTTCTGACACTCATCATTAGAATAACTAGGATAGTTTTCATTAACATTATCATTTGTATAATTAATACGTCGTGAGCTCGCCGTTCGCATCGTTACGTCAGTATTGGTACGTGAGGTCGATGCTTGCGGTGCAGATCGCGACATAGGCTGTGAATTATTTGCAGAGTTTGTGTTTTGATTTGACGGAAACGGTGACCTACTTGACTGCGGTTGCGCAAAATGACGATTCGGGTGATTAGAGTTATGATTATTAAAATTATCAGAGTTATGCCTACTACTTCTAGGCTGATTCGAGTTATTTGAATTATTTTGAGGCGGCATACTATTATTCCAACTGTTATTCGGCGTAGGAATGTCGGATGCATTACGAGGATTGAAATGGTGACTATTGTTGCTAAAGTTAGACCTCGCCGTCCTATTTGAGGTGCGAGAATCCTGTATCCTAGCCTCATAAACAGTTTGGAAGTTTTGTTCTTCCAGTACTACCTTTAAAGCGTCCTCTAATGTCATAACATCGCGCATACGAACCTTTCTAACCAAAAATGATGGTAAACTATAAAGGAAAATGTGAAGTGCTCTGTTATTGTAAATATTTTGCTTTATTCGACGCGAAATTTCATCATTGTCTGTCTCTGCAATTTTAGAAAATAGAACACTCCTCAAGTGTTGTAACCTACGACAAAAATCTAGATAACTTTCGTTCCTATTAATCTTACAGCTTTCTAATTCTAAGGCTAAACACTCCTCCGTACGCGGATCTCCAAAATGTTCACTTAATAAGGCCTTCAACTGGCCCCAAGTGGTTATGGAGTCCCTTTCTCCCACTAGGTTGGCTGCTTCGCCACCTAATCTACTCGTTAAAATATGGAATAGGTATTCATTCTGTATTGATTCCCCCTGATATCGGGCAATAATATATTCGCATTTTTTGAGATACAATGGTAAGGTTCTGGGTTCTCCTGTAAATACGGGAATACCCTTGATTACCTCCTGTGGAATTCTATTTAGAGGGTCCATTGTATCGGAGTATTTTTATAAATTTAGTTAAAGAAAATAAAATAAAGTGAAATAGCTTATACAACTAGCACTAGGATATAAGAATCTATGTGGATACTATCTAAGCGTTTTCTAATCCCAATAGTACACAAAACACAGACTTATTAAAAGAAAAGGGACACAAATTGGAGAACTGAAAGGAAGGTGAAAAGATTTACTCACAATTCCGCAGCGTTTTCCATCGTCCCTGAATTACCGGTTGTCAGCTGGCCCTCTGTCTGGTACCGGAGTTGATTCTTAAAAAATTTCTTTGTTTGGCGATATCTGCTAAACCGTAGAAACGGACGTCGGATTCCCGTAGATTTTATACGTATGGCAGACTACAGATATCCTACCTATCGCTCCTACCTACTCCACCTACCGCTCATCCTATCTCCTCTGAAAGCAGAGGAGTACAGAGAGCGATGTGTTCCCGCCACGTCGGGTATTGGCCGACGATCAATGCCAGCCCCATGAAGGGGAAGCCATTGACCGCCGCCCAGGGTGTACCGGCCGCTCCGATTCCGTTCCCCCCGGACTGCAGCGGGATCGGAATCGGAATGACACGCGAGGAGGTTACCCGACACACACCCCTCATGAAGGAACATGAGAAATAAAACAAATAGATGTATTATCGTAATATTTTATTTTATAAATTGTCGCCGTCATCGCTATGGCTATCGCTGTCACTTTCTGTAACATTTATTATAAATGTGTCTGTGATATTGTCAATTAACATATCTAGCCTACTCATTTTTTCCTCTTCTTTGACAACATGGGATACGCATTTAGACCATTCGGTAGCCGTAATTTTTTGAATGCCTTCCTCAAATAAATTTCTCACGTCTTTTTTTTATGTGGATGATAGGCTCATGTTTGACCTCTATCTCACCTGATCGTAAGTGACGATGTGGTCTACGATGGATCACGTTTGCCTAGAAGGAACCTATTCACTTGAGACTTGAAGATTCCGAGGTTATAGCTTTCCGGAAACACGGACTCAGGCAGGCAATTCCACTCCTTAGCTGTACGCATAATAAATGTGTCGCCGAAACATTTCGTGCGTATGAGTGGAATATCCACCATGTATCGGTGGCGCGTCGCTGTGCGTCTGGTCGTTCGTTGGTGGAAAGGGCTTGGAGGTATCAAGTTGTGCAATTCCAGCGCACACTCTCCGAAATGCATCCGGCAAAAAGCCGATAGGCCTGCAACTTTGCGTTGATGTTGTCGACGTCTGTCAATTTGAAGGTTTTATTATTTTGAGCTACATGCCCCTTTACCTGCGCCCGTACCAATTCGATAGGATTCAATTCGATAGCTCGCAATGGTAAGGGGGCAGTCTTAAAACCGTGATCCCATGTTGTGCTGCCATTTCGTCTACAGCGTACTTATTAAAAGACTCGTTATGTGGAATCAGTTCTAAAAGCGTAGCTTTAACCATATCTGGTTCGTAATGAATATTTTTATTTAAAAGCCAGTCTTAAATGGCAGCTTTTTTTCAGCTCATTTATGGGGCCGTTTCCAATTTTTGGGAGTGGTAAGGTGCATTATCCATCACCACAATTGAGTTTGGTCTTAATTTTGGTAAGACTCCAGCGAACCACTCCTCAAAACAAACTGCATTCCTCTCAACATGGTAATCTTCACAATTTTTCTTTGCTTCAAAAATCATGAGCTCCTCTTCCAGGAAGCCTTCTTAGGTAGTGACCTATATGGCTAATTATGAGACGTTTGCCTTTTCCTGATGGATTTTTTAATCCAGTGGTCAGTCCCTCCAAAAACGCTTGCCGAGATGATGTGACTTTCTTGTCCACCCAAGTTTTTTTTACAGTATGACCTAAAAATAAATATAGTACATGAACATTCAATATCACTATTAAATTTTATGTAAAATGTATATAAATTCAAAATGTTAGCCTTACCTTCGTTAACCCAAGTTTCATCTTGATAATATATATGTCTCCCTTCTCGTCGAAACTGACATATATCGCAAGTAACGCTGGCGCCATGTTATTATATCATTTCGATCAATAAGTGCGCTCCTGCGTGACCGTGCAACAAATTTAAAATTAAGATGCTTCAAAATTTTCCCGAGGGTGTCTTTGGAAACCATGGGCATTTCTGGATCATCGTTCATCACTTGTAAAATCTAAAATAGCAAATTTTATAATAGTTTGGTATCATTACTTATATAAAAAAGATGTAGGTATAAAATAATACTGTCTGACTGATTGACTAACTTTTGCAATGGTTGGAGGTTCATTTCGGTAAAAGAACTTCATCAGTTCTTTTACCGAAATGAACTTCGTATTGCGGAGAATGTAAATTCATCAATTTTATCTTTGCAACTTCGCTTTGGTCCAGTTTTTTTAGGAGGAGTTGGCGGCGCACCTTTATTTCCTTCCTTCAAAACGTTACAAACAGGGCGTGAGGTTATTCCCAATATGTCAGCAACTTTGCTCATACATTCATTTTCTTCCACAACTTCAAAGGCCTCCAATTGCGCAAAAGTTTCATTTTTCACGTACTTGTAACAGTGAAAGCTTTTCGTGGACGTTTTTTTCTTGGGGACAAGAAAACATCCACGTCTTTTTGTGATGTACTTGGCTAAGGATCCATTTTGATGGAAAACTAAAACAAATAGATTCACTCAAAGTTCACAAAAAACTATAAACGTAACAACAAACACAACGTAACAAAACTTTAACAAAAACCCAACAAAATAACAAAATATCGATTCGCAATGAAACAAGATATTCGTGCAGTCAGACTGGGGGAATGAAGCCGAATGACAAGATAAACAAAATGGCGATAGCTGCACGAGCGCGCACGGGTTGCCAATACAGAAAACTATCTAGGCTCTTTCACTATAAGTTTTGTTTTTAATATAAAAAACAAAAATATTAACTTTTTATAAAATAAAGCAGCGGTTACTAATTAATAAATAATTATTATGATAATTATGTATTTATTTAAATAAAAATCAATAATTTAGTCTTTAATTGGCACACCAATATTAATTATGATTACATTTTTTTTTTATACCACTAAGGTGGCAGACAAGCACGCGACCCACCTGATGGGAAGCGGTTACCGCGGCCTATGGACGTGTGCAACACCAGTGGCGTCACACTCGCGCTGCCGACCCTGTAAAGGAAAGAGGATGGGAAAGGAGTTTGGGAGGGGGTGGGAAAGGAGTTTGGGAGGGTATGGGAAAGGAGTTTGGGAGTGGATGGGAAAGGAGTTTGGGCTCTGGCACTCTCACTCACCGAACGGAACGCAACAGTTCAAATACTGTTACTTGGCGTCGATATTCTGTGAGAGGGTGGTGCTTCCCCGGTCGAGTCGGCCCATTCATGCAACGGCCAAAATGACTGTTGCTTGACTCTACCACTCTAATACATAAACATAAATCGCGATTGTTTATCGATTTTTGTGTTCATCACTACACTATTATATGTGGTATCATTATTTTACAAAATGACAGTAGCTAATGTCAAATGTGGAATCGAATTATAATTCCGACTATACAACCAACAAGCATGAAGTTTCAAATTTCTCCGTTTATTTGTCGCAAGTTCACAAACAACGCCTTTTCAAAATGTAGGCTGTGTATTAATCATTAGGCCGATAGAAAAAATATTGTAAAATATATACTCCCTAGGTTGTTCATAGGTCCCAATGCGCTCATTTTGAGTATTGGCATAATGTGCCTAGTTACACAATCTTATTCATTTGTTTTTATAATTAGCTTATTTTTGCAGAATACCAGTATGAGTAGACGTGTACGGGCAAAAAGAACTGAAGGTAATAAATTTATTGATATAATGTATGTAAAATATATAAATATACCATTATGACTATTATCCACTAACAATATTGTTATGCAGAATCCTCGGCCCGATCTGATTCAGACAGCGACTCTGAGAGCGATGGAGATGCGAAGAGACCTCCTAAAAAATCTGATGAAAAACTGAGCTCGAAAAGTATGTATTTTGCCATTAATAACTCCTCCGGTATTCGATTTCTGGGTTAAGCAAAAAATATTATGGTGCTTTTCTGCTACAAATTTCTTAGCTCGGAATTAAGAAGAGGACCGAAAACGGCTTGCAAAATAAGGGTATAGAAATAAAAACTACTTTGCCTCCCCTTTTGGGTATATCCAAGTGTGAGTAAATACTTTACAAGATAAATTTATGGTTTTAAACTAATATCCATACGTGATTTTGCAGCTCCATCAAGATCTAAGGACCTTAAGTCAAGCGACAGCAGTAGTTCAAGCAAACCACGCAAGAGGCCTGTAAGAACTATTTCAACTCCTACAACAGTTTCTCCAGCTAAGAAACCTCGTCCTAACGTCACTGGGCGGGATTTTGATCTTAACGAAATTAGGTCTGAACTAAAAGGATTACACACTGTGAAACAGGAAGCCGATGAAACCAGCAAAACTGAGGGGATGGAAGAACCGATGCTTACATCTACCGTCTCGAACCCAATCCCACCCGAACCTCCTCAGCCAGAAAAGCAACCAGAAGATGTCTACGAATTTAAGGAGCCTGAACCATTTGAACTTGAGTTACACGACGAAAAGAAAAAGCGTACGCATCGCATCTTTGATGACATCTCGCCCAGCAAATACACTTCGACGTTATCTAAGTCCTTGAGCGAAGAAATATCAGAAGATCCGATGCGAGCACGACCTTCATTACGGTCACCTTCCCTGTCTCCATTCCGAGACTTCGGCAGCTCTAGTGGACTGGGCGTGAGCGTGGGCCGTCAAAGTCCAGAAGACGACTCGAAAGATGAACTCTTTTCGTTAGATGATGATTCGTTCCCAGGCGATGGTAGTTCTGGGCCAACATTTGAAGGATTCACTCCAGCTAAAAATCAAGAAACGTATTCCAAAAAGAGTAAAGTCTCTAAATTGAGAGAACTTATTGATGATTCTCCAGACAGCCCAGCAGATGATGAGCAATCGTCAGACGATGAGCCTGAAGATGTTACTATTAAAGAAGAAGAAGAAAGCAATTCTACTCCAGTATCATCAGTAATCGACGAAACTAAATCACCCGAACCTGTTTTAAAAGATGAAGCTATGGAGTCAAAACCAGAATTGCCAGCCACTGAAGAAGTCGATTATATAAAGGAGCAACCGAGGGAAAAGACACCTGAACTACTAAAGACGCCGCCACCACAAAAGCAACTCGAAATTCAACTGCCTAAAATAAGTATAGCTCCGACTATTTCAACTAATAATACCAACACTATCACTACCGCTACTACTTCCACTATCCCTACCGCCACTACTAGTGCTACTGCTATGTCTATTTTCACTCCGACTCGTATTCTTACTCCTACTTCAGCACCAAATCCATCTTCTCCTACTGTGGAAGTAAATAAGAAAGAAGAGTTTCCTAAAATAAAACCTGTGGAAGTCCCTAAAACTAAACTCCTAGATCTTCCCAAAACGAAATTGTTAGATCTACCTAAAATGAAATTACTAGAACTGCCTAAAACAAAAGTTCTAGAAATTCCTAAAACAAAAATTATAGAACTTCCCAAGGCAAAAATTGTAGAACTGCCTAAAACGAAACTAGTAGAACAACCAAAAACAAAATGTCTAGAGCTCCCTCCAGAAGAGCCTAAGAAAGAAATGAAGAAAGAAGATTCGCCCAAACTTCTCTCAATAACAATACCTGTTCTAGAGCCCAATGAAAATCCACTTAAAATTAAGATTGACAAGAAAATGGATCTAGGTCCTATAATGGAGCCTGTGACTTCAAAGTTACAGCCTCCTTCAAGTCCCCTGATCGACACTGAAGAGGATAAGTCTGAACCTGATAGTCCAGCAAGACTCGATGTCCTACCGGAGCCTCCACCCGGGTTCTTACTGCAATCAGAGGGTCCTAAGATAGCGGAGAAGCTTCTTAAAGCCATAAGTAGCGCTAAAAGGTTATCCATGTCTCCTCCACCATCGGAAGACCGACCAGACACCCCTAAATCCGACGCAATTAAGTTGAACAAATCTGATATTAAACTATCTCCTATATCTCCTGAACCAAAAGCTAACTTAATAAAACCGGAGCTAGCAAAACCAGTCATCAGGGTGGAGTCAGTTAAAAAACTGACAGAAAGTACCACGGATTCTATATTTGGTGAACCACTTAATTTTGTGGAATTGAAACGTGATACATTGGATATTAAAAAGATTAAACCTGATGAGTCAGTAGTACCAAGGTTACAGAGTCCATTAAACATCTTGGAACGAAGAAAGAGCGTGGCGGACTTGCCACTAAGTGTGCCAGGCAAAAACAACAAAGTGCTTAGTGACACGATACAGAAACTGTCGAGTCAAATAAATCAGTCTGCGGCTGCGGCAGCGGCTGCTAATCACCCGCTACCACCCTTTCCCACTGAGGACAGAAGCGAATCTAGTGATTCGGATGATTCGGACAGAAGGTGAGTAGTATTTTCAGAATGTGTACCGATAAAACGGTATTTTTTGACGAGGTAGATATTCTTCCTACAGTGAGTCATAGGACTCGAAAAACATAACTTGAAAGATAATTAATAAATCACTTGTATCGATACTTTACTTTTGAAATATCAGAGCAATTAAAATATTTGTTTTACGTTCAGAAGTTCTGCTACCAATAAAAAACCAGAAAACATGATTCTAGTTATAGCTTTTTACAATACAAACAATAATTGTTTTTGATATGTGGAATTGTAGTTTTTCAAATCTTCATTTGTAGAGTGTTTTTTATTTATTGAAGTGAAAACTTCTTTTGGCGCACCGCACACAGATTTTTCCGTAGGTATTAAGTTAGGCTGATCCGTCACGCTCTGAGGTGAATGGCTCGATCGGGTGAACCCGGGACCGCCGAGTGTACCCGAGCGAGTAAGATACAATCAGCTGCTCTTCGCTGTTGTGTCGCTGTGTTTAGTATATTCAATTCATCCTACTAATATTATAAACGCGAAAGTTTATAAGTACGGATGAATGGATGTTTGTTACTCTTTCACGCAAAAACGGCTGAGCGGATCGGACTGAAATTTGGCACAGGGATAGATTATAGTCCGGAATAACACAAAGGCTACTTTTTATCCCGGGAATAGGTTCCCATGGGTTGCGGGAATCAGAACTCTACGCGGGCGGAGCTGCGGGCACAAGCTAGTACGTAATAATTGTCTTTATTAATTTAACAGTTATTATTGGTACGTAATAAAAAATATTTTGACAATTATTTGGTTTACATTGTGAGGTTAATGTGTGTAGTTAGCGGTTTATCGTGCTAATATTATATATTGAAAAAACATTATAAACATTAAACATTATAAAAAAACACAAATATTGTTATTATAAAGAGTGATTCGATCGTATAGGTAAGTCACTTCATGTTTATATATCCATATATATACATACATGCATACACATAAATATATGTATTTGTAATATAACTATCCGATATCAGTTCATTGCGATTGCCAATGAAGTTTTCACTTCTGCCGTGCGGTCTTAGCACACACTCTGTATTTTTTTTTATTAATCATGTCAGCGCCATCATAGAAACTAAAAAGCAATACATCTGAATCTATGAGAATAAGAGACACTCGCGTACCTGAGAGAATCGCTTATGAATTTGTATATCTTCCTGATCTCTACGCTGCACAGTGGATCGTGACATACAAGCTAGATGTCGGCAATTCAGATTTTGCTTTAAGTTATTTTTTTTCATTAAATCCTAAGTATTTACAGAGAAATGATTGTAAATGCGTAATAACGAGAATTAAATTAAAGAATAATATCGCTACAATTGAAGTGAGTGATAGTCAGTCTTATACCTATCATTGGGACTTCTAAGGTGATTTTATTACCTCAGAAGAATAAAGGATGATCACCATAGCATAGTTAACAACCATTAAATGAATAATCTATTCCAGAGTGTTCTTCTGCCGTATTGACGGCATATCATTCGTCAAATTTTATTTGTCCAGTTTGCTGCCCCCGTGGTGGCGTGACACTCAGTGCGGTGCAATGCTTAGTGTAATCAATTGTAAATATAATTTAATTTTTCATATTACGTACCTTATAAATGTTCCTCTCCTTTAGTGTTAAAGGCTAGATCGTGTGACTTTGTGGTCATTGGTTATCTGGTAATCATAAAGTATAACTAAGTATTGACTTTCCGACGTCCAGTTCGTAGGAAAAGATCCACTCTGAGCTGCTCAGATTTAATATATATAGTACTTATTTAATATGCGAAAGCGAAGACTTTGGAATACACCCATACTCCACGGATACTATTGGTCGAAAGTATTCGATTCGATTTTAAATATATAAAAAGTTACACAAATACTATTTATTGAAATAAAACTATTTTTAACGGATTCTATCGCGATTTATTGGGTGATATTAAGACAACCACCATGTTCAGTCTCCTTGTGACTATGGCTGCCGAAATGCAACCGAATCGTCGGGATCAGTGTAAATAATATAATATATTGTGAAAAATAGTTTATGTGTAATGTTCGCGTAAACTTCTAAAATTGGTATTTTTTCAGCCAGGACGTGTCCCTTTTCTATTATTTCTAAAACACACCACTAAGAAATGGTACATAAATATCTTCTAAATTCGCACAGTGTTCACAGTTAGGACGAGAATTGTATTTATATTTCATTTAAATATTCCTCCAACTTAACATCGAATTATTTTTCAGGTTAATAATAGACAAGCTTTCGGTGGAGGAGTGGGGCTCCGGTGGTAGCTCTGAGGCCGTCCCGGCTGCGGCCGTAGTGGCCAGCGCCGCCACGCGGGCCTTACACGCGGGGAAGTCGCTGGGCGAGTGGAGCGGGGCTGAGTCTCTGCTCATGCTCGAGGACGCTTGTAAAAACCAGAGAAAACACAGTTCGTATACACTAAACTTATTACCTACTAGCTGATGTCCGCGGCAGATGATGATAATATTTCTTGTCATATATCCGGTTCTACTCAACTAATTTCTACGAAACGTATGGCTGTTTTTAAATTCGCATCAAAATGCGTTCAGTAGTTTTTTTGCATCCATCGCGGACAAATTGAATAAGAATTCCGAAAGAAATGCTTTCGGATTTAATAAAGCCAAGTAATTTTTTTTATTTCGCCAATCTACAGACCCAAGTAATGTACAATTTCATAACAGTATAAAAGTGCCATGTGTGCCATAATTGGATACTTGCTTTTAACTCAGCTTATTAAATTAATTAAATAAATAATAGTAACAGAGCTGTAAAAACGGTCCGTTCTAGGTTTATCGTTTTTATTTATTTTCAATCATCCACCCAATCACTATTACAAATACAATAATACCCAATTACGTTATACTTCTTTACTTCATACAAGTTTCCTTAGTACTTACCTACCATTTTAATGTTTAACAAAGAGAAACTGATATGAATTGACAGTTATCAGTCAAGCACCCAATTGCTCTCGCCTTATGCGTAAGCATTGTATAATATAAAATTGTATGTCATATTGTAATCAGGTGCGAGCGTTGTAGTGGCGGGCAGCGGACGCGTGGCTACGGTGGCGGCGGCGGCCGCGTGCGTGTCGGGCGCGGGGGAAGAGGATAGCAACATCTCGCTGTTGCTGTGCGAAGAGACCATCCCAGGCTCTCCGGCGCCCGACGCCGAGCCGGCGCCGCCCCGCCAACGCCTACACATGCCTTTCGCCTCGGCACCTCCGCATCACCACCATTCTAAAGGTATTCTTGTTTGTCGTTTGAGTGCCAATTCCGGTTGCATATGATAGTTATTTTTCCTGCAAATGATTCCTGTAGAAGTAGAATTCCTTAACTCTTCATTGCATCGTGCGGATGCGGTTCCATAGAAGCAGAAAACATCGGTACTAATTTTAATTTAATTACGCATGATAGATTAAGAAACTATGTTAATGTTATTGTACAATAATCACGTAAATAAAATTTATTATTTTCTTTATTCAATTTCTATACATATACATTGTATTTTTAAATATAAATAAAAAATGAATACATTTATAAATATAAAAATAGTAGTCCACCGGCATCGGGTACAGGGGCCAAGCTACCGGTGGTTAGGGCTCCAGAGAGAGGAATCTCCTCACAATATGTGCCATGTCGAGGTGCACTGCCTTCTGCACCAAGTCCTTGACCCAACTGCCTGACGCGAGCCTGTTGAGATGTTGATCCAGGCTCTTGGCAATCAAGAGGGTAATGGCGGTCAAGGTCATACGTGGTTACCGTACCGTATCGACGGAGGTGGCCTGCGCGTTGGCCGGAACACCCCCATGGGACTTGGAGGCGGAAGTGCTCGCCGAAGTGTATCGACGAACTGTAGCGTACCGGGCGGATGGTGGCAGTCGGCCTCCGCCCGAGGAGATTCGCGGGTGGCGTGACGCCGCCCGCGTGGAGATTTTGCAGAGGTGGTCAACCCGGCTGGAGGCTCCACGCGCTGGTTTTGCCGCCGCGGAGGCGCTCCAGCCGGTCATAGTCGAGTGGGCAGGGCGGCAGCACGGGACCCTTTCCTTCCGACTGACGCAGGTGCTTTCCGGGCACGGCTGCTTCGGTAGGTACCTGTTCAAGGTCGCTAGGAGGGAATTGAGTCCCGCCTGCCACCACTGCGCCTGCAGTGAGGACACGGCGCAGCACACGCTTGCGGTCTGCCCGGCCTGGGATTCACAGCGCCGGGCCCTCACTGCAGTTATGGGGAGTGACCTCTCGCTGGCGGCCATCATCCGATCTATGGCCGCCAGCGATAGGAATTTCACCGCGGTCGCAACCTTCTGCGAGGACGTCATCTCGCGGAAGGAAGGCGCGGAGCGGATCAGGGAGGGAGATCCCCTTGCTGATCCAAACCGCCGCCGGCGAGCCGGGCGGCGGAGGCGCGAGTATTTGCGCCTCATGCCGCCCTGAGCGTGGCTGCAGGTGTGAGGGATGGGGACAGCCCTCCACCCGCTGGTCTAGCCACCCGCGAAGGGGACGACGTCCATGTGTGCCTGGACGTCGCCCAACCGAGAGTTTGATAGGTGTGGTGCCCACTTTAGTGGGCACGCGCTAGGGGGGGTCGCCTTAGAAGTATTCTTGCATAGTTTCAGGCCCCCCCAACAAGGTGCAGAGCATGGCGCACCGTGGGGTTTAGTGGGTATGCCCATCCAGCTGCTGGATGGGAGAGTCCCACACACGATCTCCGGCTATTGCCCCGTAGCCGGAGGTGCCGTGCGTAACAGCATTCCCCACGTAAAAAAAAATAAAAAAAATAAAAGGCTCTTGGCAATCAGTCCGTGAACCGATACGACTATCGTAACAATAATGCTGAATCCACATCCCACATGTCAACAACCTCGCGAGCCAAGTCCAAATATTGAAATTGTTTGTCTTTTTCAGCTTTCACGAGATTCTCGTTATGTGGGATGCTGACAGCGGCAATTATTGCGAGGCGCTCTAATTGAACTATCACCACTATATCCAGCTTATTGGCTACAATAGTCCTGTCGTGATGACAGATCGATCGTTATTATTATCGGAAATTAGAATGGGGACCTATATTATTTTTCGATCAATAGAGTGTTCTTGGCGTACACCTGCTGATTGATGGATGAGGCTTTCCTCTCGGGATAAGGAGGTCACACGGCAGTCGCTCCCATGAAACCGCATAATCCAAATCAAACGGAAGGGAAAGAATAAACGGGTTCCGGTTGAAAACCTCGATTGTTGACCAATGATTGTTCTCTCTCCCTACGCTCATCTACGCCTCAATAATAACGCAGATTAAAGAGCAAATTTGATAGAACGCTTTATAAAACTGAACCAAGCCGATCTTAATTAGACTAACTTGCGCCAAATCCTCGTCTGGTACTTGTGCCGTCTAGAAGGTTTGTTAGTTTGGGTCCCGAAGATCTTGGTTGAACTCTACACTAATATAATAATATATAAACACAAATTCAGCAGTTTTAAAAGTTCTGTACGTGTTGTTTCAGAGGAGCGACGTGGCGAAGGCGGGTCGCGGTCGGGCGCGGGGCCGGCGGGGGGCGCGGGCGCGGGGGAGGCGGGCGCGGGGGCGGGGCCGGGCGCGGCGCCCACGCCTCGCGAGCAGCCGTGGGGCCGCACGCGCCCGCTCATGGACAACACGCCGCCCACCACGCCCGACAGCAGCCTCGACATGTCGCCGCACAGGTACTGACCTTGTTTACCTGCTTGTTTTTTTCCTGAGTTAGAGCACGTCAATATGAGTTGACCTGATCGTGAGCCAAAGGTAAAATCTTGGGAATGAGGGCCACATACAAATTATGCTCAGTTTGGATCTAGACCACTGAATGATAGTAGTTGGTATCTCTTTTACAAGTTTTATTTATTCTTTGCCATGTATTTTCAAATATTTTCCTGGATATAAAATAAGTGTGTTACCATCGTCACATAAAAGCACAACCAGAGCCCTTTAGTACAATTATGTGACACTGGCTTTGCACATTCACAGGGAGAGGCGAATATCCGAACGAGATAGTCCCTCGGAACGGAAGGAGGACGAAGGCGACGGACCAACGAACGATGCGTCAGCCCACGACGGCGATAAATCTCACGGTTAGTGAAAAATTAGAAGCCACAAATTAATTATTCTGTATAGACCATTTGGTCTGTGAAAAAGGCCTTGAGGTCCAAGATAGATTGGAGAAATGGTGGTGTAGACTCCACTGTACACTTCCATTTCTCCAATTTACAGTGTAGGCAGTGGTGAGGAATGAATTGTGGTCAACATTGTCTATGAATGGGGTAAGCAGCAGCTTGATACGAGCACTGAGATCTCTATATGAGGGTTCCAGTGCTTGTGTCAGGATAAACGGAGCTTGCACAGACTGGTTTAACATCGAAAAAGGTGTTAGACAAGGATATGTGGCATCGGCGGGACTGTTTAACTTATTTATAGACGATTGCTTGAAAGAACTGAAAGAGAGTGCGTATGGATTAAGAATGAATGACTTGACCGTCAAATGCCTCCTGTACGCTGATGATCAAGTAATATTGGCATCATCGGAACAAGAGTTGCAGGCGATGGTTAATATTATGCATGGGGCCTTAACAAACAAAGGATCCGTGGACAGCCTCCGTGGCGTGGCGGTATTGAAAGCGGCCGCTACGCAGGAGGCGCGGGTTCGATCACCGCTCAGTGCAAATATTTGTATGCATGAATATGAGTATTTGCATTGGTCTGGTCGTGCCTCGGAGAGCACGTTAAGATGTCGGTCCCGGTTGCCATACGAATATGTATGACAATCGTTATAGGGGAAATGGGTGAAATGGCCCCACATAGAAGGGCTGATCACCCGTCTGGTCAAACGGCGTCCCCACTGGCAGTATATCAGTATATAACAAACAAAGGAATGAAAATAAATGTAAGTAAGACGAAAGTGATGATTTTTTAAAGAGAAGAAAACATGACAAATTGTAGAATTCTGATTGAAGGAGAAACAGTAGAACATGTGAAAGAGTTTCTCATACTTGGGTTCAAAGTTTACGAGGGTTGGAAAGTATGACTGTGATATTGAGCGAAGAGTTTTGGCTGGTAATCAAGTGCATAATTTTATGAGCAGCCAGAAAGTATCTAAAGAGGCACGACTGGCTGTTCATAGAGGAGTACTAGTCCCCACACTTATGTATGGTAGTGAATGTTGGGTGTGGTAGAAGGAACACGAGAGTAAGCTGAATGCTGTTGAAATGAGAAGTCTGAGAAGTATAGCTGAAGTGACCCTGATGGACCGAGTGAGGAACAGCGTGATAAGGGCACGTTGTGGTATGGCAGAAGATGTAGTGACCAAGATAGAGAAAGGGATGCTTAGATGGTTCGGTCATGTAGAGAGGATGGATGAAAGGAGATTAACGAAACAGATTTATTAGGCGAGGGCTACTGGGCAACCCGGTAAAGGTCGACCTAGGCGTACGTATGCCAATCAGATCGATGACGTTTTGAAGAAGGGCCAGGTCAGAAGTACCCGTAACCGGCGTGCATGTATGAAAACAATTATGAAAGTGGAAGAAGCGAAAGGCGTATGCCAAGATCGTAGCAAGTGGAAAGATGTTGTCTCTGCCTACCCCTATGGGAAAAAGGCATGACTATATGTATGTATGTATGTATGTATGCTTGAAAATCAGTAGAGCTAAAACTAAAAAATAGTTTTTTTTTCTAATTTTGACGGTCTCTCCAGTTTGACACCCATAGTGGTAGACGGTGCATTAACATCAGTCTACCCCGGTATCTCGTCTCTCTCTTATTTATCTATCTATCTATCTCGACTCTCTTATTCAGGCCGATGGGGATTGAAATTGATTGTGCAATAGGGCACAGATTAAGCGCAGGTTGGATGCATGGCGTCAGGTCAGAGATACGATATGCTACCCACAAGTTTCCCTTAAGCTTAGAGGAGAATGTATAAAACCATGATCAGATGCCGTCTTGGGATCGTCCTGTCTGGATTTGAAAGCCGCGGATGAAAAACAACTGCAAGTAGCGTACATGCGAATGTTAAGCTGGATTTTTAGTGTAGCGCGATTGGACAGAGTTAGGAATGAGTATGAGTACCACTAAATTAAAAATTGATAAGCGAGCAACTGTCGTGGTAAGGACATTTTATGAGAAGAGACCAAAGTATTGTTTTTAGAAAGGTTCAACGTATGAATGTATAGGGCTTTATGTGCATAGGTAGGCCTAAGAAAAGATGGATGAAATGCGTGAAAGAGGATATGGCAAGGAAGGAGGTGACTGAGGCGATGGTATCTGACAGGAATGTATGAAGAGAATGATATGTTGTACGGACCCCAAATAATTGGGACAAGGGCAGGTAGATGATCATGATGTTTACAAATGAATCGCCGCCGCGCCGGTTCGCACCCAGGCCCCGTCCTGAGGAGGCTTCGGCAAGAACTCATTGAACTTTTTTTTATTCTGTTTGAGTACTTAATCTAATTACAATCTTTTATCTACACTCAAAGCGAAAAATTCGAATTACTAATTCAAAGACGATTCTATTCATACGCATATACTTAAAATTAAAAATTAAACTTATTATAGTACCGCCAGCTGTATCATAAAACTCATTATAGTATCGCTATTTTTTTTTATTTATTAAACTAGTCTAAGGTTTTAGGCTGAATATGGAAAAAAAGGCATGCGCAGTTCGAACTGTGAAAAAAATGGCGGCCTTGTAACCTACCTACTTTGTTTAATTTCAATTTTTCCTATGAGTGAAGATAAAGTAGTGTATGAAACTGCATATAACTTAGGTATTAAAACACTCGAGTCAAGCTATTATCGCTAAACACATCGATAAACAGACTCTCGTGTTTTAATACCCCTTCTTATATGACAGTTGCATAAATAACTAATTCTTTGAGTAGCATAGTTGAGTAAAAATTTAATTTCCAAGCTTGTTGGTCGTGTAAAATATTCTTGAATTTTATTATAGCCTTTTTCACGTAGTTTAGTTTTGATAAGACTTTTAGACGGTATATACATTCCTAATTTCATTTCAGTCGCGCATTCGCTTTCAGTTTACATAGACTAGAATTTCTATTGTATATATACTATTCTATATATAACTGTTAACGGGATATTTCTCATGTTTATTAGTTTTTTCGAGTCTCCGATATTTTGGCACAATAGTAATGTAAATGACCATGGCAATCTAAAATCATATGTTATGTAAAATACTATCATGTTGACTGACGTACTTTCTCCGTGAAGTGGAGATATTGGTGTTCGGACTAGCGCATGTAATGGGGCTGCTTGCAGGCGGCGCGCGCTCGCGCAAGGCGTCGGAGAGCTCCGGCGCGGGCGCTCGCCAGCGCGCCCGCCGCGCGCGCCGCGACACGGACGACCAGCCGCACCTGCCGCACCTGCCGCACCTGCCGCAGCACGCGCACCACGCGCACCACGCGCACCACGCGCACCACGCGCCGCTCAAATACGACTTCTACGTGGACTTGGGTCAGTCTCCTTGCACTCAGCACTTCAACCACCGCGTAAATATAAAAATACCTCTGTAAGGAATCTGGGTGGAAGAAGGGCGTTGTTGGAGTCCCAGCAAGATCTTCGGGGGCTTGACTTGGCCTCTTGGTCTCTCACCTGCAAGGCGAACCTGCTGAAAGACGGATGAGGCTCGAGCACAGGCTTTCCTATCGGGGCTGGGTATTGTTGCACACGCCCATAGGCCACGGTAACCGCTTCTCATCAGTTGGGCTGCGTGCTTGACTACCGCCTAAATGGTATAAAAATATCTAAAGGAAAGCGGACCATGAGCTATGAGGTAAAAACCTTAGATGCAACCGAGAACAACACCGTGATTATTAATCCTAAATCTGGTGTGAACCTTTCAAATTAAAAACTGTTGTACCAGAACAGACATTCTATACATAAGTAACTAAGGACAATAGTTTCTTTGCTATTGAGCTTATTGTAGCAGCTCGATACCGACCATCTTGATGATGGCAGATGACATCTCAGCCATTTTTGTAAAAGAAACCCTAAAGCCGTCCGCTAACTCATGCGTTTAACGCATGTGAGAACTCGCACTCGTGCAAATCGTATGTATTTTTGCACGAAGTTCGCACTGTATTATTTGCACGAAACAGGCGCCCGCATGCATGCACATGTATGAGGCAGCGGACGGCTTAAACTGTGCTACACCTGTTAATACCCAAAAGCATTTTGTATATTATTTTTAAACTTGTTAAACAGATCCAACGTGGGATTGTCAGACTCGCATTAATGTCTTAACTTCGCGTCTGGCGGACCTGCGCAAGACTTACCATTCGGTTAAGGCGGAGCTGGCAGCCATCGACCGACGACGTAAGAAACTACGACGCAAGGAGAGAGAAGGTTAGACATAATTTTGTTAAGAAACCCAGGTTTGTCTTTTTTTTTTTGGAAGACAAAAATTCGCGCATGTGGAATAGATTATTCTCAAAGATTGAACATTTTGGGAATTGGACATTTTGACACTGTTGGAAATGTTCAGAATTGAACATTTTGACCCTGAATGCTTTGTTGGTCATTATAGTTTTTTTATTATCAATCATAAATCATAATAATGTCGTTCATATATATATTTATATTTCACAGCTGTGAAAGCTGCAAAGGCTGCGTGCTCATGATGAAGAGTGCCCTGAAGCTGTGGCAGACAGCGCCCGTAAACGGAGTTTGTTCGTTTTAGAATAGACATCCGTAGTACACTGTACTGTGTATGCACACTGGGCTAAGTTGCTTCACTATTCTATAGACGTACAAATTTAATTCAGTGTCTATAAGATTATATAACAGTTAGGTTTGTGATGAACTCCAAATTGCATTTACATTACCTACATTTTGTAGTATCATCACGTTGTTTTGCTTGTAAATAAAGAGTAAAATCAATTTATTTTGATAATTATATTATTTGTATCATATTGTATTTGATTCTCATAGTGATGGTAAGTTTTATTAAAATAATATTCTTAGTAAGTAATTAAATGATTTTGTTACCTTGACAATCATTATTTATGTGAATCCCATATTCTTAATGTTCGGTCATTAATCTCTGATCAATGGAGTCCGTCTTGATTTGTGTCGTTAGAATGTTTTGTGTATGGTATATTTTATCAGTACAATATGAATTGTAAACTATAAATAAAGGAGGCTGATTGTTAGAGATGTTAAATGTTGCAAAAGGCAAGATACAATATATTATGTAATATCTTACATGTTTACGTTAATAAACATTACATCGTAAAAATATCACACTTGAATTATTAAAAATCCTGGTAGTCGAATCTCGTTTAAGTCAACTTAAAAAACTTAAAACTTATTGGCTGACTCATGCGTGCTTTGCTATTGTAATGATTCTGTTTACGATGAACGGTGAGCAAACCACTATGGCTAGCGTTACGTCATTGGTGGCAAAAATGTCACGTGCGAGTATTTGATGCAGAACCGATGGCCGGTGGGGCAAAAAGGTTCTTAGAGGAGACCACATAACGGCAAGCGCAGCATAGGAAGGCCTCCCGCAAGGTGGACAAACGACCTAACAAAGAGCGCAGGGACTCGGTGGATGCAGGCCGCTACAGACCGGTCGAAATGGAAGTCGATGGGGGAGTGTCCGTTATGTTAGCGTACACAAGAGCTATATCGAGTTGGTTACTATGCCATTAAACTCTGTGTAAATACTGCCTAATTAGTGTAAAAATAAAAAAACTTCCTCTTTAGTCTAGGAAATAAACACCATTTTCACTGTGTACGCTGGCGTCACGATCAAGCTAGCGTACACATGGCCTTACTCGAAAACCGCTAATTGTACTTATATCAATATAAAAGTAGCTCCTCAATCTAAACACCTGACCTGAGGAGCCACCCGGAACGCGGAATATTTTTGAAAATGTAGTATACTTTGGCAATAATTGTATATAATACCTTCTAAAAAATCCGAGTCCAATACTATTGATATTCAAGAATATACAATAATTTTAATGTGACTCCTCAATCTATACATAAGAGCACAGATTACATAATATTATTCTAATAATTAGTTATAGAGCGTAAATTTCCAAGTTTGTTCTCGTTCATCTGCAATCGGCTATCAGCCATAATCAGATATTTTCTGAGGTTAATTTGGGTTGGGTGCGATTCCATTGAAAGGCACCGTATGTGTTGGTAGAAACTAAATTTTTATATTAGGTTAGTTTCTCTGGTCTAGGTCTAGTATTTGCCATCTTTTTAGGCGAGTTACATCATCTCCTGAAGCTGTTAACTCCATAACAGCTTCTTAGCCAGTTCATTTGTATGTTTGTTTAACCTTTCCCTGTATCTACTACTGTTTTTGCGGATTACTTCCTTTACGGTTGGCATCTCCAGATAATCGTGTATTTCCATGTTTCTGACAAACCAGTGTGCACTTGAAATAGTTCTCAGTGCAATGTTTAGAAATCTTTGGAGGATTTCGATGTTGGAATTGCTTGCACAGCCCCAGAGTTCTATTCCATATGTCCAGATTGGTTGTATGATGGCCTTGTAAACAAGCAATTTGTAACTGAGGGTCAGTCTGGATTGCTGGCCTAGAAGCCAAGATAGCTCTTTGAATTTCAATGTGGCTTCTGTTTTCTTGGCTTTTATATGATAAGCCAGGTAAGTCGTCTGTCCAGATGTAGTCCGAGATATTTCACGCTGTTATTGCTTGGTAACGGTTTGTCTTCCATTTGCACAGGTGGACAGTCGCCCTTTCGCAGTGTAAATGTTACTTGGATTGATTTAGTTGTGCTAGGCTTGATTCTCCACTTCTGCAGCCACACGTTCACCTTATTGAGCTGTTGCTGTAGTTTCAGTGATGCGTTATTCGGGTTCACATCGCGGCATCGCTTGCAAGGCATGCAGTGTCATCTGCATACGTTGCTGTTAAAACATTTTTTGTTTCAGGCAAGTCTGCCGTATATATTGAGTAAAGGACTGGGCCAAGCACTGATCCTTGTGGAACTGAGGAAGTGATGTAATAAAGCCTTGAAAGTTCTTCCTCACACTTTACTTGGAATCTTCTTTGATCTGGGTAAGATTTTAGAATCATATAGAATGAGTTTGGTAGGAGGGTTTTCAGCTTGTACAACAATCCTTTGTGCCAAACTCTATCAAATGCCTGATGAATGTCTATGAATACTGCAGAACAATACTCCTTTTTCTCCAGCGATTGTCTTATTTTGTGAATCACTCGATGTACTTGTTCTACAGTAGCATGTTTGTCCCGGAAGCCAAATTGGTGATCGGGTATAATTCTGTTTTGGTCCAGAACTGGTTTTAGTCTCCGCAGAAAAGTTTTTTCAAAAACCTTAGATATTGTTGGGAGAAGACTTATAGGCCTGTATGAGCTAGGTTCTGTTGGTGGTTTCCCTGGCTTTACAATCATAACTATTTGTGATATCTTCCATAGCTTTGGGTAGTACTGTATTCTAAAAATGGCATTGAATAACATTGTTAAAAATACTATTGCTTTTCTAGGTAGTTTTTTTTAGGATTTCACCCGTTATTAGGTCGAAACCAGGAGCCTTTTTGTTTTCCAGGTAGCTTATTGTGCGCATTAGTTCTTGTGGAGTGACAAGTTTTAGCGGTAGTGATAACTGCTGGTCACTATTGATCATTCTATCCACTTCCTCTTCAAACTCAGTCATGGATGATTGGTTTGGTTTGAAGACTTCGCTTAGGTGTCTAGCGAAAAGTTCAGCTTTTTCACTGCCGCTCCTAGCCCACGGGTCGTTTGTAGATATCCTTATAGGTGGTATATGGTTATGTGGTCTTTTAAAGTTCTTAGTTATTTTCCAGAGTGAGTAATTATCCTTCTTATGAGCCGAGAGTGTACAGAGTTTTTCTTGGAAGGTTGAGTTTTGATTTTCTTTGATTAACTCTTTTAGTTCTCTAGATATTCTGTTGAATTCCGACCTGTCTACATCTGATCGGCTAGTGTGTAATCGCCTTCTTTGTCTCCGTTTTTCTTCCAGCTTGTTGCGTATTTCCAGTGGTATGTTATCTACTTGGTTGGAAGAGCTCAGTGTCGGGGTGGCACGCCACGCAGCAACTTGTATGAGATTCGTGATGTAGAATGTTGCCTTTTTTTTTTTTTTTTTTTTTTTTTTTTTTTTTTTTTTTTTTTTTTACGTGCGGAAATCCCTCATCTATATCTTCTTCTGTCTTGAGCTTAACCTTTAATTCAACCTCATCTTCTAAGTATTCAGCAAATGCATCCCAGTCTGTTTTATAATTATATAGCGCCAGTCTCTGTGCTCTAAGTATAGCCGAAACGCTAAATGTTGCTATGACAGGGGTGTGGTCAGACCCGCCATCAGACGACGATGCCACGTCAAAATACACATCAAACAGTCCCTTCACCATAAAAAAGTCCACTAGGTCGGGTACTCTGTTGACATCTGTTGGCCAATAAGTTGGTTTTCCTGTTCCTAGTGTTATAAGTTTGTGTTTATCGACACATTTTTTCAACTCACGTCCTTTACTGTTTGTTAATCTTGATCCCCAATAAGTATGTTTACAGTTCCAGTCCCCACCACTTATATACCTGTTTCCTAAGCTCTGAAAGTAGCGGTCAAACATGTGTTGTTTCGGTTTATGCTTTGGTGGACAATATACAGCGCTTACATTGATGAGGCCCATGCTTGTATTTATAGTGATGGTAGTGGCCTGCATCCAGTCCTCCCGAAACTCGCTATGGAGGTGGTGTCCGATGTTACTCTTTACAATGACTGCCGATCCTCCATGCGATGTGGTATCGGGATGATTAGTACAATATACGTCATAGTTGTCTATCTTAATATTCTTACGGTCATTTAGGTGGGTTTCAGATATTAGACCAATGTCGAGTTTGTTATGTTTTAACAGTATTTCTAGTTCTTTTTTATTTGGCGTTAGGCCATTGATATTCCAGGTAGCGATACGTAACGACATCATTGTGGAAGTCTACTGATGAGGATCATGATGAGGTTCATCATTGTGCTGAGTTGTGAAATGAGTTGGTCGATTCTTTCAGTCTGTTCCATTATAAGTGCTTCTAGATTGAATTTTTTTTCTTGCCCGAATTCTATTTTTCTCAGATCTGTTCTTTGTGACTCATGGTCAACGTGGTTTTCCGTATTTGTTCTCTGTGACTGTATGGTCAACTTTGTCTTTCCTGTGTATCTGTCGTTCCGTTTGGTCTGTGTTATCTCTCGTGTATGATTTTTGTGTCTCTGTATGGTATGCTACAGCTTTGGTTGAATTTTTGAGAGCTTCACTATAGAGTCCCAAGGATTCTTTTACGCTTGGTAGCCGATGTTTCGGTTGGGTAGTCTTGGAGTGATTGTCAGGCTCAATGATTATCACAACCATGTCATTAGGGGCCTCATTATTTTCAGAGTTCTTAGTCCGCTTTTGCAGAGTGATTCTTGATTTTGGATATGGCTGAAACTTGTTTCCAATTTGCTTTCTTGCTAGGACTTCCCTTTATACCTGGCATCCTTTGTAGCTAGCAGGGTGGCTTCCTGAGCATAGTGTGCATACTGCTGGAGTGTTTTCATTTATTGTGCATGTAGTAGTTTTATGTGCCCCAGCACACTTTACGCATCTGTAAGGTCTCATACAGTTATTTTTGCTGTGCCCATATTGCTGGCACCTTTTGCATTGCACCACTGTCATTTTTCTTATTGGGTCTTCTATAGTGACTTCCTGGTTGTATATGACCTTTATTTCTTTGACAAATTTATTATTATCATGTGGAGCCACATTGACAAAGAATGTATTTAGGGGCTTTCCTTGTTTCCGGGCAGTAACTATTTCTCCTTGTACTTTGTTCCCAGTTTTTTCTACTGCTTCTATAATGGCATCCTTAGGTGTGCTGAAGTGAAGATGTTTAATAACAATCCTCATGCATTTTTGGTGTTTGCGTGTAAATGTGTGACCTATAAGCCCTTTACTTCTTATGTGCTCGATCAAAATCTTATATTTGTCAACCGTGTTAGACGACATTATAAGCTGGTTTTTGGATACGATTTTATAGGTGTAATCATTCTTTTCGATAACTTCTTCGATGAGTTGGGTGAGTTTTGCAAGGTCATCAACACCATACAAAATTATTGGTGGTGGTTTGGGTGTTCTCTTGGCTGTAGCTTCTCCTACTTCCACGTCTAACAAAGCAAAGCTATTGTTTGTCTCTATATTCGAAGAGGTATTTTGTTCAGAAGTATTTATTCCTCGGTGTTTGTTAATGGTTGCCTCTCGTCGCTGTGTCCTTTTGGCTTGATGACTTCTTGAGTCTTTTTCTTCAGGAGACCAATTTCTTTTTTGATTTGGCACTCGTTGCCAGGGCACACTAGGGTTGTATACATTTTGTTCACTTTCTGATAGCTGTAGGTCATCAATGTGTTTCTGACCCATTTCACTGAGTGACGCTGATCGCTGGCGATGGAATAGGCCTGGATGGAAGATTTGTTGAGTCAAGGTTTTCTTTGGTTTTTCCGGTAAAGTAGTAGTGGGTTGCAATCCTTTGCCCCCCCCCCCCAGAATACGTGGGGCAGCCCGAGTTGTGCTCAGGGAGGGATTCTCCGGCTCCGCTGGTACCCTCCTGGGGTAGATTCTCTTTAAGTCTTGCTTCCATAGTTGTGTAATTTTGGGTTGTCTTCCCTTTGCCAGATGGTTCGGTTATGGCGCCGAAGATTCGCCTGCGCCCTTCATACTTAGCTACTGCTGTCACGAGTTAGATGTTAAGTGCGGTGCTCGTTGCTGACTGCATCATTGCCCGGGGGGAACGACCCACAGAGTTGAAAGAGTGGGCCCATCACTAGTCCGCGTCGGCAGTCTAGAGATGGCGTGGACGTGTATGAAGCACTTGTTGGTGCGCGCCTAATAGCCTAGCTCCGCATACCTAGGCGTACGCTACCGGCAGACTTAGTATTTTATAGGTGCGTGTTCCTGGCAAAATGAACAAGCCCCACTAATGCCTACACCAACCCCCTCCCCCCCCCCCCAAGAATAATAAGACAATTCTTATATTCAATGCCAAAAACATTTAGTAGAAAGTGTGTTTCAATTTGTAGTGTTTATGGCGAAAGGTAAAACTGAGTGTTTTACTTTACGCATTTGATTTGGCTCCTCAATCCTGACATTCTGCATAATAGATCTTTTATGTACTGACTTTAGGTACCTGAGATCACAATGAAATGAAATCTTGACACCAATAATTAGTATAAATGTCTACTAAATAAATATGCACAGATCAACATTGTATATAATTATGCGGAATCTGAAAAATACATTTTTCGATATGTATGTATTAATTTTTTTTATTTTTTTTTATTTAGGTTCACTAAACTGGACACACACAATACATAATAATGGGCTTTGTTGGAATATGAGTAGATTTATTCTGGCAACACTGAACCTTTAACTGTTGGTTCTGCACTGCGAGTGTGATGATGTCATGTTTTTGATTATGAATGTTAAATCTGTTAAAATCATTGAGAAAGAGTAATAAAACACTTTTAAATTGAAGAAATCTTTATTATATAATAACATGGTAGCTGAGAGTGGTTGTATTTTGTAAAAATTGTTTGGAGATTGCGAAGAAAATTTTGTTTAAAAAATATGGCGGAACAGAAGACCGTGCCCGAAACAAAGGCCGAAACAAATTGCCCAGAGGAACTAGGACGTATACCAATATTTGATGGTAAAGAATATGAGTGTTGGAAAATACGTTTAAATGTTGTACTTTCATTGAAAAAATGCAAAGACGTTGTCACGAGAAAAAAATTGAGGTCGGATGGTGACGAGTGGGACGAGAAGGATCTAAGGGCGGTGAACATAATTTATAGCGCTATATCGAACAACCAACTACAATTCATTAGAGAAGAAACAACGGCATACGATATAATTAAAAAATTTGACGAAATGTATTTGAAACAATCTACAGCGTTACAGATATGTATAAGAAACAAACTGGAAAAATTAAGGTTAAAAGATTTTGAAAATTCAGATAATTTTTTCATTCAATTTGAAAAATCAATAAACGAATTGAAGAGTGCAGGAGCTAATATCACAGAAAAAGAAAAATTAAGTTATATGATAAAAATGTTACCAAGTTCACTAAGTTACATAGGAGATTTAATTGATGTTTTGCAAGATAATGAACAGACTGTCGAGTATGTGAAAAGTAAAATTAAAATGGCCGAGATAAAAGAAAAAGAAGAAGGATTTAAAACAAATACAAATGTATTCAAGACGGAAAGGAAACAAGGAAAGACATGCTACAGGTGTGGAGGTTATGGACATCTTATAGCGCAGTGTACTAATAAATCAAACAATTCATGGAGACAGAGAGGTGCACAACAGCCAGGAGGTGGATCACAGCCAGGTGGATCACAGCCAGGAGGTGGAATGCAAGGTGGTGGATTTTCTCAGCAACAGCAGTATAGACAATCTCGTGGTGGTTATAATAGGGGTCGTGGTGCGAGTCAGCAGCGAGGAAATTGGCACCAACAGAGACATTTTCAAGGACAGAGTGGTGGTAAATCGAGTGGTTTCTACACGGAGGTGAAAACTTCAAACGAATCGGACATTGAGGTAAATTCTTGTGATTCTAAGATAGATTGGTTACTTGATAGTGGATGCTCTGACCACATAATTAATAATGATTCATATTTTTATGAGTGTGTTGATCTCAAACAACCCGTTAATGTTAAAGTGGGTGACGGGAGAATTCTTAAAGCAACTAAAGTAGGTACTGTATTACACGAATTCAAAGTAAATGGTGAATATGTTACAAATAAGATGTCTAATGTATTTTTTGTAAAAGAGATGGATAAAAATCTAATAAGCTATGGTAAAGTTACTAATAAAAATAAAATTGTGTCATTCGGAAATACTTCTAAAATATATGATTGTAACAGAGATTTAGTGGCAGTAGCATATAAAGTTAATGATATGTATCACATGACAAGTGAAATTGTTTATCCAGAAGTTAATGTATCTAGGAAGTGTAATATGACATCAAAAGAGAAATTGCACAGGACGTTAGGCCATGTTAATTTTAATTATTTAAAAACTATGTGTAATAAACAAATCCTGGATGGTTTACCAAAAGATATAGAATCTGAATATATGAAGTGTGGCATATGTGTAGAAAATAAAATGCATAATTTACCTTTTGAGAATGACAGAACTAGGGCAAAAGAAATATTGGAAATTATTCATACAGATTTAAATGGTCCGCATCAAACTACAGGTTTAAATGGTGAGAAATATTTTTTATCTTTTATAGACGATTATAGTAAGGTAGCAAAAGTGTTTGTAATAAATACGAAAGATGAAGTGTGTGAATGTTTTATTGACTATGTGAATTCAGTTGAAAGTAAGACTGGAAAGAGAGTGAAAAGATTGCGATGTGACAATGGTAGAGAATATATTAACAAGGATATATTTAGATTTGCTAGAGAAAAGGGAATCTACATTGAACCATGTCCACCATATGTTCACGAATTAAATGGTACAGCAGAAAAATATAACAGGGATATAATGGATATGGCAAGGTGTTTAATGGCAGAAGCTAATGTACATAGGAGATTCTGGCCTGAAGTTATTAAAACAGCAGCTTATTTGAAAAACAGGATTATTACTAATACTGTTGAAAGGAATAAAACACCTTTTGAAATAATGTTTGGTGAGAAACCAAGTGTGAAACATCTAAAACTGTATGGAAGTAAAGTTTATGTTAGAGTGCCTGAGGTGAAAAGAAACTCAAAATGGGATCGAAAAGCAAAGTTAGGAATTTTATTGGGATATGAAAGTGTAGGGTACAGAGTTTTGATAAATAATAAAATAATAGTAGCGAGGCATGTTGATATTGTGGAAGAAGGTACGGATGTTATAGGATTGGAAGAGGTACGAGAAGAAGAGAAAGATTTGCATTTTGTTGTTGAGAATGTGAATGATCAAAGTGAATGCGACAGTATTGTGCAAGGTGAAAATGAAAATTTTGGTGAGAACTTTGAAAATCAAAATGAAAACATGGAGATAAGAAAGTCTACTAGAGAGAGACGAAAACCTGTAAAATTAAGGGATGAAAATTTTGTATATAATAACATTGTATATGTAAACTATGTGAATGCTGAAAGTCCAGTAAGCTATGAAGATGCTATGAATAGTGATGAATCAGGTAAATGGAAGTGTGCTATGGATAAAGAAATGAATAGTTTAGTTAAAAATGAAACATGGGAATTATGTGAAAAACCGGTAGGTAAAAAGACTTTAGATTTGAAATGGGTATACACTAAAAAGGCAGATGATGTGTACAAGGCTAGGATTGTGGTTAGAGGATATCAACAGAATGATTTAATTGATGATATTTATTCACCAGTGGCTAGAATGCAGACATTAAAAATTTTATTATCTTATTGTTGTCTTAATAATATGTTTATTAGACAGTTGGATGTAGAAACAGCATTTTTAAACGGACATGTCAAATCAGAGGTGTATGTCAAACAACCACAAGGTTATGAAGATGGTACCAATAGAGCATTGAAACTAGTTAAAGCACTGTACGGACTAAGAGAAAGCCCAAGAGCGTGGTATGAGTGTTTTGATAAATATTTGAAAGATTTAAACTTTATAAGAAGTGAAAATGATTGCTGCTTATATACACTAAATGATAAAAATAATAAAAACAATGCCTATATAATATTATTTGTCGATGACATTTTGATTTGTTGCAAGGATAAGGTAAAGTTAAGTTATATTAAGAATTTATTATTTAAGAGGTTCCAAATGAAAGATTTAGGTGAAATAAACACATACTTAGGTATTGATATAAACTATAACCAGAATGAAGGGAAAATGACTTTAAGTCAAAGTGATTACATTTTGTCATTAGCTAAGAAATACAATATTGAAAATTCTAAATTGTACTCTACTCCAATGGAACTAAATTTAAAATTGTGTCAAGCAAACTCTTGTAATGATAACATCAAGTATAGAAATTTGATAGGAGCACTTTTGTATATAAGTTCTGGAACTAGACCTGATATAAGTTTCTGTGTTAACTACTTAAGCAGATTTCAGAATTGTTATGATAACACACATTATAAATATGCTCTGAGAGTTTTAAAGTATCTGTATCTGACTAAAGATTTAAAATTAACTTTTTCTAAACATTTAAATTCTGAAATTTTAGAATGTTATGTAGATGCCGATTGGGCAGGTGATATAACAGACAGGAAGTCAACTACTGGATATATCATTAAAATGTATGGAAATGTAATTTTTTGGAAGTCAAAGAAACAAAACGGTGTAGCTAGATCGTCAACTGCAGCTGAATATGTTGCTTTGTCTGATTGTGTAAATGAGTTGAGATTAGTGAAGGATATTTTAAAGGATTTTGACATTGAGATTTGTAAACCAATAAAAATATATGAGGATAATTCTGGTGCGATAAATATTGCTAAGTTTGGCAATTTTACAAAAAATTCAAAGTATATTGAAACACATTATCATTTTGTTAATGAAAATTATATTAATAAAGTAATAGATATTGTAAAAGTTAGTTCAGAGAATAATGTTGCAGACATTTTGACTAAAGCCTTGGGTCGTTGTAAATTTGAGAAATTCAGAAGTTTGTTAAATGTTATATAATTGTATTTGATTGTCAGAATAAATTTAAGGAGGTGTGTTGGAATATGAGTAGATTTATTCTGGCAACACTGAACCTTTAACTGTTGGTTCTGCACTGCGAGTGTGATAATGTCATGTTTTTGATTATGAATGTTAAATCTGTTAAAATCATTGAGAAAGAGTAATAAAACACTTTTAAATTGAAGAAATCTTTATTATATAATAACAGGCTTAACATGCGAAATTTTTAGTGTAGGTTAGTGTCTGTCCTTCTAGAAGGGAACACTGCATGCACAACTAAATAAAGTTAGGGGTAAAAAAAATATTTAAAAAAAACTTCGAGAAATCCGTATAAATAGCGTGTACTTCTTGTCTTATTTTCTACTGCTTCGTTAATACTACAAACATAATCCATCAGGTTGGATATGGTTGATCTGCCTGGCAAAAACCCGTGCTGATTGATGTTGACCATTGGCTTTAGGTGATAATAATTTTTTACTTGGAACAGCTTTTCAAACACCTTCCCTATAGCGGATAAGATTGAGATTGGTCTATAGTTTGACACATCACTTTGGTCTCCTTTTTTATGAATCGGAGTGATGTTTGCGACCTTCCATTTAGAGGGGAAAATGGTTGATCTGCCTGGCAAAAACCCGTGCTGATTGATGTTGATCATTAGCTTTAGGTGATAATAAATTTTTACTTGGAACAGCTTTTCAAACACCTTCCCCATAGCGGATAAGATTGAGATTGGTCTATAGTTTGACACATCACTTTGGTCTCCTTTTTTATGAATCGGAGTGATGTTTGCGACTTTCCATTTAGAGGGGAAAATGCCGTCAAAGAGAGACTTGTTAAAATTAAAACTTGTTATTTTCCTCAAGTGGTGTTAATGTACCCACTAGCTGCTTATCTACATATTATACTGAATGGAAATATTCCGAGAAAAGATCACTGACACTTTGCCCGCCCTGAGCAGTCTTACCATTGTAGAACATTTCATCTGGAATCCCACTGCTGTTCAATCTCAACGATTTGATGAAAGTCCAAAAATAGTTGGGATCCTTTTTAATTAGTTGTTTAGAATCATTTTTGAATTTATTAATGCATTCTTGGACCATTACTTTTCAATTTGCTATTAAAGGGTGTCCGTATGGATTGAGAAGCCACTTTTCGTATCATAATGAATTTATATATATATACCTATTTAGTATATAGTAAGTTTTAAAAAATGTAGGAAGGATCCTCGATACAGAGCGAGACACTGATTGACAAGCAAGAGTTTCGACTCCGTTGCGATGAGCGACCGTAGTGCGCGCGAGTGAGAAAGTGGCGCGTGGCGTAGCCTACCTAGCCTACCGTCACGTCTTAGTAGAAGCAGGGGGGGGTCACTCCGCCGATCTGCGAGAAATTATAAGTACATGCCGGCGGCAGCCGCGGGGCTGCTTATTCAGTGGTTGCCCCTTATATATATATAATAATCTATGGTTGCCTCGCCGTGAACCGCAACACTCGTACGCGTGTCTCCCGCATACCAACGTCGCAAGCGCATATTGTATACGATGTATAAAATAAGGGCAACGAAATATTGCATTGCTGCGGGTGGCAGAAACAATGACCAAAATTCGGATTACACGTTTTTAATAGATGAAATTTCAAATTATTTAATAGATGAAATTTCAAATTATTTAATAGGTGAAATTTCAAGATTAGTTGCAGGCTTAGAGACTAATCTATTTACTAGATACAAAGCATTCAACAACCAATCTAGCTTTTATGGCAGCTTAAAAATGCCACCAAAAGATTTTATAAGGTATGTACAAAATTTAGAAACCACTTTCATGGAAAATTTTGAAAATTGTGTTCAAAGTAATCCAGGGAGCAAACTTATAGAACTTTTTAGAAATATACCTCCACAATCACCATGTAAATGTTTCCCAGTGGAATATTTATTAAAATTGTTTTGTAGGTTTCGCATATATGCAACAACCGACAATTTAAAGACGGTAAAAAAGTATATAAAAGTAAGGCATTTGTAGTTAAGTAAGCAATAAATACAGGTCACGCCCGCGTTACCTTTAGTATTTACTTACGTAAACCAATAAAAAGTAATCAGTACCTAAGTATATATAGTTTTTTTTTTTAATGAATGAATCTCTTTTTGTGCTCTACTGTGAAAAAGTGACGGGTGTCGTTATGTCTAGCAACGAGAGTTGCCAAGCAATAAGCATAGTTGTGCTAGACGGGTACCATACTCTGACATAGCGCCACAGAATAGATAATAGTGCAAAGCTACCCTATCTTCGGCAAGGTGCGGGGTAATGTCGACCTTCGCGCCGGGCAATAGAACTCAATGACGGCGCGGCTGGCGTGCGGTCCGTTGCTAATAATAATTAATAGGCACGTAAAAAGGCGGCATTCGTGAACATCAAAACAGAGGGTCTTCTGTACTTGTACTATTATTTATTCAGTGGTAGAAGTGTACCCGTAGATACATTTAGGCACATATTGCTTGCGATACTGTGGTACCTACCTTTTTAAACTTACTCCGCTTTCGACAAGAAGACATTGTTGATCATCTTGATGATTACTTAATGCGTGGATGGGACAAGGACATTAGAAGACGTTTACTTCATTGAATTTCTTTATTAAAATTACACACAGCCTATAATGTAACAACGTAGAAAACGGAAGGGAAGCCATGATAGATTATGGCCACTGTGTTGCCATCTCAACTATTGCCATATAAAAATGCCATTCTAACATCCCCCCTCAAGGATAAGTTTTTAAACTTAGACTTGAACTGAACAGTTTTTTTCGGGTAATTTAACTTTACGTTTGGCAACACTGAGACCTTACATATTTCTTGGTACATTTATAAAAAAAAAAACGTATACTGGCAACATTATTCTAACGTCAAGCGTAGTTGTCAAAATGAAATGTCATAAGAAACGTCAAAAGAATTTCTAACCTAAAAGAAATGAATTGCAAATTAACTCTAACAAAAAAACAAAGTAATGTCACTGAAAACACAAATAACTTGTTACACTGCTATTGAAAGGAACATAAATCTACACTTTTATGTATAAAGTTGTGTCTTAACAGAAGAGAAAACCACTACAACATAAGTTTCTCATCCCTACATTGAAAGTTTAAAAAAAAGAATTTAAATTAATTATCCTAACACATTTAAATCAATTATCCTAACACATTGTTTGAAGTTTTATCAATTAACTTATAAAATCTTAAGTTTTAGCACAAAATAATTATGTTTTACATTGTCTAAAGATTTGGTGAAAATGTCAGCAATGTTTTCATTTGTAGGCACGTATGAGACTGAAATTAACCTTTTATTGATGTAATCTTTAATGAAATTGTATTTAATATCCATATGTTTGGTGCGCTTGCTATTTTCACAACACTCTATCATTTTAATAGCGCTTTGGTTGTCAATCAACACATATGACTCAATGACCTCATGAGTGAAATCTTTTACAATACCTTGTAGATATAGAAGCTCTGCAGTAGTCATGGATGCTGCCACGAACTCGGCCTCTGCTGATGACAATGCTACAGTTGATTGTTTCTTAGAGAACCAGGAAATTAAGTTATTACAGTGAAAGATAGCACTGCCACTTACACTTTTGCGGTCTGACAAGTCTGATCCCCAATCAGCATCGCTGTATGCAATAAGTTGACTTGATACATTGCTCCTAGTGTATGTGAGACACTTACCTGAGGTTTCTTTTAAATATCGCAGAACACGTTTAGCCGCTGTCCACAGTGATTGTGTTGGCTTGTCTAAATACTTACTTAGATATGATGTAGTGAAAGCTATATCCGGTCTTGAGGTATTTGCTAGGTAAATCAGTGATCCAATCAGTTCACGGTATGGTACATTGTTTATTATTTCTTCTCCAGTTTCAGTATTTCCTTTTTCCATTGGCGTTTTTGCTCCTTTACACTCTCCCATACCAAACTTTTCTAGGATTTTATTGATCATCTTTTCTTGTCTTATTAGTATTTTGTCCCCTTCTCTCAATATTTCCATTCCTAAGTATTCTTTAATTTCACCTAAGTTTCTGATCCTGAATTCTTCTTTTAGCTTTTGAATAATATGTTTGCAATTTCCCATAATGATAATGTCGTCAATCCAAACTAATAACCAAGTGTCATCATTGTAGTATAAGCAATAGTCATAATCGGATTGTTTTAAGCCTTGTTTGATTAAAGTTTTATGTAGTAGTTCGTTCCAGCACTTTGGCGCTTCTCTTAATCCGTATAATGCCTTCCTAAGTTTCAAAACCTTTCCTTTTGTAACTTTTACTCCTTCTGGTGGCTTTATGTAGATTTCTTCAGATAAATGACCATTTAAGAATGCTGTTGGAACATCAAGTTGTTTTATGGAAAGACCTTTTTGTACTGCTTGGCTAAACATTAATCTGACCGTTGACATTCTTGCAACTGGTGAATAAACATTATATTTGCTGTCTACTTGAAAACCTTTAGCGACCAATCTTGCTTTTTTCTTTCCGTCTTGTTTAGTTTTGAAAACCCATTTTGTGTCAATGGCCCTCTTGTCATTAGGTAAGGTAGCTTCTTCCCAAGTATTTAGTTCTTGTAGCGAGTTGATTTCATCACTTATTGCTTTCTTCCAGCCTTCTTCTTTCACTGCTTCTACGAATGTTTGCGGTTCCATTAGTAAACAGTATGCTATATCTAAACTCTCATCATCATTTGTCACATAATCTATGAGATATGCCGGTGGTCTTCTTTCTCTGTTGTTTCTAGTTTGTGTTACGTTCTGGTTGTCCCTTTCTTCATTTTCTTCTTCTACTATTTCATTTCTAGATTCTTGATTTTGTATTTCTTCCGCACTATCCGTTTTTCTTGTTTCTTCTCTTTCTTTCTCTTTTTCTGGCAGTGTCTCTTCTTCATATTGAATTCTGTAGGTATTACTTTCTATTTCTGATTTTTGCTTGTAGTAGACATCATTTTCATTAAATCTAACATCACGAGAGATTACTATTTCATTAGTTTCAGAATTCCATAATCGATAGCCACTCCGTGCATATCCAACAAATCTCATTACCTTTGCTCTATCTTCAAATTTTTGTCCTTTTGGTAAAGTTACTGCCCAAGCTCTGCATCCAAATACTCTTAGTTGTGACAATTCTAACTTGCTGTGCATTATTTTCTCTGGTATGCGAAATCCTATGGCCGAAGATGGGCATCTGTTTAGTTGATATGCCGAGCATGTAACTGCTTCACCCCACAAGTACTTCGGTAAGTTTGATGCTATTAGTTGAGTTCTAGCTTTATTATATAGTGTCCGATTCATTCTTTCAGCTTTTCCATTACTTTGAGGAGAGTATGGTTGGGTATATTGCATTATGATTCCTTTTTCTTTACTGTAAGCATCTATTTTCCTGTTTTTAAACTCACCTCCATTATCACATCTTACGTTTGACACTTTTATCCCTTTTTGGTTTTCTAATTGATTTATGTATTGTATTAATCGATCAGTAGCTTCAGACTTATTATGTAAAAGATATACTGTTACGAAATGAGAGTAGTCGTCTAGTATGACTTGATAATACAACTCACCATTGATGTTTGGAATGTTCACAGGTCCTGCAACATCGGTGTGCAAAAGTTCTCCAACTCTACTTGACTGTGCTCTCTGTATACATGTAAATGGTAAACGGGTAGAAGTACCCCTGACACATGACTCACAAGTTTCTTTACTTACAGGTAATCCCATGGTGTGCAGACTCCGACGGTTCACATGTCCGAGACGAAGATGCCACAAGTTGCTGTTATCAGCATTCATGTTACCTGAAATTTCTATTTTTACGTGTGCCTTTAGAATATATAGTTTACCTATGTTTTCCCCTGTAATAGCTTTATTTGTGTTGTGTTTTTTGATTATTACTCTATTTTCATTAAAGATTACATTATGATTTTGTGCTATTTTCTTCACTGAAAGTAGATTAAATGTTAAACCTTTTACAATTAGTGCCTCAAATTGAATACTGTTACCATTCATTAATAATCTTATGAAACCTTTCTTATTTGTAGTAATGAATTGACCATTAGCAGTAAATATTTTCTTTTCTGGAATGCTAGTGATATTTGTCATATATTTCTCATAACAATCTCTAATTAAATGGTCAGTACAACCTGAATCTACAACAAAATCTATTGATAAGTCACCATAGCAATTGTTACAAAATTGTTCCTGTTCCTGCTCACAAAAATAAAATGTATAGTCATCACCTGGAAAGTTGTCTTTCGCTGAATGTACCTGTCTTCTATCATATTGATTTCCACCTCTTCTTCCACCGAATCTCCCACGATAACCACGTCCTTGACCTCCGTTTTGGTTTATTTCATGTCCTTGCTTATCTCCTTGTTCTTGTGTACCTCCTCGTCCATATCCTGTTCTATAGTTTCTCCTTCCTCGAGTCGATCGTCCTCTGCCTGTGTGACATTGACTGGCTATATGTCCCGGCTTGTTGCAACGGTAACATAGGAATGACTGTTCCTCTGTAGTTCCTCTAGATTTAATTTTTAGTTCCTCGTCTAGCAGCCTCGCCTTCACAAAGTCGAGTTTCACTTCAGTTATTGTCTCTATTGCCGTAATGACTGTGTCATAAGTCGTTGGTAGTCCTGTCAGTAAGTAGCATATCTTGTCTGTTTCATCGACTTTATCATTTGCTGATTCGAGTTCTCTTATTATTCCGTCAAATTTTGCGAAGTATTCTTCTAGATTTTGTTCTTCATATTTGATGTTTGTCAATTTTCTTCTTAGATAGATCTTCGAAACTATTGACTGTCTCTGAAAAGTGTTCGATAGTTTTTGTAACATTTCCTTTGTAGTCTTGCATTCCTTTACTATATTGAGGTGTTTGTCGGTCAAGCATTGAACAATGATATTCTTTGCTTTGGCTTCTTCCTGTACTTTTATCTTCGTATCATCACTTTCGAGTACATGATTGAGCGATTTTTCCGCTAGTAAACATTTCACCCTGTACAACCAATTATCATAACTCGTGTTTTGCAAAATTGGAAACGGTGAAGCCGACGCCATGTTGTAGCGTGCTTTTGATAGTCTTCAACTATATTTTTTTTTTTTTTTTTTTTTCCACGCTCTTTTCTTTCTTCATCCATATGCCCATAACCTCTTGATGATTACTTAATGCGTGGATGGGACAAGGACATTAGAAGACGTTTACTTCATTGAATTTCTTTATTAAAATTACACACAGCCTATAATGTAACAACGTAGAAAACGGAAGGGAAGCCATGATAGATTATGGCCACTGTGTTGCCATCTCAACTATTGCCATATAAAAATGCCATTCTAACAGATCAGTGTGACTCTCTTTACAGAAATGACCTCGCAGTATGCCGTAGATGAGTAGATTAGAGGCAAATCTATTGACCGAAGCATCTCAATCGAGGAGTCAGCTAAAATATGGCATATCACCCATATCACTCGTTTTTATGTACCGACTCATAAATGATGAAGAAATTACACTATAATTGAATTTATGTTTTTTTTTTGAAAAATTACGAGTCGTATAAGTATATTATGATCTGAGGAGCCATATATAATGTAACTTTTGTAATTTTAACAATATCGATCTCAGATTATGCCTACCAACTACTCACAAATGCTACAAAATCATACAAAATTTTGACAAATATTCATCTATCATGTTCCTAGTTCTGAAGTGGCTCATCAATCCAAACATTTGCATTGAGGTGCCACTTTTATGTTCTTATATCTTTTGGAGTATTATACTACTAATTCGAGGATCATCAGTCCTACTAAAAATTTAAAACTTACTACTTAATAAGTTAATTAAGATACGAAAAGTTGCTCCTCAAGCCAAACGGACATAATTGCTTGTGTTAGAAGTGGGTTCACGTCGGTATTGTAATGGTCAGGATTCTGACCCAATCGTAAGGGCGACTCCTTAACCACTGAGCTACCTTTTTTTTTTTTTTTTTTTTTTTTTTTTATCGTGCGGAAATCCCTTCGGATACCCCCCGCGTGCCAGCGGGGGCGGTTATGTCGGGCTTGAACCGACTAAAACCGCACGCCGTCTCGGGTCTACAGACGCCGGGGTGTAAGGTTGCCCATAGAGCATATCCCTCGCACCCCAACTGACCCTGGGCCATCTCCGGTTTCGAGATGGCCCCCTCGGGTTTGGGAACCACGGTGTCCCCGTCTTGCCCCGGTTTGGGGGAGGGGCGCTAGTCGCCCCACCGTCCCGGCCTGCTTCTGCTGGGGTGACAGGTGGCCTCACCCGCCACCCCCAGGCCTGCGCTCATGGAGGACGGAGGTCGTTAAGCGACCTCCGGCGCCTGAGTTGCCTGCGACGCGCGGCGAGCAAGTTGCGGGCTCGGCGGACCGGGAGAGTTCTAAGTCTCTCCCGGGCGCGCTCCGCCACCTCCTTCGCGAGCATTACATGCTCGCAGAAGGAGGCGGCGGCGGCCCACGCGCTCGCGCTCCGCACCATTGCCGCAATCATGCTGCCGAGCGAGAGGACTCCCACCCCGATGGCTGCCACGAGGTCACGCCTCGGCGCCTCCCACGCCGGGCAGTCCGCCAGCGTGTGCAGCCCTGAGTCCTCGCTCGCGTCGCAGTGATGATACTCAGGCGTTGGCTCCTTCCTGATCCGATGCAGGTGGTCCCCGAAGCACCCCTTCCCTGAGATCACCTGCGTCAGTCGGTAGGAGAGGCTTCCGTGTCGCCTCTCCAGCCAATCCTCCATGATGGGCCTTACCGCCGCTATTGCAACCACTGAGCTACCTAGTATTATGGGATGCCTGGCGAATGTGACACAAATAATATAATTCCATAGTTTTATACGAGATATTTTTAAATGCACATCTGTATAATTTTTCAGCACACTAGTTAACTCCACTAATTAACGGAATGCATAACAGAAAAAATAATGCTGTGCAAAAAAACCAATTGATTAACTAAACATGTCCTACAAAAAAAAAACAAAAATCACACAAGACGAAGTTACCTTTTTTATCGAATTCACATCAAAAATGTGATTCGTACATCGGATATGACTTTTAAAACAAAAATTCGATTTTTTTATCAAAAATACTAACTTGCACTCTAAATTGTAACAATCTTATAACGGAATTTCTAAAACTGATATCTAAAGGCGCACCCACGCCGCGGGAGCGAGCGAAGCGAGCTCGTGGACAACGCGCGCACCGACACGGATACGTAAAGGTTAGGTTCGTGTTAGGTCACTTTTTTTTTTTTTTTTTTTACGTGAGGAATGCTATTAGGCATGCTACCTCCGATATGGGGGGTATCTGGAGGCCGTATGTGGGACTCACCTCTTCGGGGCATACCCACTAAACCTCACGATGTCCACTTCATCGCCTTCAGGTCAGATCACAGGATAGGCAGGCGTTTGCTCACTGCGATCCGGCCGGCGTTGCCCAACGAGCGGGCTCGACTCCCAGGGGTTGGGCCAGTGCCCTTCCCCTGTAACGTCACATGTTAGCGCCCCCTGAACACTAGGGGCGCCACATCGCGGGGCCATTATTAGGTCGGTGGATCCCCCGATCCTCCTTCCAAGGCCAGGCGGCTGGCGTACTGCATACGCCGCCGCCCCGACGCCGTGGGCCGGCGAGGAGGAAGCGTCAAACCGCTACGCTCCCTCTCTCTGAGCGTCTCTCGTTTAGCCGTCATGACTGTCTCAGCGAATGAGACGACGGCGGCCCAGCCCTCTTCGCTGTCGACCATGGCGCGAACCACGGCCGGCAGCGAGAGGTCTTGTCCTATCTTACCTACTAGAGCCGAACGCTCCCCGCTCCAAGCCATGCACACGACGTGCGTATGCTCCGCTGTGTCCACAGCTCCACCGCTACAGTGGCGACACGTAGGCTCCGGCTCAAAGCCGACCACCTCCCACAAGTACTTCCCGAAGCAACCGTGCCCCGTTAGAAGTTGTGTAAGGTGGAACGTTAGAGTCCCGTGCCGCCTTCCGACGTAGAATTCGTCGCAGAATGGGTTGGATGGCCGAAACCAGTTCCTTCCCCTCCGCTGACCCACTCCGACGCAGTGGGATACAGTCGCCATTTATGAATGGGCCGTATCCATCGCCTCCTCTGTCTGCGAGAGATCGACAGACTGCGAGGGCGCCACGGGGCCACCCTTCGCCGCCTGCCGTCCCTGGGGTTGCTTACCCCGCTTCTGGTCACCCGCTGCGCAGTCTTTGCTGCCCAGCCGGTGACCAGATGCCTTGCCCTCTGCCGCGCAGAGCGGACAGTGGGGTTTGGCAGTGCATGCTGCTGCCTTATGGCCAGGCTGCCCGCAGCTGAAACTCAGTCCGCTACGGTCGATGCCCACAGTGCACTTAACTCCTATATGGCCCGGTTCCAGACAGCGGAAGCACCGCTGCTGTCTGGGCTCTAAAAGTGTAGGTCGGACGACCGACCACCCCACCAAAATTCGGCGACCATCGGTCACCCTTTGGGCTGCGGCGGTAGGGCACTTAAGCCAAACCGACCCCAGCCCACCAGTTGGGCGATTGATCTCGCCAACCTTTACGGCCTCTACGGCACACCCTCCCTCGGCTGCAATGGCCGATGCCACTTTCTCCTTAGTGGCCGCATCATCCAGGCCGGAGATGCACAGTTCTGCGCATTTCTCCGGTCGGGACACGCGGACCACGTCGCCCAAAACTTTTTTGAGCTCGGTGGCTAGCCCGTTCGCCTTTTCAGCGTTACCGGCGCCAGCCACCTCGAGGATCCGTGCCCCCGTCGCCGCCTTGCGGAAGCGGACGCCATGGATCCCTAGGCCTTTGAGATCGATGGAATTTGCTGCCTCCGCAAGGACGGCCGCATAGGTTGCGCCCTGCTCCACCGCGCTAGGCTGCAGGGTGATGACCACTGCTGCCGAACGCGGAGGGCGGAGTTTAGGGCTCTTCTTTTTTGGGGCCACAGCTGGAGCGGGTTTCGCTGCCGGCTTAGTGGGGCCCCGCTTCGCTACCACAGTCCATCCCTCATCCATCGACGAAGGGGAAGGTGGCAGCGGGCGAGGTTGGTGAGCGGCAGCTGCCTGTTTGGCAGCAGCGCTCTTCCTCGCTTGCCGCTTTTTTTTTTATTATCGCTTGGGGCAGTCTCCGAGGTTGGAGGCAACCTCGAAGATTGTGCCTGCTCAGGCAGGGACGCCGCGGGTTTGGCCACCTTAGGTGGTGCCTGCTTAGGCGTAGACGCCTCAGGTGTGGCCACCACAGGTGTCGCCCCGCGTGCGGCCTTGGCCTTGGACTTAGCCTTGGGCTTAGACGCGGGGGGTGCGGTGGGCGCAGACGTGGGGAGCGCTGGCTCTTCGATGCCTATGGCCGAAGAGGACGCGGAGGCAGCAGCGGCAACATTCCGTATGTCCGCCTGAAGCGGAGGACGGAGCCGTTTTTCGGGCAACAGGCGGTCCTGTATCCCCTCGAGCCGCGCGTCGACCATAAACGCGATCTCGTCGCGGCTCATAGTGAGGGGAGCCGATTCCGCCCGCTCCCTCAAAACCCCTATCTCGACTCGGAGGGTGGCCAGCTCGGCCTGAAGCCTGGCCACCTCGTCCGTCTCTGTGCGAGACCTCAACTCGCGGGCGTACTCCAAGATAGAGCTTGCCGCGAGATTGAGGTCCCGCACATATTGACCCTTCAAACGGGACGACTTCTTCGCCACCGTCTAAACGGTCCCTACTGCAGCCTCTATGGCTTGCGTCAACTCCTCAGCCCGAAGGTGAGCAGATGACACGGTCGCCTCGTTGTGCGGTTTCAAAAGAAATGACTCCTTCTGTTGCCGCAGCTCCTCCGCCAGTTCCTCCTCCGCCCGAAGTTGGAGCTCACGCTCCTTGGCCAGGTTGAGCTCGGCCTTGGCTTTCGCAAGGCCGACACTGGCCTGTGGTCGGGGGACGACCACGCAATTTTTTGCCACCGGCCTCAGCGGCAGCCACACGGTCTCCCGACTCGGAGCAGTCCCCGTCCGATGCAGAGTTTGCGCGTTTCCGCCAAAGTCTGCCCGGGGAGGACGGCCGCGAGTCGACAGACGCCACCGTGCCAACGCTGGTATCGGTGGACGACTCGGAAAGAGTTTGCGTCCTAGATCCTAGACGAGGCAGTAGGACGCGCGCCTCCTTGCAAACCCCTGGGAGGGAGGATTGAGACCTTTCGGTCCCTCTCCCCGACCCCTCAGGGGTAGAAGCCCCCAGGAAGGGAGATCGGGGCCTCTCGGCCCCTTTCCCCGCTCCCTTAGGGTCGCACGCACCTCGGAGAGGAGAGCGGGACCTCTCAGTCCCACTTCCCGCCCCCTGAGGGCCAGAACACCCGTCAGACATCGTTTCCGATGCTTGACATCCACTAACCTTGTTGGCGCTGAAAAGCACCGTGGTTTGGCACTGAAAAGTGCCTTAAGCGCAGAAGTAACTGCTCGCTTTAAATGCCCCTCAAGTATCGAGCCAGAGATTCGGTCACCCGCCTGCCACTCCGTTACGGTGGTCAGGTCGGGGTCCAGGGCCGGAAGACAAGGACGTACTCAAAGCTCACTTACGGGGGCCCGCCCCCGTGTTAGGTCACTTGTGATAATGAACTCAGAGTAACTTAGGTGATGGTTTTCCTTAAAAATGTTTCAATATGTTTTGTTAAACTAAGGAATTTTTTTTTTTTTAAAGAATATTAGTAACCGAAATTACTAATATCCCCCTAACCCCTCCAGCTAAGCTAAATTGCTTGTGTTAGGAGTGGGTTTACGTCGGTAGTGTAATGGCCAGGATTCGAACCCGGGACCTCTCGATCGTAAGGTTGACTCCTTAACCACTAAGCTTAAACCAATTAAATACTATTTTGATAAGTTATTCGTTCAGTAAAACAGTTCCGCAAATACCATTAAACAGTATACTAATTAGATTTATTTTGTTTGCATAATTAGTGTGCAAGTCAGTATTTTTGGTTTAACTTGGAAATATTGTGTTCGAAAAAAGGAATACATAGATTTCTATTTAAATACATGCCGTTTTATATTGACACTTTTTTCTTTAACCTGGACTCCTTGGGGTCGTAAAGGAAATAGGTTATCATGGAGAGGCGGCACGGTAGCCTCCTATATACGTAGAAACTTACTGGACATGGCTGTTTGCATCGATGTCTATATTTTCGGGTCTATCCCACTAGTCCCATTGATTCATGATACAGGTGGTATGATTACATCAGTCCCATAAATTATATTTTACACACCCATATAGTCCCATATATTATATACATTATGTTAGTCCCATGGTACAAATGATATTGATATATTTTTAAATGATGTCCCATGAGTCCCATGGGACAACTGGTACTGACTATTTTTTTGAATTCAGTCCGACTAGTCCCATGGGACAACTGGCTTCCCAGATGGGAATTTCCGCACGCAAAAAAAAGAACGGAAGGCTGTTGGGTCGAAATAAAAACATGGTGGCAGTGAGATAATATTATTTATATCTTAAAATATACTTAATGTCTCAAATGATACTTATGTTTATGCAATAAACATTTCGGCGTAATATTACTACAACTGAATCCTTATTTACTCACATAGTTGAATGCAAAGATATGACGACAGCTTTCCTGCATGTTGAATGTAAATATCAAAAAGGTATCTATATTTGTAAATACCGCAATCATAGGTAGCAGCCTTATCAAAACTGACATGAAAAGTGAACAAACAGTCAGTTTACAAAATTTAATTACAACATTATTTACTACTCAATGGACCAGTGTGAAACCGCGGGCGTGGACCTCGATGCCTCGGTTCGAAAGAACGCGAGTTGAAAGGCCGAATAGGAGGCCTTTCGCGCATTCCACGGACATTTCCGACGGGTGGTCGCGGTGGCATCGAATGCTAGTAGTAATTTGGATACTGCGGCCAGGGGTGCGGGTGGTGTTGGTAGGGGCCGGGGGGCTGCTGGTAGCCCCAGGTGGGCTGGTATGGCTGCGCGTACGACTGGTCGTACGACGTAGTCGCGGCCGCGGGAGTTTGATAGTAAGAATTGCCACTGTTTGTGGTGGTCGCATTGCTCGTTGCAGCGCCGTTGCCTTCCTTTTTCTTGTTTTCTGTTAATGCTCTGAAGGAGAGAAAACGTAACTTGGACATTGTGATAATCTTCTTTATATATAAAAATAATTGCTGTTCGTTAGTCCCGCTAAAACTCGAGAACGGCTGAACCGATTTGGCTAATTTTGGTCTTGAATTATTTGTGGAAGTCCAGAGAAGGTTTAAAAGGTGAATAAATATGGAAGTTGTTATCGATTGAGGCAGTACGAAGTCTGCTGGGTCAGCTAGTGTAATATAAGTCTAGCTTTTACGCTACTTTCGTAAGGATTACATACAGGTCGCAGATTTATGGCATGTAGGTACTGTACATGTGGGGTGCTTGGTTGGGGACCTCCACGCGGTGCACCCTGGGCAACGGAGACAGCAGCGCCTCTCTCCTAGGGCGGGAGAGACGCTGCCGCCTACGGCCAACTCCGACCGAGGCGAGGACGGCCCTGTTGAGGGCTGTTCGGAAGCTTTCCACGTGTCCCTCTGATTAGCAGATGGCACAGTGGAGAGCAAGTAAGGGGGCCATCTCGAAACCGGAGATGGCCCAGGGTCAGTCGGGGTGCGAGGGATATGCTCTACGGGTAACCTTACACCCCGGCGTCTTAAGACCCGAGACGGCGTGCGGTTTTAGTCGGTGCAAGCCCGACATAACCGCCCCCGCTGGCCGGCGGGGGGGGTATCCGAAGGGATTTCCGCACGAAAAAAAAAAAAGGTACTGTACATGTATGGATACAGCACGGTACTTTGCCCAATCAAGAAAATAGGATGCCTTCATTTTTTATAAAAAATAAAGTCCCTAAAAGTTGTAAGCTAAAGAGAACCCCAGCTATCGGGCAATGGCCGTTCTGTTAACCAAAACTGAAATAAATCTTGGACGGGGAAGTTATATACCTACAACAGTCATTTGTACATACTATTCATGTATCACATGATTGACGGACGAGGCTCTGCCGCAGGCTTCATTTTTGCGGTTGGAAGGTCAGACGGCAGTCGCTCCGATAACCGTATATACCAAACCAAAAAGAGGAGGAGGGGGTAAGCGGACCCCAGCCTCCGAGTTTAAGTGTAAGGTGCAACCGGGAATAACGCTAAGATGATGGATGCCGATGAGCGCGTGAGGCATACGTACTGCGGCAGCGGCGGCACGTCGTGCTTCTCCTTGCGCTGCCGCTTGCGCAGGTGCTTGGTGAGCCCCTTGGCGTGCGCGTGCGCGGCGCGCGCGGCCGGCGCGGCGCCGCGCTCCTCGGCCAGCTCGCGGCGCCGCCACGCCATGGCCGCCATCAGCTCCAGCTCCGCGCCCTCCTGCTTCTCGTACGACGTCACCAGCTCTGCGGGATCGCGACGCGAGTTAGTGCTAATGCCGATGCCAGTGCTCTTACTAGTGCGACATTTTCGCCTTCCCTTCGATTTTTTTACATAACTTAGCCCTCAGTAATTTGAATAATTTATTTTTTATTTAATTTATTGAACTTTGTGCACAGGCGGACAGGCATTCTCTACCAATCAACCAAAGGTGGTTCCGAGAAAAACTTAGTAGGTGCATTATTGAGGGCAACAATTATTGATTAAATACAACTACAAATATAATACTGTATAGTAATATCATATCTGCACTACAGTAAGTATGAATCAGTACCCATACATATTGATAAATTAATATACATACATATAAATAAATAAACCATATATATAATAATACACAATATATAACAAATCATAAATTCGATAAACATAAATTAGAAGTATGAGTAATTTGAAATTATTGCCGCGATGGTTCTGCCAGTTTGTCGAGAAGTAATTGGCGAACTTTTGCCTAACACATGACTGCCGGTGGCCTTCCTGATTTCAAGAGGTAGCGCGTTCTAAAGGAGTACTGATTGTATAGGAAAAGAAGAATGAACAAACCCAGAAGTATGTGCAGGACAGGTTAAAAGAAGATTATCTTTTGAGCGAAGGCCTCTATCATGGTTTCTATAAAGGTACTGAAAGAAAGGGGATAGGTAGATAGGAGGAATAGATGTAAGAATTAAAAAGAGATTACTAAGTGCACGTGGATTTCTACGTTGGCGGATCGGCAACCAATTTAGTTGCGCACGACACGCAGACACATGGTCGTATTTGCGAAGGTTGAAAACGAATCTAATGCAGTTATTTAGAAGTCGATCATATTTGTTGAGATGTTCTGCAGCAAGGTCGAAGTACCAAACAGCCAAGCTTATCCAGGACAAACCTAGGTCCCCGGTAAAACAGGCGTATGTATTATGATGGATTTACTGGTGGTAGAAATTTGATGACACAAATTTGTCACAAAATTCGGCCGGGTGGGTACCACCGTGCACGATTGCGAAAAACCTTCCATAGTAATCCAATTTCGGTTTGATTGCGTTCAGGGGTCCACAATTGCATAGCCGGGCAGGGGTTTGTGGTTGCAGCACTAGTGGGAGCGGTGGGTGTCACGCGATGCTGCGACGACAATCCTCTTCTGATGAGGCCGTCAAGCTGAGTGCCACCATTGTTAACATGGTACGTGTATGTAATGGTGACCCTCTTTCCTGAGACTTTACCTTCAGCTTACCATCAGGCGAGGTGAAGTCACATTGACGTGTCCTATATATATATAAAAAAAAAAAGATAAACACCGTGCAGTTCATTAGAAATATATGGATATTTACCTTCCAGCACTTCATAAGGGATATCAGGCGTGTGTATAGCCAGGTCCAGCCTCTGCATATGAAGTCTATGATTCAATGGGTCTCTCGAGATGGCATCGTCGAGTATCTTGCGAGCCCCGGCGGGGTCTTGCCGCACGTGGAATACGAACCGCGCGTACTTGATGGCTAGCGCGGACGACACCGCCTTGCTCTTGGCCGAAAGTATGTAGCCTTCGTATAACTGCGCACATTTCTCGTAGTCGCCACGTCGCCTCTCCAGGTTTACACGTCTGGTGTGAAAATCATACTTTTGTATAAAATCAATTCTATGTTTACTACTAGATACGCTATTTAGAACAAAAAAGTCACGACTCACGAGGCCTGGGTGAGGTTAGAATGAATTTTGAATGTGGTAACGAGACTCAGAAACTAGATAAGTGAGTTATATAGCTTGGCAAATTAATACGTGACACTGTCATCCCATGCGAACCATGGGAGTGTCACGCATGAGTTTGTCAAGCTATTCACTTTGATATGCAATAAAATCGGGAAAGTTGGCAAATACTATTATGTGTAGAGTCCATGAAACGAGCGCGGGGGACGGTCGTCAGGTTACCACGTCCCGCGCGAAACATGGGAATGTCACGCTCACAGCGATGCTACCCTTCAGGTCACAGATTAGTTGGTACAACTATAATGAGTTTCGACACCTATCTATATAGACAGCCCGCTTTTTTGTAAGGTAATCTGTATAACAACAACCATAAGCAGAGATCGGAATAGGTAGAGTATATTTACCTAAAGTTCGCGGAAGGAAGTAACAGAGTTGATAATACCTCCTCTAAAATGCCGAAATCGTAAATATGAAGATTAAAGGCTCAACTTTAGATTGTCCGCCCACGAGTTGGGAGTCCATATTTTTTTTACACAAAGCTAATATTATTAGAAGCCTCCTCGCAAAGTTTTAAGTTACGGAGATCAATGGTTAACGAGAAAAAAAAAAACTAAATTATAAAAATTTACCAATATTTTGTCACTTTTGATGCTTTTGACATTTCGTCTCGTCATTAAACGTTTCGTTTTAAGGTTAACGCACTAAAATGTTTTACTTCATTTAATAAATAAATAAATACGTCTTTTTAGTGACTAAGTTAAATTTTGTGCATATTTTATTCTATTACGTATATTTCGCTGATTTAAATGAATGCTATTACATTTATACATACAATAATTTACCGACTATTGCCGATATGTGAAACGTTTCGTTTCACATATCGGCAATAGTCGACACAAACGTCGTCGCCGCGCTGTCACTATTTTTGGAGAGCATATGATTGCCTTCCTCAATATGGGTACATTCACAAAAAAGTAAACCACAGTGACCCCATGAATAAATTTGTGGCACCGACACACACCCAGCGCATAGAAAGCCACTGGCGAAATTTAAGTTTTATTTAATAAAGACCAGTACAAAGCAAATTTCACAGATTGGGTTGTAGAGTATTCGTGGAGGAGAAAAATAAGGATACAGCATAAAGATCCTTTCGAAGAACTATTAAAAGCTATCGAATATGTTTATAAAATTGATTAAATGACTAAATTTAAATTTCATTGTTTTATTTTAATTATAGTAATCTTGTAAAAAACCTGTTAGTATTTAAAATTTGTTAAATAAGTGTTCATAAACAAATTGTTGGTTTTATTTAAAATATAATTATAATGCTACTAGGGCGGATTCAATATGGTTAGGTTAGAAGGCTATGTCTGAGACTTGGGGCACCCCGGCTCGGACAGGTTAGGTTCGAAGGGGATGGTGGGGTTTAGTAAGCGAGCTAAGCGATTAATTTGATCGAGCGTAGCCTACTGCGGGAGCATCGTGACAGAAACAAATCGCTGCAAAACCGACTCCACGTAGTCTTGTCTGCCCTACCCCTAGAGTGTTATTTAAAATCGCGTAGGCGCGTAGGGGCGAGGCGGCCCGCGAGCTGAGGAGCAGGTGGTTTCAATACTCGCCACCGCGACTGAGGCTGGCCCCGGCCAGCAAGCCGAAGCTGCGGTGGTGAGTGTGAAACACATCTGCGACGATAAGCTCGCATGGGACCGCCGGAGCCCTGCAGCGCCGGAGCCGTGACAGAAGCCATGCCTGCTGCATGCTTGCTTGTCCCCTTTATTTTATTCGGCGCCCCCTTCCGACCTTTAAATCGATGTCAATTCAAGAAAATGCAAAAGTTAGGTTAGAATATTAAAAAAATCGTATCTCAAAAAGGGGGGCGTCCGTAACTTTTCCTTCACAGGGGGGGTTCTATACACCCCCCCCCTCTCCCCCCACCCACTCCCAGCCCTTAAATCGTGGGCGGACAAACCGAAGTCCTACCAGATTAAATCCCGGAATTTAAGAAACTGCAAATTACTTATTGCGCTTTGAATACATTTGAACTAAATTATTATATTGAAGAATATCATTATATTTTTAGAGTTCCGTACTAAAAGTGTTAAATCAAAAATCTTCGTTTTGTCTCCTGTTATTTACCTGATTATATTGTAATAAAAAGGGTCTTAAAGGTTATGCAACGCTTGCCTCATTTGATACGTGGATGGATTAGCTGGATTAGGATAGTCAGTAAGAAAAGTCTCACAAAAGCTGGTCTAACTAAGAATCATACTCGTTTCATACTGGGCTATGAAGGTCTGATGGCAGTTGCTTTATGTAAAATACTGATATTTAAGTCGACCCTTAGCCCTAAGATTTATAAACTCTATATTACTGCCTTCCGCGAACTGTAGGTAAATATACTCTCCCTATTCCGATCTCTGACCATAAGCAACGCAATATGGCTGGTCAAGTAGTGGTCTTAAATCGATACAATTTTTTTTTTCTAGTAGTTTAGAGAAGTCACTGTATAATACAGTTTTATTAAATTAGTCTCATCTTCATCATCATCACAACGTTAGTCCCGGTTGCGTTCCGCTCTACTACGCTTTCTCATTCTGAAGTGGGTTATCTTAGTTTTATGGGAGCGAATGTTATCTGACCCCCTAACCTCGAAAGGAAAGGCTGCACCAAAGCGTCGTCCGTTAATCAACAGGTGTACTGGATCGAAGGTAAGGTTGGCTATCAATAGACACATCTACATGACAAATGGTAAGTTGTCAAGTGACAACCACACGACAATTATCTGTTTTCATGGTTATTCTCACCTGTATTGAATTTGAACAAGAGTCGGGCATGTTTTCTCTATCCTGTCCAGTATCTCCGCTGCCTTGGCAGAGCTTCCATACGCTTCTTCGAAGTGGGCCCAGTGTAGGTGCAACTCAGGCTTATCCAAGTGGTGAACAGTGCAAGCGCGCTCCAGTACTTCACGCTCAATTGCCACTAATTCCGGGTTCGTCTCTATACGCTCCTCCAAGAACTTGATAAGCTATGGATATATGTTAATATTAGCAATGAAAAATAATGTTACGCATACCAAAAACTATTTTCACTAAATGGGACTGCTTATGTTTGTCAAATAAAAAATCGGGTCAGGGACATTCAATTCAAAATCATGTATATCGACGCTTTTATGAAGACGTTCTTATAAGAAAAACGTCGCCTGTGTTCTATTCCCGGCTATAATCTATCCCTTTGCCAAATTTCATCCAGATACGTTCAGTTGTTTAAGCGTGATCGAGTAACAAACATTCATCCATCCAAATTGTCTCTACCAAATGTTCTCTTAGATATATACTACAAAACTTGTACCCTCATCCAAAACTCTTCATAAAGAGCACAAGCGATGAGACAGCGCTCGTGCAGTACTAGCGCGCGCTTGAGCGTGCCGTGTTGCTTCTCCCACTCCAGGTACGACTTCCAGTTCTTCAGCTGGCAACGCTCCAGCGGTTTCACGTGGAAGTATGGACGCTTGATCTGTGGAATAGTACGTTATTATACTGGTTAAATTTAGGAAAATATTTTCATACTCGAAAATATTATTATTATCTTACTTGCTACTTGTTAGAGCGCCCTGGGCGGTAGCCTGTCTAAGGTACGACTATGTAAAAACATATTACTTACCCCTTCTTCAAACGTCCACCTTGCAGCGACCTGTTCTCCAGTAGTTTTGTGAACCTTCCGCCGTGCGGCTATGATACGTTCTTTGATCGCCTGTGCTTCTTCTTCTGACGCCTATCAACAACGTACAATTAATATTTAATTTATTTAGTTTTACTTTACCTTTTACTTCTTTAGGATCTAAGCAAACCACACGCACCACCATCACTCTAATGCACGAGTTAATTAACAGGTAACCGAAGCGGATGTCGTCGTGGCCGCCCGTAGCGGGTTACGTCGCATCGCAAACAATCGTGTGAAACAGTGTTGCTCCATCAATTTGCATCAGCACGCCGTATGGAGAGCCCGCGACGGGTGGCCGCTCAAAGCATAAGACAGCCTGAATCTGTGGTTGAGGTGCAAGATATAGATGTGTGTGTCTCACCACGTGGTCGACGGGCTCGTCCTCGCCGGGCGGCAGGTCGAGCTGCGGCTGCTGTCCGGCCGCGTCGCGCACCTCACCGCGCAGGCGCACCAGCTCCGCGCGCGACACCACGCCCGTCACCGGCTCCGACATCACGTGCTCTTGGAAACTGTAATTCGCCCCGTGTACGTCAACACATAACGAACTTGGAAAACACACATGAACTTTATATGACGCTTCACCTATAGGTATGTTCATCATCACCTGAGGGGCCATTTCCGTAAACTAGACGCGGCGATATTGAATTCGTGTCACGTATTTCTATACACTCTGAGGGGCCGACTCCACGAGCGAGAATCGCGACGGATCCGCGCTTCAGAGAGTGTATAGAAATGCGGTGGCACGACGATAACATCGTACACTCACTGAACTCTCATTACACTATCTGAAGCGCGGATACGTCGCGCTTCTCTCGTTCGTGGAGATGGCCCCTTAGCGCTGGTCCCGGTAACATCCGAGGGCTTCACCTCGGAGCCTGGGGTCCGCTCACTCCTACTCCTTCTTTAAGTTTGGCCTATACGGATTTTATGAAAACGACGGCCAGATGCCCGCCCAGCCCCGAGAGGAAAGCCGGCGCCACAACCTCGTCCGTCTACCATGAAACGTACATCGAACGACCGAAAAAAACTGGTGTAATTTAGGTACCTTGAAGTTTCGGGGTGCGAGGGATATGCTCTATGGGCAACCATACACCCCGGCGTCTGTAGAACCGAGACGGCTTTAGTCGGTTCAAGCCCGACATAACCGACCCCGCTGGCCGGAAAAAAAAAAGGTATCTTGAAGTTACTTCGGATTTCGTTCTTTTGATCGGGACCATAAAGTATGTCCGGGAGTGAATCAAACATATTAAGGTTTTCCTTTACAATATAATTCTTAAAAATTAGAAACTATCCGAATTTTGCGGTTTCGGATCGTTTCATGGTAGGGTTTAGGCGGAATGAACGGTCACGTGCCACCTTCGGGCCTGATTGCTGAATATGTGCATTTCATGATGCAGATTGCCGAAATTTCGGACCGCCATTGGGTATGCCTACAGGTGTACCAACTAGCAGGTGACTTTGACTTGGCCCCAAAGGATCCGACCATATGCCGGCTATTCCAATTCCAAATATCTATTGCATATTTATAACAACTGCACGTTTACATCCAAAGTTTATACTTTGAAGAGGGAGGTCCACTCGCGTACTCCTTCTTCCCAGAAAGTTAGTCTTATATAGGCAGAAGCGACTGCCATCTGATCCCCCAGCCGCGAGAGGAAAGCTAGCGGCAAAGCCTTGTTCGTTAATCAGCAAGTGTTACTGGTTTACAGGTGAGGGTGACTTGATATTAAAGCTAAACATGTTAAATTTATGTTTTTTGTTTTGTTAAAAGAGCGTTTTTTTTGCATACAAAGTTAATTAATATGGCAATAATCACTTTGACACTTGAATGAAAGTAGCTTGAAAAAATTTAGCTTGTTTTAACCTCAGAATATTTTCAGATTTTTCATGATGTGCATGGACAGTGAAATTTCATGCATGTATTTTCTCAGATAACCCAACCATCGCATGCTAATCAGCTTGAGTTCTAGCGTAGACCAAACTTTGGTCCGATTACGATGCGGTAGCAGCGCGGCCGAAAAAAAATTGCTTCATCCTTGATCCCATCGTTACTCACAATTAGGTAAGAATTGATCAAACTCAGAACATTAAAAAATTGTCGAAACAATTATAAAATGTTTGATCTAGCTGTGATGATAACATACTTATGTAGTGATCACAAATGTATAAGCGGTATGAGGTATTACACAGTTCGCATTGAAATCTGTCTCTGTATTATTAATAATTTATTACTAAGTCCATTTAACAAAACACTTTACAAAACATTCAAATAATTAACAAAATTAATACATAAAAAGTCATAGTTGTTATTTAGTAAGATATTATAACTGTACAAACTTGTCAAAATGCGATGTATATCCAAGTGTGGGCGTCGCTAACAGTCTATCATAAATATTGGTCACATTCAGAGCAGAGCCATTCTCGGCTTCCCATTTGATGTAAGATTCCCACAGTCGATCAGAACGAAATTCTAGACCACACGCCTCTGCAACAATTACAACTTTTGACACCTTGATGCATGTAAATAAGTAATAAAAAATGTATACCACACCTGCTCTGAAGGAATCTTCTCAGTTTTCAAATCGAGGTAAAATTTGAGTTATTACTATCACAGACATATCCGGTCGGAAAAGTGTTAGAAAATTCTTTTTTTTATAACATCGGTATAGATTGCAGAATTATCGTAACGCGTGCAAGACAACTTCGTGTGCGTTCAAAATTAGAACTAAAATATTGCGCCATTTACAATATTATCAATTGTTTTTAAACTCGCGTAGTATAAACTTATTTTCAGTAATTAAGTCTGAACCTTTGCGAACCGCACAGTTTTAATGCAAAGTTATATTTCAGTTTAACAGCAATAAACAATTACGGCGGTAAGAAATCTTCCGCTGTCGCAGGTTACATTGAGAGATCATTTAAAAATAGAAAATGAATAAATAACCATATCAGAATTTACTACTTTACATCACGATTCACTTCCTCAATTTCGTCGTGCGGCACCGCCACATGTATCCGGCGCAAGTTGTACTTTGACGGACTTTTGATAATGCAATGACAGTTCTTGCGCTGATTAACGTATAGAAGTACAACATCTCAACATTTTACATGAGGTCGCGCCCCGACAGGAGCCATTACCTAACTGCTCGGAAGATCCTCTCTTTTTGTCAGAGGGCCATCACACCCCGTTCCTCAATAATCGTTTTAAGGGTCCTGGATCAGCCCATGATCACCTTATCGCTAATTTTGCCGTATAAGTGTATGCCGTATAGTTTAAGGGAAATACGTGTGACATCAAAGAATATTTAATACCTCATAAAATACTCCCTTCGGCCGCCATTGCAAATGTGATTCGCGACAGTTGCGATGGAAGAATTTTTAGGGTACCGTTGCCAAATGGCAAAAAACGGAACCCTTATAGATTCGACATGTCTGTCTGTCTGTCCGTCGGTATGTCACAGCCACTTTTCTCCGAAACTATAAGAACTATGCTGTTGAAACTTGCTATAAGAACTATGCTGTTGAAACAAAGTAGGTGTATTCTATGAACCGCATTAAGATTTTCATACAAAAATAAAAAATAAAAATTTTGGGCGTCCCCATACTTAGAACTGTAACTCAACAATATATTTTTCATCAAACCCATACGTGTGTGGTATCTATGGATAGGTCTTTAAAATGATATTGAGGTCTCTAATATAATTTTATTGCTAAACTGAATAGTTTGCGCGAGAGACACTGCCAAAGTGGTAAAATGTGTGTGTGTGTGTGTGTGTGTGTGTGTGTGTGTGTGTGTCCTGTAACTTCTAAAATAAGAGAATGATAAAACTAAAAAAAATATATGATGTAATACCACGTAATCTTCCACCGAAATTTGGTTTGAACGGGATCTAGTAAGTCGTTTTTTATTACGTCATAAATCATATAGCCATTTACCTTTCATTCAATCACCCCAAATATAAAAAAAAAATACATTATTATGTTACTTGCTGCTACGGAACCCTTCATGGGCGAGTCCGACTCGCACTTGGCCGCTTTTTTACCTTACAGGCAACTACTTGCGATAGAAGAATTTTTTTCTTAATACACAACCAATTGCCAAGCTGTTATATATTTTCCATCATGGCAACAAGTTTCGCAACCAGTTGCTTGCAATATTTTCATTTTATTGCTACGCAACCTTTATTGTACATTATGATAGAAAAGGTATAAAACTTTTTGAAAGTTATGGCTATCGCTACATGTACAGCCGTTAATCTGACATTGGAAAAATACAGTATATATGATTATTCCTGTCATTTCATTTTCATCTAATATCTTTAGCAGCATAATCTATATAAATAAAAATGAATCACCGAAATGTATGTACGCACATAACTTCCGAATCTCTGCACCAAATTGAAATTCAATTTTTTTTTGTTTTGGTTTGTCAGGATAAGGTTTGTATGAAAGAAACATAAGGAAATAAATAAATAAATATTCTACGACATTCTACACAGCGCTTTCTAGACCCAAAGTAAGCATAGTTTAACTAGCTTGTGTTATGGGTTCCAGAATGCGGATAAACATACTTATATACTTTTTTTTTGTAAATACATACATATTATACATAGAAACACCCAGACCAATGCAAATAGACATATTCATGCATACAAATATTTGCACTGAGCGGGAATCGAACCCGCGCCCCCTGTCGTAGCAGTCGAATGCACTACCGCTACGCCACAGAGGCCACGGAGATATTATTATTACAGTGGGACGAAGCCAGGGCCTGCGCCTAGGAGGCAATATTATTCGATACGATACGAATTAGAGCATAGGTATCGATCAAATGCATTACGTGTTCCAAGATTATTGATACTTCACTATCCAAGTGATGTCCACCTTAAATATTTATACTAGCTCATCTAAGGTTAAAATTATATCTTCAAGGAGAGGCGGTGTATGTGTTCTTATTAGGGAAACCGTTATCACCGGAAAAAGCTGTATAGAAAAATGAGATTGAAAATGAGACGTGGTGTCAATGTCATGGAAAGAAAGGATGATATAGAGGAAATTTAACATTGAACCTCCGTAATGAGGTGACAAAGATATCAATAGTCATAGATATCAACATGACAGTGACTGTGCACCTGACTGGAGTAGAAACATAGTTTTACAAAGATTAGATCGCCTGAAATAAATAAGCAGCAACAATTTTCAATCAATAAAGAAGCAGTATGAAGAAGGTGGCGTACTATCTCCACTTCTTTTCTCCGTCTTTATCAATGCTATAACCGAGGTCATTTCGTCTCATTATCATCTTTATGCAGACGACCTACAGTTATATCGACACTTCAAAGCTGAAGAATTAACAGAGGCTGTGGCGGCTATCAACGGTGATCTTGCTGAGATTCGTCAGTGGGCTATATCTTTTGGGCTTCTGGTTAACCCAGCAAAATCGCAAGCAATCATTGTTGGTAGCCGGTACATGTTGAATCTTTTGGGCCAACAGCTCCTACCATCCATATCATATGATTCGGCTACTATTGCTTTTTCCAAACATGTAAAAAGTTTGGGAGTACACATAGACGCAAATCTTGCCTGGGATGTACATATTACTGAGGTTAGTAAAAAGGTATTTAGCTCATTCCAGTCCCTCAAACGTCTTCAGAAATTCCTGCCACTTCAAACTAAAGTTACTCTTGCTCAATCCCTTCTGCTCCCGCTTTTAGACTACGCTGATGTTTGCTACCTTGATGCAAGGGAGGACCTCATTAATAAACTCGAACGACTGCAGAATCTGGCTATCCGCTTCATTTTTGGACTCCGGAAATATGACCATGTTTCCGAATTTAGGGCAAACCTGAAGTGGTTACCTATTCGGCGGCGTCGAGATTCCCATATTCTTTTTCTTCTGTACTCTATTCTCTGCAATCCGCATTCACCTGCTTACCTACGAGATCGCTTTGAGTACCTTGTGCCCAGGGGCAAACCCTGCCGTACTTCCTCTTCACTTCTTCTTCGAACTCCTCTCCACTCTTCTAGCTGTTACAACGGCTCATTTACTGTTCGTGCAATAAGGTTGTGGAATTCGTTACCGCATTCTGTACGCGATAGCAGCTCTTTGGACGTTTTCAGGATGAAAGTAAAAGAACTGTACCTTTCTCAACTTAGATAAATATTATGTGTTATTGATTGTTATAGCAGCTTCTACTTATTGTAAAAGTATTTATGTATTTTGTATTTATGTATTTAGAATGTATTATTAGTATGTATTGTCTATGTAAGTTTATAGTTTGTATCTTATGGATGTATGTATATTCTTCTGTTTGTACACCCATGTTTGCCCATTTGGTGTCCTTCTCCACGTTCCCCCAAAGGTTTGCTGGGAGAAAACTCAGTACTGAGTTAAGCTCGCCTTTGTACACGTATTTTATCTGTAATGTTTGTAAATTGTTTACTGTGAGCGTACAATAAAGAATTAAATAAGTCATTCAGGAACTCAAAAACGCCGGTATGGATTTTGTCAGTAAGGTACCTTTTGAACTCTCCCGGCCCGCCGAGTCCGCAACATGCTTGCGGCGCGTCGACAAGACGGGGACACCATGGTTCCCAAACCCGAGGAGGCCATCTCGAAACCGGAGATGGCCCAGGACGATGAACGATATTGTTGTGCCCTCGAAATTTCATGAATTCCTACTTTGCAACTACGTGGATGAAAATAAACGTTGTTTTCTGTGCTCATGATAGTATAAAAAAAAATCGGAAGTACGATCACTTTTTCGCTGATGGCACATTTCGTAGTTGACCGAAAGGCTTTAAACAACTTTATTCAATACATGGCTTCAATAAAGATAAAAATACGATAGGCCCTTTGATTTTCGCTCTTCTGTTCTGCCTGATAAAAAATACATACGTATGAATTTTTTTTCAATGTGATTCAATCTACTATTAATTGAAAACCAAAAAAGATAACGCTAGATTTTGAACTTGCAGTAAAGTCTAGTAAAGTTAAAGTATTTTTAAGGTTTTTATTTCTATTTCAACCGTTCTTTATGAAGAAAAGCCAAAACTTTACAGATTAACCTCAGAATGGAAAAACGACACGTTGCAGGATGTCGGGCCTGAATCCCACCTATTAAATATGTTGTGAACGGATACCGATACGTCATGAAAAAATGTCCTAAACATGATATGATGCTAAAATTTAATAAGTATTTCAAAACACAATGGCTGAAAAAAAGCACTTAAAGTTCTTCTTGTCGGACGAAAAGGTTAGGAGTAATTATAATATAGAAGGGTGGCACTCTAAAATAAATCACTTCATTAGGGGATGGGTACTAGAAAAGTACCACTTCTCACAAGGTAACACAGGTAAAATCGTTTAGCCTTTGCCAAAAAGTACGGGAGCTGGACACTTGCCAATGGAAAAAGTATTGTTAGCGGGGGAAACTGAGAAACATGTTGTAAAGTTGTAAATAACCACGGCTACCCAACTAAATATTAAATCTATGGTTAAGGCAATGGCCCTACGCTCTTTTTTTTTAAATTTAGTTCGCTTTACGCATGTTAATTACTTAGGATATTTCATGATTCTAATTAGTTGTCGACTGTATAACACACTGGTATTTTACTATTAGAATTTTTGTAAAATCGTCCGATTTATGCAAATCCGCCGAAATAATAAGTGATGATTCATTATGGACAAACGAAAACGAGCCCTCATTGCTGAGTAAAAAAATCCTCCAAGTTTAATTTGAAACTTTGGAGTAATACGTTATGTTTCTAATTATATGGCTACCACTGTAATTAATACGCCTGAAATCTTACCAATTGCTCTTTCGTACTGGCATCTAATGTAGGTGTGGTCATCAGTTTTAGTTGCCTTTATATGATTAAGATAATGTATCCATAGATCAACAGATAATGGTATAGCTTTGAGGCCTCTTTCCAATACCTGAAACACACCTGGTATTAAACAAGTTCCACGAGTGTCTAAGTGCGTCGTGTACACGGCCGCACTATGAAGCAAGGGAATATTGAATAGCATATAATGTCTCATATAATTTAGTGCGCACGACGCGAGCCGCGGCGTGCGAGCGTGGGACGCCAAGCCGCGGCTCGTTCGGGCGCAGAATATAAAATGTGTGTCGGGTATATTACACCTGTTCGCACTCGACGCGACGGCTGCTCTCGGCGACTCGCTGACTCTTCCGGTACTACCGCCGCTTAAAGGCTAAATACGAAGACTTGCTGCGCTTCCATGCTACCATGGATCGGTTATTCATCTTAATTATATCCAATCATTATGTACTTACTTAAATAATAATACATGAAAAAGTTTTACAATACATCATGCGTGTACAAAGTATAATAAATGTAAGCACTAGAATATAAAATATAAACCACATAATATGTATCACTAGAACGGAATCTATGTGATGGTAACAGAACTCTCCGGTGCGAACGGACGACTTTGCCTTATGAACATCGTGGACCTCGTTGCACTGTTGGGAAAAAAAATAATTGCAAAATACCAGTTATGACTAAAACATTTTAAATTCCAAGTGTTAAGGCACATTCATATGAGTAATCATCAGGTGTTTAAGCCGTAACAACTTACCAAATTGTTTAAAAAGGTATTAAATAATACACAAACGTTAAGAGTGTCTCGTACTCACCTCGAGGCACTTCTTTTTACTTCCTTTGCGTTTCTCAAAGTCGGCGTACTTCCGCCAGTAGCCATAACAGTATGGGTAGTGTGAGAGGAATGCGTCGTAAGCTTCGCGCGCCGCCTCCACGTCGCTCTGTCGTTTTTAAAAACGTAATTAACACATCATGCACACTGTATCAATAACAAAATTGCAAGTTATAATGAATCAGATGGCCCTTGCCACTCAACATTTGTTTTCAGTTCTTATTGCTTCATAAAGCAATAAGATTAGCGTTTGTCTTCGTCATTTTTAGTAGAGGTTCAGATCGATAGATAGAATTTGGTGGTTGGTAACTACCTAATTTCAGCCAAATATGGTCTTTTTAGGGTTCCGTAGCCAAATGGCAAAAAAACGGAACCCTTATAGATTCGTCATGTCTGTCTGTCTGTCCGTCCGTATATCGCAGACACTTTTTTCCGAAACTATAAGAACTATGCTGTTGAAACTTGGTAAGTAGATGTATTCAATGAAATGCATTAAGACTTTCGCACAAAAATAGAAAAAAACAATAAATTTTGGGGGTTCCCCAAACTGAAACCAATTTTTTTTTCATCAAACCCATAAGTGGATAGGTCCTCAAAAATGATATTGAGGTTTCTAATATCATTTTTTTCTAAACTGAATAGTTTGCGCGAGAGACACTTCCAAAGTGGTAAAATGTGTGTAACTTCTAAAATAAGAGAATGATAAAACTAAAAAAAATATATGATGTACCATGTAAATTGGCACACCGAAAATTGGTTTGAATGCATTCTAGTAAGTAGTTTTTTTTTATACGTCCTAAATCGTAAACCGCAATGTACCTTTCATTCAATCAACTCAAATATAAAAAGGAGAATGCCCATTCTTGGTTGCGCTTTTAGACGTTCGCGTCAATATTTCAAATGTTAAAAAATAACATTGATTATATTATAACTTTTCAACACTAAATCGCTTCTATAGAACTTGGGGTTTGAATTTAAATTATAAAGATCTAAAACTTGAATAAATAATCGTTTCCATTTTAATTTAATTGTTACCATTATATAAAATAAACCATTGGTGGTAGAATGCAAATATACCAATCTTTTTAATTTTTTTTAAATAATAATACGTGATAATAATTCGCAATGTGACATTCAAATATATTGCAGTTATGTTATCTTAATATTTCGTGTATGTATTCGTAATTTATTAGTGATAATCAGTTAAAGTTGCAAAATAATGTATGCGCTTCAGTGGTAGTTTTCTCTTAATTTATGCATGGTATCACTGTTTTAAAACATTCCAAAAGAAAACTCAAACGTCAGTTCAACTCAACAGTCAGTGTCACAATATTTTCTTGTTGTTGTTGTTTTTCTCGTTGTAATCATTTAATTTCTCAATAACCCCAAGTTCTGTTAGAATATGCGTTTATATTTCAGATAATACTTAATGCAGCCTTTTTAATGCAGTTTATACTTATGTGACATAGCAAAAAAAAGTGTGCAACCGATTTCCATACTGACATGGGCATTGTCCTTTTACTTGCTGCTACGGAACCCTTCATGGGCGAGTCCGACTCGCACTTGGCCGATTTATTTTTAAATATTTTGGTCATAATTTATCCCTCTGTTTACTAATTCGTACTATTATAAACATGATAAATGTTAGTTTTTCTAGCGTCTTAACATTATAAAGAAAAGTTTTTATTGGAACATGTGTTGACGGTGGATAAAAGTCACTAAAGAAACTTACCTCTTGGTCGACATATTGTAACAAATATGTCCAACCCGTGAAGTCTGTGGGATCATCATTAACAACCTTCCAATACTTGTCTAATTCAGGAAGTGTCTTCTTTTTTGGTTTTTCATCAATAGAACTTCTTTTCTCGGATGGCACCGGTTTGCTTTCTCCGTTCTTATTTATGAAAAGGAAAGTTGGCAATAAAAGGTAATTTTAACACAACAACTACAACACAATTTAATAATATGAAGATTACTATAAAGTTTTTATTTCCATAAGGTTTTTATTTCTTTTATTTAAAAAGATAACAAACATAAACAAAAAGTACATCCTAACAGCAAATAGTAATTTGAAATACTTGGGAGATTGAACCCACAATACTAGACGCAATAGCAGCGGATGACAAGGTGGCTATTTACACAGATGTGCCATCTATGCAGTAATATTTTTAGGTTCACCGTAAAATGGAACAATATTCAAAATTGCAGTGAACTGGAAATCCTTTAGCCTGATAACTATAAATTTAGATCGGAAAAAGAGAACATCTAGGACGAGACTTGAACCCGTGACCAGTCCCATACAGGGGTAATGCTCTGACCAACTGAGCCACACGTCCCAGATATTAGAAATTCTCCGATATGTTATATACGTCTCAAGGCGACGCTGGAGCCATTTACTGTAATTCTAGCGAACTACGGAAACAATGAACGATTTTACAATCATTTTTAAACATTGTTTTTTGATTACTCCGCCATTGACATCTATAATTTCTAGTGTGAGATGAAGAATTATAAAAATTCTTATCTTCCCAATTCAGTTTGTTTGTTTACAAATAATATTCTCCAGCAGCCCTAGTCGGTTCAAGCCCGACATAACCGCCCCCGCTGGCCGGCGGGGGGGTATCCGAGGGGATTTCCGAACGAAAAAAAAAAGGTTAGATTATACAAAAATATTTTATATGATCCAATAATGTCATGCCGCCTCAGGTAGCGGTTATGGACATAACCGCTGCTTAAAGAGTCTATCAATCGCGTAGGGAAGTCTAGATGTCGATCTGTTTAGTACGGATGTCCAAAACCGTTTGATACGGCTACCTGGATGATGCGAGTATAAGGGACTATGGCAATCGATATCAGTTAAAAACTACAAACCTTCGCAATAGCTTGCTTTTTGCTGGATGATTCAGTTTCAGATGTAGGTGATCCTGGGTCGTAGCCATCGCGTTCATCTACAGTTTTCCGTTTACGGGACTCTGTGGAATCCTTCTTAGAAGCAGGCAATTCATCTTCGGACACCACCTTAAAAGTAAAATAAATAACTATAAAAGGCGTAAATGAGAAATTATAACTCTCGGTCAAGAAAGCTAAAACCTAGATCATTTTCATTGATCTGAGCGCATATGGGAGATTTTATTTATTTGGGTTCAATGATCACTAATCAGAGGGATAGCGAGGGAGAACTTAGTAGATGTAACCACATGCCCTAGGATAATCAAGTTGTCGAATATGTTGCAATACGACCAGAAGAGATACGTGAGAATGATATTTTCATGACTTCGAATCCTAGTAAATTGTGTTAGTCCTACGATTGCGAAATTGATGTCAGAATTTTTTCCTTGTAACCCTGATGCCAACCTCCGTCTACGTCGTGAACAAATCGTATGACGGGCGACCCACCTAACGCAGCGTTGCCTATGTATTTGCACGAACCAGTACGCCGCGCGAGCACCTGCAATTGGTGCCCGCTCAACACAGCGGACGGCCTTAAAAATTTAAACAGTGCTTACAATTATAATTCCATAGGAATCAAATATTTGATAAATTTTGCCTTCAAATCTTACCTCTGTATCAGCAGGCAATTCAGCAGGTTTAGGTCCAGGGAGTTCATCATCAGAAACATTTTCAGCATCTTTTACACTTGGTTTCTGCACCTCAGGCAGCTCATCTTCAGAAACCACTTCAGTCTCTTCAGCACCTCCCACCTTCATACGAGCACATAAAAGTAATAACATTTTCTTATTAATAGGTAAACTGGTCTTACATAATATGTAGTAAGTTTACGTGGCCGCTCTGAACGTAGCCGCGAGTTCGGACTTGCGCATATACTGTCGAGAGAGCAGTACATACCAGAGGAACTTACTAATTATAATTACATTATAATAAATAAGTTTCTCTAAGTTAAATATTCTAGAACATTCCTGGTAAGTGGAGAATTTTTCGTAACATATTCACTAATTAAATATAAAATCAATTTTTAACCATATGTTGTAGATGCAATTAAACCAGGCACATAAATAATTAATAAATTATAGCGATAATGTAATTCGAAATAAAATCTGTAGTATTGTATAACTTTTTCTAAACAAACAATGTAAAGGAAAGAAAATTATTTTACAAAAAAGAAACTTTGGATTTGATCCGAATTCGGCTTCACCCGCGTCGAATTCTGATCCCGTTCCTCAGGGATGTGCATTCAGAGACAGACTAACTAAACAAATAAAATAAATCAATCATACGTTTTTTTTATACAAGCACGTCAATATGACTTTACCTCGCCTGATGGTAAGCTAAGGGATAATGTTACAATGGTAGCTCTCAGCCTGACGACCTCATTAGACGCTTTTTCACGCCCGGCTTAAAGGACCCAAGACTGTACGAAGAAGGTAACACGTGTGCTAGTAAAGAATTCTAAATCTTGATGGTGCGGCAAAGAAAAGGGCTCAAGGGCGTTGGTGACCTCAGGACTTCCAATAATGCAGACCGCACGTCGCCTACAACTTGTCCAGAGCATCTAGTAAGTAATGCGCAAAGCCATCCCAGAGATGAGAGCAGTATTCCACGCCAGAAAGGATTGTGTCTTGTATAGAAGACATCGCTGCTCCGGCGGGAAAAACCGTCACACCTTGTTCAGGACTCTCGAGTTTACGCGAGGCTGTTGTGATGATGCTCTCGATTAGTTTTTGGTGTTCAATTTGCAGTGAACATCCATACCGAGTATATTTAGAGTGTCTTGCAGTGGCAGTGGTGTGTCCCAAAGAATAGGGAGGGGAAGGAAAAGAGATACCTTTGCTGTAAACGTGCCTGCTGTAAGCCTGCGTCTTCTTGGCATTGAACTCGACCAGGTTTTCAGAGCCCCATTGAGAAATGTGATTCAGGATCCGGTCAAACTCAGTGATAAGAAGCTGCCTATTCTCCTCAATATCAGCCTGCCTGGCCGCAGGGCATCCGTGATATTGCCCGTAAAGTACTATCATCTACATAGCAATGAATTCTGCCGGCAGACAGCATGTCGTTGATATGCAGACGAAAGAGAGTGTGCGACGAAATGGACCCCTGCGGTACACCAGCATTTGTCTGTAAAAACTCCGAAGCTCGCGCATCACAAACCACACGAGTACGGCGCTCCTGCAGGATGCTATCAACCCAGCTGCACAATCAAGGAGGCCGACCAAAGGCAGGCAGTTTGGAAAGAAGCGACCTGTGCTAGACTTTATCGAAAGCTTTGGCGATGTCAAGACTGACTCGCTATGCTTGTATATAACCTCACAAGAAAGATGGGTAACGTACGCCAGAAGATCACTCGTTGACCGTTTCGGTCTGAAGCCATATCGCCGATCATTAATTGAGGAGTGATCCTCTAGGTAACGCGTGAGCTGTGCGTTAAGGATATGCTCAAAAACCTTACACAGCACTGAGGTGACGGCTATGGGTCGATAGTTGCCCGGGTCTGAGCGATCCCCTTTCTTGGGAATCGGCTGTACATTCGCCTCTTTCCAAGCCGGCGGCGGTGTACCCTTTTTTTTTTTTTCGTGCGGAAACTGCAGACGCCGGGGTGTAAGGTTGCCCTAGAGCATATCCCTCGCACCCCGACTGACCCTGGGCTATCTCCGGTTTCGAGATGGCCCCCTCGGGTGTAAGAGATGCGGTACAGACGCGTTAGCATTGGAGATAACCCCGCTTCGCATTTTCGTAGTACCGCTGGAATACCATCGGGACCACTAGGTTTCCGGACGTGAATGACAATCAATGGCCCTGCAAGAACATCGCGTTGCCTGATATGAATAGCAGAAATAGCGTGGTCACAGCTGGGCAGTGTCTAAGGTGTCGTGTGTACGAGACGCCTCACAATAACAAAAAATAATTTTGGCGCCGTTACACTAATTTACAGACGAGATGATCATCTCATATAAAATAAATTTAATATACTTTGTGGTTATGACAGCAACAAAAAATGGCGCCAAAGTTGTGTCCTGTAGTGTCAAAAATGTCAATATAATTTTTTTCTAGTTAAAGTTCGGCCGTTCAGAGAATGCGTTCCTGACACCTATCAATTAGTCACGACTAGTGATGGGCACAACATATATAACAATGAGTTTGTTACCGTTCCTCCAAAATGAACCGCCGCGTTATTTTTAAGATTATTTTCGTTTTAAATTGGCGGAATAATTTAAAATTTTTATTTTAGTTATTTAAGTGGAAACCAAAAAAAGGTAATATTAATATAATAAAATTGTTTTATTTATTCCTTTTTACAAAGTTACAATCTGTATTTCTATGCAATAAAGTACATTGAATTGAATGTGCGTACAGAATATTAATCAGACTCCGATTCGCTTGAGGAGCTGGTGTCTTCATCATCATCTTCGCCTACATGTATAATTATATTATTATCAATAACAGAATCAATCCTGATATCTCGGTCAAAATGTTCCACAATCAGTGGGCCTACCGGCCAAGTGTCGTCGATATCACAGCCGTCGAAATGTTGCGCTGGTCAAGGTCGACGGCCATTTTGTACCGTTCCATTGATAATCGATGCCGGCGCGGCGTAAGAATGAATGAAACGCTGTTTTTGATAGTTAAATAGCTGCCGCCTAAAAAAATTCTAATCGACGGCGTCGCTTTGAAGTGTCATTTCATTACGGCACCTCATGAGCTGTCGTTTTGAATATTATTTTCTTTTCCGACGGTTGATTACGATGCCGATTGCACCTAACACTGGGCTACTATGGCTTTTATGGGTGCGACTGCCGCCGAGTGGGGTCTGCCGACCTATTGCACCTAACACTGGGCTATGGCTTTTATGGGGGCGACTGCCGACGAGTGGGTTCTGCCCTCCTATTGCACCTAACACTGGGCTACTATGGCTTTTAGGGGGGCGACTGGGTTCTGCGCTCCTATTGCACCTAACACTGGGCTACTATGGCTTTTATGGGGGCGACTGGGTTCTGCCCTCCTATTGTACCTAACACTGGGCTACTATGGCTTTTATGGGGGCGACTGCCGACGAGTGGGTTCTGCCCTCCTATTGTACCTAACACTGGGCTACTATGGCTTTTACGGGGGCGACTGGGTTCTGCCCTCCTATTGCACCTAACACTGGGCTACTATGGCTTATATGGGGGCGACTGGGTTCTGCCCTCCTATTGCACCTAACACAGGGCTACTATGGCTTTTATGGGGGCGACTGGGTTCTGCCCTCCTATTGTACCTAACACTGGGCTACTATAGCTTTTATGGGGGCGACTGGGTTCTGCCCTCCTATTGTACCTAACACTGGGCTACTATGGCTTTTATGGGGGCGACTGGGTTCTGCCCTCCTATTGTACCTAACACTGGGCTACTATGGCTTTTATGGGAGCGACTGGGTTCTGCCCTCCTATTGCACCTAACACTGGGCTACTATGGCTTTTATGGGGGCGACTGGGTTCTGCCCTCCTATTGCACCTAACACTGGGCTACTATTGCTTTTATGGGGGGCGACTGGGTTCTGCCCTCCTATTGCACCTAACACTGGGCTACTATGGCTTTTATGGGGGTGACTGGGTTCTGCCCTCCTATTGTACCTAACACTGGGCTACTATGGCTTTTATGGGGGCGACTGGGTTCTTGAGGGTAATTGAGGGTTCTTGAGTTTATCGTTGGTTTCTTGAAGGTTTTTGCGTTTTTCGTGGGGTTCTACGGGGTTCTTGAGTTTATCGAGGGGTTCTTGAGTTCAAAAATACACACGTAATTGTTCAAGGTTTCACTGCTGTCGGCTGTCCTGGAGTGCCACTGTTCCCACTCCAAAAGTGATAAGCTTTAATTTTTTTTCTTTAGTCAAGGACTCAAATGTCAATTTTGACATTTCTAACTTTAAAAATTACTAAGTTTCATAATTGTAAATATAAAAATGAAATTACTTAAAACTTGTTGGGCTCGACACTTGCCGAAGTAAACATACCTTGATATATCCAGAACTTAACGCGGACGAAATTGCTGGTAACAGCTGTTTAGTTTTAATCGCTAAGTATTTATGTTTTGATGTTGGTACCGCGTATTGATAGGACCAACATCAATCATATTTTTTCTTAACGTACCCGCGCATTGTACGTGAACGATGACGCCAGTAAATCGCGAGTTGAGCGCGGAGTACAGCGCGACGTCGCTTTGTGAAGGTTCCGGGCTCGGGAACTCGTTTGGTGGACCCTGGGCTTGTGCGTTTTTAGTAGGGTCGAGCTCATGAACTCGTTTGGTAGACCCGGGGCTCGCGCTTTTTTGGGATGGCCTTGCCACGCGCTTTGTGGGAGCATTGTTGTGTTTATTTGTTGAATGTTGATTAATTGGTGAAAACTATCGAGATAGTTATCTATTTGTTAAATAAAGTGAATACGCCCATCGCGTTCGTTGGACTTGGAACCTTGCTGCGGTTGAAAACACATTCTATGGGAAGTATATCTAACATTTTATTTTACTGAATAACTAGTTTATTGTATATTCAATTACACGTACATTCATGTCACATATAGTTAGATACACTAAATAGGCACACTTTCCAATCTTTGCTACTTTCCCCGCTGAATCCCGGTCCATTGAAGGTCAGTGACCCATTTCTTAATATATTTTATGTATTGTTGATAATAAATAACGGATTGGTTTAATTTTGGTTTGCAATTTGAAACTTAACATGCGGTTAGAGTCTGCCATTTTGAGTGTTAATTTATCGGTATTATTTTGCCTTTTGGTGCAATTGAATTTGACTATTGTCACCGTAAAACTTGAAATTGTTATTGTAATTAAAATATTTCCTGGTCGATTTCGATCGGGTGTCAATTGCGGCTTAATTTGATTATTGAAACAAGTACGTGCTAAAAATCTGTTTAACTTTGAATTATTGTTTATTCATGTGTTTGATTGGACCCGCCGAGAGGTCTGAATAGATATTCATCTGTGTTTACTTGCTATGAAAGTGAAAGTAATGTATAATTTGATTTGTTTGGATCCTAGCGTTTAAAATAGCTAATTTTATATTCCTCGGGATTTCCGGGTAATTTTGGTGGTCGATTCTGACCGAACTAACCGATTCACGGTAACGGGAATTCAACTTGCCGTTTTGAGGGTTTGTCGGTTAACCGGTTTTAATAAAATTTTGGTGTTTTTTGTTGTTTGAACCGTTTTATATTCGTACCGACTTTCTGTGTTTGATTAATGATTTTGTACCGTTTGTTGACTGCACATTGGTGTAGATCCGGATCATTAGACACTTTATTTTAATTATATATTAAGTTTTAGTTTTATTTGCGTTTCCATTGTCGGCTTTAGATCACGCTTCGGAACGAAGTAGTGATTGCGTGAAAGTGAGTGGTGGGGCTACGGCTTGAATACTACCTGCTCGTGGTCTCACTCCTCACCCTTATCTCCGGGTTAAAGGAGACTGGTAGCAGAGCTGTTAATTGTTTTCATTTATTACTGCGCTCACTCGGTTCACGCACTGAACACTGGTAGCACAGCGTGGTTCCCGATCCCACGGCACGCACGTGTAGCTCGCACGTCGGATTATATTTTTTTTATTAATATTTTGGTTTTTGTTTTGTTAATTTGATAACATGACCGGAGCGCAGTTCTGGTGGGAGGAAGCCTCCAGCCGCGCGCTGGGCCTACAATCGGGCACAGCAGGGTGCCCGATTGTAGGCCCAGCACGAGCTGCCGGTCTCCCCCTCTTTTGAAGCCATGCACGGGCGGGGGCGGAGACAGGTCTCCCTCTGCTTTGGAGCCATGCACGGGCGGGGGCGGAGACAGGTCTCCCCCTCCTTTGGAGCCTTGTACGGGCGGGGGCGGACGACGGACGACGCATCCCCGATTCTCTCCGCCGCTCTTACAGTCCGCATTTGGAGCGTCACCCGCCGCGTTTGTCTCGGAGAGAACCATTAAATAAAACCCCGCTTTATCTTAATTAGGGGGTAAGAGGTAGCGCTTTGACAGCTACCAACCGCCGGCTCATTCGGCTTATGATTGCTAGCGTTCTCCTTATGCGCAATGGGAGATTTCGGCGCGCACCACTGACACCCCGGAAACAGTTTTATTGCCTACTGCTTCTGTTAGGGTATGGGGCCCGAAGGGTAATTCTATTGTTGTTCGTGCCCTTTTGGATTCGGGTGCCCAGGGGTGTATTGTTTCAGTTTGGTTGGCGAGCCAATTGGGTATTCGGGTTGGTCTATCTCCGTTCCCGATTTTTGGTGTTGGTGATGTGCCTGTTGATGGCCATGTTGGTCGCACATCGATTGAATTCTCTCCTTTGCCGCTTGACTCACGCCGTATTCAGACTTCGGCTATGGTTTTAAAAACTATTTTGGGGAATCATCCTAGAGTAACTCTCCCCGCTTCTGTTGTAAGTTTGACTAATGGTTTTGAATTAGCACTCTTCTTTTCATACGCCTGGTCCAGTTGACCTTTTGATAGGTAGTAATGTTTTAGGTAAAATTTGTGCGGGTTCTTGGCGAGAGTTACAGCCTGATGGCTTGGTTTTAGTTCCGACTATTTTTGGTTCCGCCTTTTTAGGTCCTGTCCTTCCTTTGTTGAACGAATGTTCGGAAGGGGAAGCGCAATATGTCGGTTCTGCGCTTTCGGACGTGGTAGAAAAGTTTTGGGAGGTGTCACGCTCGAACCCGGAAATTAATAATATTTTGTTGCCTAGGCGGTTTTTTGGCCTGCGAGCCTTCCTGGCTTTTGTGATGCCTCTGAAATGGAATGTGCCGCTGTTGTATATCTACGCACTGTAGATGCGGAAGATTGTTGCCAAGAGCGAAGTTGCACCTATCCGGACGCTCATGACCATCCCGAAAATGGAACTTTTAATACGTTTGATGAACCATGTTGTGGCCACATTAGGGCGTTCGGTGGATTTTACTGAAATTTTTGCATGGACTGATAGCCAGATTGTTTTGTGCTGTTTGCGTGCATTGGTTCACACTTTAGAAGTGTTTGTTGCCAACCGTGTATCGGTTTATTCAGTCGTCTGAGGCTAAGTTGACTTGGCGCCACGTGCCCGGAAATCTGAATCCGGCGGATTGTGCCTCTCGTGGTTGCATGCCTCCACAGATTTTGGATCATTCCTTGTAGTGGGGACCTAAGTGGCTCCACGGAGATTGTACTAATTGGCCGATGAGTTCGATACCATCGAATCCTCCGGTCATTGGCTTCATTGGGTTGCCAGTTGTCAACCAGGAGCGCCCTTTTGATCCTGACGTTCTGTCAGGAGGCTCTTATTTGTTGGATTCGTGTTATACAATCCGAGAGCTTCTCCTCAGAGATTAAAATTTTGAAAGACGACCGTTTGAAGCTGAAGGGCGCTGTGATGCGTTTGAATCCCTTCCTGGACAGCAACGGTTTATTGCGCGTTGGTGGTAGAATTCGAAATTCTGAATTGACCCACGGAGCTCGTCATCAGCTCCTCTTACCCAAAGATGGACATTTTGTGCCTTTGTTGGTCATGGACCGCCACATTGGGAACTCCCAGTCTGCAACTCTTTGTTGGCTGCCTTGCAGCGAGAGTTTTGGATCTTGTCTGACAGTCGTTTGGTTAGGGGAGTTGTTTTCCGTTGTTTGCCATGCTATCTCCTGAAAGCCTCTACCATGCAGCCTCAGATGGGTGACTTGCCACCTGATCGAGTTACTAATGCGAGGCCATTTGCTTCAGTCGGTACGGACTTCGCTGGCCCGTTTTGGGTAAAAGCTTCACAGCTTCGTAACGCTAAGTCTGTGAAAGCCTATTTGTGCGTTTTTGTTTATTTGTCTACCAAGGCGTGGTATCTGCTCTCACCACCGAAGCTTTCGTAGCGGCTCTAAACAGTTTTGTGTCCCGTAGAGGACTCCCGTCTTTGATCCGATCCGATAATGGAACTAATTTTCACGGCAAGAATAATTATTTGAAGGAGGTTTATGAATTCCTTAATAAACAAGGGAGCGTTAGGTCGCGATATGGCTCTCCGGGGAATAACTTGGAAATTTAGTCCGGCGATTTGCCCACATTGGGGTGGCATTTTTGAAGCCGTTGTTAAATCCGCGAAGACTTACTTGCGTCGCGTTGTTGGACGAAGACGATTCTTACTTTTGAAGAGCTCGCGACCGTTTTTGTTAAAATTGAGGCGGTCCTCAATTCGCGTCCATTGTGCCCTTTGACATCCGATCCAAATGACTTAGGAGGTATTGACACCGGGTCATTTTTTGATAGGACAACCACTTACCGCCCTGCCAGAGTATCCGTTGATGGAATTTTCTTGTAGTCGTTTGTCACGCTTTCAATTGTTGCAGCAACTCACTCAGAGTTTCTGGACACTTAGAATATTTGCACACTCTACAGCAGCGCGTTAAGTGGACTGACAAAACAGATCCGGCTAAGATTGGTGACCTCGTTTTGATTAAAGATACCAATCTGACTCCTTTACGTTAGCGTCGGGGACGTATAGTCAAATTGTTATTGGGACCCGACGGGATTCCACGATTGGCCGAGGTTCTGGTTGGAGACTCCGTTATTCAACGAGCGGTTTTGACTCTCTGCCGATTCCCTGTAGATTAGCGACCCGAAATGACTTCGGTTCGGGTCGGGGGATTGTTTAGTTTTAATCGCTAAGTATTTATGTTTTGATGTTGGTACCGCGTATTGATAGGACCAACATCAATCATATTTTTTCTTTACGTACCCGCGCATTATTGTACGTGAACGATGACGCCAGTACATCGCGAGTTGAGCGCGGAGTACAGCGCGACGTCGCTTTGTGAAGGGTCCGGGCTCAGGAACTCGTTTGGTGGACCCTGGGCTTGTGCGTTTTTAGTAGGGTCGAGCTCATGAGCTCGTTTGGTACACCCGTGGCTCGCGCTTTGGGGGAGCATTGTTGTGATTTTATTTGTTGAATGTTGATTAATTGGTGAAAATTAATTATCGAGATAGTTATCTTTTTGTTAAATAAAGTGAATACGCACATCGCGTTCGTTTGACTTGGAACCTTGCTGCGGTTGAAAACTCATTCTATGGGAAGTATATCTCACATTTTACTTTACTGAATAATTAGTTTATTGTATATTCAATTACACGTACATTCATGTCACATATAGGTAGATACACTAAATAGGCACACTTTTCAATCTTTGCTACTTTCCCGACTGAATCCCGGTCCATTGAAGGTCAGTGACCCATTTCTTAATATATTTTATGTATTGTTGATAATAAATAACGGATTGGATTAATTTTGGTTTGCAATTTGAAACTTAACACGCGGTTAGAGTCCGCCATTTTGAGTGTTAGTTTATCGGTATTATTTTGCCTTTTGGTGCAATTGAATTTGACTATTTTCACCGTAAAACTTGAAACTGTTATTGTAATTAAAATATTTCCTGGTCGATTTCGATCGGGTGTCAATAGGCATTTTGACAATATTTAAAATATTGTACGTATGGTTGTCATCCTAATAAAATGTACCGTAAAAAACATATTTTATTAATTTTCAATATAAAATAAGTTTCTTTTTTGTTAAAAAATCAAGATTAAAATCTCATTTTTTTTTGAGATTTGATCACGTGCTTATAAACTTTCTGTGACGTTACACATAAGTAAACAGTTTTTCTATACAGGCTGTCTGCATTTCCTAGTGTTAATCGACTGGTTCAATTAATAATTACTAATAATGTTTCACTTTTATCTTATATATCTCAAAATAAACCATTATTATTGCATCTAATTTCAATGATTGTATAAACGTGCTTTAAGTCGCGTTTACTTTGGTGTGACGTCACATGTCACGGAATCCGTTATGGCGCGTACTTTTTTTAAATCAAACTTTAATATCGATTTTTATCGTAAATAAGACAGTTCTCAAAAAAATATTGATGCCATCTGCATTTTTATGTTGTAATACATAACACAGAACTATTTTTAGCAGTAGGCAAATACCCAATTTCGGCTTAATTTGATTATTGAAACAAGTACGTGCCAAATATTTAACTTTGAATTGTTGTTTATTATGTGTTTGATTGGACCCGCCGGTCTAAATAGATATTCATCTGTGTTTACTTGCTATAAAAGTGAAAGTAATGTATAATTTGATTTGTTTGTATCCTAGCGTTTAAAATAGCTAATTTTTATAGTTTAATATTCCTCGGGATTTCCGGGTAATTTTGGTGGTCGATTCTGACCGAAGTAACCGATTCACGGTAACGGGAATTCAACTTCCCGGGAATTTTTGATATTACTTTTGCTTGATTTATTCTAAGTTCGGGGCGGTTCCTCGAATGCCTTTTCACCGTTTTGAGGGTTTGTCGGTTAACCGGTTTTAATAAAATTTTGGTGTTTTTTGTTGTTTGAACCGTTTTATATTCGTACCGACTTTCTGTGTTTGATTAATGATTTTGTACCGTTTGTTGACTGCACATTGGTGTAGATCCGGATCATTAGACACTTTATTTTAGTTAGATATTAAGTTTTAGTTTTATTTGCGTTTCCACTGTCCGCTTTAGATCACGCTTCGGAACGAAGTAGTAATTGCGTGAAAGTGAGTGGTGGGGCTACGGCTTGAATACTACCTGCTCGTGGTCTCACTCCTCACCCTTGTCTCCGGGTTAAAGGAGACTGGTAGCAGAGCTGTTATTTTTTTTTTATTACTGCGCTCGCTCGGTTCACGCACTGAACAAGCTATTTAAATACATAATGAAACTCAGGCAACTATTTAACGCAAAGTTTTGTGAAAAAAAAAACCCAGATCTAAGTCCACGCAGACGAAATTTGCGGGCATTGCTAGTTGGTTAATGGAACGACATACAGTGAAAAAGAAAATAGGGATGTTGACTTTTTTTTATCGTCGAAATACAATGAACTACTAAAGTCAAATATTCTTATACCAAATAGTCAATAGATTTGATATACCAAATAGTAGTATATCAAATCGTACCAGACAGTGACGACACAGAGTGTTAGCAAGAGAATATCGCATTTATCGCAGTCTACGTTGCGTTTACACACATTTAGTAGTTAATAAAATGTATTTAAAATTTAAGAAGTAATCTAAAATGTTATAAATTTTGACTTCATTTGAATGTTTATATTATGACCTATTTCGGGAACTATAAAACTGAAATAATGAAAAATCATAGTTTCAGTTTAGTTATGCAACATCTTATTTTACAATGCATATTTTTACAAAAAAAACTGAGACATTAAGCAGTACACATTGGTCAGAATCAATGACCATGTAAACATTACTATATTGTGTACTAAATAGTAACGTTCAGAAAAAGGACCTCGTCCTACCCGGCTTCATACATCAACCAAAAATCGAGAGAATGAGAAATGGATGTTATGCTAGAATCTAAACGGATCATGCCAGCAAATATGAACGGTAGGAAAGGAAGCATAGGGGGTCGATAGTTGGTTATTGATGATAATCATTTCAGCTTCTTACTATCTACAGTAACCACAGAAGCTTTACTTTGAAGAAATAATGATGGATTAGAATGATTAGGAATTTGACATTTTGCAACTATAAAACAATTATATATTACAAGATAACTACAAACCTTACTGGCTTTCTTAGTGAGTATTACCACTACATCCTTAGTATCTTTAGTAATTCTTTCATCAGTTTTTTCCATGCTTTTGTCATCAGTTTTCTCCTTGTCATCAACTGTATTTCTATTTATTTTTCGCTCTTTACCTTCAATTTCTTCTAATGTGGCTGCTTCAAGTTGTTCTAGTGTAGTTTTTTCATTTCTAATCACAATAGCTATTTCCATTTTTTCTGCTGTAGTTTTATAATTTTTTCCTACTGTAGTTTCGTCGGTATTTTCCACTGTAGTTTCATCCATTTTGTCATTGCTACTGTCATAAATTTTCTTTGTTTCTTCTAATAAAGGAGCTTGACAAATTTCATCTTTGTCTGACTTGTCATCATCCCCTTTTTTTGTGACAATTACATTGGTTTTTTTTACAATGTTGTTGACAAGTTCATCGGTAGAATTCTCGTCAGGTATTTCTATGACCGCATCATCAGTCTAAAATAAAATTTTCATTATTAATAGTACATACCAGTCATCAATAATTAAATACAACAAAGCAAAAAATAAACATACATCCATTGTTTCTTTATGTTCATCTTCTTTCAAATTTTTCTCAAATATTTCTCTTTCTCTGGTAATTTCGAGCTGTGAAATACAAACAATTTTCAACTATTACACATAATTCGAATATACTGGTGGTAGAAATTTGATGACACAAATTTGTCACAAAATTCGGCCGGGTAGGTACCACCGTGCACGATTGCAAAAAACCCTCCATAGTAATCCAATTTCGGTTTGATTGCGTTCAGGGGTCAGCAAGTGCATAGCCGGGCAGGGGGGTTGTGGTCGCAGCACTAGTGGGACCGGTGGGTGTCACGCGGTGCTGCGACAACAATCCTCTTCTGATGAGGCCGTCAAGCTGAGTGCCACCATTGTTAACATGGTACGTGTATGTAATGGTGACCCTCTTTCCTGAGACTTTACCTTCAGCTTACCATCAGGCGAGGTGAAGTCAAATTGACGTGTCCTAAATATAAAAAAATAAAAAATAAAAAAATAAGCCCATGTCATGCATTTACAGACTGATTGCAGATTAAAAAGTTTAATTTATAGTAATAAACTTTTATTATTATATTTGCATTTATAAGCAGCCCATTTGCTTTTGCCCAATCTTGAATTCAATTCAACAAGTGCGAGTGACGACCCTAGTCAAGGCAAGCACACAGGCAACATCAGTTAGGTACACCTTTTGAGATTCAATTTTTAATTAATCTTGAATTAATCTTTTTTCCATTTCTGCCTCCACTCTGTTACACTTTGCAAACACAGAGGCAAGCCTCTTCACCTCTACCTCCATTACATGACTACTACACATTGGTGGCATGAGAAAATGGTATGTGTTGGTTGAGATCTTATACTAAGATTTAATACCTTGTAGTAGGGGTATACTCCAGGATATTACAATTTCTCAATGGTAAAAAAATTTCATTATTTGACAATAACGAAGTAGGACATCATACTTCCTCATTTTATAGAACTTACTGCTTTCACTTTTAATAGGGGTATACTCCAGGATATTACAATTTCTCAAATGGTTAAAAAATTTCGTTATTTGACAATAACGAAGTAGGACATCATACTTCTTCATTTTATAGAACTTACTGCTTTCACTTTTAATAAAAAATACTGATTTGACTTGACAGTCTAGTGCGCTATAATCTATACTAATATAAAATTGTAAATTAGTTGTGTCTGTACATTGGAGATATCAAAAAAATACTTGTCACTTACGCCACAGCGATGCGCTGGCGGTTCGCGTCCAGTGTTTCGCGACAATAATCAGAAAAACAACGAGGTAAGCTTCGTTGTTTTTCTGATTATCGTCGCGAAACACTGGACGCGAAAAGGTGGTGGTGTATTATCAACAAAAATAATGACGCAACTGTTATTTACATAGACTATCTTCTAGTTGCATTTTAGATAAAGGGAATAAAGCATATAATATTGTAATACAGCTACGTACGTTACCCATGGATCCCATATACCTATAAGCACCATTATGATCCGTAGATTATTTGGGCCCAAGAAAGATGTGAGGTCCAGGTCATGGAAAGGAGAAGTAGAAGAGCGTACCCTGGGCTCTAAACTGTAAGCTTTGGATTGAACGTTATTGAAGCTCGGATTCATGGGGTTGGGCTCCAAAGCAAAAGCTTCATCATCAATGAAAACATTATATAGACCATTATATAGGCCGGTAGTAGTTGTATTTGGTATTGTTGTAGGTTTATGTCAGTTTAAATTTTGCTGCTGGTAGGGATTTCCGCACGAAAAAAAAAAAAAGGTACTGTTCCCAATATTATACTGGTTAATAGGTATACTGGTGGTACTACCATTCGATATATGTCTATTAGTACCAATGTCAATCATTACAAATTCTTGTACTAAATCAACTAATGAAAAATAATTGTCATAAGACATTTAATGCTATTATAATGCCGATACATGACTTAGTTTTAATATTTGTGCATGAGTAACTACTTACTTATTTACACCACTTTTACTTTACAGAAAACATAGCACTAATACTAGCATTGTATTCGCAAAAGTTCGAGTCTCAACTTTTTATCATTGGATTTGTACATCTGGCACATTCTCTACGATGTGGCATTTACGCTAAGTACCTACATTTAAAAATTCTTTGATGTAATAATTCTGTAATAATTAGTGAACAAGGTTCACTAAATATTGCCATCAAATTTATTAAAAAAAAAATCACTAGTTTCCATTGCCAACAAGTTAAAATTGTAGATGATAACAAAAACTCTTCATAGACCATTTTTATATTGCTTAACGACTTTTACAATTTCTATCCTATATATAAAGCGAGATAAAAAAAAAAAGTTTCAGACAATCAATGCACATTCATAATCTCTTTTAATAACACATACAAATTTATACTATTTGGGTCTAAGAAAAACTAACAATACATTAGGTTATATGTTAATAATAATAAATAGGTATCATGTTACTGGGGTGTGTGTTGGGTAACCTCCTCGAGTGTCGCTCCGATTCCGATCCCGCTGCAGTCCGGGGGGAACGGAATCGGAGCGGCCGGTACACCCTGGGCGGCGGTCAATGGCTTCCCCTTCACCCCTTCATAGGGTTGGCATTGATCGTCGGCCAATACCCAACGTGGCGGGAACACATCGCTCTCCGTACTCCTCTGCTTTCAGAGGAGACAGGATGAGCGATGCTGTTAGTAGTGAGATGGCCCAGGGTCAGCCGGGGTGCGAGGGATATGCTCTATGGGTAACCTTACACCCCGGCGTCTGAACACCCGAGACGGCGTGCGGTTTTAGTCGGTGCAAGCCTGACATAACCGCCCCCGCTCGCACGCGGGGGGGTATCCGAAGGGATTTCCGCACGATAAAAAAAAAAAAAAAAGGTATCATGTTACTAACAAATGCAGTGGTACTGGGCTCACATTGGTAGTGTTTTAGGTAAGTTTCGAAAGTAGCACCTCTCAAGAGTAGATTAATTGTATTACTCTTATTTCTCTGTCGTACATCGGACTGACAGTAAACGATTGTAGTCAGCAACAGAGTTAGAACAGCACTTTTTATTATATTTTCTGCCAGACTCTTGCCAATGTCCACAAAAAACTCATTAATACTATTGACCGCTGCCAAATTATTGAAGTAATTTTTCAGCAATTCATTTGGAGTGGCTCATTTCGCCTATTTGTTATAGTATTAATTGATTTACAAAGTAGTTTTGGATTGTGTTTGGTTCTTTTGAGCTCATTACTTTCATAGTTCCGTTTTAGTTTTTTCAACAAGTTGTTGCAAAAATTTCGGTAACGTTTATAAGTAGTTACTATAACATCATTATCGGGATACTTTTTTGATTTTTTGTGTAAGTTATCCCTGATGCGCATGCACTTCAAAAGACCAGGGGTAATCCAGGGCTTAATAATCATTCTTTTTTTCGGGTACGTAATCTGCCTCGAGTTCGACTTAATGGCTTCAGTAAGACGATATCAAAAATCTCACGGCAAAATTGACATCGCACGAGTTGAAGACAGGACCCAGATCCATATTACTAAGGCTAGTAGCGAGGCCCTCATGGTATATTGTAGTTAATTACCTATTCACGATACAGTCATGATTTAGTTTAGACGTGAGAAATAGTAGAACTGTTTTATGACCAGTCAGTGATGATTGGGCAACAAATGTGCGTGCTTAGACCTTAGTTTTCAGAAGGACTCGCGTTGCAAACGTGTGGGTGGGGAGCAAACCATGATAGGCTGCAAGGTTCAAATAGTCTTGGACATCATCTTTAACTATCTATATCTCTATTAATTATAATATTGATATCACCAGTTAATATAATTGTTTTATAGCTCGAGTATCTTGTCAGTAAGGTATTTGAGTGATTATATAAATTTTGATTTATTCTTATATGATGGAGAACGGTCAAAATATATTTATATTTACTACCAAACAATTAGCATCCATGAAAGTAATTGTTGTCCTTTAACCAACATTCAGTCAATATAATGACGTCCCAACTTGTACGTGAGCTAGCTATTAAAGTTTGTAATTCTGCAAAATTAGCTTATACCACGAATATTTTGATTAAAGATTTTAGTAAAATGATTCGGATTATGAATTAAATTATGAACGTCTTAAATATTGCATTCGGCAGAGTCGGAATTAGAAAGAGTCAATACTGATTTGCAATTGTAAACTATCATATTTTAATTAAGTTTTTAGGGCGCAGTACAATGTCCTTTGTTTTTTTCTTTTAATGCGTTAGAAATGTATAATATAGACTTGAATAGCAGTAGGACTAGTAATATTACAGTATTTATCATGTAAAAACACAAACCATATAGAAATATGCATGAGTGCCTGTGTATATGCGTATGTAAGCTTGTATGAAGAAGTAGATAGAATTCACGGTAAGTGCTAGTGCTAGATGTATATTGTGAATGTGTGTGTATGGGGTGTAAGGTATAGATTTGATCTAAGAAACTAACTAAATTATTGTTTATGCACAAAAAGTAAAAAACACTAAAAAATGTAGATAGTCATGCCTCTTGTTCTTTTTTCAGGCTAAGGAGACAGCGATCGGACCGTATTTGTACAGCTTTTTCCTCCTGTGTCTTCTGGACTAAAATTCTACCATTTGATTGCCAGCAGATAAATTTCCTTGCCTTAAAATATTGACGAACATCGAAAAAAAGTTCTTCATGGCTGGTGGTAAATGATCCTTCACATATTATATTAGTACACAATTACCATTGATACCAATAGTTTGGGTATTAAACTACTCGGGTACAGGTTGATTTTTGTTGAATTGCCGTACATGGGTCAGAAAATAATTTCTAACTGCGACTGAGTGAAGGGTCTATCCTAAGTTTACCTGGTAACCGGTATAAGGTATTATTTTGAAGATTGAGGCCTGTCACGTTACCAATTTTCTGCATGATCAATGATAGGTCCGCTGGTTTCTCATCTTGCCCAGTTGGGACATTCCTTATTTCCAGAGTTGCAGGTCGGGATTGTTGTTGAAAATCATCTAAGCGCTTTTAAAGCTTGTGAATACAGTCTTGATATTCCTTCTTGACAGTCTCCAAGGCGACAATCATTTCCTGCATGTCTTCATACATTTCATTAATAAAAGACAGACCTGAGTCAATTGCAAGGGAAGATTTTTGAAGAGTCGCTATATCTGGCTTGAGAGAGAGTACATTCTTGGTAAGCCCGGTTAAAGTGGCATCCTGTTCCGTTTTCCAAACAGTTTTCCAGGAGTTAAGCATGTTCATGAGGTCTTGCTTGAAGGATGTTAGCTCAGAAGCATAGAACGTGTGCGAGCAGTCATCTTGAGGTGAATCAGATGAATGTAGCCGTTAATCATTTCCTACTTTCTCACTTTCATTCAACAATTTCTTATTTATATCCACCTCAGACGATGACTTATTAGGAGGAGTTCTCTGCATTTTATTTGACATCAGTACTATTTTTTTTTTTTTTTTTTTTTTTTTTTTTTTTTTTTTTTTGTATAAGAATATTAGTAACCGAAATTACTAATATTCCCCCTAACCCCTCCAGCTAAGCTAAATTGCTTGTGTTAGGAGTGGGTTCACGTCGGTAGTGTTATGGCCAGGATTCGAACCCGGGACCTCTCGATCGTAAGGTCGACTCCTTAACCACTAAGCTACCGACGCTTCATTCGTTATCCTCTATACCCGTAGCCTATGTTATGTCATTCAACGCAACAATCACAAAAATGTATTATCACAAAAGCGGAGCGTTTCGATCTGATGCACTCGTAGCAAATATTGCACCGGGAGGCGGGGGCTCGTCGCGTAGTTCGTAGCGCTCACGTGGCGTAGTAGACAGCCCATTGCATTAAGAAACTGATTTCACCAGCTACCGCTATGTTACCGTGACGTGTCGGGCAACCGAACGGTTTCACACAAGTGCGACACGAGGAGGAGTGGGTCCAATCTCAGCACCGGCGTCACAACAAAGTTTGTTCAATTATTACACAAACTGTGATCACTTATATTTGTCTCACTTTCATTACGCCCAATAGGCGGAGTTAACCCTCAAAAGGCACGTAGGAAAGACAAGGAATCAAAAATGCGTAACAACAGCCAATCATGACTTTTACAGACAACTTAAAATCACAAATTTGCACAGACTCACACCACACAACCACTCTCAATAGTTCTGCGAGCTGAATCAATAATATGGCCAAAATAGGTATTTTTTTAATTCATATTTTAAATATGAAACTATTAGTGTCATCTATTGGTAAAATTTATTACTAATTCTAGAATGTACTGGTTGGGTATGCATGCTTTCAAGTTGGATCAAATTGCACACGGTGTGCAAATCAAATTTAAAATCAGTTTGGTAGTTTAGGAGTCCATCGCCGACAAACAATGTGATACGTAATTTTATATATTAGGTTGTTACATATGAAATTGCCGTTTTTCTTGAAGAAATTGGAGGAGACCCAATTTTCAGTACTAACATTTTTGCATTTTTTACGAATGACAAATCCAAATTTTATGATTTTTTTGTGTATGAATGAGACAACATTAAGCTAACAAACAGCAACTATTATTACATTTTTGAAAAGCTGTTAAGTAATACGAAATTTATCATCAAAATGGATAGCATTTAGGAAGTACTGTTTTTGAAGATCGAAATAATTTATCAAGCGGCCAATAAAAACAAAATTTAATACCGAGTTGTAAAATTTTGAAATCAACTTTCAAACAAAATATAAATATGAACACATGAATTTGTAAGAAAATTTCGGCAATTTCATAGGTAAAGATATAAAGATATAAAGATATGATTTTTTCAAGCAATCATTAATTAATACTGGCTGTTGCCTATGGCTCTGCCCGCATGGAATTCTAATCGCATTCTCGCAACTCATCGGAACCAATTCCCAGGTTAAAAAGTAGAAGTAGAAAGTAGCCTATGTGTTATTCCAGACTATAATCTATCCCTGTACCAAATTTCAGCCAGATTGGTTCAATAACATACATCGTCACAAACTTTTGTGTTTATTATATTAGTAGGATTCACATTGAATCTGACCCAGCATTGTTTACAAGTAAAGATACATTCAGGTGTTCTATTACATATATATTACTAGCTGATGCCGCGGCTCTGCCCCCAGAGAATTCAGTTATAGTTTTTATGACATTTCCCTGGTTCTTCTTAACCAATTACAATCAATCGTTTTTGCAGCCATCGTTAACAAACCAACAAGAATTCTAAAAAATGTTGTATTAAGAATCATTCAATGTGCAGACACAACTAATTTACAATTTATAATAGTTTAGATTTACTGTTAAATTTATATGTACTGCTCTTACAATATATAATTTCATAGCTGTATATTATTAAAATGATTTCTGGGAAGTTTGGTTGTTACATGGCTAAACACTGGGAAATCTGGCTCTATGATTATGAGAATAATTTAAGATGACCCATCAAAACAGCCATCACCTATTAAACTAGTGCATACTAAAAAGTTATATTCTAGTTGAAAAGTATGTCAGTTTTTTATTTTAGTGTGATGACTATATAGAACGGTCTACAAAACCGAAGCATGCTGCTCTTAGCAGGACACTCTCACTGCTTCCCAATGCGCCATTTACTGTACAAAATAATTTTTGTACAATTTGAATTAACTCACCTTATCATTATTTTCACTTATATTTTTGTCATTAATTTGTTCGATTTTAGCATCTTTCTTCACTTCTTCCTTCAACTCACAAGCATCCCCTGTGTTGTCATCGATCCTTTGTATCAAGTCATCGGCCGATATTGAATAACCAGCATCAGACATTTCACTGATGTCAAAGTCAGTATCCACCGTCGCCTTCTGACTCTCTGCAACATCACCATCACCATCAGTATCAGAGGCGGCCTTATATACTGCATCGTGACTAAGTAGCGAGTCGCCGTCGGTGAGCACGTTATTTAGCGAGTCACTGGGAAAGGTGACCGCATTGTCGCCCACATCAAAAGGGTCAGTGTTAAACCCATCAGTGTTGTTGTCCAGGTAGTCGCCAACGCTACCCGCTGACAGCTCCACTGCATTGAGGAAACCTTGGTTCGAAGTCGACGACTCGTCCACCGCTGCGTCTACACTGTTGAACTCGCTCTCCGTCAACAAATGTGATAATCCGTTGGAGTTCTCATTAATCAAAGGTCCTTCGTCAGTATCCATTGGTCCGTCAGAGAGACATTTCTACAAAAGAAAAATACCTATGATTTCAATCACCGCAGTGATGGGTTTAAAGTAATTGCATAAAAATGACACCACAAGTTTATTGAAAAGCCTCTAAATAACCTCGCGGAAATAAAATCGATTTAATGTTACCTGTAAATCCGAGCTCGCTTCATCATCCATTTTGACTAAAATAGTTTATGTAGATAAACAACACAAATTCACAATGATTATTGAGACGAAATCAACAAAGTATTTTATCGACAAACGAACAAACGCACACAACCGGAACAGAATTGAAATGACGGGAACGAAATAATCAAAAATTGATTGTACAATACAAAATCACAAATTTACCAACCAAACCAAAGAGTAGGTATATAATTATGAGGGAACCAAACCAGCAACGACAACTAAGGAGGGCAATCAACCAACGTGCGCAGAGCGCAGAATCTCTTCTATCTATGGTACGCAATGTGCGCATTGCAAATCTAAAGCCACTACACGTTGAGCCGTTTGGGTGATTTTATAATTCAAGAGGGATTCAAGAAAAGAAAAGAACAAAAATGTGCAAAACATGACCTTATTATTATTCATATGAAAAAGCTAATCATTTTGTATATTCGGGTGGGGCACATTTGGTACAAACTGTAAGCTCTTTTTTTTTGTAACTCTACCCGAGCAACTTCTAATTTTCGAGAATATCTCTTAAGTGGCCAAGGCTTGACCATGGGTACAAAATTAAAAAGTTGAGCACATGTGTACGGTATAGGGCTTTAATTTGTTTTATTGGTATCATTAAAATCCATAAAAACAACAATAACATTTCCTGGTGTAAAGGTGTGCGCATCTTAAGTTGGTCCATGCACTAGAGCTTTGCTCCAGAGACGATTTTAGACATTAGATTTTTCTATGGTTTTCAAAAATCTCCGGGGAATATCCGGAGGTTCTCTGTTAAACCTTAAATCAAAAATGCAGCTCATAGTCGTAATTATTTTAATTGTTTGAAATGTTTTGTATTACTATTATTTCCTATATGCATTCATCTATGTTGAATGAATAAAGGAATGAATTCTATTTTTAAAATACCTACCTACTTAAAAAGAAAACAAGATATTTAAAAACCAGCTGATGCCTGCGGCTCCGCCCACGCGGAGGTTGGTTATCGTTATTTGTCATATCTCCGGTTCCACTTAGCCTGCGGCAGATTTTAATTCTGCCCAAGACCTTTCTCGTAGAAAAAAGTCCATCAAAACCCGTTCAGTAGTTTTTTTATAAACAGACAAACAGACAAGATTTCTAAAAAAATATAGTTGTGTGTTCTTTATCGTTCATTTAACATAACCCAAGTATTTGTTTTTTCAAACATATTCAATGTACAGACAACTAATTCATAGTTCCACTGGCACAGGGACCAAGCTACCGTTAGTGTCGCGTCTTTTCTCATCGCGAAATACAAACTTGATTTTAACTTGACTCTATGGTAAGATTTTTGACCACTAATAATTCTTTAATTCCTTACTTAAATTCAAATCTTGTCACGTCTCCTAATGTCACGTAGAAAATTTCAGTCAGCGTTGGAACACCACCAAGTAAGTTACGTTCAAGATTTCCCCTATTATATATCTATGGATTTCCCTAATACGAATAGTTCGCGTTGGCCGTGCTGCGAATACAATCGTCCTTAGTATCAGCAAAGGCTTATGAGTGCAGTAGTTGCGCTAGTAAGAGAACATTGAATAAACGAAGCTGCTGCTGCTGCTTCCATACCAGCGGGTGCTGCCATACGAGCCGTTGTCTTAAGCTAAGCCGGAATAAAAGCTGAGTTGAATCTTATTATTAATAGCATAATTTGGAATTGATAATAAATGTGTTTTACAAATTGCCTTCTTGATTCTTCTAGGTCCATGAGGTGAGAAGACTGTGTGAATGCGCTGACACTTTCCAATCTCCATCATGGTTGAATAACCTGGTGTAGAGTTGACTGACTAAATCCCAAGGGTGCAGTAGCATCGTAATACGCTATTTAGTGTCGTAATACGCTATTTAGCATCGTATTACGCTGTTTAGCATATACACTATACACTATACACTATTTTGATATTAAGCGCCATGCGTATTTGGCGGCACGAGGCGCCATGAGTGAGACCTATGGAAATTGTCACAGTTGGGTTTTTTTTTTAGGTGCGGAAATCCCTTCGGATACCCCGCCACTGGCCAGCGGGGGTGGTAATGTCGTGCATCGACTAAAACGGCACGGTGTCCTGCCCAAGTGTCCATTGCTGGGCACCACGGGTAAGCCCTCGAAAGGATAACCCCAGGGTTACCGGCGGACCTTGGCCACCAGCGCGGCCTCGCCTGGTGGGGTCGGATTTTATCCCGCGTCGGTGAGTAGGCAGGCGAGTGCAGGACACACACGACACACCTCCGCCACGGCTGCTTCTGTCTGGCCGACTCGCTGTCACAGTTGGCTTAGAATGTAAGTCGAACCTAAATTGATTGTCTCCGCATACGATCTACATGCACAAAAACAACTCAGTTGGATCCAAATGTATTCATTTTGAGTAAACTATGGTTTATCTTTTCAGATGCAGAATCTCGTGCTGAATCACTACTAGGTATATTGAGCACACCGAGTTACATAGTGAATGGCAGATATTTGAAAGGCCTCTAACGACCAGGCAGCCACAGTCTTATAACCATGTACATATATTTTGCGACAGGTGGTTAGGGCTCCAGAGAGAGGAATCTCCTCACAATACGTGCCGTTGTGGCAACATTGCCGCACAGCACTAAAATTATTAGTAACAACTAGTACAACACTTACAACACTATGAGCTATGGTCTTTGGTTTTTCTTTCCCGAGCGAGCTCCCGAACGCGCTCGCGCTCAGTGCATATTATATTGTAACCTAATGTATCAATGAGAAAAGTAAATAGTTTTAGAGACACGCAGGCAGTTTCATTGTGACACGCTGATAAAGTGGTGGACGGGCTGTTTTCATCAGCCTTAATAACCCCAAACCGTGTCATGGGGGATAGGTCCCTAATATAGGTCCCTAATCGATATATTATAACTATATCAGGCTTGCTGGTAACAATAGTCCTGTCAGTCAAAGTCTATTTTGACTGACAGGACTATTGTTACCAACAGGCCTGATAGGAATAAGATTTACATGAACATGATATTTACAAGCACTACGTCGCGAACATACCTATAGTACGGTACTTCCCAAGTTACACGGTAAGAGCAAGTTGTTGATGAATTATCGTGGCTACTTGATTTTGTCTGGGCAAATACCCGCCGTTGGCAAGACGAAAAACACCAGAAATTATATGTCTAAGGGATTTCCCGGGTCGGTGGCACGCCAGACAAATATCCGGTAAAAAACACCGGTTGCGGTTTTTTTTTGTCTCCGGAGCAAAGCCCAACCGTGCACTCGACCAAGTCATTGCCTATGCGGACGGATGTGAGATCTATTATTTTAAGTTCAACACGGACTCTTGACTCTCGACTGTATAGACGGACTTGACATTGGCGTCTTCGCCATTAATAATTTTATAAACATTTATTACAGTTTGATACTCTTTGAGAAAACCGTACGACGTTGCCGTTAATTTGAAATGCTTAGATTAATAAAATTTTATAAACATTTACTATATTTTACTTGACATTGGCGAAATTGCAGTGATTCTGCAGAAGCCATTAACTAAAAAAGAAGTTCAACACGATCTACTCGATCTTGCCCACATTAAACTCGGCATTCACTTACACGCGCAATAATTCTTATACGTAAATGGGCACAAAAATGCTCAAATTTTCCGTCTAACTTTTAGTACAACGGCCACAGCACATCACATCGTTATCGTCCATGGATTTTTTTTAAGCATACACATAGATGCCATACATTTTGCCTCACTATTGTAAAAGATCGTATATTTACATAATGCTTGCCATTGTGAAAAATTGTAGATTATTATATATTTACTTATTTTTACTTACTCTGTGATTATATATATTGGTTAGAGACAATATAAATTATAGTTTAACCTATATAAAATAAATCTATGCTAGAATAGAAATAACATTCTCGATATTCCTCCTATTTTAAAGTGTATCTTCAGAACTTATTACAGAAAGTTACTACAAAAGGTTTCGTATTTTCTACTGATATGTTGGGAGTACGAGGTTTTATATGCAATTCTTTTCCCGCTGGGACAAATATAATTTATCAGCAAACAAGGGTAAATAATCACATTAATTTAACAGTTACATATTAATCTATCAAAGGTTATAATCTGCAGGTTAAACATACAAGAAGTTTACATTGGCCAAAAATGCCATATTTATTGCATTGCATTCGTTTAACCAGTTTGTATGTGCCTATAAACTAGTAACATTGCATACAGTTGAATTCAAATTGTTACATATGATATTAAACTAGCGAAGAAAATAAAAAGAAGAAAGTACATATCTTTTTAAATAAATATTTATAGACTTGACACTTGATCTGTGTTACTATTAACAGTCTAACTAGTTCTTTGAACTTAGATATAAATAAAGGACAAAAAATGGCTTCAAAATAAATGCTATCAAATAAAAGCTGTTTTTTAACAATTTTAAGAATGTTACAGAGTAACTAAGATATTATAGTTTTATAGCTTCACATAGAATAATTTTATTATACGCAATAGCATAATATATTATATGAGCTTTAGTCAGCGTGAGCTATGAAAGCGCCCAAAATTCTACATTTTAATTAATCATTTACTTTTTTATATTTACTATAAATTAGTAAACCATGTTGAAGAAATTATTTGAATGAAAGTTCAAGCGTATCAAAATCTGTTTAATACTATGTAATGATACATTTCCATTCTCTTAGAATAAAATGCTATATGCTTAGTATAATGTTTGGATTCTTTTTGTTTCCATAAGGGATGCCAGAGGCCGGACCAATGATCCTCCGTTAAATGTTTTGATATTCCCAATGTAATCCTTTCACAGAATACTTTTATACTGAAACGGAAAATACCTCTTCCACTTCATAAGAAGGGTGGCAAACCTACCAAAATGAGAGGCAGACATTTTGTGTATGATCTGGTTCAGGATACAAATATTTGTAAAAAGCCTGGCATCAAAATTGTTCTCAATCAATTTGTAGATGGTAAGTACCAAAGCCAAATATTCATCGTTTTGTTTTATTAAGTGAGTGTAAAGGATGATTCTGATGAAGAAGAATATAATATTTTTAGACATTCTGCTTTCAGAAACTGTTTTAAATGTTTGCTGGCCTTAAGAGTAGCAGCCTCCGTGGCGTGGCGGTATTGAAAGCGGCCGCTATGCAGGAGGCGCGGGTTCGATCCCCGCTCAGTGCAAATATTTGTATGCATGAATATGAGTATTTGCATTGGTCTGGTCGTGCCTCGGAGAGCACGTTAAGATGTCGGTCCCGGTTGCCATACGAATATGTATGACAGTCGTTATAGGGGAAATGGGTGAAATGGCCCCACATAGAAGGGCTGATCACCCGTCTGGTCAAACGGCGTCCCCACTGGCAGTATAAGAGTAGCAATGTCACAATTTATTGTCATATTTTGCGGTGTTATCAAATGCTATATTCACGAATTACTAAGTGTTGCCTGCGGCTTCGCCCATGTAGAAACCTATTCTCGTCCCTGCTTCCCATGAAAACGTACTCCAAGGATAAAAAGTAGCAGCAATATGATAGAAGTAGGATAAAATATTTTTAACTGACTTTTAACATATATTATATCATTATGTTTTCAGTTCGTTTTATCAGCAAATTGATAGATAATACTTTATTTGTACACCATTTACAATACATACACAAGTAGCACATTAATTATTATTAATAAGGTTATTGCAATGTACAAAGGGGCGGCAAATTAGGTATTGGAAACTTGCAGTGTGTTATTTACATAATAAAATAACTGGAAACATTTTGATTTCTTATCTATTACTAGATGATGCACTTGCGGAGATCGGCTATTGTTTTTTGGTCATATCTCCAGATCAATCCTAACCAGTTACAATCAAACATGTTGCAGATTTTAAGTCTGATCAAGATCTTTCTAGTAGAAAAAAATACACCAAAATCCATTTAGCAGTTTTTGCGTCCATCGTGAACAAACAGACAAGAATTTTTGTGTTCAGAATCGTTCAAAAAACATAACAAGTATTTTTCCTTAAATATCTCCAAAGTACAGACACAACTAAGAAATTCTTCACAAGAAATTTCACAGAAATCTAAATAATTAGTTAAGAACATTTTAGAAATAATACCCAATTCATCTATATTTGTAATAATTTTGAAATTGTAAATTAGTTGTGTCAGTACAATGGAGATATAAAAAAAATTTTTTGGCTGATATGTAATGAATGCCAGTGTCAAGTAATTTGATAAATCAAGTAATTTGGATATGAATTCAATATAATGCAGCGTTTTTGTCATTTAGTCAAGGTCCAGTAAAGTCTTTCATAGTCATAGTCAAGTCGAAGTCCTGCCATAGTAAAATAGTAGAGTCTTTACTAGAAGCTTCTGTTGAGTTTTGTAAACAACACGGAAAATCACAAATCACGGTAAATATTCCACTTTCCTACACTTCTGCATTTTGTCGAAGACGTTATGTCTAAAAACCCACCATTTTTACACATAAAAACTCGAAATTTTCCCATGGCACACACCAATGACTTTTCGATGCTTTTCGAAGTTATGTGTGTATTTATCGCAGGCTTATAAGTGCCCGGTTAATGGCAATAGGCTCGCCACCTATTACATTGGGACCTAAACATAAACTGGCGAAATGTGGGTGCTAGCACCTCTGCCTACCCCTTCGGGGATATAGTCGTGAGTTTATGTTATGTTTTATGTAAAAACTCGAAATTACATAAATTTTAGAAAATGAAACATTGCCTCGATGTCTTTTCCCGCGACGACGGCGCCAAAGCCTTACCAAAAAAATAAATACATTTATTGTTATGTTTATGAAAGATTCTGAAATCATTTTTTTTTAACTTGTCTGTTTATCTATTTATCTGTTTAAGTATTAGAGTTAACGGGATATTTACCATGTGGTTCTAATACTTAATAATAAATAACTCTAATACTTATGTTAGTGACCATGATAGTTTAAATACCTATATTATTTATCTGTTTGTTCACGAAGAGCGCAAAAACTACTTAACGGATTTTGATGCGTTTTTTTCTATTAGAAAGGTCTTGGTCAGACTTAAAATCTGTCATATGTTTGATTGTGCTCATATCTCCGGTTTTACTTAACCAAGTAAGAATATAACCGAAAAATGATAACTGACCTCCGTGCGGGCGGAGCCGCAGGCATCAGCTAGTTTGTAATAAAAATGTAACATAATGAATAACACTGAATTGCGATGTTGCCACTCTTGCTCGATGGATTTTAGCTTGAGGGTAGCGTTAGATTCGTATTTACTGTGAGAGTTCTACTGGGTATATGAAAATAAAATAAAAAACAAAATGGCGGATTTTTGCCATTAAAATGTATGTTACTGTAATGTATGGCGTTAAAACTAGGCAAGGCACTTTACCCTGTGCTGCTATAGAGGAAGTATTAACAGAAAAATTCATGCTTGTCCGCACATAACGGGTCCGGTGCCTACCTCATCAGAGCACTGCCCTGCTAATTGTACTTGCAGTAATCGACATTTTTGAGATTTTCACTTTTTTGCAAAAATGCCATCCTAAGGATATATTCTATACGTAAAAAATATATTTACAAGTTTTTTCTTGTTAAAAACGTGTTTTTTATTTACCATGAAACGCAGTACTTGCACTTAAATGTTACTTTTACTAAAAAGATTTCAAGCATTAAGCATATGCTAGAAGTTTATGCAGTACTTGCTACGTTTACTGTATAAGCTTTTAGCATATAACTTATTTGCAACGAATACTAACTAAAGCCAAACACAGTAGTCACCATTACTGCATTTGAACGTAGCGAAAATAAGAAAAGCCTACTCTTGCGATGCTAAGCCTAAACGCAGTATTCTACAGTACTGCGTTTAAGAGAAGCAAGAGTGAGAGGGAGCAATGCATGTACGAATGCCGCAAGGTCTATACCTCACTATTGCCGTGTTTCGCGCTAGCAAATCAGTGCGTCGACGTCACTCGCTGACGTCGCAACACAAACAGTGCCGTGGCAAGAAGGTATATCTGGAAGATATAATAAGTGCTTATAGAGCATTTTTTGAAAGCAAACGTGACTGCACTGAAATTACTATTTGGACCGATAATTGCACTGGTCAAAATAAAAACTGGGCATTTTTTTCATTTTTAGTACAGATTATCAATAGCTCAGATATCGCAGCAACAAAAATAATAATAAAGTACCTATAACCAGGCCATACCTTTATGTCTGCAGACAGTTTTCACCATCAAGTAGAGAATCAGCTTCAGAAAGCAAAAAAAGTCTATGATTTTACTGATTATATCGATTGCGTGTAGCTTGCAAATTCAGAGAAGGTGAACGTAAAGTCTTTGGATGTTACGGATTTTTACAAGTATGAAGATCATTCATCTCAATATAAATTAAAAAAACATGATGAAAGGACGTACATAAAAAATATTGTCTGTGTCAAGGTGCATAGAAATTCTATGGCCATTTTTGTTAAAACTACTCACGATGGAAGTACGAAAGAAATCGACTTCCTCAAAACAAAGCTATATAGTTAAACAAGGTTCAATACCTTGTGCTGTTCAAAATACTATGCCTCGTGGGATTACTCAAGAAAGAAAGTCAGGTATATTGAAGAAGTTAAGTGATCTCATACCAAAAAACAGATTACCATTTTGGGAAAACATGCCGTTAACAATGATTCGATTGATCTCGTAGAACACAGAGACTCTGAAGAGTAAAATATTTAGGTGTTAAATTTATTATTTCTACGAGTTTGTTATAAGAAAAATTGCTATTGTGATTTATTAGAAGTCTTTATTTTTAAATGAGAAATGATGTAGGCTATTTGTTTAGAAGTTTGTTACATTTTATGTTCTGTTATTTTTGCTAAAAATATTTAAAGTAATATTAAATAATGTTCCTGAAGTCAACTTTATGAGACTGGTTAGATAGATAGATAGATATAAACTTTATTGTACACCAATCAAAATAAGCATATATCGTAAACTTAATTAACATATTATGTACAAATGGCGGCCTTATCGCTAAAAGCAATATCTTACAGGCAACCTTTGGATGGACATGAATCCTAAATGAGCTAAATCGTACATTGGGTAGTTATTGGTGTAACGGGAAAGAAAGAGAACCAACGTAGTCATATAATATAATAGATTGGATTACAAACACGTATTGCAATGTAGTAGGTACATATACCTACAAATAAGCATACAATGATACATAAATACGACACCTATATATAATCATACATAATTTAATCATTCATATATATACATACTAAATTTACATACATACATATATACTAAACCTACATATAATATTTTAATACCTCGCAGACAGCACATAACGCGAACAAGGAATGGGGGAAACTATGGGCCCAGGTAGTGCTCTTTCACCATACTTTTGAACATCAATTAATCTTTTACATCAATTAATAATTACAAATGAGTCCATCTTGATGTGATAATAACTCTAAAATAGAATTTAGTTTTGATACTATAATCTAGAATTTGTAGACCAATAGATTATGGAAGTTGACTACAAATTTTTAATTTCATGTATTTTTCTATTAGAATATTTTGAGTAGATTTGATTAAGTGCCATAAGCCATAACATAAGTATAAGTATTTAAAAGAAAATATAAAGTTGATGAGTAAAGATATATTTAAAGACTATAAGATTCTTTCTGAAACGAGTTTTATAGACTAATTATAAATTTAATATAGACTAAACAACAAAAATTTGATTTTGATATTTAAGACAAGTAAAAAAATAAAAACATTTTGTCTAATACATACATATTTCTGTTTTATTTCGTTTTTAGTCATTTAAATATTTCACAGAAGTAGAATTTACCAACAGTTTAACTAAGTACCAGGCATGAAAATATAAAATGATTGCTAATTACAAACGCAGTACTAAGCATGTGCTAGGTAAGTTTGCAGTAATAAACACTGTTACTGCATTTAGTCTTAGTGATACTGTAATGCTCGCAAGCCCAGAAAGTTAATGAAAACGCAGTACTAAGCATTTTATCTAAATAAGACAATAAAGTAAAGAAAAAAATATATCAATAGAAAGATCGATTTTTTTTACTATTTTTAAGTTACATTTTAAAAGTTATACCACGGATATTCTCCATTAGATATGAAGAAATATGTTTACCGCGTTTATCTCGAAACCGCCATTTTGCAAGTACTGCGTTTGCAATAAGGAGGGCAGCAGTTCTGTTGTACACGGTACTGCCGACCCACTGATGTATGTGTAATTTTTTGTAACACCTACAGGTGTTGGCAATAAAGGAGACATTTTAAGCTTACCTCCAAATAAAGCTTATAATGAATACCTTATACCTGGGTTGGCTGCTTACGCCAGCCCTAAAAACCTTGAAAAGTATAAAGTAGATGAGAGTAAACCAACAACTGAAGAGAAATTTAGTTCACCATATGTGCATAGGGTAAGTTTTGCATAACACAGTACACTTACAGATTGCGAATGCGCACAGGTTAAAGCATTAAACAATTATAGGAAAAGAAGTCTTAGGCCATTTGATATATGACCAATATATGATATACTTTTCTGTTGTTCCGATATTGGAAAGTGAGAGTACTGGTGGTAGAAATTTGATGTCACAAATTTGTCACAAAATTCGGCCGTACTGGTACCACCGTGCACGATTGCGAAAAACCCTCCATAGTAATCCAATTTCGGTTTGATTGCGTTCAGGGGCCAGCAAGTGCATAGCCGGGCAGGGGGATTGTGGTCGCAGCACTAGTGGGACCGGTGGGTGTCACGCGGTGCTGCGACGACAATCCTCTTGTGATGAGGCCGTCAAGCTGAGTGCCACCATTGTTAACATGGTAAGTATATGTAATGGTGACCCTCTTTCCTGAGACTTTACCTTCAGCTTACCATCAGGCGAGGTGAAGTCAAATTGACGTGTCCGAAATATAAAAAATATAAAAAAATATATAAAAAGTGAAATTAATGTTGAAAGTTCTAAGAGTTAAGCATATAATTATAAAATTGATAGTGTAATTCGAGAAATATCGCGATATTGGATAGCTATATAAGGTGTCGTAAAATTAGGTCTCTGAATTTGGTGAGATGACTTGGTATCGACAAGCATATAATTATAATATTGATAGTGTAATTCGAGAAATATCGCGATATTGGATAGCTATATAAGGTGTCGTAAAATTAGGTCTCTGAATTTGGTGAGATGACTTGGTATCGACAAAATATGTATTTGAAAAAAAAAAATATCGGGTCAAAAAAAAAAAATAGGGATTATAAAAAAAAAAAAATGAAAAAAAAAACACCACCAGCGTGGCGCGACGAGCACACGTGACGCTGGTCGCGATTTAGATATTTCCCACACATCCGCTTGGAGAATACGACGAGGAGAAGGACTGCACGCCTACCATGTGCACCTAATTTTGTCCATATTTTGTCGATACCAAGTCATCTCACCAAATTCAGAGACCTAATTTTGTGACACCTTATATTGACTGTCTACATGCTCCCTATGGGCGCTTATTAGTAGACAGTCAACAACACTCGGTCACGAAGTCAGCGGTGGCACACAGTGTTCCGGACTTAAAAAAAAGCGGCCAGGTGCGAGTCGGACTCGCCCATGAAGGGTTCCGTAGCAGCAAGTAACATAATAATGTTTTTTCAAAATTGTATATTGGAGTTGATTGAATGAAATGTAAATTGCGTTTTACGATTTATGACGTATTAAAAAAAACTACTTACTAGATCTCGTTCAAACCAATTTTCGTTGGAAGTTTACATGGTAATGTACATCATATATTTTTTTTAGTTTTATCATTCTCGTATTTTAGAAGTTACAGGGGGGGGGGCACATTTTACGACTTTGGATGTGTCTCTCTCGTAAATTCAGTTAAAAAATAAAATGTAGCTTACAAGCTGTCAACACACGCAAATACGCTGCTGAAAATCTATCTAATATTTCGTGATAAACAGTGATTTAACATCTCAATGTTGCATCAAAGTGAAGTGTAACAGTTATACTCTTAGTGACAGTGTTATCTAAGAACAACTTCAATATTTCTAACAATATTCTGTGTTTACAATCTGAACTTGATAGTTATAAAACTAGTCAATTGAAAATATTTTTAAATCTACCCTCAACATATTTGGCATTTTAACATTCATTCAATCTGTCAATCCAATATCATCTGGTTTTCCAGATGTCAGATGATTGCCGCATAATTAAATTACCCCAATGGAAGGGGAAAATTTAACATTGCCTGGCGGTGATCCCCAGAACTCCAATGAGGATAGTATTACTAGAACAATAAGTGAATCTCAGTCACCAAAGACCCCAGTGCATCCTAAAACCAACTCCCAAGACTGAAATAGAAAAGTGTATACCCAGCAAGTTTTACACAAAGGTTTATTCCAAACAAGACTGAGAGCAGCTTCTCATTCTGAAATACAAAGCTCTACACCAATCATTAATCTAGATGAAGTTGAAAATTCAACCCAGATATCAACACCTTCACAAGCTGCTATACCTACCAGGCCAACCTGGCAGAAAGTTCCAATGCCTAAAACCAACAAACGCAAGAGAATTTCAGGTTCACCACCTCAACAAGTAGCTACAGAAACACAAAACATGTTCTCTATCTTACCAACCGATACTACTGGAGATAACAAAAACCCAGCTAAAGTTACCAGACCTCCACCACTCATACTATATGTTATAGAAGATGTGAACAAGCTAACCGAAGCAATAGAAACAGTTCTAGAAAAGAGAGAATACTCTTTAAAAATCATCACTAGAAACCAATTAAGAGTGAATTGCATCTCTGTTGACTCATAAAAAAACAGCTAAGCCTGGTAAGGGAAATGGGTCTTATTGGCCACACCTTCACAAGAAAGGAAGAGAGATGTTACATAATCGTAGTAAGAAACCTCAATCATACCACACCACACGATGCCATCATTGAAGCATTTGAAAATACAGGCAACAAAGTTCCTGGAGAAATAATTAATGCCAGAGGAGGACCCGACAAAAAGCCTACCTCAACATTCTTCATTAACCTAGAGCCTAGCCCAAACAACATAGCCGCCAAAGACATCAAATACATCTACAACACTGCAGTGGTCATCGAGGATCCTAAAAAGAAAAATACAATTGTCCCATGCACCAAATGCCAGCAATACGGCCACTCCAAGAACAATTGTATGAGGCCATACCGCTGCGTTAAATGCGCAGGGCAACATAAAACAAGTGACTGTACTAAAAAAGATCGCAGCACCCCAGCGAAATGTGCGCTGTGTTTTGGAGAGCATCCCGCGAATTATAAAGGGTGTGAAGTTTACCGCGAAATCTTTAAAGGCGAAATAGTCAGTTCTCACACGCTAGAAGACAAAACCCGACTCCGGTCCCTTCGGCTCCAGTCCCACTAAGTCATACCCAGAGCTAACTACGGACAAACAGATAGGAAGTCAGAAGACCTACAATGAAAAACATACACAAAATCAACACAACAGAGAAAAACAAACACCATATCATCGGACCTACTCGGAAGTCGCTGGTTCTCAAAACATCAAAAAACCTGAGCGTCATGAGGTAACCAACCATGAGTCTAGATTACACACACACCCTTTATGGAAATCTTCTGAGCGATTTTTACTGGTGGTAGAAATTTGATGACACAAATTTGTCACAAAATTCGGCCGGGTGGGTACCACCGTGCACGATTGCGAAAAACCCTCCATAGTAATCTAATTTCGGTTTGATTGCGTTCAGGGGTCAGCAACGACAGCACCGTTCCAGAGATTATCTAATTCAAACATACAGAGCGATAAAACGTTGCCGACAAATTACTTATTTTACACATTGATAAACCTCGTTAAGGTTCTGATAACAGCAATGATGGCAATAGGGCATGGAGATTCTTTCTAAACTATCAATGCTCTGCAGAGATCACAGGTGTTGATGAAGAGTTAATCCAACGATTATCTATAATTCTAAAAACTATGTGATCGAGTTTCTCTAGAAATGCAACAAAAAATTGGTCAATATACGTTGAGAACTGCGCAGACATGAAAGTAAATATAATTGGTATTCAGTGCATAAAATTCTTATACATGGTGCTAAAATAATAGAACATTACACAGTTTTACTTTTTTTTTTTTTTTATCGTACGGGAATCCCTTCGGATACCCCCCCGCGTGCCAGCGGGGGCGGTTATGTCGGGCTTGAACCGACTAAAACCGCACGCCGTCTCGGGTCTACAGACGCCGGGGTGTAAGGTTGCCCATAGAGCATATCCCTCTCACCCCGACTGACCCTGGGCCATCTCCGGTTTCGAGATGGCCCCCTCGGGTTTGGGAACCACGGTGTCCCCGTCTTGCCCCGGTTTGGGGGAAGGGCGCTAGTCGCCCCACCGTCCCGGCCTGCTTCTGCTGGGGTGACAGGTGGCCTCAACCGCCACCCCCAGGCCTGCGCTCATGGAGGACGGAGGTCGTTAAGCGACCTCAGCGCCTGAGTCGCCTGCGACGCGCGGCGAGCAAGTTGCGGGCTCGGCGGGCCGGGAGAGTTCTAAATCTCTCCCGGGCGCGCTCCGCCATCTCCTTCTCGAGCATTACATGCTCGCAGAAGGAGGTGGCGGCGGCCCACGCGCTCGCGCTCCGCACCATTGCCGCAATCATGCTGCCGAGCGAGAGGACTCCCACCCCGATGGCTGCCACGAGGTCACGCCTCGGCGCCTCCCACGCCGGGCAGTCCGCCAGCGTGTGCAGCCCTGAGTCCTCGCTCGCGTCGCAGTGATGACACTCAGGCGTTGGCTCCTTCCTGATCCGATGCAGGTGGTCCCCGAAGCCCCTCTTTCCGGAGACCACCTGCGTCAGTCGGTACGAGAGGCTTCCGTGTCGCCTCTCTAGCCAATCCTCCATGATGGGCCTTACCGCCGCTATTGCGGCGTACCCTACGCAGTTTTACCTATAAAGCAATTATCAGTAGATGCTCGAAATATAGATTACACGAAATAAAGGTTATACTATCTGATGCACGCGGCTCCACCCGCGTGGAGGTCGGTTATCGTTTTGTGGTTATATCTCCGGTTTTACTTAACCAATTGTAATGAAACATATGGCAGATTTTAATTCTGATCACGACCTTTCTAATAGAAAAAACCGCATCAAAATACGGTCAGTAGTTTGAGCGTCCATCGCGAATAAACAAACAAACAGACAAGAATTAAAAAAAAAAATTGTGTTCAGGATCGTTCATTTAACATAACCCAAGTATTTTTTTTTTTATATATCTCCAATGTACAGGCACTATAGTATAGATTGATGTGCAAAAACGCCATATTTTTGATGTACAAACAAGCGATTGGTCCCTGGACGATTGGACACTGGATCACGATATTGTATCGCAATATATTTATAATCACTATCTCCTCGCGCCCTATATCTGTTTCAATACAATATCTATATATATATATATCTATACAAATATCTTTTTTTTTTTACAGACAATAGGGTGTTTGTCAAGATTGCTTTTACAGATAACTATGAACAAAACAGAGCCGTGGACGTTGGAACCATGGCATATCAGTGCTTCATTTCGTAAGACAGGATTTTTAGTACCTGAGTATGCTATTGAAATGCCTCCTGTTAAGATTAAGGGACCGGACCTATCATTGCAAGATAAGGAATTTTACGTTACTGTTACAGTAAGTATATTGGGTTATAAACATTAAATATTATTATATATATAATATAATTAAATATTAAATACGAATATGAATTGGAATCGTCGTCATTATCCCAGCACTAATAAAAAAAGCGAGGGTATTGGTGGGGCCCAATACATCCATGGTGTCTTTGGTTTACCTACAACACCAAAAATCTTTAATTTTTCATTTAGATATGGTTATTTTTTGGCCGATCGCCCTTTGCGACTAGCAATCAGTGCACGGACTACGTACTGGCTGAGCCGCCCGCGCGAGTGCTGCTAGAAACTTTGCTTAAGTATCTAGCAGCACCATTATTAGGCATAATTAAATTGGTACCTAACCTGATTCCTCCAAGCCCTTTCCATCACCAACCGACCAAAAGTAATAATATATGAATAGACGATAGAATTTACCCTTCTCCATCATCAGACCCTGGATACCATGTAACACCAGAGAGTTTATCAAGATAAAATAAATAAGCCCAGTCTCTATAGGTTTATCTTGTTTAGTTTAGAAGTTCCTATGGCCACCTTCCTACTCCATCATCAGACCAGATCCATAATATTATTGCATTGTCATCCAAACTGAATGTCTATGCAAAATTTCATCTCAATCTATTGAGTGCTCAATTCAGTTGCAAGATTAACCCGCACTAACATACATGCATGCTACGCTTCTACAACAAGCTTCCTAGTGAAATGAAGAATCTACCTCTTCATAAATTTAAAAGCCAAATTAAAAGTAAACTCTGCCAAAAAGGCTACTATAAAATTCAAGACTATTTAGACGACAAACAAGCTTGGATATGAACTGTTTGCTCTCTCTCTATGCTACTCAAATGAAATATTGTACTTAGGTTAAGTAAATATGTTTGTAAATAGACCAAAAAAAAAACAGCCCGCTGAGTTTCTTGCCGGAGTCTTCTCAGGACAGGGCCGCGTTTCGAACCGGTGGTCCATTTGCCAAACATTAGATTATTTTCTTTTTTATGACGTTTTGTAAGTGCCGTACTAATGGTCTATACAGAATAAATGGTTTTTGACTTTGACTTTGACTTTGCATACAGAGCAAGTTAAACTAGGACGGTTACCAGCTTCGCAATCAACCCAAACTTAGCGTAGCGAGATTTGCCTATCCAACAATAGGTCAACGTGACCGGTCGACTTTTTCCATTGATTTGGTTTTTCGGTGATTATTCCTCGATGGTAAGACCGATCTGGACATTCGACCCCTTACGACACTCAGTAATGTCTATTTATCACCGTGGCAAATTTGGTCCAGATCGGTCCAACGGTCTCGGAGGAGTATCATTTGTTTGAAATGCAACTTTGAAACCAAAGACGCTTCGCTCGCCTTCAGCTCGCTACGCTTAATGAGCTTGTAAAAGAGGGGCAGTAAGTTATTCATGTCTGTTTGGAATGAGGAGCCACTTTTCGTATCTTAATGAAATTAAATACCTACTTATATAGTAGTAATATTAAAATTGTGTGTAGAATCGATCGTCGATTTTGTTATATATACTCCAAAAGATATAATAACATCATAGATGAATAGTTATCAAAATTGATATGATTTTGTAGCATTTGAAATTATTTAGTAGACATAATCTGAGCTCCGTATTGTTAAAATTACAAAAGTTACCATACCATACGACTCGTAATCTTTCAAAGAAAACTATAAATTTAATTATAATCCTCATCATTTTAGAAGTATATTAGATTTGTAAGACCAGAGTCAGTGAATAAAAATTTATATACATATTCTAACTGGCTACTCGATTGAGATGCATCGGTGAATAGATTAGCCTCTAATCTACTCCTACTTGTGGTGAAGTTTAGATTTAAAGACATCTATATTTTGTATAAATTTATACTAATTGTACGTATAATCCTGCCATAAAAAGGTACGTTACCTGCGAAGTTATTAAACTTATTAACTGCGCTTTCATTTCCTATCAAATGATTTGCAGTGTATCGATAAATAAATTTAATATATATAATAATTTTCGAACATCTCATCACTTTCACGAGCGGGGGGCTCGCTACTCAGATCGATTACCTAGTAACTAGGAACAAACATCACGACATCGGCAAACTGCGAGGTTCATACCCGGAAAGAGAGTCTCCGTCTTCTTGTCGAAAGCGGAGTTTTTTCAAATGTATCTACGGGGAATACACCTCTGGAATCAACCCACCTTTCGATTCTAAAAATGTAGAACAAGGCGATATTGATGATGACCAAGCCACGGGCTGAAGGAGCAGTAGTGACGAAGATTATGAAAATATTGACGAAAATGACGAAAAATCAGTAATGTTTTACATCTAATAATACATTTTTTGTACTTTAGAATGATAACCTAATATTTTTTCGTTTATATGAGACAGCTATGAACGAAATCAAATTATTTATCTATTGAATTTCTTAAGCAATGGCAAGAAACTAAACATCCTTTTCACCTACACCAGACTTTCAATGTGTCTAGCAGGATGTTAAAACTATTAAAATTGACCGGCTATTAAGGTAACATTTTTTATAGGTTCCCAAGTAATATACGTAAAACCCAGCTTTTATACTATAACAAAAGTATGATTATAATTTATTAAAATTTAGGAGTATCCGGCAGGGGGTTGCAACCGTACTAAGTGGCCGGCAATGGATGACGTGATTTCTAATGTTATTTCCAAGAAAATATAATAAAACTAAACGAATTTGAGGTACTATTTTATGCACCTTTACTACCTGTTACCTACCCAAGTAACCACAATCCCAACTTCATTACCTGTATTGGAGACATGCTCTGAGAAGTTTTCAGCATCTATAAAATTACGAAGGTCTGGCCGTCGTCTTGGGCTCTTGCTCTATTATGCTCGCGAACATCGTGTCTCGGTCTGTATCGAGGATCGTTCCTACAATTTTGTTAAACTTACTACTAAATAAGTATATATAAATAAATTCATTAAAATACGAAAAGTGGCTTCTTAATCCATATTTAATTAAACATATTTAACATGGTCACCCTTTAATAGGGAATTCTTAATGAATATCGAACAGTAATTTATCTTTTAGATACCGAATACATACAATGTTAATCTGTGCAGTAGACATTAGTAGACATTTATGGTAAATGTGATCCATCGTAGACCACATCGTCACTTACGATCAGGTGAGATAGAGGTCAAACGTGAGCCTATCATCCATAAAAAAAAATGTTCTCCAGTCTCTTTAGAGGTGCCACATTGACTATCGATATATCAAAGTGCTGAGGTGCTTGTATAAAAACGCCACCATGTCGGTCCGAGTACAGGATCAGAGCACAGAGGCTATTCCGTTGAGGGGAGTTAGGCAGGGTGATGTCATGTCGTCGAAACTCAATCAATGCATTGGAAGACGCCTTCAAGCTTTTGGATTGGAAAGGATTCGGCATCAATACCAATGACGAATATATCACTCACCTTCGATTTGCCGACGACATCGTCGTAGTCATGGCAAAGTTTTAGAGGAGCTCAGCACTATGCTCGGAGGCCTCAACACAAGTGTTCCAGCGGGTGGGCCTGAAAATGCACATGGACAAGACGAAAGTCATGTCAAATGTCCAGGTGTCGCCCACCCCCGTATTATTGGGAGCCTCACCTCTCGAATTTGTTGATGACTATGTCTATCTGGGACAAACCTTCCAACTAGGCAAATCCAACTTCGTGAAGGTCAATCGACGAATCCATCTCGGGTGGGCCTTGTTCGGGAAACTGCGTAGCGTCTTCTCGTCTAAAATACCGCAGTCCTTGAAGACAAAGGTCTTTAATCAGTGCGTGTTACCAGTGATGACCTACGGTGCCGAGAAGTGGTCTCTCACTATGGGTCTCATAAGGAAGCTCGGGGTCACACAGCGAGCTATGGAACGGCCTATGCTTGGGGTTTCTCTACGGGATCGAATCAGAAATGAGGAGATCCGTAGACGAACTAGAGTTGCCAACATAGCAGAGCGAGTCAGCAAGCTGAAGTGAGCTCGGAGAACTGATGGCCGATGGGGCAGAAAGGTTCTTGAGTGGAAACCACTTGACGGCAAGCGCAGCGTAGAAAGGCCTCCTGCCTAAGGCAAGGTGGACAGACGACCTAGTAAAGAGCGCAAGGACTCTGTGGATGCAGGCCGCTACAGACCTGTCGAAATGGAAACAATCGGGGAGGCCTATGTTCTACAGTGGACTTCCTACGGCTGATATAATAATATATACTATATTCACTATGTTACTACCAAAGAAAGGGAAGAATACATTTTCCAAAATATTCCTCGAATACTTTCCGTGTTCCGGGTGGTTCCTCAATTTTATTCAGAAGTTGAGATTGAGGAGCCACGTTTACATTGATATAACTTTGTATATTTTAATACAAATTTCAGAATTTGCCCTACAGAATTATCTGCTTCCCACTAAAAATAGGGGGTGAGTTTCCTTTTAAAATCTAAAGTGGCTCCTAAATCCAAGCGGACATAATTATTTTGCAGCCTAGACACACCCTTAACTATTTTCAGGTTTAAATACCATAGTAGTATGCTTTACATCATTCGCTGCATATTGTAAACCATAAATATACTATATTATTTTACAGATCAACAATAAAGAAAAAGTAAACGTCAGATGTAGAATTCACCATTGGGCTACAGGCTTGGATAGACTTCCTTGGGAGGAGTTCCATTGGAGGAAGCCTAAAGAAGCTCTCATCCCAGAACAAGCAGCAGTGTTAGAGAGCATTCCTCTCATTCCATAGTTATTGAACTATGTAGTCAAACTTACATTAGATGTTGTAAATTGAAATGATTCGTTGCAAGTCTGGGGTTTAAATAAAATATCATATTTCATACAACTCGTTTTATTAAATACCACAGAAATTTCAAAACAATAACAAAAAGGACAGTGCCATAAATATAATTATGCAACCACTAAAGCAAATCTTGGTACATATAATGTATGTGTGTATGTATTCCTAACTACTAATATATTTAATAATAGTATTCAAATTTTTGTATCATTTCTCCAATATATTCCACTCACCTCTATGAAAGCGACTCAGGATTTATTAGGTTTACCTCTTGTTTCTTAATCTCTTCTGCTTGGGTAATTATTCCCTCTTGTTCAGTATATCCTTCTTCATTATCCAATGCCGATTGAATTTGTGCGGAATTTTCATAAGGTTGCTGATCGTATACTGGGTCGATCTGCTCTGATTGTATTTGCTGATAAGTTTCTGGACTATCATATTCTGGCTGCTGCTGATTGTACGCTTTCTCATATGAATCTACGTATTGCTGATGATAACTTTGATCATATCGTAACTTTAAATCTTCTTCGTCAACTTCAAGAGGATATACTTGCTGGTGTTCAGAGCCCTCATAGTAATTCAAGTTTTGATTATATGTCTCGTTTTGTTGATATCGTTGGTCATTGATATTAGTGTCATCTTGCTGATACCCATAGCCTTCTACTGGATTCTCAGCATAAAACATTTCTCGTTGTTCAGCATCGAAGGCCTGGATACCTACCATTTCTGCCGACTCTTCGTCGTCTTTTTCACCTTCTTGAAACTCGGCTACGGCTTCCGTAGGAATCTGTTTTTCAACTGTTGGATCGACTATATCAATGTTAGCTTGCTCCTCCGTTTGCTCAGAACTGGCATCAGTGGTGCTCTTCATTCGAAAATCATTATTAGATGTCAATTCCTGAACATTAATTTGACCGTGTTCGTAATCAACGTAGTTATTGACACCAGAATCAGAAACTATTGGATTATCATATATTTCCTCGAGTAATTCGCTAGCACCGATAACTTTTACAGATTCTGCGTCTTGTTCTTCAATATAAACATGGTTTTCTGGAATCCCTGATTGATTTTGTTCTGCCGTAATGTCTGGTTGGTATGCTAAACCATCTTCGTGCTTAATATATCCGTTTTCAATGACTTGTTTATCAAGATTTTCTTCAGTCATTGCATTTGTGTCATTTACTGGTGCAAAATGTTCTTCATAATGTACTTGCTCGCCTTCTGATGTGGCTTGGATAGAGTCCGTATAATCGTATTCTGCTTTTTGAACATAATTAGTATCACCGTCTGATGGATGCTCTGCATGACTTATTTGCTCGCCTGCTAGCGTGGGGTCAATATGTTCTGTGTTATTGTACGCTGCTTGGTCTACATTGTTGATATCACTGGCTAATGGGTCAGTGGCTTCACTATAATCACATTCTAAGTTAGCTTTTTGTAATTGGTATTCTATATCAGCTACTGCATCAACCTCAATATTATTAGGATTTACCAGTGATATTGACTCGGGTTTTATAATTGTAGAATCAGTGATTTCGTTAACAATTTCATGTTTATAATTGACTTTTTCGTCACAGATATCTTTTTCAGGTAATTCGTTTAAGTCTTTGTATTCTATCTTAGAGTATGCATCATCGGTCATGACATTGTCACTACCAGAAATAAGGTTTTCCGTTATATTATTCAAGACGGTTTTGTGCAATTGCGTTTCTGGTAAACTTTTAGGGACGGCCTGAATAGATTGCTTATCCGCCCCTTCTTTTCTCAGTATATTTAGAATTTCATATTTGCTCCTCCAATCCGTGTTATCAATAGAAATAGGTTGTTGCACGTCTTTGCTTTTTGAAGTATTCATTGCCGGCATCCTATTTATATCGTGAAGGATACCATTGTTGCAAATAGGTGTCGTTTGTTGTAGATAACTGTTTATGAACGGTGTTCTAAGTTTTGGTATCAGTATATAATCTTTACTAATTTCCTGAATTAAATACGTGTCATTTATTTTTTGCACTGAATTGTTTGGTTTGAGTTGATGATTAATAACGGTTGAAGGTAGAACTCCATGAGGCATAGGAGTTTCTGGTTGGTATACTAGGTGATACATTGCTGATGGCCGATTTATAACATTCGTAGGCTGAAATTTTACAAGAGGTAATTTAAGAAGTAGTTAAACAGTGGCAGTAGCCCCACATGTAGGCACCCATAGTATAGACTCACCTTAGTACGTGCAGGAAATAAAGCTGTGGAATAAGACATCTTGTCTAGTTTTCCCAAAATATATTCATTACGTTCCTTTCGCTTCTTATCTTCCTCAAGAAATGAGTCATATTGTTTCCTCAGAGCGTTAATTCGGTCTGATTTAATTCTGTAAGATAGAACAAAACGCACATTAACGTTGGGAATTTTGGGAATATTTGTGTATAATTGTGGCTCAACGGTACTTTTTAGTTGACTTCCCCATGTGGCTTCAATTTAAAGTGGGGATAGAAGTCGCAAGGAGACTCGCATGGTGCCGATGTAAACAAAGCAATGCCGTGTCGACCTTCGAGAAGGTTTGCTACTTAGGCGAGTATACATAAATGGGACGCGTACAGATTAGGTGCGCGAACTTTCCACGGTTTCGGTTCTGAACATACAGAACTATTCCTGCGGATTCGACCTTCGGTAGGTAGTAGTTTGATATAGTGTGGTCTACTTGCGTATACATAGATCTGAGTTTCTGCCTATGGGCAAATTTGAACCTGCAATCACAAATTTTAGAAACAGGCAGGTACCTACTGAACGTCTCACAAAATTTTGTCCTCAAATTAAGACTGAAGTGAAAAGTGAAAACCCCTTACTGAAAGCGTATTTTATGAATAATAAAAACCTTGGCAGCTGCATTGCAGAAGCAGAATCGATTAGCAGTTTTTATGTAGGTAGGTAGGTATACGTGGGACACTCAGAAAGTTTTGCGAAAATAAAAAAAGTGTTCTATAGGTAAATATTTTTTTATTAAATCTTTTCAAAGTACTCTCCACCAGCCTCTATACAAAGTTTCATGCTTTTGAACCAGTTTTCAAAACACTTTTTCCAATCCGCCGCAGATACCTCGTTTACAGCCTGCTCAAACGTTGACAGCGCATCTTCCGGCGACGAAAATTGTATCCCTTTGAGCTGATTTTTTATTTTCGGGAATAAAAAGAAGTCGCACGGTGCAAGGTAAGGGCTGTAAGGAGGGTGACCTAGGAGTTTAACCGGAGTGCTGTCCAGGAAGTCCCTCGTTAAGCGCGGTGTGTGCGGGCGCGTTGTCATTGTGGAGTAGTATCCCGCGGAGCCCTGTGTTTGGTCGCTTGTAGCTCACTACAGAGAAAACTTCTGCCAAGCATTTGGTAGTGTACCATTCAGCGTTGATGCTTCTTTGATTTCTTAAAGGGATTGATAACAAAACAACAAATTTCGTCATTTTGATACCCTACTCGATAAATTTGAGCCAAAATATTTTTTTAACAACATACATTTTCGCGCCAAAAATCAGCCATTTTGTTTAATTTTATTTTAATAGTAGCACTCTCGCAGTAAATACGAATCTAACGACACCTCTCAGGCTAAAATTCATCGAGCCGTTCAGGCTGCCGACCGTGCCAAACAATTAGGTATACGCATATATACTCTCGAAAAACATAATCCTTCTTCTGGCGCCGTCGGGTAAAAACCCGACTGCTCTAAAAAGACCGAAACAAGTTTGATAGCAGGCAGGACCCATTTGCAAATCATAAACCGAATGGTCCCGCCTGCTATCAAACTTGTTTCGGTCTTTTTCCGCTTGTGCCGCCGGGCTTGTGTTGTCTTTTTCAGAACAAAAAATTTAAAAAATTGACTAATAGCAAAGAATCTTTTTACTACATATTGAATTTATTAGAAAATAAAATCAAATAGGTATAGGTGCTCCAAGTGTGAACTCAAACACACCCGTACCAGGCTCCAAGTAGCACGCGCTGATGTCAGCAAAATAGCACCCTGAAACACGAACATTGTCAGTCGGATGACCTTCGACCTTGCTTTACGATCAATCGCCTAAATAGGTATGCAATATAAGTGTCCTATCTACGTAACCCTGTTGTTAAACACATAACTCGAATCATGTATCGGCACGCCATAAAATAAGTATTATATATATAGACACATATGTATGTAGGTACCTGCCCACCTTTATCCATTAAACCTTTGTACCACTGGCTCACAAAAATAATATCAAAGTACACACAGCTTAACATACACAACAGTTAATTACTGGTTTCTAATGCAGTTATTTTGTACAAGACTCACTTTTGACGGACAGATTACATGAAATGTACGACAATTTTTGCAAAAATTACATGTACTTAACTGTATTTTTGTTGTATGGGTACCAACATTGTCAAAGTGCATCTTATGAGTCTGTTATCACTTACCTATGCACCAGACACTTTCCAAAAATCGGTACCTATAACTATTTTGAGGTCTAGATAATCAAAGGGCAGTACAGTAATACAACCCGTGTTTACTTATCAGCGCCAATTAGCGAAAGCGTTTTTTCACACTTTAAAAATTTAGCAAGTAGGTACTGCAAACAATAACGTGGAACTAGTGAAAAAATTCAACACTAGTACCATTATTTGCATATTCTTTTAAAATGGGACTACTTAGTGGTTACACAAACATCAGTAGTTCCATCATGGAACTGACACAGCCTCTGCCCCTTGCAATGAGTGCAAGGCGCGAGGTGTCCGCGGTGGAACCCCCGAAAACGGTCGCTACGCTGTCCAGGTCCACCGGGCTTCCGGGGTGGACCCAGGATGGCTCAGCGACCACGACCACATTGATAGACCACTCCACGTTGCTCTGGTACAGAAGATCATGAGCACCGGTGCAGTGGTTTATGTTAGCTTGCAGGATGCGGATTGGTGTGTCCATTAATGGACTTCCATTTCCGCATCCCGCCGCAAATGTGGCCGCTCTTGAGCGGCACTCCCGCTACCCGTTACCGATGAAAAAATGTTCACGATTGAAGAACACTACAATAAGCAAAATGATAAAGTGTACGCTCACAGTTCTAAGGAAGCTACTCAAGTGGTCGGAAAGGTACAACGTGGTCATCGTCCTGCATTAGTGATGGTTTGGTGGGGCGTGTCTTATCAAGGAGCCACAAAGCTACATTTTTGTGAAAAAGGAGTGAAAATTTCAGCCAAAGTGTATCAAGATAGGTACTGTCTTGGATCATGTTGTGAAACCTCTCAGCAATACACTATTAAAAAATATACCGTGGACTTTCCAGCAGGACTCTGCTCCTGGTCACAAGGCACGAACTACCCAAGCCTGGCTAGAAACCAACGTTCCGGAAATATAAATCCGGGTATAAAGATAAGAGCTGAAGACTGGCCGTCATCTAGCCCAGACCCTTTAGACTACAAATTATGGTCAGTTTTAGAGGACATGGCCTGCTCTAAACGACATGGCGACATTGAGTCTCTTAAGAAATCTTTGGAGCAAGCAGTGGCAAAATTTCCCTTAGAAACAGTGCGTAAATCCATAGATTCGTGGCCAAACAGATTAAAGGCTTGTTTAAAAGCCAAAGGTGGCCATTTCGAATAAAATATATTTTTATTTTTTTGCTAAGACTTTAATAAATATGTAGGTAAGTATAAATCTTAATAATATTAGGTACACTACTTCATTTAAAAAAAAATGCATTTAAGGCACGTTAGGTATCTAAGTAGAGCTTTCGAGAAAGGTACTTACACAGTAGTAGGTACAGAGGCGCCGACATTAAAGGTGAATAACCTTGTATTCAAGATTTGTAAGTATAGTAAGTATAGTTATTCGAAATAGTTGTGTTTTGTGTTGGCGTTTCTAGATTTTTCTACACTGATCGGTAGAGTACTTCGACACTAACAATGCGTTTAAAATTTCCATAACATTCGATCAGTAGTTTTCGAGATATCGACGTTCGCTGTAACAGCATGATAAGTAAATTGTATTCTAGATGCTCATTATGTAAAACAATGAATTGTACTACTGTTTTTATACCAAATAAAAAAAGCCTTAGCCACTAATTTTTTGTCCACGTATCAAAACCTCTGAAGTTATATATAAGCAACAGAGACATACAAAACCGGCCAAGTGCAAGTCGTATCGCGCGCGAAGGGTTCCGTACCATTGTCCTACCTACCTGTTGTCTTTATCAATATCGACAAAAACGGGCAAAAAAAAATCATTTTTGTTTTATAGAAGCCCTCAAAAAAATATATTAATCATTTCAAGCATCTAGCTGTTGCCGTTATCAATATCGAGAAAAGAACCGGCCAAGTGCGAGTCAGTGTCGCCCTTGAAGGGTTCCCTAGCAGCAAGTAAAATTTATATTTGAGTTGATTGAATGAAGGGTAAATTGCGGTTTACGATTTATGACGTATTAAAAGAAACTACTTACTAGATCTCATTCAAACCAATTTTCGGTGGAAGTTTACATAGAAATGTACCTACATCATATTTTAGTAGACACATTTTACCACTTTGGAAGTGTCTCTCGCGCGAACTATTCAGTTTAGAAAAAAATGATATTAGAAACCTATCATAATCAAAAAATATCATTTTTGAAGACCTAATCATAGATACCACCCCATACGTATGGATTTGATGAAAAAAATTTTTTGAGTTTCAGTTCTAAGTATGGGGAACCCCCAAAATTAATTGTTCTTTTTTCTATTTTTGTGTGAAAATCTTAATGCGGTTCACAGAATACATCTAGGTACTTACCAAGTTTCAACAGCATAGTTATTATAGTTTCGAAAAAAAAGTGGCTGTGACATACGGACGGACAGACAGACAGACATGACGAATCTATAAGGGTTCCGTTGCCATTTGGCTACGGAACCCTAAAAACGAGCAAAAAAATCATGTTTGTTGTATGGGCGCCAAATATTTAAGGATATTTAATTATTTTATTTTAGAGAATTTTAAAACACACCTTTAAAACAAAAAAGAATTTTCAAGATCGGTTCAGGCGTCTTCGAGTAATCGGAGAATATACGTACAAAATAACATCTAAGATTCCGACGAATTGAGAACCTTCCTTCTTTATGGAAATCGGTTAAAAAGGGCTCAAAAATCCAGTTCATAGATTCCGTTACATACCTAATACTTACGAAGCAAATAAAAGCGTGTTATTATTAAAAAACTAATAAGTTTTTAAATTATTGTATTGACATCGGTCCTTGATAAGTGTGCAAAATATCAAATCAATCCGACGTTTAGAAGTGCTCAAAGATTATATCAAACATACATAGAACATACATACCAAGATTACCAAGCCAGTCGCACTTATTTTTAACCGACTGCCAAGGAAGGGTTATGGTTTTTCGCGCGTATCTTGTATGCATGTAATATTCTTTATTAGGTACCTCAATCGCTCTACGGATTTCGATGAATGAGGTCTCAAATGAAAGGGATTGATCTTCCGAATGTCATAGGGTACATAAATTGTGAAACAAAACTATACGGCAGATTCTTGGCGCTAAAATGCAATGTTGTTAAATAAATATATTTTCACTCAAGCTTATCGAGTATTAAAATAAAGAGATTTAAAAGTTGAAATAAAAAATATATCTACTTATATGTTTTAATATACCTAATTTGGAATGAGGAATGATAAAGTAAGGCGTTTGCCTAGCTCACAACAAGCGGAGGCTCTGTACTTGTCCAGTTTTCGTTTGTGTCGTGATTGCAAGATTCGTTTCTCTTGTATGCTTAAAACTCAAAAACTGCTAACAAAAATTAATAATTAAGGAATAAAATAACCCGACTGCTGCTAAAAAGACCGCAACAAGTTTAATAGCAGGCGGGACTGAATAATTCTTTTCGGTTTACTTATGATTTACAAATGGATTTCGAACCCCCTCCTCTCTTATCTACGTAACGATCAAATCAATTCTAACTAGTGTTTGAATTTGTAGACACATGAAATGGATACAATTAACCCCCCCTGACACGTAACCTAAATAGGTAGGTACAACGTAAACCAACTATATCTGGATAAATTTCGTTATAAAGGACACCTACAAAAGGAATCATTTATTTGCGGCCGATTTTTAATTCTAATATTAGATGTTGCTTGGTACGTCTTCACATTAGTACCTTATCACAGTTATCAGATTAATCACAAATAGATACTTCGCCTGACCCAGGCGTGGACACGATGCGAAAGCTACATAAAACCATCATCAAATCATCTTTAATATTTTAGTTCGTATCCTATTCCTCCACTAATACATAGGCCGACGTCTGTGGCGTAGCGGTAGAGCGTTCGACTGTTAAGTCGGAGGTCGCCCGTTCGTTTCCAGCTTAGTGCAAATATTTCTATGCATGAGTATGTATATTGGCATTGGAAGCTATAACACAAGCTAGTTAAGCTATACTTGTTTTGAGTCGAAAAAGCGGCGTTAGCCCAGTGGCGTGACGAGGACTCGAGTTCGATCCCCAGTTGCCCCGGGCACACACCTCCGACTTTTCGTATTATATGTGTATTAATAAATGTTAATTATCGCTCGCTTAATAATGTGCCCGGTAGATGGCAATAGGCTCGCCCCCTATTACATTGGGACCTTAACATAACTGGCGAATCGTGGGTGTGTAATACACCTCTGCCTACCCCTTCGGGGATACAGGCGTGAAGTTATGTTATGTGTTTTGAGTGTCGATAGCGCTCTGTAGATTGTTCTAGAATATTTATTAATTACCACTTTTGCCACTTAGGTGGCAGACTGTCACACGGTCCACCTGATGTGAATCGGTTACCGTGGCCTATGGATGTGTGCAACACCTGGGGTGTCACACTCGCGCTGCCGACCCTGCAAAAACCTTCTAATGCCCGTCTTGAAGAACCCCATTCGTTTAATAGGCATTAGCTACATACATGAACTAGTTAAGAACTTACATTCGATAAACAGTTTTGTGCTTTTTAACGCCGCACAGCATGTTACAAAATAAAAATAAATATAAAACAGAAAATCCAGTTCACTTAATATACAAAAGTCTTTTTAGTTTTTTTGAAGGCTATTTTATTTTTAATATTATGACCATACCGTATTTGGCATTCAAAATAATATTAAGACTTTTTACGAATAAAATTTATTTTAATCAAAGTGATACCTGGTGATGAAACTTCAAGTAGGTAAGTACAGTCAAATACTGCAAAAATTTAATAACGTTGAACGATAAGCACACCCGGCTTATGGTAAGTAAACCAACGAACCCATAATCTGGTGCTTTTCCGATTGCAAATACAAGCGACGCTGCAGATTCTATATTACTTTAATTCTCTTAGTCTGGCGGTGCTATCGCGAAATTAGCGAATCCGCGATTGCAGTATTTGCCGGAAGCAAGCAAGAATCACTGGATTGAATTTCACCGAACGGAAGTCCTCTACACTGAACGTTACTTTTATTCAACAGTTGTGCTGTGAGGAAGCAATAAAAACCAAAAAAGATACGCGAAACCCTGAAGTTGTTTGAAACAAAACAGCCTAAGTAAAGTCTTGTTACATTAGGTGTTGTACGCGAACGTAGCCACAACGATTCCGAAGCAGCTCTGCTATCAGCCCCCTCACTAAGGAGGAAGCAAATGCGAAAAATGCGACTACGAGTAGGTAGTTTTCAAACCGTAGCCCCACTAGTCGCTTTCGCGCTCGGAAACCGCGTTACGAGGCACCGATATCGTCGAAAGTCAAAAATATTAACTTAAGTCTAAAAAATCGCGTAGTGGAAACGTGCGTAAAACTTAATCATTAATTTATCAAAAATCCGATGCCAAACTAGGCCCGCAAAATCGGTACAAACAATTATTACTAGGTTAGGCAAAAGTGATACTACAAAATTATAAGTTTATGAAAAACCCGAACTTCCCGTAACGAATAAATAGGGAAAAATATAAAAATCTGTTACAACCGCCCAAGTGTCGTCGATATCACAGCCGTCGAAATGAAGTCGACGGTCATTTTGTACCGCCCAACTTTGCAAACCGACGCGTTGGTTTGATAATCGATGCCGGCGCGGCGTAAGAATGAATGAAACGCTGTTTTTGACAGTTAAATAACTGCCACCTAAAAAAATTCTAATCGATGGCCATTCCGACGCGTCGCTTTGAAGTGTCATTTCATTGCAGCACCTCATGAGTTGTCGTTTTGAATATTATTTTCTTTGAAAATAATTTTGGTCTTTCCAATTTTAGCTTGCTTTTTTTAATTATTCTGCTTTCTAGCGACTAATTAAAACACTTAAATCTTTATCTTACCTACTTAACCGTTTTTGCTGTGTTGTTTGTTGTTTTCGTATGTTTCAGAAGGAAGGAATAAGCGAAGGAGTTCTAGGACGAAATTCCATCGTCGGCAGTCGCCCCCATAAAAGCCATAGTAGCCCAGTGTTAGGTGCAATAGGAGGGCAGAACCCATTCGTTGGCAGTCGCCCCCATAAAAACCATAGTAGCCCAGTGTTAGGTGCAATAGGAGGGCAGAACCCAGTCGCCCCCATAAAAGCCATAGTAGCCCAGTGTTAGGTGCAATAGGAGGGCAGAACTCAGTCGCCCCCATAAAAGCCATAATAGCCCAGTGTTAGGTGCAATCGGCATCGTAATCAACAGTCGGATTCGAGTACAAGTCGACGACACTTGGGCGGTAGGCCCACTGACCGAAAATTTAAATTTAAAGTGCCGTATGTACTTTTTTTTTTATCGTGCGGAGATCCCTTCGGATACCCCCCCGCCCGCCAGCGGGGGCGGTTATGTCGGGCTTGAACCGACTAAAACCGCACGCCGTCTCGGGTCTACAGACGCCGGGGTGTAAGGTTGCCCATAGAGCATATCCCTCGCACCCCGACTGACCCTGGGCCATCTCCGGTTTCGAGATGGCCCCCTCGGGTTTGGGAACCACGGTGTCCCCGTCTTGCCCCGGTTTGGGGGAGGGGCGCTAGCCGCCCCACCGTCCCGGCCTGCTTCTGCTGGGGTGACAGGCGGCCTCACCTGCCACCCCCCGGCCTGGGCTCATGGAGGACGGAGGTCGTTGAGCGACCTCCGGCGCCTGAGTCGCCTGCGACGCGCGGCGAGCATGTTGCGGGCTCGGCGGGCCGGGAGAGTTCTGAACCTCTCCCGGGCGCGCTCCGCCATCTCCTTCGCGAGCATCACATGCTCGCAGAAGGAGGTGGCGGCGGCCCACGCGCTCGCGCTCCGCACCATTGCCGCAACCATGCTGCCGAGCGAGAGGACTCCCACCCCGATGGCTGCCACGAGGTCACGCCTCGGCGCCTCCCACGCCGGGCAGTCCGCCAGCGTGTGCAGCCCTGAGTCCTCGCTCGCGTCACAGTGATGACACTCAGGCGTTGGCTCCTTCCCGATCCGATGCAGGTGGACCCCGAAGCACCCCTTCCCGGAGATCACCTGCGTCAGTCGGTACGAGAGGCTTCCGTTTCGCCTCTCTAGCCAATCCTCCATGATGGGCCTTACCGCCGCTATTGCGGAGTGCCGTATGTACCTAAATATTATGTAATTTACCAAAAGCTGTTATTTTAACATCACAAATAGACATCTTAATTTTATTTCAGTAGGTACTCGAGGCCCTCGGTCGCCCATGGCGCCCGACGTGGATGACGACGACGTGCCCGAGGTCACTTGGGTAGAACTAGAGCTGGCGGTGAGAAGGCTAAGAGCCAAACGCACCGCCCCGGGACCCGACGGCATTCCCGGCCGAGCGTGGGTCCTAGCTCTAGTCGCGCATGTTTGGAGCGGGGCCAGTTTCCGAAATTGTGAAAAACGGGGAAACTGGTCCTCATCCGAAAGGCGGGGCGCCCGGCGGACTCGCCGTCTGCCTACCGGCCCATATTGTTGCTCGACGAGGTGTGCAAACTCTTTGAAAGGGTAATTGCGAAGCGCCTCGTCGAGCACCTCTCAAGAGTGGGGCCGGACCTGGCGGATGGCCAATATGGCTTCCGCCAGAGGCGCTACACCGTGGATGCCATCATGCGCGTGAGGGCTATGGCGGAGGATGCAGTAGCCCGGGGTGAGGTGATGCTGGCAGTATCCCTGGACATCGCCAACGCGTATAACACCTTGCCCTGGAGTTGCATTAGGGACTCGCTCGTTTATCACGAAGTGCCTCTCTACCTTCGCCGCATAGTCGGGGCGTATTTGACGGAGAGAGCCGTACTCTACCCAACCGTGATCGGTGAAATGTCGTGCGGTGTTCCACAGGGATCGAAAGAAAGAAGAAGTCCTGGGGCCGCTCCTGTGGAACATCGGATACGACTGGGCGCTTCGTAGCTGGGTGAGCTCGTAGGCGGTGCCGCCGTCACGTGCTACGCGGACGACACGCTCGTGACGGCGTGCGGGGCGACGTACCGCGAAGCGACCCTAAAGGCCACGACCGCGGTTGCCCAAGTCGTGGACCGGATCCGGCGGCTGGGTCTCGAGGTGGCTCTTCATAAAACCGAGGCCCTATTCTTTCATGGGTCTCGGAGCAAGACACTTGAGGGATCCAGTCTCATCGGGGGAGGAAATCGCATCGGCATCAAGCCCCAAATGAAATATTTGGGGCTCGTGCTCGACGGCCGATCGGACTTCGGAGAGCACATCCGAAGTCTGGCCCCCAAACTGAAGGGCACAGCTCTCGCCCTGGCGCGGCTGCTGCCCAACATGAGAGAGCCCGCTGACTCCTGCAGGAGACTCTACGCGGGGATCGTGCGGTCCATGGCCCTGTATGGGTGCCCAATATGTGCGGAGGCCCTGAAGGCCAGAAGTGTGCGGATGCTGCGCGCTCTGCAGCGGGTGATGGCCATCAGGGTCATCCGCGGGTACCGCTCGATCTCCTTTGAGGCGGCGAATCTCCTTGCCGGAACTCCGCCATGGGACCTGGAGGCGAGAGCCCTTTCGCAACTAAACCAGTGGCGAAAAGAGGCGCGGGAGCAGGGATGGAACCCCGAGCCTCGAGAAATCGAGGCCATGCAGTCCCAGCTCCGCCAGGCCACCGTGGTGGAGTGGAAGGAACGACTTGGGTGACCGGCGCAGGGCACGCCGCAATAGCGGCGGTAAGGCCCATCATGGAGGATTGGCTAGAGAGGCGTCACGGAAGCCTCTCATACCGACTGACGCAGGTGATCTCCGGTATGGGGAGCTTCGGGGACCACCTGCATCGGATCAGGAAGGAGCCAACGCCTGAGTGTCATCACTGCGACGCGAGCGAGGACTCAGGGCTGCACACGCTGGCGGACTGCCCGGCGTGGGAGGCGCCGAGGCGTGACCTCGTGGCAGCCATCGGGGTGGAAGTCCTCTCGCTCGGCAGCATGATTGCGGCAATGGTGCGGAGCGCGAGCGCGTGGGCTGCCGCCACCTTCTTCTGCGAGCATTACATGCTCGCGAAGGAGATGGCGGAGCGCGTCCGGGAGAGGCTTAGAACTCTCCCGGCCCGCCGAGCCCGCAGCATGCTCGCCACGCGTCGCAGGCGCCGGAGGTGAGGCCGCCTGTCTCCCCAGCAGAAGCAGGCCGGGACGGTGGGGCGACTAGCGCCCCTCCCCCAAACCGGGGCAAGACGGGGACACCGTGGTTTCCAAACTCGAGGGGGCCATCTCGAAACCGGAGATGGCCCACGGTCAGTCGGGGTGCGAGGGCTATATCTTACACTATACTACAGGATTGTTAAAGTTTACAATTAACAAAAACAAATCTGCTACAATTGTATATACAACGAATAGCAAAAAAAAAAAAACAATACGTGCACTCTATTATAATAAGTGACCGCAAGTGTAAATGCTAGCAAAAAGTAAATTACATAATAAATAAGGTGATTTATAAGTGTTTATCAATATAGGAATGTGTGAAAAAATTCCATACGCATGAATCACTTTTAACTGATCCTGTATTCAAAAATTTTTACTTACAAGATAGATCACTAATTTTGACTAAATTAGTAAGTTACGCCGTGGCGTAGTGGTAGAAAGTGGCGGCTTTGAACGCAATAATTCAATGTTGCGCTGGTTCAAACCCTAGTCACCAAGATTGTCTTATTGGGATGTTTATTTAATTTCCTAAAAATTGCAGTATAGCGATATCAAGTGAGAAGTGCTTATATCAGCGTAAACTATAAAGTGAAATATGCCTTTGAAAACTTATATTCTAATAAACAAAAATAGCAAGATGTCGCCACTAGTTAGTTGCAAAAAATGTATAAAGCAAGTTGACCGGAAAGCCACTATTGCATGTACAGTGTGTAAAAAACACTATGAGTATAGCTGCATAGGCGATGGGGCTAAACTTAGAAAAGACTTTAAAACAAGTGTCTGGAATTGTGATAATTGCAAACAAAAAAATAAGGAGCAAAATACACCTATTTCAATTTCTGAACAGTCATTTGTAACCACGAGGAAAAAGCAAACTTCAATGGGTAACAAAGAACGCTCTCCGATACCCACAACTAGCTCCCCGGCTGAGAAAGGAAGTTGTTATGCGAATGTTGCAAGCGACCAACAGGAGTCGAGTCCTACATTGAGAGATACTATTGGCATCATTGAACAGCCTTTATCAAGAAGTATGGATTGCAATACGTTGGATCTATTCTCACTACAGGATTTCCAGGATATGCAGGAATCAATGAAAGCACTACAGTTAGAACTGAGTGGCGCACAGAATGAGCTGGAATTAGTTATTCTTGAAAACAATGACCTCCGCGAACAAAATACGAAACTGTGTAAGGACAATACCACATTAAAAAAGCTTTTAACTAAATCAACGAGTGGAACTCCATTGAAGAGAGGTAGATTTTCCTTACAACAAAGAGAAGTGAGTGCCATTTGCACACCATCACGACGCTGCACCTCGCAACCGAGTGAGATTGACACCAGTGGTACAGTCGCATTGATGCAGGATACAATTGCAGATTTGGAGCAACAACTGATTGAAGCCAGAGAAGAAATAGGTATCCTATGTGGAAAAATCCACACTCTCGAACAGTCAATCCAAAAAGCTTTTAATAGTAAAAATGTTCTGTCAACTCAGTGTATAGGAAATATTAACAATAATACTTCAAAAAATATAGTAAAAAATAAATTATGTATTTTGACCAATGTTAGTTCTTATGGTACACAACAGATAGTTGATGATACTTTCGGATATCATTTTGATTATTGTCGGTGTATACATACGAATTGTACGGTAAAACAACTTCTGAATAATATTGATAGTAAGTTGCAGGGCTTTAATATGAACGACTACTGTATTATTATGTTAAGTGGTAATGAAATCAAACACTCAGACTACATTGCAATAATAAACACTATAAGAGAATCTTTAAAGCATGTGGACTACACAAATATTGTAATATGTACTCCAACATATATCTGTGGCTCCCCTATATATAATTATAAAATTGAATTATTTAATAGTCAGCTATATCGGGAGCTCAGTCACTCTACTTATGCCTATTATTTTGATACGAACAGACACCTCTCCTTTGATATGTTCTCACATAAAACAGGTCGAATAAATAGAAATGGCATACAAACTACACATAGAGAAATCATGGATAACATTAAAAGTGACTTATGTAAGTATTCCCCCATTCATGTACCGCTTGGAGATAAACAAACTCCCTCCCAGTTTTTTCTTGAGTAACAGTGTTTGTAAGCAAAAACCTGTTAAACAAATTTATATTATAGAGAAGCAAAAGCCTAGAAATAGAATACATGTTATTAAAAGCATAATTTATTATCAAAATGTAAGAGGTTTGCGTACTAGAACCAATGTCTTCTACAATAATATTCTATGTAATTCATATGATATTGTAACTCTCACGGAAACATTCCTTAATGGTTCTGTAAATGATGCCGAATTATTTCCGCCACATTATATAGTACTGCGGAAGGACAGACATGGTGATACTGGATATGGGGGATTGTTATTGGCTGTCAAAGACTGCTACACAGTGAAAAGGGTAACAGATGTAGACGGATTAACTGATGTTAAAGAACTACTATTTGCGATAATATCTAAGAAAAATATTAACTTGTTTATCTGTATTGTATACCTGCCTCCTAGTTATAAGGTTAGTCAGTACCTGGATGTTTTGTCTTGTATTGAAAACGCTATCAGTGCGTATAGCGATTATAAGTCTGTGGTTGTGGGAGATTTTAATCTTAATTCCTGCACTAACGCTGTAGTAACACAATTTGAAATGTTTTTAGAATTTTGTAAGTTACGGCCTTGTAATAAAATCTATGATAATACCACGGGAAAGCACAACTTGGACCTGGTTCTAACCAATGAAGATCCCAAAAATTTCAACATAGTATCCGATATTGAGCCTCTTGTACGATTAGATACCGGGGCTAATCACCCCGCTTTAGAGATAGACTTAACCTTGTTTAAAAATAATGTAATAATTTATCCACCGTCTTTAACAAAGAGCAATAATTTGAATAACCCCAGCCCCGAGTGGAACTTTCGCAAGACGGATTTCTATGGGCTATATGCTGAAATTGCAGATATAGATTGGAGCGACCTACTTCTACAGACTGATGTTAATGTAGCAGTGGATGCACTATACAAAAAGTTAAATAGCGCCATTAGCAACCACGTCCCTCAAAAAAGTATACCACGTAATCAACAATATATATATCCAACATGGTTTACTGGGGAGATCATACATTACATTAAACTAAAGCATTATAATTTGAAAAAGTTTAAGGAAAAGAGATTAGAATTTAATAAAGAGCTTTTTAAATATTATAGGTCCAAAGTCAAGGGACTTATAGATAGTGCTTCTCAAAATTATCTGAAGACAGTGGGAAACAAAATTACCAGTGATCCCTCTAAGTTTTGGGAATATGTGAGGGAAAAGAAAAAGAACAGACATCAAAACAAGGAATACACGTACGAAAATAGAACAGTTCAGGGACAAGAAGCTACTGATTCTTTTGCTCGTTATTTTAGTTCTGTCTTTCATAAAAACATTCCGCAGCTGGACCCACAGTTGGCGGAACGTATAACACATGTACATGGGTTTCAAATTCGCATCCCTTACATCAATAGTACAGATCTGAAAATTGCAGCCCGGCGTCTTAAATCGACATCAGCTTACGGGCCAGACAATGTACCTCCTTTTATGGTTAAGGATTGTCTACCAGCACTCGAAGCACCTCTTCTTTACCTATACAATCTCGCCATGCAAAGTAGTTCCTATCCTTATGCTTGGAAAGTTTCACGGGTTACGCCGGTACCCAAAAATGGGTCGTCGACAGATATTACCAATTTTAGACCCATTGCAATATTGTCGGTATTTAGTAAACTATTTGAGGCTATCATTAACAGGCATATAACATTTCAAGTCCGTACTCTATTGAATGATTCACAACACGGTTTCCGCCCTGCGCGATCTACCATAACGAATCATATTAACTTTGTAGACTACCTAAAAACTAATATAACATCAGGCTGTCAGGTTGATGCGGCATATTTTGATTTTGAGAAGGCGTTTGATCGCGTGGATAATGATATCCTCTTGGCTAAGCTGTTTTCTATAGGATTTGATAAGCAACTCATGAGATTTATGGCTGATTATCTTGGAGACAGAAGACAGTATGTCAAGCTGGGAAACCATAGATCACACGACTATTACACGAGGTCTGGGGTGAGTCAGGGTAGTACCCTAGGACCGACCTTGTTTCTCATCATGATAAATGACTTGCCTGCTGTCCTGTCCCGATCAGAGTGCCTGATGTTTGCAGACGACCTTAAGTTGTTTGCATCGGTTAGGGAAATTGATGACTGCGAGGCTTTGCAACGGGATATTGACGCGGTTGCAGAATGGAGTGTAACAAATAAACTGGCATTGAATATCTCGAAATGCAAATTGATTACCTTCACTCGATCACGTTCTCCAATAACAATGTCCTATATGTTGGGTGGGACGCAGCTTGAGCGTGTTGCATCCACACGAGATCTTGGCCTGATATTTGACGCAAAATTGGACTTTCATGAACACATGAGAAATATATGTAAGGCAGCAAGCAGATCTCTGGGATTCATAATAAGGACAGCATCCCAATTCAATAATGTCCTCGCAGTAAAGCTCCTATACAACTCATATGTGAGAAGCAAGTTGGAGTACAAACTTTATTGTCTGGAGCCCCTACGAAACTACTTATGCCTTAATGATCGAGAGAATACAACGCAAGTTCGCCCGGTATCTCTACAAGCGCTCATACGGATATTATCCTTTCATGTATCCCTCCCTGTTTGTCACAGGGATGATAGGTCTAGAAACCCTAGAGCTGAGACGTAATTGTTTACATGTAATACATTATTACCTATTACTACATAATAAGGTAGATAACCCATCCGTCTTGGCATCCATTAATTTCTTTGTCCCAAATAGATATGTGCGTGCCACCGGGCGTAGACAGCATCGCCTTTTCGTAACGCCACCGACATGGCGCGTGCCTCAGGCCGCCACTTGCCCTACCGCAAGGGCGGTGGAATTAATAAATGGTCTACTGCGATCTAACCCTGATGTCGATGTGTTCTCCGACAATATGCATCAAATGATGAGAAACGTCATAACGTACCTGAATGCACCCTCATGAGACGTGCATCAGAATTGGCTTAGGAAATTAGTAGTGGCTTAAACACATTAGAAATATTATTAATAATACTTTATTACTTGCATGTACCTAGTAGATTAAGTTAGCTGTTAGTTAGTAAGTAGTATAACATTATAAGCGCTTTGGTGTTACACTGTTAGCTTGTATTGTTTGTAAATAAATAAATAAATAAATATGCTCTGTGGGCAACCTTACACCCCGGTGTCTGAAGACCGCTCATGACTTATTTGCCACAGGTGTCATCATCATCATCATCATCAACCTATTCTAGTCCACTGCTGGACATAGATCTCCCCTAATGAGCGCCATAGCGCCCTGTCTTCAGCTTGCCGCATCCAGCATCTGCCCGCAGTCTTTCGCAGATCGTCATCCCACCTGGCCGGAGGGCGTCCTACACTAAGGTTTAGGTATTTCTAACCAGAAGCAGGTAAGTAGGTATGTAGGGGTGTGTGTTGGGTAACCTTCTCGAGTGTCGCTCCGATTCCGATCCCGCTGCAGTCCGGGGGGAACGGAATCGGAGCGGCCGGTACACCCTGGGCGGCGGTCAATGGCTTCCCCTTCACCCCTTCATAGGGTTGGCATTGATCGTCGGCCAATACCCAACGAGGCGGAAACACATCGCTCTCCGTACTCCTCTGCTTTCAGAGGAGACAGGATGAGCGATGCTGTTAGTGGTGAGATGGCCCAGGGTCAGCCGGGGTGCGAGGGATATGCTCTATGGGTAACCTTACACCCCGGCGTCTGAAGACCCGAGACGGCGTGCGGTTTTAGTCGGTGCAAGCCCGACATAGCCGCCCCCGCTGGCCGGCGGGGGGGTATCCGAAAAGATTTCCGCACGATAAAAAAAAAAAAAAAGATAAGTAGGTATGTATATGAACTTTCGTGACTGTATTTCTGAGAATGTCGGACTTCCATGCAACCATTGGACACTAATTTTACCACCTTAGAGGTGTAATTTCCCAAAATTCTTAATTAGTGGATGCTAGCAACATAAGAGGCATCAACTGCCAAAATTGCACCCAAGCAGCTAAAGCTTAGGCGTTGATGACTCAGACAATCTGGACACTCGAGACTCGGGAAGAGCAAGTAAAATTATATAAGTATTTTTAGGTTAACAACCGCGGTAGCCTAGTGGTATGGGTAAAGGACTGCTGAGGCGAGGTCTCGGGTTTGATCCCAGGTATTACCATGGCACACACCAATGACTTTTCGATGCTTTTCGAAGTTATGTGTGTATTTATCGCAGGTTTATAAGTGCCCGGTTAATGGCAATAGGCTCGCCACCTATTACATTGGGACCTAAAACATAAACTGGCGAAACGTGGGTGCTAACACCTCTGCCTACCCCTTCGGGGATATAGGCGTGAGTTTATGTTATGTTATGTTGTTTTACTTTTAGGTAGATTTCGATGAAATCGATCTACCTATTGGTTTCTTGACTACTGTCGAATTTTAAAAAATTCTTCATAGGAGGTCTAGTTATGACCCCCTGAGTCCGAAATGACCACTGGTCAAAAAGTTTATATATATATATATATAGGGTGTATGCTAGAAAACCTCCTTGTGGTGCACCCTGGGCAACGGATGCAGCAACTCCTCTCCTTCCCTAGGGAGAGTAGTTGCTCCTTCAGGCTGATATTCTGCCAAGGTCGAATTGACCTAAGAGAAGGAAAACTCGAATCTAAACCCTCTACCAACCCGTCTGGCCAGCGTGTTAGTAGTAGGCCATAAACCTCCCATGAATAGAAGCCACAACAAAAGGCCCCCAGTTCCCGGTGGTCCCGCTATTCCCGACTACGGTAGCGGTCGCGGTAACGGCGGGGCCAAAAACCACTAGGGGGGTACCCAAAAAAAACTACAGCTGGCAGCGTACAACTGCAGTACACTTCGGCTGGACCACCATCTCGCCGAACTGGAGATAGAACTGGGTCGCATAAACTGGCACATACCGGGGTTGTCCGAGATCCGAAGACTGGCGGAGGACACGGTAACCCTTGAGTCAGGCGACCTATTCTACTTCAGAGAAGGTGATCAGCTCTCCCAGGGAGGTGTCGGTTTTCTGGTCAAAAAGGACCTCATTAGCAGCGTTGTTGAAGTCGGTAGTGTAGCGTCCGGGGGTTGGACGCCACAATACCTCGTGTAGATAATAAGATAAACACAGAGGAAGAAATTTATATGGGCATTTATTATATCAACAAAAGCTTCCTATAACGAGTTTAGGGAGGTTTTTACGCGTATATTATTATTTTAATGCGAACTAGGGAATCGCGAACTCCGCTCAAGGACTGAGCCTAAATTTATCACAGTTATATCTTCTCTTCGGCCGGCGGACCCGGGCGGCGCGTCTAGTCGCCCGCTGTCAGCCGCACAGCCGAATGCAGCTCCACGCAGCAATTGTTTTTCTTCCCTACGCTCTATTTAAATCAAATACAATAGTTTTATTTAAACTCTGACACATGATGGCCAGGTAACCGCATCGTGGTGTGAAATGATGTTCGTACACCACATCAGCTACGCCCTTAATGGTCATTCATGTGACAGCCTGATTCCCTAGGCATTCTAAATCTGGGACACAAAAAAAAAAAATTATGCGAATTGTCCCTTACAATGGGAATAACGAAGCAATCTTTGTAATAAATAGTAAACGTTAGTAGAATCTCAAATTATAGCAATTAAACTGTAATAAATACTGAAAAACACGAACAAAGAAAAATTGCTTCATTCTTGGCCAGGCAAAAACCCAGGTTAAAAGAAACCTGGCCACAATCAGCCTCATCAAAGAAAAGTTATTGGTATCACTTGCCGATACATTTTAAGGTTTGCCCTGAAAGGACTTAGTAACACAGTACTTTTAAGACCTACCTAACTAAAATCGAAAGATGACATAAAGTTATTTATGTCGCCTACACATTACTAAATTATTTTTAAAACAATATTAAAGAGAAAGAACTTACTCTATAAAGAAAAGTCTGATCGAAAACTAACTTTCAATCATCGTCGGCGCTTATGTCCAGAACGATTTGACTCTCTTACAAAGTTTAGATCACAACTCACAATATTGGACAAAAAAATAATTGCCTAACTCCTACGCTAGAACATCATGAACATAACAAACAAAACAAATCTATTTATCTTCAGCAGCGCAGCAATATGAAATAAACAGAGAACACATATTAATAATAAAATATTACACATAACACGTTATTCACTACGTGAATTATAATTCTACTAAGACTTATAGTCCTTATTGGCCCTATTGACCCGCAGACAACTATCAATGCTCTTGAAACATTCTGGAACAAGCCACCATCATAGCCATCTTCTCGTTGAGCACATAATATCACATAAAAGCACATAAAAGCAAAATAAACAACGATACTGATAAATGCGTCGCTCCAATTGTCGCACGACGTCTTTCTTCAAACGGTACGGGATCGATCCATCCGCTGCCAACTGCAGAATGTTGGCGTTTCCGACTTCTGCGGAAACTAGCGCTTCACCAGCTGTAGCAACCACTAGCTCCTGTGGCAACCAGCACCTCTACCAGTTGTATGGAAACCGGCGTTCCTCCACACCAATTGTAGCTGTAGCAACCACCAGCTGTATGGAAACCGGCGTTCCTCCACCAGTTGTAGCGTCCGGGGGTTGGACGCCACAATACCTCGTGTAGATAATAAGATAAACACAGAGGAAGAAATTTATATGGGCATTTATTATATCAACAAAAGCTTCCTATAACGAGTTTAGGGAGGTTTTTACGCGTATATTATTATTTTAATGCGAACTAGGGAATCGCGAACTCCGCTCAAGGACTGAGCCTAAATTTATCACAGTTATATCTTCTCTTCGGCCGGCGGACCCGGGCGGCGCGTCTAGTCGCCCGCTGTCAGCCGCACAGCCGAATGCAGCTCCACGCAGCAATTGTTTTTCTTCCCTACGCTCTATTTAAATCAAATACAATAGTTTTATTTAAACTCTGACACATGATGGCCAGGTAACCGCATCGTGGTGTGAAATGAGGTTCGTACACCACAGTAGTGTGTCGAAACGGGTAGCGTACCTTGTCCTTAAAATCACTAACAGGCGTTCCCTGAAGGTGATACAGGTATATGCGCCGACCTCGACTCACCCCGATGAAACCGCCGAGGCCGTGTATGAGGACATTGTCAAGGCAATTAATCATACCGCCAAGGCCACCTACAGCGTTGTTATGGGGGACTTCAATGCCAAAGTGGGAGTACAAGAACGCGGCGAAACGCGAACAGGACCCTATGGAGTGGGGCGCAGAAATCACAGGGGGCAAATGCTATTCAACTTTCTCGAATCCCAGGGGCTCTTCTTAATGAATACTTTCTTTAAGAAGAAGCCCCATAGGAAGTGGACTTGGCAAAGCCGGGATTCCGTGGTAAGGAACGAGATAGACTTTTTCATTACGGACAGTAAGCACATATTTAGAGACGTCTCCGTGATTAATAGGTTCAACACCGGAAGTGATCACATACTTGTCAGAGGCTCTCTAGATATCAACCTTAAAGCTGAAAGATTCCGAATGATACGGTCTACTCTCCGACCTACGCCGCTCCAAGTAGCTCTAGGGTCCGAAAAGTTCCAACTGGAACTTAAAAATCGTTTTGCAATGCTGGAAACCACTAGCAGTATTGATGAGAAAACCGACACAGTGGTCAAAACTCTGCAGGAAGTGTCCCGAAAGTTGTTTCCCGGAAAACGCAAACAGCTAGAGTCCAAACTCTCTCCTGAGACTCTCGAACTTATGAGGAGGAGGCGTGATGAGCCCTCAACTCAGTCGTTTTCGTTGGATGGGAGAGTCTTAAACCAAAAAATAAAAAAGCTGATACGACGCGACCTCCGACGCTTCAACACTAACATCATATATGATGCGATTGAGCGAAATAGGGGGTCGAAAGTGTTCGCTCAGCAATTGGGAAGGCCCCATCTGACGAAACTTAAAACTGAGGATGGCAGAACCATCACCTCAAAGTTCGAGATTCTCGAAGAGGTCGAGAAGTTTTATGGACAGCTGTATGCATCACGGATGCCTAAACTGACGGGACACAGCGTTGAAGACCACAGAGCTCCACTCACGCGCCATTACACCGAGGAAATACCCGATGTCGAGCAGTGTGAGATAGAGGCGGCTCTCAAGCAAACAAAGAACAACAGGTGCCCTGGCGATGACGGAATTACTACTGAGCTCCTTAAAGCAGGCGGGGTCCCAGTGCTCCAAGAGCTAGCGAGCCTTTTTAATTCCGTCATCCAGCAAGGCTTAACACCTAGGGCATGGAGCGGGAGTGCGGTGGTACTGTTCTTCAAAAAAGGTGATAAAGCCTTGCTTAAGAATTACAGACCCATCTCACTCCTGAGTCATGTCTACAAGCTGTTCTCGAGAGTCGTCACGAATCGTCTTGCGAGCAAGCTCGAGTTCCAGCCACCGGAGCAAGCCGGGTTTCGAAAAGGCTACAGTACCGTGGACCACATCCATACTGTTCGGCAGATTATACAAAAGACTCACGAGTACAATCAGCCGCTGTGTATGGCTTTTTGTGGACTACGAGAAAGCCTTCGACTGCATCGAGACCTGGGCAGTTCTGGATGCTCTGCAACGGTGTCGTGTTGATTCGCGATACATCGAAGTGCTGAGATGCATATATGAGACCGCTACTATGTCCGTCCATCTCCAAGACCAGAAGACGAACCCCATAAGCATACAGCGTGGAGTGAGACAGGGGGATGTTATATCCCCCAAACTATTCACCAACGCGCTGGAGGACGTCTTCAAGACTCTGGATTGGACTGGGCGGGGTATAAACATAAATGGCGAGTACATCTCGCATCTTCGGTTCGCCGACGACATCGTCATAGTTGCGGAGTCGCTGGAGCAGCTGGGCGAGATGCTGCACAGCCTAAATGGAGCCTCTCGACGTGTCGGTCTTGGTGTGAACTCTGACAAAACCAAGGTTATGTTCAACGAACATGTCACGCCGAGGCCGATTGCCATCGAAGGGTCGACACTCGAAGTTGTTCAACAGTATGTCTACCTTGGGCAGGTTATCCAGCTCGGTAGAAACAACTTCGAGAAAGAAGTCACCAAAAGGATCCAATTAGGTTGGGCAGCATTTGGCAAACTGCGTCGGGTTTTCTCCTCCCCTTTACCGCAATGCCTTAAAACAAAGGTGTTCGACCAGTGCGTCCTACCTGTCATGATTTACGGTGCCGAAACGTGGACATTGACAGTGAGGCTTGTTCACGACTTAAAAGTCGCGCAGCGGGCTATGGAGCGAGCTATGCTTGGGGTTTCTTTGAAGGATAAAATTCGAAATGAGGCCATCCGACAAAGAACCAAAGTCACCGACATAGCTCGCAGAATAAGCAAGCTGAAGTGGCAATGGGCTGGCCACATCTGCCGAAGGACCGATGGCCGATGGAGCAAACGAGTCCTAGAGTGGAGACCACGAATCGGTAAACGGAAGGTGGGACGTCCCCCAGCAAGATGGACGGACGACCTGAAAAAGGTAGCTAGGATAGACTGGATGCGCAAGGCAGAGGATCGGGTGCTATGGCGTAAAATGGGGGAGGCCTAAGTCCAGCAGTGGAGTGCAATAGGCTAATTGATTGATATATATATATATGTATGTATGGTTCCACTTACCAAAATTTGCGGCACTCTCACGGTCGCATTTTTGCCCCGATCGCTTTCAAACTGCGGTCAAAAATTGCTTGGTTGCAAACTTAGTTTAAGTTCGTGAACGGGTGGAATCCGGCCTAAGGGGACGGTAGGGCCTCACTTGGTGAAATCAGTTTTTCCTCAAAATTTCACGTTCCATGAAAGATATTCGAACCGTTCTAATTTTATCCGATAGTATACATGAATACCAACAGCTTTTAATTATAAACCTATAAGATTAAAACTTTAACTAAAAGTGGAGGGGGGAAAAACCAAAATTTAAAAAAAAAATCATAACTTCTAACCGGTGAACATTCTTGCCGTCGGAAACATTTTTAATCGATAGGCCATTTTTAAGTCTAAAATAAATGTCTGGAAACTTTTTCGCTAAAGTTACCGTTTTCGAGAAAAAAAAATTAAACTATATAAAATAATATTAATTGCTTTATGAAATCTACCTGTGCGTTCCCCCTGCGGGAACGGATTTTTTTTAATAGATTTATGTATGAGGTATGTTCAATACATTTTTATTGATCATTTCTACAATCGCTAGCGGCTGCTTATCATAATATTTAGGATTTGGAATTCCCCATGCTTTTATCATCATAATCAACCATTAGAAGACAAAATATATGAAAATTATAATGTATAGAGACCACAGACATAAAATGTCTGTGATAAAGACGCCCTCAACCTCCTTAACCACATGTAATCAGTAACAAATCTTTATTTTGTCTATTGTACAAAATAGATTTTTACACATGCATGACATAACATGATTAATGTTTTTTTTTTTGGCTTCTTGCATCGCATTTGGCCTCATACAAGTAATTTGCATATATTATGAATTGAATATTATGCAGCGTTTTCGTAATTTAGTCACAATCAAGTCAAGTAAAGTCCTTCATAGTTATAAGTCAAGTCAAAGTCCTGCCCTAGTAAAGTAGTGGAGACTTTACTAGAGGCTTCTCTGGAGTTTTGGAAACAACACGGAAAATCACAATTCACGGTAACTATGCCACTTTCCTACACTTGTGCACGTTGTCGAAGACTTTATATCTAAAATTCCACCATTTTTACACATAAATACTCGAAATTACACAAATTTTAGAAAATGAAACGCTGCCTCGATGTGTCTTTTCCCGCGTTGGCGCCAAAACTCTGAACAATGTTGTATGTTATATTTTTGTAAAATGAACTTGTTGTAAAGTGAAAACCGGACCTGTCAAAACTGATGTCATCTGTTTATGTTGTCAATTGTCATACTTGTCATTGGTGATGGATATTGGGTTGTTGTGTCGTTGTATTAGGTAAATTTGAGACTAATATATATTATATAAATACGCCACTTGCGCCATGCAGCGGTAATGCGTGCCTTGACGTCGCAATCGATGCCACCAGTCGCGTGATGTACAGATCCCAGGTACTTAACCTGGTCGGGTGTGGAATCTGCAGAGTTTAACGCCAAGTACTTGGTTTTTGCTACATTTAACTTCAGACCGCCGGTTTCAAGCGCCTCCTACCACATTTTCACACGTCGCACCAATCTGCCCCTGTCCACATCCACCAGAGCGATATCATCAGCATATATGAGCAGTCATGGAGGTTACTCATATGAGTTTCTGATGCTGTCCGACATAACATGTAATACTACGGTGAACAAAAGCAGACGGAAGGATCCTTAGTGTACCCGACGGTAATGGGGAAGGGTTTTGTGCCACCAACAGCGGTCCGAACCATGAAATCGGATTCGCGGTACTTATCTCGGATAATGTCAATATAGATGATGAGTATACGGTTCTAAAAGTTTGTAAGAATACCCATACCTCAGGGACCCATCGCCTTCCAGGCTTCGATGGGGACACCATCGGGTTCGACAGTTTTCCGATTCTTCATGCGGTGATGAGTAGTCTGGACTTCTACAGGCGTTATCGGTGGCACTAGTCTTTGATTCGAAAAGAGATTCGAATGGAGAATGCATCGACTAGCTCACTCGCGCGACCGATCAGCGTACCCATGTTCCGCGTTACGAAGCGTAGTTTCCGGGCCTCGGGCCGTGTTGAGTCTAGCAACCCTTGCCGTGCCTCACCATTGCCTAATCCACTTGCCACAGGAGGGTGAAAATCCTACGCGCCTTATCTCAGACTCGATATTTTATTCTGTTCCTTTTCATACATTAATTTGGCTGTTTTGGCTTTTGTGGGAGCCTGACGACTGCCATCTGCCCTTCCTACTCTAAGAGGAAAGCCTGCACCAGAGTTAATCAGCAGGTGCACTGGCTTGCCGGTGAGGTTGGCTTGGGCCCCGAAGATCTTGGTGGGGCCGCATAAACCAGTGTATGCTGTTATATGTAGTTAATTTAATAATATGTCTTTAATAATAAAGTAAATTTTCATGAAGATCAATTATTATTTCTATAGACCAAACTGTCAAAATTGGAATAGGTATTTTACGAGACTAGGTGATCCTAATACTAGTATCGTAGAATACCTAGTCTTCGGATCTGTAAATAAATACGACGCATCCCTAGTTGTCATTTAATAAGAAAAATATTTCTACAAATTACAAATACACTTTAAAAACATATTTTGAATTAGCCGAAAATGCTTTCAGTATATTTTTATTTCAATATTCTGTGATGTAACTATTCTGTGTTAGTAGGCCAGTATCGACATCGACATCTATCGACTAGAGTACATTTATTATTATATTCTAATTCTAACCCTAAATTGTACACAGAAATGTTATACAACACATATTTTGCAGAATTGTATTGATAATGATTCACAAATGGTGGCACAGATTTGTGCGCAAACGGACTAAGCCCATTCCTGAAGATACAGCTGTACTCTGGAAGCGTCGATTCAGTATAGCCTATGGACTAATAGCATGGAATGCATTTGGTTTTGTCGCATATGCTGCTTTTAAAGGGAAAACTGATTGGGCCCATTATTATGGAATCAAAACCGATGATGAATATTCTATACCACCAGGTAAATTTAATATTGAACTGTGCAATTTTGTATGCAACAATCTTTTCAAGGTTATTGCTTGTTTCAGGTCAAGCATGGGCAAACACTTTAGGTATAAAAAATGCAAAAGTCTTCAGAATATCAGGCTTAACAAAAGTTGATGAATATGAAATTGTTGGAGGACAGGTGGAAAGGGCACCAAGTAAAAGTGAAACAGGTAGTAATAACAGTGAAGAAAATAAGAATAATATGTAAATTGTACTTCAGTACTTGATTGTATTGTAAATAAAAAAAACAGGTTAAGGATGTATACTTTTATTTTTGAATTAAGGCACTTCATTCGGTAATGTACAAAATATTTCTCATTTCAATTCATTTAATTATAAATTTAAGGAATATACTTATTTAAATACCTAACTGATTCTTACCCTAAATATTAAATGACAAATATTTTTGTAAGATCACAGTACATACAAAAGGCAAATATTACAATATCAACAGTTGGAGTGTGAATGATATGTAATCGCAGCATGTCGCCTCCTTTCAATCTCTTGTAGCAAAGCAGACCTGTAATATTAAAATTGATTAAAGAATGTTTAACAATCTAATATGAAAAACAAATGGTATGTATGTATTTTATGAATTCTGTTTTAGAGCGGGCAGGAGAGAAAAAAGTTAACTAATATAAATATCAGTCTATCTTATTACATAAACATAACATAACATATTACTTATTGAATAAATATGGTTTTATTGCAAGAAGTAAACATGTATGGCGTTATTTATAAACGTTGCTTAATTTTAAGCAAGCCTTTAAATAATGCTAAACATAATTCTTCATTCATAAACATTGTTCAACGGTGTTAACATAAAGCAGTCAGAAAAAATCGAAGCCCTCCTTCAACAACTAAGCTCAATGATGAGTCTTATAGTCAAGCTCGTTGAAAGACTTTCTCCATAATAAATGGATATACTACGCTTAGCCACGTGGAACATTAATGGCTTATCTTCCAGCATTCAAGATCTCCAATTACTGATAGATATACACAAACTGGACATTATCCTAATATCCGAAGCTCACTTCACTGACAGAAGTCAAGTCAATATACCTGGTTATGCAATTTACTCTACCAATAATCCAGATGGCAAAGCACACGCAGGGTCCGCAATCATAGTAAAGCGATCAATACGTCACCATTTTGACCCAGCATTTATCTCTTGCGAAATTCAAGCTACAACAGTCACTATAGCGAGTAAAATGGGCAATTTGACCATATCATCTGTCTACTGTCCCCCTAAACATGCAGTTAAGGAAACAATGTTTACCAGTTACCTGGGGTCACTAGGCAACCGATATGTGTCTGGTGGGGACTGGAACTGCAAACATACCCAATGGGGGTCTAGGTTAATTTCAGCCAGAGGCAGGGAGCTCAAAAAGAGCCTTGATAACCTAAAGCTCACAACAATCTCTACAAATGAGCCCACGAGTAGGCCAACCGACCGGGCGGAAATACGAGACGTAATTGACTTCTTTATAGTGAAAGGAGTTTCAAATAATTACCTTGATATAAGACCATGCCTTGACGGCACTTCAGACCACTCTCCTGTTCTTCTAACAATCGCCACATCTCCTATAATCAAGCAAAGTAACATAACCCTACACAATCATAAAACTGATTGGGCTTCTTTTAGAGACTACTTAAATGACAACATTAAGTTGAACATTCCTCTCATGATATTGAGGAGACGACAAAAAGCCTTTCAAGGCTTATCCAAGAAGCCGCATGGAAATGCACCCCTGAGCTGAAGTACATGAAATCAGTTAATAGCACACCAACTACAGCCCTGAAACTTCAAATTGAGGAAAAAAGGAGACTCCGCCGTAAATGGCAAACTAGTCGTCATCCCTGGGATAAAACCGCACTCAACAAGGCAGTCCTAGAACTGAGGAAATCAATAAAAGAGTTTCAGGAGGAGAAGTTTCAAGTGTGTGTAGAGTTGCTAAGTGCTCGTAAGGTGACCAACTACTCCCTATGGAAGGCTACTAAACATCTCAACCAGCCACAAGTTCCAAAACCACCTATAAAAACTTCTGACAATAACTGGGCTCGGTCTAGCAAAGAAAAAGCTGAGACATTGAGAAACATTTGGAAAATGTCTTCTCTCCAAATGACGCAGCACCAGACCCGGACGAAACGTCAATCGACCAACTGTTGGATGAAGACCTAGCGAGTGCATGCCCCCAGTTGAAGCTCGCGACTCCACGAGAAGTGCACAGTGTTATCGCTAACCTCAAAGACAAGTCCGCTCCTGGATACGACCTGATAACCCCCAGAGTCCTAAAAGAACTTCCTAGAAAGGCAAAAGTACTTATTACAATGCTCATCAACGCTATCATGCGAATTTCTTACTACCCGAACCACTGGAAGGTATCGCAGATAGTCATGATCCATAAACATGGAAAACCAGCCATCTTAGCCACGTCCTATAGGGCAATTAGCTTACTACCAGTGTTATCAAAAGTCTGTGAGAAAATCCTGCTGGCAATATTAGTCCCAGTTCTAGATGATCTAAAAGTAATACCTAACCACCAGTTCGGCTTCCGCCAACACCACTCTACCATCGAACAAGTGCACAGAGTCTACAACACAATACGTAACTCTCTTGAACAGAAAGAATATTGCTCCGCAGCTTTTCTTGACATCCAGCAGGCGTTTGATCAAGTGTGGCACAAAGGACTACTCTACAAAATAAGAACACAACTTCCGGCTACCTATTTTCCAATTCTCAAATCATACTTGGAAGGTAGGATATTTCAGGTTAAGGAGGAGGACCCTTAAAGCAGGTGTACCCCAGGGAGCCGTCCTAGGGCCATACCTCTATACCCTTTACACTGCGGATCTGCCCAACACTAATGAGGTCACAACAGCCACATATGCAGATGACACCGCCATCCTAGCATGCCACTCAAATCCTGAAATTGCTTCAGCTGGATTGCAAACTCAACTGGATGTAATAGACACATGGCTGAAAAGATGGCGAATAGCAGCAAGCACGACTAAATCTGCTCATATAACTTTTGCACTCCGCCAGGGTGACTGCCCACCCGTTACTCTAGCAACTTAAACCTTACCACATGTAGAGCACATAAGATACCTTGGACTCCATCTGGACCGAAGGCTCACTTGGAGACATCACCTCAAAGCAAAAAGAGACGCCATGAACTTCAAATTTCGGCACCTGCACTGCACTGGAAGATCCTCAAACCTTACTGTTGAGAATAAATTACTGGTATATAAGGTAGCCATCAAACCAATATGGACATTTGGCATTCAACTCTGGGGAAATGCAAGCCATTTAAATATTGAAATTCTTCAACGATCTCAGAATTCAATATTGAAGACTATTCTGATGGTTCATCACCAATGCAGAAGTTCATGAATTCTCAAATCTGCCCACTGTAAGAGAGGAGATAGCAAAATACTGCACAAAATACAAGAAACGTCAAGAACCACCCAAATGAGCTTGCCCAGAGGCTACTGCGGAGCGACACGCCTACGCGTTTGAAACGGGCACATATCTTGGAGCTGGACAAGAAATATTCCAGTTAAACACTAATGGAGCTACTGTGGTGACTTCTTTCTCCTGGGAGTTGTGGTCTTAATGACGGCCATGCTCATATGCCATCATCCCTCCACACATCCGATTATAGTATTTTACTGATAATGGATAAACTGACAACCAAAAAATAAAAATAAACGTTGTTTAGATTTAAACAACTGTTTAAACTGGTGCTTATCTAGCTGTCACATTAAACAACCTCATGACCACTCTTAACTTTTTAAACAACAAAATGGCGTGCGTTGAACAGCTGATGTTTGATGTGTGCGAGTTCTGTTACAGCTCGCCACCCAGACTGACACTTCTTTTTCGTTTGCGACAGACTGTGACAGACAGTAGCGCTACTTTGTTCAGTCAAAAACTCGAAAAAGCCTTTCGTTATTAAAATGGACTTGGATAATTTTGATTTCGGTGACGATTTAAACAATTTAGAGCAAGACATCGCAGATATCAGCGAATTTCGGCGACCACGTACAAAAGTTTATCAGCTTAGGTTAGACTGCTTAAAGCTTAATTAGGTAATTAGTTAAGTGATGCTTAAGACGTTCATTAACAACATTTTATGAATAACGCAGGTAGTGTTCTTGTAAAATTTACAATTTATTTAAAATTGGTCAAAATATCCATATTAACATTAAAAATGTGCAAGTAACACTACTGTCCGTTTATTACGCTTTCACGTCTAAACTATTGAACCGATTTGGATGAACTAGAGCTTGGAAAAGACATAAGCTATGTTTGGTCGCGATAACCAATATCCACAGGTGCAGCCGCGGGCAACAGCTAGTATTTAATAAAACATGGTAAATTCTCCACCCACCCCTTATCTATGGCGCATCCACCGGGAGACAACGCCACAGTGCCCGCACTGCTCTTGTCTCATCCCCAACGCGAGAGTACCTAAATATTTCATTTGTCTTCTATGTATTTCTTTCATTTATCCAATTACAATGAAACTACTTCTGCACTTTGGCACGCGAAACGGGCTGCGCACGGTCAGCGCCTCGATGCGGGGTAGTGGCAACTTTGCTTTGCCTAAAATACAAGACCTCGAATACCCTCGCCTCAAATCTAAGCGACACTGAAAGTGAAGAATCTTCGAGAAATAATGTGATATAAATTATTTTTTGAAATAATGTATTCAGATTCCTTCTAGGCAAACATGATCCATTGTAGACCACATCGTCACTTACGACCATGTGAGAAAGAGGTCAAACGTGAGCCCATCAAGCCTATCATTCAATTACAATAAAATACATAAAATAAATTACATTAAAAATTATAAAGATAATAAAATACTGTTAATGTTGTAATTTTAAAAACAATTACTTTTCAAAATTTGTTATATTAATTTCGCCCTGTTCTCCATACAATCGTTCCACTGTGCATCAAGTCTCCCCGTGCAAGCGATAAAATGTCTAAGCGTGAGTGAGCTCCAGCTAACTACAACCAATCACGTGATGTTATAGGGTCGACTACCCGTATAGAACGCACCATGCGTTCGATACGGGTAGACGACCCTATTAAAGTTGTGATGCTTTATAACGTCGTGTATCGGGCTTGGCACCAATTTCAACGGAAAAGTCTTACGTGTTTTTATTTATAGATGTATGTATTTCTACCTATATTTTTAATTTATTTTTAGTGAATGCACCTCAACATCTTAAGTCTATTCCCGGTTGCATCCCAGGCTGTCACCTCAGAATCCGGGGATCGTTTACTCCTTCTCCTTTTATTTTGGCTTATACGGCTTTTACGGGGAAGACTGCCGTCCGACCTCCCAACCCCTAGAGGAAAACCTGCACCACAGCCTCATACGTCAACCAGTGGAAATACCACCTTGCAGTTGAAGTTGACTTTCTAACTTAGTGAATGATGTAGAAGGTGCCCCGCATTGCAGTGCTCCTATTTCTTCGTGCTTTGACATAAGCAACCTAACACGAAGGAAACACGTACACTTCTAATCTAATCTCTATCCGTGTCGATATGCGCTGTTTTGGTAAATCCACTCCATTTTATTCTCCACTCCATACTCTTCTCACTCTGCGCTTCACTCTGCACTCCAATTTTCACTCTACTTTCCACTTAACTCTCCACTCTACTTTGCACTCAACTATCCACTCCCATTCTCCATTCACCACTACCATGCTGCTGTATCTAATGTTCGCATCTGCAACGTCACATTACAGGCGAATACTCGCCGTGAAGTAATTTAATTTGCCACTGAATTCACAAAATGGCGCTGATTCTATTTCTCATCTCACTAAACTAAACTGTCTCCAAAACTACTTCATTTGAATTTCGAAATTCTGTTTAATGTGCCGTCAGATTATTTAGAACTTAATAAAAAGTAAAGTCTAGTTTAGAGAGATTTGTAACAATAGAATTGGCACCAATGTATACGGCCTTTCCAAGTGTGTATTCCAAAGAAAAGCCATTTGACATTTGAAGTCATGTTTGCTCATACACTCTACATAACTATACATCAACAATTTCACATTTTCTATTTGATTTTGAGGAGTTTTCTGCTGCATCTCCGGCGTTCTAGGTCCAATGCTAATAAAATTTGTCGGGGACCATCTTGGAGTTTACCCAAACACAATGCAAAATTTTAGGTAGATTTCGACGAAATCGATCTACCTATTGGTTTCTTGACTACTGTCGAATTTAAAAAAAAAATCTTCATAGGTCTAGTTATGACCCCCTGAGTCCGAAATGACCACTGGTCAATAAGTTTATATATATATAAACTTATTGACCAGTGGTCATATATATATATATATATATACATATATGACCACTGGTCAATAAATATATATATATATATATATGTATGTATGGTTCCACTTCCCAAAATTTGCGGCACTCTCACGGTCGCATTTTTGCCCCGATAGCGTTCAAACTGCGGTCAAAAATTGCTTGGGTGTAAACTTAGTTTAAGTTCGTGAACGGGTGGAATCCGGCCTAAGGGGACGGTAGGGCCTCACTTTTTGTGAAATCAGTTTTTCCTCAAAATTTCACGTTCCATGAAAGATATTCGAACCATTCTAATTTTATCCCATAGTATACATGAATACCAACAACTTTTAATTATAAACCTATAAGATTAAAACTTTAACTAAAAGTGGAGGGGGGAAAAACCAAAATTTTTCGGGAAAAAAATCATAACTTCTAACCGGTGAACATTCTTGCCGTCGGAAACATTTTTAATCGATAGGCCATTTTTAAGTCTAAAATAAATGTCTGAAAAGTTTTTCGCTAAAAGTTACCGTTTTCGAGAAAAAAAAATTAAACATGTTAATAAAATGATATTAATTGCTTCACGAAATCTACCTGTGCGTTCCCCCTGCGGGAACGGTTTTTTTTTTAAATCGGTTCGTAAACGACGGATATATCGATGAGCATAAATAAAAAAAAATTAAAAACATACATTGAACCTGCTCCTTTTTGGAGTTGGTTAACACCAATACTAGTTACGCAGCAATTCAAAAACAACTAGCAATTCCCTTATCATGTATGTACTTGCCTGTATCTTTCATACTTCATTACAATTAGTTGCAACTCTTGCTTGTACAATCGAGTTAACATGTCAGAATAACAATCCAATTCACTCAGCCTGAACATATTCCAACGGAGCTTGTGATCTAGCTCCTGGTCAGCTATAAGTGTGAATAACATTAAAAATTAAATCAAACTGAAAAACGACATACTCATAAATACGATATTACAAAGTAAAGTGTCAATAACTGGAATTATATGTATGTGTATATGGAGCCCATCAAGATGTTCAGGGCCCAGGCCAATCGCACCTGCAAGCCAGTATACCTGCTGATTGACAGATGAGGCTCTGGTGCAGGCTTTCCTGTCAGGGTTGGGAGGTCAGATGACAGTTGCCCATAAAAGCTGATATCTATACTAATTATTATAAAGCTGCAGAGTTTGTTTGCTAGGTTGAACGCGATAATCTCCGGGACTACAGGATCGAAGTCACAAATTCTTTTTGTTTTGGATCGTCTGTTTATCGAGTAATGCTATAAGCTATATATTATCACGCTACTATCCAGGAGAGCGAAGCAGTAATCATATATGTCAACAAATCGGGCATATTTCCATAAATTAATGTACAACTAATAAATTGCAGGTTTGTAGGTATGGGTTAAACAGGTGCCACGGGGATCAAAATATGTCACGAGCGAAGCCGCAGGGTACAGCTAGTAAAGCAATAAAAGCGCTACGAACCCGTGATACCACCGAATGACACCACCGGTGGTGTTAAGCCCCATCACGCCACCGGTAGTTTCAAAGGCATTATTCAATCCCAATGACACCACCGCACCGGTATTGTCCAATGTATTAGTTTTTTATATCATGACACCACTGAATATTAGAAACAAAGGTATTTATTAAATTATTTATTGGAATAAAACCCTACCTAAAACTAGGTAACAAAATTTAAAAAAATACTGACAATGAGAAATAAATGCTATAAAAACAAAATTGAAACTTAGAATAGTAGGTACCTACTTCGAAGAGAAAAGAGATCAAATGCATTTCATAATTTACTGCATTCCACGAGGTCATGTTCCTAAAGCATTAGATTAACTTATGCATAAGGAAACATACCTATGTATCAAGCGTGATTTAAAATGAATCTGTATCTATATAGAATAATACCCGACGACAGCGGATAATACCCATAGGCGAGTCTACTGCATTTTATCCGCAATGTCATGAATATGAAGGCTGTCGCGGATGAGAGAGTTCCTCACGCGACCCTTACGCGTGACTGCCCATATCCACCGAGACTTATTCATCTCCATGACACGCAGCTTCTGCTTGTGTAGCTCTAGCGACGGCCGCCCTTCGCTGTCGTGTAAAGGACTGGCCTGATGATCATTTTATAGACATTCCCCTTCAACTTAACTGGCATTTTGGGGTCACAAATGACACTACCACTATCTTTGACAATACCGGTGGCGTCATGAGGATTGAATAACATCTTTGACACCACCAGTGGAACATGAGTATTGAAAAATACCTTTGAAAACACCGGTGGAGTCATTCGGCGGTTTCAGGTCCGTATAGAATTAAAGCAGGAGTAGAAAAGTGGACACCCGGTCCAAAGTGCAAGCTTTGATGTGACTGGGATTAACGCTCAGATGAAAAGCTAGAATACATTTGAAAAAGTTTTTATTTGTTATCTTACCTTTTGAATAAACAATTAGCCAATGAGGAATCTCTTCCAGCAGATAAGGCGGCACAAGAGTAGGAACATAAGGGCTAACTAAATAGCAACCACCTACCAGGCATGGATGGGCATATGTGGTCTGATGAGTAATTTCACTGCAACAACATAATATACATATAATTACATTAACATTTCTCTTCTGAACATTAAACTATGCTAGAATAATATTTTTTTATAGTTCAAGGAGTGCGGGCTCAATGTAATGTTAATTCAATCTTAGAATATAATTCATATCAATCAAGTAGCCTATTGCTGTCCATTGCTGGACATAGGCCCCTCTCATTGTACGCCATAGCACCCGAGCCTTGCGCATCCAGTCTATCCCAGCTAACCTTTTCAGGTCGTCCGTCCATCTTGCTGGGTGACGTCCTACCTTAGTGGTCTCCACTCTAGGACTCGTTTGGACTAGATCCTTCGGCAGATGTGGCCAGCCCATTGCCACTTCAGCTTGCTTATTCTGCGAGTTATGTCGGTGACTTTAGTTCTTTGTCGGAAGACCTCATTTCGAATTTATCCTTCAAAGAAACCCAAAGCATTTTGTTTATACTACTCAGGTGGCAGACAAGCTCACGGCCCACTTGATGGGTAGCGGTTACCATGGCCTATGGACGTGTGCAACACCAGGGGTGTCACACTCGCGCTGCCGACAATGTAAAAACCTTCTAATGCCTTTCTTGAAGAAACCCATATTGTAGTCGCTTGGGAAAACCACGGAAGGAGATCATTCCACAGCCTGAGGGTGCGCGTAATAAAGTGCCTTTCATACCTAACTGTATGCACCGTTTCCTGTCGCAACGTAGCCCAGTGCGCGACTTTTATGTCGTGGACTAGCCTCACTGTCAATGTCCACGTTTCGGCACCGTAAGTCATGACATGACAAGTATGACGCACTGGTCGAACACCTTTATTTTTAGGCATTGCGGTAAAGGGTAGAAAACCCGACGCAGTTTGCCAAATGCTGCCCAACCTAATTGGATCCTTTTGGTGACTTCTTTGTCAAAGTTGTTTCTATCGAGCTGGATAACCTGCCCAAGGTAGTCATACTGTTGAACAACTTCGAGTGTCGACCCTTCGACGGCAATCGGTCTCTGTGTGAAAGTTTTGTTGAACATAACCTTGGTTTGTTCACACCAAGACCAACGAGAGGCTCCATTTAGGCTGTCCAGCATGTCGCCCAGCTGCTCCAGCGACTCCGCAACTATGACGATGTCGTCGGCGAACCGAAGATGCGAGATCGTATTCATATATGACTAAATAAATAAATTGTATGACATTTTACACAGCGTTTTCTAGACCCAAAGTAAGCATACTTTAACTAGCTTGTTTTATGGTTTCCAGAATGCGGATAAACATACTTATATACTTTTTTTGTAAATACATACATGTTGATATACATAGAAACACCCAGACCAATGCAAATAGGCATATTCATGCATACAAATATTTGCACTGAGCAGGAATCGAACCCGCGCCTCATGTCGTAGCAGTCGAAGCACTACCGCTACGCCACAGAGGCCGTCAATATATCATATTCATTCGTATTCATCATAATTCATATGACCTATTTCTAAAAACAATCTATATTTTAATATCCATTCAGATATTAAAATATTTTTTGTGTATCTGTGAGTTTGTACAGTTTGAAATCATGAAACAGGCCATGTATTCAATCCTAAGCCTAGATGGATATGTGCAAAAGTAATCTTAGTAAGACCTACTTGAAATAATAAACTCCATGGTGTGGAGTGGAAACCCTCTGCCAAGGTTGTGGAACACTTTCGAGAGGATGACTCCAATGTGTGGTTTGCGTGTTATGGTCCATGTAGTATCGTCTACCTCGTAACGTCCTGTCTGCTGACCAACCCGGAGGTAATGGGAGCTCACTTTCGTCAGAACCTTGAAGAAGTAAATAAAATATGTAGTTTTCAGGCAATTTTTAAGCTACAGTCAGCCAATTGGGGTTAAATCTCATTACCCCTTAGAAGTAATTTGTTTAGTTGGAGGTACTTAGAAGACTGTTGCTATTCAATTTACTTACACTTATAATAACAATATAGCACTTGATATTGTCTAACGGATTCTTACATATAGTCACGCCTCTTTCCCATTGGGGTATGCAGAGACAACATCTTTCCACTTGCTACGATTTTGGCATACGCTTGTCGATTCTTCCACTTTCATAATTGTTTTCATACATGCACGCCGGTTACGGGTACTTCTGACCTGGCCTTTCTTCAAAACGTCCTCAATCTGATTGGCATACGTACGCCTAGGTCGACCTTTATCAGGTTGCCCAGTAGCCATCGCCTCATAAATCTGTTTCGTTAATCTCCTTACATCCATCCTCTATACATGACCGAACCATCTAAGCATCCCTTTCTCTATCTTGGTCACTACATTTTCTGCCATACCACAACGTTCCCTTATCACACAGTTCCTCACTCGGTCCATCAGGGTCACTCCAGCTATACTTCTCAGACTTCTCATTTCAACAGCATTCAGTTTACTTTCATGTTCCTTCTGCCACACACAGCATTCACTACCATCCATAAGTGTAGGGACGAGTACTCCTCTATGTACAGCCAGTGCACGACTGGCTACTACTACTCTTTAGATGCTTTCTGGCAGCTCATAAAATTATGCAGGGCTCCATTCACTTGGTTTCTAGCCAAAACCCTTCATTCATACTTTCCATCCCTCGTCAACTTCGAACCCAAGTAAACAAACTTTAAGTTGTTCTACTGTTTCTTCTTCAATCAGAATTCTACAATTTGTCACGTTTTCTTCTCTTTCAAAAGTCATCACTTCCGTCTTACCTACATTTACTTTCATTCCTTAAGGCCCTATGCACAATATTAACCATCGCCTGCAACACCGACAGGGTCGCAAAGGCAGGAACAATTAATGAAAAAACTGTCCATCAACTTTAAGGCCTTTATGAGAACTGTCAGCAATATAGACAGACAGTTTGGAAAACAAGTGGCAATTCCAAAGTGCTCTAAAGTCATTGGACAACCGCTGGGGACAGGTTGACCAACTCCACTGGGAGATCGAGGGAGAAGACGGTGATGATGATCTCCGGTACCAAAGTGAATTTAGCAGACACGAGGCCAAATACAATGAGTTGACGAACAACATACATATGAAAATGTGGTCCGTAAAACACCGTGAACAGTCTATATTTAACGGAACCTATAACCAGTGGGTCTCGTTTAAAGATCTATTCACTGAGGCCATCGACAAAAATCCATCTATGTCTAACACACAAAAAATGCAATTTTTGAAGAGTAAGGTGGCTGGAGAGGCCGAACGTCTAATACACCATCTACAAATTAGTTCCGACAATTACCAAGCCTGTTTTGAGATTTTAACCCATCGATACGACAACAAAAAGTCGATATTCACGTCCCACATTCGCAGGATGCTGGAATTGCCCAACGTACCGGGGCAGCAGCAAAATACACTAATGTTAAAATCTATAAAAAGGCTGCATGACGTTACCAACGAAACGCTACATGCCATACAAATCTTAGGGGTGGATATCTCAACGTGGGACCCCCACTTCTAGTGCATCTCTTATCGCAAAAACTAGACAATGATTCCCACGCAGAATACATATCGTCAATCAAAAATCCCAGAGAATTGCCGTCCTTGCAGGAATTTCTGGAATATTTAGAAAGAAAATTCACAGCCTTAGAAGCATCTCAGCGTAAACAGGAACCTACAAACCAGAAAACCGTAACGCCTCAAGCCTCAAAAACAACAAGTTATCCCCATCAAAGCTTTAAGAAAAATTCACATGGCAACAACCAACAATCACCTAAAAAATGACAGACGAATTCGAACGCAAACGCATACCACATTTCACGTTCACTAATCAGTGGACTGTGCAATGCTGACCACGGATTATGGCATTGTTCTGAATTTCTACAAACGACGGATGAGCAAAAATTAAATAAAGTAGAGCAATTATTTAATTTTTTTTTTTTTTTTTTTTTTTTTTTAAATTAAATAAAGTAGAGCAATTGCCCCCGGATCCACGTTGGGCGCTCAGACGCCTGGATCGGGAGGCTCTCCTAGAGGCATCCATAGTGCAGGCCTGGATTCCGTCACCGGCCAGGCCTGCCGATGTCGACGCAGAGGCGGAATGGTTCAGGAGAGCCATGTCGCATATCTGCGATGCGGCGATGCCTAGGGTTAAGCCCGGCCCGGCCAAGAAACAGGTGTACTGGTGGTCAGCGGAGATCGCACAGCTGCGAGCAGCGTGCGTGACCGCTCGCCGCCAGTACACCAGGTTTCGCCGGAGGCGTCGCCGACCAGACGATGCGGCAGTCCGAGAGGCGGAGCTGTATGAGGCGTACAAGGGGGCCAAGAGGACCCTCCAGGAAGCCATAAAGCAGGCCAAACGGCAGGCCCGCGAAGAGCTGCTGGAGTCTCTGGAGCAGAACCCATGGGGGCGTCCTTACCTTGCGGTCAGGGGCAAAATCCGCCCAAGGGCGCCCCTACTGACCCAGAGCCTCCAGCCGGAGCGGCTGGAGGGGATACTGGGCTCCTTGTTCCCAGCGAGAGCGGAGGAGCATGTCCCTCCGCGTATGGCTCCGCCTCAGGCGCCTGACGCTGATAATAGCGAGAGCGATGTGCCCGAAGTCAGGGAGAGTGAACTGGGGGTAGCAGTGCTCCGGCTTAAAGCCCGGAAATGCACTGCCCCCGGACCCGACGGCATTCCAGGCCGAGCATGGGTCCTGGCCCTGGAGGAACTAGGGCCTCGACTGGTGGCGCTCTTTAGCGCATGCCTCGAAAGGGGCCAGTTTCCAAAGGCTTGGAAGACGGGGAAACTGGTCCTTATCCGGAAGGCGGGGCGGCCGGCGGACCAGCCATCCGGTTACCGGCCGATCGTGTTGCTCGACGAGGTGTGCAAGCTCTTTGAGCGGATTATTGCAGAGCGCCTCGTCGAGCATCTCACGAACGTGGGGCCAGATCTGGCGGACAACCAGTTTGGTTTCCGCCGGGGGCGCTCCACCGTGGAAGCGATCATGCGCGTTAGGCGCCTGGCGGAGGAAGTAGTCTCGCGGGGTGGGGTGGTGGTGGCGGTGTCTCTCGACATCGCCAACGCCTTCAACACCCTACCCTGGAGCTGCGTTAGGGAGGCGCTCGCGTATCACGGAGTGCCTCCTTACCTCCACCGCATTGTCGAGGCATACCTATCCGAGAGGGCCATAGTTTACCCGAGCTGGCTAGGGCCAGGGCGGCGAGAAGTGTCGTGCGGTGTTCCGCAGGGGTCGGTCCTAGGGCCACTCCTGTGGAACATCGGATACGACTGGGTGCTGCGCGGTTCGTTGCTCGAGGGTGTCAGCATAACGTGTTATGCTGACGACACCCTCGTTATGGCGCGGGGAGCAACGCACCGAAGCGCGGCACTAAAGGCCACGGCAGGGGTTGCTCAAGTCGTGGGTCGAATACGGCGGCTGGGACTCAAGGTGGCTCTCCACAAATCCGAGGCTATGTGTTTCCACGGGCCTCGGAGGGGGCCACCTGCGGGAACCAGCATAACCGTAGGGGGCGTAAGCATCGGCATCGAGCCCACGATGAAGTACCTTGGGCTCGTACTCGATAGCCGATGGGACTTCGGACCTCATCTCCGAAGTCTGGTCCCGAGACTGAGGGGGGCTGCGGCCGCGCTATCGCGGCTGATGCCCAACGTTAAGGGACCCAACGCCCCCACTAGGAGACTGTACCTGGGGATCGTGCGAAGCATGGCCCTGTACGGGGCCCCAGTATGGGCGGAGACTCTGGCGGCCCGCAACGTGGCTGTATTAAACAGCCCGTTAAAAGCGATGGCCGTCAGAGTCATCAGGGGGTATCGCACGATCTCCGTCGAGGCGGCATGTCTCCTAGCCGGGACCCCTCCATGGGACCTGGAAGCGAGAGCCCTTGCGCTGCTGTACCAGTGGCGCAAGGAGGCGCTGGAGCGGGGCCATAGGCCGGAGCCCCGAGAAATCAGGGCTCAGCGGTCCCTGCTCCGCCAGGAACTCATGGAGACATGGAGGGTGCGACTTGAGCACCCAAGGTGGGGGGAATCCACCATTGCGGCGGTGAGACCGATCATGAAGGAGTGGTTGGAGAGGGACCATGGGGACCTCTCCTACCGGATGTGCCAGATGGTTACCGGACACGGGTGTTTCGGTAAGTATCTGTGGCGCATCCACCGGGAGACAACGCCGCAGTGCCAGCACTGCGAGGATCCTGGCGAAGACACGGCGCTCCACACGTTGGTGGAGTGCCCTGCGTGGGCGAGTCAACGCCGGGATCTCGTTGCGGTCCTGGGCGTGGACGTTCTCTCGTTGGAGACCATGGTGAGGGCCGTGGTCTCCGACGGGAGCAAGTGGCACGCCGCCGCCTCTTTCTGCGAGCAGGTAATGCGCGCGAAAGAGACGGCGGAGAGGGAGCGGGAAAGAACCCTGCCCCCCGAGTTTCGCAGTCTACGGCGAGGACGCCGCAGACTCATCTACGCCCGGGACTACCGACCTCCATGATCGGGGCCTGAGGACGGCAGTTGGCCGACTCGCCGTCCTTACAGAAGCAGGCCGTGGCGGAGGCGTGTCGTGTGTGCCCTACACACGCCTGCCAACTCATCGAAGCGGGATAAAACCCGATCCCACCAGGCGAGGCCGCGGTGGCGGCCAAAGTCCGCCGGCAACCCTGGGGTTATCCTTTCGAGGGCTTACCCGGGGTGCCCGGCAACGGACACTTGGGGAGGACACCGTGCGGTTTTAGTCGAGACACGACATAACCACCCCCGCTGGCCAGCGGGGGGGTATCCGAAGGGATTTCCGCACGTAAAAAAAAAAAAAAAAAAAAAGTAGAGCAATTAAATTATTGTAAAAATTGCTTAATTTGCCACTTCATTAAACCATGTGCATCGAAGAAACGATGTCGTAAGTGCTTAGGTCCGCATAACACTTTATTACATGAGGCAATTGACGCTCAAGGTCCATCTACATCAGCAGAAACAAACAGCGTAGCAACTAAGAAACAACCATCTAGGTCATCGAACGCTTCACGGGATGACCTGTCTGATGTTCTACTAGCGACCGCTGTAGTTAAGGTCGTGGGAATTGATGGAACTCTACATACCTTGCGGGCTTTAGTCGACCAGGGTTCACAGATATCACTAATAAACGAAAAGGCGGCCCAAACATTAGGATTAAAACGTTCTAATTTTAAGAGCCGAATGTTCGGCGTAGGGGAGAAAGGAAACAACACAAAAGGCCAGTTAGAATTAACCATACATTCTATACACAGCGACTTTTCCGTTAATACGAATGTTATTATCATGAACAATCTTTTGAAACAATTGCCTAACAAAACCTTCCAGAAACCATTGACTTGGAGTCACATACAGGGATTAAATTTAGCTGATCCAGAATTTTATACCAGCAGATCAGTAGAACTACTCCTAGGAGCTGATGTCTACAGTAAAATAATATTAGGAGGTAACTTGAGGGGAGACAACGTCAGGCAACCAATAGCACAACAAACACAGTTGGGTTGGCTCCTATGCGGATCTATCAGACCACACTACCACTGCAACGTTGTCCTCCATAACACTGAGGAATTACTGAAGTTTTGGAAGAACGAAGACATAAACCAAAAAATAGAAATGTCTACGGATGATCATGAGTGTCTGGAGTATTTCCACAAAACCACAACAAGGCTTGACACCGGCACATATGAAGTCCGCTTACCATTCAAACCATCATTCAAAGAGAAGCTGGGGCTTACAAAACCACAAGCGTTAGCCCAGTATAGAAATCTTGAGAAGAAGTTAGAGAAAAAAGGAGAATTGAAAAAAGGCTACCAACAATTTATGAACGAATATTTACAGTTGAATCACATGATTCCCTCGAGCGATAACCAAGCAATCGAGTGCTTCTTGCCACATCATGCAGTCACTCGAGCTGAGTCAACTACCACTAAGCTAAGGGTAGTATTTAACGCGTCAGCAAAATCATCATCAGGATACAGCTTGAACGACGTGTTATACAGAGGTCCCAATATACAGAAAGATCTTCAAGAGCTTATCCTAAAATGGAGACAGTTTCAATACGTATACACTGCTGACATTGAAAAAATGTACAGAATGATACGGGTGAACGAAGAGGTCAAGCCAGCTATCTTAAAATTAACCAACATGGCAGTTGTTAAACACAAACAAAATGTGATGACCAACGAAATTGTTAACTATCTACTAAATAAGTTCAGTAGTATATCGAAAATCATCAGAATTTACGCATGCATATTACGACTGCCTACCTATAAAAAGCAAGTCCATCGACCCTACCTAGAAATACACGAGCTCCGTATCGCGAAACTGCTGATAATCAAAACCATTCAGCAAACAGAATTTGCGGACGCGTTAGAACATTTAAATAAACATGGTAGAGTACAAAAAAGAGAAATTTTTTAACTTTGAACCCGATCATTGACAAACACGGAATACTACGTGTGGGCGGAAGGTTGACAAACGCTCACATAAGTCTTGATATGAAACATCCTATCATCTTACCCCACAACCATTTGATAACCACCTTAATTATAGACCAAGCCCATAGATTAACCTTCCACGGAGGATCCCGTCTTACATTAGCAAATCTAAGACAACAGTACTGGATCATCGGTGGATATATGGCTACCAAAAAGTTTATTATACGAAGTGTCATGTGCAGAAGGCACGACCCTATTAAGCAGCACCAGCTTATGGGAGATTCACCTGAACCTCGACACGAACCTAAAAACGGCGAAATAAAACGTCCTATCGTAAAATTGTCACTATTACCCTTGAACCAAAATAGTGAAACAATCCAGAAACCCCCACCCATTACCATTACGTCTGAAACCAGTACCGTCGAGTCTACAGAAAAAACAATTATAACCAGAACAGGGATGGGAACAGCATTCACCGTATTGTTATGCGTTCTAATGCTGATCCTGCCAACTAACAGCTTACACACCATCAAACAACTACCAAACAACATGTCCTTATATTTCGATCCCGTAACAAAGGTGCAATTAATTAGAGATAAATGGACGTTAGTTATGTACTATGCCATGGAACCGTATTGGACAGGTGTAAAAACCTATAACAAAATCACGAACTATTTATCAAAACAATGCTCAATTATCAGCATACCGACTCATTGTAATATGATAGTACAACAAGCCCGGCACGATTACCAGGAATTCGAGTACTACAATGAACTCTTGCTAACGCAGCACTTTAATGTTGCCGCTAGACGGTGGAGCGTACCGTCGCAGACCGCGTGGCGGAGGCGCGGTTTAATAAATGGTGTCGGATATCTGGCGAATGAACTGTTCGGTGTATTGGATTCACGTTTTGCTGACCAGTATGTCAAGGATATTGATGCTATACACCGCAACGAAAAACACCTGGCGAATTTATGGAAAAACCAAACTTCCATTATTGAAGCCGAGTTCAATCTAATGAAGAGAATGGAGAGTACTGTCAACCAGCAACACAAACTAATCAACAAAAGATTATTAGACTTGCAAGACAACACCAGCTCTCTCAAAGATAATGTTCAGAACATGTCTTACGTCATCGATTTCACCTTATCTGCAATGGCCGGCAATAACTTGTTACAAGGCTTAAGACGACTTCAAAACACATTGCTTGATACAATTACTGATATTTACCATGGTCAGTTAAGTATACACCTGCTGCCGCCAGCACAACTCGAACGAGAACTTCAAATTATATACGGTAAAATGCCTAGCGAAGTCACACTACCTATTCAAAACCTAGACACTGATCTTCAGTATATCTACAAATTATTCTAGAGCTACGTCGAGTTACGTTGTAATAGAGATTACCTTCCCACTAATATCGAGAGATAGCTTCCAACTATACAAACTCATACCAATACCGCTCCAAACCAAGTCGAATAAGGTCAAAATAATACCTGTTTCCGAATACGCAGCTGTCAACTTAAAAAGGGATTCTTATTTCACCATGACCACTGAAGGAATAACATCATGTCTACACCATGGGGCAACGTCCATGTGTCAGTTGCTCAAACCAGTTTTAGACCTGAAAAATGACGAAAGTTTCTGCGAAAAGGATCTCGGCACAAACCAATGCAGAACAGAAAAGAGAAATTGTACAAACGAATGGATAAACCTACATTTGATCTCTCAGCACTTTTACTTCTGTTGTGTCACCTACACAATAAAAATAATATGCGACGATCTGGTAACCGTGAGTCACTTGAGTCGAGCTGGAGTTCTAGTCGTCAGTCAGGAATGCGTCGTTAAAGGCAAGGACTTCGCACTATACTCCGTTCGCCACCAGTCAAATCAATTCAACCCATCGACACCCCTCTACGTGCCAGAGTTCGACCAAATTAACCATTTGGTAAACATTAAAATCCCTGATGAGAAACCTATAGAGAGTGAAAACATTAATGTCTCCATGAATGCAGTCTCGAAAAGTCAATAGAAGAGTTAACGCCGAAGTTGAGGATTTATCGCCCCATGACATTCATCACTACGTGATCAGTTACACGATGATATCATGCGCTGTCGGTGCGATCGTTGCATGGATCTGGCGAACCAGGCGTTGTTGCCCGCGCCGAGAACCTGCTAATGCAAGAGATGGTGAAAGAGATTGTCAGCAGATAATAGAGATGATTGAACCACCTCGAAGACGAGTACACCATACAACAAGTTTGCAGCAGCGACGGGAGCCCCCAGGAGCCTCCCCGCGTCCGAATTTAGACAATAGACCAAATAATAGCGAAGTGATAATCGTGAGTGAGATAAACCACCAAAGTGACATCAGTCATCAGTTGCACCGTTGCGCCAAACGGTGGTCTAGTGTAAATAAGCGAATTGAAAGTACGGACAATGGCCACCTAAATTACACATTTACTGTGGAAGACACTATAGTTTAAATGTTAACTTTTTGTTAATATCTTACATGTTATTCAATATTTTTTAGCTTTACCATTTAGAGAAATTCTTAGTTTACATTGTAATCATCATATCACTTCATGCACCATCACTTATCATCCCGTACTCATCTTGCTGTCGGGAATATGTTCGAGTAAATCAAACACTCGACAAATGCGTATAATTGCATCGCTTGCAATTATGCATATTTGTTCGATTTGGCTAATGTGTAGCCAGTTCGTGTCAAAGCCCTCACGGAGCTACCGCGTACTCGCAACCAAAACCATTAACCATTAATTCCAAACCATTAGAATCATTATCTTAATTAATATAAGTTAATTATAACATAAACCATATTTAGTATAAACTATTAGCGAGTGAATATAAATACTTTCCTTAAACTTACTCTTGTTTTACCAATACCTTTTATACCAATATATAACAACCAAACCAAGAGTTGGAGTTGTGTAGAGTCAACCATAATACAAGGCAACCCCAACTCTTTTCACCGGTAATTTCTACAGTCTTGTTGTGACCCTTTTCCTTCATACAGCGGTAAGATGATGGCTTTGCACCAGTCTCCTGCTACACGGCCACTCCTCCAGCAAAGGTTAAAAAGTACAGCTGACTAGCTACCACGCCTTGTCCAGCTCTCAGCATCTCAACCGTGATCCTGTGACACCCTGCAGCCTTGCCCAATTTCACGCTGTTCAATGCTTCCACAATCTCTTTCATATTGATCTCACTCTCATCTCAAATCCCAGGTAAGAACTTGTGCGTGCCGGCTCTCATCTTCCTCAAATAGCTTCCAAAATATTCCTTCCATCTCTTTAGCACGCATTCTTCTCCTATCACGAAACTTCTATCCTGGTTTCTGACTTTGTCCAGTTGCAAAGTCGTATTTGCACCTCTGAATGGTCTTATTGCCTTCCAGAAGAACTTTCTGTACTGCTGGAAGTTGACAGATAACCTTCTATTAAACTCATCTCTGTCACTCTCTTTTTTCTTACAACCTCTTTTACCACAGTTTTGTACCTCTTATACTCATCCCTTGCCAATTTTACCTCTTCATCCGTTGCTTTCTGCAGTCTTTGATTGGCTAGTTCCGCCAACGATTTCACCCAAACTTCTCCTCAGACACTGCCTTTCGGACTTCCAAACAAACAGTCTTTAGTTTACACCGTTTTCTTATCTTGCATACACCACATGTTTCAACAGCAACTTCCACAAGTCCTTTCTTAAACAACTTCCAGAATTATTCAATCTCGCTTACTTCGTTCAAATTGTTATACTTCTTCCTCAATTTACTACTCTTTTATAATTTTCTCTTGCAAATTCTCAATTTTTATGCGCTCTAGTACACTAATGTGGACTCATACACACGATGCCGGCACTTCTTAAATAGGCCTCTTATTCGGCTGAGCACCAGGAAGTGGTCTGTGTCAATTCCAACGCCGCGGTAAGCCCGGGTGTCTAGCACTTTCTTTCTCAATCTTATGGGTTGATTACACCTAACGAGTATAGTGGCGAGTCAGTGTCCTCGGCCGAGTGCTCAGTTGGTTTAAACACTTTAACGAGTGCTCAGCCGAGTGCTAGGTAGAACAGAGAGGCGAGAGAGGCGAGAGAGTCACTAGAACCCCAATCTGTTTACTAGGCTGAGTACCCACCTCCCCGCTTCATTCTTCTGCCCCCGCAGCGACTCGCTATCCCGCTTGGCACGCGTAAACATGCACTCGCTTGTTACTCGGCCACTCGCCACTCGTTCGTCACCAAGGTCAAAGGTGTACGAGCGTGATAAAAACTGAACTAACTCGCCACTATAGTAAATACGTGTGACCACCTACTCGGTTGCGCGACTCTCTTGGTCGAGAGCTCTTTTACTGACTCGCCACTGTACTCGTTAGGTGTAATCAACCCATTACATCCACAATTACAAAGTCAATCATACATTCAGTCAAAAGTATCGGGAATGGATGATTTGTTTATGGTTCCAAATTCAAATTAGTTTTTTTGTTGTTGTTAGATTGGCACAACTGTTTTCATTTTGGCGCAGAGTTTGAGATGCATCTGTTATTTATATTGAATACAGTGCTGGTTTTAGTTATATCATATCTAGTGTGTACAGCGAATTTCATTATGGACAAAAACATTGAACAAAGCGTTTGTCTTAAATTTTGCATCGCCAATGGGAAAGCCAAAGAGAAGTGACTGAAAATGTTACAGAAGTCATGCTAGAACGAGTCAAATCCAACCCAACAATCATGAACCTGGTGACGAGACCTCCATGGGACTTGGAAGCGAGAGCTCGTTCTACCAATGGGCGCAAGGAGGCGCTGGAGCGGGGCCACAGGCCGGAGCCACGAGAAGCCAGGGCACAGCGGGCCCAGCTCCGCCAGGAACTCATGGAGACATAGAGGGTGCGACTTGAGCATCCAAGGTGGGGGGAATCCACCATCGCGGCGGTAAGGCCGATCATGAAGGAGTAGTTGGAGAGGCACCACGGTGACCTCTCCTACCGGATGTGGCAGATAGTTAATGGACACGGGTGCTTCGGTAAGTATCTGTGGCGCATCCACCGGGAGACAACGCCGCAGTGCCAGCACTACGAGGATCCTGGCGAAGACACGGCGCTCCACACGTTGGTGGAGTGCCCAGCGTGGGCGAGTCAACGCCGGGATCTCGTTGCGGTCCGGGGTGTAGACGTGCTCTCGCTGGAGACCATGGTGATAGCCGTGATCTCCAACGGGAGCAAGTGGCACGCCGCCGTCTCTTTCTGCGAGCAGGTAATGCGCGCGAAAGAGGCAACGGAGTGGGAGCGGGAGAAAACCCTGCAGAGTTCTGCTGTCTACGGCGAGGTCACCGCAGACTCAGTTCGAGTTCGTGCAAGTTCGACATGCAAACAGTTAACAAGCTTCGGAGTGTACCGAACCGAAACCGAAAACCACGCCAAAGTCGATCAAAAGTCACAGTAATGTTGACTGTTGTTGTTTTCTTTGACTATCGCGGTGTTGTGCACTCGGAATTCTTGCCGGAAGGTCCAACGGTAAATAAAGAATATTATTTGATCGTTATGCGACATTTAAGAGAGCAAATTCGACGAAAAAGGCCAGATTTGTGGAAGAAAATTCTCGGATTTTGCACCACGATAATGCGCCTTCGCACAAGGCCATCATTGTTGACGAATTTTTGACCAAACACTCCACAAATACCATCGAGCAACCACCATATTCACCAGATATGGCTCCAGTCGACTTCTTTCTTTTTCCTTAACTCCAATTACCATTCGTTGCACCCGTTTTCAATCGGTAGAAGACATAAAGGAGAATTCGCGGCGAGAACTGAACTCAATTCCGGAAACAGCGTTTGAAAAATGTTTTGATGATTGGATTATTCGTTGGCGTAAGTGTATCGGTTCTGAAGGAGCATGCTTTGAAGGTGATAAAATAAATTTGGATGAATAACAAACATTTTGTGTATTATTGAACTTTTCCCGTTACTTTCTTGACAGATTAGTACTTCTCCGATTTCTTTCTTCTTTAGTGTACAAATGAATCTTTTTGTGGTCGAACATCGTGTTTGTTACCACCAGATTCATTTCCAAACATATTTTTAGCAGACTTTCACCGTTTTCATTCAATCTTTCATCGCCAAACTTTCCCACCACACTCTCATATCCATCACGTTTCACTCCTACTCAACTATTAATATCACCAAGCATTACAATTCTTTCATTTTGATTACATTTACTCAGGACATCTTTCACGCTAGCCCAAAAGGCATGCCTCTCACTCTGGGCTCTCGAGGACCGGTTCCACGCCACATCTTGTGGAGCATATACCCCTACAACGAAGATGCCGGTATGGCCAATCTTCAACCTCACCCAGAGGAGTCTTGGGCTCACACATTCAAAATCAGTCATACATTCATTCATTCTGGCGGAAAGTAGTACACCAACGCCCTTGCTGGCTCTGCTGAATTCCGCCACTCCTGACCAATAGGCTGTGTACTGTCCATGCGTGGCGTTGTTACGACCTTTCCGCTTTGTCTCATTCACACATAGAACATCTAAATATCTTTTACTCATCATCTCACATACTTCCTCAATTTCATCATTCATGCTTCCTCTAACATTCAGTGTAGCAAAGTGGCTGTCCATAGCCCACTTTTCGCCCCCTCTGGAAACGAGACGTGACGGTTTGCGAACCACGTCGCCGTTAACGGGTTCTATCGCGATTTATTTGATGTTATTGTATTATTTACATTGAACCCGATGCTGAAAAGCAACTGAAAATTTTTATTTCAATATAGCACTATAGCTACAATATTATGGAAAGAACATACCTTGACCACTAGTAATCATTTTACTGCTATGAGCTTTATTGTAAGGAAGACCGGATGTATTGACATAATTGGAGTATATGGGCGAAGATTGGCTTGCTGTAGCATAGGCTAAAAATAAATGCAGATTGAATTAAAATTTCTGATTTCAATTAATGGAAATCTTAGTATATAGTTAATACAAACTAAATTTTAGCAAAATTTGATATACCTAATATTTAATCTTAATACTTAAAATTGAAAACAAGTATTTCTTAGTATAATCATACTTACAATCATTACAGTTATGCAGCCGGATGGAGTGAGGGGATGGAGAATGGTGTCTTGGTGTCAGACTCATATTGGAAGACAATCTTGGTATACTAGATTCTCTTGCTCCATACTGCTGTTGTTTTTGTTGTTGAACCTGATATACATGTTATTTCATTCAACAACTCTTACAAATGTTTTCAACTTCACAAACATAGCGGGAGCAGCACGGGGACAGTAGCAGTCGCAGGAAGACGTAAATGCATTGTTTACTGCTGTTCTTATGTTCACCCACAGAAGAAGCTGTGTGTTAACAATAACTACTTGCGGATTGCGCCGCCCTCACTATGTTTGTACACTAAGACGGTCTACATGCCAAAACTTAGTTACTAGGTACTTACTTATTACTACTTACTTTAACAGAAATATTGTTAATTATTAAATTTAAAAAAAAACCACACCTGCTGTTGATTTTGATATATTGGGTCTTCTTGCTGTTGTCTGTAATATCTGTAGCTAGTCTGTCTACTGAACGAGTCATCTATTTCATTGAGTGTTGTATGTGAAGCCTATCAAATAAAATAAGCATTGTGTTAAGTGACATTTTAAGAAAAATGATAAATTTAAAGTTATCACAAAATACAAGGCCCGTTTTGACAGTTCGCGCCCATGAGGTTCTCAATTTTTTACCAATTGAAATGTTCTGAAGGTAATTACATTTTTTATTGACAGGTATCGCCCACTCGGCTAAGTGCTGTGCATAACGATTTTTCACTTTGTCCACAGACTATTAATAATCAGTTAAGGAAAAAAATATCGAGCAAGATATGTTTTTTTAAGAGGCCGACGCGCTCTTTTATTTTTATTTATTTAAATACTAGTGTTTAGACCAAAATTAATTACTGAATTTCACCAGCTGTGTAGTGATCTTTACTGAAAATTATGAGCTTGGAGCTCAAAGCTGTTAATAATGGCAGCATTGATTTCTATAGAATGACTTGTCTCGGACCAAGAGGCATACGCGTGTGTTCGCCATCTTGTGAAGTTGACTGTGCGCCCGTTCCGTTTGTTTTGTTGATAATATTGCCCGACTCGGCTTTGTTTTTGGATTAGTTGTTTGCTATCAGTGGTAATGGTGGACCTTTATTGTCCGTAACGCAAGTGCAAGATCACGTTGCACAAGCACTTGGTATCGGTAAAAAAACTATTCGAACCATCTTGAAGCAAAAGTGTGGATCTTCCGGTACTGACGACATATATATTACGTACGCCTAAAAAGAGGAAGAAAGGCAAGCCTGTAACAGGTATTAACACATTTGACGCAGACGCTATTCGAAACAACGTGTGTTATTGTTATTACACAAGAAATGAATATCCAATTGTGAGTAAATTGCTGATAACATTACGAGAGACTGGCCTGTACAGTGGCAGTGCCACGTCTTACGTAACAATAATGCAGCAAATTGGTTTCAAATACAAAAAAAAACCGACAAGAGAAAAATTATGATGGAACGATATGATTTAATTTTGCACCGAGAATCGTTTTTGAGGGAGATGAGCAAAATCACAAATTGGGACAATTCATATTTGTCGATGAGACTTGGCTGAACTCAATATCATACCGTGCCGCAGTCATGGACAGACGATACCAAGGCAGCTTGCTCAAAAGTGCCAATGGGTAAAGGTGGACGCTTAATAATCTGTCACGCAGGTTCAGCTGGGGAAAGGTTTTGTGAATGATGCTTTACTTGCATTTGAGTCTAAAAGTACAAAAGACTATCACGCAGAAATGGACGCTAATAAATTCAGAGTGGTTTACTAACTTGCTAACAAACCTCCCTGAACAGTGCATAATCATTATGGACAATGCACCTTACCATTCGGTTCAAATAGATAAAGCACCCACTCAATCAAACAAGAAGGCTGATTTGGTAGCATGGCTACAAAGACAAGGCCTTGAAGCTGACACGAATTAGTTAAAAGATGAGTTACTACAACTGGTAAAAGAAAATGAACCTGCGAAACTAAAATATAAAATTGATAGATTGGGACTTCAGCATGGACACAAAGTGATAAGAATGCCGCCTTGACATTGTTAGTATAATGCTATTGAGTTGATTTGGCCTCAAGTTTTTTTATTAGTTATATTTAGTCTGTCAAATTGACTGCACCCCGCCTGATGGTAAGCTGAGGTGAAGTCCAAAAAGTAGTGGCCACCATTTACAGAGATTGTCCCTAGAATGGTGGCCCCTACCTAGACGGCCTCAACAGATGTTTTTTCACGGCCAGCTTAAAGAGCCCAGGATTGTAGCGTGTGTGGGTAAAGCGTTCCAGTGCTTTATGGTCCGCGTCCGCCAAAAAAAGGAGTCACCAAACGGCTTGGTTCGCGATGGTATCGATTGCACTGTATGAGGATGACACCTAAGTCCTTCACGTGTCGTTCGGGACAAGGGAGAAGGAGGAATCAATTGGAATAGCTACATAGCAAACATATCATTGATATGCAGAAGAAAGAGAGTGGGCGATAAGACGGACCCCTGAGGCACACCAGCATTAACCTGCATGAACTCAGGAGCCCGGCCGTCACAAAGGACTCGGATGCTGCGCTCATGCAGAAAACTGGCAACCCAGCTGCACAGTCGAGATGGCAAACCGTAGGTCGGGAGCTTGGCAAGAAGCGAACTGTGCCAGACCCTATCGAGAGCTTTGGCGATGTCAAGGCTGATAGCCAGTGACTCGCCATGCTTGTCCATAGCCTCACCCCAGAGATGTGTGACGTACGCCAGAAGATCACCCGTTGACCGTTTTGGCCTAAAGCCATATTGGCGGTCGTTAAGTATGGAGTGATCTTCTAGGTAACTCATGAGCTGTGCGTTAATAATGTGTTCAAACACCTTGCTGAGAACTGAGGTGACAGCTATGGGTCGATAGTTACCCGGATCGGACCGATCTCATTTTTTGGGGACCGGTTGTACGTTCACCTCTTTCCAAGCCCCCGGGACTAATCCCGAGGAATAAGACAGGCGATACAGTCGCGTTAGCGTTGGAGCTAACTCCACTGCGCATTTTTTAAGTACCACCGCTGGGATACCATCAGGGCCACAGGCTTTCCGGACGTCGAGTGACTTTAGAGCAGCGCGAACGTCGCATTGCCTGATACGGATATCAGGCATGGTCAAAAGTGACAGGTGTTGGCGGCTGGCCAAAGTCATCGATTCGGGAGTTAGCCGCAAAGAGGTTAACCAGCATATCTGCTTGCTCTTGCGGCTCGTGAGCCAGAGAACCGTCAGGGTAACGCAGCGGGGACAGCGAAGGCTGGCAGAAGTTGGATTGCACGGCTTTGCCCAGTCGCCAGTACCCACGGCTACCCGCGGGATGTGACATGAGTTGCTGACCAAGCCGTGCTATGCGCTGGGCATCCGCTCTGAGGTATGCCCTCTTGCAGTCCTTTGTGGCCCTGTTATACGCCGCCTTGAGGTTCCCCACATTCGGATCGCACTTGACTCGTGTCCTAGCCCACGTGCGGTACGCCGACTGTTTTCGTTGAACAGCATCAGCGCACCCGCGCCCAAACCAAGGCCGAGTTCTGCGGGCACTGGTGACCTCAGTGTGTGGACCCAAGCTGATTTCACCAGCGACGGCAGAAGCATAATCCGATGGGTCCTTGCCATCAAAGCATCGCTCAGTCCACGGAACGGATGCGAAATATTCTCGCATGCCGTCCCAATCCGCTAACGAATAATGCCATAGCCGTCGCTTTATCTCCACAGGTTGTGGAGGTGCAGTAACTGGCACGTTGGCGCAGACCAGACAGTGGTCGGAGGAACCCAGTGGGGCTCGTACCGAAACACTGTACTGGGCTGGGTGGGTCGTTTTTTTTTTTTATACCACTAAGGTGGCAGACAAGACACGGCCCACCTGATGGAAAGCGGTTACCGCGGCCTATGGACTTGTGCAACACCAGTGGCGTCACACTCGCGCTGCCAACCCTGTAAAGGAAAGGGGATGGGAAAGGAGTTTGAGAGGGGATGGGAAAGGAGTTTGAGAGGGAATGGGAAAGGAGTTTGAGAGGGGATGGGAAAGGAGTTTGAGAGGGGATGGGAAAGGAGTTTGAGAGGGGATGGGAAAGGAGTTTGAGAGGGGATGGGAAAGGAGTTTGGGCTCGTCAGCAAAAGGTCTAGCAAAGAGGGCTCATGACTTGCTATGTCTGGTATCCGGGTGGTCTGTTGTACCATTTGAGTCAAGTCAGTGCGAATGCGTGGGCGGCCCGTCCCGCATGGTCAGTTTTGAGAGAGCCCAGCCAGGTCTCGTGGTGGGCATTGAAGTCTCACAAAAATACCATTTCGACGGTCGGAAAACGCTCCTGCGCAACGTCTGCCGCCTGACTCAGGTGGTCGAAGAGTCGAGTTGTCTTGGTATCCCCGTGATGGGAGCGGTATAGCCGTATAGGCACATGTAAGCGCGGCTAGAAGAGCCATGGTCCACGTGTAGCCAGAGGACAGAAAAGGATTTGTACTCTAGACAGCGCAAGCGGCGACAACAAACATCCGCCCAGATATACACGCACACCCCGGCTTTTGCAAGGAAATTTTCATCTACCACATAGCCGGGGTAGAGTAAGTAAGACGTATCATCAGGGCGGCATATTTGCATCTCGGTGAGAAAAAACAGTGCCGGCCGTACCGTCTCAAGGTGCTGCTTTCCAGAGCCATGTCGGCCGCGCCAGATTACTAGGTCGCGTGTCCGCTCTCCACGCGGGTCAGGTGTCCGACCCGGACGTATGGTTGGATTATAGAGAGCAAAAATGTCAAAGGAGATGCAGCACGCCTCACGCAAAGCCGCCATTCTCCACTAAGCAAATGACGAAATTGTTGAATGAAGCTTATGCCAAAATTACTAAAGGAGACTGGGCAAAAGTGGTAGAAAGTACTCGAAAAATAATAAATTAAGACTATGACAGAGATGTGAATATTGACAGTATAATAGAAAACAAAAAAAAAATATATAAAAACAAAATAAATAAATAAATACGGGTGAAGATAGCTCAACTTTATATTGATTTAAACTTACACGATTTTCACACATAATTATTGTTTATATGCGAGTTGTACGGGTTACATTGTGTGTGTAGTGCGGTGTTAGCACATAGTGATTTTGATTTGGTTGATCGGATAACCTATGAGCAAGCGAATCGTATTTTTCTTTTGCGTAATGAGGGTCATGAGAAGAAATATGAGAGACTACTTGCTCGGTACAGAAAAAACGTGATGACATCATCAAATGAGTGTGACAAACCAAACACGGTCATTAATTTATCTAGCACTATATTGGAAGATGCGACCGTACGTGTACTGGAAAAAGGGTTGAATTTTGCTCCAACACCTAAGCGAATTCCTTACGAGACCGTAATCAGCAGCGTAGAAGAAGTGATAATGCGAAACAAAGTGCCGTCTAGCGATGCGGAGGTGCTCAGACAGGATGTTTCCGTTATCCTCCGAAAAGCTAAACTACCCGCAAGTAACATCACCACGGAGGAGCGTATAGCTCTTAAGGACCTGAGAGAAAATGAGAACATACTCGTCCTTAAGGCCGATAAAGGCAACGCCACGGTGGTGTTGGACTCAGCTGATTATGACAGTAAAATACGAGGCTTACTGGACGACACCCTCGTATATGAGCCGGTCTCGTACGATCCTACAGCCAGAGTCACGCGCCGGATAAGGGCGGTCATTAGAGACTATGAGGAGTTGTTCGGCGAGGACGATTTTCACCAGCTTTATAGACCTAAAATTGTGCAACCACCTAAACTATATGGCTTACCCAAAATACACAAAGCCAACGTGCCTTTGAGACCTATAGTGAGTCAGATTGACTCCCCTACATACGGTCTTGCCAGGTATGTCGCATCGGTGTTGCAACCACTGGTAGGTAAAACGTCGTCTTTCGTGAAGGACTCTCGTCACTTTATAGACACTCTCAAGAACATCACGCTGGAACCGGATGAGATAATGGTGAGTTTTGACGTTGAGTCACTTTTTACCAACGTCCCCGTGAAAGAGTGTCTCGAAGTAATTCGGGCAAAGCTAAGCGACCATGAGATGCCAGAGCAATACATGGTATTATTGCGTAACTGTTTGGAGGGCAGTTACTTTTTGTATCGTGGGAAGCATTACCTCCAGATCGAGGGAGTAGCCATGGGTAGCCCAGTGGCACCGGTCATGGCTAATATCTGGATGGAACATTTCGAAGCCAGCTTAGATCTGCAACCATGGGCAGTGAAGTTCTGGAAGAGATATGTGGACGATGTTTTCTGCATTCTTAAAGGCGGCAAGCAGGAGGTCGAGCAGTTACTGGGACATCTGAATTCAATTCATCCTAAAATCAAGTTCACGTATGAATTGGAATCGGACAGAAGCTTACCTTTCCTGGATGTGAGGGTGACATATCGGACTGATGGATCCCTAACGCACACAGTCTACAGGAAACCAACGCACACCGACAGGTATCTGAACGCTCTATCTCACCACCACCCTCGCCATCTACAGTCTGTCGCGAATTCACTGCTGAACAGAGCACGGGACCTTTGTGACGTGGAATTCTTGGAGAGCGAGCTGTCCCACGTACAAAGGGTCCTTAGGTGGAACGGCTACAAGGTGAACGACCGAAAATCCAGACGGAAAGGGAAGGAAAGACATCCGGACGCTCAAAGGCAACCAGCGTTCATGCCGTACGTGAAAGGGGTAACGGATAAAGTTGGGACAGTACTAGAAAAGTACTCAATAAAAACCATTTTTACGCAGTTTTCCAAGATCGGTGGGCATGTAAGGTCACCCAAGGACGTAATTCCTTTTCAATCACCGGGCGTGTACAAGATTGATTGCAGTTGCGGGAGTTCGTACATTGGACAAACGAAGCGTACAATAGCTGAAAGAGTCAAAGAACATATCGCAGCTGTGAAAACTCGTCAGGTGAACAAGTCTGCCATAGCCGAACATTTACTAGAATCAGGACCAAACCACTGGATTGAGCTCCATAATCCCAAAATCCTCTCCCGTGAACGTCACTACTACAGTAGAATTGTACGTGAAGCGGTGGAAATCAGAAAACATAAAAATTTCAACCGGGGGGACGGTTTTAAGCTTTCATCTTCGTGGAATCCAGTCATCAGTAAATGTACATCACATAAAAATATGTGTTCAGAATCCGCTGATATCGTGAGTGTTGTGTGTCGGACAAATGATCGAAACGATGGTCACCCTATGAATATATCAGACCAAGTGCGGGTAGTTCGAAATACTCGCACGACTCGCAGGCGGTGATGCTCCAATTCTTCAGTCCTACTCGCGACCATGGGCGCAACATCGCGTCCGAAACGTCGAGGTAAATATATACCATTATAGAGACCGTAATCTTAGCAATCCATGGATTCTCCGTGCGGGTGCCGGGTCCATCGCGTTGCTGAGTTGGGAACTCGGGACAGTGCCTGGGACTTGCGACCCAAGTGTAGGTTTAGAAGGGGCCCCTTTTGTTGATGTACATCAACACTCACCTTCACTACCCAAGTTCCCCTCCCTGCCTAACCAAATTTGATACGAACCTACTAGTGCCGCTTTAGACATTCGTCCTAGTAATGAGCTTATTGTAGCTCTTGATAGGCCTAGATCTTTAAGTAGGTTATAGAGAGATTTTGCTGGTATACCTCTCGCTCCCACTTCCACTGCATACAAATTAACCACGTAACCGTTTTTGATTAATTCGTTTGTGAGATCATAGTATTTATTTTTCTTTATTGTGTGGTCCTTCGGTATATTTGTTTCCCACGGTACAGTAAGTTCCACAAGAACCCTCTTAGAATATAGGAATATGTCAGGTCTAGATGACGAAACCCCAACATCCTCCGGAATTTTGTAGTGCTTTTCATACGTGTCGATTAGGAGAGTCCAATCTGGGGCAGTATCTAAGATTGAATAAGGTTTGTTCCTGGGTGTTATGGATGAACCTTCAGACACAAAGTTGATATGACATCTGTTAGTAGTCAATCCTTTTTGGGCTCTAGCTACTGCCAGACTCATTGCTTCACGTATGATGATAAGCACCTTATCGTGGCGGCGTGAGTAATGGCCTCTATCGAGAAGCACCCTACATCCTACTAATATGTGTCTAGCCGTCCCTATTGCCCCACCACAAGTATAACATTGTTTTTCTGTGGCCTTCCCCCACCTTACCAGATTACTCTGGCTTATTAACGCGATTAAGTCCCGTATAAACAATAATTAAGCTCAACTTTATTCTTGTTGTTTTTGTGATTGAGTGAATGTTATTATAACAAAAATATTAAATAAAAGTAAATTGACAATTGACAAAGTAATTGTTTCTAATCAGAACTTTAATCCAATGCACTTTACATACATATTCAAATCAATCAAATCCCCATGCAAACTAGATTTCATTCATCGTGAGTATCGAGTACCGAGTCGTATAGTTACATCACTAGTTACACCACGAAGAATGTCAAAGCAGGCCTTTTATTTTGTGATAAGTTTAGAGTATATTTAATTGTAAATAATAATTTACCACACTGGGATCTAACAAATATTGAGAATTAAAGCTGTTTGATGTACTTGCTGTATCACTAGTAGACAAACTGGCAAACCTACAAGAATAATGTCCAAGTTAATTAAAGAATCTGTGGATTAATTAAGAAATATTAATCAAATAACTTTCTATACCTGTGTGCTAAATTTGGTACTGACTCACTGGGTGTATATTTTCCAGCATGACCGCTCATAGTCTGTGCTTTGCCAAATTTATTCTCATGGCTTTGAGAGACAGCATCATTTGCACCAAAGGGCTGGCTACGTGGTCTTTTATTATGTCCCGTCGTCCACACATTTATAACTGTAAACAAATGATCGGTATCACGTCAAAACATTCATGTAATATGAAAAAACAATGGTGAACTTAATAGCTATTACTCACTGGGTAAATCTGGCGGTGTATCTTTCTTTATATATTTACCAACCACGCCTTCATTAATTGCTTTCTGGCCTTTTCTTGATATCATGGTAGTATGTATTAAAAAGCAATTTTGGAATAAAACACTTGTTTGCTATAAACACACAATAAAAAATAGGAACATTGTGTGCATTACTAAATATTAAATATATACTAGATTGTGTGTGTCATGTCATTCTGTTCGAAAAAATCGGAACCATAGATTCAGTTCTTGGTTTATGGCTCCGCTTGCTAATTGGCTTGCGATTTTGCCAGTGTCGACGTCTAAAAGGAGTGCGTTTTAGGAGTGTCATAAACTTCAAGATAAAATAAAATAAAATGATCGGTTCAGAAATGAATAATAACATTAATATCAATATCAATTTTTCTTTTGCGTCAAAGTGATGATAACATTTTAAAGCTTATTATTGTTGAGTTTTATAAATTTGCAGAGAGTGAAATTTGTTGTGGGGGAGAATATTAGAGACAATATGGTCTTGAAAGAGGTAGGAAGAGGGATAACAGGGGGGAGAATATCGTAGAGAGAGCATTGTAGGTTCGGGCAGTTAAAAAAAAAAAGATCTACACTTCCCTCCTCAAGACCACACTCACAGATAGAATGGTCCCGGATCCTTATCTTCGCCAGGAATACCGGAGTGCACGAAAAACCAAGTCTAAATCGGCAGATGGTTGACGTAACTGATTTATCAAACTTACTAAACTTGAAAAACCAGGGGAAAGGGGGGATGTCTGGTTGGATGTCAGCATAGAACTTTCCTTTGATGAGCTTTGAATCATTCCATACCTTGGTCCAAGATTTTACAAGCATATTTTTGGGCCGTAAACAAAGGTCGTGGCAATATGTATGATAATGCTCAAGAGAACCCAAAAGGGCAGCGTTTTTCGCGCAAGCATCTGCCGTCTCATTGCCCGGTATACCAGAGTGGCCTGGTATCCACGCAAGGACCACGTCGATGTTCAGTTTATGGCATTCAAAAAGGGCGAGCTTAATCTCAAGAATGATAGGGAGGCGAGAGGCAGACCTGAAAGAGTTGGACAATATAGACTGGAGGCAGCTTAGGGAGTCCGAGAAGATGATAGATTTATCGAGGTTATGGGATCTAACAAACCTAACAGCCTCCAAGAGAGCAACAGCCTCACCGGTGAACACTGATGCAGATGAGGGACATTTAAAGCTTAAATTAATGTTAGTACGGGGGATCCACACCGCAGCGCCAACAACGCTATTGCTTGATAATTTAGATGCGTCGGTGAATATGGAGTTCCATCATGAATATTTCGAATTGATTTCTGAATTAAACATTCCTTTGGCATCAACAGAGTCCTTAGTGATACCAAAGTCTAAAATGACTTGGGGTAGGAAAACTAATGCATCATATGGAATTTGGTAAATTGGGAATATCGGGAACTGTCTAATAGAGTGTGGTAGGCCTGAAAGGGATTTAAGGCTATGGAGAAGACAGGGGATCTTATCAGAGGTACCAAATAAACTAAGTAGGTGATTTAGTTTCGGTAGGAGGGGATGTTTGGAGTTTTGTGTCAATTTGAACAAGAATCTATCGCAGAGGTATTGCCTCCTCAGGTTTAGGGGGGGGTTACAACACTCAACCTGCATAGCTTTGATGGGCGAGCACTTCATAGCTCCCAGTATAAGGCGAATACATTTAGACTGGACCTTGTCAATCTTGTCTAGACCTTTTTTTTTTTTTTTTATCGTGCGTAAATCCCTTCGGATACCCCCCCGCCGGCCAGCGGGGGCGGTTATGTCGGGCTAGCACCGACTAAAACCGCACGCCGTCTCGGATCTTCAGACGCCGGGGTGTAAGGTTACCCATAGAGCATATCCCTCGCACCCCGGCTGACCCTGGGCCATCTCACCACTAACAGCATCGCTCATCCTGTCTCCTCTGAATCTTGTCTAGACCTGACTTGTTACCCAGATTAAGGAGAAATGCTCCGTAGTCAAAGTGGCTTCTGATAATAGCATTATATAGAAGTTTCTGGTTGTATGGGTGAGATCCCCACCACACTCCAGAGAGACATCGTAAGATGTTAAATTTTTTTTTCACATTTTTGTTCAATATATGTAAAGTGAGGGTTGCCTGCCAATTTAGAATCCAGTATGATGCCCCGAAATTTTACCTTGTTAGATACGGGAATGATTTCTCTGTCGATAAAAATCTCTACAGGGGGGATGATTCTTTTCCTGGTGAAAACGACAACGGTGCTTTTAGATGCAGAGAGGGACAGTCCATGGGATATTAGCCATTCGCCAAGGTAACACAACGCCGAGTTGAGCCTAGTACTAGCCTCTACCTCTGAGGGGGAGGAGACATACAGGCAAAGATCATCAGCGTACTGTAAGACATCACAGAAGGAGTCCACAGTCTGCTCGAGATCGAATGTATAGATGTTATACAGTAGTGGACTCAAAACCGATCCCTGTGGCAAACCTTTCCATACTTTCCTAGCGGGGAGAAGGCCAAGAGAGGATTTAATAATAACAGATCTCTCCATTAATTGATTAATTATGAAACGTACAAGCTTATCAGGAATTCTCAGCTGGTGGAGTTTCCTCCTGAGAACCGGAAGCAGAACATTGTCATAAGCTGATTCGATGTCAAGAAAGACTCCTACTAGGAGTTTATTCTCTCTAAAGGTAGCCTAGTGGTATGGGTAATGGACTGCTGAGACGAGGTCTTAGGTTCGATCCCAGGTTTTACCATGGCACACACCAATGACTTTTCGATGCTTTTCGAAGTTATGTGTGTATTTATCGCAGGTTTATAAGTGCCCGGTCAATGGCAATAGGCTCGCCACCTATTACATTGGGACTTAAACATAAACTGGCGAAGTGTGGGTGCTAGCACCTCTGCCTACCCCTTCGGGGATATAGGCGTGAGTTTATGTTATGTTACGTTATGTAAAGGTAATGTGAATATCTGTTTTCTAAATCCAAATTGGTACCTAGCAAAGACCGCTTCATTTTCAGCCCACCACTCGAGACGGCGCTTGATCATATGTTCTGCCACTTTGGCCATTACAGATGACAGCGCTATTGGTCTGCGACTAGCGGGGTCCGAAGGATCCTTTCCAGGTTTCAGGATTGGGACTATGATTTGGAATTTCCATTGTTTTGGGACTATACCATTGTCAAACGAGTTTAATAGAGATAAAAAGAAATGTTTGCATTTATCAGGAGCCCTAGTAAGAAAGGAATAGGGAATACCGTCAATACCGGGAGAGGAATCAGTCAGCCCATCAAGAGCCAGTCTAAGTTCATCGTAGGAAAAGGGGGCATCCAGGTTGCCCGAGGATGGGTGGTAATAAGGGGGCGATGGCAATGATAAGTGGGAAGGAACAGAGGGGGGGGCCAGTTTGTCTGAGAAGGCTTCAAGCCATGATACCGGGTCATTGGCTGAAATATTGTCTATGTTAGAAGAGCATCTGAAACGTTTAATTTGTTTCCACACTAAGGCTGGGGAAGTTCTGGGAGACAAGCTTTCGCAGAAGCCAATCCAACTTTGCTTCTTCTTTTTATTGATTAGCTTTTTAAACTTGGCGGCAGCTCTTTTGTATTTTAGAAATTTGTCAGTAGTCATTGATTGACAGTATGCTTTCTCTGCTGATTTACGGTCAGCAACAGCCTTAGTGCATTCTGCATCCCACCATGGAGTCGAGACCCTAAAGCCACGAGGAGGATTTTTACGAGGGATATGGAGATCTGCACATGATATCATGATATCGATGAATTTATTGTATGAGGTGAGTGGGTTTGAATACGGGGTTAGTAAGTCAATTTCCCGGTCAAGGGATGATGCATAGGATGGCCAATCTGCATCGGAAAGTCTATACTTTAGGGCAGGTGAGGGATTAATAAAGGGTGTCACATTATTTGGGGAATTTGAGTATAGTGACATCACTATGGGCAAATGATCACTTTGGTAGGTTAGTGGGAGAATTTTCCAAATGATGTCTGTGACAAGCGGGGGAGAACATAGGGAGAGATCGACTGCACTTTTCGGGTTCTGAGTAGGATACGGTCTACGAGTGGGAGAGCCATCATTCAGGAGGCATAAGTTGGCCTCATCAATGATCTCAAGGAGGTAGTGGCCGAAATGATCCGAGAAGTTGTGACCCCACACAGTGTTGTGGCCGTTAAAATCCCCCATGATGATCATGGGTGGGGGAATAGATGAGAATAGGAGATTGAGGTCAGGGATCATTGCGGAGACAGGATGAGGGATATAAATGGAGATAAAAGAGATGCCAGAGCTCTTGGCACCGACAGCATTGATACTAGGTGGGAGGGGAGGGAGGGCAATTGGGGAAAATGTGAGGGAGCGCTTTATTAACAGAGCGCTTCCAGCGTGTGCATCAGCTCTGTCATCCCGCAGGCAGGAGAAGCCCGGGATCCGAAAACGGGATCCAGGCCTCAGCCATGTCTCCGAGACAGCAATGACTGATGGCTGCAATTTATTTATGAGGTATATCAATTCATGCCTTTTAGCATTAATGCTCTGGATGTTCCACTGTAGGATCTCTATTGGATCCATTGGGGGATAATTGTTGGACTAATTGTGTAAGTTTGGAGGCAACGTTGGCCGGTAGTGATTGGGGACTGGTTAAGATAATGTCAATTAAAATAGACAGTAGGGTTTCCATAATATTATTATTGATTGGGGGTGATGAGGGTTCAATAGTTTGGAGAGCGCAGCCATTTGGGGAGGATGTCCCTGGGTTTGTAACTATGTTCCTATAGGCAATCCTATCATAGGATTTACCCAGTAGGGCCTTTGGTTTAGGTGTGGGAAGGGCAGCTTTAACATAGGAGTGGGTAGTGCTTTGAGACGGGTCTACATGAGTAGTTTTCAGTGGGCTATTGGAGGGACAAGGTCTCGAAGAGGATTCTTGGGCAAGCTCGGAAAAGGAGCGAGTGGATTAAGGGAATTGGGCAGAGGCTTCCTCGAATGAGATGGAATTTTGTGCCATTAAAATTTTAATAGACTTTTGTCTTTCCAATTCCGGGCAAAGCCGGCTGGTGGCGAAATGCTTACCGGCACAGTGCAAACACTTAGCGTCCGCTTCTAGGGTCTCACCAGAGTCCCCTTTTTTTTTTTTTTTTTTTTTATCGTGCGGAAATCCCTTCGGATACCCCCCCGCGTGCCAGCGGGGGCGGTTATGTCGGGCTTGAACCGACTAAAATCGCACGCCGTCTCGGATCTACAGACACCGGGGTGTAAGGTTGCCCATAGAGCATATCCCTCGCACCCCGACTGACCCTGGGCCATCTCCGGTTTCGAGATGGCCCCCTCGGGTTTGGGAACCACGGTGTCCCCGTCTTGCCCCGGTTTGGGGGAGGGGCGCTAGTCGCCCCACCGTCCCGGCCTGCTTCTGCTGGGGTGACAGGTGGCCTCAACCGCCACCCCCAGGCCTGCGCTCATGGAGGACGGAGGTCGTTAAGCGACCTCAGCGCCTGAGTCGCCTGCGACGCGCGGCGAGCAAGTTGCGGGCTCGGCGGACCGGGAGAGTTCTAATTCTCTCCCGGGCGCGCTCCGCCACCTCCTTCGCGAGCATTACATGCTCGCAGAAGGAGGTGGCGGCGGCCCACGCGCTCGCGCTCCGCACCATTGCCGCAATCATGCTGCCGAGCGAGAGGACTCCCACCCCGATGGCTGCCACGAGGGCACGCCTCGGCGCCTCCCACGCCGGGCAATCCGCCAGCGTGTGCAGCCCTGAGTCCTCGCTCGCGTCACAGTGATGACACTCAGGCGTTGGCTCCTTCCTGATCCGATGCAGGTGGTCCCCGAAGCACCCCTTCCCGGAGATCACCTGCGTCAGTCGGTACGAGAGGCTTTGAGCAACGGAAGCATCTGGGCTTTGACCTGCACTGTATCTTCGTATGGCCAAAACGACAACAATGGTGGCATTGGATGGTTGGGTATTGATACAGTTGTACAGGAAGGGAGTTATAGTATAGGAATATCCTGTTGGGTAGGCATTGTCCTTGAAAGGTAACTACAACAGTTTGAGTTGGAACCCAAGAAACCTTATGCTCGTCAATAATTTTCCTGTTGAGGCGGCGTGCCTTTAAAATAATGCCACATCCTTCGGGAAGGACTACTCCGTCAACGAAGTCATCCATGGATAGGTCTGTAGGGACATTCCTTACCAGGCCAATCCTGGTAACGCTGTTAGAGGGGATGGTCGGAGTGTACTTGCACATGGGTAAGATGGGAGAAGTTAAAAAATTGTTAGCTGCCTCTGCCGTGGTAAATTCTACAGCAACGTTATTTCTTCCGACTTTACGGACTCCCTCTCCAGGGCGAATTTATTTATTTATTTACAAACAATACAAGCTAACAGTGTAACACCAAAGCGCTTATAATGTTATACTACTTACTAACTAACAGGTAACTTAATCTACTAGGTACATGCAAGTAATAAAGTATTATTAATAATATTTCTAATGTGTATAAGCCACTACTAATTTGCTAAGCCAATTCTGATGCACGTCTCATGAGGGTGCATTCAGGTACGTTATGACGTTTCTCATCATTTGATGCATATTGTCGGAGAACACATCGACATCAGGGTTAGATCGCAGTAGACCATTTATTAATTCCGCCGTCCTTGCGGTGGGGCAAGTGGCGGCCTGAGGCACGCGCCATGTCGGTGGCGTTACGAAAAGGCGATGCTGTCTACGCCCGGTGGCACGCACATATCTATTTGGGACAAAGAAATTAATGGATGCCAAGACGGATGGGTTATCTACCTTATTATGTAGTAATAGGTAATAATGTATTACATGTAAACAATTACGTCTCAGCTCTAGGGTTTCTAGACCTATCATCCCTGTGACAAACAGGGAGGGATACATGAAAGGATAATATCCGTATGAGCGCTTGTAGAGATACCGGGCGAACTTGCGTTGTATTCTCTCGATCATTAAGGCATAAGTAGTTTCGTAGGGGCTCCAGACAATAAAGTTTGTACTCCAACTTGCTTCTCACATATGAGTTGTATAGGAGCTTTACTGCGAGGACATTATTGAATTGGGATGCTGTCCTTATTATGAATCCCAGAGATCTGCTTGCTGCCTTACATATATTTTTCATGTGTTCATGAAAGTCCAATTTTGCGTCAAATATCAGGCCAAGATCTCGTGTGGATGCAACACGCTCAAGCTGCGTCCCACCCAACATATAGGACATTGTTATTGGAGAACGTGATCGAGTGAAGGTAATCAATTTGCATTTCGAGATATTCAATGCCAGTTTATTTGTTACACTCCATTCTGCAACCGCGTCAATATCCCGTTGCAAAGCCTCGCAGTCATCAATTTCCCTAACCGATGCAAACAACTTAAGGTCGTCTGCAAACATCAGGCACTCTGATCGGGACAGGACAGCAGGCAAGTCATTTATCATGATGAGAAACAAGGTCGGTCCTAGGGTACTACCCTGACTCACCCCAGACCTCGTGTAATAGTCGTGTGATCTATGGTTTCCCAGCTTGACATACTGTCTTCTGTCTCCAAGATAATCAGCCATAAATCTCATGAGTTGCTTATCAAATCCTATAGAAAACAGCTTAGCCAAGAGGATATCATTATCCACGCGATCAAACGCCTTCTCAAAATCAAAATATGCCGCATCAACCTGACAGCCTGATGTTATATTAGTTTTTAGGTAGTCTACAAAGTTAATATGATTCGTTATGGTAGATCGCGCAGGGCGGAAACCGTGTTGTGAATCATTCAATAGAGTACGGACTTGAAATGTTATATGCCTGTTAATGATAGCCTCAAATAGTTTACTAAATACCGACAATATTGCAATGGGTCTAAAATTGGTAATATCTGTCGACGACCCATTTTTGGGTACCGGCGTAACCCGTGAAACTTTCCAAGCATAAGGATAGGAACTACTTTGCATGGCGAGATTGTATAGGTAAAGAAGAGGTGCTTCGAGTGCTGGTAGACAATCCTTAACCATAAAAGGAGGTACATTGTCTGGCCCGTAAGCTGATGTCGATTTAAGACGCCGGGCTGCAATTTTCAGATCTGTACTATTGATGTAAGGGATGCGAATTTGAAACCCATGTACATGTGTTATACGTTCCGCCAACTGTGGGTCCAGCTGCGGAATGTTTTTATGAAAGACAGAACTAAAATAACGAGCAAAAGAATCAGTAGCTTCTTGTCCCTGAACTGTTCTATTTTCGTACGTGTATTCCTTGTTTTGATGTCTGTTCTTTTTCTTTTCCCTCACATATTCCCAAAACTTAGAGGGATCACTGGTAATTTTGTTTCCCACTGTCTTCAGATAATTTTGAGAAGCACTATCTATAAGTCCCTTGACTTTGGACCTATAATATTTAAAAAGCTCTTTATTAAATTCTAATCTCTTTTCCTTAAACTTTTTCAAATTATAATGCTTTAGTTTAATGTAATGTATGATCTCCCCAGTAAACCATGTTGGATATATATATTGTTGATTACGTGGTATACTTTTTTGAGGGACGTGGTTGCTAATGGCGCTATTTAACTTTTTGTATAGTGCATCCACTGCTACATTAACATCAGTCTGTAGAAGTAGGTCGCTCCAATCTATATCTGCAATTTCAGCATATAGCCCATAGAAATCCGTCTTGCGAAAGTTCCACTCGGGGCTGGGGTTATTCAAATTATTGCTCTTTGTTAAAGACGGTGGATAAATTATTACATTATTTTTAAACAAGGTTAAGTCTATCTCTAAAGCGGGGTGATTAGCCCCGGTATCTAATCGTACAAGAGGCTCAATATCGGATACTATGTTGAAATTTTTGGGATCTTCATTGGTTAGAACCAGGTCCAAGTTGTGCTTTCCCGTGGTATTATCATAGATTTTATTACAAGGCCGTAACTTACAAAATTCTAAAAACATTTCAAATTGTGTTACTACAGCGTTAGTGCAGGAATTAAGATTAAAATCTCCCACAACCACAGACTTATAATCGCTATACGCACTGATAGCGTTTTCAATACAAGACAAAACATCCAGGTACTGACTAACCTTATAACTAGGAGGCAGGTATACAATACAGATAAACAAGTTAATATTTTTCTTAGATATTATCGCAAATAGTAGTTCTTTAACATCAGTTAATCCGTCTACATCTGTTACCCTTTTCACTGTGTAGCAGTCTTTGACAGCCAATAACAATCCCCCATATCCAGTATCACCATGTCTGTCCTTCCGCAGTACTATATAATGTGGCGGAAATAATTCGGCATCATTTACAGAATCATTAAGGAATGTTTCCGTGAGAGTTACAATATCATATGAATTACATAGAATATTATTGTAGAAGACATTGGTTCTAGTACGCAAACCTCTTACATTTTGATAATAAATTATGCTTTTAATAACATGTATTCTATTTCTAGGCTTTTGCTTCTCTATATTATAAATTTGTTTAACAGGTTTTTGCTTACAAACACTGTTACTCAAGAAAAAACTGGGAGGGAGTTTGTTTATCTCCAAGCGGTACATGAATGGGGGAATACTTACATAAGTCACTTTTAATGTTATCCATGATTTCTCTATGTGTAGTTTGTATGCCATTTCTATTTATTCGACCTGTTTTATGTGAGAACATATCAAAGGAGAGGTGTCTGTTCGTATCAAAATAATAGGCATAAGTAGAGTGACTGAGCTCCCGATATAGCTGACTATTAAATAATTCAATTTTATAATTATATATAGGGGAGCCACAGATATATGTTGGAGTACATATTACAATATTTGTGTAGTCCACATGCTTTAAAGATTCTCTTATAGTGTTTATTATTGCAATGTAGTCTGAGTGTTTGATTTCATTACCACTTAACATAATAATACAGTAGTCGTTCATATTAAAGCCCTGCAACTTACTATCAATATTATTCAGAAGTTGTTTTACCGTACAATTCGTATGTATACACCGACAATAATCAAAATGATATCCGAAAGTATCATCAACTATCTGTTGTGTACCATAAGAACTAACATTGGTCAAAATACATAATTTATTTTTTACTATATTTTTTGAAGTATTATTGTTCATATTTCCTATACACTGAGTTGACAGAACATTTTTACTATTAAAAGCTTTTTGGATTGACTGTTCGAGAGTGTGGATTTTTCCACATAGGATACCTATTTCTTCTCTGGCTTCAATCAGTTGTTGCTCCAAATCTGCAATTGTATCCTGCATCAATGCGACTGTACCACTGGTGTCAATCTCACTCGGTTGCGAGGTGCAGCGTCGTGATGGTGTGCAAATGGCACTCACTTCTCTTTGTTGTAAGGAAAATCTACCTCTCTTCAATGGAGTTCCACTCGTTGATTTAGTTACAGGGGGGGGGGGGGGGAACACATTTTACCACTTTGGAAGTGTCTCTCGTGCAAACTATTCAGTTTAGAAAAAAAAAATATTAGAAACCTCAATATCATTTTTTCTGTTCAAGTATTTTTGTGTGAAAATCTAAATGCGGTTCACAGAATACATCTACTTACCAAGTTTCAACAGAATAGTTCTTATAGTTTCGGAAAAAAGTGGCTGTGACACACGGACGGACAGACAGACAGACATGACGAATCTATAAGGGTTCCGTTTTTTGCCATTTGGCAACGGAACCCTAAAAATACTTGGGTTATGTTAAATGAAATGACAGAACGATTCTGAAAACATTTTTTTTTTAATTCCTGTCCTTTTATGTTTCTCTGTTCATTCGTGATGGATGCAAAAACTACCCAAAGGATTATGATCAGGTATTTTACCGTATGTTAGATTGCAATTGGTTAAGTAGAACCGGAGATATGACCAAAAAACGAAAACCGACCTCTGAGCGGGCGGAGCCGCGGGCCTCAGCTAGTAGTGATTATATTGTCTTTGCTCTGTTTGGTCTGTGATTCCGAACATAATTATTATTATCTCTCGGAGTCGGAGCATAGATAAGAAGACGGAGGTAATTTTTATTCTGTGTTCCGATTACGTAGTATCCTGTAGTATCCCTTAGTCTGTGTCAAGTCTGTGTTCCGATCATAGATATAGGAAGAATAAAGATAGGCCCCGTTCAACATATAGACATTTTGGTTATACAAATGTGAGGCAAACATGAATTGAACCTTGATATATCACTTTGTCTCTTTTTTTCTAATATCCAGTTGTGTCTGCAAAAAAGAGACAAAAAATTTAAGTTATTGCTCACTTGGGAAAATGAGTATGAGAATTTGACAGCGTGCCGACGGTGCCAACATTTATGAAGATTTGCGCCAACATTATGAATGATTTGCGACAGCCATTGATGATTTTTTCTAGACCATACTACAACAAGCATAATAGTGATGTACTCCAATAAATGATTTGACGACGAAAATACTCCTTTTTATAAAAATAATACTCTTTTCAAGAAATATGAATTGACAATATTGTAACGTCTTCTATTTTTTTATATACTACTCAGGTGCCCGACAAGTACACAGTCCACCTGATGGAGAGTGATAACCGTGGCCTATGAATGTGTGCAACACCAGGAGAGTCACACACTCACACTCGTGCTGATGACCTTGACCGCAAAGTTTCAGGCTGCGACTGCACCTGTTTCTGTGCCATTAATACAGAAGATGAAGCAGGATAAGCCTTTGGTCTTCCCATTGGCAGTACAAATACCCCCAGTGGGGTTATTCAACATGAGATTATTATGGCCGTGGTATTTTGTAGGATAAAGGTATTTCCCCAGTCGGAATACTCAATTGGGACGTTACTACCTTCATTTCCTTATCTTTATCCATAGACATAGGAAAAAAATAATATAAATAAAAATTAAGAATAAGACTAAAATTTGACTACTGCAAATCACGCTATAAAAGTATTACACAAGAAAATATCAAGAATAGCCGTGGTCGTATACCATTTACTCTAATAAAACAATAGGAGGGATATTAGTAATTTCGGTTACTATTATTCTTTAAAAAAAAAAAAAAAAAGATATCGACAAATATTACGATAATAGAAGGTACATCCCTAGCATAGTAACCGTCGGCAAACGTTCATTCATAAAAATGGAACGTAGGTAATACACGTCAATTCTGTAGGTATACCCCGTCTGTTCTCTTAATAAGTCTATGGTTCCGATTTTCTAGTATATACATATATATATATAATCTATGGTTCCGAGTTGAAAAAAAAAAGCGCGGGAACTTTGAAAAGTAGCGAACAAACTTCTCGGGCTGATTTTAATTAATTTATTTGGTTTTTTAAGATAAATTTGTAATTCAAAGTGATTATAGTTAGCGTAATAAGTGTTTGTGTTAGTCCGCTTGTCGGAAATCACTATATTGTAAGTAGTTTTAATTTATATTACTCCGTGAACCGAGCTTAGGGGTTACCCCCAACTTACAACATGGAGTGTGAAGAGGTTTTGCAGCCTCTCCCTCCGGAGCCGCCCGACCCTCCTGACCCGCAGGTACCAAGCAAATCGATTAGCAACAAACGGAGAGCTGAGACTGAGTTCGAAACCCCCTTCAAGAGGGTAACCTCTTCCCCGGAAGATCTAAACATACCGTCGATACAGACAGTCTATACACATCCATCGCTAGTAGTTGGTACGGTGCTCCACTATACCACCTCCGACAAAGGACCCTACGTAGTACATGTGTCTCGTTCCGAGTCTTTCCCAGGTACCGGCACCACTTTAAAGCCCTTTCGGACAGTTTCTTTCTAAACATAATTTTAAGGATATTGACATGCTTTCATGGCGCTGTCTAGCCAATACATGTAAAAAAGTGCTCCGCAAAATTTATTTAATTTAATTAGTTTCGAAATAACAAAATTGCGTTTTCATGTGGTTAATTAGTGTTATCTTACACTATACTACAGTATTGTTAAAGTTTACAATTAACAAAAACAAATCTGCTACAATTGTATATACAACGAATAGTCAAAAAAAAAACAATACGTGCACTCAATTATAATAAGTGACCGCAAGTGAAGTGTAAATACTAACAAAAAGTAAATTACATAATAAATAAGGTGATTTATAAGTGTTTATCAATATAGGAATGTGTGAAAAAATTCCATACGCATGAATCACTTTTAACTGATCCTGCATTCAAAAATTTTTACTTACAAAATAGATCACTAATTTTGACTAAGTTAGAAAATTACGCCGTGGCGTAGTGGTAGAAAGTGGCGGCTTTGAACGCAATAATTCAATGTTGCGCTGGTTCAAACCCTAGTCACCAAGATTGTCTTTTTGGGATGTTTATTTAATTTCCTAAAAATTGCAGTATAGCGATATCAAGTGAGAAGTGCTTATAACAGCGTAAACTAGAAAGTGAAAGATGCCTTTCAAAACTAATATTCTAATAAACAAAAATAGCAAGATGTCGCCACTAGTTAGTTGCAAAAAATGTAAAAAGCAAGTTGACCGGAAAGCCACTATTGCATGTACAGTGTGTAAAAAACACTATGAGTATAGCTGCATAGGCGATGGGGCTAAACTTAGAAAAGACTAAAACAAGTGTCTGGAATTGTGATAATTGCAAACAAAAAAATAAGGAGCAAAATACACCTATTTCAATTTCTGAACAGTCATTTGTAACCACGAGGAAAAAGCAAACTTCAGTGGGTAACAAAGAACGCTCTCCGATACCCACATGAAAACGCAATTTTGTTATTTCGAAACTAATTAAATTAAATAAATTTTGCGGAGCACTTTTTTACACGTATTGGCTAGACAGCGCCATGAAAGCATGTCAATATCCTTAAAATTATGTTTAGAAAGAAACTGTCCGAAAGGGCTTTAAAGTGGTGCCGGTACCTGGGAAAGACTCGGAACGAGACACATGTACTACGTAGGGTCCTTTGTCGGAGGTGGTATAGTGGAGCACCGTACCAACTACTAGCGATGGATGTGTATAGACTGTCTGTATCGACGGTATGTTTAGATCTTCCGGGGAAGAGGTTACCCTCTTGAAGGGGGTTTCGAACTCAGTCTCAGCTCTCCGTTTGTTGCTAATCGATTTGCTTGGTACCTGCGGGTCAGGAGGGTCGGGCGGCTCCGGAGGGAGAGGCTGCAAAACCTCTTCACACTCCATGTTGTAAGTTGGGGGTAACCCCTAAGCTCGGTTCACGGAGTAATATAAATTAAAACTACTTACAATATAGTGATTTCCGACAAGCGGACTAACACAAACACTTATTACGCTAACTATAATCACTTTGAATTACAAATTTATCTTAAAAAACCAAATAAATTAATTAAAATCAGCCCGAGAAGTTTGTTCGCTACTTTTCAAGGTTCCCGCGCTTTTTTTTTTTCAACTCGGAACCATAGATTATATATATATATGTATATACTAGAAAATCGGAACCATAGACTTATTAAGAGAACAGACGGGGTATACCTACAGAATTGACGTGTATTACCTACGTTCCATTTTTATGAATGAACGTTTGCCGACGGTTACTATGCTAGGGATGTACCTTCTATTATCGTAACATTTGTCGATATCTTTTTTTTTTTTTTAAAGAATAATAGTAACCGAAATTACTAATATCCCCCCTAACCCCTCCAGCTAAGCTAAATTGCTTGTGTTAGGAGTGGGTTCACGTCCGTAGTGTAATGGCCAGGATTCGAACCCGGGACCTCTCGATCGTAAGGTTGACTCCTTAACCACTAAGCTAGAATACCGACGCTTCGCTTTCTATACTACCTGTTAAAGTGTACTAACCATAACTTTAAAACTAAAACCCGACTACTGCAAAATCACGAATCTCTAGAATGTATTGTTTTATTAGAGTAAATGGTATACGACCACGGCTATTCTTGATATTTTCTTGTGTAATACTTTTATAGCGTGATTTGCAGTAGTCAAATTTTAGTCTTATTCTTAATTTTTATTTATATTATTTTTTTCCTATGTCTATGGATAAAGATAAGGAAATGAAGGTAGTAACGTCCCAATTGAGTATTCCGACTGGGGAAATACCTTTATCCTACAAAATACCACGGCCATAATAATCTCATGTTGAATAACCCCACTGGGGGTTTTTGTACTGCCAATGGGAAGACCAAAGGCTTATCCTGCTTCATCTTCTGTATTAATGGCACAGAAACAGGTGCAGTCGCAGCCTGAAACTTTGCGGTCAAGGTCGTCAGCACGAGTGTGAGTGTGTGACTCTCCTGGTGTTGCACACATTCATAGGCCACGGTTATCACTCTCCATCAGGTGGACTGTGTACTTGTCGGGCACCTGAGTAGTATATAAAAAAATAGAAGACGTTACAATATTGTCAATTCATATTTCTTGAAAAGAGTATTATTTTTATAAAAAGGAGTATTTTCGTCGTCAAATCATTTATTGGAGTACATCACTATTATGCTTGTTGTAGTATGGTCTAGAAAAAATCATCAATGGCTGTCGCAAATCATTCATAATGTTGGCGCAAATCATTCATAAATGTTGGCACTGTCGGTACGCTGTCAAATTCTCATACTCATTTTCCCAAGTGAGCAATAACTTAAATTTTTTGTCTCTTTTTTGCAGACACAACTGGATATTAGAAAAAAAGAGACAAAGTGATATATCAAGGTTCAATTCATGTTTGCCTCACATTTGTATAACCAAAATTTCTATATGTTGAACGGGGCCTATCTTTATTCTTCCTATATCTATGATCGGAACACAGACTTGACACAGACTAAGGGATACTACAGGATACTACGTAATCGGAACACAGAATAAATAATACCTCCGTCTTCTTATCTATGCTCCGACTCCGAGAGATAATAATAATTATGTTCGGAATCACAGACCAAACAGAGCAAAGACAATATAATCACTACTAGCTGAGGCCCGCGGCTCCGCCCGCTCAGAGGTCGGTTTTCGTTTTTTGGTCATATCTCCGGTTCTACTTAACCAATTGCAATCTAACATACGGTAAAATACCTGATCATAATCCTTTGGGTAGTTTTTGCATCCATCACGAATGAACAGAGAAACATAAAAGGACAGGAATTAAAAAAAAAAATGTTTTCAGAATCGTTCTGTCATTTCATTTAACATAACCCAAGTATTTTTAGGGTTCCGTTGCCAAATGGCAAAAAACGGAACCCTTATAGATTCGTCATGTCTGTCTGTCTGTCCGTCCGTATGTCACAGCCACTTTTTTCCGAAACTATAAGAACTATGCTGTTGAAACTTGGTAAGTAGATGTATTCTGTGAACCGCATTTAGATTTTCACACAAAAATACTTGAACAGAAAAAATGATATTGAGGTTTCTAATATTTTTTTTTTCTAAACTGAATAGTTTGCACGAGAGACACTTCCAAAGTGGTAAAATGTGTCCCCCCCCCCCTGTAACTTCTAAAATAATAATAATAATAATAGTTTATTTAACATATGAGTTCCAGATACATAACAATTACAACACAAATGAAACAATCCAAGCTACACATGGATTTGTAACGTTGTCACCTGTACTAGTGATAATACACTGTGTCAGCACTGTGTCACAGGTGTCAGCGCCCTCCATAGTCAGGGTACAGTGCACAGTAGACACTGGTAGTTATGATCTATAACAATTTAGGTACATAATACTCTTTAAACACGATAATTATAAATTATTAACTTACTAGATAAAATTGAGAGTGTAGTCTGTGAAGTGTGTGTGTGTTTTTGACTGTTAGTGTATGTGTTGTATATGTATGTGTAAATGTGTGTGAAAGTGTGAATGTAATGTGAGTAACGTGTCCTAAGGTGGTGTTTTTAAAAAAACTTTCGGTCGCCTCATAGTATCAAACGCATTTAACCATTCCGTCAGACTTGACTTGAATTTATTTTTACTTAGAGAAGATGTAGATCTCTTTGTTGATACGGTTGTATAGCACCGGACTGAAAAAGTAAAAGCTACGACCAGCAAAAGACGGTATATACTCGCAAATACGGTTCCTTCTGCGTTTTTTGCATGTTATGAAAGGTACTTCAGCATACTTACGTAATGCGGTCTGGAGCACAAAGAGCTGTCTCACAGTGAAGACTGAATATTCTTTATACAATTTCGAAGTTGGATATCTAAATGGTTTATATAGCATAACTTTAAGGACAGCTCTTTGTGCCCTCTCAACTTCAAGCAAATAATTGGAAGATGCATTACCCCATACCGGAATGCAATTACAAAGTACAGATTATACCAGCGCGAAATACACCATTTTTAAGGTTTTAATGTCAGCTGAGGACCTTAACTTCTTCATGACGTACAGTAATTTTCTGGTGCGAGCTGAGAGACTATGAATATGCATATCCCAGTGGAGGCAAGAGTCTATATGTATACCAAGATACTTGGTGCTAGACGCGCGTACTAAGGATAGGCAGTCACAATCACCATTCAACATATCCCACATGTGTGAGCATTTAATAGTAGGCCACTGTGCGGTTGATGGGAAGAGTAGCAGGAAAAGGTAACAAAATAGATTTTTTCAATATTCAGAGTGAGAAAACTGGCCACTGAAAGGGCCTTATCTGCATTTTTATAGCCAGCAGCATATGCCAGCTCTTTCCGTGATCAATTAAAATCGTGTTGTCGGCGTATGAGATAATTTTGCACTGTGTTAGGGGAAGGCGAATTAGATCATTTGCGTACAAGATGTACAGCGTCGGACCCAATACACTCCCCTGTGGAACGCCAAAAGAGAGTGATTCTTCGTCACTGATATGCTGACCAATCTTCACACACGGCGTACGATCCCTTAGATAGCTCCGGAATAGATCCAAGACTGTTCCTCTTATTCCTATGGATTCCATCCTGTCTACATACCTGTCCGAACAGAGAAACTGTCAAAAGCCTTGGAGAGGTCTAAGAATATTGCTAGCGTCATGTATTTTTTATCAATCAATTTGACAACGGAGTCCGTTAGGGTGATAACGACATCCTCCGTTGATTTACCCTTAACGAAACCATATTGATTGTCCGAGATGAGATTAATATGATTGAAGTAATTTAAGAGTCTTTTATTGATACACTTTTCAAGAACTTTCGACATCGTCGTCAGGATGGAGATCGGCCTGTAGTTGGCAACATTTTCTCTGTCCCCACCCTTATAGACGGGATGGACAAATGCTAAACTTAGGATTGTGGCTTCCAGTTCCGACTCAGTAATATCCCAGAGAGCCATAGAATTACCATTATCATTTTGGGTTGGTAATTTAATCGATGCAGATATTGAGCCCGTTTTTTTTTGTATTTTGAAGCTAATGTTTTGCCTATGTTTGAAAAATAACGATTCGCAATATTAGAAGACTCTTTAGGATCACGATGTAAGTTAAAAAGCTCAGTTGGCAGTGACTTCTGTTCACCTGTCTCGGTGATAGACTTAATGGCGTTATATAGCCTTTATATTTGGTTTTTAGGTCCTTCAGAAGCTGTATGTTGTTTGAAGATTTTTTAATTTATTTATTTATTTATTTATCTCTTCTACATCTATCTTTACAGGTACACCCTAATACAACAGAGTAGGTAATCTTATTATGTATTATGTTTATACTATCTATCTATTAGATGTGTAACATATAATAGACTGTGTCTGTAAACTTACTCAGAGAGCAACAAAACAGGTCAACATTTTGCGAAACGGCGTTCAGCGTCCGGAGAGCCCGCGTCAGCGGCGTTTCCTTCAGCAGGTTAGTGCGCGCGCGCGGCAACTGCAGCAGCTGCGGCCTCCGGCGCCTACCCACGTAGCCATCCGGAACGAATATATTAATTCGCACCAGTATATCCGGATTTTGGACCTTTCCACGCATAACCTTAAATAAGTATATGGCCAATGCCAGCTCCCTCCTTACCCTCAACTCATTATATCCAACCATACCTAATATAAATAGTGTTGGATACAATAAAAGATAAAAAGGGTTAACTCCATAATATTTTAAATATAAGTATCTCACATATTTGTTTTGAACGCGCTCCAACATAAGATTATATTTAATTTCATGTGGACTCCGGATGACCGCATTGCATTCTAACTGACTGACTAACTAATGTATTATATAATGTGATTATTGCTCTGATGCTTGTAAATTCCTTAACTGTTCGTAATAAAAAACCCAAATTTCTAAATGCTTTTTTACAAATCTTAACGATGTGATCACGAAACGTCAGCTGCATGTTGAATTGAACTCCCAGATCTCGCACTTCTGTTCAATTCACTTCTCTTCAATTATGTTATTAGGTGATTGTCTACATTTTTGGTGAAGGGTATCTCTATTCTTAATACATTTAAGTAAGCCAGGGGTAACCCAATGCTTAATAATTACTTTCTTATGTGGTATCTGAACTTGCTTAGAATGATGGTTAATAATGTTTGATACTTGATTAGTTAGTGATTCAGCAGCAAGGTTGGTATCGTTAAATTTTTATCATCATCATCATCATCATCAATCTATTCTAGTCCACTGCTGGACATAGGTATCCCCTAGTGAGCGCCATAGCGCAAAATTTTTATATGTAGGTATAATCGAGCTTTAGTATATCCGTGACAATGGAAGGCAAATCCCTGCGATTGACATACTGGGCTGGCTTCGTGGGTGTATTAATAGAGTCAAGGCTCAACAATGTGGGAAGGTGATCAGTCATATGCGTATTCAAAATTAATGACATAACATGTCTGGGAGTCCGCAATAATATGTGATCCAAGCAAGCACCGTCTCGTGTAGGCTGGAAATTGGTTCCAGCCATGCGATGAAAATATGTCAAGATACTCGTCAGCTTGATCATCCATTTGGCCGGGAAGGATGTCTATATTAATGTCACTAGTAATAGCTATAGTTCTATATGAGTGAGTAAAGCGCGTTATTAAGACTAGTAAGGAAAGCATTCTTATCTCCATATGAGGGAGAATGGTATATACCAATTATAACAACACCCACCCATCCATTGTACAAATTAAACAGTTTGCTTCCCTGAAGACTGGCAGGTACACACGATGTACTATATCGTTCCTGACGTAAACACATACACCTGAATTATGGTTTGAATATGTGGAGTGATAGCCAGAAAAACCTTCTAAAATTGGTAAAACTAAAAAAAATATTATGTACATTACCATGTAAGCTTCCACCGAAAATTGGTTTGAACGAGATATAGTTAGAAGTTTTTTTTTAATACGTCATAAATCGTAAACCGCTATTTACGTTTCATTCATTCAAGTCATAAAAATTTTACTTGCTGCTACGGAACCCTTCATGGTTGGTATGGTTCTGAGTGTTCTAATTCTGTGGAGTTTTAATGCTAACGCGGGAAAGACGCATCGAGACGGTGTTTATTTTCTAAAATTTGTGTAATTTCGAGTTTTAATGTGTAAAAATGTATGTGTTTTTAGACCGTTTTAGACGTTATCTTCGACAATATGCACATAGTAGGCAAGTGGCATATTTACCGTGAATTCTGATTTTCTTTGTTGTTTCCAAAACTCCAAAGAAGCCTTTAGTGAAGCCTCCACTACTTTATATGACTATGAAGGATTTACTTGACCTTGACTAAATGACGAAAACGCTGTAATATATTGAATTATTATGCGAAGTACTTGATTTATCAAATTACTTGGCATTGACATTCATTACATATTTCCCAAGTTTCAAGTTTCTATGTTTAGGAATAGGCTGATGACTTCGCGTCAAAGCCCAATTTTTAAAAAATCTGATTCTGTTCTGGGTTCTGACACTTCTGACAAAGATTTGAATAGTATTACTTACTCTGTGGAGACGCATGCTTTCAAGTTTCATGGCTGCAGTGGTCTCGAACCTACCGATTTTACGGTATTTCTACCGATATGGGCTCTGTTCTACCGAAATACCGAAATTTATAACGATTTTTCTACCGATTTTACACTTTTAAGTTGGCAACCCTTTTCATTTATGTTTAATGTTACGGGGAAGCCCCTAATAGTATGTACCTAGTGCAGAATGTTACATATATTTTGGGGAATACCCTTGTATCCTACAATTCGATGTTACTAAGGGGCTTCCCGCTCGGGAATTTACCTCTCTAGTCTATATAAACAGGAATTCGGTTTTATTTTTTTCATTAATTTTCTTAGCTTTGAATAGAGGTACCTAACCTAAAGAGTGCCTACAAAATCAAATCAAGTTAAAATGTCAAATCAAAAACAGCTGACTATCATGATGACATGAACGCAGAAAATTTTATGAAGTGGTTAGGTGAGAAATTGATTCCAAATTTGACAGAGCCTAGTGTGATTGTGATGGACAATGCTAGTTACCATGTTACACAATTAGATAAACCACCAACAATGCAGAACTTAAAAAGTGACATACAGAAATGGCTTAGAGAAAACGACATTCCATTTGAAGAAATTTATACTAAAGATGAATTAATGTGCCTTGTTAAAGAGAATAAGCCTGAACCCTTGTATAAAGCAGAAGAACTTCTAAAACAACATGGCCACGAAGTGCTTAAACTACCTCCATACCACTGTGATTTAAATGCTATTGAGCTCATATGGAGTTTAGCTAAACGAAAAGTGGCTAGCAAAAATATAGGAGTACCAGGGGCAGAAATGGAAAACTTAATTAAAGAGTCATTTCTTAGTGTAACGGCTGATGATTGGAAGAAATGCACAGATCACGTTATTCACGTCGAAAATATAGGTATTTAAACTATCATGGTCACTAACATAAGTATTAGAGTTAACGGGATATTTACCATGTGGTTCTAAGAATGTCCGATATTTCGGCACTGTTGCAAGCGCCATGATCACGGAGGAACTTCTTAGAACCACATGGTAAATATCCCGTTAACTCTAATACTCACGTCGAAAATGTATACAAATTAAGAGATGGAATCACAGAAACAGCACTGGAACGATTTATAATAAATGTACGTGATGATGATGACGATAGTGACAGTTCATTTTCAGGTGTTGAATTTATAGAATCAGACTTTGATTATGAATCATAATAAAATTATAAATATTAATGACTTGTAATTTTTTTTCTTGTATCCTGGACATGATCATTATTTGCATGATGAGCAAGCAAGCTTTATGTGTAAGTTGGAAATTTATTTTTTAATAAAAGCATACTAGCAACAGAAATTACTAGTATAAAACTGCTTGTGTGGGTTCATACCGGTAGTGCAATGACTGGGGATCGAAACTGTAACCTCAACATTGTACGTCCAATGCCATAACCATTAGGCTACAGTCACCGTTAATTCATAAATACCGGAGTGCAAGTTTGGGCCGCAAACGGGACTAAACGCTATAATGATGATATCTAAGCTAATTTTAAAGTTTGTGCAGCTTATCCGACTCAGTTTGTTATATAATATGTACAGGTATGATAACACGTAATAAATAAAAATGTATATAATAACTTTAATTGAATATAAAAAATAATAGTATCAAACGCATTTCTTCAGTCTATAGTCGGTGTTGTCACCCCTTGTTTTTTTGAATTTACCGCTCTTTTCTTGTGCAAAGAACCGATGGCCAGACTCTAGCAATGATATTCCATATAAAAATAATCTAATAGTTTTTGCACCTGATGGGGCAAACGTAATGATGGGACTTAATAATTCTGTAGTAACATTACTGCAAAATGAAATTCCCAACATTTTTATACTTAAATGCGCCTGCCATTCGTTTCATCTTTGCGCGTCATATGCTTGTATCAAATTGCCATGCTTTATAGAGGATCTTGTTAGAGACATTTACAACTACTTTTCTTCTAGCCCAAAAAGAGTGGCAGAGTTTAAAAACTTTCAAATGTTTTGCGACTTAAAATTCCATAAAATACTTCACCCCTCTCAAACACGCTGGTTATCAGTACATGCAGCAGTGAAAAGAATATTGGAACAACTCTCTGCTCTAAAACTATTTTTTATAGACCAAATCTCTAATAATGATCATCTTTTAGCTGCAGAACATATTTTACAGAAGCTCCAAGATCCCACTACGATATTATTCTTGGAATTTTTAGAATTTGTATTACCATTATTTACCGATTTAAATAAAGAAATGCAAGCAGAACACCCGAAAATTATCATTTATATGAAAAAATAACTGGAACATTAAAAACTATTTTTGATTGTTTTTTAAAAAGAGAATATTTAACTACCTAGCACTCCAATCAAAAATGTTGATTTTAAGAATCCCAGAAATTTTATGAATATTGACGCCGTATACTATGGTGCTGCTGCATCTAATACACTACTAAGTAGTTCAGAAAATCTAAACTCAGATCAAGTAAATTTGTTTGAATGCAGATGCCTAGATTTTTATATCGAAGCTTGTAAGCAAATAACCACGCGGTTTCCATTGAAAAATAATCCAATAAAAGGTTTAGACATAATTGATCCCAAAAATGTTAAAATTGGCAAAACTGCTTCGATAGTTACTGTGAGTAGGCTCTTTCCCAATATTGTTCAGAGCAATGTTTTTCAGGAAATTGATACAGAGTGGCGCATTTTAAGAAATTGTGAACAAATCAAAACATTTCCTGATGATGTAGAACTATTTTGGGATGAAGTAAGTTTACTAAAGCGTGGCGATGAAACTCAAATGTTTCCTTTGTTGTCTAATTTCATCTTTAATATTTTATCACCTCCCCATTCATCCGCTAACTTTGAATGCATATTTTCACATATTAATCTTTTGAAAACAAAACAGCGAAATAGGCTGTCGACTGAATCAATCACTGGTCTATTACATTCAAAACGACTCTTTAATACAGCTAATTGTTATGATTTTGAAATTAATTCGAAGATTACCGCGGCTATGGCATAAGAAAATTGGTATAATAATTATTTATACTTAAGTGTGATTGTTATAAATTAGTCTTTATGTTTTTTTCAATAAATAAACGAATTTGATTGAATATTGTATTTTTTTGTCAAATACCGATTTTCAGTACAAATATACCGATTTTAGCTGGCAACTCTACCGATCTCATTCTTTGACGTTCGAGACCACTCCCATGGCTGGTTGTTTACTATTACCAGTTCACAACACATGATTACAATTTGTATTTCACCAGCAGGAGCAGGACTGAGGATATACTCAAAGTCTGTTGAAATTTATATTAAATCTACAAAATGTTCTATTTAATAGGTTTAGGTTTAGGTGATGCTAAGGATATTACTGTTAAAGGTTTAGAAATAGTTCGTAAATGTGACAAAGTTTTACTAGAAGGTTATACTTCAATACTTACAGTTGGAAAGGATATCTTGGTAAAACTTACTATTTCTTATAGTCAGCAAAATAATTCTACATCGTAGTTTAGTTACTTGACAAGTAAATTTTATGCACACGTTTTAGGAAGAATATTATGGGAGACCATTGGTCCTGGCAGACCGTGAATTATGTGAAGGTGCAATAGATGAAATTCTAATTGAGGCGAAAGTCAGCGAAATTGCGTTGCTAGTGGTTGGAGATCCTCTTGGTGCTACTACCCACACTGACATGTTACTAAGAGCGAAAGAGTTTGGGGTCCAAACACAGGTGACAAACCTTTCTAATCTTATCGTCATCTAAGCGTTGTTCTCGGTAGCATCCGACATTGACTTATACAGCTTTTGTGGGAGTGACTATCATCTTTCCTTCCAACCGTGAGAAAGAAAGACTACGCCAGAGCCTTGTGACTCAGTCAGCAGGTGTACCAGCATACAGGTTAGCTTGGGCCCTGAATATTTTAGTGAAGCCTTAAAAATACCCTTTTCACCTTCACTACATGTTATGAAGCAAAGTCCTCCACCATATAATGTTTAGCATTCCAATCACCTCCGGCTATGAAGCGGGTTCCTAGGTTGTGAAATAACTCATCATATTGGTCTTCCTTTATATTGTACTAGAAAGAAATATGACCAAAAAACTATTACCAACCATGCAGGTTGAGCTCTGTCTGATCACGAGAAACTCAAAAATTACTGCACCAATTTTCATGCTGTTTTCACCAATGTATAGAGTGGTTCTCGAGGAAGGTTTTAAGGTATATCATTTGTCAAGTTTTTGTATACATGGGCTAAAATATAATGATATTATGATATTTTTTGAGAGTGTCTAAAAAAATAATGTTTGGTGGAATTGTGTGTCTCATATAGATTATGGTGGTGGAACAGGGTAGGATAGATATACTGGGATAAGAAATCCATGCGGGTGGAGCCGCGGGCAACAGCTAGTCTAATCTAAATAACACATACAAGCAGATGCCCACAGCTCAACCTGCATGGTTGGTTATTGTTTTTTGGTCATATTTCTGGTTCTAGCCGAATATAAAGGAATACCAATATGATGAGCTATTTCACAACCTTGAAACCCGCTTCATAGCTGGAGGTGATTGGAATGCTAAACATGTTCATTGGGCCTCCAGAATAAATAAAACGAAAGTAAGAGAACTAAAGAAAAGTATAGATAAAAACAATCTTAACGACGGATCCCACCAATTGGCCTACTGACCTTAAACTACTACCTGATGTCATAGATTTCTTCATCACAAAGGGACTGTCTAGACTTTTCTATCAAATAGAGACATGTTTGGACTCTGGTACTAACCATGTTCTAGTGATTCTGTCCATTGGCACAACTGTTCTGAATATGGAAGGCAACAACTCCTTCTGTGAGCTGGTCCATGAAAGATTGGGCCTAAATGTAGGCCTAAAAACCAAGTCTGATATTGATATTGCTACAACAACACTAACTTCAGTGTTTCAAGAAATCTGTTGGATGGCAACACCCAATATTATATACCAACGTTCCCAGATGAAACATAATTGGACTCAATAAGGCAGAAAATTCTTGAAAAACGACGGTTACAGCGGAGATGGCACATTAGTAGACACCCAAGTAACAAAACAGCATTGAACAAAGGCATTTGAGACTCTGAAGCCTTCATAGCCAAAGCTAATGCTGCAGCCTTAGATACTTACTTGGAAAGCCTATCAGCTACAAAGGCAACAAACTACTTGCTGTGGAAAGCATGTAAAAAATTTGAATAGCCCCTGTAACTCAACCCAAAGCCGAAGCCTTCCCAAATCATCACAGCCAAATATTCAAACCCAATGAACCCATGCCTAATGCAGACAAATCCGAAATTGATCTAATTCTTAACCAGGACCATCAGCTAGACTTACTTGCTGAATCAAGTGACTCCTGGGGAGATATACAGGAACATCATTTCAATGGAGAACAACAAAATGGGATATGACATGATCAATAAAAAGGTTCTAGAGGAGTCACCTCATAAAGTAATCACAATACTGTTCAATGCGAGCGAGGGAGTGGAACTCTTTGCCTGCGTCTGTGTTCCCCGATTCTTATAATTTGGGGACCTTCAAGGCGAGAGTGAATAGGCATTATTTGAGTTTGCGTGTACCATCCTCGACTGCATCATCACTTACCATCAGGTGAGATGCAGTCAAACGCACTCAAATTTTTAGTAAAAAAAAAAAAAAAAAAATGCCATACTTGAAGTTGGATACTTCCCAGATCCGTGGAAAGTATCAGAAGTGATAATAGTACACAAGCCAGGAAAGCCTATGCACGAGGTCACATCTTATAGACTAATCAGTCTTCTGCCGATGCCGAATGTCGAAACTGATTGAGAAATGCTTATTGCACAGAATGCTAATGGTGATCAAAGATAGGACTATTATACCGGATCACCAATTTGGATTCCTAAAAGAACTTATTACTGTAGAGCAAGTACACAAGTCTGCAGAGCAATTAGAATGTCCTTTGAAAAACAAAGGAAAACTGCTCCTCAGCTTTTCTTGATATACAGCAAGCGTTTGATAGAGTTTGGTACAAAGGCTTGGTGTACAAGATAAAACTCATGTTACCACACACATTCTATGCATTCCTAAACTCATATATCTCTAGTAGAATATATCAAGTTCGAGAAAATGATTGCACATCAGGCTTTCACGACATAATGGCAGGCGTGCCACAGGGGTCCGGACTTGGACCAGTCTTGCACACATTGATTGTGTGTTGATTGAGTACTGTCCGTATTTTACAGCCATGGGCAAAGAATACGCCTAATGATAATTGTATAGACCTGAACGTTCAACTTAACTGACATTACGCGGCAGCAATGCATGTTCCGCCAACGCAAAACATGCTATTCATTATACATAGTAAAAATACGGAATTAGATGAATTATGGAGAAAATCTGGAAAAAAATATAATTTTGTATCAGCTATAACGAATCTTAAATTATTTTTAGGTTATTCATAATGCATCTATAATGAACGCTGTAAGTTGCTGCGGGTTACAGTTGTATAACTTTGGGGAGACTGTTTCCATACCTTATTGGACTGAAACGTGGAAACCAGATAGTTTCTTTGAAAAAATTGTTGCAAATTATTCAAGAAACCTTCATACTTTATGCTTACTGGGTAAGTTTTCTATGTATTTTTCTATATATTTAAATTACCTGCTATGGAGGGTAGAGGTGATGTAACAGTTATATTAACAATAAAAAAAAGTGAAATCTCCTAGAATATAATCATAAAATTAGCAACTTGTAGTTTTATCAGACGGGACACTTTAAATCCGTTAAAAAATAGGTAATCGCGATCAAAAGGACAATGGGCATTGCGGCCCATGAGCGACCATCAATGAAACTAGTGTCATTTGAAAGGGGAGATCTTTGACAACAAATATTGTTCAAGGAGTACTATGAAATACCGTTTGGGAAAAAAAATATAGTTAAAATACTTTTTTTTTTTTGATTATTATTTATGTATCCTAATATTCAATACTTTTTCTATTAGAGGTCTAAGAACCTTTGTTAAAATCGGTCTCGCCATGTTTCATGCGTCAACCAATAAGCGACGAGCGCCGCTCGCACTCGGCGACTCGGCGATTACCGTTATGCTCAAGCGCACAGCGCAGTCCATCGTTGACATTTGTTTCGTTGAGTACTGTGCGATTATTATTGTTTGACAATCTCTTTCGACTCTGGCTTGCATATCGGACTTGTTAATATCTATCTTGGTGACTTGTGCTCGTTTTTTTGGACTTTTTTTAAGCAGATTCCTATAACAATGGCAGATAAAGTGTGTATTTTATGTAATCGATCCGTGATAAACAGAAGAAGATACGAAATAACCCGTGCTCGGTTTGAAGAACATCCCGCTGTAGGCCAATATATCTTTAAAGCTCTTACCTCTGAACATCAGGTAAGTACATCAAACGAAATCATTATTTCTTAGTTGTCACGTCAAAGTTTAACTCTCGCGCATTGAGATTACATTTCTCTGTAAGTAGTAAGTAAACTGTTACCGACGCGGCGACGTTGTCGTTCCGTTTGATCCACGGGGCCAGAACGGGATAGAAGTATCGGTATTTACGTATGAGTAAGCGAGATAATTAATACTGCTTAGGCAATCGAGTAAAATATTTTTCTTTATATTTCGCTTTGTTTGAACAGCGTTCAATGAAAATAACTAAGCGTTTTGACTAATTGTAATACTCTCATTTTCAGTTACAATACAATGGCCAGGAGTACATTTGTCGACCATGCTGGCAACGGGCAGAAAGAGCTGCGCAGCCAAGAGAAGATTGTCCACACGAATGTGTATTACATATTGAAGAATATTCAAGACTCCCTAATACAGCAACGCGTTGTATGTATGAAAACTGCAGACGAACGGATCTCCGAAGGATTCCGGATAACATTAAAGTGACATTCTTCATTCATTTTAATTTCTATATTCCAAATAGTGCAAGAGTTTGCGATCATCATTTGGTATCCAATGATTGGGATCAAATAATTGACAGCCCTAACTTGCTCCACGACTTCAATGCCACACATTTTGTGCATATCATGAGCCTGATGAAAACCGCGGTGCTTCGAGGATCTATACTAGATTTTGATAATATAGATGACATGGACCCAAATGAATACATCCGATTAGGCGTTAGTCGAGACCAATTTATGAATATTTTGGAACAAACTCCTTCATTGTCGAACGTATCAACACGCCCGAAAACATCTTTGGCATGCTACTTAATGAAACTGCGAAGCGGTGAAGCAAATGGAAGGCTGGCGACGCTTTTTAATATGAGCCGTAGAACCCTAGAACGACATTTAACGTTCGCCAGAGACTATCTTTTACTGGACTTCGTTCCCCGGCTTTTTGACTGAGGAGGATTTATGCATTTTTGCACTTGGTACATACCAAGTGAAGCTAGCCCGCAGCTATTATGCGGAGCATGTGCGACAAGGTCTCTATAATATAGAAACGTATAGGGATCCCGATGTTACAGGTCTAGGCAGGTACGGCATCACAGCAACAAATGTTTGGCTGCTAAGATGTCGAATACAATCTAGACATACTAGGTCAAAAATATATTATTAGTACATTATAGTAGATAGAGAGAAAAGCGGCAGAGAAGCCATAGAAAACTACTATTGCAGTTGTCTAAGCGGTACGCATTATGTGTGTAGTGTGGTATTTAGGGTGGGCGAGAAACCAAGAGGAAGAGATTTGTTTACCAGCTCATTTTTTAAACGATGTTATGGTAGACGACAATTGAATCCCATCATTTTCTTTTTTAAAGGAATACTAGCATTATATACTAGCATTATATACGAGCATTGTATATGTGTCTGTCAATAAATCGATGTATTTAATAACCAATAAACCTTTAGTTTTATTTAATCCATCATTATCTTATACTTAAATATGCATTACGTTTTATTATTTACGTACTTTCGGTTTAATTAATTCGATTTTTTTATATGATCAACGCTTTATAACTTTTTATCTAAACAAGTTGCCGAAATAATTTTTGCAGTCTTAATATATACATAATTGTCGACTAAAAAATATATAGGACAGATGTAGCCGCCGATGGGACAAGCGCCATACATTTTTGCCCATTGTCCTTTTAAATTTTATCTATCACGTAGCGTAGGCGCTTGTTTTTTTTCAGTTATTAATTTTCACCTATACAGCTCCCATGCTGGCCTAGTAGTGCTTCCATGCTGGCCCGGTAGCGAAAGAAAAGCTTAGAATGAGCCAGCCCCAACGCTACCCTTGGGTGTCCTAGAAGTCGACTATGGGAGTTTTTTTTTTTTTTTTTTATGTGAGTCCCGTCTAGAACTTTACGTTCTAGCGAGACCCCCCTGGTGTACCCCCGCCTTTAGATAGCGGGGACCTTGGGAATACTATATAGGGTAAACTACCCAATTATTGGCACTTTAAGCAATACTGTACCTTAACCTGGCTCAAATTTTTAATATCTAGGTAGAGGGATTTATACTATCCGTTGAAATAATTAACTATAATGTGGCGATCATATTTGACTACCTTTTTTCAATATTTAAATGAGAAATAAAGCATTACACATGTTTTCTTCAAATACACCCTTTTTTTTTTTTTTCTTTATCGTGCGGAAATCCCTTCGGATACCCCCCCGCCGGCCAGCGGGGGCGGTTATGTCGGGCTTGCACCGACTAAAACCGCACGCCGTCTCGGGTCTTCAGACGCCGGGGTGTAAGGTTACCCATAGAGCATATCCCTCGCACCCCGGCTGACCCTGGGCCATCTCACCACTAACAGCATCGCTCATCCTGTCTCCTCTGAAAGCAGAGGAGTACGGAGAGCGATGTGTTCCCGCCACGTTGGGTATTGGCCGACGATCAATGCCAACCCTATGAAGGGTTGAAGGGGAAGCCATTGACCGCCGCCCAGGGTGTACCGGCCGCTCCGATTCCGTTCCCCCCGGACTGCAGCGGGATCGGAATCGGAGCGGCACTCGAGGAGGTTACCCAACACACACCCCTCTTCAAATACACCCTAATACCATTTACTGGCATCTTTTGACATATTTTTGGCATGTGTTGGACCAACTATTGGCACTCCAGTGCCAAAAATATGCACTAATTACTCTATTATTGACATTTAGTACTTAAAAATCTTCTAGGACGTCTAGATGTTGTGAAACCCTGGATATCTACATATTGTGTAAGCGAAATAAAACTAGTGCTCTCTAAATTATATTTTATTTAGGTACCTGCCTACATAAAAATTGCAATTTGGTACATTTCTTAGGTATAAGGGGTATGTAATCTAGGAACATTTTGGTAACAATATTATTTCAGTCTTAAATTAATGAACTTTAAGCATCAATCAGCTATACACTGCACATGCTCCCCGTCCTCAACGAGACGACCATGACTCCAGAGCCACCCTGACACGCCACTATACCGACGAACTGCCTCATATTAGTCAAGACGAGATCATGTTAGCTCTTAGGCAGCTTAAAAATGGAAAAGCCCCCGGTGAGGACGGAATTACTTCAGAGCTTCTGAAGGCAGGAGGAGCTCCTGTCATACAGGAGCTACAGAAACGCTTCAATGCCGTCGTTCACAGTGGGAAACTCCTAAGGCGTGGAGCGGGCGTTTGGTTGTTCTCTTTTTTAAGAAAGGTGATAAGACCCTCCTTACAAACTACAGACCCCTCACACTCCTGAACCACGTCTATAAGCTGTTTTCACGAGTGGTCCCGAATCGTCTCGCCAGGAGACTCGACGAGTTCCACAGTGAGGCAGATTATACAGAAGTCCGAAGAGTATAATCAGCCCCTGTGTCTCGCTTTTGTGGACTATGAAAAGGCCTTTGATTCCGTCGAAACTTGGGCTGTTCTGGCATCCTTACAGCGATGCCAAGTAGACTATCGTTATGTCGAGGTGCTGAGATGCCTTTACGAAGCCGCCACTATGAGTGTCCAAGTACAGGGTCAGCAGTCTAAACCTATCCAATTGCGCAGAGGAGTGAGACAGGGGGATGTCATATCCCCGAAACTGTTCACGAGCGCATTGGAAGATATGTTTAAGACGCTGGACTGGAAAGGTAAGGGCATAAATATAAACGGTGACTACATCTCACAACTGCGATTCGCTGATGATGTAACGATTAAATTTTTATTGAAGTTACGTAAAGTTTAAGGTGTGACTTATGCACTGTGAAATTTAATAAAGTAATGTATTGCTAACTTCCGGCTAGGGCGAGCAGAGATAAATAAAAGTTTGATTACAATATATTAGGATTATAATCGGTAATAGAATGTTACATAAATTTATATAAGGTAATTGAGTAAATGAACCTCAGGGAATAGATTCTTAATAAATATTCTGCCGTGGCGTTGTTCGGTCCGTTGTGCAAGATGGTAGTATGCACTTAGCTAGTGGACACGTGGCTGGTGGTGATGCCGGCGCGCCAGGGTCTCCGCTGGTGTGCCTCGCTACCTCCATTATGGTGCGAAGCCCGGTGCGAAGACCCTGGAATTAGAAAAAGTGCGTGTCAGTTTGTCACTAGGCAATTACGTCCAAGTGACCCGCTAAAATAGCAGGCAATAAGCTGCACCGCTGGAAGGTCTTCACCAGTAGAAGAAGTAGGAAATGTTGATCTCAAAACTTACCCGGAGCCGACAGCAGTTGGCCACGGGGTCAAAGTGACTTTCCCCGGCGAAGGTTACCAAGGAAAGGAACGATATAAGAGCCGTCAGTTGATGACTGGGCTAGTGCTGTCCAATCTCGCTCGCACAACCATAGATATTTAGTAATAACTATCGAAACATACTAAAATATCGATTAATTTACGGATATTGTTTTAATTAGATTTATAAAGAATCCACTACGTTACAATACCCCCTCAATTAGTTCAGGGTTTTTGTTACCCAAAAACCCGATACTGGACTGCTCAATACAATGCCTGACTTACGCTTACACATACATACTTTCTTACATACCTCCTCTATCATTTTCATCCATACTTTGCGGTTACCACTTATATAATGTAGCACACGCTTCCTTCCGAAGAGAGTTTCCAGGATAATAGGCGCTGGAGACTCAGACGTAAATCTAGCAAGATGGTGAACATTGAAATGTCACAGACAACAATTTCAATGGGAAGAAAAAGAGCAATATATACCACTATATATTTTCGACTATAAAAGATAAAGTGTTATGTTTTTAGTATAGGGCTTCTTTTAGATGTATACATTACCGCATCTGCAATGAGGCTTATTTAACGAGTTTGCAAACCGCTCGGAAGAAGACATAACAAAGATATGCAATGAGGCTTGTTTTTGGAACTGAGTTTGCACGACCGCTCAGCATAATAATGGTATAAAACCATAAGAAATAATACCCAGATACTGGTTGAATATCCCAGCTCCAAGAAAAGGTATCCGTTGGTTTAAAACGCCAACGGACCCACAAATGGTATAAAACCATAAAAATAAGGTATCCGTTGGTTTAAAACGCCAACGGACCCAAAAACAACATCAGTTGGTTTAAAACGCCAACCGACCCACAACAACCTTTACTAGGCAAAGCCTAATAATAAAAGAAAACGAACATGAAGTTCAAAGTTCCATCTCAAAGAGAGGAGAAAAGAAGAAGAAAATATATAGTAGTGGTAGGGTAATTATGATTTAAAACAATAAAGACAATTAAATTGTCAAAAATATATAATTAACAACTTTTAAAGTTATGACCAAGTCAATTTGTTATGAAAAGTGTTATTGTATAAAGAAAAATAGTTTATTATTTGACCCACGTCAGTGAGTATATATGCAAACATCAGTTGCAATTGGAACAACTAGTGTTCAAAAAAAATTCGTTTTTTTTTTCAAAATTTCAAAAAAAATTAAGAACCCAATGTTCAACAAGGTAAGTAGTTTCTCTAAAGTTTTGTAGTCGTTTATGTTTGTATTTATATTATGTGGCAAAAAGTAAAATAAAATATTTTTCAAGTTCAAAATGACCATGAAAGCATTTTAGGGTTGATCCAACGGATCATACAAAAAATTGCAACAGGCAAAATAATTACGAAGTTGAAAACTAATAAGTTGAAATATATATAATAAATTATTTTGGGGCAAGTCCAAAAAATTATTATTATTTATTCACTAGTGAATAAATTTTAATGTTTTGTTCAAAAAACAGAAACATAAAAGGGAACAGTCATCCTAAGAAAAGTATTAAAACATGAAAGAGAATTAACCAATAGGTTAAAAGATATTAATATTTAATATTCAGTAAAAAAGTCCAAAAGTTGGTATTAATCAAAGAATAATATTATTTTGTTTTTAAAAAAACAAGACTATTTTTCAAACAATTTGTAGTAATTTTACATTATACTATACTGGCAACCTTTTTGATTGTCAAAACCATAAGACGTTTGACAACTAAGTTGAATTCAATATTTCAAACAATTTCAAAACAAACTTGATAGTAATAAAATGTTCTAATATACGAACCAAAGATGTAATACAATTGAAAAGTATTACATTATTTATTAAGAAGACATAATTGACCTGTAGACCGTGTCTACCAACAGCATACATGAGTTATTTAAATTATAAAAGTTTTCGTAATATGTGAACAAGTTGGTAGGTACATGAAATTAAATTTTTTACTGGTGACCATTTTATAGGTAAAAATATCATTACGACCATTGTAGTATATAGGTAGTGTATTACCACAGTGCAATAACAATGGAATGTTATTATAAAATGCAAGTTTTAGTTACAAGTATGTGTAGGTATATACTTGTTTGCCACAATTGTGTATAATATTGTTTAAGTAATAAGCAAAGTTTATTAAATATTTACATATATTTACAACAATAGTGATTAGAACAAAACAAGTGTTGTTCATAGTTGAGAAGTTAGGTTGCTATTTAATTAATAAATTTATTAGGTTAGGTTAGGTCCTTGTATTGTTTTATGTTTGATTAAAAATGTTTTATATGAATTATATTGATTATTTTACCTATATTTAGTTTATAGTTATGATAAGTCATTTTAAAAGGACTCGGGGGAAATGGCTAATGCATTGTTGACTTTGAACGGTCAATTTATATAAGGGGTAATGATTTTAATGACTTTAAACTATACCAGACAAGACAATCCCATATGCAGAACAAGACGAGGTCTACAATTTAAGTATTTTTTTATCTTTGTTGTTCTTTTCAAAGATTTTATTAGTTGTATGGAGATCTTTTATTCTTTGTATTTCTTTTCAAAGAATTGTTTACATTTTTTTTTTCAAATACACAAGCTAATTTGGATACAGAAATCCGACAATAAGCAACACTGACTACAAAACAGATGAGTAAGTATTAAATTTAAAAGGTAAATTAACCCAAAGTTAAGTAAATATAAAAGCTATGGTGTGATGAGCGAGATTGACAAATAAATTAAGTAAGTTACTTCAATATAAGTGAAATCAAGTAGTAAATATGTAACCTGTCAGTGAGTAATAAACTATTTGTGTATAATACAACAAAATAGTATTAATATATCAAAATAAAGAAAAATTTCAACCAGCAATAGGTTGATATAATAACTTAATATATGTTATTATAATGCACATAAAATGTAAGCAAGTATAAAAAGTATGATAACTTCACTGACTGGGTAATAGATGTCAGGTGACAGACACCTATACAAAAATAGAATTTAAAATTAAGTAGATAACGGTTGAGATCAACAAGTCCAAGAAAACAAAAGCAAATAGATCCTTACGTTACCAGTGGGTATAATAGTATACTAAACAGTTAAAATGACCATAAGAGGTATTAAACCAGTCTAGATGTTAAAAATGCAAAATATTTGTAAAAAGTAATGTTAATTAGCCTTGTTGTTATATTTAACACAAGTAATTAGTTAAATAAATGAGTAATTTCACTAATATAATGGAAAAAGTATGCATTATTCAGTTAATTATAAAAAAATTGAAATTAATAATTATTTTCAACTTCCTTCATTTAGTTAAAATGAAAAATAACAATAAAATTGGTGAAAAAAATCACCACACTGGTAAAATAAAGAGGAAAATAAGAAGAAATAAAGTACTTACGGACCAAACACACAATACCTACGGCAGAATAATACCTTTGAAGGCGCCAATGTAACGATTAAATTTTTATTGAAGTTACGTAAAGTTTAAGGTGTGACTTATGCACTGTGAAATTTAATAAAGTAATGTATTGCTAACTTCCGGCTAGGGCGAGCAGAGATAAATAAAAGTTTGATTACAATATATTAGGATTATAATCGGTAATAGAATGTTACATAAATTTATATAAGGTAATTGAGTAAATGAACCTCAGGGAATAGATTCTTAATAAATATTCTGCCGTGGCGTTGTTCGGTCCGTTGTGCAAGATGGTAGTATGCACTTAGCTAGTGGACACGTGGCTGGTGGTGATGCCGGCGCGCCAGGGTCTCCGCTGGTGTGCCTCGCTACCTCCATTATGGTGCGAAGCCCGGTGCGAAGACCCTGGAATTAGAAAAAGTGCGTGTCAGTTTGTCACTAGGCAATTACGTCCAAGTGACCCGCTAAAATAGCAGGCAATAAGCTGCACCGCTGGAAGGTCTTCACCTGTAGAAGAAGTAGGAAATGTTGATCTCAAAACTTACCCGGAGCCGACAGCAGTTGGCCACGGGGTCAAAGTGACTTTCCCCGGCGAAGGTTACCAAGGAAAGGAACGATATAAGAGCCGTCAGTTGATGACTGGGCTAGTGCTGTCCAATCTCGCTCGCACAACCATAGATATTTAGTAATAACTATCGAAACATACTAAAATATCGATTAATTTACGGATATTGTTTTAATTAGATTTATAAAGAATCCACTACGTTACAATGACATAGTCTTAATGGCGGAGTCACTAGAGGAGCTAAGCCGGATGCTGGACGGCCTCGCGACGCATCGGTCTTGGCATGAATTTAGATAAAACCAAAGTCATGATTAATGGCCACATTGATCCGGGACTGGTCGTCGTGGATGGCCACCTTCTTGAAATTGTTACTGAGTACACTTGCCTCGGGCAGATTGTGCAGTTAGGTAAAAGCAATTTTGAGAAGGAGGCCAAGAAGCGGGTCCAGCAAGGCTGGGCAGCATTTGGGAAACTACGTCGAGTCATCTGGTCATCCATACCGCAGTGCTTGAAAACGAAAGTTTTCAATCAGTGCGTCCTACCCATAATGACCTACGGAGCTGAGACGTGGACACTCACGGTAGGGCTGGTCCACCAGTTCAAAGTCGCTCAGCGAGCTATGGAAAGAGCTATGCTCGGAGTTTCTCTGAAGGATAGGATTCGTAACGAATACATCCGACAGAGAACTAAGGTTATCGACACAGCTCAAAGAATTAGCAAGTTGAAGTGACATTGGGCCGGTCATATCTCGCGAAGACCGCGACTCGGCAAACCTAGTGTCGGACGCCCTCCGGGCAGGTGGGATGACGATCTGCGAAAGACTGCGGGCAGATGCTGGATGCGGCAAGCTGAAGACAGGGCGCTATGGCGCTCATTAGAGGAGACCTATGTCCAGCAGTGGACTAGAATAGATGCTACATCATCATGATTCGTATTTGAATTACTGATGTGTTTCCTTGTCCCTTTTTTTGGTTTACTATTATTACTTTCTTTTTTTGGTTTAGATTTTTCCAATTTCTTTCGCTCTCTCTTCTCTTTTCTTTTTCTTACCTCTTCCTGTTTTCTCTCTCCTTTTTTAGCATTTCGAATAGCTTGAAGAGCTTTATGCACACTTTCTTCTGTATACTTTTTCCGTTTTTGTACTCCTACTTCAGTTCATTTTTTATCTGGCTTCTTATTAGGTTTTTTTCCTTCATCTTCGACACCTAAAACCAATTATTGACATGCTTTTACCAATTATTGGCATTACTGCCAGTAATTAGATTTCAACTATTGGCATGGGGCCAACATTTGGAAATCTTGTAGAAAATACGATGATTTCTTTGTATTGATGTTAAAAACTTATAAAAGCTGATTAAAATAAGGTTCCAATTGCAAAACAATATTTGTCATACAACCCCATTTATTGTCAGAGTGCCAATAAATTAGAATTATGTTTGAATCGCATACCGGTTATTGTCAGGGCGGTAAATTCAAATGAATTATGAAGAACATAAATATCAACATCATTTTATTTATCTGCGTTGTTTTTTTACATATTTTTGTGTGTTATTTATTACCAACTAGCTGACCCAGCAGACTTCGTGCTGCCTCAATCGATAACAACTTCCATATTTATTCACCTTTTAAACCTTCCCTGGACCTACACAAATAATTCAAGACCAAAATTAGCCAAATCGGTCCAGCCGTTCTCGAGTTTTAGCGAGACTAACGAACAGCAATTCATTTTTATATATAGAGACTAGCTGACCCGGCAGACTTCGTACTGCCTCAATCGATAGCACCTTTTAAACCTTCTCTGGACCTCCACAAATAATTCAAGACCAAAATTAGCCAAATCGGTCCAGCCGTTCTCGAGTTTTAGCGAGACTAACGAACAGCAATTCATTTTTATATACAAGAAGAAGAAGAAGAAGATTTCTTAAAGGTGGGATCGCTATGTCCAGACCCGCTCTAGTGGTAAGCTACTGTGACTCTGGCCATCGCTTCCCACTTCTTCCTGATGGGACACGCATTACTAAAGGCGTTATGTTGCGGATGTGGTAACTTGGCCCGTGTGCAGTTTACACACCGTTCCAGCTTAGGCGAGTCTTTGTTGGGGCAGTCTTTTTGGAGATGCTTTTCCCCACAGGAGCTGCATAGATCTGACGGCTCTAGGCAGTACCGCTTTGTATACCCGTAGCCGAGGCAGCAGGTACATTGTATCAAGGGCGATTGGTCCTCCACTGGAACTCTTTGTAGGTCCACGTGGAGATGCCGCGCGTCGATCGCCCTCTTCCAAACTCCTGGGGATACGCTCAGTACATAGTGTGTAGTGTTGGGGTTTCGAGTCTTTTTCTTATATTTCACGGACATTCTAATGTCCTCGTCCTTGAGGCCGTCAAAAACCCCTCGATTCTGGTTTTGAAGGGCCGCCAGGACTTCTTCATTGCTGTGTATCAGCAATACGCCCTTTAGAACCAGAAACGGGTCCTTATTCTTGACCACTTCAACGACGAGGCCGTCTCCCTCTTCTTCTATCCGCCTCTTCACTTTTTTTCGTCCTGCGTTCTACATCCCATGATCACTTTCCGATCTTTCCCTTTCCTGACTCGCTCTACTTTGACCCACCCCTCCTTCGCGTTCATGACCTTTCGGATCTTCTCTAAGACCACGTCCCCAGTTTCAAAATCGTCCCCCGAGGAGACAACTACGGAGTGCAGCACTGCGGGTTCCGGAGACTCTTCTTTGGTCTTGCCTGCCGCCGCTACGCTCGCGTAAGTTGCCCTCTCGAAGGTTTCCGTCTGTAACACCACGGCCTCCCTTAACTCCTCAATCCGTTTCCTTTTTGGTCCTCCATAGCTGTTCTAATCTCCTCTATCTTCCGTGCATTCTCCTTCAGGAGGGCGTTATTGCCTGTCCCCCTGCAGCCGAGTCCCCCTCTGCCTCCTTCACCAGCTGATACAAGCGCTCTATGGCGGCCGTTACTTCAAGTCTGATCTCGGTTTTGAGGTTACGAGCACTGTTAAGTTGCATTTTAGCCCTGTTATTGCAGTTTAAGGCTTCCCTTACCCGTGATTGTAAAGGCGGAGGGGCCGCCCTTTCCGGGAGCGTCCCAGTAGCCGCAACCGATACACCGCGGGGTGATACTCTACTCTCCAGAGAGGGTATTGGTTTCGGTTTTGGCCTCTGAGAGGCCCCCCGGACAGTCTTCTCCGCCGATGGGGGCGAGATAGTGTGCGGTTCCAGCATGAACGGCACTACACTAAGGCTGGTGCTAGCGCTGTGGGTAGGATCCGCCTTCTTTGGGGCTGCGGGGTCGTCGACTCCGCTTCTATTGGTAGGTGTTTTATTCCCGGACATTATTACCGGTGCGGATCAGTACTGCCACAGAGGTGGGGCGACAAACAAGAACGAAAAGAACAATAGGTAAAGTTGTATAAGTGGTAAATACTTGTAAATAAGGGACAACACAAACAGTAACAAATAAGGTCACAACAAAATAATGCTAAATACTGCTAATAAGGTCTATGGGGAACACAGTTCTCCAAGTTATTATAACTAAACTACGACAAATATACGTTATTAACGTATGTCCTATAGTAAAACACAGAAGAAAAAGACAGTCCGATATTTGGAAACAAACTTTCCCGTTTTTGTGGCTATTGGCTAGAGAGGCGACACGGAAGCCTCTCGTACCGACTGACGCAGGTGATCTCCGGGAAGGGGTGCTTCGGGGACCACCTGCATCGGATCAGGAAGGAGCCAACGCCTGAGTGTCATCACTGTGACGCGAGCGAGGACTCAGGGCTGCACACGCTGGCGGACTGCCCGGCGTGGGAGGTGCCGAGGCGTGACCTCGTGGCAGCCATCGGGGTGGGAGTCCTCTCGCTCGGCAGCATGATTGCGGCAATGGTGCGGAGCGCGAGCGCGTGGGCCGCCGCCACCTCCTTCTGCGAGCATGTGATGCTCGTGAAGGAGATGGCGGAGCGCGCCCGGGAGAGGTTCAGAACCCTCCCGGCCCGCCGAGCCCGCAACATGCTCGCCTCGCGTCGCAGGCGACTCAGGCGCCGGAGGTCGCTTAACGACCTCCGTCCTCCATGAGCGCAGGCCTGGTGGTGGCAGGTGAGGCCGCCTGTCACCCCAGCAGAAGCAGGCCGGGACGGTGGGGCGACTAGCGCCCCTCCCCCAAACCGGGGCAAGACGGGGACACCGTGGTTCCCAAACCCGAGAGGGTCATCTCGAAACCGGAGATGGCCCAGGGTCAGTCGGGGTGCGAGGGATATGCTCTATGGGCAACCTTACACTCCGGCGTCTGCAGACCCGAGACGGCGTGCGGTTTTAGTCGGTTCTAGCCCGACATAACCGCCCCCGCTGGCCGGCGGGGGGGTATCCGAGGGGATTTCCGCACGATAAAAAAAAAAAAAAAAAAGCTACTGTCGCGACCATACGTCCCAGCTCGACGGGGTTGGTAGTATTCGGCGCGGGGCGCCCGCCTGTTCCCAAAAACGTGAGTAGAACGATAGCCACCTATAGAAAAGTTTTGAGAAATTAATGAAAAACCCAAAATTCGGTAATCCGCGTGAAAATGCGAGCAAACCCGGGAAATCTGGAGTCAGATGGTGACAGCCGCGAAGGGCTGAGTCGTACCAGTTCCCACAGGTATCGCAAAACACGGATACCTTGCGTAAATTTCGAAAAAAGTGAAATTAAATTTAAGTTAGCCATATTAAAAAAATCAAGGGGAAATGCCCCGAAAGATGCCAAAGTTTCGGTCCTGAACACACTAAAATATGCAAATTGCTGCCAAAAGTCAATACGAAAAACAGAAAAGCAATGAAAATGTTAGATTTTCCAAGGAAAATCGTCGCAACAATATATGATTCGTGTAGGGCTCGGCCGTACGAATAAAGTGATATATAACACTTTATATCTGCAACTGATTTAAAAGTTTTTGATCAGTTCGACTATGGGAGTTGGCCTGGTGCATGATAAGCAGCAAAAGTAAGGCACCCAAAACAACCAACAATAACATTCCCAAGGAGGGTAAACGTCAGGCAGGCGACTGGTTATAAAACTATGCCGAAACTCACTTTGCAACATGTTATTACAAGTTAGAGATTGCGATAGTGCTGGGCGTACCCCACAGGTGACGCGCAGGGACAGCACCTGGAACCTGTGAGAAGTGGAATAGCGTTGTCGCATCGCAGGTTTATGCGACATAAGAAGCAAGCCCATAGCACTAGAGTAGTAACAATGAGGTATGCAATTGGAATGTTAGCACTATGACTGGAAAAGGAAGAGAATTAGCTGATGTGTTTCGAAAAAGAAGAATAAATGTGGCTTGTTTGCAACAGACTAAGTGGAAGGTTGCAAGTGCTAGAGGGATTGGTGAAGGATATAAGTTATATTACGGACGGTGCGAGTGATTGAAAAAGGCATGGAGTTGGTGTATTACAAGATGGTGACTTGAATGAATGCGTGATAGATATAAAAAAAAGTGAACGACAGGATAATTGTGATTAGTGTGTACACAAAGTGGTTCTGATGCCAGAAGACTTTGATATAGTTTTGATGAGTGTACCAGAAAGTGAGTGAGGAAGTGATTTTAATGGACACATAGAAAGAGTAAATGATGACTAAGAAAGTGCATGCAGAATGGGGCTACGGCACCCGTAACAGTGACGGAGAAACCCTACTACAAGTTGCGGCCTCCTTTAACCTGGCCGTAGGGAATACGTGGTTCGAAAAACGAGATCCGCACCTAATAATATTCAGAAGTGTAATTCGCTTGACACAGATCGACTACTTCCTTATCGGTAGGAGTACCTAAATTGGTCTGTGTCAAAGACTGAAGGTGCTGCCAGGTGAAGGGGTAGTGAAGCAAGATATATTACTAATACTTGACCTAATGACCAAAGTTGAGAATCCCTCCTCGGATAAGTGGGGGTTGATAGAGAAGAAAGAGTATGCAAACAAATTTAGAGAAAGAGTGGTGAATAAAATTATAGAAATTAGAGATATGGTGAATAAATCAGTGATTGATTGTTGGAATGAAATGGTAAGTTGCATCAGGCAAGTAGCAAAAGAAGAGAAACGAAAGGTAAAGGTGCTTTTGATAGGGATGCATGGTGGTGAAATGAAGGGGATCCTGCCGTTTGGCAAAATATGTTTCGTCAAATTTCACTTCCCAAAAAACTTATCGCTTAGTTTCATTTCCCAAAAGAATCTTTAGCAAATTTATATTTCGCATTTTAATCACTTCATCAAATATTCATTTGGCAACTTTTTACTTGCTCAATTTTGATTAAGTCAAATATACAATAAGCAAATGATTTATTTTGTAGATAAATAATAGTTCAAAAAAACTAAAAAAACACGCTTTTTATAGAAAACAGAACTAAAAAAATAGAAAATAGGTTTTAATAAATTTATGTTAAGAATAGTGTAGCAACGACGGAATTGATTTGTATAATAGCAATATAATTATTATAGAAGTTCTTACCTGTAAATTATTTGTCTAAGGTGAAACAAACACCCATGCAACAGTGTATTTTTCCATGTGTGTTGCCAGCCATACCAGGGAAAAGTAAGTTATGCTAAACCATATTTGACTACCTAATACTTGGTAAAATGAAACTTTGCCATGTAATTATTTGTTAAGCAATAAATTACCAAAAATAGTATTGCTACTTGTAAAATTGCGAAAAGTGGTTTTGCCTAATGAAAATTTGGGAAACATACTTTGGCATGTGACACTTTGGGGAACGTTTTTTGCCAAACATTAGTAAACCGAAATGAAGAGGTACAACAGGTTATAAAAAGATAAAATGAAAGAAGAATGCTTTTAAGGAATAAGAGAAAGTATAATAAATGGAACAAAAAGGCCAAAAAAGCAGTAGCTATAGCTAGAACTCAGGCCCAAGAACCAATATATAGCGCTATTAATAGACCTAATACTCATAAAGAAATCTACCGTTTAGCGAAAGCCAGAGAAGAAAAAACGAAAGATGTAAGACACGCGAAATGTATAAAAGATGAAAACGGGAAGGTTTTAGTAAAAGAAGATGATGTAAGAAATCGGTGGAACGTATGTTTCGAAAGACTTATGAATGAAGAGAATGCACGTAGTGGAAATTCAAAAGTAAATGTAGTGAAGGATATTGATAAAACTTGGGCGTGTTCATCGACTGTAATCTCTCTTGGGATGTTCACATTGCAGAGGTGAGCCGGAAGGTATACTACTCGTTTCAATCTCTCAAACGTCTTCAGAAGTTCCTTCCTCTTCTAACTACTAAAGTTACTCTTGCACAATGTCTTCTTCTCCCACTATTAGACTATGCTGATGTCTGTTTTCTCGATGCTTCGGAGGACCTCCTAAACAAACTCGAACGCTTGCAGAATTTTGGGATTCGGTTTGTATTCGGTCTACGAAAATTAGATCATGTTTCTGAATTTCGGAAAAGACTGAACTGGCTCCCTATTCGGCAGCGTCGTAATACTCATATCTTATCTCTTCTCTATACTATCCTTCACAGCTCTTATTCTCCAAATTATCTGCGGGAGCGTTTTGAGTATCTCGTACCTCGGGGCAAACCCTGTCGTCTTTCCTCCTCCCTTCTACTTTATACTCCTGCATACAGCTCCAGCTGTTATGATGGGTCATTCACTGTACGGGCTGTTCGACTATGGAACTCACTACCGCACCATATTCGAGACAGTAGCAGTCTGGACATCTTCAAAAGAAGAACTAAAGAACATTTCCTCTCACAATGTTGAAGTATATATGTATGTATATAACGTGATTATATATATTTATAACTATGTATAAAATATAAATGTATGGATGTAGGTATATTATTTTATTTTACAAATAGTATATTATATTTACTTTTTGAATGTATAATTTATGTAAGTCTATTGATTTAGTTTTGCCATCTTTCGTTTAGTTATACTTTTTTTATTTGTACACTTTGCTTCCCTCTGTTATTTTCTTTTTTCTACCTCTACTGCTCAAAGGTTTGCTGGTAGAGAACTCTTTTAGAGTTAAGCTCGCCTTTGTACATAATATATTTTAATTGTAAAACATTTATATCTTTTTCATTTTTTGTGTACAATAAAGAATTAAGAATTAAGATAGAGAGAAAATAAGAATGGCGGTACGAAGCATAAAGAATGGGAAAGCTGTAGGGCCCGATAGCATTCCAGGGGAAGTGTGGAACATTTTAGAAGAAAGTGCATGTTGGTGGCTAATTTTATTCTTCAACAAGTTTTTGTATGAGGTGAAGAACCTCTATGAACGATATAATAAATTTATAAAAAGCATTATATGTACCAACTACATACAGCAATGGGATTCGATAAAAAAAAAACATTATAGTACAATTAAACAATATTATAACATACGGACCATACATACATACGGCATAGTCACTATCACGCTCAATAAAAAAAATAGATAAACAGTGATTAAACTCAAAATCAACGATCTAATATGTGCATATCATCTTGCTACAGTGTTGTACTATGTTAATGAATAATTAACTTCAGTGAAAACCTGCGAAATTGTGCTTAAGAGTAAAGAGTGTAGAAACAAACAGTATTTGAAGTGCATTCTATAAATCTACCCTAAAATCTATTACCGAAAACTGACCTACGGCAACCCGCAGTATGTAGGCGACAACGGCGGCACTAGCTTGAACTTCTTGTATTATCTCTTCTTTATAGGCATACAACCAGTTTGGTCTGCCTTTTAGAATTTGGATATAATAAGCAGAGAATATCGCAGTATAGGATTAAGGATAATAATCAGTTAAACAATGTGTTGAGCAGAAAACCGTTCTATTCTATACTGCGATATTCTCTGCTTATTATATCCAAATTCTACCTTACGTGTATAGAGGGATTCACGTTTAGTTTGTGTTTGCAAATTGTACTCGAAAATGGATTCTGTCAGTTCGATGAATTCGACTGAAAAGCTGAAAGGAGCCTGTAACTATAGAGATTGGAGCTTTCAGGTGAAAAATCTGTTAATTTTCGAAAATTTGTGGAGCAGTGTGACCGGACAGGTTGTACCTGGAGAGACCGTAGAGCAGGCATCTCGTAGAGAGGAGAAGGCTCGGTCTAGACTTTGTTTGACTGTAGACAAGTCATGCTATTCTCATATTATTCAGGCGAAAACTGCAAAAGAAGTGTGGGAGTCTTTACAAAAAGCCTACGATGACAGAGGATTGCACATGAGGTTGAGATTACTTCATAGCTTGTGTACAATTAAGTTAGTTGATTTCGGTTGCATGGAATCGCACGTAAACGAGATATTATCGTTGGCGAATCAACTTCGAAGTTTGAACAAGCCACTTGATGATGAATTCCTAGCTGCCATAATGCTTCAAGGTTTGCCGCAGGAATATGAGCCAATGATTATGGCATTGGAGCACTCTGGTATTGAGATCTCTACAGAAATGGTAAAACAGAAGCTGTTGCAAGATAAACGATGGATAGGTAGAGACGGAGACGGAGATATTGGCAATGACTGCTTGGTTTATTGACAGCGGGGCCACGAATCATATGACAGGATGTCGTGAGTGGTTTGACACCCTGAAACCGTCAACGACGAAGGAGGTGCGTGTTGCAAACGGCAATAAGTTGAAAGTGGACGGTATTGGTAATTTTTCGGTGGATTTTAATGGTAAAACTGTTAATATTACTTCAGCTGATGTAATGTTTGTACCGGAACTTTCTGTTAACTTGATTTCTGTTCATTGTTTGACACAAAAAGGCTATAATATGTTTTCTAAAACTGCATGTAATATTATGAAAAATAATGTAGTAGTGTTAAAAGCTATGCAAATCGGGAAGGTTTACAGACTTGCAACCATCGGTAAATCTAATATAGTAAAGTAATACTGTAAAGTAAAGTAAGTTAATACTGAAATTACGAAACATAAACAAAATAAACTGTAATTTGTGAATTTAGCGCCATCTAGCGAGAAGATGGCCGGGCCGGGCTGTTATTATTATTAAGTCGAAGAAGAGATTCGGCGACACTGTGATATCACACTATTGCACTTAATCGAATTATTGCCTTAAAATCCAACCAATGTTAGAAAATGGTGTAGTTTTTGATTACAGGGTCGTTTACACACACATACGTTTACTTTCTAGAGCCCAAAATTAGCTCAATAATGACCAATAGATGGAGTGAATTTAGAAACAAACGGTCTGGTTATTTATTATGTAGTCATTAAAATTTTGTCTGTGGGGATAGGCAGAACTAAACAAATATCAAGAATATTAAAATAATATAAGTTCTTTTGGGTGTAAACTATTAAATTTTGTAAAAAAAAAAGATTTGTATACAAACTATATTACATTTTAAAATGGTTTTCTTTTATTACCTTGCAAATTGATTACATAACATAACTTCACGCCTGTATCCCACATTACTTACCGAGCGATAATTATCATTTTTAACGGAGGTCACTTAACGACCTCCGTCCTCCATGAGCGCAGGCCTGGGGGTGGCGGGTGAGGCCGCCTGTCACCCCAGCAGAAGCAGGCCCGGACGGTGGGGCGACTAGCGCCCCTCCCCCAAACCAGGGCAAGACGGGGACACCGTGGTTCCCAAACCCGAGGGGGCCATCTCGAAACCGGAGATGACCCAGGTTCAGTCGGGGTGCGAGGGATATGCTCTATGGGCAACCTTACACCCCGGCGTCTGTAGACCCGAGACGGCGTGCGGTTTTGGTTGGTCCAAGCCCGACATAACCGCCCCCGCTGGCCGGCGGGGGGGGTATCCGAAGGGATTTCCGCACGAAAAAAAAAATGGTACTCACATAACTACGAAAAGTCAGAGGTGTGTGCCCGGGGCGACTAGGGATCGAACTCGAGACCTCGTCTCAGCAGTCCGTTACGTACGCCACTGGGCTATCGCCACAAATTAATACATGTACAATTATTATAAACTAGCTGTTACCCGCGGCTCCGCCCGCGTGTAATTCTGATCCCGTTCCCTAGTTTTTGCGTGAAAGAGTAACAGACATCCATCCATCCAAACTTTCACATTATGATATTATAAGCCAGATCCGTCCACCCGGTTTTGCGTGAAAAAGTAACAAACATCTATCCATCCAAACTGTCGCATTTTATTATATTAGTGGGATATTTGAAGCAACATTCACGCAAAAGAAATCAATATTTTTAATTTTTCACTTTTATTTATATACATCTACAGTGTACAATGCGCCAATAGTTCGAGGGTGAAATGGGTGACATTCACCCGAGTTAAACACTCTACTTTTCATATCGACTATTTGAGGGAATTAAAATACCTACTACACACACATTTAATGAAACAGGTATATTGATAATCAGTTAAAATTTAAAGAAAAATTGTAAATAGATTATTAACAACAGCTTTTGCCTGTTCTTTAATCTCATCGGGAGGTAAATTAATATCCATGTCACTGGAATCACTTTCCGAAACCATTTTTAACCACAATTAACACAAGGTATTTATGTATATTGCATCTCTTTTTCCCGCTAAATATTTAGCTAACTTAAATGTTTTTTTTTTTATTCTGAAAAGAAAAGTTATAATTGACGTACATACTGCCAACAGTAGAAAAGTTTTGAAAATCGAATCTACCTATTGGTTACATTGTCGTTGTTGGCCACGAGATGTGCATTTTGCATTTAGGCGGCCATGTAAAAAAAGCGTCATGATATCAAGGCATTATGACGTAACTTAATTATCATGGACTCCATGGCAAATCATAAAATAAAATAAAAAACTTTCCGCCCTAGGGATGAAATAAGCTACTTTCTACCCGGCTATCTACCTATGAAAATTAAACTTTCCGAACAGGAGAGATGAAAAATATGCTATATAACTGTGCCCCGCGGCTTCGCCCGTGGCACCAATTTGTCCCATACATGTCTTTAATTTATTACTTATACAATAACGTATGAAAATTTGCGCGATTTCTTGACATTTATGATTACTGCTCCGCTCCGCTATGTAGTAGCGTGATGAGATAGATAGATGAGCCTATTACCTTCCCCGATAACCATTTATCGGGATAGCCCATGCTATCCAACACAAAAATATTTTTTCAATTGGGACCAGTAGTTCCGGAGATTAGCGCGTTCAACCAAACAAACAAACAAACTCTTCTGCTTTATAATATTTAGCCTAAGTATAACCATCCTCGATAAATGGGCTATCCAACACAAAAAAAAATTTCTATTCGGACCAGTAGTTCAACCAACCAAACAAACAAACGAACTCCTCAGCTTTATAATATTAGTATAGATACGCACAAGAAATTCCGCGTGCAAAACCATATGTAGGTTCATATCGCAGGCGAAAACTGCAAAATGTATTTTATACGTGTCAAACGAACGAACGAAGTTTGGCAACGGGTTGGGATGTCAAAACGTTGCATTTGCGTACAAAGTCTATAAAATGATGTTTTTTTTTGAGTTGCCAATATCACAATAATACATCACTCAATTTTTTGACAATGTAAACAATTTGTTATAATATTGTTTAATTGTATTATAATGTTTTTTTATCGAATCCCATTTTTGTATATAGTTACAAAAGTTAGTGTTAAGAGTTAGTGTACATTATAATGCTTTTTATAAATTTATTATATCGCTTGCACGCCATCTACGGTAAAATTTCTAATGTCACGTAACTAGATGTTTAAAAAACTAAATGTTAAGAGTTTTTACTGCTAGGTGGCGTGCTTCGCGAAGCCATGATGGCTGTCAAAACGCACTCACACTACGAAGCAGTCTCAAATTTTTACAATCGTTTTTCTCAATAAATCATGCAAGTTGTTACCAAAAAGTCAACTTGCGCGCCTATCTTTTGTAGAAAGGTTGTAAAATGAATAGTCTTATGGAAAAAAGTATCTATGTTTAGAAAACTGATGTTGAGTAAAATGTATGGAAGTGCTTGTCGGAACATCAACCTTAAAGTAGTTATTTCAAAAACTCACTGTTTACTTTTGGTTTGAAATTGACCCGAATACGTGTGCTTCAGACGTTGAACCGTTGCCTTTGTGTATATGAGATGGGTTAGTGGTGGGTGAACTCGACTTAGATTGTTCCTAACTCGAGTTGGGTTGCACATGATTTCAATTAACGAACCTTAAAGTAGTTATTTCAAAAACTCACTGTTTACTTTTGGTTTGAAATTGACCCGAATACGTGTGCTTCAGACGGTGAACCGTTGCCTTTGTGTATGTGAGATGGGTTAGTGGTGGGTGAACTCGACTTAGATTGTTCCTAACTCGAGTTGGGTTGCACATGATTTCAATTAACGAACCAAGCGAGAATGACTGAAAAGGGCACCCTTGGTGTTGTTTTCCTCTAGTCCCAATAAACTACTATAGGTATTTATAAACCATTTTGCTTAGTGATATAAAGAAAAAAAAAACAATATTATAATATTATGTGTAAAACGTGTATTCTTGATATAGTAATAGATAAATAGTAATATCTGTTTAATGTTTTTATGTGTATTCTTGATGTTTAGTTTATTGGGGAGGAAAACAACACCAAGGGTGCCCTTTTCAGTCGTTGTGTACGTGCGAATTATCAATTTTAAAAGTTACTTATAATTAATTTAATTAAATGTAAAATTACAATATTATAAAGTAATGAAACCTATTCGATGCTAGAATTAGGAATGCACATAATTTTAATAAAACACATGACATCGATTCGCGGCGTCAGCAATCGACGCTCGAACGGTCGTCATCGGCGCGGTGGCGTGATCGCTGCGTCGGCGATTCCGTCGTCGTTGCTATGTCCCTTGATCGTCGTGTGTTTGCGGCGTCAGCGGTCTGCTTTAGGGATCCGTACTTAACACCTCCATCCCTAGAACAGCAACTATTTTGTCATATTAAGGGAAAATGTTGCTGGGACCTCGTTGCGTTTCTTGGTAACTTCTTCATAACCAGGGATCTTGAGAGTTTGCTGCTTCTCCTTGTTTTCCGAAAAGATATTCCAGCATCTGTATCTGCGGCTTATTGCCGGCTGCGGCAAATATAATAAGGATAGCTGCACCTGCTATGATAGTGTAAAGAGGTAACTTCCACTAAGTGTGTTAAAATCTCTTCTGCCACAAGTCAATTGTACTTTCGTTCGTTGCGGTAGTGAGAGCACGTAGTGTCGGTCGTCCAATTTCTGTATGGCTTCTGTAGTTAGTGAGATCTTAGTCATTTGGCAGGTCGTTTTCAAATGTTGGCAATCGGGTTCGTTGCGTACTTGATGATTTATCTTTTTCCCACAGAGATATATGCTGCTGTACTTCGGGCATTCAGCCTCTATGTACACGAATGATTTCTCGGTTGTTGCTAAATAAGGAGTAGGAGGTACAAGGGCTAATTGTTTTTCGTTAGGGACAATGGATAACTTATATAAATCGTATATCTCTCGGGAGACTATAGGAAATTTATAAACTATTACTATCCTTTTTTCAACAAAGTATGAACCTGGTTTGATCAAGTCGTAATAATCTCGTAATTCTAAATTGATTATTTGGTCTTGGCTATATAAAGAATTTAATCTAAATAAATAGGTTGGTAAGGTAATCGATTTGGTATTCATAAATAGTATAAGCTCCTGCGTTAAGTTTAACTCTAAACATTTTAAGTTGAGTTTGTACGGACTCTATTTGGTCTTCAATATCTGTCAGTGGAATGAATTGTATAAAGGAATGGTAATGTGTCGTTAATCTGGTCGGTCCTATTTTGTATGGTAAAAGTCCTGGTCCATCAGCTAAAGTCTCAAGTCTTATTTCTTGGGGATGTTTAAATGGGGATGGGGTTCCCTTTAGGTAGTCTTTTTAGTCGCGATTTAGCAACAGGGCCACGTTTTTTCGAGATATAAATATGAATTGGTAAATCAGCTATAACTACGTCTTGTGTGAAGCGTGGGGCAACTTTCTGGCGACTGGCGAGGGGGTTTCTTGTAAAGACTTGTTGCTGGGGTGAGTACTCTGTCTCAGGCTCACGGGTTTTATTTCTATTTTCGATTAGAGCTGTACGATTTGCAAGAGAGGATTCATTTATTATATCATATACCTGTTTCATCTGTTGTCTATGATTCTGCGCGTATTGCTGTAAGTTGTGTTCAGTAAAGTCAACGTCGATTGGGTCTCTGGGGTCAAAATGTCCATTCAATAAGTCAAACGGCCTACACTTGGTAAAACTGTGTATAGAGCTATTGTATGCTATTAGGGCGTATGGAACGAGATTAACTACTGGTTCACTTTTATGCTGTAACTTAATAATTCTAATATGTTCCAATAATGTCGAGTGAAAGCGTTCTATGTTACCATTATCGTTTGGACTATGGGGTAAGGTTTTATGATGAACTATTTTATGAATACCTACGCGTTATCTCTGAGAACAATTGGTTCGTAAATTCGGGGCCTTCATTCCTTCTTCATTCATGCATTTAGATCATCAATTACTCAAGAAATTTCAGTAATTGTGGATAAAAAAATCGATTCCGCCATGGGGCAGCTTAAAGATGATTTCACTAAAACCACCGACTTTCTGAAAGATGAACAGGATGACCTTAAAGGCGACCTAGCTGCTGCTAATTGTCATATAAAATCTCTGGAAGATGCTAATTCAAAGCTACTATCAGAGCTAACTAGTATTACCCGACGATTGGGAGTACTTGAAAGGAGTTCACGTGGATGCAATGTTGAAGTGCAGTGCGTGCCTGAGTCACGCAATGAAAATTTACATAGTGTAATAAAAAAACTACATGAAATCGTGAACCTACCTTATGATGAAAATCATATATGTGCCTTGCGCAGGATTGCAAAAATGAACCCAAATTCTAACCGACCTCGTAATATTTTACTCACATTACAATCGGAGCGCCAGCGAGATATCCTCCTATCGGCTGCTACCCGATACAACAAAGCTAATGCAAATAACAAGTTAAATACACGTCTATTTGGATTTGACGGTGAAACACGTGCTGTGTATCTTGCTGAACATGTATCCCCAATAACTAAGGAACTGCATGCAGCCGCTAGAAGATTTGCAAAGGTTAATTCATATGATTTTGTCTGGGTCAAGTATGATCGAGTTTATATCAGGAAGGACGAGAAATCAGCATCCATATTCATTAAAGACATTACCGTTCTAGATAAATTGAAGAAATAAATTTTAAGTTAATAATGGTACCCAAACATAACTGTAGCTCTTTATCTGGCTCATATCAACTATACCAATATGTTTAGTATCATGTATCAAAATGTAAACAGAATTAGATCAAAAACTTCTCAAGTATATATTAATGTACTTAACCATGACTATGATTGTATCTGCATTAATGAAACTAACTTAAATAGTAGTGTTTTTGATAGAGAAATTTTTGATTCGCGATACAGTGTGTTCAGAAGGGATCGTGAGTCATCCTACAGCAAAAAGACCGAAGGAGGGGGTGTCTTAGTAGCAATAAAAAGCAATTATAATGTAATTCGTCGTGATTCATGGGAAGATGATCATGAAACTCTCTGGTTATCTATACTGCCTGATGTGAAACGCCCCAACCTTTTAAGAAACATCAACTTATGTATATGTTATCTGCCACCGGATTTGCCCGCGTCTGATCTAACAAACTTCCATGATAAGCTTCAATTAACTATTAACTCCCTGGATGCTAATGATATAAACATAGTGATGGGTGATTTCAACGTACCAAGCCTAACCTGGAACCTACATTCCAATAGTCTGTGTATGACACCCAGCTCACCCTCAGATTTTAAAGCCAGATTGCTTTGCGACTCACTAACGCTATGTAATCTTTATCAATTTAATCATGTTCACAATGCATTGGGACGCTATCTCGATTTAGTCCTGGCCAACGTACAAAATGTTAATGTTTCTCGGACTCAACCCCTTTGCCGAGAGGATCCCCATCATCCTCCACTCGAAATTCTTGTCTCTAAAAACACATCCACATCTAAACACCTAAGACCTAACCGTCAGAGCTGTTTTAACTTTCAAAAAGCTGACTATGTAAAGGTTAGGCATGACCTGGAGAAGGTAAACTGGCTTGGTATTTTAAATACGGAGGACGTGGACGACGCTATTGACAGCTTTTATAGTGTAATACATGAAGTCATAATCAAACATGTACCTATTAAAATATTAAATAAAGATATTTACCCGATCTGGTTCTCTCCAGCACTGAAAAAATGTCTAAGTGAAAAGAAAAACTATCACAAAAGATTTAAGAGAACCGGTAACCCGAGGGATTATGATGCTTTTAGCCTACTGCGCGTTAGATCGAAATCACTCATGAAAGCATGTCATGATGCATACACTGCGTATGCTGAACACTCACTCCGTATTGCTCCCAACACATTTTGGAGCTACATTAATAACCGCAGGGCTAAGACAGGTGTTCCAAGCACTGTTACCCTTGGTAGTAAGTCCTCTTCGGACAGTCGGGGTATATGCGAGCTCTTTTCTGAATACTTTGTGTCTGTATTTGATGACTCACAAAGCGTACAGACTGGGTTTCTTGACGAACAGCGTTGCAATAGTATGCTGTCACAGCTAGTATTTTCTGAGTTTGAAATTCTACGCAAACTCAAAACCCTTGACCCTAATAAGGGAGCTGGTCCTGACGCACTGCCCCCCATATTTTTAAAGAAATGTGCCAATCAACTTACCGTGCCCCTATGTATAATTTTTAACATGTCCCTCAAGTCAGGTACTTTCCCTATGTTGTGGAAGACTGCTAATATTGTACCTATCCTGAAGGGAGGAGACTCCAGACTATGTGAGAACTATAGGCCTATTAGTATACTCTCTAGCGTGGCCAAGGTCTTTGAATCGGTTGTGTATGACAGCGTTTATGCTCATGTAAGTCCCTTCATAACAGAGTGCCAGCATGGTTTCATGAGACAGAAATCGACAATCACAAACTTGTTGGAATATAAGCAATATTTATGCTCAGTCTTTGCGGGAAGAGGTCAGGTGGACTCCATATATACTGATTTCCGGAAGGCCTTTGACAAGGTAAATCACCACATGCTTTGTCAGAAGCTCTCCTGGTATGGCATACACGGCGACTTGTTGAGATGGATCCAGTCTTACCTATCTAATCGTAGTCAAATAGTTGCAATGAAAGGTTTTAAATCATCACCAAGGTCTATAAGATCTGGCGTGCCTCAAGGGTCTCACCTGGGGCCACTTTTCTTCAACATATTCATAAATGACCTTGTAGATAAATTGCGATGTCCTTGTCTTCTTTATGCCGACGACTTAAAGGTGTATACATCGGTGACAAATGAAAGTGACTGTAAATTGCTCCAAAAGGATGCCCTCACTATTGCTAGCTGGTGCAAATCAAACCGTATGTATCTCAATGTCGATAAATGTCTAGTCATCACGTTTACTAACAAACGTAACATGCGACTGTTTGACTATGAACTGGAGGGAAAAACCTTACATCGAACGTCAGTGGTTAAGGACTTGGGCGTTCATTTCGACTCTAAACTCACCTTTCGTGACCACTATGAAGATATAGTTAGCAGAGCGCATAAGCTTCTTGGATTCATATTTAGAGCAACCAAAGACTTTAAAAACACATCCAGCTTCATTTACCTTTTTAACGCCCTTATAAGAACCATTCTCGAATACGCAAGTGTCGTTTGGTCACCGTGCTACAAAGTGCATAACGATAGACTTGAACAAGTGCAAAATAAAGCTCTAAAAATGATTGCATTCAGGGAGCACCTTGGCCGCAAGCTGTCTTCATATGATGGGAGACTATCACATTTTAGAATATCCACACTCAGTTCACGTCGACATATACAGGATCTACTATTTTTATATAAATTAATACACTCACGAGTCTCTTCTTCTCCATTATTGTCATACTTAAACTTTAACTGTAATTGCAAACCCAATCCTAGACGTTGCCATAAACCCTTTGTATTAAAAGTGTATATAAATAACACTTCCTTCTATAACCCTTTGACCCGAATGTGTCGTGCTTACAATAACTTGGTCGTTTCCGTTGATAGAGTTGCGGATATAACTGTTGATGTCGATTTGTACAACGCTAACTACACCTCATTCCGTAAGAATATTGTAATAAGCATAAATTGCATTCAGTAAATTCTTTCGTTTTCCAATGATTTGTGTGTTTGGTGATGTGCTCTTCTGTAAAGTAAATTTAATTGTTAAGCATTTCTCTTTGTGCATGTGGATTCTAACTGAAGGGTACAGATGCCTTTCAATTGGAATCTATATGGTCTAGATTCCTAATGTAGCGTTGTTTCTACTTCGAAATGTACCTATTGCATGATGTGTGTACTATTTAGGTTCGCATTCTAGGTCAAAACATTATTATAGATCTAAGTTGCTGTACTATGATTGTGAACTGTTTGTACACCTTATAAAAAAAAAAAATAAAAAAAAAAATAATAGTCATGGGTAGCCCATGATGAGTACAAAATTTTAATAATGATTGGATTATACTTATGGCTGTACCGTCTCGCAACTGATAAGCTTGACCATATTTCGTGAAAACGTCTATAAATGTTGCATATTTCTCTGATTCTAGTGTGAAAAGGTTCATGTGAATAATTTCCAGTGGTTTTGTAGCTGGTGGTACTATATTAAAATGTGCTCTGATTGGATTTCTATCGTATTTAGCCTGTCCACATATGGTGCATTCGTTAATGAATTTGGTAATCTGTTCCTTCATTTTGGGCCAGTAATATTTTCGCGAAAGGGCTAAATAGCATTCGTTTATACCACGGTGGTTTGTTTTACCATCGTGATAATGCTTAATGATTTCCTGCTGTCTCAGATACTCTTTAACGTTTTCTAATTCTGTCTTAGTTAATACTAGTTTAAGGGCAGAGCTTTTAAATTTATCTTGTATAATAGGTACTATGGAATACATGCCTAAAGGTGCGTTTATTAGTATAGCGGTCTTAACCTTTGGGTTAACGTATTCTTTGATAGCATTAGTAACGTCTGATTCTAAATTTGTTTCAGAAATCTGGATTACTGTTCTTGTGTGTCCTTCGAAGGGTTTGGTCACTATGGGTCTTCGTTTTATGTCACCAACTATTGTAAGGTGAATCTGTCTATGAAATTTGTTAAGGGGCTCGTCAGTGATAGGGACTTCTAAAATGGGATGTTCGTTACTGGTATGTACAGTGTCAGTCGAGGAGTTAGTCTGGTCAGCGGGTACGTTTAATGGATTAAAGTCTTCTATAACGGGATCTTCACTATTAATAACTATAGAGTCAGTCAGAGAGTTGGCACGTTGGATTGATGGTTCTGAGGGGTGATTTATCATTGAACTTAAGTCGTTGATGCTATTAATTACCGAAGTAATCTCGTCAATCTCGTTATTGTGTATTTCTACTTGTGAGAGGGCATCTGCATTGGTGTTAAATTTTCCTTTCTTATAAATTACAGTAAAGTCGTATTCGCTGAGTTTAAGTCTCCATCTTGTCAGTCGTGAGTTTGGCTCTTTTAAGTTCATCATCCATTGCAATGGTTTGTGGTCAGTCAGTATCTTGAATTTCCTACCAAATAGATATGGCCTAAAGTACTTGGTAGCCCACACTATGGCTAGCAATTCCTTTTCTATTGTGCTGTAATTTAGTTTGCTTTCATTTAATGTACGAGAAGCGTAACAGACTGGTTTATCAGAACCTATGGGTCCTTGCGATAAAACTGCTCCTATAGCGACATTCGAAGCGTCTGTGGTAAGATTGAACTCTATTAAAATCGGGGTACTGTAGAATGGGATCATTAGTTAATAACGTTTTGCATTTATTGAAGGAATTCACATACTCGGGGCTATGGATTACTTTGTTACCTTTCTTGAGACAATGGGTAAGGGGTTTCGTGATGCGTGCGAAGTCTGGGATAAATTTTCGGTAATAACCGAGAAGAGCTAAAAATTCTTTGATCTCCTTGGGGGTGTTCGGAATGGGATACTTTTGAATGGCTGAAATTTTGTCGGAATTAGGCTTAATACCGTCTGTACTGATTATGTGACCAAGATAAGCGGTCTCTAACTTCAAGAACTCTGATTTATCCATCTGGATTTTGAAGTTGGATTCTTTAAGCCTTTGGAAAACTCTTTCCAGGTTTTCTAGGTGTTCCTGGAGTGAGGAGCTGAAGACAATGATGTCATCCAGGTATACTAAACAAATGCTATTCTGGAGACCTCTGAGGACATTATCCATGACCCTCTGGAACGTAGAAGGGGAATTTTTTAATCCCATCGGCATTCGAGTGTACTCAAAATGCCCATGCTCCACGTTGAATGCGGTCTTAGATATATCCTGGGGATCCATTTCCACCTGGTAGAACCCGCTTGCTAGATCTAAGGTTGTAAAGTATTGGCATCTACCTAACTTGTCCAGAACATCTGTGATATTTGGTATGGGGTATTAGTCATCTATAGTCTTTTCGTTCAATTTACGAAAGTCAACTACGAGACGCCACTTCTGTTTTCCAGAAGCATCCATTTTCTTGGGTACAATCTAAATGGGTGAGCTCCATGCAGAGTCAGAAGGTCTAATTATACCCTGCTGTAACATTTTTGTAATTTGGTCTCTGACTTCCTGTCTGTGAACGAAAGGCTAACGATAGCTTTTGGTGTATACAGGTACTTCGTCGGTTGTACGAATTCGATGTTTGATCTTATTAGTAAAAGTCAACGGTTCGCCATCTATATAGAATACATCTGCGTAGCGGCTACAGAGTGTTAAAAGGTTAGCCTTTTCTTCTTCGTTGAGATGGTCGGTACGCAAACGCGATAGCACATCATTTACGCGGTTTGAATTCTCAGTCGGCGTGCAATTAAAGTTGAATACATCTGCACTAGCGGGCTGATCTAAAGAGAATATACTGTCGTTAGAAGTTGGGTTTTCTATTTCTACATAACCTCGACCGTTAGTTACAGTAGTAAGGCATTCGTGTAAAATACAGTTACAAAAATTTTGTTCCTTAATGAAAACATCGCCTTCGGGGGCATTTATGGGTACCTTGATTATCTTGGAAGTCTTGGCTGGAATAATGTCTTCGTACAAATTTACATTCCGGGAGTTATATAATTTAATCGGATTTGTTTTTTTTTTTTTTATACCACTCAGGTGGCAGACAAGCTCACGGCCCACCTGATGGGAAGTGGTTACCGCGGCCTATGGACGTGTGCAACACCAGGGGCGTCACACTCGCGCTGCCGACCCTGTAAAAACCTTCTAATGCCCTTCTTGAAGAACCCCATATTGTAGTCGCTTGGGAAAACCACAGCAGGGAGATCATTCCACAGCCTGAGGGTGCGCGGAATTAAGTGCCTTTCATATCTTGTGCCCATATTGTTGCATTTCGTGTAATTAGTTGGAAGTCTTTTAGATTTATATTAGCTTCCAATTTAGATAATATATCTAAACCTATTAACCCATCAAAATAATCGTGAAAACGGTATACGAATAACTTAATACCATCACTCTCGTTAAATTCAGTAAAACTTGGTAAAAATATAGAATAATCACTTCTGCTAACACCATGTGTATTTGTTACTTCGCAAGGGTCATAATTAAGGGGATATTGCGAGAAAAATTCTTGTACGGCCTCGGGGCTTATAAATGACTGGTTAGCGCCAGTATCTATCAAAAACTTTAAAGGGGGAAAGCCAATTTCTATGTAGGGTAATTGTCTCTGGGTTTGCAAGTTAATATCTATCCTGACTCCTTTGACTTCGGGCTCGACCGAAAATCCTTAGTTAGACCAGTGTGGCTGGGCCCAGGTTGCGGTTCTATCTCTTGTACCATTTGATTAGTATCATAAGTCGGTTCATTATAAGTCATGTCAGTGTTATAGTCATAGTTATAAGAGTTATTATAGTCATTAAAGTCTGTATGATATTCGTATTCGGGTGCACAGTAATACTCGTCCGGATAAAAGACATTATCGGGCAACAGATATTAGTTGACGTTAACTTCGCGGGTCTTAAAGTAATTAGTAGATGGTGGGTTACCAGATTTTCGCCAATCGTGACTTGACGACATCGGTAATGGCCTAGGGGAAAAATGCTGGACACCACTCATAGGTTTCACACCAGCACCACCGGCTTGTAGCGGGGCGTTATTCTTAGGTGGTAACCTGAACAAATTGCTCTGTGGGTGGTAATTGGTTGGTTGTGCCCGGAACATCTGTTGTGTTCTTGTAGGGAATCGGTTTTGCTGAGGGTGGAATTTAAACGCTGGATTTGGATTTTGATAAGGCCGTTGTGCCATAGGGGCTGGCCAGTTAGTAACGGGGTGACGCGGTACACTTGGCGTACTTAACGGTATATTGTAGGGCGTAGCAGGCTTAGGGGCGCTATGTGTCTTTGAGCCATCATTGCGCTGCTGCAGGTACATAACGTTCAACTCTTCCTGCACGTATTCAAGAGCTTTTTCAATCGAATCTGGGCGCATGCATCGTATACGCGATCCCAAGGGTTCCTTTACACCACGTACAAAAGCCTGCATAGCTACTTTCTTATAAAGGACTCGTTTAGCGTCTATAGTCGTCTGTAATGTCTCGTGTAATGTCACGTATGTCATTATTGTACTAAATAAAGTCTGACACTGATCATAGAACTCTTGTGGGGATCTATTGTCCTGTCTGGCTAAAGAGAGATCGTTGTACAACGCGGTATCATCCCTCTGGTCGGAAAAGTTATTGATAAGGGCGGCTCTGATGCCTGCCCAGGTCTCTGGTATGCCGTTCGCATTGATAGTTGAAGCGGCAGACCCTGTAATTTTATTTAATATGCCATTTAACAAGCAAAGATTTGAAAGCTCGCTGCCTGGCTCAGGGCTAGCATATTGGGTTACGATTCTATCACAAATATTAATGAATCTCGTTAACACATTATGGTTACCGTCGAACTCCGGTACCAGGCGTAAGGCCTTAAAAATAACATCGGGGTCGTAAGGCATATTTAGTTCAAATAAAAAGCTTAAATTAAGATCAAAATCACTATCTAAATGTCTAGACCTATCTGCTAGTTGCCGGCGAGCCTGACGTGATGCAGGATCCCGGGTATACGATTTTTCGGGGCGAAAAATTTTGGAAATACTTAGGATAAGACGGGAAGCAACACGAGAAAGATTCAAGTGCACTTACATAAGATATAACATCTCTGGTTCTTCTTCGTGAATCGAAGTCTGGATTCTTCACTCGGCGCTGCAGCTCAGTAGATTCCGAATTCTCGTACCGTGGCTTGATAGCCGCCCGGGCGACTCGCGAACGCGAATTATCGATGTAAGATATTCCTAAGTGCTCGCGAACCGGCCCGCGAGAATCCTACCGACTGCGCCAATTATGAGTTCTGCAGCCAAAGTAGGAATGCACATAATTTTAATAAAACACATGACATCGATTCGCGGCGTCAGCAATCGACGCTCGAACGTTTGTCATCGGCGCGGTGGCGTGATCGCTGCGTCGGCGATTCCGTCGTCGTTGCTATGTCCCTTGATCGTCGTGTGTTTGCGGCGTCAGCGGTCTGCTTTAGGGATCCGTACTTAACATGCGTACTATATTTATAAACCATGTTATCTACACTCAAATTGAAAAATTCGAATTACGAATTCAAAGACGATTCTATACATACACACTTTATAAACGCATATACATAAAATTAAAAATAAAACTTATTATAGTACCGCCAACTGTATCATAATAGTTATTTATGCAACTGTATTGTGTTATTGAAACTCATACAGATTCCACGCATCGAGCGGTAAGAATTTGGCTGTCTGATGAGTAACCCTTTGCGCGGAAGAGATTGAAAAAGCGAAAGGAGTGTTATTATGAAATTTCATACAACATAATAACACCCGTTCGGATGATAATATAGTTATTAGGACATTGGATGTATTAATGTTGGCAATAAGCTAACTGTTTCAGAATCTTTTATAGAGGATTTAAAGCATGGGTGTAGATAAAACTCATTATAGCACCGCTATCTTTTTTTATTCATTAAACTAGTCTAAGGTTTTAGGCCGAATATGAAAAATAAAGGCGCACTGTTACATATATAATTAGTATGGCCAACCCTTGAAATGTGCTGACACAATACCTTAGATATGCTGTGTCGAGCTCTAGACCTGGCCAGTCCCCGCGCCCGGCGCAGTTCCCGTTTATCCATCAGATAGAGCACTTGCCTCTCAAATCTATTATAAAGCATCATTTCTATTTCCATTTTCTATTTCGATTTTCTAATAAATATAAAAGTAATTTAAATTTGAACTCTTTTTTTTAAAAACGGTTTCCCGGTGTAGCGTATAACATTGGTGGCAGCGATAAAGGATCTTAAATCAGGTCCCCGGTACGTCTCAGTTCGCGAGTGAAATATAATTCTCACCGGAAACCTAAATTACATTTTTTTGGACACCAAAGTGTAAACAAACATTCTTTGTGAAAAGTGAATAAAGAACTGTCCCAGCTCGTCCAGCTCCGATAAACTGTGTTAAGCCGATCCACTGTGCAATAAGTAGTGTCGACCAGAGTGTGTCAAAATCGCAACCTCCGGGAACTCTTCGATATCCAGCACCGTCCAGCCGCAGCAGTCGTTTCCAGATCCAGTTCCGTAGAACTGCACCAGCTCCGGCACCCACTCCTAATTCTAAAACAAGATGAACTATTCTACTATCTCCGTGTTCCTGTAAGTGAAAAGTGCCTTTTAAAATCTAAAAACAAAGTGCTAAAAATAGATTCATTTTAACGAAGACTCTTTATCTGCTACATTCCATACCGCGCAGCCGTGCGGCCTGGCTCTTATCGTATTGTTTTGACTACGCGACGTCCGTACCTGTAGACTATGCCTCCCAAAGAGGACAAAGAACAAGTCGAGATGGATTTAAATATTTTAATCAAGTTTGTTAGCAAATACGATGGTGATCGTGAAAAGTTGAACGCATTTATAAATAATTGCAAGAATGCAATTAATTTAGCGACTCAATCCCAGCAAAGCATATTACTAAAATACATTTTGAGCCAGCTTGAAGGACGCGCAGAAGCTGCATGCTCCATCAAGGAATTTGACAGTTGGCAACAATTAGAGGACTTTTTAAAAACGCAATTTGGTGACAAAAAACACTATGCCGCGCTTCTTTCCGAAATGCAAGAATGTCATCAAACAAATAACGAGACGGTCAATCAGTTTGCCATACGTCTCGAGTCTTGCCTGTCTAAACTATTATCCGAAATAAATATATCAATTCCCACGAGCAAAAAGGGTGAACTGACAGGCCGTGTCGCAGCAATGCAAGATTTAGCATTGCACACTTTTGTAACCGGTCTTAATCACAGACTTTCCACGGTGGTCCGTTGTCGTGATCCAAAAACTTTGAATGACGCTATTAATTTCGCTGTATCCGAAGAAAAAATTCTTCAGACGTCTTCACGCCGAAACGTAACTTCACTATTTTCTAATCCCAATCCTCACGGACAAAATAATCATTTTCGTCAGTTTCCATCTCAGAACCGACCTGTTCCTCAAAACAGGACCAGTTATGATAAAAACTACGCACCAACCGTGTTCAGGTCTGCGAATCCCCCAGTGTGCCGATATTGCAAATTTCCAGGGCACACCATTGAAAACTGCCGCAAACGCGAATACAATAATAAGAGGTTCGGGACTACTCCGAACGGAAACAATAATTATCGCCCCATTCCGTCTACTTCTCGAAATCAACCAGTCTTTGCTCTCACAGCGCCACAAGAGTATGGCACTGATGAAACTGATCATAATTCTTTAAACGAGTAAAGGACTCTCGAAGGTGCCTCCTGAGTCCAAATACCCGTCCTCCACAAAATAAGAATGAAAACGGCACCCCTATTCCAATTCCAAGTTCTAATTCAATTGCAAGTTCCATTCTAGTTACTAATTCTATTCCTAGCTCATGTTCAAATACCTATTCCATTACCAATTCCAATACCATTTCCAATACCATTTCCAATACCAATTCCAAAGCCGATTCCAATTCCAGTACCAATTCCAATACATATTCCAGTACCAATTCCTATTCCAATACCAATTCCAATTCCGATTCCAATGCCAATGCCAATTCCAATGCCAATTCCAGTACTAATACCAATTCCAACGCTAGTACCAATTCCAAGTATAAGCCCAAATCAAATTCTACTTCCCCTCCAACTTCCACACAAACTTTCAACTCAACTCCTAATTCAAATTCTAACCCCGATTTCATCCACAAAATCACGCAACAGGGTAATCAGCCCCAGTATAAGGACCCAATTTCTAATTCCAATTCTGCTTCCTATTCCGAAATCTTACAAAAACCCACTCCCAATACTAATAAATTATCTATGTTCTCTTACAAGACTCCTATCGCTCAAGAGATTGCTAAATCTTGCAAAGTATCTACTAAGTCCTCTCCGAATCCTGTAATTTTGTATCCTTCTATTTCTATTATTTCCAAATCCAGCACCGCGAACTCTGCACCTGAAACAAAAAATAATAATCATAACAAAGTACACAATATTACATCAAATCCATCAAGCAAATACTTACCTTTCGTTGAAGTCCAATCATCCGTGTCAAGCAAACCATTAAAGTTCCTTGTTGATAGTGGTGCATCTATAAGCCTTATCAAACAGTCAGCCATAGAAACAATGATCACATTGAAAAACCGAATTGTTATGTTCTACGGTTTGGGCACGACAAACAATCCTATGAAATCTCTCGGCTGTATAACCATCGAGTTCCATTCCCTCAAACATGAGTTCAATGTCATTACCGACATCGATTTCCCTTATGATGGTATTATCGGTAATGACTTTTTATCAACCACAAGTTCCAAAATCGATTTCCAAACTGAAACGCTTTCCATAGACAGAATAAAACTCCGTTTAAAATTCAATGAGCCAACATATACGATTGCACCCAGAACAGAAACCATTATAGAATGCTCAGTACTAAACCCGGATATCAAAGAAGGCCTAATTCTAGATCAGAATCCTATTGACTCAATCCTAATTGCTAACTCCATTGTGAAAGTGAAACCCAATTCTAGAGTAAACATTTCCGTCGTAAATATATCCGAATCCCCAATCACTTTCAACCCCGATTTGAAATTGAAACTTTCACCCTTAGAGTCTAAAAATAGTCATCAAATATTTCACACGACCCTTCCAAAAGACTGTCAAGCTCGAACCAATCAAGTCTTAGATCTCCTGAGAGTATCTCACCTTAATGGTGAAGAACGAGACTCATTGTATGATATTTGTGCAAACTTCTCCGATATTTTCCATGTTCCAGAAGATAAATTATCTTTTACTAATGCTATATCCCATGAAATACCTACTTCCTCTTCTATACCCATAAATACAAAATCTTACCGTTTCCCTGAGGTTCATAAGCAAGAAGTAAATACCCAAATAAATAAAATGCTTGACGAAGGGATCATTAAACCTTCAACTTCCCCATGGTCGTCCCCTATATGGGTGGTACCAAAAAAAATTGATGCTTCTGGCCAACGCAAATGGCCTGTAGTTATTGACTACCGTCGCCTTAACGACATCACAATCGGTGACTCTTATCCAATTCCTAACATATCAGAAATCCTTGACCAACTAGGCAAATCCAAATACTTCAGCACTCTCGACCTCGCATCCGGTTTCCATCAAATCCAAATGTCCGAAGCTGACGCACCCAAAACTGCTTTTTCCGTCCCTCAAGGACACTTCGAATTCACAAGAATGCCATTCGGGTTAAAAAATGCTCCTTCCACGTTCCAGAGGTTGATGAACTCTGCTTTATCAGGCCTACAAGGCATTCAATGTTTCGTTTACCTTGATGACATTGTAATATATTCCTATGACCTTGAAACCCACATGAAGAACCTTTCTAATGTCTTTGATAGGTTGAGACATTTCAACCTCAAACTCCAACCAGACAAATGCGAATTCCTTCGCAAAGAAGTATCCTATCTTGGCCATATCATAACTGACAAAGGGGTAAAACCAAATCCAGATAAAACTAAAGCAGTTCAAAATTTCCCACAACCCATGTGCCCAAAGGACATTAAATCCTTTATGGGATTAGTATCTTACTATCGCCGTTTTATACCCAATTTATCTCAAATTGCTAAACCCCTTACAAACCTTTTAAGAAAAGATGTACCATTTGAATGGAAAAACGAACAACAGCTAGCTTTCGACACCCTTAAAAACAGCCTGACCACTGCTCCTATCTTAGCTTATCCCGATTTTAATAAACCCTTCAACCTTACCTGTGATGCTTCCAACTTCGCCATTTCCGCTATCTTGTCCCAAGGTCCAATAGGAAAAGACCTACCTATTGCCTATGCCTCCAGAACCCTCAACAAAGCTGAAAGTAACTACAGCGTTACAGAAAAAGAATGTTTAGCAATAATATGGGGAACTAAAACATTCAGGCCATATCTGTATGGGAACCAATTTAACATCCTCACTGATCATAAACCATTAAAATGGCTATTTAACTGCAAAGATCCAGGCTCCAAGCTCGTAAGATGGCGCCTGAAGTTAGAAGAGTTCGATTATAAAATTGAATACAAAAAGGGTAAAATCAATTGCAACGCTGACGCTTTATCCCGGTTTCCCGTCAACCCATTAATCCAAGATGAATCAAAACGCAATCAAATCAATCCTACCCCAAATAATTCCAACTCATCTCCTTCAATTAGCCCAATCACGCTAGAAGATCTAGACATACAAATTCCTATCTCCGACCTCGAAAATAGCAACTTACCTCAGATAGACCTTCTAGAAAATGATGACCTTGATCTGCTTTCCAATATTCACGATCCTGAAAGCCAAAATTACTCACCTATAGACAACCCTCAACAGACTCCTCCTCAGATCCCTGTAAGTCAGGAAAACTCACCTGCTCCTTCGACATCCGCAGCTCCAAGTCCCGATGCAGTTCCAACTAGCTCCAACAAAGATTATAACGATTTCCTGAAATCTATCCTAAATAAAAACGAAAATTTTAATTCATACATCAAGGAACATAATGAAAGCCTTTTAAAAAGCAATTGCAAGACCTTACTAATCCCAGTATCAATCGACTTAGACGAATCCAACCCCTATCTCCAAGATATCATCTCTACCGTGGCAGATTCTTCAGACATTTCTAATTCCGAAAGAGAACTCCACTCATTCAAGAAGCTTGAAATCCCAAACAAAACATTCTATCTTCTTTTTACAAAAGTCTACTATTTCGACAACTGTCCTTACCCAGACATATTCAAAACGCTTAAATCCGTTCGAGACGATCTATTACTTTCAGCAGATATTGGTGAAATTGCTATCTCAGACTTTAAAAACCAATTCGAACAACATTCTTTCGTAAAAATTTACAATATGCTCATGTATCTATTCAATAACACAAATATCACAGTAAATGTCCATCATAATACTATCATATACCCAGTTCCAACCGAAATTACAAAAATCCTTAAGGATAATCATGACATTCCAATTGCAGGACATTTAGGCTGTAATAGAATGTACAACAGGATCAAAGAACGCTATAACTGGAAGAATATGCGTACAGATATCGAAAATTACGTCAAAACTTGTAAATTTTGCCAATCAAACAAAGCCTTGCGAAAGATAAACCAATCCCCTATGCAAATCACTACAACTTCTACTCGTCCAATTGAAAGAATCAGCCTTGATATAGTCGGTCCTTTACCAGAAGCCGGAACCCAAAAACTGAAATACATACTTACTCTTCAAGATGACCTAACAAAGTTTTCTTCCGCCTACCCAATCTCAAACGCTACAGCTGAAGAAACCTGTGAGTGTTTAGTCCACTTTATTTCCTTATTTGGAATTCCCAAATTCATACTTACCGACCAAGGTACCAATTTTACAGCCGAATTATTCAAACGCACTTGCGATTTTCTCAGAATAAAACAACTTTGGTCTTCAGCGTACCACCCACAAACCCAAGGTGCTCTAGAGAGAAGCCATTCCACTCTTAAAGAGTACTTGAAGTCTTATGTGAACGAGAACCAAACAGATTGGCATAAATTCGTTTACACCGCTATGCTCACTTACAATTGCAGTGTTCATACTACCACGAAATTCACCCCATACGAACTCCTTTATGGGCATAAACCTTATCTCCCCGATTCAGTATTTGGTTCTAGTCCAGACGCTACTTACCCCGAGTATATAAAAATGCTTCATCACCGATTAAAGGTATCTCATGAAAAGGCTATAGAAAACATTAATGCTTCAAAAGAAAGATCCAAGTCTTACTACGACAGACATTCTCGTCCCATACAATACAAAGTTGGTGACTACGTCTACTTAAAAAACCATGTCAGATTGCGCAAAGCACTTTCACCCTTGTGGAAAGGTCCCTACAAAGTCGTGAAGATACATGGAAATAACACTCTTTCACTTCTTATCAACCGACGTCACATCAAACACCATTTCGACGAAGTCAAATTGGCCTCTGATGCATAAAATTCCAATTATTTTCAATTTTACATTTTGTCCTAACCTTATACTAATATTTTACATAACTACAATTCTATCATATACTATTTCAATATTTTCCAGGATCCTTGCCGTTTATTTCAGCAATGCAGCATCCCAAGAATTCCAAAACCACGAATTTGTTAAATACGTCAACAAGAGCCCTGGTATACTCTTCGACCCTATCGGTACACTGCGAATCGTAAACGACCAATTCCATATCGTAATACCAATTGAGATTCTTCCGTTCAGGGAACATCTCGATAATATTCACGAAGTCTTTAAAATCATTCGATTCCACTGCCGTGAAACTGACGAAATCCATATTTCAGAATGTGACAATATGCTACAGCCTCTAGAATCACTTTATAATGACGTCTCTAGAGATTTTACTTCAGTATCTCATACAGTTACGAATAAGTTCTCGAAAAGATCTGCGTGGTTCGCCGGAATAGGAACTGTATTCAAACATATAATTGGCACATTAGATGAAAATGATGCCATAATGTATGAAAAGGCAATACAAGCTCTTTATAACAATGACAAAATATTGTCAGACTCCATTTCCAAAAGTATTATAGTTTCTCAAACCGCCATTTCGAATTTGAATACGTCGTTACATGAACTGACTGTAAATCAAGCGAAATTAAACGACGTCATGGATCACTTTACCATATTTTCTAAAAATGTTACTATTGTTCTTGACGCCATTCGTTTTAAAGTTAAAATGAATAATATTCTTAATGTCTTAAATTCTAATTTACTTACCCTTTCATTCAAAGTGGAAGATCTACTGAATTCTATTTTATTTGTGAAAAGTAATACTCTGCATCCATCTATTATTACGCCGAATCAAATGTATAATGATATTATAAGCAATTTGAAAATTATTCCAAAGTATAGAGATTTTCCCGTACACTTAGATATAATTAATATACATGCATTAATTAATATAGCTGATCTTACATGCTATGTCCAAGGTAACAAACTTATGTTTATTGTAAAAATACCTCTAGTTAGTCTTTTAGAATATAGTGTTTACCAAATCATACCTTTGCCAACTTCTCATGATATTAATAAACCTAAATCTTTTGCAATGATACTCCCTTCTGGACAGCTATTAGCCCTTAGTAAAGATAAATCAGACTATACTTACCTTAAAACACTGGATAACTGTAAGAAATTACCTTTAGAAACTTACCTATGTGAAATATCCGAAATTTACATAACCTTTAGTAATCCATCTTGTGAAATCGAAATTATAACAAAAGCAATATCGACAATGCCAGAAAATTGCCATGTAAAATTACTATTTGGAGAAATAGATATTTGGCATAGACTCAACAACAACAATTGGTTATTCATTCAAACCAATCCAACGAAAATGTCTATCGAATGTCTCAACCAATCTTTTGAAATCGTCGTGTCTGGCACAGGCATCCTCAATATCTTACCTGGCTGTACAGCTTTTATAAATAATTTAAAACTAGTGGGAAAGGTATACCCTAAAATCTATGTACCTAGCTTAGTCTCTAATTTTAATATAATCAACGATAGTTGCTGTGATTTAAATCATTTTAAGAATACAAATTTTAACTTAACTTTGCCTATCATAAATAGTCTTGATTTAAACGATTTAAAGTCTTACCCCAACGATCCCATTGATCAAATTAAACAACAATTGCAACAATTGGAAAAACCTAATCTCAACCATCTCGTAAATCACATCAGCTATCCTATTTTAAGTATTACCTCTATATCCTTAGTTTTAATTCTAATTATAACAATACTATGTAAGAGTGGCAAGTTTTCTATTAAAGCAATAATCAAACCCTCAGATCCAGATAACTTAGAATCCGAATCTGAACTCCAGCAAACTGGACCTCGTTTACGCATAGAGTAATTTACCGAAAACTCACTTTTAAGTTTGTAAGTTTTCTCTTAAAGGGGGGGCTGTTACATATATAATTAGTATGGCCAACCCTTGAAATGTGCTGACACAATACCTTAGATATGCTGTGTCGAGCTCTAGACCTGGCCAGTCCCCGCGCCCGGCGCAGTTCCCGTTTATCCATCAGATAGAGCACTTGCCTCTCAAATCTATTATAAAGCATCATTTCTATTTCCATTTTCTATTTCGATTTTCTAATAAATATAAAAGTAATTTAAATTTGAACTCTTTTTTTTAAAAACGGTTTCCCGGTGTAGCGTATAACAGCACGCATGCGCAGTTCGAACTGTGAAAAAAATGGCGCACGCTAAATTACCTCCTTGTAACCTACCTACTTTGTTTAATTTCAATTTTTCCTATGAGTGAAGATAAAGTAGTGTATGAAACTGCATATAACTTAGGTATTAAAACACTCGAGTCAACCTATTATCTAAACAGACTCTCGTGTTTTAATACCCCTTCTTATATGACAGTTGCATAAACTACTATTGCTTATACATTCTTACATCAATAATATAATATTATTATGTGTAAAACGTGTATTCTTGATGTATAGTAATAGATAAATAGTAATATCTGTTTAATGTTCTAGTAATATCTGTGTAGGTATCTTTTTTTTTTTTTTTTCGTGCGGAAATCCCTTCGGATACCCCCCCGCGTGCCTGCGGGGGCGGTTATGTCGGGCTTGAACCGACTAAAACCGCACGCCGTCTCGGGTCTACAGACGCCGGGGTGTAAGGTTGCCCATAGAGCATATCCCTCGCACCCCGACTGACCCTGGGCCATCTCCGGTTTCGAGATGGCCCCCTCGGGTTTGGGAACCACGGTGTCCCCGTCTTGCCCCGGTTTGGGGGAGCGGCGCTAGTCGTCCCACCGTCCCGGCCTGCTTCTGCTGGGGTGACAGGTGGCCTCACCCGCCACCCCCAGGCCTGCGCTCATGGAGGACGGAGGTCGTTAAGCGACCTCCGGCGCCTGAGTTGCCTGCGACGCGCGGCGAGCAAGTTGCGGGCTCGTCGGACCGGGAGAGTTCTAAGTCTCTCCCGGGCGCGCTCCGCCACCTCCTTCGCGAGCATTACATGCTCGCAGAAGGAGGCGGCGGCGGCCCACGCGCTCGCGCTCCGCACCATTGCCGCAATCATGCTGCCGAGCGAGAGGACTCCCACCCCGATGGCTGCCACGAGGTCACACCTCGGCGCCTCCCACGCCGGGCAGTCCGCCAGCGTGTGCAGCCCTGAGTCCTCGCTCGCGTCGCAGTGATGACACTCAGGCGTTGGCTCCTTCCTGATCCGATGCAGGTGGTCCCCGAAGCACCCCTTCCCTGAGATCACCTGCGTCAGTCGGTAGGAGAGGCTTCCGGTAGTCGGTAGGCCGCCTCTCCAGCCAATCCTCCATGATGGGCCTTACCGCCGCTATTGCGGCGTGCCCTTCTGTGTAGGTATCTGCCTCTTATTATGCCAAAATATTTGAATGGCTAATAAATTCCATGATGTGGAATACTATAGCTTATATTGATATAGGTGGGTATTTTGACAGATTCAGATAGATCGATGTGACGTTGACCTTAATTTAATCAGGTTCTTTCATTGGTTTTCCTAAATAGAGACCGATATTCTTAGCAATCCATGGATTCTCCGTGCGGGTGCCGGGTCCATCGCGTTGCTGAGTTGGGAATTCGGGACAGTGCCTGGGACTTGCGACCCAAGTGTAGGTTTAGAAGGGGCCCCTTTTGTTGATGTACATCAACACTCACCTTCACTACCCAAGTTCCCCTCCCTGCCTAACCAAATTTGATACGAACCTACTGTGCCGCTTTAAACATTAATAAAGATAACTAACATCCGAACTCAAGAAGTTCGTATGTTCAACCATACCTATTTGTGAAACACATTAATTCTTAATTAAAAAACTGGAACACCCGGTATGTTTTAATTAGGTTAATAATATCAAATATTGCATAAAATTCATTAAATAAATGTCCCTATTACCTACAACGAATTTCAAAAAATGAAGTAAGAGTAGAACCTCTCACCAAAATAATTCGTCTTTATTTAGAAGTTATTTAAAAAAAAAATGTTCACACACACAAACAAACAAAAAATACACTAGTGGAAAAAAGAGCGTCGTGGTAAGGCCCTAAATGGTAAGCTGAAGTGGCTAATTCGAGTTGCGTAACTCGAGTTACGTAATTTTCGCGATATTATTTTGTTGACTGTCCACGCGCTCTATTTGTAAAACATTATAAATATGTATTTATCTATGTTTATCTGCACTCTAGAACCCATAACACAAGCTATGTTTACTTTGTGTCTAAATAGCGCTGTTAAAAATGTCCTAGACTAGTCATCATTATAATATTGTCATTTTATTCCAGATATCAAAGTAAAAGAACCTACTGAAGAGTCGCTAACGAAAAAGGTACGCCAATACATGGATCCAAGATTCATGACTGTCAAAGAAGCAGCGTACCAATTGGTAAAAATCATAGAATACAAAACAGATACAGGTGACTACTATAGTTTTACAAATAATTCCCTTTAAGTTTAACTGATATAAAATTAAGGCTCAAGAATTAAGAACTATCAAGGAGGATTGAGACACGTGATTTCATTTTAGAGTACCTTTTTTTTTCAAAATGAAAAACTAAGCCCTTATAGGATCACTTCGTTGTCTGTCAGTCAGGACCGTAGTGGCATCAAGTTGAAATTTATACCAAATACTGAGGTCTGTAACGCCTTGAAGCTGTGAAAAATCAAAAGATGTTACTGTTTATGCAGCATATTTATTTTACGTTCTAGTTAAATTCTATAGGGTACTTACTACCCGTTGAGTTAGAACAATGACAATGAAACCACATGAGTTACAGTCATATTTTGCAGAAAGTAAAGGGAAAGTCCGAAAACCATAAATATTTAGTTGCCCATATCTGTATGTCTGTCTGTCAAGGCTAGAAGACTAGAAGCTCGAGTCTACACTTACAGCAACGTTAACTTCGCCTCTTAATCCAGTTTTATACAGACCCTCACTATGCTAGTCCGATTTGCACTTGACCGGTTGTTTTTAATTGGTAGTTTCTAATTCTAAAACTTTAGCCGCTAAGCTACCAAGCCAGCATTCCCCTTCTGCCGAGGCCGGTAGAAGCGGCGTCGCCAGATAGTTGTTCCCCACGTAGCTCAGCAGTTGTCGCACACCTTTTTCATTTCACATCTTTTCATACGCCTGGTCCAGTTGACCTTTTGATAGGTAGTGGTGTTTTGGGTAAAATTTGTGCGGGTTCTTGGCGAGAGTTACAGCCTGATGGCTTGGTTTTAGTTCCGACTATTTTCGGTTCCGCTTTTTTTGGGTCCTGTCCTTCCTTTGTTGAACGAATGTTCGTAAGGGGAAGCGAAATATATTACGTTGGTTCTGCGTTTTCGGACGTGGTACAAAAGTTTTGGGAGGTTGAGGAGCCTCCATCAGTGTCACGCTCGAACCCGGAAATTAACAATATTTTGTTGCCTGGGCGGTTTTTTGGCCTACGGGCAAATAAAAGGCGAGCCTTTATGGCTTTTGTGATGCCTCTGAAAAGGGATATGCCGGTGTTGTATATCTACGCACTGTAGATGCGGGAGGAAACGTATTGGTTTCCCCTATTGTTGCCAAGAGCAAAGTTGCACCTATCAGGGCACTTATGACTATTCCTAAATTGGAATTATCCGGCGCTGCTCTTTTGACCCGGCTTTTGAACCATGTTGTATCCACACTTGGTCGATCTGTCGACTTCTCTGAGATTTTTGCTTGGACAGATAGCCAGATTGTTTTGTGCTGGTTGCGTGCATCGGTTCACACTTTAGAAGTGTTTGTTGCCAACCGTGTATCGGTTATCCAGTCGTCTGAGGCTAAGTTGACTTGTCGCCACGTGTCCGGAAATTTGAATCCGGCGGATTGTGCCTCTCGTGGTTGCCCCGCAGATTTTGGATCATCCGTTGTGGTGGGTACCTAAGTGGCTCCACGGAGATTGTTGCCAGTTGTCAACCAGGAGCCCCCTTTTGATCCTGACGTTCTGCTGAACAAATATAGTTCACTTGACAAGCTCTTGAACGTTACTGTTTGGAGTAGGCGTTGGCGTCACAACGTCAAGAGTCATGATTCTAAACAAACTTTGCCGTTCTCTACTCCAGAAGAACGTCAGGAGGCTCTTATTTGTTGGATTCGTGTTATACAATCCGAGAGCTTCTCCTCAGAGATAAAAATTTTTGAAAGACCACCGTTTGAAGCTGAAGGGCGCTGTGATGCGTTTGAATCCTTTCCTGGACAGCAACGGTTTATTGCGCGTTGGTAGTAGAATTCGAAATTCTGAATTGACCAACGGAGCTCGTCATCAGCTCCTCTTGCCCAAATATGGACATTTTGTGCGTCTGTTGATCATGGACCGCCACACTGGGCTACTATGGCTTTTATGGGGGCGACTGGGTTCTGCCCTCCTATTGTACCTAACACTGGGCTACTATGGCTTTTATAGAGGCGACTGGGTTCTGCCCTCCTATTGCATCTAACACTGGGCTACTATGGCTTTTATGGGGGCGACTGGGTTCTGCCCTCCTATTGCACCTAACACTGGGCTACTATGGCTTTTATGGGGGCGACTGGGTTCTGCCCTCCTATGGTACCTAACACTGGGCTACTATGGCTATTATGGGGGCGACTGGGTTCTGCCCTCCTATGGTACCTAACACTGGCCTACTATGGCTTTTATGGAGGCGACTGCCGACGTGTGGGTTCTGCCCTCCTATTGTACCTAACACTGGGCTACTATGGCTTTTATGGGGGCGACTGGGTTCTGCCCTCCTATTGCACCTAACACTGGGCTACTATGGCTTTTATGGGGGCGACTGGGTTCTGCCCTCCTATTGCACCTAACACTGGGCTACTATGGCTTTTATGGGGGCGACTGGGTTCTACCCTCCTATTGCACCTAACACTAGGCTACTATGGCTTTTATGAGGGCGACTGGGTTCTGCCCTCCTATTGCACCTAACACTGGGCTACTATGGCTTTTATGGGGCGACTGGGTTCTGCCCTCCTATTGCATCTAACACTGGGCTGAGGGCAGAACCCAGTCGCCCCCATAAAAGCCATAGTAGCCCAGTGTTAGGTGCAATAGGAGGGCAGAACCCAGTCGCCCCCATAAAAGCCAGTTTTAAGTTTGGTGCACCCTGGGCTCGTGCGTTTTTAGTGAGGGTCCGAGCTGGTCAGCTCGTTGGTGGACCCTGTGCCCGCGCCTTTTTTGAGTGGCCTTGCCACGCGCTTTGAGTTGACATTGTTGTAATTTTGTTTTTGAATGTTGATTAATTGGTGAAAATTAATTACCGAGACAGTAGTTATCTCTTGTTAAATAAAGTGAATACGCCCATCGCGTTCGTTGGATTTGGAACCTTGCTGCGGTTGAAAACACATTCTATGGGAAGTATATCTCACCTTTTATTTTATTGCATAATTAGTTTATTGTATATTCAATTACACGTACATTCATGTCACATATAGTTAGATACACTAGATAGGCATACTTTCCAATCTTTGCTACTTTCCCGGTTGAATCCTGGTCCATTGAAGGTCAGTGACTCATTTCTTAATATATTTTATGTATTGTTGATAATAAATAACGGATTGGTTTAATTTTGGTTCGCAATTTGAAACTTAACACGCGGTTAGAGTCCGCCATTTTGAATGTTAATTTATCGGTATTATTTTGCCTTTTGGTGCAATTGAATTTGACTATTTTCACCTTAAAACTTGGAATTGTTATTGTAATTAAAATATTTCCTGGTCGATTTCGATCGGATGTCAATTGCAGCTTAATTTGATTATTGAAACAAGTACGTGCTAAAATTCTGTTTAACTTTGAATTGTTGTTTATTCATGTTTGATTGGACCCGCCGGGAGGTCTGAATAGATATTTATTTGTGTTTACTTACTATAAAATTGAAAGTAATGTATGATTTGATTTGTTTGTATCCGAGCGTTTAAAATAGCTGATTTTATAGTTAAATATTTCTCGGGATTTCCGGGTAATTTTTTGGTGGTCGATTCTGACCGAACTAACCGGTTCACGGTAACGGGAACTCAACTTCCCGGGAAGTTTTGATATTCCTTTGTTTGATTTGTTCTAAGTTCGGGGCGGTTCCTCGAATGCCTCGTGCGTTTTTAGTAGTTTCGGGGAACCGGTTTTTATTGCGGTATTTTGTTGTTTGACCCGTTTTATATGTGACCCTCAGGGTTGTTTAGGACCCCTTAGTGCACAGATAGGTAGGTAGAATGACAACTACCGATTTTGCCAATCAATACTTATAATAATTATCTGTAATCTTGTTTCCTTGGGTAACCATACAGTTAAGGGCACTGGCCTGCGATAGGTAGGTAGGCGTCCAGGTCCCGAGCTCTGCCAATTCTGGTTACCGCTATCAAGATGTCAGGTGCGGTAGGTGCCGCCTGGTAGGTTCCAGATGCTGGTGCAGGTGCGCTGAGGGCCGGCAAGCGGCTCACCAATAGTGCAGGTAGTGATCCTGGAACCCCATTGGCAGTAGTTAGCAAGGCATAGCGTACTGACAGGGTACCCTGTCCGTCTAGTTAAGACCAAGTAACCCTTTAATGCTAACTAGCACAATTGCCAAGCAGCTACAGCGGAAGAATTGAGAACAGTCACAAAAGATAATAAATAATGTTTAGGAACTCACCCGAGAGGGACTTGTAGCACTGCACTTTATAATACAGACTTTGATTAATATTAATATAATAAAATAATTAAGTAGGTAGGTACAACCACTGACGGCCGACACGGGCGCGCGTACCAGTGTTTTTGAGAGTTCTGAGTAAAGAATCACGGATCCTTCCGACCGTTACCGAACATAGCCGATTCGAACGATAGTTCGTTTTAGGGGTGCGCAAGCGCAATCCAAGCTAACTTTAGGTTCCGTAGTTGTTATTTAAGGTTGTAATTTAGAACAACGTTACATATATTTTTACCGGCTTGTTGTGTTTGATTAATGATTTTGTACCGTTTGTTGACTGCACCTTGGTGTAGATCCCGATCATTAGACACTATTTTAGTTAGATATTAAGTTTTAGTTTTATTTGGGTGTCATCTTCGTGACACGCCTCTACTATTCCTGAGTATACTTTTCTATTTCTGTACCATAGTTTACCCAGATCCGTTCACTTATGGTTTTGTAACATAGGTACTTCCATACAGCGGCAATAGTGCGGAGCGCGAGCGCGTGGGCTGCCGCCGCCTCCTTCTGCGACCATGTAGTGCTCGAGAAGGAGATGGTGGAGCGCGCCCGGAGATAGATTTAGAACTCTCCCGGCCCGCCGAGCCCGCAACATGCTCGCCGCGCGACGCAGGCGACTCAGGCGCCGGAGGTCGCTTAACGACCTCCGTCCTCCATGAGGGCAGGCCTGGGGGTGGCAGGTGAGGCCGCCTGTCACTCCAGCAGAAGCAGGCCGAGACGACGGGGCGACAAGCGCCCCTCCGCCACCGGAGATGGCCCAGGGTCAGTCGGGGTGCGAGGGATATGCTTTATGGGCAACCTTACACACCGGCGTCTGAAGACCCGAGACGGCGTGCGGTTTTAGTCGGTTCAAGCCCGCTGGCCGGCGGGGGCCATCCGAGGGGATTTCCGCACGAAAAAAAAGGTAGGTACTTCCATACAGGTCACGCCGTTGTAGAGACGATGAGTCTCGTCATGGAGTATGAGCTCGAGAGGCGACACAGAAGCCTCGTACTGACTGACGCAGGTGATCTCCATCAAGGACAGCTTCGGGGACCACCTGCTTCGGATCAGGAAGGAACCAACGTCTGAGTGCCAACCGATTGCGACGCGAGAAAGGACTCGAGGCTACACACTGTCATAGTGCCCGGCTTGGGAAGTGCCGAGGCGTGACCTGAAGGAGGCGGCAGAGCGGGCCTGGGAGAAATTTCGAACTCTATCGGCCCGCCGAACCCGCAACATGCGCGCTGAACGGCGTAGGCGACTCAGACACTGGTGGTTCCGTCTTCCATGAGCGCAGGCCTGGGGGTGAAAGATGAGGCCGATTGCCACCCCAGCAGAAGCAGGCCGGGGCCAGCTGGGAACACTGAGGTTGCGCGGAAATTACCTTAATTGGTCACCGGGTGTAAACCGGCGACTTACAAATTAAAATACTATAATTTATTGGCCTTATTGTACACCTAGTCAGTAACTGCGATTTTGGAGAAATGTTGATTTAAAGTTTTTTTTTTATGGAAATCACATAATTTTATCTCTATAAAATAACAGGAATCTCAATTTTTTTTTCAAAAACCATTTACGGCAAAAAAAAAACTATTCAATTTTATCTCTATAAAATAACAGGAATCTCAATTTTTTTTCAAATACCATTTACGGCAAAAAAAAAACTATTCAAATAGAATAGTTTTTTTTTTGCCTTATGCATAATCAAATCACCAACTGCAGTTTGCTAAGCTTTAGTAATTTTTTTAGGTTTTTCTGTATGAAAATTACTGAAATCTCAAAATACTTCGCAGTGGGCATCGACGACTAATACTAAGATAATAATTTTATTCTCTATTCCAGACCGGGCATGTTTTGGCCTGCAAAAATGAAAATTTCGATACAAAAAATATATATATTGATAGATCTTAATTAGCCCTTTCGAACTACGTTATTTAATTTATGAGCCCGTCATTCGTTTTCCCAGGAAAACTCCAAATATCATTTTCCTTTTTTCACCTTTTCAAATACCCGTATCTCTTTAAAATATGGTTATTTTTATTCTACCAAGCGTAGAAAAATTGCCCTTGAGCTGATTTAAATTGCCCGCGTGTCAATTATTATAAATATTTAATAATAATCCTATAAAAAATAAAAAAACCGTAATGGGATTTCGAAGACAATTGGGATCTTTCGATGACAGCTGGCAGTTGAGCATTTTCATGAAGCGATAGATGCTCTAAGTATGGATTTTTTTTTGTTTACATCTGGCTAGCAAAACGCAAACGCAACGCTTCATGACAATGACACAAGCTAAGGAGACCGTATTTATGATCTGTGGTACTTTCCTATCATAAAAAACACTTCGTGCAGTAAATGACGATTTTTATCGTCCAATAAAATTTCTTTCTTCTTTAAATTCTTTAATCAACAACGAAACAAAACGCAGCACCATAGCGTGAGTAGGACTAGGCGCACATTATCGAGATTCGTACACTCGAACCACTGGTTTTAAAACATTGATATGTGCGCACGGCCTTTCCACAGTGTGAACAGCGCCATCTATAGAGACTTAGAAAACGCGTTTGAAAGGTCCCTATTATTTGCGCATTGCGCATGCGCGGTAGAAAAAAGGCAACACTGCTCTAGTCTAAGGGCAGCATCTACAACAAAATATCAAAATATAAAGTTATTTCTCGTCGTAAGTCATAATTAAAAATGAAGCTGATGATTAAAGTAATATTTCAATGTAAGTGGTTCTATTATTACTAGATTTTTATTATCATTAGGTATATTGTGGGGATAATGCTGAGTTAAACGTGAGTTGACAATGAAAATTAAAACATTGTTTTATTTTTACGTCGATTATAACCTTAATTTGAACTTGTATCTCAGTATTTATTTTGAATTATAAGTTTAATTTTCTTTTTCAAAAAATCTAGTAATAGTAAAACCACTTACATTGAAATATTACTTTAATCATCAGCTTCATTTTTAATTATGACTTACGACGAGAAATAACTTTATATTTTGATATTTTGTTGTAAATGCTGCCCTTAGACTAGAGCAGTGTTGCCTTTTTTCTACCGCGCATGCGCAATGCGCAAATAATTGTCTTCGAAATCCCATTACGGTTTTTTTATTTTTTATAGGATTATTATTAAATATTTATAATAATTGACACGCGGACAATTTAAATCAGCTCAAGGGCAATTGTTCTACGCTTGGTAGAATAAAAAATAACCATATTTTAAAGAGATACGGGTATTTGAAAAGGTGAAAAAAGGAAAATGATATTTTGATTTTTCCTGGGAAAACGAAAGACGGGCTCATAAATTAATTAACGTAGTTCGAAAGGGCTAATTAAGATCTATCAATATATTTTTTTTTTAAATCGAAATTTTCATTTTTGCAGGCCGAAACATACCCGGTCTATTCCAGACCACCTCAGAGGTAGAGAACTAGGCGCGTTTTTTTTATTAGTGATCTCCCCAATAGGCCTAATCCACTCCTATTAATCTATGTTCTATTTAGGTATTTGTCATTCAGAAAAGCTAAAAAAAGCATTTTCTTTGTCACAGGTCTCCTCCTAAACTACTAATCCAATCAGAACCAAATTTGGCATGATTAAAGAGGTCAATGAGAAGAAGGTTTATGGATATATTTTGAAAAAATTAATGCTACCACAGAGGAATGATCACCGTTAAAAAAATTCCAGAGTGAATTACATAATAACCGCTCGAGACACTGTGACCAAACTTAACACGCTCAGAAAGCATGTCCAGAGTTGTGACTTTCAAAAAGAATTTTCAAAATCGGACTTACCACGGAGGAATGATCACTGTTCAAAATTTTCAAAATCTGATTCACGATGTCTCACTCAGCTCAACATTGCAAGCAGCGATTCGCCTTGCAGATCTAGTTAAATTTTAAATATAATATAAAAACATTATTTATGCAATATACAATATATAATAATATTATTATCAATTTATAAAAAATATAAGAAAATGAATTAGTCTTCGGTTGAAACATTAAAATTTTCTCGATCATCATCGTTGACAAATGTCTCTCTAACGATCAAAAAAGCTTTTGCTTATTCAGAAAGGGGTTTGTGTTTTTTCACAAATATAAATAACTAATTAACTAAACTAAATAAAATTACAGTTAGCAAATAAATAAAATGCACGAAATTAATTTTTTCACTAAAATGAGGTAGTCCGTATGTATATGACTGTAATGAGTGGTAACAACAAACTGAAACCATTAGGTAGGTATAACGTGTTATTTCTAAAAATATAAAAGTTTTATAACTATTAGTATGTCGGTATACAGATTTCCAAATATACATATCATATATCACAAATATTACACCTACCTACACCGAATGTTTTTACCAGCTAGTTTAATGCCCTCTGATTGGCGCACGTCACTAATGGTACTCATCTACTGATAAGAAAATATGATTAAAAATGGTGGAAAAGAGGATTTGGTGGTGTGGAATGCACTTGCATAAATTACAATGAAATAATTATAAACTGTATGCATAATTTTATATTCGACGATATCTCTGAAACTATTGGGTGCTGATAAAAGTTCCAAAACATAAAAGTATTGTATAAATATACAGAATTTAAATATATAGAAATAAATCCCTAAGTCTCAAATTGGCGATTTCGGCCCACCGTGCGGCGTGTGGCTTCAATCGGTTCGAGTTCGGACCGAGTCAACGTTACGGTTGCTTTTCAGCAGCCATGGTCGCGGGCTCGTGACCATGGCTGCTGAAATGCAACCGAAACATCGGGTTCAATATAAATTATAAAATAACATCAAATAAATCGCGATAGAATCCGTTAAAAAAAATAGTTTTATATGAAATTCGTTCAGTTTTTCTGGCCTTATTGATTAAAAAACATCCATATTCATCTTCATAAACTTTCATATTTATATTATTGCATATAACATACATTCGTTATTTATCCTATAAGCGCGATTGGTGCATTCTTTAAAGTCAGGTTGTAAAGGAAAAACTCTGTCAAACCATTTAACTTTTGACAGCTGCTTCAGAACATAACTGTTGGAATAATCTCAAAAGTAAACTTGAATATAAGCGGCCAAAAAATATATAAACTGCCAATTATCTACCCTATTTATCCTATTTATCCAAATATCATTTTCCTTTTTTCACCTTTTCAAATACCCGTATCTCTTTAAAATATGGTTATTTTTATTCTACCAAGCGTAGAAAAATTGCCCTTGAGCTGATTTAAATTGCCCGCGTGTCAATTATTATAAATATTTAATAATAATCCTATAAAAAATAAAAAAACCGTAATGGGATTTCGAAGACAATTGGGATCTTTCGATGACAGCTGGCAGTTGAGCATTTTCATGAAGCGATAGATGCTCTAAGTATGGATTTTTTTTTGTTTACATCTGGCTAGCAAAACGCAAACGCAACGCTTCATGACAATGACACAAGCTAAGGAGACCGTATTTATGATCTGTGGTACTTTCCTATCATAAAAAACACTTCGTGCAGTAAATGACGATTTTTATCGTCCAATAAAATTTCTTTAATTCTTCTTTAAATTCTTTAATCAACAACGAAACAAAACGCAGCACCATAGCGTGAGTAGGACTAGGCGCACATTATCGAGATTCGTACACTCGAACCACTGGTTTTAAAACATTGATATGTGCGCACGGCCTTTCCACAGTGTGAACAGCGCCATCTATAGAGACTTAGAAAACGCGTTTGAAAGGTCCCTATTATTTGCGCATTGCGCATGCGCGGTAGAAAAAAGGCAACACTGCTCTAGTCTAAGGGCAGCATCTACAACAAAATATCAAAATATAAAGTTATTTCTCGTCGTAAGTCATAATTAAAAATGAAGCTGATGATTAAAGTAATATTTCAATGTAAGTGGTTCTATTATTACTAGATTTTTATTATCATTAGGTATATTGTGGGGATAATGCTGAGTTAAACGTGAGTTGACAATGAAAATTAAAACATTGTTTTATTTTTACGTCGATTATAACCTTAATTTGAACTTGTATCTCAGTATTTATTTTGAATTATAAGTTTAATTTTCTTTTTCAAAAAATCTAGTAATAGTAAAACCACTTACATTGAAATATTACTTTAATCATCAGCTTCATTTTTAATTATGACTTACGACGAGAAATAACTTTATATTTTGATATTTTGTTGTAAATGCTGCCCTTAGACTAGAGCAGTGTTGCCTTTTTTCTACCGCGCATGCGCAATGCGCAAATAATTGTCTTCGAAATCCCATTACGGTTTTTTTATTTTTTATAGGATTATTATTAAATATTTATAATAATTGACACGCGGACAATTTAAATCAGCTCAAGGGCAATTGTTCTACGCTTGGTAGAATAAAAAATAACCATATTTTAAAGAGATACGGGTATTTGAAAAGGTGAAAAAAGGAAAATGATATTTTGATTTTTCCTGGGAAAACGAAAGACGGGCTCATAAATTAATTAACGTAGTTCGAAAGGGCTAATTAAGATCTATCAATATATTTTTTTTTTAAATCGAAATTTTCATTTTTGCAGGCCGAAACATACCCGGTCTATTCCAGACCACCTCAGAGGTAGAGAACTAGGCGCGTTTTTTTTATTAGTGATCTCCCCAATAGGCCTAATCCACTCCTATTAATCTATGTTCTATTTAGGTATTTGTCATTCAGAAAAGCTAAAAAAAGCATTTTCTTTGTCACAGGTCTCCTCCTAAACTACTAATCCAATCAGAACCAAATTTGGCATGATTAAAGAGGTCAATGAGAAGAAGGTTTATGGATATATTTTGAAAAAATTAATGCTACCACAGAGGAATGATCACCGTTAAAAAAAATCCAGAGTGAATTACATAATAACCGCTCGAGACACTGTGACCAAACTTAACACGCTCAGAAAGCATGTCCAGAGTTGTGACTTTCAAAAAGAATTTTCAAAATCGGACTTACCACGGAGGAATGATCACTGTTCAAAATTTTCAAAATCTGATTCACGATGTCTCACTCAGCTCAACATTGCAAGCAGCGATTCGCCTTGCAGATCTAGTTAAATTTTAAATATAATATAAAAACATTATTTATGCAATATACAATATATAATAATATTATTATCAATTTATAAAAAATATAAGAAAATGAATTAGTCTTCGGTTGAAACATTAAAATTTTCTCGATCATCATCGTTGACAAATGTCTCTCTAACGATCAAAAAAGCTTTTGCTTATTCAGAAAGGGGTTTGTGTTTTTTCACAAATATAAATAACTAATTAACTAAACTAAATAAAATTACAGTTAGCAAATAAATAAAATGCACGAAATTAATTTTTTCACTAAAATGAGGTAGTCCGTATGTATATGACTGTAATGAGTGGTAACAACAAACTGAAACCATTAGGTAGGTATAACGTGTTATTTCTAAAAATATAAAAGTTTTATAACTATTAGTATGTCGGTATACAGATTTCCAAATATACATATCATATATCACAAATATTACACCTACCTACACCGAATGTTTTTACCAGCTAGTTTAATGCCCTCTGATTGGCGCACGTCACTAATGGTACTCATCTACTGATAAGAAAATATGATTAAAAATGGTGGAAAAGAGGATTTGGTGGTGTGGAATGCACTTGCATAAATTACAATGAAATAATTATAAACTGTATGCATAATTTTATATTCGACGATATCTCTGAAACTATTGGGTGCTGATAAAAGTTCCAAAACATAAAAGTATTGTATAAATATACAGAATTTAAATATATAGAAATAAATCCCTAAGTCTCAAATTGGCGATTTCGGCCCACCGTGCGGCGTGTGGCTTCAATCGGTTCGAGTTCGGACCGAGTCAACGTTACGGTTGCTTTTCAGCAGCCATGGTCGCGGGCTCGTGACCATGGCTGCTGAAATGCAACCGAAACATCGGGTTCAATATAAATTATAAAATAACATCAAATAAATCGCGATAGAATCCGTTAAAAAAATAGTTTTATATGAAATTCGTTCAGTTTTTCTGGCCTTATTGATTAAAAAACATCCATATTCATCTTCATAAACTTTCATATTTATATTATTGCATATAACATACATTCGTTATTTATCCTATAAGCGCGATTGGTGCATTCTTTAAAGTCAGGTTGTAAAGGAAAAACTCTGTCAAACCATTTAACTTTTGACAGCTGCTTCAGAACTTAACTGTTGGAATAATCTCAAAAGTAAACTTGAATATAAGCGGCCAAAAAATATATAAACTGCCAATTATCTACCCTATTTATAACCCATTCTAAACACTAAAATACTTTATGCTAATGTCGCAGTTAAATTAAAATATACAATAATTCACTAAACATTTGGTACTTGCGTAGTCAGGTGGTCGCCGCATAACGTGACCGCACCTCAGCGAAGGCGACTATTCTGCATTCTATCTGCGATGTCACCAGGTGGGGTGCCACTTGCTTTACGCGGCGGCAATGCGTGCTTTGATGCCATAATAGATATCACCCTTAGAGTATATCTATATCACTATTTGCTTGAAGTACAGATTTCAGATGCTTAACCTGGTCCGTGCGCTCCACGAAGTCATCGCCTATGCCAAGGGATGTGGGCTCTGTATTGTTTACCGCTGTTATCGGACTTCGCCACATTTAGCTTCAGACCGCCGTTCTCGGGCGGCTCCTTCCATGTTGCACCAATCTATTTCTATTCATATCCACCAGCGCGATATCAACAAGATACCACCAGATCACCACGAGAGGAACATTCTTCCTGACTAGAAGCAAGCAATGCCGAAATCATGGTTTGGTGACCGTAATGAAATCTATCTTGTCGGATCCGGGATTCAATTATCCCAAAAAAGAACACATAAAATATATGGTTCAGATACCCACTATCATTAGTGTCATGAAGATTTCAACCCGTATTCTGAGTTTTCATCCGTGTTCCTAGGTAACTCATTCGTGTTATCCTGAGCTTCACTTTTTGTGACTTTTAAGCATTGATATACAAAGACATAAATTACTAAAGGAAACGTGGTAGACCTTCAGTGACCAATAAAACGGGCATTTACAGATATCGAAAAAAGGTGTCAAAATAATAAATAGATACGTGAGATTCGACTCTAGCCCTATTTATTTTAAGTTACACTATTTTCGAGCAATAAAAATATTTCCATGATTTATGTAACTGAACGTGTGTGCGAAAGGAATTTCCTTCCGCCGACACTCAATTTTGTGGATTGACCTTGCCATGATTTTATCAAGGTATCTACATCGTGAGGTTATTCAATTAGGACAAACAGGTTTTTACAATTGCATATATTATGACTAAAATGGTAGGTAGGTAGGTAACTATATATATTTTTGTTATGTTATATCATAGCAAACAGGTATACGGTCCACGTGATAGTAACCGGTTACCGTGAGACCGTGAACCGAGATATGCACCGTAAGTGATGGTGTCATTCTCGCGTTGCCACCAGCTGAGAGAAGTCGGAGGGATAAAGGAAAGGAAATATGTGAGGCGGTCGGCACTCTTATGAACTACAATGCTGGGTTACACACCACATTTGTTTTTGATTAATTTATTAACTAAAATTTTACTTTCTTTGCAGGTATTAGTAAAAATAGTAAAGCAGTGGGGCTTTCTAGAGTTGGTGCTATGGACCAGTGTATAGCAGCTATGTCACTTGATGCCATGCAAAACTTTAACCTCGGTCCACCTCTTCACAGCCTAGTTATTCCTGCTCCCGACTTACATCCGCTGGAATTAGATTACCTGGCACAATTTGAACAAATTCACTGAAATTTATAATTAATATATTAATTATATAATATAATGTGTAAATAATTAAATAAATTTGAACATTTAATTAATATATTTTTATTTACAATTATAATAATTAAAATCATGATATTAACAGAATTTGATACGACCATAAGAATTTACATTCAAACCCATAGATTGGTCCAAAAAGCTACCACAAAAAACACTACAACAAAATTATTCTCAATTATAAATGTTAAAAGGTACATTAATTATTATTTGGTCTAAGTTTCACAATTATAAATAATGATAACTATTATAATAATATACAAGTAACGGAATGTAGATATACCAACATTGTTATAAAATAGGTCACTTAAGATTGGTATAGATCAAACATCGCTAGATAAAACTGGAAAATGGTGGGTCACATTATTATAATTAATAGTTAGGAGCTTATAATATGGAATTTTACATAACTCTAGCACATTTTCTTAAGATAATTATACAGTCTTTAGACTTACTTATAAGGGGTAAATACATGATTTTAATAATATATTAAAACAAATTCACATAACTCGTGCTTTCTCTTTATAATATGAGATAATTTTTTAGAGTTCTATTTATCATGATTCATGATACGCCTGACGACGATGATGATTAACAATAATCAGCTGTGAATTTTTTTTTAACTCAGTAGAGCGCATCCGCACGGCGGTGTTGCCCACACTTACAAACATTATCATGATACACCTGATAATAATGATGATGACGATCAACAAATATCAGCTGTTCAAGAACTCTAAATAATAATCTAAGCTATTAAAACTAACAGACTAAACAGCTGATACTTGTTGATCATCATCATCATCATCAGGTGTATCATGATAATAATCATATGGGCGGGTAACACCTTCGTGCGAATGCGCTCGACTGAGTCGCTCCAGTCGCGCGACCTGCGCAGCTAGCGTATATGGAGCTTGTGGCATGCGCGGTGGCGCCACAGGGCGATTGCAGTTGGCTGCGGTGCAAGAACCGTGCCCGCTATCGCTAGACGTGGCTGAACCAGTCTTTCTAAGTGGCAAGTTATTCAATGAGGTTACACTACTGCTTTCAGCTGACAAATCCACTGGCAGTGGAGTTGGCGTATCCGAATGAGATCTCTCATGTGCAGTCCGAGGACAACAGATGCCTTGGCCCGGGCCGTCACGTCGATGTGAACAGGGTGATGGTCCAGGTGGCGGAGGTCGAGGTTGATGCGGTCTCGTTTTAGCTGGCTCAGATAGAGCCAACAGTTTTCTTACTGCCTGTGGGGATGCAGTGCCAAATTTATTTCCTGCAAAACTCTTTTTACTCTCACTGGCTGATGAAGCACTGCTTGTCGTGGAAAGAGATGGTGACGGGTGTCGACGGCGGGGTATAGCAGGGGCCGGTCCAGCCCCTTCACACTCAAGAGATAAAGAATGCAGGCGTTCTTCATCAGTTTCCACATGCATTCTATTTAAGTAGGCTTTTACCCGTCGAACCATTTGTGCTTCTTCGAACATTTTTTTGGGGTTAGGTACATTTGACGACTTTTTCCTTCTTTTTACAGTTACTTGGCCTTGTTGCACACCTGTTGTCAGCTGATTCAAAGCAACCATAGCATTTGAGGGTGGCTGTTTCCCTAACTCTAGTAGTGTTAAGAGATCATAAGGAGCACTACACATATTTGTTAGTGTTCTCACCTCTTTTGCAATCATTCTTAATTTTTCGAAATTAACCATTCCTTCAACCTTAGTGTCATTACCCAAATGAATGAATGTAAGATCTTTTTTTACCACAGGGTAAAAAGGGATAACTGGAGACCTCCCTTGTTCAGTAGTGACAAGTTGTCTATATTTTGACATATTTCTTGAAGGATCCATTAGTGTTTGTAAATCAGTGAACAGTTTTAAATATTTTGTTGGTAATTTTTCCCAAGTCATTCTCAATCTTGATACTGCACCATGTCCCAATCCCGAAATTATTGCAAACATAGAGTTGAAATTTTTGCATTCTTTGCAATGTCTTGCTACTTTAATAAACTGCTTTATAATTTTAGAGCGACGCACAGGATTTTGTTCATTCACAACTTCTGTGACAACCCAAAACATTTCTTTGTTAACAAGTTCTGCAAATTGTGACAGCATTGGTATACCATACCTGCTTTTCAATTCGAATAAGTCATCAACATATTCAGTACTTTCTATCTGACGGAAAATACAAAAATCTTGTAAAGTAAGTTGCACTGCAACCTCAACTGCATTTAGCTGTAAGAAATGAACAACACTCTCTCTAAGAAGTTCAGGAGCCATCTCATCAGGTACTAAAGTTTCAGTGATACCATTAGTCTTTAAGTAATATCGAGAGCTGAGACCAATACGCTCAGCTAGATTCTGCAACTGGTCTGGTAAGCGATGCTGTTTAATAATACCACCCTGAGCAACAGACACCTCACAAAGTGAAAAGTTTGAACTAGGATCAGTAATACCAAATTCCTGTAAAGTAAGCATTACTACTTCTCTGGCTGTTGTTTCTTTATGTACTAGTAGATATTTGCAGGTCTGGTCTGATTTATATACTTTGAGTACATGTTCTGGATAATCAGATGATTGATAGTCATCGTAACAAATTGATATCAAATCTGGATTACTATGTGAATTATAAAATGAAGTACTAGCATTGGCTTTAATTAAATATTCCGAGTTTGAAAGAATACTATCATCTGTTGGTAAACCATCAGTTATAGTATTTTTAGGAAGTAGATTCATTTTTATTAAACCTTTTATTAGTTTCCTCTTAGGTCCCAGTGTCATGAAACCTTTCTGAGGTTCCTTTTTGATCAGTTGAGGTTTTTTGGTGGGAGATGGAAAGGCTGGCGTTAACGTTATGGGATCATCACTAAGTTTCAATTCTGCTGTGGATAGTCTAGCTCTAGGATCTGCTTGCCAATTAATACTTCTCTGTCTTGGAGAATTCTCTGGCATCAACAACATTTGCTTAAAAGTTAATAAATTACTTTTTACTGTAATGCTTAAGTGTGTTGATCCTGTAATTATTTCCATTGCTTTTGCATGACTTACATGTTGGAAAGATTGGCCATTAACTTCTAAAACTTGATCTCCTCTTTTCAGTCCAACATCCTCTGCCTTAGAATGTTTCTCAACTTTAAATATAAATATTCCATACCCTCTCTCATACCCGCCTAAAATTGAAAAGTTCAAAGCTTCATCTCTGGTGGGGCGAGATAATGTCACACTTCTCGTTCGAGCTTTGGCTGAACAAGCTATGTTTAGCAGCCTCAATTGACTTTCCATCTTCTCACAATCTAAAGCTAATTCAAAATTTTCAAGAAACTCCATCATATTTGTATCAGTTTCAAAGTCAGTAAAATGGTTGTTCACCCATAATAATACTACTCTGGTGACTTTATCACGAACTGATGGTTCAGAGAACCAGGCAAGTAGTTGTTTTGCAACAACCAAAGGACTTTCAATGAATGTTCTATGAGTTAATAGAAAATCTTCAACATATGTGGAATCACGGGAGTTATCTTCGACAAGTTGTAACATAAGTTGCTCAGGAGTGCCTCTGATGACAACATGCCCTTGCTGACGCCCTGAGTCACCGGCAGCTCCTCTGTATTCAGTAACTAGCACAACAACACCATTTTCATTTTCATGCCTTCTAATGTTTTCTTCACCTTGGTGCAGTATTCGGTAATAGTCAGTTTGTGTAATACATACAAACTGACAGTCATCACATTTCGTTGTCATTACACCTCGGTGGTATAATTTCTCAAGAGTAGCTTCAGCCATACCAAAACTGTCACCAACATTCAAGTGTTCCACCTCACCATTTTGATGTTCAATGTTAACATGGCCATTAATAAGAACTGACCATGAGTCATGTTCTTCTCCATCATTCATAACCACAGTTCCAGCTTTTTCCACCACTGCAAAGACCATTACAGCACACAATGCTCGACGAACTGTTAAGGTCATATTGGTGAATGCTTTTAAATGCTGTGTAAATTCCAACAGTATTTCTATATCATCATCAGTTCTTTCACTTGGATCCTTTTCAAGACATTCACGAACTGCATCACGAACAGTGAGGCTGTCCATACTTTCCTCTAAGTCTTCTTCCTCATCTGAGTCAACAATGGACTCAAGGAGTCCAGATAAGTCAACCTCCATGTCCATGTCCAGAGAGCTATGCACCGATGTCATTGTGTCACTACCACTGTATGCAGAACTCGTGTCACTAGCGTTGGAGCACTTTAGTGTGTGAGGGTACAGTTCTGGACTGTGACGGCCTCCACGCCCACCTCTCAACATGGTGAAGTTTCTAACCCGTCGACTGGTGCCCAGCTTCTGAAATTTGATGAACAAAATATTTGACACGAAAATCAATATCTTCATTTTATCACATAAAACTTGTTATTATTTAACATATAATCCAGAATTCTTTTCAAGTTTAACCATCACCTTAAAACAAAATTTGAACTAAAAGATTCATGGTTACAGACTTCTTCAACTCTAAAATCGACAACCCGTAAGAAATGCGGGAGACTTTCTTTCTGTATCTCTATTTGAAATCAAGAGTGAGACGTAAGGCTAACTAAATAAATACTCCATGGTTTATTATTAAAGTTGGGTGTAAATCATAGGCCTACATAGGTACGTGTTAAACCAATGCATAAATACAAAAGTTTCAAACCTTCACAATTTCTATTTATTTTGCATTCATGGCGGAACTGTCAGCGCTTCCATGTTGCTTTCTAAATTAATTACCCTTCTCCATAAACTCACAGGAATTTCACAATTACTCGCACTTCACAATCCACGCTGCTTCAAATTATTCACTACACATAAACCAATATATTCAATTGAACCCGAATACAGATACGGTAGATAATAATTGCAGAAAATCTTTAGTTAGAAAGCTACTTTCCTCAAGCTGAATAATATGACCATAGAGAATATAGATAAAGATCGTTGTCAATCATAGTCTCTTCTCTTGGGCTAATTTTTGAATGGTAACATAATTTCCCGTTTTTTCTAATTTTTACACAGATCATAGTACTTAATAAAAATAGACCACGGAAGAATATAGTTATTCTGCGTCTTCCTTCAGTTCTTGGAAACTTTCACGGGCTCATTACTTTAACTAAAATATAAAGTTTCAATTTCTATTCTGTTCTGTATTTAATATTTAAATAAGTACAATGAATGTTCACCCTGATTCTAAAAACAAAAATAATTTATACAAATATCTGAAAAATACAATATATATCAGTTATTTGGTGGCTATACATACATGAATTATTAATAAGATTGGTCAATTTTATTTACCTTTCTTCTCCTATATAATATCTGATATTATCTGTACCTATAACCTCCGTAGCTGCGTTTCACAAACGGAACACGTATAAATGTTTTAGTACAAATTATATTCTTCTATAGTTTTGACCTTTTACTGTTCCGTATATAAAAATTAAAATAATTATTTTCTATTTCGTGATTATTTAATTGACTATTGAATGAAATTACGTTATAAAAGTATGAAAAGTACTGATATTGACCAGTTTAACATTTCTATCTCCATCTATTTTCAGATGTAGGTACTTTTGTATGAGTGTAGCGTTTTCGCAGTAAACCAGTGATGTTAATCTTTTAGTTACAAATTTTGTAAATTGATCACTTCACGTAGTGATAAAAGTCGCATATACTTTTGATTGGTCTTGTGAAAGTGCAACTACCCAAAATAATCTTGTGTATAGCGTTAAAATGCGTCCAGTTTTAGAGTCGAAACGGATGGTGAGCGATGGCGAGAATACGGTGATAGATTTTTGGTGTTAAATTTTGCTCCGTGTCATCACCGCTTTAGTTTCCGATTACGTCTAGGACAGACGATAACCGTTTTAATTCACTGTTTTACGTGTTAAAAAACGATAATCATTAAAAATCTGTCGCGATTATTGTTAGAAAATAAATTGTCATTGACTGACCGGCTGATATTACACGAGGCTTGTATGTATATGCGACTTCTGCCTTCTGCTATTCGTGACACGCCTCAGAAAATAAATCTAAATTTGTGAATCGAATTATTCTTTTCTGTATTTGTGTCATTTTAGTGATAGAGACGGTTTTAAATTACGTAACTGTTGTGGAATCTTGAAGTGTATAAAGAATGGCCTGAGTGTGACCACTCCATTACCGTCATGTGTGACGAAGGAATGTTTGTTTAGGCTCTAATATTGTGCATCTTACGGATAGTGCGCGTTCAACTCGTGGACTGGGCCAGATCATGACTCTGCTTGAATCAAAACAGTTTTCGCATTGATCGCCGTCTACCTATCGTCATTTGGGACACTTTTATTTTACCAAAATGTCTTCGGGAACTTTTGTGGACAGAATTGACCCCTTCGCGAAGCGGTCGCTGAAGAAAAAGACCAAGAAGTCTCAGGGTTCTTCCCGATACCGCAATACGCAAGATGTTGAACTGCAGGCACTGCCCTTGCTTAAAGGTGGGTCCCCATAATTTTATTAAAAAATACACATACAACACGTCTTTTGAATTCTTTGCAGCATTAAGCACATTAAATACTTAACTACTACAATTGTATTGTTATCAGTAATCATTTCATTACATTTTTGTAGTTTATTGAACCTTTACCTTGATTTGTAATTCTATTGTGTAAATAGGTTAGGATTTACAAATTGTTTATGTTTTATCAAAAACATCCAGGGATTTTATAATACCAATGTTGTACCAAACCATTCACAGTAACTAAAACTAACAATTATTACAAAGAACTGAATGTTACATATGTATTAATATCAGATAAAAAAGTTGCTACAGTGGCTGTACAAGGTATTATCAATTTATTGACTTTGTTTACCTGACTTAGCTCTACTAGATTGGAAGGCACAATGGTAAACATGCTACAGTTAATGAAATGAAATCATGTGTGTGTGAATGTGCTACAGATTAAATGATATCAAGTGATGGATAATAATAATACTTGAGAAAGTGGAGTCAAGGTCTGATGGCCTTGATTCCACTTTCTTTCATTCATTATTGATTCCATCATCATCATCAATAATGAATTCATTATCATCAATAGTGAATTAATTTTCACAAATAATGCAAGAAAGTAGGATGACCATAAGGCCTGGATACCATTTACTTTAATTATTGAATTTTGTAATAGAAATATTGTATTCAACAATCAAGAATTCATTCTTGTTAGAATTGTTGTAATATTATTAAATGTAATGATAATATAATACTCAGTTAATATTGTATAACAATTCCATTTTAAGTAAAATACTAATATGTCACCTAATTATTTACGCAATCATTTTACTGTTCTGTAATTCATTCATCTATATTCTTGCCAGCATGTCAGATACCTATTTATATAAATAGGTATTTATTTAAAAGCTGAAAACAAAAAGCAGTGGAAACTGGTTCATTAGAAATTTGTAGGTTGGAGGATGAACCATAACAGTTAATAACACACATTTCGCTTATAGATAATGTTGATCAAAATGTTCCAAAAACAGATAGCTTGTTTAATGAACTTGTTACTGTGACTACTTGTTTAAAGGAATTAACTGTCATGAACATTACATAAATGTGAGAACCTATATTCTTTGACATTGGCTCCTGTATTCTTATTAACTAATTGTTTATTCAATAAGTCAATATTGTAATATACACATTTTTATCTATTGATCAATGAAGAAGTTAATGGTTAATATAAAAGAATTTTACTCTAAATATAATTACTTTATCTTAATGAAATTACCATATTAGTTCTATGATTTTCTAAAAGTTCAGTCTCTGTAAGTAAAGATTTTTATTTCCAGATGTTCCGAGTAGTGAGCAGGAGGAGTTATTTATTCGCAAGCTGCGACAGTGCTGTGTAGCTTTTGACTTTATGGATCCTGTTGCTGACTTGAAGGGAAAGGAGATAAAGCGTGCCACTCTTAATGAACTTGTTGAGTACATCACTGGAGGCCGTGGAGTGCTCACTGAACCTGTGTATCCAGAGATTATTAAAATGGTATGGATCCTTTCTTATACAATGTACACTAATACTATAAAGATAAAAGAATTCTATTTTTGTATGTAACAAATAAACTTAAAAACTACTTGACCTTTTTAAAAATTCTCTTACCATTAGAAAGTCGTAGTTGTAATCGCTGAGTAATATAGATTATTTTGATTACTAGAAAAAATTAGATATCATCCTTAGAAATCCCTACTAAAACCAACACAAGGTGTAAAAAAAATTGTCATCAAATTTCTCACATCGCATGCGCTGTAAAAAGTATTGGTGATAGAATTAAAAATGTTCTATGATATTATAGAACATATCAATTTCCAACTATTGTGGTTATGTCAGTATAAAGACTTTTTACAGTTTTAAAGCTGATAGAAATGATGATCAAAATCAGACCATATTATCCATATCTTTATTAATTCTTATCCAAATAAATTATTATATATATATATATATATATATATATATTATATTCAATATTTTAAATACTTGTTGATTACTTTTTGAATTATTGAAATTAGACATTCCATTCAAAAGATATTACGAAATTAAAAATACGAAATAACTAAAAAGAAAAACCGACGCGCGGGTGTAGGTCCACCTAGCGAAGCGAGCAACGCGGCTGGAGAGGTGGCACCGAAGTGCGGGACAGGGGTGTGCGTACCTTTTTTTTTTTTTCGTGCGGAAATCCCTTCGGATACCCCCCCGCCAGCCAGCGGGGGCGGTTATGTCCGGCTTGAACCGACTAAAACCGCACACCGTCTCGGGTCTACAGACGCCGGGGTGTAAGGTTGCCCATAGAGCATATCCCTCGCACCCCGAAGAGGGTGTGCGTACCTCGAAATAGGCAGCTGCGTAAAAAAGTTAAACAAACAACTTAAAATAGATACATAAAACAAAAAAAAGTAAATAGAATAAGGTTTATTTGAAATTTCAACCTATGTGGGGATGAAATAGGGGGCTGATAGTTCGTTGGTCGGGATAACCGCCATCTAAGCGGGCGGAGCCGCGAGCGAGCGCGAACAGCTAGTATAAAATAAAAAATAAATGCTATCAGATTATTAAGCGGCCATTACAATAGTTACTTTATACATTGATAAATATCTTATTTGTTATGTTATTAATTAATTGTAAGTATTTGTGAACATACAAGGAAATAATTTATAAATACAGTTTTATTATAAATGAAACCAGAGTTAATCCTGGTGGTATCACAGCTTACTTATTACATCACTGATATGAAGGCTGTCGCCGATGCGATAGTTCCTCCCTTCGTGGCATAATATTCATTTCCGCAACACGCAGCTCTTGCTTATATCGCCTTGGTACTGGCCCGCTTCACAGCCATATAAAAGGACGGAGAGAAGAGGATTTATAAATACAGTTAATATTTCACATTTAATCAAAACAATATTGTTGGATTGTAGGTCATTCAGAAGTGGTTAAAGGTTTTTAGTGTTTACACTTGTAATAAGCAATATACAGTCAATGTGTGTTGAATTTTCCTTCTAGCTATTGTTTTGATAATATAAAGGTTAAACTTCATTATTGGGCCTGTTATTGAAATATTTTTTCTAAGAACATTCTAAATGAGAATCAGAATGTTGTTCCACTATTAACTATATTGATTAGTTTGGAATAGAAAATTAGCTTTTGTATATTTATTTTTTATAAGTTTGTGAAGGAGAGAAGGAAAAGGCAGGATGTTTGTCTTTGGCTACCCCACTGACTGGCAGAAAGTATATGTTGAATATATGTATGCATGTAATTTTTTTTTATGAGATGATTAGGAGGTGACTCATCTCTGGTTTACTAGCAAACATTTAGTAATCTGATTGCAGTGCCCCCTACCAGGCTCAAACAATAAGTGAGGCTTTTTTGTGTTCTATTTTAGTCAGTTTACTTTCAAAGAACTACAGGCACAAAAAGTATCTGTGGAATACCCAGGTGATCTACTAGATATTCCACGAGTACGTACCCCAACTTTCGCCACCTCACCATGAAGGCCGACGTGCCTGAGTTAACTCACTAAAGCCACATAATTCACCCACTAAAACAATTAGGTCAACCTTAAATAAAACCATTGTGTCCTCCATTATTATTATTATTTCCAACGGGTACAGCTGCGACCAGGCGGATGATCTAACCTTCATTTTTGGAGAGGGAAATTCCACCGTTACTGCCAAGCTGATAACACAACAACTTTTGGGCAAAGAGTCACTCTTCGTCCTTATCTTCGCCGTTAATCGGGTGACAAAGTGCTTTTGCTGCCGGAATTCACATTTTGTAATTAGGTTCTTTCTTAGTCCTGCACAATTATTGAATTGCATTGTATATTTAAAAGATTAAATAATTAAATTAACACATTAAGTAATGTTATGTTAAAAATGTGATTTAGAAAGAAAAAATATATTTATAATGTAAAATTTAATAAATATTTAATAATAATAATAATTCTATTATTAGTAAAAATAACCTACGCGTTCTTTAGGCGGACGTGGAATACATTCAAGGACGCCGTCAAACTTAAGCCAAACATTTTAGAATTGATAGTGTGTAGAGCGGTGGCCTTTGCTTTTTGGATTCACCCAAGCTTACCATCAGGCGGGGTGTGGGTGGGATGACGGACTAAAAATAGCTTAATTAATCAGTTACTTTTCTATTGGCATTTGTTTTGTCGACCTGCACATAGAGCATCATCAACATCCGAGCGCCAATCCCATTTGCATCCAAAGCATACACTTTGAAGTCCGCGGGCCCCCTATTTGAATTTAACAGAATCAAGTGACGTCTGACCCCCGAGCCCGGGAGGAAAGCCCGCACCAGAGCTCTTTCAGTCAATCCGCAGGCTTACCGACTTACCGGTGAGGTTGGCTTGAGCTCCGAAGATCTTGGTGGACGCCATATACCCTGTGGTAAATACTTTTACTACAGGTATTACAATTGGAAATAAATACTTTCTTATGTTGCTATTGTAAGTTGTTAATTTTCTGCTGACTGCTTCGAGAATTATGGCACATAAGCAAAAAAAGAAGATATTAAAAGTATTCGCGATTCAGTCTTAAAGGCTCGCAGCAGGACTGCCATAATCATCGCGGCATCAGCCTTCTAAGTGTGGTTGGGAAGTTGTATGCCAAAATTTTATTGATAGGGTAGTACGCATGACTGATGATAAGATTTGAGACGTGTAAGCGGGATTTCGAAAGGGAATGGGATGTACGGATCAAGACTTTTCCTTGCGCTGCGCTGTGAAGAAATACCTGGCCAAATACCAGAAAGTATTTTGCGCATTCGTAGACTTGGAAAAGGCGTATGACAAGGTGAACAGGAATGAGTTGTGGAAGGTACTAACCATGTACGGCAACTTATACGGACTCTGAAGTCATTGTACAAGGGCTCCAATTTTCCACTAGGTCTGGACTGTACCGATATATAAATCAATGTGTATAAGTCGCGGATAAATACATTATGCCATTTAATAGAAGAATGATATATTGCACATAACCTAACCTTGAAAATAATATTGCAGAATGCTGACAACATAATCAATTATACTTTACAGGTGCTTAAACATTAGGAAATAGTCTTGGGAAAACTGCTACCTTTTTTTTTTTTTTTTTTTTTTTTTATCGTGCGGAAATCCCTTCGGATACCCCCCCGCGTGCCAGCGGGGGCGGTTATGTCGGGCTTGAACCGACTAAAACCGCACGCCGTCTCGGGTCTACAGACGCCGGGGTGTAAGGTTGCCCATAGAGCATATCCCTCGCACCCCGACTGACCCTGGGCCATCTCCGGTTTCGAGATGGCCCCCTCGGGTTTGGGAACCACGGTGTCCCCGTCTTGCCCCGGTTTGGGGGAGGGGCGCTAGTCGCCCCACCGTCCCGGCCTGCTTCTGCTGGGGTGACAGGTGGCCTCACCCGCCACCCCCAGGCCTGTGCTCATGGAGGACGGAGGTCGTTAAGCGACCTCCGGCGCCTGAGTTGCCTGCGACGCGCGGCGAGCAAGTTGCGGGCTCGGCGGACCGGGAGAGTTATAAGTCTCTCCCGGGCGCGCTCCGCCACCTCCTTCGCGAGCATTACATGCTCGCAGAAGGAGGCGGCGGCGGCCCACGCGCTCGCGCTCCGCACCATTGCCGCAATCATGCTGCCGAGCGAGAGGATCGTATTCTTAGTTTGTCGACCCCTTTTTTTACGTTCGGAAATCCCTTCGGATACCCAGATGGATCGACTGAAACCGCGACCCCTGAATTATCAGTATCTTTGATAGTATTAAGCCTTTATAGTGATTAATATGATTTTGTTTTGACACTAGCTGATGGCCGCGGCGATGCTCGCGGCTACGCCCGCACGGAGGTCGGTTATCGTTTTTAGGGATTTTCTTTAGAAACCTATAAGATTAAGACTTTAACTAGAAGTGGAGGGGGGAAAAACCAAAATTTTTCGGGGAAAAAATCATAACTTCTAACCGGTGAACATTATTGGTGTCGGAAACATTTTTAATCGATAAGTAGGCCATTTTTAAGTCTAAAATAAATGTCTGATATGTTTTTCGCTAAAAGTTACCGTTTTCGAGAAAAAAAATGTAAACATGTTAAAAAATAATATTACTTGCTTCACGAAATCTACCTGTGCGTTCCCCCTGCAGGAACGGTTTTTGTTGCTTGGTATCATTGCGGGACAGTTGCGAAGACACCACACGCTACTGAAGTGATCAGCGCCATTCCAGCCACGCCTCGAACTAGCGAAGGTTTTGTCTATTTTCAAAGCAACCAGGGGTAAGAAAGGTCCGGAGCAGGACTAGCACTCCCGCCTCTCTTGACCCGTCCGGTAGAAGCTTGTAAACCATCGCCTGCCTCCAAAAGCGTGGACCTATAGCGCCGGTTAAAAGTAGGTCTAAGACATAAAAGTTTGCTTGTGAGGCGGTATTAAGTTATATATACAAGGGAGAGGCTAAGATCTGTCTGACCTCCTATCACATACACCGGAGCCATAAGTTCACGACATGATTGGTGTAATGTTTTCCGTGAGCTTATAATGGTTAACATAGGCCATTGCTTTGGCAGTTTACCTAGAAATTTCTGATAAATGACTTGCAAATAAACTTTTTTGGTCTCTCCGTTAGGAGAACCATACGGGCAGACAACAGGCTATAGAAGGTAAACAGACAGGTGTGTGACATGTGTTTTAAAATGAAACGATAGATTCCATTAAAATTATTGTTGCGTACTAAATTTTATCATAATAAAAATAGCTGGTTCCATTACTTGAACTTGTTAATGCGATTGCTCTTAAATATTCTTACACCATTAAATATGTGTGTACGTTTTTGTAGATATCGGCCAACTTATTCCGCACTCTACCGCCAAGTGAAAATCCTGACTTTGATCCCGAAGAAGATGACCCGACCCTGGAGGCCTCGTGGCCACATCTTCAACTAGTCTACGAATTCTTCCTGCGTTTCCTGGAATCAACTGACTTTCAGCCCACCATTGGCAAGAAGGTCATTGATCAAAAATTCGTACTGCAGGTAAATATCTTTCATTTTTGTTTTGCTTTATTTTCGAGTAACGTATCACAAAATCTGAGTATAACCAATTTCTGCGCGTATTTAGTATACACTATATTGAAATTCATTATATTTTTATCTACTATCATTAGAATTAGAGGCACTCTTGCAAGCGCCATGATCATTTGCGCAACAGTGCCGAAATATCGGATAGTCAAAACAACACACATGGTGAATATCCTGTTCACTCTAATATTAATTTGTGTACAAAGGCCAAAGTTCCATACGGTCTTTGCCATTAGTTAATGTTTTTTTTTAAATCTCTTATTATCTATACTTCTATGCCGTCATTATCTCATTCTTTGGTCCTTCTTTCCTAAATGGTTCTATCATGCATATTAAGAAATAGAATAAGCAAGTTCTAAGTCTTTCATCACTAGATATTGCCCGCGACTTCGACCGCTTGGAATCATGTTACCGTTCCCGCTTCTAATGTGAACCTATTCCAGGGATAAAAAGTAGCTCATGCGTTATTCCAGATTATTTTAATGTGGCGAAGACTGAGAACTTGGCGTTGAACTCAACGGATCCCACACCCGTCCGCATAGGTGATAACTAAGTCGAGCTTACGGACCAAATTAAGTACTTGGGATTTGTATTTCACGCGACTGGTGACATCGATTGCGACTTCAAAGGACGCATTGCAAAATGCCGGTTAGGTTGAAGGGGCAGGTCTATAAAACCATCATTAGGCCCGTCATTTTACACGGTTGTGAAGCGTCATTGCTAGAGCGACATACGACACATAAGCTGGAGCTGCGTGTCAAGATGAAAATGCTGCGATGGATGTGCAGAGTCACGCCTAAAGATCGCGTGAGGAACTCCCGCATTCGCGGCAGCCTCCATGGTATGGTATGGTATGGTTTCGCGAGCTGGTATCCGCAACTCCACGACAAGGCGCAGTTTTTGCGTGAGGGTGGGCATTTCACTCGATCCACCCCAACTCACTGAAAAACGATCTCCCGGAGCGTACCTGTATTTCCGAAGTACTTAACCCTGTATGTGGCGGTTGCAGGGCAGTGTAGGAGCACGTGTGCCGCTGTTTCTTCCTCTCTCATGCAGGCTCTGCAGAGAGGGCTGTCGGTGATTCCTAAAATAAAAAGGTGTTTATTGAAGGAGCCGTGCCCCGTGATGGCAGCTGTGGCCGTGCGCAGTTGCCGTTTGGTCAGTTGTCGAAGACGCCGGTCAGTCTATTTTCAAGCACGGGGAGTGCTTCCCTCGCCTGTCTGTAAACTTCCAGATTTATCCCATAGCTGTTGTGTTGATCTCTTGTTCGTTTGTTTACTATGGTTCGTAGGTATGCAAAGGGGATCGGTATTATGGGCTCAGGTCCCATTACCACCATGTCAGATCCTCTCCTGGCAAGCTCATCTGCTGCATCATTGCCGCGCGAGCCGCTGTGGCCCTTAATCCATTGCAAGGTTATGTTGTTGAAATGGCCTATTTGGTTCAGTTTACGATGGCACTCCAATATTAGTCCCGAGTTTATAGTGTGGCTGTTTAAAGCTTGCAGCACGGCCATGCTGTCGGAGAGTATGCGTATTGAGTGGCCTTCCACTCTCCTGGCCATTACCGCTGAAGCTGCGAGGGTAATCCCCATGCATTCAGCTTGAAATACTGTGTTATGGGTCCCCATCGGTGTTGAAATGGATACATTAAGGTCCTCCGAGAAAACGCCGGCCCCGGTGCCTGTACCCGTTTTTGGTCCATCTGTGAAGATGCGTACTTCCGTTGGGCATAAAGCCTCACAGCGGTGGTCCTCATGAAGTTGGATCTTGTATTTTTTGTCGAATACGTGTTGTTTGGGTACACGATCATTCATTGCTCCTATCATGGGTATCTCCTTTATGAGATCTGTGAGCAGTGAGGTGTGTCGTGTGTTACTCTCGCTCCATAGGTTGAGTGCCCTTAGGCGTATAGCCGCAGCTGTTACTTCTTGGCGGATGAACAGATCCAAGGGTGGGAGTCCGAGCATGGCTTCCATTGCCGCGGTGGGGGTAGATAGTCTTTGGGTCCGTTGTAGTTTAGCCGCTATTGTGCTGTTTTCGGTCCTTCGCCACCAGACGATAGCGCCATACGCTATCATGGGGCGGATTACTGTTTCGTAAAGCCACAGGATGATTTTCGGTGATAGCCCCCATTTTTTCCCAATCATTCTTCTGCACTGCCAGAAGGTAATCCCGGCCTTTTGTAATTTATTGTCTAGGTGGCTACTCCATTTTAACTTGCTGTCAAGAATAACGCCAAGGTATTTGACCTCTTTCGACAGTTGGAGTTCCGTGTCAAAGAGTTTGGGTAATCGGTATTTGCCTAATACCCTTTTGTTCGTAAACATGACTAACTCGGTTTTGTTCGGATTCACAGATAGTTCGAATTCCCCGCACCATTTTTCTACGATGCGTAAGGCTTGTTACGGTCTGTAACCTAACCCGGTTACAGACCGTTCCCGCTACCTTCCCTGAGATAAGGATTGTTAGGTCGTCTGCGTAGCCTATTGTGTAGTCGCGGTTTTTGTTCAGCCTTGTGATTAGGTCGTCTATCACTAAATTCCACAGAAGGGGAGAGATAACTCCACCCTGCGGGCAGCCTTTGGCTATCAGAGCTGTCTGATCTTCTTCCCCAAGGCGAACTACTCTTTTGCTGAGCATGTTTGTTATCCAGTCCGATAGTACCGATTCCGCTCCATGTTTTGTCAGGGCGGCCTTAATACTGGTGAAGCTGGTTTTGTCGAAAGCTCCTTCGATGTCAATGAACGTTCCTAGGCAGAAGCCTTTTTGTTCGATCGCTTCCTCTATCCGGCTGACTACCAGATGGAGGGCTGATTCCGTAGACTTACCGGAGCTGTATGCGTGCTGGTTTGCATGTAGGGGTAGCTGTTTTAGTGCACCATCTCTCAGCTCCCTCTCACATAGGCGTTCCATGGTCTTTAGCATGAAGGAGGTCAGACTGATTGGTCGATGTGCTTTGGGATTCGTGTAATCACCCTTTCCTGGCTTCGGGATGAAAATGACTCCTACTTCCCGCCATCCTTTCGGAACGTATCTGTGTGCCAGACAGGCTTTAAAAATACGTTCCAGTCTGCTTGCGACTAGTTTTTCGCCCCACTGTAGCATTGCAGCGATGATTCGGTCGGGGCCAGGGCAGCCTCCATGACCGTGACATTGCAGATAAATATAGGATAACACAAGATGCTTACTTTGTGTCTAGACAGCGCTGTGTAGAATGTCCTAGAATACTTACTTAATTATATAACACCTGAACCATAAAACTTTTAATTCATAGCCAACGGTCATTTACGACACGACAATAACAGAAAAATGGCTACACTACTTGTATAGAGACTAGAATTTTGATAACTAGGACAGTACACGACAATAATAGAAATAGCTGGACTGTTTTAAACGTTCAATTTATATCGTCTTGTTTCTTGTGCTGGTGTGATACTTCGTTGTATACCAAAGAGGCAATTGATATAGGTGGGTTAGAAGCTTTAGGACTACTTCTCGATAAGACTACATAGTAAATATGACTAGTTCGCTATAGGACTAAGTGCTTATTGTATTTCTAATAATGTAGAATTTTAATTACTTAAAAGTAAGAAAAACTTATTGCAGTTACTCTGGTATTTTTTACCATTTAAATTTTCACTTGTTGAATGGTCTTACAAAGACCGTTCCCGGGTCTCTGGTTCACCTCATTAGGACGCGATAAGTGTTTATGTCGAGTTAAAACTATACGTTGTCTCCGACATCAGATGTGCACCATGAGGCGGTTCTCTAGTCCATATTCATAGTCTGCTACTCCTGGTTGAATTAACATATTGGTTTGTTTAGTTTAAGCAAGGAAAATAACCGATCTCCATGCCTAACATATTTTAAACTTGGTAATTAAAACCACAAACAAAAGTAAATAAATAAAAAATTAAGTGGATAAATAATATATACATATATATAAATAAATAAATATTTTAACCTTCAACATTCATGGAAGAAGAAAATGATTGCACATTACTGATATCCGACATCGTCGGCAAAGTGGTTGTCTGAAAGTCCTCATGACTTTTTAGCAATTATTTCCTGTACAAGACGAGTCCTGCACTAGGGTATTTACCCTGTATCACAGAATTTCTCAACTCAATTTACGTACAAAAGCAATAAATTGCCAGTGACCACACAAATATGAATACACTGGTACTGGTGGTAGGTGACCACGTAAACCACTATTTTACTACTGACCTGCAATGCTGTCCAGCAAATGCTGTCTTGTAACGTAATTCCCAAAGAATAATAATTGCTGTCCACCAAGTACAGAGCAAATAAGTAGAGCAACACCATATATTCCTTCAAAGCATGTTTCTAATACTAAATGACATGCTACACTCATACTTATTACATAAAAAAATAAGTTTATTTAAGTAAACTGAATAAAAAGAAATTAGGTATGCAATGAATTGGAATACTAAAATGAACGAATTTCGAGTGAAGTTGATACATTTTTTCTTTAGACATCACGAGATGACATCCAACTTTTAAATAACACTGCAATATTCTACTAGCCTAATAAGAATTTCATAAATAGCGTTTGGAAAAGTAATTTTAAAATTTGTTTTCAAGCTTTTAGATTTGTTCGATTCTGAGGACCCTCGAGAGCGTGACTTTTTAAAAACGGTGCTTCATCGCATCTACGGCAAGTTCTTGGGACTACGAGCCTTTATACGAAAGCAGATTAATAACATATTTCTACGATTTGTTTATGAAACAGAACATTTTAACGGTGTGGGCGAACTGTTGGAAATATTGGGCAGGTCAGCTAGTACTTTTTATAACTCGATTATATATTTTGGTGAACATACGTATAATGTGTCCATAATTTGTGTCCAATTCATATTTCAGTATAATCAACGGGTTTGCACTTCCGCTGAAGAGTGAGCACAAACAATTCCTGGTGAAAGTGCTGCTACCACTGCATAAGGTGAAGTGTCTCTCGCTATACCACGCACAGCTCGCCTACTGCGTAGTTCAATTCCTTGAAAAGGATGCCACCCTCACGGAACATGTCGTCCGTGGACTACTCAAGTTTTGGCCCAAAACATGTTCACAAAAAGAGGTATGTACTTTCTATTTTCAATAAGGATTTATTTATTATCGATCTGACGCATAATGACCAATCATGGTTCTCTTCTTCTTCTTCTTATTTTATTTAAATGGCTCCTAGCATCGGTTATCTAGGCACCGATGATTCTGCCAACCTCAAGGTGGAGAGTAGATTTAATCGTTTATAGAGGTCTCTAGGTATTTATGTGCCAATGACCTAGTAATTTGGGCTTATCCTTGTCGGTCACTGAAAAGGGACAACACAAGTGTTAGTAAGGTTAGTAATAATAACATATAGCAATAAATATATACATCTACCTAAATTAGGGCTCAGAGTTAGATTGGTAATTCACAAGGCATGCCCACTCAAGGAGATAAAACCAGGCAAAGGGCAACCCTGGTGGACTAAAGCACTAGGCAAACAAAGGAAAAGAACACGGCGAGCTCTCAAACACGCTCTGAAGAAGGACGATGACGAGAGCTGGCGCGCGTACAGAGAGGAAAGAAATATTTACAAGAAAGAATGCAGAAAGGAGAACAGAACAAGTTGGAAGGCGTTCTGCACAGGAGTTGAAAAACAACCTGACGCGGCACGACTTGTGAAAACATTCTCCAAAGTGAACACATGTAAACTAGGAAGTATCAAGAAAGGGAAAGAGTTACTAACGGACCCCAAGAGGATACTTGAGGTCATGCTGGAAACACACTTCCCAGAATGCGAAGAATATGAGGACGATAACACGCCGATAGACTCAAACCCCATAGAGGACCCACAGTCGAAGGCCCTTATCACAGAAGAACATTTACAGTGGAGTATACGACCATTCCAGCCATACAAGGCGGCTGGACCGGACGAAATCTTCCCTAAAATGTTACAAGAAGCCAGCAAGTACATAAGCAAAGATATACTGGCTCTCTACAACAGTAGTATCAGAGCTGGATATATCCCAAGAAAATGGAAAGAGGAAAGAGCAGTGTTCATCCCGAAACCCGGGAAGACATCATATCAAGAGGCCAAATCTTTCAGGTGCATCAGCCTCTCCTCATTCCTTCTTAAGACATTAGAGAAAATCCTGGACAGACTAATAAGAGAACAAATAAACAAAAATGGATCTCCACTCCACCAAAATCAACATGCATATATGGAGGGCAAGTCCACCGAAACGGCCCTCCATAATCTGGTGACAAGAGTGCAGAGATCAATAGACAACACAGAATACGCACTGGGCTGCTTCTTTGATGTAGAGGGCGCTTTTGACAGAGCCACCCCCGATTCGATAGAGGCCGCATTAGATCGAGAAGGAATCGACAAAGACATATCAGAATGGGTGAAAGCTATGCTAAGACACCGACTGATAAAAGCGGAGATTGCAGGAACAACACACATGGTGATAGCGAGAAGAGGCTTCCCACAAGGAGGATGTCTATCGCCACTACTGTGGTGCCTGTTAATAGACGAACTAGTAAACAAGATTAACAGGATGCACATATACACACAAGTGTACTCTGACGATGGAGTGCTCCTGATCACAGGCAAAGTTCTCAGCGTCATGTGTGACATCATGAACAGAGGCATAAAAGAAACACTAGTATGGTGCAGGAGCAAAGGTCTAAACCTCAACCCTGATAAAACCAAGATAGTCTTGTTCACCAATAAAAGAAAAATAGGAAGAACTGCGCCAGTGCGCCTGGATAACCAAACCTTGGAAACTGTCAAGGAAGTAAAATATCTAGGGGTAACTCTGGATAGCAAGCTCACCTTCAAGACTCACATCAGCAACACATGCCTAAAAGCCAAAATGGCTATGATGCAGTGCAAAAGTGCAACAGGAAGACCGTGGGGGATGAAACCAGCGATAGTGCTTTGGATCTACAAAGCAATTATCCTGCCAAGAATCCTACATGGTGCCCTTGTATGGTGGCATAAAACTGCTATTGGGAGAAATAAAGCCGAACTAGACAAAGTACAAAGGTTAGCAGCTCTGATGACCACGGGCGCGATGAGGACAACTCCCACAGCCGCGCTCGAAATCATATTGGGGCTTAACCCCTTGGACTTAGAAATAAAAAGAAAAGCAACCGAACAATGGTTCAAACTTAGAAGCACTGGCCAATGGACCGGAACCATTATGGACAAAGGCCATGCCAGTATCAGCAAGAACTACGAAGAGAGGCTGTCGATGATCCTCTCTAACAATGACTTGATCAGGAACGAGAGAATCTTCGACAAGAAGTACAGAGTACACATAGGACCAAGAGACGACTGGAGGACAGATGCCGGTGGCACGGTCTGCTACACAGACGGCTCAAGAAAGGAAACAACAAAGCTATCAGGATCTGGAATACACATTAAGTGCGAAGACGGATCAGAGATAAATAGATCAATATCCTTAGGCAGATACGCAAGTGTCTTTCAAGCTGAAGTATACGCCATAAAGGAATGTGCTGAGCTGGTCGAACACCTGACCGACATCCACAGGGTGACCATCTACAGCGACAGCCAGGCGGCACTGAAGGCACTCAGCAAAGCGGAAACGACCTCAGCAATCGTAAAGGAATGTAAAGAGTCACTAGATAAACTGGCAAGAAAAATCGACTCAACAGTTGCCTGGGTGCCCGGACATGAGGGCAACATGGGCAACGAGACAGCTGACAAACTTGCCAGAGACGGTGCCGATAAAACCTTGGTGGGGCCGGAGCCCTGGATCCCAATATCGCACAAAATCACCAAGGGAGTAATTAGCTGCAGTATTATAGCAGAGACTAACCGACGATGGAGATCATCGACGGGCATGAGACAGTCGAAGATCTTTATCAAGGGCATTGATAAGAAAAAGACGAGCCAACTGACCAAACTCTCAAGAGGGAACATGAGGCTCGTCATCGAAGTAATAACAGGACACTGCAGACTGAACAGACACCTGACAGTGATCGGAGTGAAGGAAGACCCCAAGTGTCCGGAGTGCATGGAGACAGAAGAAACCAGCTTCCACCTGCTGGCCGAATGTCCCATGTACTCACTAATAAGATGGGAACTTCTGGGATCGAACACACTGGACATGGAGAAGTTGAAGGATCTGAGGGTGGAACAGATCGTAAGATTCTGCAAGGACACAAAAAGGTTTGTAGGGGCGCCGTGAATGCTGGAATAACCACGCTCTCCCCAACGAGAGGGCAGGGGAAATGGATGAAGTGGCCCACAAGCATCGTGGGGGATCGTCCGTCCGGCTTCCGGTGTCCCCAATTGCAATAATAATAAATAGATTGGTAATTTATTATGAGGTTGGATGATTACAAAGCATATGTTTTGTATTCAACCAACATTAACATAATTTAATTTATACAGTTTATAAAAGTATATAGTTGATATTATAGTTTTATATCGTTCAAAGATATAAATTTGTAGAGGATCTTAATAAAGGGGGAGGATACTAGGGTAAGTAAGTAGGCCAAATTTACAGGTCGATTAATCTGTTTTGGGAGGAGATCGTATAATGGTACCACTAATCTTGGACAAGAATAGAAAATATGCTCAAGACTGCCTTCATCCAAAACACACTCACACAGAGAGTGGTCCCGAACTCTAATTTTAGCCAAGAATACTGGTGTACAGACGAATCTTAATCGAAGGCGAATTATAATGGATGTAGTTAACTTATTAAAACGCTTATGCTTAAAGAACCATGGCTTGGAAGGGATAGATGGTTGTATGGACCCATAGAATTTGCGCTTGATTACTCTAGAGGATTGCCACAAGTCGTTCCAAGTTTTATCCAGGCCAGCGCCGGATAAAGTGCGTAGATCCCGGGCGAAAGCGTAGTTGTATGTAACGCATCCTGTACCAGCTGCCAATCTCGCGCACGAATCTGCAGTTTCATTACCTGAAATGCCAACGTGGCTGGGGATCCATGCTAAAGCTACATCAATACCAGACGTGTGACACTTGAAGAGTATGGCTTTTATCTGAAGAGTGAGTGGAAAATTATTCCTAGATTTAAAGGGATTTTTCAATAAGTCAGTAAGACAACTTAGAGAATCCGTCAATATGAGGGTTTAGTTAAGGTTATGTGATTGTACATAAGTGACGGCTTCTAGCAAAGCTATAGATTCTCCTGTAAAAATGGAGTTATAAGGAGGGCTCTTAAAACTCAAAATGACTCTAAATTTGGGAATCCATACAGCAGAACCGACTGGTGCATCTTGGGACAATTTGGAAGCATCGGCCAGTCATTACCTAAGATGTTTAAAAACCTTTGATTAGCTGATGAACATTTTTTGGGGATGCCAAAATCAAGAATGATTCTTGGTTGAAATGTTAAGGCTTGGTAGTCCAGATCAAAAAGGGGGTTTATAGGGAATTGATGGAAAGGGACTGAGAGGTTGATTATTTTTCTATAAGAGTTTATGAGGAGCGGAGGGGATTTATTCTTCCAGTAATCCGAAGACGAGACTAAGAAAGTAGTTGTTCTAGTATACGAAGTAGAGGATGAGAACTAATTTGGGTTGCATTAAAGAGGAACCTGTCGCATAAATATTGCCGGCGAAGATGAAGGGGAGGTTCCCTGCATTCAACTTGGAGGGCGTTGATAGGAGAGCACTTCATGGCGCCAGTTATAATACGAAGACACTTCGACTGAATCTTTTCTATTTTGTATAGTGGCAATATATTGCATGGCTCGAGTAGGAAAGTACCATAGTCAAAGTGACTACGTACAATAGCATTGTATATAAGTTTTTGGCAAAAAGGATGAGAACCCCACCTGACCCCAGACAGAGACCGCATGACATTCACACCCTTCTCACACTTTTCTACGACATAATTTAGGTGGGGAGCACCTGTCAATTTGGAATCTAGAATAAGGCCTAAAAATTTTACGGAATTTAAAATTGGGATTGATTCATTCCCAACAGAGATATTGATGTAAGGCGGGTTACGTTTGCGAGTGAAAACCACTGCACTACATTTAGGAACTGAGAGGGACAGATTATGTTCTGAGAGCCAATTGTTCAAATAATAAAGAGCAGTATTGAGATTATCGGCAGCGACTGAAAAAGAGGGGGAAGTAGAGAAAAGAGCAACATCATCAGCATATTGCAGAATTTTGCAAAAAGAGTTGACAGAAAGATTTAGATCGAGAGTGTAGATATTATAGAGGATTGGGCTAAGGACTGATCCTTGTGGAAGGCCTTTCCAAACAGTGTGGGAAGGAAGGGTGTTGCCCTGGTATCGAACAGATATTGTACGACACATGAGCAGGTTGCAAATGATATGAACCAACCTCACGGGGATACTCAGCTGAAGCATTTTCTGCCTGAGTAGCGGAAGATGGACATTGTCATAGGCAGCAGAAATATCTAAAAAAAAACCCCAATAGTATGCTCATTACGAGAAAACGCCAAACGTATTTCTGAGGTCAAGATACTCATACTGTCTAAAGTGCCCTTACCCTTTCTAAAACCGTATTGGCTAGAGGATAATAATTGTCTATTTTCTAAGATCCATTCAAGACGGTTTTTAATAAGACTTCCCATAATTCTGGCTAAGACAGAGGATAAAGCAATAGGGCGATATGAGGAAGAGATTTTTGGGTCCTTCCCTGGCTTCAGGATTGGAATAACAATTTGTGTTTTCCAGGATTCTGGGATTTGACCGGATAGAAAGATAGCATTAAGGATACTGAGGAAGAAGGTTTTCGAGGAGTCAGAGGATTTGCAAATAAAAGAATATGGAATGCCATCAATGCCAGGAGATGAATCCCGAAGATGACCAAGGGCACAAGATAATTCGGCAAACGTAAACCGGTCATTCATATGATCTTGCGTTGTGGGGAGATTGGGAGGGTGTAAGAGGGGAACACAATCTAGTTCAGGAGCATAAGGAGGGGCTAGACCAGATAAAAAGTCATTTAAGAAAGAATTTGGGTCATTACTTGAAACAGTTGTATCTACTACACTTCTTCTATATGATTTAACTCTTTTCCAGACAAAAGAAAGAGGAGATCGGGGAGATAGGGATTCACAAAATTTACGCCAACCCAGTGTTTTTTTTTTTATAAAAGCCTCAAATAAAAGAATATGGAATGCCATCAATGCCAGGAGATGAATCCCGAAGATGACCAAGGGCACAAGATAATTCGGCAAACGTAAACCGGTCATTCATATGATCTTGCGTTGTGGGGAGATTGGGAGGGTGTAAGAGGGGAACACAATCTAGTTCAGGAGCATAAGGAGGGGCTAGACCAGATAAAAAGTCATTTAAGAAAGAATTTGGGTCATTACTTGAAACAGTTGTATCTACTACACTTCTTCTATATGATTTAACTCTTTTCCAGACAAAAGAAAGAGGAGATCGGGGAGATAGGGATTCACAAAATTTACGCCAACCCAGTGTTTTTTTTTTTGATAAAAGCCTAGATGTAGAAGCCGCAGTCTTCTTGAAATTGACGTAATCTGTCATGGATAGGGAGAGTGCAAATTTGTTCTCAGCATCTGTGCGTTTCTGAACACTCTCTGTACATTCTGAATCCCACCAGGGCGGGGAGGGAGTGAGCAGTTTGGATGGTGTTTTGTGGCCAATGCAAGAGTCAGCGGCTGATTTTATTGCTGAGATTAGGTAATCATATGACGAAAGAAAATTAGATGAGTTAGGCTGCGGGAGAGATGCCAATTCTGTGTCTAGTGATGAGGAATACATCTCCCAATTAGCTTTATTAAGTTTGTACTTTAGGAGGGGATCATGGAGACAGGGAGGAGGGGCTGCAGCCTGAAAATAAGAGATTAAGATTGGGAAGTGATCACTACCAAGAGTAATAGGAAGAGTAGACCAAGACAGGAGTGGGGTTAGAGAATCAGAAGACAAGGATAGATCTGGGACACTGATGTTTTGTGTCGGAGGGACTCTGCGGGTTGCAGACCCATCATTTAAGACACATAAATTTAAATCATCTAGGATGTCAAGAATAGATGTGGCAATGGAGTCATTGCAGTGCGAACCCCTTAGAGTATGCCGACAGTTAAAGTCACCTAATACAACCATTGGCGAAGGGATGGACGAGAGAATAGAATTTACTTCAGAGAGGATACTACGGTCAGGATGAGGAATGTATACAGAGATAATAGAAGTAATCATTGTTCTAATGGCAACTATGTGTAATCCAGGATCATGAGCAGGGAGTTGAATTTGGGAGAATGTGATGTTCCTTTTGATCAGCAGAGCACAACCCGCGCAACCGTCGTCTCTATCATCTCGCAGGCAAAAGAAACCAGGGATCCTAAAATGGGATGCAGGTTTTAATAAAGTTTCTTGGATAGCCAAGATAACAAGATGGTGTCGATTTATTAAATCGATGAGATTTGGCTTTCTGCGACGAATACTCTTACAGTTCCATTGTAGGAGATTGAGATCCATTGTTGGTATTATTTTTTGAGATGATCACCAGTAGTTGTTCTACGAGAACAGCAACGTCGTGCGGTAGAGCGTCTGACATTTTCGTCAGAATATTTATAAGTGAACAAAGTAGTAGCTGGACAAGATTAACATTTGGGGTGGCCAGTGGAGTAGTTTCTGTAGGGGGTCTGATACAGCACCCATTAGGTTGAGAAGAGGGAGGAGAATTAGTTATTCCATTATGTTCATGAACATCAAAAGACTTCCCTGGAACAAACCTAGGGCGTAAGGGGAGAGAAATTGTTTTTTTGTATGATACCGAAGAGGGAGATGAGGGAGAACGTACAGGAGGCAAAACGAGAGAGGAGTGCATAGGAGTTTGAGGCCTAGCAGCAGCCTCAGAATAGAGGAGTCTATGGCGTTGAGGAAGTCTAGAGGAGGCTTCAGCATAACTAATATTTTCCTCAGACATAATAATTTTGATAGATTTTTGCCTGCTATGTTCAGGGCATCTTCTGTCGGTAGCCAGGTGGTTACCGCCAGAGCATAAAAAACATGAAATATCTGTGACAGTACAGGAATCACCCGCATGAGATTGTGAACACTTATAACAACGGGCCTTCGATCTGCATTGCTTGGCAATGTGCCTAAATCGTCAGCAGTTCCTGCACTGTATCGTTGGCAGCTGGTAAAGGCAAACTGGGAGTGATGCATTAAAACAAAATATTCTATCCGGAAGAACCTGGCCCAAAAAAGTTAAAACCACTGTGTTGGATGGGACCCACACGGAAACATCATCTCTTCTAATTTTGGTATTGAACCGTCTAGCTCTCACCACTTCTCCAGCAGTAGAGGAGATACCCCCAACCAATTCCTCCAGCGTCCAATCAGTGGGAATATCCCTTACCACTCCCATGCGAAATATGTTGAAGCTTGGGATGTTAGCAACATAATTGTGTTCTTTTAACAAAACGAGATTCAAAAAGTTATTTGCCGCATCTGCTGAAACGAACTCCACGCTCACCCTATTTCGACCACTATTTTTTATACCGCCCACTTTAATCTTTTCTACTTTATTTTTATAGAGGAACTGAGCAAATCTTAAGGATTTAAAAGTTAAGCCATTCTTTGGGTCCTGCTCTAATCTCGAAACAAATACAATATAGGGACCCTTATCAGAACTTGAGTATTCGAGTTTAGAATCCGGGTCGTAACCCGGTTTTGAGTAGACGGATTGGATGGATTCCGCTGGAGAACGGGTCTTTTTACTTTCGGTATCTGTCGAGTTCGGTTCAGCAGAACGTTTCATCGTTTTTTTAGGTAAATCTGGAGGTGCACCTCCACCCCCGTCAGGGGGCACGTCCACGCTCATTTCCATGGAAATGAGCGCGGACGCCGATACGTACGAACAGTACTAACCTTATAGGTGATATCCCACCACCAAAACAACACAAACACTAATTTTCCGAGTGTACACAAGGACAGCAGTGTAAAAAAAAAGCCAAATATAACCTCAAAACGTACAACTCTCAGCCGAGTGTCGGATCGAATCCATGGTTCTCAAAATGATGCATTCGCATATTGTCACATCAGCATTATGACTAACACTCAAGGTGACACTTAACGCAAAATGACACTTACGCAAGTGAAACGTTAGCTATTAAAAGGAAGTCATTTAAAAGTGACTTTGAAATAGCGGTTAACAATGCTGTGTGTAAAATATTTTCAAACTGCCAAATATCTGGCTGTCATTATCATTATACTAGAGCTATATGGAAGCAGACTAAGAAAATAAAATAAAATTAACTTAGTAGTGGCAGAAAAGTTCTCAGACTGATCAGTCAGTTACCACAATTGCCCGCCAGCTGCATCAATGAAACATGGCAGTCGATTCTAGCTATATCACCAGATTGTGAAGAAATGCATTTGTTCAAGCAATATTATGAACGGCAGTGGCTTTCTAAATTTTCTCCTAATGTATTAAGCTGCGCAACATTACTGCATCGTTTAGAAGGTTGGCATCACCGCTTAAATGTGAAAATGTCTCTTCACCCCAGTTTGTACCGTTTTATTTTCAAACATAGAAAAGAAGTAAATTTTTTTGATTATGAAATTTCAAAATCTCTTTTTTGTGAACCAAAACAAAATCGCAAGAAAAATTATATTGCATTTGATGCAAAGCTGTCTGTTTTATTGCGTGAATTACACAATAAAAAAATAACAAATTTACAATTTTTGAGTAGGATTATTTTTTCACGTTTACGCGGAAATTAGGTAAAATATCTTCTAAGTACGTGTAAGTTTTTTTATGTTAATAAGTGTGTAATGTTTTATGTTACATTAAGTGTAAGATTAGACACTTATCAATAAAGATTGGATATTAGTCATTGTGCGTATTGGTCGTTTTGCGTATGCGTCGTTAAGAGCATTGGACGTTTTGCGTATGCGTCGTTAAGCGTATAAGTCAATACAAGAATTTACTAGTAGTCATTATGCGTCAGATCGTTTATTATCATAGTTAAAATTTTATGTATATCGATATTTTTATTATTAGTAAGTGTATGTGGCCAGTAATAAAGTTTATTTTTACTTTAAGGTCATGTTCTTGGGTGAAATTGAGGAGATTTTGGACGTAATTGAGCCAGCTCAATTTGTCAAAATACAGGAACCGTTGTTCAGGCAAATAGCTAAATGTGTATCCAGTCCACACTTTCAAGTAAGTTTCACTTTTGTATCCATTACATTATTTTGAAGGCATTTGATTAGATTTGTTTCGTATCAGAACTGCTTTTTTTTTCTGGATACTGTCCTACTAGTGAACAAGGGCCAGACTTAGCAAGAAGGTTAGCATGTACTATAGGAATCCTAAATAGTTACAGTGACTAGGTATTGGTGCCATTTCCAAAAGCTAAGAATTTTTAAAAACGGTAGAGGAATCAAGTGTTTTAGGGGATGCTACCACCCAGTGCTATCAAAATAATTATGAATTATCATCTTACACATACTGTATATCCCCGAAAGGGTACGCTTCAGCATTTTATACACCTGACTTTTTGTCAACTATATTTTTTTACCTAATATAGAGGAAATCCATAGTGGTTGTTACTGGAAAATTATTTTCTTAAGTAATATAGAACCATTCGCAATACCGGATACAAATCCAGCATTAAATGGTTTCTAGACATTGATATATACTTTCGCACATGTACGAAAGAAAAACGTTATTATGCAACATATTCAAAACTCAGATTTGTAGGTTTTCTGTCTGTTCAAGTAAAATGGCAAATGTGTTGACTCATGAGATTACACGGTCGTGGTTCAGAACTGAAACTCATGTCAGAAGCTCTATAACTAAACAAAGGTTCCTTAGAACAAGTCATTTACAGATTGTTACATCTAGTAAGTTGTAAAGTAAAAATTAATTGATTTTAATAAGTGACCTACGTTTTGGCCAGTTATGTGCGTGTGTAAACGCATCTTATAGGGTAGAATGCCTGTGGTATCTAAATATTCTTTAGGAGCAGATACTACTCCTAGATCCTACTAATATTATAAATGTGAAAGTTTATGAGGATGGATGGATGTTTGGTTGTTTGTTACCTTTCACGCAAAGACGGCTGCACGGATCTGAGTGGCACAGAAATAGATATTCGTTCGCCATTCGATAGTTAGTTTGGAATAGCACATGCACGGGCAACGGGTACTAATTTATAAAAATTACTTAGTCGTTTTTCTACCACGACTTAATCGACGATTTAACTTTATAACGAAAATGTTAGCATCATCCGCAGAGCGATTTCCCATTGCCTCTAAAGTGTGCACTTTGAAACCCAGGGTCCGCTTATTGATTTTGATTGGTATGTCTGCTTTTCCGGCACCGATTACCGTCTGACCTCCCAGCCCCGAGAGGGAAGCTGCGCCAGAGTCTCGTTTGTAACTAATAAACATAAATATTATTTACAGGTGGCTGAAAGAGCACTTTATTTTTGGAACAACGAATATATAATGTCGCTGATGGAAGAAAATAATCACGTGATTATGCCTATAATGTTCCCCGCGTTGTATCGAATCAGCAAGGAGCACTGGAATCAAACTATAGTAGCACTCGTGTACAACGTGCTCAAGACGTTCATGGAGATGAATTCCAAACTCTTCGACGAGCTCACTGCTAGTTATAAAGCGGAAAGGCAGAAGTGAGTACAATTGTATAGTTGTAGTTGCGATGAGTAAGTCGACGTATCCATCGAATAAATATACTTCTGCAAAATCACTACTTTACAGGACAGTCATTTAAAGTCGTGTCTTACACAAAATTCAAATTATTAGCTATGAATAATATTAGCCAAGAAAATACATAAAAGTGACAGTAAAACACAGTAACTTTATTCTATGCATAAGTCAAATCCTCTGAGGAAATTAAATATATTAACTATTGTGCTCCGTTGCGTAATTGTTCATTACCAAATTAAAATTGTGTATTGACTTGCCAATTTTAAAAATCATTAGGGATCACTGTATTTTTAAAAATTGTCGCAACTTTTGCAACATATATTCACAAATAATATTAAATTGCATTGCATTAAAGGGAAACCGACAAAACTGGAGCATGAATTGTATTGTGGATTCAGTAAAAGAGCACTCTTGCAATTGATATACTTTACCAATACTTTATAGGAACAAGTTAAAAAAAATTGATTGATATATCTTGAAAAGGAAGTTAGTGGGTCTTTGTTGTATAGACTCTTCGCCACTGTCCAGTAGGTAGGATGCTGGTAACGGTAGTAGTGATGAGCAGTACGTAAGGCCGTGGTGTGCGTGTTGCAGAGAGAAGAAGCGCGAGAAGGAGCGCGACGAGCTGTGGAAGCGGCTGGGCGAGCTGGAGATCAGCCACAAGCGGCAGGGCGCGGGCCCGCTCGCCAAGTGATGCACTCGACAACCCTCCATCCACGACCTAGAATAATGCGATTGAATTTGTTTTCAGCTATGTATTGATATTTTCTATTCGATTACATTTTTGTTAATGACGTTATTAATTTTTAATACCTCTAACGGTCGGTCGTCCGGATATACAGTTGCGCCGTGTCTTTGTGGATTCGGTTCGCTCTCGGTCCGTCGCGCCGCTCCGCGCCGCTAGCGGCGCCCTGCGGCCCGACTCGCGTTCGGTCTCACTACAAATTACTAACTGTGCTAAATGTTAATATGTCCGCATCCCCCTACGCGATACTGTCATAATGATTATTACTATTTTATATACGTTTACATAGGTCTCTAGTTTACTTTAGGATTTTTTAATATTGTTAAATTGTTTAAATAAGTTAAAGTTGTATGTATTATTGATGCATGATCGATTGTAACGCATTTCGGATTACCGATAAATGTATTAATCGGGCACCCAGCTTTGGCTGAATATGATTGTACAAAATGAATAAAAAAATTAAAAATGTAATTTGTTTAGAATACGCGGGCTGGCGCGGCTGCCCGGGCCCCTCGGGCTCCTCGGGCTCGCCGTGTCGGCCCGCGCCCGTAGATCGTTGTATGAAATTTTCATTTAAATTAGATGCTCGATTCAATAATGTAATTTCGTCGTACTATCATTTTGTATAGTTACATAGTGTAAATAGGCATTTATTTATTATAAATTTATAGCAGTGTGATTTCTATACATAGCTGCGGGAGTGGAACACTTTAATTGGGCAAAATCGGTCTGAGCGAACTGGAGACTATTCATGTATCATGCATACAGCTCGGTAAAACTTGAACGTTAATTTGGATTATATTGGAGTAGAACAATGCTAAAAGTAGATATAATAATTTGTAAGGGAATAGTCATTAATTTGTATGATATTATTGTAGCAATTAATTTTTTCTATCATCACTTTGTAGAGCGTCGCGCGGCGGCCCGCCGCAGCGCGCCTCTGTATGTGCCGATACGCGCCGCCACTTGCGTGTGTATGTATGTACGCCATGGAGATGTTTGTTATGTAAAATGTATTAACATTGCAAAAATTATATATGATCTTATATAAATTACTATTATAGAACACAGTATGGAAATAAAAAAGTTGACTCACATGAATTGAATTCTTTAAGTAAACATAAATGTAAGCGTAGGCGCCCCGCGGCGGTTAGTATTAAGCGCCGGCCTCGCTCGCCCGTCGCCTCACCTACTGTCCTCGGGAGATAACGTTCCCCTAGTGATTACTCAGTTGCGCAAACTACATTGGAAATACACAAGAAATTTTCACATTACTCAGTTTTTCATTTCTAAACGAGGCCCAAACGGATATCTCTTTAAAAGTGCTGCTGTGTTTTGTATACATATAATAGAACGTAACGACCTTAAACAAATGCCTTCATAAATAACCTTCAGTGAACCGTTGCTACTAGTCATAACATGAAATACAGTACATTGAACTGTCAGGTGTGGGATCAATATATTTAACTACGCCACTAACTCAAGTTCAAGTTAGCACATCTCCATGACTACCGTGGTACAAACGTATCGATACGACAAGGGCTTAGCTTCTTTCAAATATTTCAGTCCACTTGCCGACACAGGCCGAAAACATTGATCCAAATAGGATTCTTGAAATTTAATTCTCGCTGTGATATTTCTTGATTACGAGAGTAATAGCTAACCATTGACGTCTAATAATTTTAAAAGATCATGATGAGGCTCACTGGTTCCCGTGCTTATTATAGATCTTCCCCACCTAAAATGCCTCCTGGTTTAGTGGAGTTAATGGAAGGATTAACAAGAGAAGTGCTTAAACATAATCCGAGCGACGTATATGGATTCTGTGCCAGCCACATGCATCAATTACTGGATAAAAGAGATGGTCCCTGTAAGTCTAGTATCTTGTCACGCCTTATACCAATTATGTTAATTAAAAATATTTGTAATAGCCTAATCCTAAATATATGAGTAATAGATATTTTAGCCTAATTTTGGCCTAGCATCGGGTGTGAAATGTCTTTAGATATTTAAGAAACCACTCAGAATAATTACAGCCAAAATTGATAAAATTCGAGAACCTAAGTCTAGGACTCATAGAACCTATGTTGAAAATATCAGTTCTGTCTAGTGCTTAGAAATGGCTCCTCTACAATTCGCTAAAATTTGGTCATTGTCAAGTTAAAACGTATTATATTATTGAATACGAATCAGAAAGTCAAAAAAAAATTATCAACAATTTTATATATTTCGGTTTATATTATATGCAATATTAGGTATATATGTAAATCATTCAGAATTATTTGAGATTCATAGAACAATTTACTATTGTCATTTTTCTTAGAAATGTTAAGATTTGAATTCAATTTCTAATGCCGTAGTAATATGGCAAAGGAGCAATTTAATTTGAATATCATTTCTAGGTTTCATATTAGGTTTTAATGCCCTCCCGTACTGTATGCAAAAATCTGACGCGTTTTAATATTACAAATGTTTTTAGAAATGTATCAGACGTTCAAACGAAGAATATATAGAAATCCGGGGCGATTTTCATTACAAATGTTTCTAGACGTTACTATAATTTGTAACATAAATCACGTTTGACGTTTAAGTGGAGAAAACGAAGAAGGTTCTAAACTAACAAAAATACATGTAGGTACGCAATATCAATATGCATAATTTACAAAAATAAATTAATAAAATTACAGCTCTCAAGAAGTCGTTACCGTTAGAAGAAAAAATTGCCAGGGTCCAAGAAAAGGTAAGACTAAGGGCAGAGATTCGAAGACAAGAATATGATAAAAATATGATCCTTCTACAAAAAAATGGTAATGCCATAAATAACCAAGTCAAGGAACTAACAGAACAAGTACCGCACTCACCAACAGCTGTAGCTGACGGCGTTAACACTATTCTTAATATAGAGGCTATAAAATCATCTGTACATGATGTTACGCAAAATATCATCAAATCCCCAGTTCACCAAGAACAGGCATTGGATAATTCAGCAGAGATGGAAATCTCACAGTCTAGTTTAGAAGTATCTAAACCAGAAGATAGTGTTACAGAAAGTAAGGACGATGAAAAAGGTAATATGAAAACGAATGATTGTATGAGTGACGAAAAATGTGAAAGTATCGCCGTAATGGAATCTAATTATGAACCAATTGAAAATATAGTCGTTAACGATATTTCTTTAAATACGGAACCATGCACTGAAACTGTCAAAAAGGAATTGATCGATTATATTATTTCTGATACCTCAAAATCGCCAGATGTTATGGACCGACATAATGAAAAACGGCTAGATGAACTAACCACAGAGGTGGAGGCCGAGTTTGTTGATATCAGTATAGAAGGTAATGAAAATGTAGTGGAAAATAATGCTGAAGTAATAGCCGCAGAATATGGGACAATCAATACAACTGTCGAAATTGCGGGTAAAATATCTGGATCTTCCACTGACGATCTAAAAAAATTTAATAATATTGAAAACGCTAGAACTGAATATGTAAAAGCATCTAGCGAAGTCGGAGACATTCGTGATCCCGATCCATCTATTAACGATGTGGAACAATTTCAACGTACTGAAAAAGATGAGCTATCGCCTCATATAGAGGTTGTACAACAATCAAATGATGCTACAAATTCACAAACTGCTAGTGATATTCCGAAGACGGTCAGTGATAGAGATATCCAATCTTCAAATGGTACTCCAGGCTTTCCACATCCTGATAACACTAATGCTTTTCTTCCGGAAAAAAGTTCTAAAATTTCGGAGGAGTCTTGTTCAGAAAAGGATACCCAACCCAAATGTGATGATAATTTACCACCTGTTAACAGTACTACAAATAATCATGTTTGTAATAAGCAACAAAATATTGAAAATAAACTTTTGAAGTTACATGAAATTACGGAAATAAAAACGCCTGTCTTAGAAACGGGGACTTATATTGATTTCCAAACAACTGGTGTCGACAGTGATATCCTGACACTGGTAACCGAGAATTCGAATAATGATACACATGAAATCAAGGTTTCAAAAAATAATACTTTACAAGCAGTTGCCTCACTTGAGAATTTGTCCGAAATGCATAAAATAAATGTTGACGATGCTGATAATAATACTGTAAATATTTCTACATATAAAACGGAATCGAATAATGTAGATACTACACGAGGTGAAATGTTGTCTAATATGAGTGAAATAAAAACTGAGAAACAAGGAACCAATAATATGGATTTAGAAACAGCTGCTATTACCATTCAAAAGGTCTTCCGCAATTTTCTTTTTAAGAGTCGAGGTTCTACTTTTGAAGACACGACTAATGATGAAGGTAACTTCTTGGACGAAGATGATAAAAATAAGGTAAAATATTTTCATAAATGCACATGATAGTTCTAAAAAATGCTATGTAACAAACTAGTAAACATTTTTCTTCCAGGAAGAATGTGACTTTTCAATTGCAAATGCTTTAAACATAGATAGAAGGGCACACGGTATTAATAGAATGGATACAGTGTTGCAAACAGTTAATGAAGAAAAGTCACTTTCGTTGTCTACCGACGATTCTTCTACATTATCTAGTGCTGCTACAATAATTCAAGCTCATGTTAGGGGATTTTTAGCTCGGAGTAAATTGAATTCTAATAAAACTGTATCTACAAATTCTTTAGCTGCTAATAATTCAAATGAACCATCCATTACTTCGATAGAAGCGAATAATGGAAGCGATCAAAATAAGAATAAAACCATTTTAAATATTCACATTGTTCCCGAAGGGGAAAACTATTTAAGTAGAGATGAGAGTTTAATTACTTCAATGGATTTGTCTCTAGATAGTAGCCCTCCTTCTTCTATTAATCTGCACCCTTTAGGTTACGACAAAAGTGAAAGAAGAAAACAGTTAAAGAGAGAAGACGCCATACAATCTATTTCACCTCCAAGTAATAATAGTGGAAAATTGAGCGAAGATTTCGATTCAGTAAAAGAATTACCACTAAATGATCATGACGTAGCTGAACATACATTACATGACAATATTATCGGTAATGAAAATTTAGCTATAGAAAATGGCCAGACAAAAACATCCATTAAAAATGGTTCATTGGAAATTCTTTTAAAAGGAAACGAAATAGTAGAGAATGAAAACAATACTAATGAACCACAAACGGATTTAAAAATGAAAAGACAATCCTTAAGTAAAATGAGTTCTGACGAAATGGATGTTGTAACACCTTACATATCTCATGAGGATTTGACAAGTTCCAATTTAATGCATTCAGGGGAGTTTCATGATGCTGTACTTCCAACAAGGGTGTCACGTAGTGACACATCAGTCGTCAGTGGTGAGTGAAGACATCTATTATCAGGTGATAATTATTTCCGTAATATCAAGGCCATCGCATGTACTGCTGGTAATTCGTCGCCGCTTGTTTTATAGTATCATGTAGAAAATGAACTTGGCAAATACAAATGCAGAATTGCTCTTGGGTAAATCCCATAAATATTAATAAACTGTAGATAACAGCAAAATAAAAATTGTATTAAAGTAGACAAAATAGTTTTTACTTCCATAACTAGGATTGTAGATATCGATGGATTAAGATCATTATTTACAATATATTTTATGTAATTAGTTTTATACCATTTAGTAGGTAGTCGTTTTTGTTTTAATCTACACCGTATGATTTTCTATTAAATAAAGTAAATTCGATGGACTTGTAAATATGCTATATGCCTAATAGGCCATTGATATAATGCAGAGCTGGTTGAAGCTAAAAAGGCTTCACTATCTTATAATAAATAGATAGCATTGTATTAAAATTTTAATTATTACAATTTTCTTTTCAGAATTCAAGAATGTACTGGTGTATTTTTTGCTTTGGAATCATACATGTTAATAGTTAATTGAATATATGTATTTTTATTGTCAATCACTGTTAATCATATGAAAAGTAAATAAAAAGCACGTTGATAATATTATTGAATACTTTTTTAATTCCATTTATAGGTCGCATCTCCGAGCAAAACGCTGTGCAAGGCAAATTTTGTATATTTTAAACGACTATCTAACTCGTTATTTGTAAGAAACAAAAAAAACAAACTTATCTTTACATTAGTGGATTCAAGTTCGTTATAAAAGGAATAACAAAAATGAAAGATTACAAATATAATCCATGCATCTCCTCATAAAGTACAAATAATGTTAACTTGGAACTAATACTAATCTACACTAATATTATAAAGAGGAAAACTTTGTTTGTTTGTATGTTTGGTTGTAACGAATAGGCTCAAAAAGTACTGGACCGATTTTAAAAATTCTTTCACCATTTGAAAGCTACATTATCCACGAGTAACATAGGCTATATTTTATTTTGGAAAAAAATAGGGTTCCGTAAGATATTTGGGTTTTTCGGACACAAGGTGTAAAAAATCAACCAGAAAAGTTACTTATTTTGCGTACGCTGCCTAAACTATAAAATATAGATCCATAAAATGTTCTAATTAATGGTAGATCTTATAAATATCTACAAAGAAGTCCGCGACACACTATACCTATCTATATCGAGTGAGGCACAACAACCATTTTTTTATTTAAAAATCTTGAATTTTTTTTGTACTACATTTGAACGCGTTTATTTTACTCATGCTATTAATCCTTATCAAATTAAATTATTTCATCACTAAGTACAGTTTATGTAGATAATATTTGGTCTTTGAATGATTAAAATTGGACGTTTGGTTTTGAAGTTATGGCGAAATTAAAATATTACGATTTCTGCTGCACGGCCCGTTGCGAAGTGGGCGTCACCAAGGCGGGGGTGCGCGTGCGGGAGGGGAGTTTAGATCTATGAGTAAGGTACCCGCGCGGCTCAGTCGCGAGGTCGGCTCCCTACGCAGCGGTCGTGCGCGAAGTCTAATAATTTTCGTGCGATTTTTTTTAGATTTCGTTCTTAAAACTACACCTACGCAAAAGTTCTTCTCAGAGCTAAACAAAAGTTCTTTTCAGGGCTAACCAACAGTTCTTTTCAGGGCTAACCAACAGTTCTTTTCAGGGCTAAACAACAGTTCTTTTCAGAGCTAGACTATTACACGCTATTAACATTTTCTTAAACATTTGAAAATGCCTAAGAGAGCCAGGTCTCAACTTTCTAAACATAGTTCTCAAGCACGGGCAGCAAGAATACGTCGTATGGGAGAATCTTCACCTGAACGTTCACAACGCCTTGCTGAACAAAATCAGAGAAACTCTCAGGTACGCGCACGAGAGTCGAGTGTCGAACGTTCGCAACGCCTTGCACAACAAAATCTGAGAACCTCTGAGTTACGTGCACGAGAGTCGAGGCTGGAGCGTTCCCAACGTCTTCATGAACAAAATGTAAGGACCTCTGACTTACGCGAACGAGAGTCAAGTGTCGAGCGTTCGCAACGCCTTGCCGAACAAAGTCTGAGAACCTCCGAGCTACGCGCTCAAGAGTCGAGGCTGGAGCGTTCCCAACGTCTTCATGAACAAAATATAAGGACCTCTCAGTTGCGCGAAAGAGAGTCGAGTGTCGAGCGTTTGCAGCGACTTAGAGCTCAAGCAGAGAGACAGCAGTTGTCCACAAACACAGTTCGCAATCGAATTTTAGCTAACAGCAACAGACTGGCTTTCAGATATGATCCGCAGGTTGATTATGCACAACAAGCGTCCGTCCAAATCGGAGTCATGAATAAGATCTGCTCTAACTGCTCTGCCAAGAAATGGACAGACGAACCTAATGGTATGTGCTGTGCTTCAGGTAAAATTTGTCTTCCTAACCTTCAGGAGCCACCACAACCAATAAAAAATCTTTTAACTAATAACCATCCATTATCTGGTCATTTTTTAACAAACACGTACGTAACGTAGATACAATAGTCTTTTTCAAATGACTTCGTTTGGCGCAAAAGAAATCAGGGAAGGAAATTTTATGCCCACTTTTAAAATTGAAGGACAGGTGTATCATCTCATTGGTAACCTTTTACCACCGTCAGGCCAAAACCCACAGTTCTTGCAAATATATTTTATTTCGGATGCAGACCAGTTATCGTTGCGATCAAGCATCGCACCAACCTTAAAAATGGATTTAATTCGTGAATTACAGACCGGTTTGAATATATTGGTTAATTGTTTTTAAATTAGACTCAATATTACTTGTATTAATATGTATTTAAGCACTTTTTATGGAACACAATATGAACACACGTTTTACCATTTTACATAGAAACAGAGTGACAGAGACTAGCGAGTATTGCCATAGATTATTAGTGTTGTCATGACTGGATTAAAATTATCTTTATATATGATTAGTAGGTATAATCCTTAACACCTTCTCCTAATTTTAATGTTACTTATCTTATTTACTTACATGACATACTCTCTGTCCATTCTACATTTTACAATAGTTTTAATCTATGACGAATTTAGCTTCTACACTCTTTACATTTTTCTGTATCAATCAGCTGTTTTAGAACATTAAGTCTATATCAAAATTACACAAGTTTTATTTACACTTTAAGAAATTAACTGTTTGACATGAAATAAGAATTTTACATTTCCAAGGGATTTGGTAAACAAGTCAGCCAATTGAACATTACTGGGACAATATTTTAAATCAATCACATCTTTAACATAGTTTTCATGAATAAAATAAAATCTTACATCAATATGTTTAGATCTTTTATTGAAAGAACCCGTTTTTATTAACTGAATAGCTCCTTGATTATCAATGTGCAGTATTATTTTAAAATTTTTGTTTAAGAGTTCTGTCAATAAAGATTTTAGATACAAACATTCCTTAGAACAATCTGCAGCTGCTATGTACTCCGCTTCAGTTGACGAAAGTGCCACAATTGGTTGTCTGCGTGAGCACCATGAGACTGGTCCACCGGAAAGCATTATTACGAAGCCAGTTGTACTCCTTCTTGTCTTTATACAATTTGCATAATCAGAGTCACAATAAGCCATCATAGTATCAATACATCCTCCTTTTTTGAATAAAATTCCTTTCTCTCTTGTCCCATTTAGATACTTCAATATCTTTTTTCCAGCAATGATATCTTCTTTGGTAGGGTTTTCAATCTTTCTACTTGCCTCATTTACTGCTTGAGCTATGTCAGGCCTTGTTCTTGTAGACAAATAGAGTAATCCTCCTATCATTTCTCTGTATGGAAAGTTAGTTTCAATTTGTTTTTCTATATCTGTTTTCTTTTCATTATTGCATGGAGTTATTGCAATTTTAGATTCACTCATATTGAACTTTTCTAATAGTTGATCAGTATAGGTCTTCTGGGTCAATAAAATACCATTTTCATTTTTCTTTACCTCATAACCGATGAATGTTTCTGGTGTTTTACATATTGTTATTTCAAATTCCTTTTCTAAGTTTTTCAGGATTTTTAGTAGTTGTCCTTTGTCTTTCGCAAGAGCCAGTCCATCGTCCACAAATATAGAGATGATAATGGTCTTAGCTTCATTTGTGAAAACACATCGGTCTGTTTTAGTTGGCTTTAGACCTAATTTCAACATCGCTTGAGTGAATCTTCTATTCCATGTTACTGGAGCTTGTTTTAGACCATATAGAGCCTTTTTCAGTCTGCATACTTTGCCTGTATGTTCTTCATATCCTTCAGGAACATTCATGTAGATATTTTTATCAACAAGTTCACCGTACAGAAATGCTGTTTTCACATCAAAAGTCATTATCTCATAATCATTAGATGCAGCAATGGCAAACAAACTTCTCAGAGCGGATTGACCAACTACAGGACTGTAAATTTCTTCAAAATCTACTCCACCTTGCTCGAATCCACGTACTACAAGTCTTGCCTTGTGTGTCCCATCATCTTTGATTCTGAAGACCCACTTGTTGCTTAATATTTTACTTCCTTCTGCTTCTTTCTTATCTACAATTTCCCATGTATTGTTTTTCTTTAGAGACTCCTTCTCCGAATTTATAGCTCGTTTCCAGTGTCCTTTTTCTGGCCCAGTAGTTACATCATTGTAAGTAAGTAACACATAGTCATCAAACTTCTTAGGTACATTCAATATTCTTGTTCCTCTTTTTCTCTTTTCTAGTTGTAATTTATTTCTTTCATCTTCTGTGGTTTGTCTTTGTCTTCCTTCTTCATTTTCAGTAGATTCGCTTCTTTCTTCATATTCTGTAATTTCTATTCTTTTTTCATTTTCTGTCGTTTCTATTCTTTCTTCATTTTCTGTAGTTTCTATTCTTTCTTCATTTTCTGTAGTTTCTATTCTTTCTTCATTTTCTGTAGTTTCTATTCTTTCTTCATTTTCTGTAGTTTTTATTCTTTCTTCATTTTCTGTATTTTCTATTATTTCTTCTTCTTCTGTTTCTAATCTGATATTTAGTTGTCTTCCAGATGTTTCTTTTTTCTTAAAGATGACGTCTCTTTCTATTATTATTTTTCTTCTTGTAGGACACCATAAGCGATATCCTGTAGGAGCATATCCTACCATTTTAAGACATTTCGTTCTTGATTCCAACTTTTTTAGATATCCCAATCTCTTTGCATAGGCATCACAGCCAAAAGTTTGTATATTTGACAGATTTGGCCGTTTCTTCGTCCATGCTTCATAGGGTGTTATTTCTTTATCAGTGGTTGGTAATCTGTTTATTAGGTATACAGCTGTACGCGCTGCTTCTCCCCACATTTCTTCATTTAATTTATGTTCAAACAATAAAGCTCTTACCTTTTCAAACAATGTCCGATTAAACCTTTCAGCTTTTCCATTTAATTGCGGACTGTAGTGAGTTGTATAATCAATTTTAATTCCTCTTCTTTGACACCATGTTTTAAATTCATTTCCTGTGTATTCTCCACCATTATCACATCTTAGAATAGAGACTTTTTCATTCAACTCCCTCTCGGCTTCATTAATGTAATCTTTGAGATATTGTGGTGTCTCCGATTTAGTTTCCATTAGATAAATTTTAGTAAAGTTACTGTAGTCATCAATGATAGACAGAACATATCGCTGTCGATCCCAAGTTTTGTGTTCTATAGGACCACAAACATCACTATGTATAATTTGTAATACTCCAGTAGCTCTATCTCTTGTTTTATTAAAAGGTAATCTGTGCTGTTTTGCCTCAATACACACTTCGCATGTTTCCTCAAGTCTTTTTATCTCACTTTCTGTAATTTTAAAACCATCAGCCATTTTTGACAATTTTAACATAACGTTTTTACTTGCGTGTCCCAGTCTTTCATGCCAGTTACCTTGCTGTGCCATTAAAGCAACATTTTCAGCACTTGGCTTCATTTTTATTGTATATAAGCCATTTTCTTCTCTTTTTCCTTCTAAAACGATTTCTGAATCTTTTCCAATAGTCACTTTGTCTTTAGTGAACAACACATCACATCCATTTTTAGTAGCTTGTCCCACAGACAAAAGATTTTGTGTTAGGTTAGGTACATACATTGTATTCATTAGAGTGCATTTTTCCAGTACCACATTTCCTTTTCCTTCGGATATCATTCCTTCATTTTTCTTTGCTACTCCAACAATAGATTGTTCACTTTTATAATTGCTAAGTATCTTCTTATCCTTTGTCATATGTTTCGATGAGCCTGAATCAATAACAAAGACTTTTTCTTTCACTGTTATGTTATTCTCAGTAACTAATGCCACATTTTTATTATTTTGGATTTTGTTTTTATTTCTGAAGAAACACTTGTCTTCAGCATGGTTTGTTTTCTTACATATACCACAGGCTTTCACATTTGTGTCTTTTTCTTTGCAATTTTTGGCAATGTGACCAAATTTTGAACATTTGAAACATTTTATCTTTTTTTCAGTGGTTTTAAAGGCTAGTACTTTCTTGTCACACTCACTTCCTTGTCTTTGTTCTTCTAGTAAAAGTCTATTTATTAAATTTGACAAATTTTTTTTATTTTCTTCCGTGGAATCCCAGGCTGTTGCAAAATATTTATATTTCTCAGGTAAGCACGACAGTATTTTCGATATAATCATTATGTCATCTATTTTATGCCCTAATTTTGCCAATCGGTATGCAATGTTCTGTATTTCTGTTGTTATTTGTTCGATATTCTCACTTTTGTTATTGTTGTAGCTGAAGAAGTTTTGAAGAAGACTTTCTTTGTTTCTGCATTCCTCACCTTCGAATATTTGACATAATTTTTCATACATTTCTTTAGAACTCGTACAATGCATAATTTGTAGTTTTAATTTTCTTTCAACTGTCGTTAATATGACCTTGGCGGCTACTGCGTCTTTCACTGCAAATCCAGGATCACTTTCCTTTACTTCGCCGGAAATAACTTCATAACAGCTCTTAGCCTTTAAGTACACTAGTATTTCAAATTTCCATAAGTGAAAACTTTCCATGTCTTTGAGTTTTTCTATTGAAATTTCTTCCTTGTCGGCGGCCATTATGTCGCGTCCTCTTACGTAGCTTTTTATTAAGTCGATTTTATTGAGTCTAGAGTGTCTGGCCCCATAACCTATTGGTTAATTGTTTTTAAATTAGACTCAATATTACTTGTATTAATATGTATTTAAGCACTTTTTATGGAACACAATATGAACACACGTTTTACCATTTTACATAGAAACAGAGTGACAGAGACTAGCGAGTATTGCCATAGATTATTAGTGTTGTCATGACTGGATTAAAATTATCTTTATATATGATTAGTAGGTATAATCCTTAACAGAATAATCATAACGTGTATATACGAAGTTTTAAACAAAACTTAGAACTTAACTCCTCAGATAATTTAAAGTTAATTATTCATTCAGATCGCACTCCACAGACAGCACACAGAGGCAGATATAATGCTCCTACTGTAAACGAGGTAGCCGTTCTCTTGGTCGATGAAGACAAAGGTCCCAGGGATATAGTCTTACACGGTAGAGACGGACAGCTCAAAAGAGTTTCTGAGCTACATCGGTCCTATGATCCACTACAGTATCCTATAATGTTTGCGACAGGAGAAGACGGTTATTATTTGACTATCCCTCAACAGGGTTCTGCGCGTAATAAAACTGTTTCGTGCATGCAATTTTATGCATTTAGATTAATGTTTAGAACTAACTCTTTTAATCCGTTACATTATTACAGAGACTTATTTAGTCAATATTGTGTTGACATGATGGCGAAAATGATATCGGAAAGATTAAATTATATTTCTCGGAATCAACAAAGACTGAGGGCTGATGACTACATTCATCTCAGAGATGCCTTAAATCATGACGCAAATGTTGACCCAACAAATATCGGTCAACATGTCATATTGCCATCGTCATTTACGGTTTCTCCGCGTTTCATGCACGAGAAAACGCAGGACGAGATGACGTACGTCCGAAATTATGGTAGACCTGACTTATTTGTCACTTTTACATGTAACCCCGAATGGCCTGAAATTAAAGCGGAGCTGCTACCAGGACAACGGTCTTTCGACCGTCATGACATAATTTCACGTGTATTTCATTTAAAGATGAAGAAATTCATCAAATTATTTGTCAAAAGAACAGATATTCGGTAAAGTAAAATGTTATATGGCAAGTGTGGAGTGGCAAAAGCGCGGTTTACCTCATTGTCATTTGCTTTTCTGGCTAGAAACTAAAATACAACCAGATGAGATCGACAGTGTCATAGTTGCGGAGCTACCCGATCAACAAATTGATCCGGTACTACACGACATTATAACTAAAAATATGGTACATGGACCCTGCGGAGAACATAATTTAGCTGCACCATGCATGAAGAACGGTGTCTGCACAAAAAAATACCCTCGCCGTTTCATGAACGATACCCAGACCGGAGAGGATGGGTATCCAGTTTATCGTAGGCGCGATACAGGAAATGGCGGTCGGAGCACTACGCTACAAATCAGGGGCAACATGGTGACGATAGATAATAGGTGGATTGTTCCATACTCCCCGCTACTATGTAAGACTTTTAACGCTCATATAAACGTGGAGTATTGCCACTCTGTCCAAGCCATTAAATATATATGTAAGTATATACATAAAGGTTCAGATCAGGCAACTTTTAGCCTTAGAAACCCACACGATGAGGTTGAAAACTATTTAAATGGCAGGTACATAAGCACATCTGAAGCTGTCTGGCGCTTATTTGAATTTCCCGTTCACGACCGGCATCCTACTGTAGTGCATTTGGCCGTTCATCTAGAGAACGGTCAAAGGGTGTATTTTACACCAGGGACAGCTCATCAAGTGGTCCAAAACCCACGCAATACAACATTACTGGCATTTTTTGCTCTCTGTAATGAAGATGAATTCGCGAAAACTCTTCTGTATCATGAAGTCCCGCAATACTATACATGGGCAAATAATAAATTCACTAGAAGGAGGCGTGGTGAAGATGTAGTTGAACATCCGGGGATAAAAAAAGATACCGCTTTAGGTAGAGTCTACGGGATACATCCATCCCAATCAGAGTGTTTTTATCTTAGGATTCTACTGCACCACGTACGCGGTCCGACCTCATTTGCATACCTTAAAACTGTAAACGGTATTGTCAAAGAGACGTATCAAGCAGCTTGCCGTGACCGAGGTTTACTTGAAAACGATGACCATTGGGGTAACAGTTTAAGCGAAGCTTCGTTAATCACATTGTCCAAAAAAACTAAGGGAGTTGTTCGTAGTCATACTTTTATTTTGTCAACCATCGGAACCATTGAAGTTATGGGATACTTTCAAAGATCAGTTCTGTGAAGATATTAGACATCGTATCAGACAACAAAATCAGGATAACACTTTACCCTTCACTGAAGTCATTTATAATGAAGGATTAATCGAAATAGAAAACAAACTTCTAGAATTAAACGACAAAAATTTAAGTGATTTTGGATTACCTTCTCCCGTTCGTACCCAGAATAATACTATTGACACAATGGTACAACAGTATAACAGAAATGATCTATCAGCGTTTGTTAATGACAATGTGCCAAAATTAGTACCAGATCAAAGACATGCTTATGAGACTATTGTGGACAGCGTGAACAATAACATGGGGAGATTATTTTTTTTGGACGCACCAGGAGGCACCGGAAAGACTTTTCTCGCAAATTTGATACTTGCTAAGATACGGCAATCAGGGAAGATAGCGATTGCAGTTGCTTCGTCAGGAATTGCTGCAACTCTCTTGAACGAAGGAAAAACTGCTCACTCTACGTTTAAACTCCCGCTATCCATATCTTTAGATCAACGGTCTACGTGCTCTATTCGGAAAAATGGGCCTCTTGGTAAGTTGCTGCAAGACGCGTCGTTGGTAATATGGGATGAATGCACCATGAGTCATAGAGCTCATGTGGAGGCCGTGGACCGTACTTTAAAAGACCTCCGAAGCTCTGCTAATGTCATGGGTGGTATCACTTTTGTATTTGCTGGAGATTTCCGACAAACGCTTCCAGTCGTCAACAGAGGTACGCGAGCAGATATTATGAAGGCATGTTTAAAATCGTCTCACCTTTGGACATCTGTTCAACATTTGAATTTGCGCACCAATATGAGAGCTCATCTACATGGAAATACGCATAGCAATTTTCCACAACAGCTGCTGAAACTTGGAGAAGGAATTTTTCCATCTTTAAATTTGGGCACCGATTATGCGGTTACTTTGGATGAGTCTCTAGGCCAAATAGTCCATAATTTAGATAGTCTGATAGATGCTATATATCCTGACATCGAAAACTTACATCAAAATGATTTTCGTTGGCTGTGTTGTAGAGCAATAGTTTCTCCCAGGAATGAAACAGTCAACGAAATAAACAGTTTAATTATGCAGAAAGTACCGGGTGAAGTTAAGTGCTATAAATCCATAGACACCGTCACTAACATCGAGGACGCTGTGCACTACCCCCAGGAATTTTTAAATTCTCTGAACCCCGCTGGGCTACCACCTCATGAACTGTCGTTAAAAGTTGGCACGCCGATAATGCTTCTCAGAAATTTAAGCCCCCCCAACATGTGTAATGGCACGAGACTTCTTATAAAGGAGCTAAAAGATAATTTAATAGTAGCGAAGATTATCACCGGCCCTGCAGCTGGTGAATTAGCTCATATACCAAGAATACCCATGATCCCTACTGATTTGCCTATACCCTTCAAAAGGCTCCAATTTCCAGTAAAAATTTCTTTCGCACTAACGATAAACAAATCCCAGGGCCAAACATTCAAATTAGTAGGAATTGATTTACGAAAAGAATGTTTTACGCATGGGCAACTTTACGTTGCCCTATCACGGGTCGGGGCTCCCGACCATCAGTATATTTTGTTACCTGAAAATAATTTAACGTCAAATGTTGTTTATGGAGAAGCTCTACAATAATCGCTTTAGTTATCTATCCTTAAACAACGGGTGCGCTCCGGGACTGCCGGCAGAAGTGAAAACTTAGTATTAATTACATTTAAATATTTTCATCATTAACAACTTAACATACACAGAAAGACAATCTGTGCAGCCTGCGGATAATGACTGCGTCGTCAATGTTACTGTCGGTGTCTGTGAATTGACCTGGGAATCATTTTGCTGACCGTGTCTTTCCTGGGTAGGCTTTTTGCAGCGGTAACCGACATCCACGCGGGCGGAGCCGCGGGTGACCGCTAGTAGATATATAATTTCATAATGAGCAAATTAATTTTGAATTTTTCTAAAAGACTATTTATCACTTTACGTACGAGTACGAGTTCATTTACCCCTGTTATGTTTACTATCCGGCTACCACTTAGAACGAGCCCCTTCCTAGGTACAGAAAACAAACTGCATTTTACTATGAGAGAGAATGTCAGTGATTAGTCTGGTTTTAAGATCATTGCACAATATTCATAGGATAAAATACATTTACAAAGTACAGAAGTATTGAAAAACACGTTGGATGCACGTGCTAAACAAATTGAACATAATGAACTCAATGTCTGAAGGAGCCGTCAATTTTAGAAGTATAAAATCCAAGTCGGATGGTATAGTAGTACAAAGAGTTGTACGAGTTCTTTCAAAATATTTATTGGCTTGCGCCAGTGACTTTACTCTTGGTGTTTAGATTTTAGAATTGTAATCTGGCTACGTTATATGGATTGTAAGAACATGTGATATGGACCTAAATGAATGGTTAAATCGTGTGATTTATGACATTGTTATCCTTTAGTCTCAAAACATTCAAGTTGCAAAACGTTCACATTTCATAAGATCCAAACCTCGAAACCGCCAAGACTTCTTTTTTTATATCTTCACTGCATACTGATACTTACGATGTCTCATATGATTCCATACTGACCAAGTAACTGGTGATCTATTTTTCTTAGGGAAACATGTTTATTAGGGCCATAGGCATAACTGAAAAGTTCCTAATCAGTTATGCCTATTCACCGAACTCATTCATGAACTAGGTTGTAATCAAGAACAAAATAGACAAAGACGCAACGTGTTTTTCACACGCACAATACTTAGCAAGGCGAGGGTATTCGACGACTTGAGATATTTTTGCTATACCTAGCAAAGTTGCCTTTTTACGCCACAGCGAGGCGCTAGCTGGTCTACGTCCAGTATCTCAGGTTAACTTAGGTGGTGTTGAAGTATCAACAAATAATGACGCAACTCTGTTATTTACATAGAAGATCTTTTAGAAGCACTTTAGATAAACAGAATAAAGTTTATAATAATTATAATATTGTAATATAGCTATCAGAAAGTCGCTCCAGTAAAATCTAACATGAACCAAACTATGATGAAACAGAGAAATGGAAGAAGAGACTCCAAGCTGCAAGATTTTGAGGGGGCTCCATATACCCATAGGGTCCCATGCACATACATTACCCACGGGGCCAATACACCTATGAGGCCCCATATATCCTTAGGGTGCCATCAAGATCTGTGGGGCCCAATACACATCAACCATACATACCATACATACTCAACCTCCGTAGAGTATCTTGAGCCCAAGCAAGAGGTCAGACAGCAGTCACTCCCGTAAAAGTCAAAATGAACCAGGTTATGAAAAGGAGAAGTTCTGGGCTCCAAACTGTAAGCTTTGGATGCGACCGGGATTGAGCTCGGATGATTATGATGATGATTTGTTGGGCAATGCATATACGGCTTCATGAGGTTGGGCCCCAAAGCAAAAGCTTCATCAGGAATAAAAACATTATAGATATTTAGAGGCAGTTAGTAGTGTTTGGTAGTGTTGAAGCTGTTTCCATTATTCAGTACCACCATTTGATATACGTCTATTAGTACCTATTTCAATTATTACAAATTCTTTTATTGTATTGACTAATGGCATAAGACATTTAATTCTATTATAATGCCTATATGTACATGAATTAAATTTGAATATTTGTACAATAAGTAACTACTTATTTACACAACAGACGGTATCTGTTACGATATACGTTTGTACATCGGTAAATTTTTTACTATGTGGCATTTACGCTAAGTACCTTTTTTTTAAAAAAGCGGCCAAGTGCGAGTCGGACTCGCCCATGAAGGGTTCCGTAGCGGCAAGTAAAGCAAAAAAAAAACGATGGGTTGCACTCCGGGAGTGCCAGCAGAAGTAAAAACTTGAATATTAACGTTGTGCATTTTTGATATTTTGGAATGGTTAGGGAATAATTTTGCACGAATTGCTTTAATTATCAGTACAAAAGTACTATCATTTATGTGGTAACATACAATATTCATTTATTGCGCTATCGTACACAAACATGACAATTTATATTACATTAAAAATTTAACACTTCAGAACTATTACAATTATTTTACATTAAAAAGTTTATCTCTCAGAAAAATCAACTTCCATCCATAATTTCAACGACTTTTTCACCATCATTATTACCAGAACTATCATCGCCAATATATTTATAAAGTACTCTCATTTTTTTTCGTTATTTCTTCGGCACTTTTTTCATTAATTCATTTCATTTCATTTTCATTTTATATCAATAGATTTATGGCACAAAATAGAATAAATATTACAAAAAGTTATATGATGACAAAAAGTGTTTCTTGGGCCTCGGTCGGAATCGATCTGTCTTTACGAAGTCAACGACCACTCATTAGACGAACGCGCCACCAAGGTTGTTAAGTACAGTGTGAAATTAGCGCTTCTTTATTTGTTTGCAAACGTCTTACGAATTTTCGATCAGGTCACGCTGACGCGAGTTTAACCTTTTTACCCATTACAAAAAAAGTGCACAACGCCGCTAAAGAAGTTTTCACTTCAAAAACATTATGTTAATAATACTTTTTTGTTTAAATTTTATATTTGAGTTGATTGAATGAAAGGTAAATTGCGGTTTACGATATATGACGTATTAAAAAAAACTACTTACTAGATCTCGTTCAAACCAATTTTACATCATATATTTTTTTAGTTTTCTCATTCTCTTATTTTAAAAGTTACAGGGGGTGGGACACACATTTTACCACTTTGGAAGTGTCTCTCGAACTATTCAGTTTAGAGAAAAATGATATTAGAAACCCAAATATCATTTTTGAAGACCTATCCATAGAAGAGACAAGAGAAGTATTAGCCCCCAAAATTTATTGTTTTTTTTTTTTTTCTATTTTTGTGTGAAAATCTTAATGCGGTTCACAGAATACATCTACTTACCAAGTTTCAACAGCATAGTTCTTATAGTTTCGGAAAAAAGTGGCTGTGACATACGGACGGACGGACAGACAGACATGACGAATCTATATCCGTTTTTTGCCAAACCCTGAAAACCATACGAATTCTCTATGCGTCTACCGCAAACTGATACACATATGTAGAAAACGTAGGTATTTTGAATTTTCATGGTATAATTCGGAATTTATGTAAATTTTGATAAGTTTTTTCATTCTCCGTTCTACGAACTTCATTTTCGTACAATTTTTTTTTTTCCTAACCAGAACTCACTACAACACTCAACTCAAATAAAACTAGGCAGTGGCACTCCGGGGTGTGTGTTGGGTAACCTCCTCGAGTGTCGCTCCGATTCCGATCCCGCTGCAGTCCGGGGGGAACGGAATCGGAGCGGCCGGTACACCCTGGGCGGCGGTCAATGGCTTCCCCTTCACCCCTTCATAGGGTTGGCATTGATCGTCGGCCAATACCCAACGTGGCGGGAACACATCGCTCTCCGTACTCCTCAGCTTTCAGAGGAGACAGGATGAGCGATGCTGTTAGTGGTGAGATGGCCCAGGCTCAGCCGGGGTGCGAGGGATATGCTCTATGGGTAACCTTACACCCCGGCGTCTGAAGACCCGAGACGGCGTGCGGTTTTAGTCGGTGCAAGCCCGACATAACCGCCCCCGCTGGCCGGCGGGGGGGTATCCGAAGGGATTTCCGCACGATAAAAAAAAAAAAAAGGCAGTGGCACTCCGGGAGTGCCACAAGAAGTGAAAACTTGAACAATTACGTGTGTATTTTTATAATAGTCATCATCCCTTCCTCCCTCCATCCATCCAGCTTACAACGCAGATGGCGTCATAAAATAAATAAATATAGAAAGCGTCTCAGTGTCGTAGGCGTCTTGGTGACGAATGGTGAGATTAAAAAAAAAGCGACTCATGATTTTTGTTCACCCAAAAAGTGCTCATATGGAAAGTACTCAAAGCTTCTAAAGAAGTTATCACTTCAAAAAATGCCCACCTAGGTATAATAAAATCTAGAGGAAGTTCACCATAGCTTATATTTATGTGCCACAATGCTGAACAGAATTTCAGTACCTATATTTGGCAATGCAATTGGCTACTAATTGAAAATTACTTTTAGGCTTGTTGTTTGTTGTAAATAATGGCCAATTACGTCAGTAAATGTTTACAATCTCTAATTAATTTCATGAAAATAGGGATTGCTACCTTTTACCGCCATATTTCCCTCCAATTCTGATGAAAACAACGAAGGAAGCACAAAACAAATTTCTCCTTAAATTTCAGCCAATTAATAATGAAAATGTAAATATAACAATATGGGCTGCCAAAATATCCCCAGCTGGGTCAATGACGTTTGGGTCACACACATTTGGGTCATTTGAACAGTCTTTGTGGCTAGTGGGCAATGAATCTGTTAAAATCAGTCCTTATAAGGCGTATAATAATCTATTCATACGATCCATGTGCTCACATATAGGCACTTTTGTTCAAATTACCTACACCATTTTCGGAATTGGACAGTAAAGAAGTTAACCACCCCACCAATTTATAATACTGAAGTGAGTTAAGTGCAACCAAGCCGCTTTAATGCGTGAAGGGTTCTGCTTACAGTGCTGCTTTAGCACCATTGAAACACCTACATGTGATTGAAAGCACTCATAAAACTAAAGGATATGATTTAATTTTTTTTCAGTTGCCTATCTAGAGACAAATTCAGCACATCTCTAATTGTAGTTGCCATAAATATTTAAGGAAAAAAATAAGAGTGATAATGTGTTATTCACATTTTGTATTCAGTGTATAAATTGACTACGGTGAAGGTGAGGACTGTTTTGCATTAGCAGCAAGAATAGCACCAGGTGCAGGATACGGTCTCATTTGATATAAGGATCCTGATGCAGTTGTATCAACCCCTGTTTTAGCATGCGAATCCAGGCCGGAACTCCAATTCCCTCTTGGTATATCAGAGTATGATGCAGGATCCATGGGGTCTAAATCGTTATCTTTGGTTCTTGGTCTCTTGCTTCTGTGATGCACGGAATCTTTTTCTTTTTCTTTCCTTTCATGTCTCTTTTCTTTGTGGGGTTGTTGTGGTACTTCCTGATCAGATGCCTCACTCTCCTCGTCACTTTCATCGCCTTCTTTCAATAATCGCTCTTCACGTAAATGTGCCGCACTTTCACTGGGTACAGCTGCGGGATGCGCTGGTGGCATCCAACATACCAAATTATTGTGAACATTCCAAAAGTAATGTTGCCCAAAGCCTTCATCGTATACTTCTTCCCATCCAGATGGTAATGGCCATAGTTCTAATGCTTTTTTCTTATGTTCCAAATAAACTTCATCAGGTACCGGTTTACCACTTTTCCATCTCTTTACGCAAAACTTGGAGCACTCATGATAAATGTTGCTTTTGTTCGGACAACCTTTATGGCCTTTAATGGGATCTACATTAACCCCTTCTATGCCTTCCCAATAATGTTCTTTATGAACGCGGTCATCAGGTCTGCTATCATAGTCTTCCGCAATAATTTCTTCATTAACCTGAGCAGGTGGACCTACGTTATTGACTTCAGAATCAGGTTGTGGCTTTAAAAGCCCTCTCTTTGCTAAGCGTGCAGCTAAAGCAGGTGGCAAAGGCATTATTACTGCAAATACTATCAAGATACGAGATTAGAGATGCTGTTTTATTAACTTTACATAAATAATCAGTCAAAATCACAAACAAAACAGACGGTATTGACAAACTGACAGATTCATAGATTATTATAGATGAATCTTTGGTCGATAAACTATGCCATTTTTTTTAAATATATTGGCAACTATTATATTATATTATATTATTGGTCTTTCTATCTTAAATGTCTGTATTTATAGACATTTAAGAGAAAAATTGAAAGTCTTGTAAAATGCAATCAATTTATGAAGAATGCCTGTGGAATACTCTTAAGGCCTTCTAATATGCTGTCTAGCGAGTTGTTGCCTCTCGGTGGCTCAGTGGCAGTGAAGGAAATTTTTATATGGGTATCATGAGTTCGAATCCCAAGTCTGGCAATGGGGGATTTATTGGAGTTTTTATTCGTCAAGTGTTATGCACCGAGTTAGGCTAAAGGATTCATTTAAAGTGCCTCACTTTGGCCTATGGTCGCTTAGAATATACAGTATGTAACAAAACTGTTTTATTTAGAGTGCGATCACTATGGGACACATAGCTAACCTAAATATGTAACCATACGTAATAAAAAATTAATGAAAATAAATGTATTATTGGAATTTAAAATCCTAGTATCGATATTCTATGGGAAAAGCTTAAAAATGCTAAATTACCGGTATAATTATCCATTATCTCTTCAAAATCCAAGAATATGACAGTACCACAAAGTAGATATCCAATTATATTTAGCGGCGGCCTACACCACCCGCCACTGGCCAGGCTGCGCTGCCGCATCCTTCTGTGTTGCCATTTAAAGTGTGGGCTCATTTTTTTACATAATTTCCAAAAAGGATTACATAAACAGAACCATATATTGATAACAATATACACCTTCACTGATCGGACACTAATTAGGTAGATTTCGATGAAATCGATCTACCTATTGGTTTCTTGACTACTATCGAATTTAAAAAAAAATTCTTCATAGGAGGTCTAGATAAGACCCCCTGAGTCCGAAATGACCACTCGTCAAAAGTTTATATATATATATATATGTATGTATGGTTCCACTTCCCAAAATTTGCGGCACTCTCACGGTCGCATTTTTGCCCCGATCGCTTTGAAACTGCGGTCAAAAATTGCTTGGGTGTAAACTTAGTTTAAGTTCGTGAACGGGTGGATTCCGGCCTAAGGGGGGACGGTAGGGCCTCACTTTTTGTGAAATCAGTTTTTCCACAAAATTTCACGTTCCATGAAAGATATTCGAACCGTTCTAAATTTATCCCATAGAGTCTGGCTAATGAAAGTAGGCCCTGGAATTATTTGCGAACTTTTTATATAGCAACTCTGTATGAACGTCAACGTCAATTTGACAAGGTTGTCGTTCGGTATCTCTGTTTACAAATTGTATGCGTTTGTGTAAATTGTGATTCTAATTACGGCTTAAAATGAACAAATCTATCAAAAGTGGTGTACGAAATATGTTGTTTTGCATGATTGGCAAGTTCAACGAAATACAACAACAGCGTGATGGCGCGTTTAAACAAAAACAAGATTGTCTACGTGTGGTGTTGAATTTCATAGGTTAGTAGACAATATTATTTTGATACTTTAAACACCTACCTATCCAGTCGTCCTAATAAAATTTTGATTTATAATTTACGTATCCTTCCAAATAAGTTACCTACGCTTCTCTATGTATTGAATAAAACTAATTATATTCATTCGTATATCGCATCAGTCAACCAATAATTTATTTTAATAACATCACCTATGTTTTACGTATACTCATAATGAATCTTAATTTTAAAACGATTACCTTTCTTTAACAGAGAATCTGCAAGATGTCGAAGGAGTTAATGAAATAGTAAGAACTATTGAAAATCTCACTGAATTAGAGCAGAAAGATAGGATAATAACCCAGAATCAGTACTTAGAAGAAATAGCTTCAATGACTGGTAAGTTTTTACTATACACTGATGTTTTGAAATTATGCCGAAAAAAACCTTTGCATTTTTACTTACTAATACCAAGAATTAATTACATATTTCGTATTTCTTCTTTGCAGAAGTGAGTGTCAGAACACTAAAAAGAGTAAAAAGGGAAGGTGCAGTAAATGTAGGTGTCTGGAGTACCCTGGGGAAGAAACATCCACGGAAACCTACTGTGTCTAACCTAGATAACTTTGACATAGATGCTATGCGTAACAAGATAAACAAATTTTATATAGTTAAAAAACAAGTTCCTACACTGAGGACACTGTTGGTGGAGTTAAAAGAAAGTATTGATTTTAACGGATGCAGAGAAACTGCGCCGCTTGTTATTAGCCAATGGCTATCAATTTAAAAAAAAATAAAAATGAGAAAATTTAGAAAGTTTTATTATAAATGTTAGAGACAGCGAAACTAGTGACAGTGATGAATCTTTTGGCATTGAAATGTTAGAATCTGATTTTGATTATGATGAATAAAACTAAGTTATTATGTGTGGAATATTATCGTATTTTATTTCCCTATTTATTTTCGGATTCTGCCCATATTTACCTCATATACCAACACCTATATATCGTATTTTATTTCCCTATTTATTTTCGGATTCTGCCCATATTTACCTCATATACCAACACCTATATATTCCCTAACATAATTTTCTTATACAGTCTATATATATGATATTTTTAATAATGAATTGCCAGGTATCAAAGTAGGTTATTCCAATTCTCATAGTATGATTTTAGTGTTGTCATGCATGTATTTTTTAAATTTGCCGCCAATATTCTGGGGCCAGCTTTCGTTAGCCAGACTCTAGTATACATGAATACCAACAACTTTTAATTATAAATCTACTAGCTGACCCGGCAGACTTCGTACTGCCTCAATCGATAGCACCTTTTAAACCTTCTCTAGACCTCCACAAATAATTCAGGACCAAAATTAGCCAAATCGGTCCAGCCGTTCTCGAGTTTTAGCGAGACTAACGAACAGCAATTCATTTTTATATATAAGAAGAAGAAGAAAAGCTTAAAACTTTAACTAAAAGTGGAGGGGGTAAAAACCAAAATTTTTCGGGAAAAAAATCATAACTTCTAACCGGTGAACATTCTTGGTGTCGGAAACATTTTTAATCGATAGGCCATTTTTAAGTCTAAAATAAATGTCTGAAAAGTTTTTCGCTAAAAGTTACCGTTTTCGAGAAAAAAAAATTAAACTATTTAAAGTCCGTAGTTCTCTATATAAAATAATATTAATTGCTTCACGAAATCTACCTGTGCGTTCCCTGTGTTTTGGAACGGATTTTTTTTTACGTATTGTATAGAAATTTTGCTTACACATGAATTATAATACTATGATGCGATGCAGTTAGCCGATCGCAAGAAAATTGAGCTGAGCGAGCATTTAAAAGCCTTTGTTTTTTTATTTCAAAATCTGAAAAAAAAAACAATTTTTGCGCGCGCGATCTTTTTCCATTACTTTCAATGGTAAATTTGTTTTTCGGTGATAATTCCTCAATGGTGTGTCCGATTTTCAATTTGATGGTGTCAAAACATGCACCTAGAGTGTCGTTATGACCATGCCAAATTTGGTTCAAATCAGATTTGTGGTTGCAAAGGAGTATCCGAGTTTGTAAGCGGCTATCCCGCGGATAAGAGCTTCGCTCGCCTTCGGCTCGCTTAACTCAATAAAGCATATAAATATCTATTATAATGCGGCATTCAGACATAGTTACATTTTTGTTTGTACAAAATGCTATAACATTTCAGCTTATTTCATGCATATTTAGATCATGTTTATATGGTTTAAAAAAAGGACATACTTTTTATAATCTTATTTAGATGCTGCAAATCGTATATGTTTGTACAAAATGCTATTAGGAAACAAAAAAAAGTAGGTATAGTTAAGTAGTAGTTTATTATCAGAAAAACGAATTTACTTACATTTCAGCTTATTTCATGCATATTTATATGGTTTAAAAAAAGGACATACTTTTAAATAATTTATAATCTTATTTAGATGCTGCAAATCGTATATTATGTATAAAATAATTTTGATCTTAAGTCATTCAACTTTAATATTTTTCATTAAAAGTTTTGTCTTCTTTTTCTCTTGGACTTCTTTGCATGTGCACTTTTGCGCAATGAAATGATGTAGTCACAGCTTGTTTTATTTTTGTTTTACAAACAAAGTAACATTTCTTAATATCCGACTAAAAAGAACGCTCAAGTGAAAACAGATAGTTAAATACACAGAAAGTATGTAAGTTTTGTGGGTCCATTTTGCAGTTACTGTTTGTTGCATAAACTGTGCAAGATAGGCTAAACTGGTTCAATATAAAATGGTCAATAGCCGATTTTCATCATGCACCTGTGGTATTACTTAGGATTTAAATTAAACGATATTATATTATTGGTAATTTATATCCTAAGAGATTTTATAGCACCATTATGAATACAAAATGTATAGTCTTAGTGGTAAGTTTTATATATTGGCAGCTATATCGTAGTCACTTAAAAATACAATTCATGATTATAAATATTTGTCTGGTTTGTATTTATATGAAAAAGGAAATTCTAAAAATCTAATTGCCGTTAGTCAGATTTTTTGCTGTTGAAATATATGCCAATAAATCCTCTGACGTCACATATCCGATGGGACGTTGGCTGGCTGTTGATTTATCTAAAACAAAACAAAAATTATAAGTGGAAGTCACGTTTACGCTCATGAAGGAAGATATTTTCTTCTCTTTCTGGTTGTCTGGAACACAATAGTCTGTTAGCGGAAAGCTTAAAAGATGCCAGAAAATACGAAAGACAGATAACGGTATGTTGGATAGACCTAGAAAATGCATTTGGCTCAATTCCACATTACCTTATGGTATACGCGTTGCAATGGTATAACTTTCCGCCCGTGGTCATAGAGATAATCGAGTCGTATTACTCCCAGCTAAAATTTGCTATAAGCTTCCAAGAAGTACACACAGGACCATTACGGTATAATGTGGGACTGTTTCAGGGATGCTGCTTGTCACCAATAGCATTTAATATAGTAATTAATATCTTAATTACCAAGTTAATACGTCACGAAAAGAAATGGGGTTATCGGTTTAAAGTAAATAACATATACTCAGAGTCCATCTTAGCTTTTGCTGACGATCTCGCAATACTGACGCGCAATCCAAAACAATGTCAGGAACTATTAAAGGAAGTCGATGAGTTCTGTTCGTGGACAAATGGACTGAGGACGAAGCCTAGTAAGTGTCACTGTCTATGTCTGGGTAGACGGGACACCAAATTTACCTCTTACGACCCGGGACTCTTCATTGGGGGTAAACCAGTTTCCATAGTCGCTGAATCGGTGCCATTTAAATTTCTTGGGAGAAAGATAGACTATAAAGGACGCACACCATCCTTAGATGAAGTTGTCGATACGTTTATAAATGACCTAAATAAGATAGATCAGATACCACTAAACAATATCAAAAAAGCTTGGATATATGACAACTACTTAACATCACGTCTGACTTGGCCTTTTCTGGTGTATGAATTCGGTAAAACCTTACTGACGAAAATAGATGCAACTGTCATAAAATCGCTAAAAACGTGGCTTGGACTAGCGCACTCTGCTGATTCCTCTGCTCTATTTAGGGATCAAAATAATTTTGGGATGAAACTTAAGAAACCATCGGAGCTCTATAAACATCTTAGAGTTACCAAAGCCCACATCTTAGGAAAATCCCAAGATGTCACAATCAGGGCACTCCCGAAAGATAATAACGCGTCCGAGCTTGAATCTAGACTTCTATTCCATAAACGATTTATGATAGGGGCCCAGTCAAACAGAGTGGGGTTGGGAGTACGAGAGCCAGAAAGGGACTAGGATATACTTAAGTCCTTTCTAAAACAAGACGAAAATGATAAATATCGAGTGCACGCGATGAATTTGGAAATCCAAAATGAATGGTTGACAATGGGAGAGTTCTGCATACCGATGGCCTTAAAGTGGCGCACCTTGATCTATGACTGGTCGCCGTCCCTGTTAAAATTTTATCTTAACGCCTTTCAGATGACCCTCCCAGACCAGAGTAATCTGGTAAGGTGGGGGAAGGCCACAGAAAAACAATGTTATACTTGTGGTGAGGCAATAGGGACGGCTAGACACATATTAGTAGGATGTAGGGTGCTTCTCGATAGAGGCCATTACTCACGCCGCCACGATAAGGTGCTTATCATCATACGTGAAGCAATGAGTCTGGCAGTAGCTAGAGCCCAAAAAGGATTGACTACTAACAGACGTCATATCAACTTTGTGTCTGAAGGTTCATCCATAACACCCAGGAACAAACCTTATTCAATCTTAGATACTGCCCCAGATTGGACTCTCCTAATCGACACGTATGAAAAGCACTATAAAATTCCGGAGAATGTTGGGGTTTCGTCATCTAGACCTGACATATTCCTATATTCTAAGAGGTTAAAACATGTGGTTCTTGTGGAACTTACTGTACCGTGGGAAACAAATATACCGAAGGACCACACAATAAAGAAAAATAAATACTATGATCTCACAAACGAATTAATCAAAAACGGTTACGTGGTTAATTTGTATGCAGTGGAAGTGGGAGCGAGAGGTATACCAGCAAAATCTCTCTATAACCTACTTAAAGATCTAGGCCTATCGAGAGCTACAATAAGCTCATTACTAGGACGAATGTCTAAAGCGGCACTAGTAGGTTCGTATCAAATTTGGTTAGGCAGGGAGGGGAACTTGGGTAGTGAAGGTGAGTGTTGATGTACATCAACAAAAGGGGCCCCTTCTAAACCTACACTTGGGTCGCAAGTCCCAGGCACTGTCCCGAGTTCCCAACTCAGCAACGCGATGGACCCGGCACCCGCACGGAGAATCCATTGATTGCTAAGATTACGGTCTCTTAAATATCATCGCAGCTTTTGTTTTGGCCCGTTGCGCGTCTGGAAGGAGTCTGAGAGTCCAGCTAAGATCGACTTGTTTCGGTTTTATAGAGCTGCGTTGTCGCGAAAATATCTACACTAAAATTATAAATGTGTTGTTGAATGTGCTGATCTCAGGAACTACTGGTTCGAATTGAAAAAATGTTTTTGTGTTGGATAGTTCCACATTTATCGTGGAAGGTTGCAAAACTAATAAATTATGGGCATGTATGGGTTAAATGGGTGCTATGGGGGGTTGAAGTATGTCACGGGCGAAGCCGCGGGGCACAGCTAGTTGTAATATAAGGGTATTCTACCAATACATTACCTGATTCGACTACGATTACATTAGGCGCAATGTCGAGCATCCGCGAAAGCAGTCCTAACGTAGGTTTGTCTGTGAGGTCCACTTTGTAATATTTCTTCACTATATATTTGTCCAGTCCATCAGAGGAGGCACCGGAGAGGTTTACTAATCGTCTTCTTACATTATCTGCTGTGAAAAGACCAACCGCAGATCTGTAAAAGATTAAAACAAGGAAAAATCATAAAAATAATTGGATGTTTCTAGTCTGTGTGATATAGACTCCTTTATCATTCATCTGATTTCAATGAAATTTGTCACATAACAAAAAATATCAGTATATTATTTTTCTGTTAGGAATACATATATCAGTACCAGCTCAGAGGCATTTATTTATTTATTATACCTAGTATACCAAGACCGTAACAAGTGGAAAAATGTGGTCACTTTGCATATGAGGCATTACTGTATGCACGTAAGGACCAGCTGGCGAAATGTTGGTGTTTAATACAATTGAATGAGTTTATAAAATTTCTGTCTTCAGCTTACCGCATTCAGCATCTGCCCGCAACAAGCTGAAGACAGGGCGCTATGGCGCTCATTAGGGGAGACCTATGTCCAGCAGTGGACTAGAATAGGTTGATGATGATGATGATGATAAAATTTCAGCCAGTACCGTTGAGCCGTTTTTGCGTAAAAGAGTAACAAACATCCATGCATCCATCGATTCATCTTTCACATTGATGACTACATGATCTCACTAAATTAGTTCATAACGTGTCTGTTCTTAGCCACTAGTTCCTTATTCACTCAATTGAGTACTAACAATAATGTAGATACATCACTACGACTCAGGCCACCTACGCTCCTGAATAAGAGGTATACATACAGTATCGCTACGTTTTTTTTGGACCACAACACCAATTTTTTATAAGTTCCGAGAGACACATACATTGATTATGGGGTCATTATAAATTTGGGCACATTACAATGATTTGTACGATTGCGTTTCCTTGAAAGTGCTATAGTCAGAAGCGCGTTCGTTAAGACTTGTTCCAAATTCGTTAACGAACACTGTGACTATGTATATGTACGCTATTAATGACATGATAAGAAAAATCATTAGTTTTATTGTAATTTACACCAGTTCCCAAAAACACGACATGTTTTGCTTATTGCTGTCACCAAATGTCACTTATACTTTTTCTGTTTTAGGAGAATATTGCCAGTGCTCAGCTTAAAACCGAATTTTAGGTGTAATGTAGGTATAGTTTTTAATATAAAAGTGAGTTGGAGATTTGTGAGATATTTATTAGTCATTTTATTTGAAATTGACTTGCCAAAAAGCTCCTAAAAAGAGGATGAATGCTACTAATGCGATATAACACACTGTGCCTAGAGTTTGCTTTAAAAAGAATATTAGTAACCAAAATTATTAGTTTTTACTGACTCTTCTTCTACCTTCAGGTAAGCTGCTTGTGTTAGAAGTGGGTTCACGTCAGGATTCGAACCCGGGACCTCTCGATTGGAAGGCCAACTCCATAACCACTAAGGTATGGCCGCTTCAAAAACCTATTTCCTAGTCTGTACAAAAAAATAAAATTGAAGTGTCTGTTTTTAATACTAATATCACAGATTTTTAATGATTGTATATGAATGTGTACACGTGTAGTTATAACAATCAGTGGAGTTCGTGCGGTCGTGTTTTCTCTCGGTCTCGATTTTCTATCTAATTACCCTCATTGGTGATTTCTTAAATGGCTCCTAAAAAGTGTTCGACGTGTAATAAAAATATTACGCTGAAGTCTCCAGGTCTCGTATGTAGTAGGTGTGATAAAACTGTACATTCGACATCCAGCTGCTCCAAACTAACCAACAAGCAGCTGGCGGCACTTCGAAATTCAGATGGGTTAGAATGGAGTTGCCAGGAGTGCCTAAGCAACGCCTCCAGGTGTTCCTCTCTTTTTGTAGCGGCGGATGACAGCTCTTATGAAGAAGAAGGAAAAGCAGGTCTCTCATACACTGCCGTGAATGAAAAGAAATTAATTGCCAATATCTCTCGCGAGACGCAGAGGATCATCAAAGCAGAAATAGGTGACCTTACGACTGCCGTTGAACATATGAATGGCCAAATGTCGGACCTCGAAGAAATAGTAAGAAAACAAGAAGGTACTATAAAATCCCTCGTCAACAAAAATACGGAGCTCCTAAAATAAGAACAAAAATCTTGAGTTGAGAGTCGCAGCGTTAGAACAACATGTAAATGAGGTAGATCAAAAGATGCTGTCTGGCACTCTTGAGATTGCAGGTATACCGGAAACTCCGAATCAGGACGTTAAGGACGTGGTGAATAAGGTAGCGGAGAAATTGGAGGTAAATTCTGTTGATATTGTGGCTGCCAGGCGCCTGGCGAAACCTAGGGATCGTCCACAACCGGGGCATATCCTAGTGGAAGTCAAATCTGCAGCAGTGCGTACTCAGTGGATTCATTCTGCCAAGAATATGGAGCTTACAGCGGGTTGTCTATTATCGACATTGTTACAGGATCATGCTACGCGCCGAGTCTTTATCCGTGAAGCGTTCACCCATCGCACGAAAGTACTCTTGTATAATGCCCAACAAAAACTAAAGGATATCTATAAGTACATTTGGTGTAAGGCTGGCGTTATCTATGTAAAAAAAAGCGATGATAAAAGTCGCCCGTTCATTATTCGTTCAATGCCGGACATCGATAGCTTACTAACACAATAATAATTACCTATTACTTACCCATAACCTAGCTACATCTTTACAGTTACTTACTTAATATAATGAATATCAATAGCGATACCTCATCCTCGGAAATTTTCGATTGTCCTACTGTTACCTCATTTTTAAGTCAATTACCCTTCAATCAAATAAATTTGTTTTGCCTACATGTCAGCATTCGATCTATGATTAGTATTTGACTTTCCTAAATTGTTATTAATATTACATTCTTGTAAAATTCCTATCGATGTTATTGCTCTGACTGAAGTGGGTATTTCCTCGAGCATAAGTAGTTTGTACAATACTGATCGCTATAAAATGCACACAGAACTACGTTCTAAACAAAAGGGTGGTGGCATTATAGTTTACGTAAAGAACTATCTTAAATTCACTCAACTAACAACTAAAACCACTACAAGTTTCGAAAATTTATCGGGTAATTTAGTAACCGCGGAAAGAAGAACCATGGGTGAAGCAGTATATGTTAAAGATGGCTGATAGGAGGGACGCCCTCTTTAGTAGTTGGAAAAAGGATCTGCACGAAATTAGCTCAGTATTATTTGCACGAAACAGACGCCCGTATGAGTGCATATGTACGATGCAGCGCAGGCTCTAAAGGCTCTGAAATCTTTGACTTAATTGTGAAAGCAAACCTCTAATTATTATAATTATACACAAGATAATAACCTAAATACTGCCGGCAACTATCCGTGCCCGGACTGCACGGAAAGACGCCCCTCTTTGCCATAGATAGGGGCAAAAATCTTGACAATGTACTCTAGGTGCGGAGTTACGAGTATATAGGTCTATTTGGCGGTAAGTGCAGGGCGCGATGGCGGAGGCTCCCTAATCAACCTATCATAGACATATGAAACTAATCCTGGGCTGAAAGGGCTCACGTCATTGGTTGATCAGTCTCTAATTGGTTTTAGATTGGTCAGTTAGTGCACATGCGCGAACATTTTGACGTTTGGCAAGATTTTTGCCTACAGGTATACCCCTCTTGGGGTGTGTGTTGGGTAACCTCCTCGAGTGTCGCTCCGATTCCGATCCCGCTGCAGTCCGGGGGGAACGGAATCGGAGCGGCCGGTACACCCTGGGCGGCGGTCAATGACTTCCCCTTCACCCCTTCATAGGGTTGGCATTGATCGTCGGCCAATACCCAACGTGGCGGGAACACATCGCTCTCCGTACTCCTCTGCTTTCAGAGGAGACAGGATGAGCGATGCTGTTAGTGGTGAGATTGCCCAGGGTCAGCCGGGGTGCGAGGGATATGCTCTATGGGTAACCTTACACCCCGGCGTCTGAAGACCCGAGACGGCGTGCGGTTTTAGTCGGTGCAAGCCCGACATAACCGCCCCCGCTGGCCGGCGGGGGGCTATCCGAAGGGATTTCCGCACGATAAAAAAAAAAAAAAAAAAAAAAAAAAAAGCTATACCCCTCTTAGCTCTTGCAACGTAATATCACAAACACTGTCGCGCTAGCAGGCTATTGCGTATGGTTGTGTCCCAACACGCGATTTTAAAAATTGATTACTAACAGGTAAGTCATGCTTTTTGCTTTGGTTCTCTGTTATATAAATTAGTTATAGTCGTTCGAATATCTCGGACGAGTCTAGATAGCTCAGCTGGTCAGAGCATTCCCCCTGTAAGGGACTGGTCGCGACTTCAAGTCCCGTTCTAGATGTTGTGTTTTTCCGATCTAAATCTTTAGAAAAAGTAAGCATATAAAATGCTTAAAAATTGAATTGAATTAATTAGACGGAGTCATCAAAAAACAATGTTTAAAAATGACTAAAGTTATTCATTGTTTCCGTAGTTCGCAAGAATTACGGTAGATGGCTCCAGCGTCGCCTTAAGACGTATATAATATATCGGAGAATTTCGAATATCTGGGACGTGTCTAGATAGCTCAGCTGGTCAGAGCATTCCCCCTGTAAGGGACTGGTCGCGGGTTCAAGTCCCGTTTTAGATGTTCTCTTTTTCCGATCTAAATCTTTAGAAAAAGTAACCATACAAAATGCTTAAAAATTTCATTGAATTAGTTATAGTCGTGTTTCAACAGGCAGCTTTAAAAGTAGATTTCTGGCAGGGACCTCATACTTTTTGCTTTGATTGTTTGGTATCTTAATCTACACAAATAAATAAAATTGAAATGTTTATTCATAATATTAAAATAGCAGGTTTCAAATAAATGCCTATGTGCAATACATATACTATAACAAAATAGCCATTTTTAGGGTTCCGTTGCCAAATGGCAAAAAACGGAACCCTTATAGATTCGTCATGTCTGTCTGTCCGTCCGTATGTGTAGCCACTTTTTTCCGAAACTATAAGAACTATGCTGTTGAAACTTGCTAAGTAGATGTATTCTGTGAACCGCATTAAGATTTTCACACAAAAATAGAAAAAAAAACATAAAATTTTGGGGGTTCCCCATATTTAGAACTGAAACTCAAAAATTTGTTTTTTTCACCAATCCATACTTGTGGTGGTATCTATGGATAGGTCTTCAAAAATGATATTGAGGTTCCCAATTTAATTTTTTTCTAAAATGAATAGTTTGCGCGAGAGACACTTCTAAAGTGGTAAAACGTGCGCCCCCCCCCTGTAACTTCTAAAATAAGAGAACAATAAAACAAAAAAAATATATGATGTACATTACTATGTAAACTTCCACCGAAAATTGGTTTGAACGAGATCTAGTAAGTAGTTTTTTTTAATACGTCATAAACCATAAACCGCTATTTATCTTTCATTCAATCAACTCAAATATAAAAAAAATATATATATTATGTTACTTGCTGCTACGGAACCCTTCATGGGCGAGTCCGCTCGCACTTGGCCACTTTTCAAAGTTATTGTCTATCTGTCTGTTTAAGTTAGTCTCTGCAACGGCTGGGTCGATTTTGACGGGATTTTTAATGGCAAATAGGTAATATTATACGGTAAACATAGGCTACTTTTATTTTAGAAGAAAAATAGGATTCCGCGCAAAATAACTAAAACGCAAAAAATCAGAATCCACACGTGAATTTCTGTTCCCGTTCCCGCAACCCTGTTCCCAAATTAGGAACCTATTTTAGAATAAAAAGTAGCCTATGTGTTATTCCATATCAATCTATCCCTGTACCACATTTCAGCCAATCCGTTGAGTCGTTGAACCATGATTTAGTAACAAACATCCAAACATCCTCACAAACTGTCACATTCATAATATTAGTCGGAAGAAGGATGATCATGATCACTATTGCCTTAATAAGATCAAATGAATAGGTGGATTCAGTGGTACTTCAGTAGTGCTGTCTTACCCTTTATCATTAACGACTGCCAGAAGAGGTGCTCGATTTTCTTTCAAAAGAGCGAGTGCGTCTGATAGGCTACTGCTTTGTAATACATTCTTGATAGGTTGTACAACACCTGTGGTCACTGGTTTTTCCCACCAACTGCAAATTTTTTTGAAATATTGAATTGGTTAAATACAGAACAGTCAAATTGCAAATTGAACATTTTGTTGACTTTGAGGTCTGACCGCGCCTTAAATTTGTATGGGGCCCCAACAAAATTTTCGAGGCCCAAGTCAACCTCACGTGCAGGCTACCGGTTTGTTGGCGTCATCCGCTAATGAACGACCGCGGCTCTGGCGCAGCCTTTCCTCTCGGGATTGAGAGGTTAGATGGCAGATAAACCAATAATGGAGGATGGGGCGGACCCCGGGCTACAAAGTGCAAGCTATATCTGCAGTGTAACATAAATATGACAAATTCTTTATAGGGTAAACTACCCACCCTAATTATTGGCACTTTAAGCAATACTGTACCTTAACCTGCACTAATTACTCTATTATTGGCATTTAGTACTTAAAAATCTTCTGGGACGTTTAGATGTTGTGAAATTCTAGATATCTACATATTGTGTAAGCGAAATAAAACTAGTGCTCTCTAAATTATATTTTATTTAGGTACCTACCTACATAAAAATTGCAATTTGGTACATTTCTTAGGTACAAGGGGTAATCTAGGAACATTTTGGTAACATAATATTATTTGAGTCTTAAATTAATCAACTTAAGCATCAATCAGCTATACACTGCACATGCTCCCCGTCCTCGACGAGACGACCATGACTCCAGAGCCACCCTGACACGCCACTATACCGACGAACTGCCTGATATTAGTCAAGACGAGATCGTGTTAGCTCTTAGGCAGCTTGAAAATGGAAAAGCCCCCGATGAGGACGGAATTACTTCAGAGCTTCTGAAGGCAGGAGGAGCTCCTGTCATACAGAAGCTACAGAACCTCTTCAATGCCGTCCTTCACAGTGGGAGAACTCCTAAGGCGTGGAGCGGGCGGTTAGTTGTTCTCTTTTTTTAGAAGGGTGATAAGACCCTCCTTAAAAACTACAGACCCATCACACTTCTGAGCCACGTCTATAAGCTGTTTTCACGAGTGGTTACGAATTGTCTCGTCAGGAGACTCGACAAGTTCCAGCCACCGGAACAGGCTGAGTTCCGCGGATGATGTGGCACCATAGACCACATTCACACAGTGAAGCAGACTATACAGAAGTCCGAAGAGTATAATCAGCCCCTGTGTCTCGCTTTTGTGGACTATGAAAAGGCCTTTGACTCCGTCGAAACTTGGGCTGTTCTGGAATCCTCACAGCGATGCCAAGTAGACTATCGTTATGTCGAGGTGCTGAGATGCCTTTACGAAGCCGCCACTATGAGTGTCCAACTACAGGGTCAGCAGTCTAAACCCATCCAATTGCTCAAAGGAGTGAGACAGGGGGATGTCATATCCCCGAAACTGTTCACGAGCGCATTGGAAGATATGTTTAAGACGTTGGACTGTAAAGGTAAGGGCATAAATATAAACGGCGACTACATTTCACACCTGCGATTCACTGATGACATAGTCTTAACGGCGGAGTCGCTAGAGGAGCTAACCCGGATGCTGGACGGCCTAGCGTCATCCTCGCGATGCATCAGTTTTGGCATGAATTTGGATAAAACCAAAGTCATGATCAATGGTCACATTGATCCGGGACCGGCCGTCGTGGATGGCCAACGTCTTGAAATTGTTTCTGAGTACAATTACCTCGGGCAGATTGTGCAGTTAGGTAAAAACAATTTTGAGGAGGCCAAGAGGAGGATCCAGCTAGGCTGGACACCATTTGGGAAACTACGTCGAGTCTTCTCGTCATCCATACCTCAGTGTTTGAAAACGAAAGTTTTCAATCAGTGCGTCCTTCCTGTAATGACCTACGGAGCTCTAGCGAGCTGAGACGTGGACACTCACGGTAGAACTGGTCCACCAGTTCAAAGTCGCTCAGCGAGCAATGGAAAGAGCTTTTCTCGGAGTTTCTATGAAGGATTCGTAACGAATACAACCGACAGAGAACCAAGGTTATCGCTATGATTGAGCTATGTCTCAAAGAATTAGCAAGCTGAAGTGGCAGAGGGCCGGCCATATCTCGCGAAGAACCGACAACCGCTGGGGTAAATGTGTTCTTGAGTGGAGACCGCGACTCGGCAAACGTAGACTGCGAAAGACTGCGGGCAGATGCTGGATGCGGCAAGCTGAAGACAGGGCGCTATGGCGCTCATTAGGGGAGACCTATGTCCAGCAGTGGACTAGAATAGGTTGATGATGATGATGAAGCATCAATCAGGTAACTTAGTAGTAAAGTCTTCATTCTCCCTCATATTTCATTCTACCATTTCAGATAAAAGATTTTCCAACTCTTCTGTGGTGTAGGCTTTACTAGCTCTCCTATTAGTTATTATAATTTCCTGTTCATAACTGTGTTTGTCTGTATCACTCTTATCACCAAGGTTTTGACTTTGTGGTTCATCTAAATCATTGTTTTTGTCACTTATGAAAGTATCCTTACTCTGAGTAATTTCACTCGAGCTTCGTTGCAATATTTTCGTATTTGAATTACTGATGTGTTTCCTTGTCAATTTTTTTGGTTTACTTTAATTACTTTCTCTTTTTGGTTTAGATTTTTCCAATTTCTTTCGCTCTCTCTCTTCTTTTCTTTTTCTTATCCCTTCCTTTTTTACTTCCTTCTCTCTCCTTTTTTAGCATTTCGAATAGCTTGAAGAGCTTTTTGCACATTTTCTTCTGTATATTTTTTCCGTTTTTGTACTCCTACTTCACTTCTTTTTTTATCTGGCTTCTTATTAGGTTTTTTTCCCTTCATATTCGACACCTAAAACCAATTATTGACATGCTTTTAGGAGAAAGTCATGTATTTTGGCATTATAAACGCTTACTATATTTTGAGAATCGATGGTGAAATCTGTGGGGGTCACCTGAATAAGATTTGGAAAATCCTCTGAAGAACAGTCATAAACGTGAGCAGTAACTGTTTCATCAATTTTATTTAGTGTTTGTAGGGTTTGAACCATAATCGTATTTATAATTAATAATGAAGTACGTGTCTTTAAGGGTATACATGTGTGAGTGTTGGTGTTTGTGTGCGTGTTTACTGTGTAAATGTGTGGGTGCAGAAGGTATTTTTTGAGTAGTGGTGATAATAGGCTTTACGTGTAGTCATTATTATTGTTAGTAAATGTTGAGTGGTTTCGCTTTTTCTATACATATCTTTACATATAAAATGATTAAAAATTAAAATGTTAAAAGAATGACTGAGGTGTTTTGGTAAGTTGCAAAATTTACTACAAAAGGAATACACTGATATTTCCTCTAGTCATTTAAGTTGCATAAGGTTATTCACCTGCGCTTCACTTTTTATAATTATAGAAGGTTGAGTCATCGGCTTTCTTAACAAATATTTTGCCGTACGAGGTCCAGCAATATCTATACTCTCTGGACTTAGCTAGGTCGCGAGCAAGAAAAAACAGTCTTGACCCTTTAGCAGTTAGTTGCTCCGAAACATATATTGGGGTATATTCATCACTTTTAAATCCAAGATTTTTTGCACAGATTTTATCGCTATGCTTCCTGTTCTATTTTTTGCATTTATGGAGCAGTTCAGTTTTAAGTATGGTAGAGCTTAGTTCAATTATTATTGAGCTGGTCCTGGTGTTGGTACGTTTGTTTTGTACCCGGTATACGTCTTTGATGCCTCTCGTCTCAATTGTACAGTCTACCGCCTCCGATAATTTCTTAGCCATATTTAGGAGGTCATCTTGCGATTCTTTAGCTACTTTTGGTACGTTTTTTAGTTCGATGTTGGACTTACGGCTTTCCCTTTGAAGATCTTCGATTTTGTCTTCTAAAATCACAATGTAGTCGCTGTCTTTCCTCACCCGGGCCTCCAGTTGCTCTATCTTCTTCTTAAGATCGTCATTTTGCGCTGACAAAACAGCCATTGCATTTTCTATATTTGTATTTGTTGTTTTTATTTCCATTAGTGTCGTGTGAAATTTTTTAAATTCATCCGCCTGTTTTTTCATCATGGTTGAGATCATGTTTTTTATTTCCTCCTTGAAGGCCATGAAGTCGTCGTTGTCGTAATCCCGTCCTCTTGGGCGTTTGGATCGTTGGTATACATAAGTAGGAGGGGTGGGCTGTTCTGCCTGGTCGGTAATGTTTGACTCAGATAACGATCTATTCAGTTATGAGTAATAGTTCATTTAGAATATTAATGGCTATTGGTGCTTCAAAAAATCTACATATCATGTCATTAGATATAAAAACAGCCTTTTTATATGGAAACTTAAATAAACATTTTTATGGCTCTACCTGAAGGTTATGACGAATACGACAGAAATACTAAAGTCTGTAAACTCAAGAAAAGCTTATATGGATTAAAACAAGCTCCTTTGAACTGGAATGAAAAATTTACATCAGTTCTATTTAAAAATGGATTCCAGAACTCGGACAATACAATGATGCTAGGAATACATGTTGATGATGGAATATTATTAGGAGTTATATATGTATGATGAAACTGATAAATAACCTAAAAGAAGAATTTGAAATGACATACACGGAGAATCCTGAAACATTTCTAGGAATAGAAATCATTAAGACTAAAGATTCTATACAACTGAAACAAAGACAGAATGCTGAGAATATAATTGAAACATTTAACATGACAGAGGCAAAAATAAGTCCTACACCATTATTGGAAAACAATGAAAACAACAAAAATGATGTACAAACAAAAGAAAATTTTCCTTTCTTATGTACCTATCAAATAAAACAAGACCAGATTTGACATACGCTGTTAATTATGAGAGTAGAAGCATGGAAAATCCGAATAATCAAGATTTAAACAATGTCAAAAGAACCGTTAAATATTTGAAAGGAACCTTAAATTCTAAAATAAAATATAATAAGGATGAAAACTTAACCAATCTAGATGCATACCGTGATGCAGACTATGCTGGTGACAAAAAGACCAGAAAAGGTACCAGTGACTACGTAATGATGTACTGTGGAGGTCCAGTGCACAAGGCAACAACCAATAGTAGCATTGTCAAGCTGCGAAGCTGAATATATTTCAGCAGCAGAATGTTGCAAGGAACTCTTGTATATCAAAGGATTAATTGAAGAACTTATTGAGACTAATATTACAGTAAACCTAAATATTGACAATCAGAGTGCAATAAGGTTAATTGAAAACGGAGTGTTTAATCGCAGGTCAAAACACATTGACGTAAGATATCATTTTTTACATAACTTATTTGTTGAACATATAATTAACATATCTTGCTGTCCTACTAACTTGCAATTAGCAGATATCCTTACTAAACCTTTAAAAACTAATAAATTTTGTGAATTTAGAGATCTTATTATGCAAACTTAACTGTATTTAAATATAATATTGCTATTAGGTTGATGTAAAACTATTTTTATTTGCATGCAATTATTAACTACATAGATAATTAAAACTGTTACTTACTAATATTTAGAGCTACACATGTAAAACTAATATAAAAAATAAATAAAAATGTTTGTAAACAAAAAAATAAATAAATTAAACTTGAAAGTGGATAAATGTAAACTTAACTTTTGATTTGTATCTAAAAGTACATTATATTATATAACTAGTAAGGTACTTACCTACTTAGAACATTTTTTGATAAAACTTAAAATAGGTAGAATATACTGCTTCCGGGCTGTTTGGCCGTGGTCCATCGGAAACTTGTGTTCCAGACGTTTCGTCGATCACTGCGGTCGACATCTTCAGTGGTACACGTCGGGACGCCGTCGAGTGCGGAGAACCTTCCTCGGCGGCGAACTCGGTGCGACTGATGTAAAGGCCCGAGTCACTGGCGTATTTATAGGTGCAATGGGAGGGGCTAAACAACGTGATCGCTCCTGATTGGTTGAGAGCTGCGCAACCGATGCGCTCGATACTGATTGGTCGAGGCTAAGCAAGGGGGATACCGGGGATAGTGGCGGCTTCGTCATATTTGAATTGTGATGACGCGCGGCTCTCAGTGCTGGATACCAATCTTTTTGGAGATGAAAACCTTCGTTTTTTCTATTAAAATTATTGGGATGCTTGAATATTTCGATGGCTTCTCGACATAGCCGTGGGAAGAAGTGTGAAGTGGTGGCTAGAACCTTCGTGTTCTGAAATTTGATGGTATGATTACCATCCTCCTGGGTGTGTTCCGCAACCGCTGACTTGTCGAAGTGGCCGAGGCGGCAATTTCGTTCATGTTCTGAAAGGCGGGTCTTGACGCTTCTTTGAGTAGTGCCCACGTATACCGAGCCACACGAGCAGGGGATTCGGTAAACTCCAGCCGAAGATAGTGGGTCACGAGGGTCCTTGACTGAACGGTGAAGATTACGTAACTGCGTCGGGGGCTTGAAAATAGGCTTAATGTTGTAAGCTTCTAGCAGTCTCCCGATACGATCAGTTGTACCATAAATGTATGGCAAAAAGGCCTTCCCTAGAGGGGCAGGTTTCTCCTCATCCTGGTTCGTAAGAGAAGATTTCCTCAGATGAAGAGCTCTTCGTATCTCCCGGGCACAGAATCCATTGGCTTGGAAGGCCGAGTCCAGGTGGCGTAACTCGTTTTTAAGGTGTTGGGGCTCACAGATGCTCTTAGCTCGGTGGACCAGGGTCTTGATGACTGACATTTTCTGTCTGGGATGGTGGTTGGAGTCCTTGTGTAAGTAACGGTCTGTGTGTGTAGGCTTTCGGTAGACCCGGTGACCAAGGATGCCATCCTCTTTTTTGGATACCAGGACATCGAGGAATGGCAGGTCTCCGTTCTTCTCTACCTCCATGGTGAACTGGATGTTCGGATGGATGCTGTTCAGGTGATTCAGGAACTTAGTCAGCTCCGTGTCTCCATGACTCCAAACCACAAAGGTATCGTCCACGTAGCGGAACCAGATGTTGGGCTTCTTGGGCGCTCGTTCAAGAGCGGCTTCTTCGAAGAATTCCATATAGAAGTTCGCAACTACAGGACTGATGGGGTTTCCCATGGCTAAACCCTCCACTTGTTCATAGAACGTGTTGTTCCACTGGAAGTATGAAGTCGTCAACACGAACTCGAACAACTCTGCGATGTCCTTAGAGAACAGCGGTCGGATACGTGACATAGCTTCCATGTGTGCAAATACTTTGTAACAATTTTTTTTTTCATTGAAACTGTACTTATTTGTGTTTACTTGAAAACTATGTAAGTTAATTCTTTTACTTATGTAACTAACAACTGTTAATATATATCTCAATAACTATGTATATTATTGTAATGCTGTTTATATAGATTACGGGGGTGTGTTAAATAATATTGAAAGAATTATACTAATCTATATAACAGTAATTTATGGAATCAATAGTCGATATGGTATGTCTATGGACATTGCTCTATCATTAATACTCTATGCCTTTGTCTGTGGTAGGAGGTATTAAGAAAATAAAATTCTTCTCTCTGGTATCTTAAAATAGAAATGTGTATTTTATTGAATTTATAAACTCTGCTACTAAAAACCCCTAAAAACATAATAATACCAAATAAAATCATAACAATCGGACTCCGAGTCCGAGGTGGGACCTCTGATGCAACCGTTACTAATGCGAAGATGATGATGATGTGGGTGTTTGGCGACACTAGTTTCCATATGAATGAGGTTTAAGGGCACTTCCTCTTGATTTTATATTACGGGGTTTTCACTTGTCTGCTGTGTTGTGTGAACTATTGTATTTATTTAAATTTCTTAATTCATTATATTCGTAAGAGATTTGTTATCATGCTTAATTCCGATGTAGTAATAAATGCGTATCGACAGTTCAAATGCAAAAGACTGCAAGCGATATCGCATATTAGGAGAAAAACGATTTATTATTAGGAGGTTTGAATTGTAACTGTTATGTAGGTAGCGAATAGTTAGAGCAGCGAGCGGCATGTACCTACATACTTGTAAATAGTGACAAGTATATGGATATAAGCTTTGTAACAGGTTAGGACAGAATAGTCTCGAATAAATGCTTTCAAGTAAAGGTTGTTTCCATCTGCTCCCGCCAACGCCAGCCGAAGTCATTACAGTAACATCGATCATTTTGCTTATGACACAGTATAAGGCCATTCGATATAGGTGAAAAAAGTTAATAGTATATAGTCCTCCTTTACTAGTCTTTTGAAACTTTCTAAAGTTGTGGCGGTCTGATGGGCAGAGGCAATGCATTTCACAAACGAGCAGCCTGAACCGTAAATAATTTTCCCATAAAATTTGTGGATTGTTTTTCCATTTCCAATATTAGGTTTTCTGACTACCTTAGGGGCCTAGAATGCGTGTTATGTAAGAAGTTTAAACGGAGGAGAGTAGGGGTTGAAGATAATAGTACCTTTTTTGTTTTCATTACCCCCCCCCCCCCGCCTGCTAGCGGGGGCGGTTATGTCGAGCTTGATACGACGAAGCCGTCTCGGGTCTACAGACGCCGGGGTGTAAGGTTGCCCATAAAGCATATACCTTTTTTTTTTTTTTTTTTTTTTCGTGCGGAAATCCCTTCGGATACCCCCCCGCGTGCCAGCGGGGGCGGTTATGTCGGGCTTGAACCGACTAAAACCGCACGCCGTCTCGGGTCTACAGACGCCGGGGTGTAAGGTTGCCCATAGAGCATATCCCTCGCACCCCGACTGACCCTGGGCCATCTCCGGTTTCGAGATGGCCCCCTCGGGTTTGGGAACCACGGTGTCCCCGTCTTGCCCCGGTTTGGGGGAGGGGCGCTAGTCGCCCCATCGTCCCGGCCTGCTTCTGCTGGGGTGACAGGTGGCCTCACCCGCCACCCCCAGGCCTGCGCTCATGGAGGACGGAGGTCGTTAAGCGACCTCCGGCGCCTGAGTTGCCTGCGACGCGCGGCGAGCAAGTTGCGGGCTCGGCGGACCGGGAGAGTTCTAAGTCTCTCCCGGGCGCGCTCCGCCACCTCCTTCGCGAGCATTACATGCTCGCAGAAGGAGGCGGCGGCGGCCCACGCGCTCGCGCTCCGCACCATTGCCGCAATCATGCTGCCGAGCGAGAGGACTCCCACCCCGATGGCTGCCACGAGGTCACGCCGCGGCGCCTCCCACGCCGGGCAGTCCGCCAGCGTGTGCAGCCCTGAGTCCTCGCTCGCGTCGCAGTGATGACACTCAGGCGTTGGCTCCTTCCTGATCCGATGCAGGTGGTCCCCGAAGCACCCCTTCCCTGAGATCACCTGCGTCAGTCGGTAGGAGAGGCTTCCGTGTCGCCTCTCCAGCCAATCCTCCATGATGGGCCTTACCGCCGCTATTGCGGCGTGCCCTGCGCTTGGTTGCCCAAGTCGTTCCTTCCACTCCACCACGATGGCCTGGCGGAGCTGGGACTGCACGGCCTCGATTTCTCGAGGCTCGGGGTTCCATCCCTGCTCCCGCGCCTCCTTTCGCCACTGGTACAGTTGCGAAAGGGCTCTCGCTTCCAGGTCCCATGGCGGAGTTCCGGCAAGGAGACTCGCCGCCTCGAAGGAGATCGTGCGGTACCCTCGGATGACCCTGATGGCCAGAACTCGCTGCGGAGCGCGCAGCATCCGCACAGTTCCGGTCCTCAGGGCCTCCGCCCATATTGGGCACCCATACAGGGCCATGGACCGCACGATCCCCGCGTAGAGTCTCCTGCAGGAGTCATCGGGCCCCCTCATGTTGGGCAACAGCCGAGCCAGAGCAAGAGCTGTGCCCTTCAATTTGGGGGCCAGACTTCGGATGTGCTCTCCGAAGTCCCATCGGCCGTCGAGCACGAGCCCCAAATATTTCATTTGGGGCTTGATGCCGATGCGATTTCCTCCCACGATGAGACTGGATCCCTCGGGTGGCTTGCTCCGAGGCCCATGGAAGAACAGGGCCTCGGTTTTATGCAGGGCCACCTCGAGACCCAGCCGCCGGATCCGCCTAACGACTTGGGCAACCGCGGTCGTGGCCTTTCGGGTCGCTTCGCGGTACGTCGCCCCGCACGCCGTCACGAGCGTGTCGTCCGCGTAGCACGTGACGGCGGCACCGCCTACGAGCTCACCGCGAAGCACCCAGTCGTATCCGATGTTCCACAGGAGCGGCCCCAGGACCGATCCCTGTGGAACACCGCACGACATTTCACGCCGACCGAGACCGGTCACGGTTGGGTAGATGACGGCTCTCTCCGTCAAATACGCCCCGACTATGCGGCGGAGGTAGAGAGGCACTTCGTGATACACGAGCGCCTCCCTAATGTCCAGGGACACCGCCAACATCACCTCACCCCGGGCTACTGCATCCTCCGCCAGAGCCCTCACGCGCATGATGGCATCCACGGTGGAGCGCCTCTGGCGGAAGCCATATTGGCCATCCGCCAGGTCCGGCCCCACTCTTGAGAGGTGCTCGACGAGGCGCTTCGCAATTACTCTTTCAAAGAGCTTGCACACCTCGTCGAGCAACACTATGGGCCGGTAGGCGGACGGCGAGTCCGCCGGGCGCCCCTCCCTTCGGATGAGGACCAGTTTCCCCGTCTTCCACAATTTCGGAAACTGGCCCCGCTCCAAACATGCGCTGAGAAGCCCTCTCAGTCGGGGCTCGAGAGCGTCGTCGACTAGAGCTAGGACCCACGCTCGGCCTGGAATGCCGTCGGGTCCCGGGGCGGTGTGTTTGGCTCTTAGCCTTCTCACCGCCAGCTCTAGTTCTACCCAAGTGACCTCGGGCACGTCGTCGTCTTCCACGTCGGGCGCCATGCGCAACCGAGGCGGAGTCATCTGCGGTGGAACATGTTCCACCGCCCGCGCTGGGAACAGGGAGCCAACAACTCCTCCGAGCAGATCCGGCTGGAGACACCGGAATAACGGCGGGGCCTTGGGGCGCAGCTTGCCCCTCACCATCCGGTAGGGCCGCCCCCAAGGGTCCCGCTCCAGCGTCTCCAGCAGCTCGCGGAAGGCGTCCCGTTTGGAACGCCTTATCTCCGCTCGGAGGGCTCGTCTGGCCTCCCTGTATCCCTCGTACAACTCCGCCTCTCGGGCCTCCGCATCTGCGGGGCGGCGACGCCTCCTACGGAATCGGGCCCACCGGCGGTGCGTGATAACGCAGCCCCGTCTGAGCTGCGCGATCTCCGACGACCACCAGTAGACCTGACCCCTCGGATTATAGGGCGGAGCCCTAGGCATCGCCGCGTCACAGACACGGGTCATGGCCTCCCGGAACCACTCCGCCTCATCGTCTATGCAGACAGGCCTGTCCGGCGCAGGGGCCCAGGCCTGTACGATGGCGGCTTCCAGGAGGAGCTCCCGATCAAGTCGCTTAAGCGCCCAACGTGGCTCGGGTGGAGCCGGTGCAGCCGGCGCGTCGCTCGCAGGGGGGGACACGTCAAACCGAATGTATCGGTGATCCGAACTTGTGTCCTCCCCCAAAACGACGCGCCAGCCCTGAACACGTCGCGCCAACGAGGGGCTCGCGAACGATAGGTCCACGATGGAGCTACCCCTCGAGGTCACGAACGTGTCCACGGCTCCCCGATTTAGGAGGACTAGGCCGAGTCGTGCGGCCCAGTCCACCAGTGCCCTGCCTCTATGCCCCGTCGCGCCCCTTTCGTGTCGGGAACCCCAGGCATACGACCAGGCGTTGAAGTCCCCGAGCACAAGGACCGGACGGGGCTGGCAGGCATTGACGACGACGGCCAGCTGACGGAGCCATTGCTCATATTATGCAGCTTGGTCTCGGTTCGGCGTGATATAAGCGGCCACGACCGCTATGTCGCCAACCGCTGCCGCCACGCAGCCGGGTCCCCTTGCAACGACGGCAAGAGGGGGGCTGCCGGCGGCAGGGTTGTGCACCAGTGCCGCCGACCCATCCAGCGCGGTTTCCCAGGTAGGCCCGAGGAACCGGTGGGTGTATGGGTCGGCGACAGCGGCGACATTTATGGCCCACTGTGCCATGCTCTGGCGCAGAAGATCCTGAGCATGGGCACCGTGGCCAACGTTCACCTGCAGGATGCGGAGTTGAGGATCCATTATGGAACCCCCATCTCCGCATCCCGCTGTGAACTGGAGGCGGAAGGCCGGCCTCCCGGCTTCGGCTCCCCTCCGGCGCAGGCCTTGCTGCCAACCCTGTGGTCGGCCGGCTTGCCTCCCGCTGCACACCTAAAGCAGTGCAGCGGGGCATCGCACGTGCCTTGTGACCGGGTTGGCCACAGCGGAAGCAACGGTCACCCGCCGTCACTTCCGCCGTGCAGTGCACCCCCACATGGCCCACCGACAGGCACCTGAAGCACCTGGCCGGTCGGGCCTGCAGGAGCCGTGCCTGCGCCCTCAGGAAGCCTCCCACCAGGAGGCTCCGCCCGTCTGCGACCTTTTGGGCCGCCGCGATAGGGCAGCCGACAACTGCTGCCCCCTGTCCACCGCGGCCGAAGCGTATAGCTCCGGCCTTTACTGTGTCCGGGGAGCAGTCCCCGGCCTCCGCCACGGCGAGCCTGAGCTCTTCTGCCGTGACGGAGTCGTCCAGGCCCGTAATGCGCATTTCTGCGCATTTAATGGGCCTGGACACCCGGACGTCGGCTGCATCTAGCGACTCCCTTAGCCGAGCCGCTAGGGCGTCAGCCTTGGGGCCACTGGCGGCGCCGGGGACCTCGAGAAGCCGGGCTCCCGTCCGTGTGCTCTTGCACCGGACGCCCGGGATCTCGAGGGCCTTGAGGTCCACGTTGGCCTTTACCCTGGCCAACACCTCGGCATACCCCATGCCTCTCGACGCTGCCTCCGCCGTCAAGGTGACGACGACGGCCGTTGTTCGAGGGGCACGGAGCTTCCCCGGCGCTGTCTTCGCGGCGGCCGCGGCCCTCCTGGCCTTTTTAGCGGCCTTCTTGGCGGCCTTCCGCCTCTTTTGCTGGCTCCAGCCACCTCCCAGCCCCCTTCCAGTGGGGTGGAGGTGGTCGAAGCCGCGGCTGGGGCTGGGGCCAGGGCTGGGGACGTCTTCCCCTTGCCCTTCCCCTTGCCCTTACCCTTGCTCTGAGCAGGAGTGGGGCCTTGAGCGGGAGCGGGGCGACGGGCCGGCTCCGGCAGAGCCTCTCCCGCAGCCGGAAGCGTACGGACCTTCCGGGCTGCAGCCACGTATCCGGCCACCGGAGGCGCCAGAGGCGGACGGCGGATGGAGTCCATTAAGGCCTCCATCCGACTCATCATACGCTCCTCGAGCGCCTCCACATACGGCAACCAGGACTCCGGTGGTGCCCTCGACTGCGTCGTCCTAGACGACCGCGTCGGCTGAGCCAGCTGCACCGGTTGCGCCAGCTGCTCTGGCTGCACCGACTGCGCGAGCCGCTGCGGCGGCGATGGTTGCGCCGGCTGCGTCATTCTTGACGATCGCGTCGTTCTCACCGGCTGCGCTGATTGTGCCGGCTGGGCGGAGCTCGCCACCACCCTCTTTAGCTCCTCCAGAGCTGCAGCTAGCCGAGCCGTCTCCCGACGGGACTCGGCCAGCTGTGCCGCGAGAGCCTCGTTTTCGGAGGCGATGCCGAACACAATGTTCAGCATCTCCTCCTGCTGAGGGTCCGGGGACCCCTGGGACGACGCAGCCATCCTCTGGAGTCTCTCCAGGAGTGACCGCGTCCTCCCGCACGGCTCTGACACCGACACCGCCGAGGTGGAAGGCCTCGGCGGTGAGGTTCCCGCGGCCCTTACAAGAGCCGAGGGAGCTCGGGTGGATTGCCCGGCCCTCACGCCACCACGCGCCCCTCGGCGGCCAGTAGCCACCTTGGACGCCGGTTTCGCCTCATCGCTGCTGGAGGAGGAGGTCGTCCCGGTGAGGGTAAAGTCCTCATCCGACACGTCCTCCCCCGCCCGAGCCTTTGCGCGCCTCCTGCGCTTGCGGGTCCGCTGCACGCCCAGACCCGCCGGGCTACTTGCCCTACTTCGCTCGTTGGCGGTGTCGAATTTCTCCGACACCGCCGTGGTGTTTGGCGTCCCCTCCACGCCTGAGTGCTGCGCGACCTCCGCGCAGACTCCGTCATTTTCGGTATCCGTGTTGTGTAAGCCTTTGTTGTTGTTGATAGATCGGTCCGGTTTATTCAATGAATTTATTAATGTGTCCATATCTTATCCCACGAGTATGGGGGAAAGGTGGTCCATCCAGGCGGAGCCCCCTGCACCTGGATAAGCCTATATACTATGGAGGTCGGCTGGTATCCATAGGGTTTTACGACTTTGCTGTCGGGTGTTATAGACTTTTCCTTGTCGTGGGCCGGCCAATAAAGGCAAGCCCTCCGGTCAGCAAGTTCACAGCGTACCCTTCTGGAGCCACCAGTCAGGTCGTTGCCGATCACCTGCCGATTACGGAACGCGAGAGGATGGCTAGTCCTCTCTCACCGGCGGCGGCACAAGTGCCCGTCGGCCCCTGCGTTAGCAGTGGGCCAACCCGCCCCTGGATCCCCTAGGATCCTATGGTGGCCTCAGCCACAAACACCATCGCTCATCCTGTCTCCTCTGAAAGCAGAGGAGTACGGAGAGCGATGTGTTCCCGCCACGTTGGGTATTCGCCGACGATCAATGCCAACCCCATAAAGGGGAAGCCATTGACCGCCGCCCAGGGTGTACCGGCCGCTCCGGTTCCGTTCCCCCCGGACTGCAGCGGGATCGAAGTCGGAACGACACTCGAGGAGGTTACCCAACACACACCCCATAAAGCATATACCTCGCACCCCGACTGACCCTGGGCCATTTCCGGTTTCGAGATGGCCCCCTCGGGAAGATTATAATAGTTCCTATACAAGTAATAAAAGAAGGAAAATAGAGGCAGTTTTTTGTGTGTAAGTACACTGTAGTAGATAATAACTTTTGGATCTGTAGATGTGAACCTTGAACCGGGGTTAATTTGGCAGATAAAAAGCCAAGGTGTATAAAATAGCTGCAAAAACGTCATAGTGTCGTTTATTTAAACACTGGATTGGAATGAAGACAAAAAGAAGATCAGAGGTAGATCTGTCCATATCATATCGAGTTTCAATATCAAGAATACGTATGTATATAATATAAATTGCTACAAAATCAGCTATGTGAGTGGCCAAGGACATATAAAAATATAAGGAATATTTATGCGCATGCAAAGTTATAAAGAAATCATTCTACGGTTCATATAAATTCTACGTGACCTATACGTGCGTCATACTTAGACGACTTGATACGTAGGTACAAGTTTCTTTCATATCAAGTCATGTTTTGAATTATACCTAAATATAGACTACGTAAATCAAGCAATAAGATTAATAGATAATTGGGCATTAGAAGTTATGCGGGTAGAACCGTGGGGTGATGTATGTTACTAACACGTTGCAAGTAACCACACGTGACTAACACGCGTATTGCATTAGCATATTGCGTAAGCATTTAGCGCTACTATTTTCCTTAAATGAAAACACTATTCTTTACATTCGGAGGACGAGGATATATTATTTCGTTAAAAATGTGGACATAGAGCACGTATAATACGACTTCTAACAAATATTTCTGGCCTTAGCATCTATGCATGGATACGCAGTTAGTTGTCGTCTACTCGGTGTCATGCTTAACCCGTAAGATACGTTCAGCGATTTTGCGTGAAAAATATCACACATCCATCCACCTTCACCAATAATCACATTTAGAATATTAGTAGGATAGTAGTGAAGTATCGGAGAAATAACAACAACTTACGACAGGTTCTCCTTCTTAACGATCGGTTGGAAACCGCGCGCCTCCATCCACTGGTCGGAAATGAACTTGGTCATGTAGTTGCGAATGTTGTCTGGTAGCAGTACGACGCACTTCTGGCCTTTCTTCAGTGACCTCGCCGCTTGTAGGGCACCCAACATAGCTGACCCACTGCTTCCACCTATTACAACATTTTAAATTAACACATAGGGTTAAGTATCCAGCAGCCATATCCACTTAGTGCAGGCTTTCCCCTCGGGGTTGGAAGTTCAGACGGCCGTCACTCCCATAAAGGCAGCATAACCCGAACCAAAAGGAGGAGAAGGAGGAAGCGGGCCTCAGCGAGTAACGCTAAGATAATGATGTGTATAACGTCAACATGAATAAAAAGATGAGATTACGGTATACACGACTTATATTTTTTTTTTGTAAACTATATATATTTTATACACTGAGGCACCCAGATCTATGTAAATAGACATATATATTTTGTGTGCATGTATAATATATATAGCCAGGTACATTTCGGTCAATTATTTCTTCTCGAGCGAAACTTCGTAAAATGCATAAGGGACTTATACTATGAATACTCGCGACCGTCAGCTGCGACTCCGTGGGTGGGGTGGCAGCCTCCCACGCATGAAGAAAAAAGAAGTTATATATAATATATATATATATGCACATAAAAATTTGGTTTAAGCGGTCATCGAACTTACGACAGTTGACGCAGCAGTCGAATGCTCTATCATGGTCCACACAGGTCGTCAAAGAGAAGACTAAATGTTAGCAATCTAAATTTTGAAACGTAATGTGAAGTATAATATCTAAATTTCAATATTCTTGTAAATAAGTACCGCAGAGTAGTCCTTCATCCTTGATAAGCCTTCTTGCCATCGCCAGGGATTTTTTGTCATCAGTCTTTTCCCATTTGTCAACAACAGTTCTGTCGAGCACTCCGGGAAGGAAGTCGTAGCCGATGCCCTCAACCTTCAAATATTAAATCAAGAGTTATTAGCATTGTGAATTTCCCGTGTTTATTATTATAATATATATACATAAATTATTATGTCTATATCAATATTTTCTCTTGGAACACTATATTTTTCTAAATTCACGGAAATAACATATGAAAAAAAAAACCAGCCAAGTGCGAGTCGCACTCGCCCATGAAGGGTTCCGTAGCAGCAAGTAAAATTTTTATATTTGAGTTGATTGATTGAAAGGCAAATTGCGGTTTACGATTTATGATGTATTAAAAATGACTACTCACTAGATCTCGTTCAAACCAATTTTCGGTGGAAGTTTACATGGTTACAGGGGGGGGGGGGGGGGGCGACGATACATTTTACCACTTTGGACGTGTCTCTCGCGCAAACTTTTTTGAACAACAACTCATTCAGTTTAGAAAAAAATTATATTAGAAACTTCAATATCATTTTTAAAGACTTATCCAAAGATGGATGGATGACACGTATGGGTTTGATGAAAAAAAAATTTTTGAATTACAGTTCTAGGTATGGGGAACCCTCAAAAAACAACATAGTTCTTATAGTTTCGGAAAAAAGTGGCTGTGACATACGGACGGACAGACATGACGAATTTTTTGCCATTTGGCTACGGAACCCTAAAAAGGGCAGGTCCAAAGCACTCGAAACCAGCGGGTTTGCATGAAAGGTTTAATTACAGTAGAGGAAGCTCGTGAAGTGTGTAAGGACAGTAGAAGGCGAGCTGTTGTCTCTGCCTGTCTCGGAGAGAAAAAGGCGTGAGTCATCATCATCATCCTCCGAGCCTTTTCCTAACTCAAGCTATTCAGTCTAAATACGAAGCGAAATTTTGCGTGAAGCGACTGTCATCTGCAGTGCTATTCTCTACGGTAGCTCGTCGACGAGCTCGTAAAATGCTGCTTTTGATTTATATTTTATTTTATTTTAATTTTGATTTTAATTTATGATTTTGATTTATGATTTTGATTTCGATTTTGATTTTGATTTTAATGATGATTTTGATTTTGATTTTAATGATGATTTTGATTTTTAATGAAGATTTAGATTTCATCATCAATCAAAAATCTAAATCTAAATCAAATTTAGATTTTTGATTGATGATGAAATCTAAATCTAAATCTAAATAATCATTAAAAATCAAAATCATCATTAAAATCAAAATCAAAATCATAAATTAAAATCAAAATTAAAATAAAATTAAAATAAAATTAAAATAAAATTAAAATAAAATTAAAATAAAATAAAATATAAATCAAAAGCAGCAGCATTTTGCGAGCTCGTCGACGAGCTACCGTGGAGAATAGCACTGCTGACCTCCACAACCCATTGTCAATATCGAAGTTCTGCAGTTAGACCAGTTGTCATACTTTCCGGGCTACCTGTAACGGCTGCCATAGATGTTCGTATGGCTAACCGTGGTTAACCGTAGTATGGTTCGTATAACCGGCTTAGTGTGCTCTACGAGACACGGAGGAGTCTCAATGTGTTAAGAATGGTCACCCGTCTTAAGACTGCCTTGGTTAGTGTTGCTTAACTTTGCAATGTATCTGCAAAGTTAAGTAACACAGTTAAGTATCTGTATGTAGGGATATCTAACATCTCTGTACATACATGAATACATTCTCCTAGCTCTCCTATGCTTAGAGTATACAAAGCATGGAATCGTGGATGATAATGGATGAATTATTGGAGTAGATAGAGATAGGTAGAACTGTAGTAAAATTACGCAACATAAGTGTGTCATTTCTCTTGCTTTTCTAATGAACTGAACCCTGGTCGTCATTAGGACATCAAAACACAGATAACTCTACGCTTTCGATTTGTAGCCGACAGAACACTGATTAAAATGATGTAAGCGAGTACCATACTCGGGCGATGAAAATATTATTGTATAATCTTCGTTATCGCTATTGTGCTATAAATCAAGTTCACGAGTGGAACCAAACAATTATTACACAGATGACTTTAAATAAAAGTTTATATTATTATAGTAACTAACTAAGTACTAGCTGTTGTCCCGCCCGCGTGCAAAGGATACTGATCCTGGTCCCATGACCCACAGAAACCTATTCCCTGAATAAATAGTAGCATTTTATGTACTATTCAAAATTATAATTTTGGCACTAAAACTACATGCAGATCCATTCATTCGTTAAGAACTTCGTCAAGAGTAACTTACATTTATCCATTTGGTTGGGTTGGATTCATCCACCTAAGCTAAAGACTTGTGGAGTGTGTTCACATCGGTTGCGTGCAGGGTGGGCTTCGAGCCCATAACCATAGTATAATAAGAGAACAGTAGGTTATATAAGCCCCTCGGCGAGTTAATTACCTAGTCTGCGTTGGCGCTTAGGGTTGTCACGTTTATTTTTCGTTAAATATATATATATATGTACGCAAATACCTACGTATTATGAGCAGCACTAGTTTTATAAGCCCCGACGCCAAAACGACGGAGTGTTATAAGTTTGACGTGTCTGTCTGTGTGTATGTCTGTCTATGGCATCGTAGCTCCTGAACGGATGAACCGATTTTGATTTTGTATTTTTTTTATTTGAAAGGTGAATTACTCGGCAATGATGTTAGCTATGTTTCATGAAAATCGGTCCAATATGACTGCCGCCACAGAATGGCGGATCACATAAATTTTTTCACAACTCCCTCAAGGTGGGTATTAAATGAAAGGGCTTGACTAGTAGCATACTATACAGTATGACAATGGGCGCCACTACAAAATGGCGGATTTCAACTTTTTTCACAACCCCCTCAATATGGATATTGAATGTAAGGGCTTGACTAATAAAATATACAAATGAAATTAAAAAAAGTAGAACAAATAAGGTATAAACGTGAAACCCAGTAAAAAGATCAAAAATTGGAATGATGACCCTACGTAAGTATAACTTTTTAATAAATTTATGCAATTTTCTAATGTAAATATTAAATATTTAAAAGGCCTTTTACGTACATACCTAATTATTTTATTCGTATAATTTGTAGATAATAAAATAAATATTTCATTATCGTCTATATGTTATATAAATAAAATTAAAACTTTAAAAACCCCCGACACAAAATAGAACATAAGAGGTATGAACGTGAAACCCTATAAAAAAATAACCTTGAAATTATGACCCAACGTAAGTATGTATGAAATAATTTAAATAAATGTTAAATAAATTTATATCTATATTGGTAGGTAAAGTAGTTTACCCACCAATTAATGATATGCAACATGACATTCTCAAAATGCAGTTCATTATAAATACCTATTCATTTTAACCGTCCCTAATTGAAACAGGTGGTGCTCGATTTTGCACGAAGTTATAGAAAAATGGATAATTCAATATGGAATTAATAACAAAAGATCATGTACCTTTTTTTTTTTTTTTTTTTTCGTGCGGAAATCCCTTCGGATACCGCCCCCGCTGGAGAGCGGGGGTTCTCCGGACCGGGGCGGTTATGTCGGGCTTGCACCGACTAAAACCGCACGCCGTCTCGGGTCTTAAGACGCCGGGGTGTAAGGTTACCCATAGAGCATATCCCTCGCACCCCGACTGACCCTGGGCCATCTCCGGTTTCGAAATGGCCCCCTTACTTGCTCTCCACTGTGCCCTCTGCTAATCAGAGGGACACGTGGAAAGCTTCCGAACAGCCCTCAACAGGGCCGTCCTCGCCTCGGTCGGAGTTGGCCGTAGGCAGCAGCGTCTCTCCCACCCTAGGAGAGAGGCGCTGCCGTCTCCGTTGCCCAGGGTGCACCGCGTGGAGGTCCCCAACCAAGCACCCCAAAAGATCATGTACCTACGTATAGTTTTTGTCAGTTGTTCCGTTGAGCGCAACCGACGACATTAGCTAATTCAGTCATGATTTCTGGCTAAGGATAACATGTAGGTATTCATTATTTTAGCTATAAAAGTTACCTAAGAGATTTGTGTTAAAACAATAAATCGAACTACTTGATATCATCCCCTTATAGCCGCACGTCTCGTGCGGGCAAGCGAAGATGTATTACACTCACATTTTACCCCTTAAAATCGTTGGTAATACACGGGTTCAGAAAAGTTTAAATCATCAAAATGATTGAACTACTTCGACTAAAAATGTCCAACTACTTATATAAATGTAACTAGATGGAACAGACTATTTGTCCGAGGCAGGACGCACGGCATCCTAAACTTCGCTAGTACGCAGACGTAAGAGCAAACTGATGTGATACAACTAACGAGGCCAGATAAGATAAAGAAAATATTTGTAAGTTAGATACGTTAAATCAAAGTATATTTTTATAAAAGTAAATACGAGTAGTAACATCACAGCAGGATGAGACACTCTTACATAATAATATTATATAAGATGACATATTATTATCATACTACCTATAGATATCAATAATATTTTGATTTAAGTCGAGTATTATCAGATGGGTATTGTATTTGACCAAAGTTGAAATACTTCAACTACGATCTTCAGACTTACTAATAGAAGGCTAGCCAAATTCTAGCTAGGACGAATTTTCAAACGATTTCATAATTGTGAAGAGATTATCTAGAACTTGGATTATTGGCATTGTCGTAGACCAATCGCAAATATCGAAAACGTTTGAAAAACAAGCGGAAATGGACCATCACACCAACCAGGCGGCAAGATGTGTTTTGTAATTATTTGGGGTCTCAGGAAGCCGGTCACAGTTGCCGGTCCTCGGATTTTGCAAACTCATAAACCTGTAGCGCCTGCTCTATAGAGCTTTTACGTACTTATTGGTCGTAGAATCGTCATATGCTTACATTTTTTCTAAAAAGCAATCTAGTAAATTATAGTTTTTAAGTTAGTATATGTATAATCTAGTACGTTATAGTAGCCAAGTTACGCCTCACAATATCAACTATCTGTAGTAAAAATCTCCTCAAAATAGAGAGCCCAGCCATTCAGAGAGAGAGAGACAGATAGGCAATATTTTTTTAACAATTGTTTTCTTGTTATAGTACTGTTTATACGTGCATATATGTAATAATTAAAAAGCTTTTATATTGAGATTGTACATTATACATGTCTGTATAGACACTTTACAAAAAGTACACACATCAAAAAAGTCTAAGCAACATGCTTAATGTTACATAATTCTGCAAATTATATTGGATAATTATTCTACTTTTTTTACCATAGGTGGGCAGGTATGTAACCTTTTTGGTTCCAGATTACCTACTGGCTGGTTAGAAAAAAAATCTCGATTGTGTTTTTTTCTTTCATAAAATTAAAAGCTGATACATTAGTTCCAATTTAAGTGTGTTTTCTTTTGATAATTAAGAAATTTGGAATCGTTTGAATTTTATAGTTTTAACCAAGTTTTAATAGCTTTTGATAAAATTGTATTGTGAGATATTCTTTACGTTATGGAGCGACGTCATTTGACCGCTGATGAAATGCAAAGAGCTGTGAGAATGATACAAGCGGGAAGAAACCAATCTGAGGTATTTTGATGTGAACAGGAGCATTATCTGCCATCTGTGGCAGCGTTACACTACAACAGGAAATCCCGCTGAGCAGCACCCGAGCCGTGGAAGGAGTACAACTACTCGGCAAGACTGATCCATACAACTAACCGCAAGACGTCAACCAATGTTAACCGCCAGAGAGATATGTTCAAGGCTAAAAAACTCAAGTGGTGTTGTTGTTAGCCCCCAAACCGTGCGAAAGCGACTGCATGAGTACGGTCTACGAGCGCGACGTCCAATCAGGTGTCCGCCTATACGTCACGGAAATCGCGCTCGTCGAAATGAGTGATGTAGGGAACACATAACGTGGACCCAGGAACAATGGGACAACATTTTATTTTGCGATGAGTCTCGATTCGGGTTTAGGCCTGATACAAGAAGGGTAAGAGTGGACCGTCGTACCGGCAATACTGGAAGACTGAGGTGCGTTCAGGAAGTTCATCCATACAACGGATCAACAGTTATGATATGGGCGGGTATTATGAAGGACAGACGAACTGAGCTCGTTTTTGTAAATGCAAACATGAACGCTCAAATTACATTGAGGATGTATTTGCACATACCCTTGGCTCCGATTTTAAGTTAATTCACGTGCACGTTCTCAATCAGCGAGGCAGACTAGGGAGTACTTGGGAACAGAAAACATCAGGGTGTTACCCTGGCCTGCACAATCGCCAGACCTCAACCCCATCGAGCATGTATGGGATATGCTCCAGAGATGTGTATTAGAGGAGCTGGATGACGTGACAACAACTCAACAGTTGCACAATTTGCTAAAATTTCATTGGGAGCGATTGCCTCAGGATACCATTAACAAACTCATCGATAGCATGAATAATCGGTGCCAACAAGTTTTAAACAACAGAGGAGGACACACTTTGTATTAAATTGAAGAATTCTTTAAGAATAAATAAATTTTGATTTTGTTTTAAAAAGTTTATTTTCTTAGGTGCCTTGTTTTCTTTTGTGCGTGATAGAGTAGGTATACTTTTAATTTAAAAAAAACAATGCAAAATCGAGTTTTTTTTCTAATCAAACAGGTTACATACCTGCCCACCTATGGTAAAAAAAAAGTAGAACAATTGACCAATATAATTTACAGAACATGTAAAATTAAACATGTTGCTTAGACTTTTTTGATGTGTGTAGTTTAAAATTACTATAACATATCTACATTTAATACGCAAACCTCGTAACTCCTCTTAAGGTACAATTCTGTACACCGCGGCCGAATGGAGATATGATATTTGCGTTTGCATTATAAAAACTGACTTTAAAAACCAAGAAACCACTAAAAACCGGCACTGAAAAAAAGAAATATAACTGAATAACAGATTTAATTCAAAAGACAAAAATACGCATAAGATTTTTGTGTGGATGTCGTCCTTTATGGAAGACGGTTATAAGAGAAGTTATTAATTAAAAAACCCACAAATATATTTATAGCTGAGCACCATCTCGATAATATCGATTTCGAACAAAAAATCCTTAAGAAAATCTTTTCATCTTTCCGGGAGCTACGATGCCAAAGCCCAGGTACACACACGCACGTCACACTTATACATAAATCCCGTCATTTTTGCGTCGGGGTTAATAATTAGTGACTGTAATAACAAAACTAATAATGTTACCTCATATATTTGCACGTCAGATTCATTCAACTCTTCTGGTTGTGCTAGAATAGATCCATATGGGTCGACACCGACAATCTGGCACTTAGGGCAACGTTCTTTGATCTTATGTGCCACTCCAGATATTGTGCCACATGTACCGGCTCCAATCACAACCATGTCAATGTCATCATCCATGGACCATAGGATCTCTTCTGCAGTTCCATCGTAATGCGCTAGAGGATTGCAATGGTTATTGTACTGAAAATATGAAAAAGTTTTAGAATGGTGAATATATATTTTAATTGATATGGCTTAGTACACACTAACTGGATGAAGGAGTAACAAGTTGTATTTTCCTTTGATATATACATGAATAAGGAGTAACCTAGGCAGGGCACACTATAAAGAATCATGCAAACTGCACAGCATTTTCTGTGGCTGTTAATACTGACCACTGCTGGACCTTGGTTATATTGCTCCATGGCTGGACCACAACTTAAGCAAATAAAGGCCTTCATTTTGTGCCCATTTACTTCTGCTTCACACACTTGTTCATTTGTTAACCATAGTTTGGTTTCATTTGGTTGATGTGTACACAGCATGATACAAACAATATTTGCTATAAATATGAAATAAAAACTAGTTAAACTTTTTAACATTTGTATTCAAGATTTCAGATGGCTACACTGTACCTGATCCAAAAGAACTGCATCAGCGATTTCTTTAGAAAGTCTACGGGCGACCATGATGTTACTCTCTGGATCATCCCATGCAGCTTCAGTAGGGGTACGTACAATTTCAGCACCCAATGCTATAAGAGTGTTAACCTTCTCATCAGACATTTTTTCTGGCAAAACTATTATGCAACGGTAACCTGTTGATAATTGAAGCATAAAATTAGAAATGGTTTTATAAAGAAATTACGAGTAAGCCATCATCACTATGATGTATAATGGTGCCATCATCTTAATCAACGGTCAAGTTTTTTTTTTGAACCCAGTGAGGAAGAAAATGAAAAACTAAAGTGGGTTAAAGGAATTTGATTTATGTTGACTAAGTTAATAAAAAAAAGACCATGGGCAAAACTCTCATGGGCTCTGTCACTGAACTCCTAAAGTATCCACTATTTGATTCAAATTCTTCTTTTTACATTAATCAGTGGAATTATGTAATTTAAAAACATTGCCACTGTATTGTATCATCATCAACCTATTCTAGTCCACTGCTGGACATAGGTCTCCCCTAATGAGCGCCATAGCGCCCTCTTCAGCTTGCCGCGCACAAAAAAAAATCATTCAATTCATTTTTTAACATTTTTATTTTTTATTTTACACGATATTTTTTTTTTGTTTCAAATACATATTTTGTCGATACCAAGTCATCTCACCAAATTCAGAGACCTAATTTTGTGACACCTTATATCATACAGCTGGCAGATGCTGGATGCGGCAAGCTGAAGATAGGGCGCTATGGACCTAATTTTGTGACACCTTATATATTTTCATTATAAAAATAGTTATATTATCATTACTTGTCTATTATAATACTGTTTTACAGCTCCATTAGTGAATTTATAACTGTAGGATGACCTATTAATCATCACCATGATGGCAATTTCCCGGGGGCATTCAAAGTTTTCTCTTTGGTGCTTGAGGTTTGCTTATGGTTTTTGATTGGTAAATTGGGTTTTCTGGAAGCTACTACCTCCCTTGAGCCCTGACCTCCCAACCCTGAGAGAAAAGCCTGTGCCAGAGCCTCAACCATTGTCTAGCAGGTGCACTGACCAGCAGTGCAGTCAGTTTGAGCCTCAAGGATATTGGTAAGGCCTCTACATCCCATACCAGCGATTTCCATGTACCATATAATTGATGTAATAATGAGCACAACTCCCCATAGTTTTTTTATACCACTTAGGTGGCAGACCAGCTTGTAGCAACTACCCATCAACCCAGTACAGTAATACTGTGCAAAAGCATGTCTGTTAGTACTACGCCCATTATTAAAATATATGAATAATATATGCGGGAACGTATTTGCGATTTTATCAGCCATGCATTGGGTTATTGAGACTTGAGAAATCAATCAATGCATTTTCGCGATATAAATCTAATATATACATTCCATCATGAAAGTGTTCTGTACACAGTACTAGGTACTTGACCAGTTTCAAATGATGGGTTCCCAATGTAGTTGAAAATAATGTCATTTGCATTCCATCATGAAAATGAGGGACCGTAAAGAGCTGTCTTTGTCTGTGTCTTGTGTATTTTTATGTGCATCCACTGCCACTTTGCACTAATGAATAGATAAATGAGTATTTCAAAATTGCTATTTTTTATTTATTCATACAAAAGATTTGTATAATAAATGTTAATATGAGAACCACATGCATTTGAGGCAATCATAATAAGAAAATATCATCTCCTCAAGATATCTATCTATCTATCAATTGAGCTACATTTAAAATGTGTTAGTGGGTGGGGATGATTATTCCCATTATCCTTTGGGGGTTACCTAAAATACTGTAACATAAGATAGTGTATGAATTTTTCTACAAAAAACTTTCTGAAAATCAGTGTGACAGAGATAAAGATAATAAAATTACTATTGCAATACAATGATATATTTATTTTTTATCATTTTAAGTTTAAGTTTAAAAATATTTATTTTCAAAAAGACATAAAGTACAATAAATATTGGCTATTTGTTGTCGAACATTTCCTGCAGACTAAGTACAACACATTAGCGCTAAGATTACAAGTTAATAGTTTTCAGATATGTATACTGATAATCGTGATTTGAAGACATTGAGTTTATGCTTTTGATGTTTAGCGGTAGCTTGTTATAAAGCTGTGCTCCTTCAAAAGTGATGCTTTTTTCCCGTAGTCGGTTCCTACTTTTGGTAGTACTAGTATGCTGGGTCAGCGGTGGCTGCATTTGCAGATTTGTGATTTTTTTATAAAAGTTAGGTTAGTATTCATACTAACCTATTATTATACAAGTATTATATATATATAGTTGCTTGATATTCATTAGATTTTACCTTTCACAGCAGCAGCAAGTGCTAGGCCAATGCCAGTATTGCCAGATGTAGGTTCCACAATAACAGACTTTCCTGGTTTTAATGTACCTTTTTGCTCAGCATCCAAAACCATACGGTAGGCAATTCGATCTTTTACAGAGCCGCCAGGGCTTAGGAACTCACATTTTGCATCTGTAAATATTCAATATTTTAATTGTATCCTTTAAGTCGCCTCGACTAGAACTATAGATATATAGAATAGAGGGACTTTTGTTTCCAACTTGAATGTGAGCCAAAAAAAGCTAATCTTTAATATTATGTTTGTGTGCCTACATAATGATCTATACATCGAATAAAGATACTTCTGCAAAATCTCTGCTTTACAGGACAGCAATTTAATGTGCCTCTTAACAAAGTTTCATATTCACATATAACAGTATTGTATCCATAAGTCAATAATTTATAATGTAACTTTAGAATTTATTTGACTGAATAAAGTGATTCTGACTATTATTATTGTAAACACAATATTGTATACAAATTGTTTGATTAAGACAATGGCTTTTAGGAGCACAACTTGTATTATTTATGATGTTGTAAGGACTGCCAATAAAGTGATAAATAGATTGACTATAATTATTCTCTTCAAGATTATTGCAGAACAATTGCTTTTATATATTTGCAGTAAAATTAAAATATTTGATTATCAGCGTAATAAAGTACTTACACATTTCACATTCTAACCCTTCGTCTTTAGGGATTTTCGTAAGTCTTACTAATGGTGTATTTCCAATAACATTTAAGATATCTGCATGGATTTTTTGATTCCTATCTCTAAAATTTAATAAAACATTTTTTACATAACTGCTCTTTAACTTTTTCATTAATAATGAAAGTTGGGAGTACTTACAAAGTTCTCACAATGTGCGGTAATTCCTTGAGGTTAAAAAATTTCCTCGCCGCACTTTCGATGGTATTATTAGACTCCACATGATTCGACATATCAATTTTTTAAATTAATAGATTGTTTTAATTTATTTATTAACCTTATGTACTAGCGTTGATGAATTGAATTTTCAACTTCAACAATATATTGTGTTTTATATTGATGTATTCCAGTTATTAAAGAGTGGTGCGCAGTGTTCGTGGCCGACAATATAAAATATCCTGTACAAGCGACCGGCTCCGCTTCGTGCCTTTGCGAAATGGTGAATCAAGAGAATATATCATAGATTATTATATATATATATACTAGAAAGAATATATAATCAGTATGATCTATAATCACTCTTTGACAATCACAATGTACTTTGTATGTAGTGAATGTGAATACTAAAAAAAATGACAGATAGAAGATAGAAATGAATTTCTATCAGTATTACTTATTTGACTATGTACTTGTTGCTCCGTCTCCGTTGCTTTAACACATAAAGAATCGATCTTTGGTTTCAGATATCGATACTTCCGTTGCGATTTTCCTTGAGCCCAGGTCAAGGCGCGGGTCAAGATGAATACCTATTATTCTTAATCAGGGGGGTGCAGTCAGCGCAGCGCGTTAAAAGTGTATGCAATTCGGAGACTGTTGATAAAAAAAGACAATAAAATAAACTGATATTGTTACAGAAAGGAACTTAAACCCCGCCAGCTAAGCTAAATTGCTTGTGTTTGGAGAGTCTTCACGTCGGTCGATAGTGTAAACGTTATTATTTCAATCCAACCTGGGACCTCTCGATCGTAAGGCAGACTCCTTATCACAGACTACTCCTTATCCACTAAGTTACCGATGCACCGATGCTTCGCAATGACTCGAGCACTCGACCAGTGGTCTCGAACGTCATAGAGCGAGATCGGTAGAGTTGCCAGCTAAAATCGGTATATTTGTACTCAAAATCGGTATTTGACAAAAAATACAAACCAAACCACCAAAAAGGGTTCCTACCCGGAATTTCAGGATGTCTGGAACACAATTCTTTACTGGCGGAAAGTTTAAAAGATGCCAGATCAAATGAAAAGCAAATAACAGTTTGTTGGATAGACTTAGAAAACGCTTTTGGCTCATTACAACACGAGCTTATGTTGTTTGCATTAAAATGGTATCACTTTTCGTCCATCATTTGGGAAATAATATCCTCTTATTATGGTAAATTAAAGTTTGTGATTAATACCAAAGATGGATACACGCAACCTTTAAATTATAATGTGGGTTTGTTCCAAGGTTGCTGTTTATCACCTATAGTTTTCAATATAGTAATAAATATTTTAATAGACAACATTTCCACACACGACAAGAAGTGGGGCTATCGGTTTAAGCTAAACGGTAAATATACGGAGTCTATCCTCGCATTCGCGGACGATTTGCCAATACTGACTCGTAACCCAAAGCAGTGCCAGGACCTACTGCGTAGAGTAGACGATGTCTGTACATGGACAGATGGAATGAGAACAAAACCTAGCAAATGCTACTGTCTATGTCTGGGTAGGCGGGGTACCAGGTATACTTCATATGCCCAGGGCTTAGTATAGGCGGGGAAAACGTTTCAACTATATCTGAAACCGTGCCTTTTAAATTCCTCGGAAGAAAGATTGACAACAGAGGTTGCACTCCAGCTTTGGACGAATTAATTGATAGTTTCATTATCGATTTAAAAAAGGTAGACCAACAACCAATAAGTAATGTTAAAAAAAGCTTGGATCTATGACAATTATTTAACCTCGCGTCTTAACTGGCCGTTTCTTATATATGATATAAACCAGAGCCTCCTCAAAAAACTAGATGCTAGTGTCACGAAGACACTGAAGTCGTGGCTAGGGCTAGCTCAGTCGGCCGACCCGTCGGCACTATATAGATCCGCGAATTATTTTGGAATTACGCTTAAGAAGCCATCAGAACTCTATAAACACCTAAGAGTAACTAAAATGCACGTTTTATCGAAATCTAAAGACGAAATAGTAAAAGTCCTTTCAAAAGATAAAAATGCATCGGAGCTCGAATCACACCTCCAGTTCCATAAAAAATTAATGATAGGCTCGCAGACTGGTAGAGTAGGTCTAGGTAATATTCAGAGACAAACAGATAAAGAAATAACAAAAAAAATTCTTCAAGCAGACGAAAACAACACCTATAAGGTGCACGCAATGAACCTAGAAATACAAAACGAATGGTTGACCCTAGGTGAATTTTGTATTCCCATAGCCTTAAAATGGCGTACCATAATATACGACTGGTCACCGGCCTTACTTAAATTTTACCTAAATGCATAGACCGGGGTCATTACTTGCGCCGTCATGATAAGGTATTAGAAATCATACGTGAGGCTGTAAGTTTGGCGGTAGCTAGAGCGAAAAAAGGATTAACCACAAACCAAAGAAATGACATTGCGTTTGTAAAGGAAGGCTGCTCAAAGAAATCACCTCAAAAGCCATATTCAATTTTGATAGCTGCCGTTGACTGGACAATACTCGTAGACACGTATGAGAAGCACTATAGGATACCGGAGGATGTCTGTGTATCATCATCCAGACCCGACATATTCCTTTTTTTAACGATCGCATAAGCGTGCAGTGCTTGTAGAACTCACAGTACCGTGGGAAACTAATATACCTAAAGACCACGCTATAAAGACAAACAAATACTTTGATTTGACTAACGAGTTAACCAAAAACGGCTACGTGGTTAAACTCTACGCCGTAGAAGTAGGAGCAAGGGGAATTCCAGCTAAATCCCTGTACAACTTACTTAAAGACCTCAGATTGCCAAGAGCTTCAGTAAGCTCTTTACTAAATCGTATATCAAAAGCGGCATTGTTAGGATCTTACCAAATTTGGATAGGGGGGGGGGGGAACACTACTGACGGTGGAGGTGAGCGCTGATGCATCACAAGGTGGCCACGCTAAACCTACATCTGGGTCGCAAGTCCCAGTCGCCGTCATGGTGTTCCTCTCTGTACCACGCTATGGAATCCATGGAGTGCTGAGAATCGGATCTCTTCAATCAAATTCGTTTATTTATTGAAAAAAACTTACAGACTAATTTATAACAATCACACTTAAGTATAATTATTTATTATACCAATATTCTTTGGCCATAGCCGCGGTCATCTTCGAATTAATTTCAAAATCATAACAATTAGCTGTATTAAAGAGTCGTTTTGAATGTAATAGACCAGTGATTGATTCAGTCGACAGCCTATTTCGCTGTTTTGTTTTCAAAAGATTAATATGTGAAAATATGCGTTCAACGTTAGCGGATGAATGGGGAAGTGATAAAATATTAAAGATCAAAATTAGACAACAAAGGAAACATTTGAGTTTCATCGCCACGCTTTAGTAAACTTACTTCATCCCAAAATAGTTCTACATCATCAGGAAATGTTTTGATTTGTTCACAATTTCTTAAAATGCGCCACTCTGTATCAATTTTCTGGAAAACATTGCTCTGAACAATATTGGGAAAGAGCCTACGCACAGGAACTATCGAAGCAGTTTTGCCAATTTTAACATTTTTGGGATCAATTATGTCTAAACCTTCTATTAGATTATTTTTCAATGGAAACCGCGTGGTTATTTGCTTACAAGCCTCGATATAAAAATCTAGGCATCTGCATTTAAACAAATTTACTTGATCTGAGTTTAGATTTTCTGAACTACTTAGTAGTGTATTAGACGCAGCAGCACCATAGTATACGGCGTCAATATCCATAAAATTTCTGGAATTCTTAAAATCAACATTTACGATTGGAGTGCTAGTTAAATATTCTTTTTTAAAAAACAATCAAAAATAGTTTTTAATGTTCCAGTTATTTTTTCATATAAATTACGAATTTTCGGGTGTTCTGCTTACATTTCTTTATTTAAATTGGTAAACAATGGTAATACAAAATCTAAAAATTCCAAAAATAATATCGTTGTGGGATCTTGGAGCTTCTGTAATATATGTTCTGCAGCTAAAAAATGATCATTATTAGAGATTTGGTCTATAAAAAATAGTTTTAGAGCAGAGAGTTGTTCCAATATTCTCTTCACTGCTGCATGTACTGATAAACAGCGTGCTTGAGAGGGGTGAAGTATTTTATGGACTTTAAGTCGCAAAACATTTGAAAGTTTTTAAACTCTGCCACTCTTTTTGGGCTAGAAGAAAAGTAGTTGTATATGTCTCTTACAAGATCCTCTATAAAGCGTGGCAATTTGGTACAAGCCTTAAAAATAATAAATAAAAATATATAATCAAAGGTACAAGCATATGACGCGCAAAGATGAAACGAATGGCAGGCGCATTTAAGTATAAAAAAAATTGGGAATTTCATTTTGCAGCAATGTTACTACAGAATTATTACGTCCCATCATTACCTTTGCCCAATCAGATGCAAAACCTATTAGATTATTTATAGATGGAATATCATTGCTTCTAAAAAAGTTTACAATGTGTTCAAATAAGGTTGCTGCATTAGCTTCTTCTAATGGAATAAGAGCTAAAAACAATCTTTAATACGATTCATTTTCGCATATCTCACGACTAAGCACAAGTGTTTGGTTGTACTAAGATCAGTGGACTCGTCAATAATAAGCGAAAACTTAGTTTGCCCTAGATCTTCACATAAATTATTGAAACTTTCTTTACCTATAATATGATCAATTATGTCATGAGTTTTGGTCGAAGAGCATTTTATTTCTTTGGCTATTTTTGAATCAGGACAAACAGCTTGCATCTGCTACGGTAGGTGCTCCATAATAGTGAATGGTAGATTGTGTTCAACAACAAAGGAGGCTAATCTTATTTCACCTGAAATTAAAATAAAGAATTAAATTATGTAGGTATATCTAGTAGCGATTAGGGTCTAATTATATCCACTGCTTCTATAAACCGATAAGTAGAAAACAAAATAATATAACAATGTAAGTAGTATCATAACAAATTAAAAAAAATTACCTTGCTTAACCAGTGTATCAGATTTATGAGTTTTGGTCACAGTAAATGATGATATCTTCGGTTGTGATTTTATATTCTTTGATGATACTGAGTGTGCTTGTGAAAAACTATGTTTCTTTATAGCGTCTTTTCCTGATGTGATGTTGATATCTTTATTACAACTCTTACAATAGGCATAGCTTTCGCCTTTACGACTATCTTGCAGCCAGCCTGGAAGTTGTTCTTCCCATTCTTTTCTATAATATTGTAGACATTTTTTTCTTCTTACACTCACACTTGTGCTTGGCTCCTCGTCAGACTATATTTTAACCTAATGATCTGATTTTCTAGGCACTCTTTAGGTTAAGGGATTTCCGCAAGATAAAAAAATAAAAAATGTACTCTCTCTTCAAAGTTAAGAAAATTAATGAAAAAATAAAACCGAATTCCTGTTTATATAGACTAGACAGGTAAATTCCCGAGTGGGAAACCCCTTAATTACATCGAATTGTAGGATACAAGGGTATTCCCCAAAATATATGGAACATTCTGCACTAGGTTCATACTATTAGGGGCTAGGGGCTTCCCCGTAACATTAAACATAAATGAAAAGGGTTGCCAACTTAAAAGTGTAAAATCGGTAGAAAAATCGGGAGAATTTCCATGTATACTCAGAAATCGTAGAAAAATCGTTATATTTCGGTAGGTATTTCGATAGAACAGAGCCCATATCGGTAGAAATACCGAAAAATCGGTAGGTTCGAGACCACTCGACTCGAGAAACACGAGTTTTCAGTGCCGTACCGTGCTATACTATATATTAGAATTGAATCGCAAAATGTGTTGGTAAGCGCATAACTCAACAACGCCTGGACCAATATGACCAATTCTTTTTTTTAATGTTCGTTGAAGTTCAAGTATGGTTTTTGTTTTAGGGTAACGATCTGATTCGCGGTTTTACGGTACAACCGCATTGAAAATACGGGATTCAAGGCTAAAAATACGGCACAGGCCGTTATCTTTATTGTTGGAAGTTAATTATTTGTTTATTGTATAATCTGTGATGTATGGCGGGAAATATTTTTTTGTCATGTAAAAGTGTGTGGCAACACTGCACCCCTTCCTTCTCCGCCCTTGTTGCGTTATGTTGAGCTCCGCCATTATAATTAAACTTTATTTAATTAGTACTATAACAGTTCAGTCTATTGTTGTAAAACATAATAAACTCTGCTAGTAACAAACAGTGAGTTATCATTTACAACATCTTCTTCTCTTAAATATAAAAATGAATTGCTGTTCGTTAGTCCGCTAAAACTCGAGAACGGCTGGACCGATTTGGCTAATTTTGGTCTTGAATTATTTGTGGAGGTCCAGAAAAGGTTTAAAAGGTGAATACATATGGAAGTTGTTATCGATTGAGGCAGTACGAAGTCTGCCGGGTCAGCTAGTCTTCTTCTTCTTCTTCTTCTTCTTTCTTATATATAAAAATGAATTGCTGTTCGTTAGTCTCGCTAAAACTCGAGAACGGCTGGACCGATTTGGCTAATTTTGGTCTTGAATTATTTGTGGAGGTCCAGAGAAGGTTTAAAAGGTTTGTCATCGATTGAGGCAGTACGAAGTCTGTCGGGTCAGCTAGTGTTTATTAAAAATCTACATTCATTTTTTTTATTCATAATAATATTAAATATTTAAAACAATAATTTTTATATTATCTGGACAGGAAAATGAGAAGGATATATTATAACATAATATTAAAAACGCCACGACATACTATTTGGCAGTGAAAACGCGAAATGGCCAAATTTCAACTTAGCATATGGTTAAGTTAGGAAAATGAAAAATTCGTGTCTGAAATACGGGACAACCCAGATGTCCCAATCTCACCCTAGTTGGGACACTTTGATTCAGTAAGGTGCGGGGTACAATGAAACATATCAATCTGCCTTGATGATAAACTAATACTTTGTTCAACCATTATTTTTTTATTTATTTGACTTTTGAAAGCTTTGTTTCTCATCAAATAGTTTTTCCTGGTGCGTATTCACACCTATTCGATTTCAGACAATCAACTTTATTTATGAAGAATTTGCAATCGATTTTACATATTGAAATTCTAGTATATATTCGATTTTCAGGATATATGTTATACACTTTTTTTGTATACCAGCGGGCCTACCACGACTCGCATTATGCGTATTAAAATCAGTGTATCTCTACACCGAATCACTATTAGCAGCTATTTCGTATGCAAAATAATAACTAACACATTAGTCAATGCATGCATCAAATTAATTTTCAAATATTAGCTTTCCGTCTATTGAAAATAAGGTTATTTTTTTGCATCCCCCCCCTCACCCCCGAATAATTTAGCTGTTGTTCATTGACGTGAAGTTATATACATGACGTGTCGTGTAACTTGCGTGACTTTGAGATTTCATTATGCACACACTTATTTTTCATTTCACACATTTCATGTTACACTTACGTTTGATGTCTTTGATTGACAATTTTGATTGTTCACTAGTTGTGTCTGTACATTGGAGATATATAAAAAAAACTTGGGCTATGTTAAATTAACGATTCTGAACATTTTAATGCCGTTTTTTCCATTGAAAAGTCTTGATCAGTCTTAAAATTTGCCGTGTGTTTGCTTTCATTTGGTCAAGCAAACTATAATCGAACTCCACGGGCATTAGCTTAATTTATATGGCAGCACCTTTTTTTGTGCAGAAATCCCCACGAATGTCGTGTTGGGGTGGTTATGTCGGGTCGGGTCTCATATGTCGGGTGTAAGTGACCCAATAAACTTGCCCCAGAGAGGGGGGCACGGGTCGCACCGCCTCCCCGGCCTGCTTCAGTTGGGGTAACAGGTGACCTCACCTGTTATGTTACCCCTAGGCTTGCGCTCATGGAGGACGGAGTTCAGCCTCCGGTGTCTGAGTCGGCCGGGATAGTTCTAAATCTCTCCCGGGTCCGGTCCTGCTCAAGCTCAGCATTACCTACTTGCTCGCAAAATAATATACAGTTCTCATCAGAGAAATCGAAAGACCTTGCAAGTTTATGTTTTCTAAGGATCATTATTAATATTCCCATCAAGGTACTTCACGCCTCCCCCCTAGTTTGGGAGAGGCGGCATTCTCGAGCATTTTCAGAAAAAAATCACAAAATTCGTGCATTTTCGTGCAAGATCGCTTTCTGCATCTTGGCCGCCACCGACTTCCCACCGATTCTGAGCCTCTCAAGATGGACTGAGAGGCTCCTTGGAATCAAAACATCTGCTGAGATCACACCTCATACTATTTCTGTGGACCCCACCCTCCACATGTCGGTAACCTCGTGCGCCAGGTCCAGATTTTTGGTCTTTTTATCTGCTTCGGCGCGGACGAGGTTCTCGTCATAGGGAATAGTGATGTCCACAAGAGATACCCGCGATTGTGCCCGGTTCATCAGCACGATATCAGGCCTATTCGCTAGAATAGTCCTATCCGTGATGACGGACCGGTCCCAGTAGAGCTTGGCGCGGTAATTTTCGAGTACGGCTTCCGGTACGTACAGGGCAGCCTCTGTTCGATGAGGCCGTATTTAAGGGCAAGCTCTTGATGCCCTATCCTGGCTGCTTGGTTGTGTCTGTGCAGATACTCAGTGTTAGCAAGCATGGAACAACCGGAGGTCACGTGTCTGAGAGATTCAACGGGACGGTGGCACAAACGACAAACGTCCACCGTTCCATCCCTCAGTATGTACCTTCTGTAGTTATTTGTCTTAATAACCTGATCTTATACCGCACAGACAAAACCCTCGGTTTCCCCAAAGAGGTCACCAAAGTGCAGCTAGTGCACGGAGGCCTCTCGGTCCACGTAAGGCTCATGTAAAGCCTTAAAGCTCTTTACCCTTCCATAAGGCCTCACGTTCAGAGGTACTAAGTACTGCTGGTACCCGCCACTCTGTGTTAGCCAGGACTAGCGGGGTTAGCCCTTTATCGCATTCAATTACCTCTCTATGCATCTCACTATCCGTCGTCGATAGGAAATATTCCCTGAGACTGCATACCTCGCGATTGTGCATAGCCTTGGCACTGAGAAGGCCCCGGCCTCCGCACTTTCGCGGGATGTACAATCTCATAACCGAAGACTTCGGGTGGAGCATTCTATGGAGGGTCATAGTTGCGTGGACTCTTCTATCCAGGGCGTCCAGTTCGGTCTGAGACCACCTGACCATGCCGAAGGTGTACAACAGGACGGGCATCACCCACCCTTTAAACGCCCGTGTTTTGTTCACGCCTGATAAAAGGCTGTTGTTACACACTTTTACCAGACGTTCCCAAAACACGTCGCATGCGGCCTGTTTGATGTCCGCCGCGTCAACACCCACATTCTGCGACATGCCCAGGTAACGGTATGTTTCACCCTCAGAGAGTGAACGAAGGCTCACCCCACCGGACACTGGTATACGATTCGATGAGACAATTCTCCCCCGCTCCACATGAAGAACCGCACACTTGTCCAATCCAAGCTCCATGCGGATGTTGCCACTGAAATCACAAGTGATATCTAGCAACCGCATCAGACCTGCAGCGCTTGGAGCAAACAACTTGAGGTCGTCCATGTAGAACAGGTGAGACACCTTCGGGCCCCCTCTCCGAATCTGAAAGCCCGTCCCTGACTTATTCAGCAATGTGCTTAGAGGATTCAAGGACAGACAAAACCACAGTGGACTCAGACAGTCATCTTGAAAGATACCCCACTTCACCCAGAAAGACTAAGCATTGTGCTCCATTGCTCCATACAGGCACCGAGGAAGTCTCAAATGTATGATCAATTTTATACAGCTCGCGGACCCTCTTCAGCCATGTATGGGAGACCGAGTCAAATGCTTTCTTGTAGTCTATCCAGGCAGCGGAGAAATTACATCGGTTGCATTTGACCTGCTTAGGAGGGGTTCCTTGATTCCACGACTACCACGTTGACATCCGTTCCGGGCATTAGCGACGATGCAACAGCTGTTTAGATGGCTCGCTATTTTTGCCTCCAGAACAGATGTCAGTGCCTTGTAGGTGGTTGGAAGGCACGTTATCGGTCGGTATTGCGATGGGTGCGTGGTACACTCCGACTTAGAAACCAAATGAGTGACCCCAGTAGTGAGGAAGTTAGGGAGCTCTTTCATGGCTAGGGCCTCCTGGAACTGTCTTGCGAGGGTGTCATGGGAGGCCCGAAAACTCTTCAGCCAGTAATGCTGCAGTCCATCGCTCCCTGTAGATTTCCAGTGGAGAGCTTTGGCAATCGGGTCCATTGGCAGTATATCTGTATACGACTCCTCGATGACCTGCATCCAGGATCCCTCCACATGCTCCACAGGTCGTGACCATAGGTTACGCCAAAATGCCACCAGCTCCTGTCCTTCAGGACGCTCAGTAGCGGCGTTGTCCCTAGGCTGCTCTAACGACCTGTAGAACTTCCTCTGATCACTCATGAAGAGGCGATTCTGGCAACCTTTTTACTCCTTCTGAGTACCTTCGGATTCGATTGCTCCAAGCTGCCACCTTCTGTTTCAGGGTGTCAATGCGGTCCGTCAGTTGTTGAGCATTTGGTATCGCGGGACCTAAGTCACACCCCGTAAATGCTTTTCTGACAAACCGTAGGACTCTCGGCCATATATGACCCGCCCTGAAACTAATCAGTTTGTCGATGAGGACCCTAGTCTCAGCGATACGATTCTCAGTTCTGCGCTTCCAGGCAGGGTCAGCGTCTCTCACACGCCGAGTATCAGCAGCTGCCACCTGCCGATTTGGCTGGAGCTTAGCGCCGATAAGCCCGCATACTGCCATTACGGCGCCAAACAGAATTGAATTCGTATCGCCGAGACTGCTGCTGTTCTCCAGATATGGAAGCAGCATCGAGTTAACGGCCTCAACGACATCCCGATTTTGGTGGCTCAGAGCTATTCTGGGAATCTGAGGCCTCCCTTCAAGAGGCATCTCACACACATCCAGAATCGCTGCCTCAAGAATCCTCCCAATCTGCTCTAAATCCTGGGAAACTGTTCCCTCCCCTCCTCCGTCAGCAGCTAAAGGTTGAGTTGCGGTGTCCATCCCTGTATCAACATTGTTCTGAATAAATGCGATAGACACCCGTCCCTGAGCTGGTGAAGGGGCTGGAACAGCCACAAGTCGTAGATGTTCGAGTTCGTCTGCACTAAAGATGTTAGAGCACAGCAGAAATCGAACTCGATTAGCCAGGTTTTGGTCCGTGATGTGGGTCAATGACGGCTCCAATGCTTGGAAGTTACGAATCAGTCTTGCTCACCGTCACCGCCAGTTTCTCCCCAAATCGCCCAAGTGGGCGCACCTGATATTGGCATTTTGCAGTCTTGTCCATCTCATGCGCCGCCCTCCACCGGGTGCGGGTGCCTGTTGCTGAGCCCTTACAGACTCTGCAGACACCAAGCCTATGCGATGATGCCCCACTATCATCGCCCGACATCATCGTTCGACCCGGCGAGGTGCCCGAGCCGGGCCAGGTCATCTTTGGGCCTTGTAAAGTGGGCTGCAAACGGTCACTGCAGACAGAGCCCCGTACCTGCAGAAGGCTATTTTACCCCGGGGAGACGCCTGGACCTACGAGGGGCCGTTAGCGACCCAGTCATTTTAGCACCCTGGGCCATGCAGCCGCTCGGCACGGTGCCTCCCACCTTCGGCTAGTGCGGGTTACTTGCGCGGGTGAAACAACTATCTCATATTAGCCACCACCACATCCCTATTATTATTAATATCATTATCAATAATTTAATAAATAAATAAATTGTACCCCCCCTCTCTCGTATCTCCACTAATTTCATTTATTTTTTGGCACCCTACTCCTACTACTACTACGCCTACTACTCCTACTACTAACGCATTCAATCAATCCTTTTCACATTTCCTGCCCTAGATAACTACCTATACCTACCACTCATTCACTCCTCTCTTACAGCTATCCTAATTCCTATTCCACCTACTTGTTGTCATGTATTATTCATCCAAATAACTCACTAACCTACTTAAACTCGCTGAATAATTGTACTTTTTGCTAATTGCTAATAAACTTGGCCTGTGATCAATCTAGTGGTTAAAGGGAACCCTTATCATGATACCTAGTATCCCTAGTTCTATAAAGGTGAAGAATGCTGACTCCTATCTTAAACCTACGATAACCTAATTCCAACTATATGTAATCGCAAATCCCAATTAATTTACTCTTTCACATTAAACTTTAAACCTATTTTGTTCGAAACGTCATCATTTAAATTCATCAATAAACTTTCCTTACAACCTACCTTCCAACCTAACCATTACGTACCTATTTCATTTCTATCCAATCTACACAAACTTCTAATGATACTATATTAAACCATGAAATAACCAAATAAGCCTTCCTAAACCCTCTAGTCATTGGTAGTTCAAAAACTTACATTACGTGAACGAACATAAGTACTTCCTTAAATAATCAACAAAAGCCTCATTCAAGTATCCCATAATTAGAACCTTATTCCTTCCGTATTTACTAACAATCCTCCAAGTTCCATTATACTTACACAAATTCCTTCCGGATTAACCTAATGTCCTTAGTGACCTTGACGGGAGCGGATGGAAACAACCTATACTAATTCATTCGGCCCAACCTAACATGTAACAAACAAACTCCTTCCTCCATAATCTCCGTAATACCTTTAGTGACTTTTATGGGAGCGGATGTAAATAACCTATCTAGAAAATATCTATTAGGAACTGAAGCATTCCGGTCATTTACCTCGTTTATTTAGATACCTATAACTATTTGCAACTACGTAGGTACCTGCAGTTCACCGCTTTAATCATTCACTACTTCTTTCATAACAATTTTATTATAGTAATATCAGTTGAATTAGAACTTACTAATTCTTCTTCCTATAATGCTTACTACTTTAAACTAGTACTTTGAACGACAAGAACATGTAGATTATATCTAGACGTTTTAATAACTTCATTTAGACTACTTCTTTATTGATTAGAACTTACTAATTCTTATTCCTATAATGCCTACTCCCTTAAACTAGTACTTTGAACGACAAGAATATATAGGTTATATCTAGATGTTTTTAATAACTTCATTTAGACTACTACTTTATTGACGCTCACTTTCCCACACAAAGGTACCTGCTTATTCTGAGGTTTCCTCCCCAAGGTGTTTGCTCACTATTACTTTCCTTCACAAAAGTACCTAGTTAGGTATTTTCCCCCCCGAGGTGGTGACCCCTAAACAATAGTACCTAGTTATATTGGATTTTCCCCCCGAGGTGGTGGCCCCATATCACGCCAGCCACAGTAGGACCCTTCCACTTGTATTGTATATAGGTATATCATGGTCCTTCCTATGTCTAAATAGGCATTAGAAGATTTTCATACATCTTCCCCCTATTATACCGAGACATCCGGTAAATATAATTCCCCATACTCTATTCAGAGTAAACATGAACCTGACAGAAGAACATACAAATCTTACTGCCATAATGTTTTGATTATAATAGTTTCCGTAGTAACTTACAGCGCCACGCTTAAGCTGCTTTAAATATTGTTCACGAATAACATGTATTTTGGTGTGATACTTCACTTGTTTTTAAAATGTAAGACGATAAATTGAGTCAGTACTCAGCTTGGATATTAACACAAACTGTTTTATTATGAAACTAACAAAGGAGTATTCTCTTCCTACTGCTAGCTATTATAGCAAACTACAGCGCCCCTCGCTCAAGCCGCTTTAAATACTATTCACGAATAACATGGATTCTGGTGTGATACTTCACTTGTTTTTAGAATGTTAAACGATAAATTGAATCTGTACACAGCTCGGACTTTAACATATATTGCGTAATCTTATAAAAGGTGCTAGTAACCAATTCACTTCAGAATAATGTGGTTTCAAAAGTTTATTGTAAAGTATAATACACTCTCAGATCACATAAACGAATTGGTATAACTGACCCATGATATAGGGTTTTAGTATACAGGAATTATACTCCCGGGGTTCTAGATTCGAGCAGTATCCACTTGGATAAGGTTCCCAACTACCGTGAGATGGCTCTTTGAACCATGATTCGAACACATGCAAAGAGAGATAATCACTGAATTCAAATATAAAAATCACTCTTGGTCAATCAGTTATTAGCAGATATCGTAGGCGTTATTACCTAGGTTTTTTGTGTAATTAATATTTAGTCTTGGGTGTGGTTACCTTTTAATTGTTTATAACCCGGCTCTGTACACAATCAACACTTCTTAAAAGAATCACTAAAATTTCTCTGTAAGTCTCACTTCCACAATTCTTACACTGTATCACCACTCTTACGTGAACTACAGCAGTAGTAGCCCACCTATATACCATCGAATAGTTCATATGGCTCTTTTGAACCGACTAAAACCGCACGATAAATCGATATAGAATATGATATTTTTAATAGTAGTTTACCTACATACCATCGAATAGTCCCTATGGCTCCTTTTTGAACCGACTAAAACCGCACGATCAATCGATATAGAATATGATATTAATAAATTTTACTAAGCAGACTTTGAAATAGACTAGGTTTCCTACGTTCGTTGTGATGTCTAAGATTTTCACTAAACAAATGTGTGTACCTACCTATCTACCTACAGCATCTAATCCCTGTATTTACCTTTCAAAACCCATTGTATTTTGCTTAATCGTGTGGTGAGTTGTGTTTTCCTTCTAGCTAACTTTGGGGGCAAGTTCGTGAAACTTAACTTTGTGTAATCCCTACCACGGTGTGCTTGTCTCAGTCCACGAGCCGAGGCTCAGGGATGTGAACTGAAACCCTAACGAGATAATAGTTAGTGTATATATAAATACATACATAAGACTGAACTGTGAGCTCCGTAAGTTCTGATCCTGGCCCGAATTGGACGGTTCCACTTCGACGGTACCTACCTATCACAGAACGAACAGTCACCCACATCCAGGAAGCTTATCCGATCCTGTTTCCAGGGAAAATCAGATTGCCGCTCGCTTCAAAAGTTATCGGCTACTAGCGAAATATAGAGGAATATGGAGTCGTTATCACCGTTAGGTATCCCTCCATAACCAAAGCACATGGCCTTGGGTTTCCTACGGGAATACTAGCTAAGTACGCCGCAGCCCTAATTCCTACTTCTAACATAATAAAAATGATAAAACGACAGCATTTGCTTTACGTGTGCACCGCCAGACTCAACGGTACAAGACTGAGACCAATTCACAAGTGTATGCGTGTATTAATCCAGCCCAATGTAAGGAGTCTTCATTCACGTAAAGGTCCTAACCTATGTCGATCGCGCCTCGCAATGTAATTTACCTTTTGTTAATTATTATTCAAATATACTACACCCAACAACCCCATTCTAAACAACCAAAAATGAACCAAATTCAATTTCACAAAATGGCGATCCCTCCAATTCAAATAACTATACATTAACCACTATCTCCGCAAATTATTACTTCCCAAATCAAAACATCCCCTTAAAACAAGAAAACGCGCGAACCCCAATACATATATCACGACTAAGTCCCACTAAATGCTCTAAAAAACAGTCTCACCAGAAATATACGACGTCACCTCCACCCCTGACGAGATCCCCCAAAAAAGTGCAAGTGTTATTGGCGCCTTTCGTATTTATCCCCCCGCCATCCGCGCTCCACCCGTGTCTCTATCCAATCAAAAGCCTCCCCGTAATGCCAACCGCACAATTCAAACCCCCCCAAATAACACAATTTTCTACCTTTTGCAATGCCCATGCATACTTTTAAGCATTGAAACCTCTTCACTAAAACTTTCAACAATGAATTTCAACAATTACGAATGACATTCCCAAGTAATTCCTCGTATATCTTATTAAAACTTTTGTCCGCCAAAGCCTAATTAGTTCCTAAATCACCCACCCGGAGGCGTTGCAGTCTCCCTTCTTTTCAAAATACAAAATCTACCTTCCGGCATTTTCGCGTTTCAAATAATACTATCTCATCATTAGAATGTATTATTTACATACATTCCATATAACTATTTGTGATATTATTTAAGTGCTTGCTTTTACTTAGATATTATTGATTAATCTTCGTATTGAAGTTTCTCTAAATAAACAATACTTAAACAGTTGTCTTAAACCAAATAATTGCTATGCGGCATTATACAGATAATCAAATTTTTACTATAATCGATTCATTTATAAATATTATTTTTCCCACAACGATTAATATATATATATATAAATACATTTTCATATACATTTACGTATATTCACAACTATAATTTACCATTTTATACACTATTTTTAATTAGTTTCTTGTAATTACTTTTTTTTTTTTTTTTTTTGACTGATATTTTTTTCATATAGTTTACTGCCACCTATGTCAGAACTGCCCAACTAATTCAATCCTTTTTCCGTTCAATCGAATTAAGACTTTCGCATCTTCGGCCACTAGATGACTTTCTAATATAAATTGTATCCTTATATAATTTATTTATTTTTTCATTAATCCGGTTGCCCTTACATGTCTAATTCTGTCCTCTTTCCGTTCAAACGAATTATGAATTTCGCATCACCGGTCACTAGATGACTCTCTAATATAAATCGTATCGTTATATAATTTATTTATTTTTTCATTACTCCGGTTGCCCTTTACATGTCTAATTCTGTCCTCTTTCCGTTCAAACGAATTATGAATTTCGCATCACCAGTCACTAGATGACTCTCTAATATAAATCGTATCGTTATATAATTTATTTATTTTTTATTACTTCGGTAGCTCGTTACAAAATTAATTAATTATTGATCATTATTATTTATTTATTTCATGGAGAACTTTGCTCCACTGGAGGTATGACCAATTTAGGTGCTCACGTGCAAAGTAAAGGCGCTCTCTTCGATGGTCTGCAGTTAATTTCGGCCCATTTGCTGGCTTGTGCGGTACCAGTCCACGTTCCTTTAACTTTCTTTTAATGGTTGAGTCACTTACAGCCACTCTACGTACAACATGAAGCTGCAGTTGAAAAGCATTAAGGCGTCGTTTGCCTAAGGAAGTTGTTACGATAAATCTATCATCTCGCTCAGAAGTGACCCGATTTCTGCCAGATTCTGAACGGCGGGTGAATAAACCTGTCTCCCGATTGCGTTTGTAGACTCTACGAACAGAGGACAGACTTAGATGCAATCTTGCAGCCACAACTCGCTGACTAAGTCCAGTATCCAGCAATGCCACCACTTGGGCGGCGTCTGCGGGCGAAGTATCCATATGTTTTAGAAAAAAACTTTTTTTCAGACGTCCCAAAGTCACAGTAAACAAATAAAGAAGAAAAAGTTTCAAGATAAACGCTAATTTTTAGTTTCAAAGGTGAGATGTACTCCAACTCCAAAAACACTTTTATCTCAAAACAATGATTTATTTCTTTTTTAGGATAAACCAATGAAATTCTACGGCGGTAATCCCTTCAGATACCCCTCCGCCAGCCAGCGGGGGCGGTTATGTCGGGCTTGAACCGACTAAAACCGCACGCCGTCTCGGGTCTACAGACGCCGGGGTGTAAGGTTGCCCATAGAGCATATCCCTCGCACCCCGACAGTGTATTTCTACCTATAGGTAAATAATACGAAATACGAGTAAGATTGCATAATGTCTTTAATAATAACTTCGATTAAATAAATGGTTAGGTTATTAATAATGTATCTATATAATTATTATAATGTATCTATACTATTAGTATTCAATATATTTTATTATATAATTTATTTTACAATAATGTTTGATTAATGAAGATGATTAATGGTGATTGCTAAGCTAAGTAAGAAGAAGAGTTTCATTGTTGTTATAACTAATTCTGATTGTTGATAATATACTTCAGGACCATCTCTGGTGTTATGATACCCTTTGGTATAGCACCTGAAAAGTAAAAAAATAAATTAAGTAAATTATAACGAAAAAATATTTACCAAAGAACAAATATTTTAATAGAGGGAGTGGGACTACAACTACCATACTGCGGGACGATTGACAACCTTAAAGAAAAAAAAAGACATACCTATCTAACCAAATATCGAATAGGACTCGCTAAACTTCTAAGGATATGGCTTGTCAACAGCAAAGGTTAGTTAAAAGTTTGTGGTTGGAAGGTTTTACGCAGTTATGGTGTATATGGGGTCCCAACAAGATCTTTGGGGCCCAAGCCAACCTCAATTGCAAGCCGGTACGGTACACCTGCTGATTGATGGACGAAGCGCTGGTGTTTGCTTTCCTCTCGGGGTTGGTAGGTCAGATGGCAGTTGCTCCCATGGAAGCCAAAATGAAGCAATAAAAGGATGAGCAGGACAGCAGACTCATTGATTGGCTCTCGGATGACGAAGAAGATACGCTGGTAGGCAACGCGTTTCTTATGTTATAATCAGAAAATAGGAACGGCAATAAAAAAATACACAGAACATTATTTTGTAATTGTAATTTTTAGGGTTCCATAGCCAATTGGCAAAAAACGGAACCGTCCGTATGTCACAGCCACTTTTTTCCGAAACTATAAGAACTATGCTGTTGAAACTTAGTAAGTAGATTCTGTGAACCGCATTGAGATTAGATCACACAAAAATAGAAAAAAAACAACAAACAATAAAATAGTTTGCGCGAGAGACACTTCCAAAGTGGTAAAATGTGTCCCTTCCCCCCCTGTAACTTCTAAAATAAAAGAATGATAAAACTAAAAAAAATATATGATGTACATTACCATGTAAACTTCCACCGAAAATTGATTTGAACGAGATCTAGTAAGTATTTTTAGGGATTTTCTTAAGAAAAGTCCTATTGCTATCGAGTTGTCGTCGACGTCGTCGTTGCCAATTTTCTGTCACGGTTTTGGGTATGAAGGAGATGAGCTATCGAGTTGCTGTTTTCGGTAATAGATTCGTGCTGGGGTGAACCATTGCAAGATAAAGAAAAAAGAAAAAAAGAAAAAAAAAAGCAAAAAAAAAGATAAAATAAAAGAAAATCCCTTGTATTCGGCTGAGCTCGTCTCAGGAATTCAACTTGTTTGTTTAATACCTCATAAATCGTAAACCGCAATTTACTTTTTATTCAATCAACTCAAATATAAAAATTTTACTTGCTGCTACGGAACACTTCATGGGCGAGTCCAAGTCGCACTTGGCCGGTTTTTAATAGATCCTGTTAGGTATTTATGATACAAAGAAGCGTAGTTTGGTATAAAGTTTCATATTTTGGCTGATTCTTAATACAACAGTGAATTGATGTAGGTAATACCTAGTTTGTTACGTACAAAGTATAAGTACTAAATAATAGATAGTATTTACCTATCATCCTTGGCTGTACGGGTGCCCACCAAAAGCAACCTCACCTGCACGCAGTAAAGCTAAGCCAATTCAAGAGGTGGGGAAGGAGTAAGCAGGTGAAACCACGGATGCAACCGGGAATAAAGCTGTTATTTATTTCATTAAAGCTATTAATTAATCATCCTTCAATACAGTTATTCACCTGTGATATTATTATTGTCATTAAGACGTTCTTCTACGACGACTACGAAAGGTGCTATGTCTAATATTCTTGATGCAAGACCAATAGTGGACTTATGAGTGTTTGCTATTTTATAGTAATTCTTCATTTGATGTTTAATGACTGGGTCATTAAAGTTGAGACCTTCTTCCGATTTTGGGCTTGTAGCTTCAGATCTTAAGCTGTCTTTCGTTACAACACCTTTAAGGTATCTGAAAACAATACAATATCTTAATGTCAGCGTAACAAATATATTAGGTCGTTGCATATTAAATTGCCGCTTTTCTTGAAGAAATTGGAGGAAACCCAATTTTCAGTACTAACATTTTAGCATTTTTTTTAGGAATGACAAATCCAAATTTTATGTTTTTTTTTGTGTATGAATGAGACAACATTAAGCTAACAAACAGCAACTTTAATTACATTTCTGAAAAGTGAGCTGTTTTAAGTAATACGAAATTTAGCATCAAAATGGATAGCATTTAGAAAGTACTGTTTTTGAAGATCGAATTAATTTATCAAGCGGCCAATAAAAACAAAATTTAACATAGAGTTGTAAAATCTTGAAATCAATTTTCAAACAAAATATAAATAATGGAAATAGCTATTAAATTACAGGAATAACGAACTCATGAATTTGTAAGAAATATTTATTTATTTATTTATTTATTTATTTATATTTTTTGAAGAAGGCTTACAGACTAATACAGAAATTGAGTACACAATTAATATAAACAGATCGCTAATTAAAAGCCCCCACATTTATATTGTCAAATACAAAAAATAGAAAAACATAGAAAACACATTATACAGTTTTAAAACAAAAAAAATTACATAAGTTAAGCAGTCAGGTAATAGTTCAAGTATTAGCCGTGCCAATCGGTCGGTCAAAGTAAGAGTCTGCCAGCTGTCGTCTAATTATCGCCACACTAGTGCTGAATAGGTCTATATCCATATACTGTGGAATTTTATTAAATTTAGTTGCGCTTCTTATTGAGAAGGCATTCAACCTGTAATTGGTCATAGCTCTCGGAATGTCTAAAATCGGCCGCTGCCGAAGTCCCAGCACATTGGTTCGGAGCGAGACTGTAGCCAGGAGCTGCGGACAGTCAATCTTGCTGTTTGCGATATTGGATAGGAAGCATATGTCGCCAATATCCCGCCTTACTTCCAACGGTAAGAAATGATACCTATTGCACCGATGTTCATAGTCGACTGAAAATTGCTGTGCCCTGTAGTCCAAGCTACGAAGAAATTTCCGTTGGACGCCCTCAATACGGGACTTGTAAATCTCATATTGAGGACTCCATACCTGGGATGCATATTCTAAGTGGCTGCGCACGAACGAACAGTACAAGATCTTCACTGGTTTTAGAGACTGAAAACAGGCTGTGGCTCGCAGTATAAATCCCAGAGCCCTAGATGCCTTTCTCACGACATTGTTAACGTGTTCATCGAAGAGAAGCCTACTGTCTAGTGTGATCCCCAAATCCCGAATACTGTTCACTGTCCCAATTACTTCACTATTCAGAGTGTATTGATAATTAATTGGGGATTGGCGACGTGAAAATGTTACGTGAAAGCATTTGGACACATTTAACTGAAGCTTGTTTCGATCACAGTACTTCCCAAACCTACACAAGTCCTCTTGTAACTCATGAGCATCGGAAATGTCTCGCACAACTTTGTGAATTTTCATGTCGTCGGCATAAAGGAGTATGTAGGAATGATGAAAACACTGCTTGACATCTGCAAAGAAGAGAGTAAACAGTAAAGGTCCAAGAATGGACACCTGATGGAACAGAGCTCCAACCGGAAGCATAACCCTGAAGAACCACAGCCTGCGTTCTATTCTCTATGTAAGAGGAAAACCATCGGTACAGATCTCCATGTATTCCAGCAAGCATAAGCTTGTCCATTAGCACGCGGTGGTCAATGCGGTCGAAACACTTGCTGTAGTCCGTATAAACTACGTCTGTCTGTCCGTGTGTCATCCCGTTTGTGATAAATTCATGTGATAGTATTAGGTTTGACGTAGTGGAACGGCATCTAACAAAACCATGCTGTTCATCTCCTATAGTGGACTTGAGAGCCGTGTACACATCTGTGTGAATAATACGCTCCAGTACTTTAGAAAATAGGCATATTTTTGATATAGGTCGGTAATTTTCTATACTGGCTTGTTCACCCTTTTTATACACCGGGGTTACAAATACAGACTTCCAAATCTGCGGAACTATGCCTTCGGAGAGAGAACGCCTAAATAGTATACACATAGGTTCGGCAAGACTGTCGGCACAGTGGATTATAAATAACGGTGGTATTTGATCAGGCCCACCTGATTTAGTAATGTCCATTGATTTAAGTAGTTTTAATATACGGGAGTGATTTATATCAACTGTACTAACCGATACTGCAGTATTACTATTTTTTTCACCGGTAGTGTAACTGTCACTAGCAGTTGGATCTGGTGCTAAGAAGGTGGACTGAAAATAGCTAGCGAATAAGTTGCTAATACCTTCACCTGTATTTACAGTAATGTCGCGATAGTACATTACTTTTGGAAATGTGCCATTATTTCGCTTGCTCTTCACATAGGTCCAGAAAGATTTTGGATTTTTCACAATTGAAGCCTCAATATTTTCTATATATTTATTATGACACGTCTTTTCTAAGTCAACAGCTCTTCTCCGAAGAACAGAGAAAGAATTATAATCAGCTGTATTGTTGTACTTTTTAAATCTTTTGTGAAATTTATGTTTTTCTTTAATAACTTTAATTAGTGCGCTAGTGTACCAAGGCGGATAAGAAGATCTTCTAAACGATTTAACAGGGATATGCTTGTCACGTAGCTCATACAATAAGTTATAGAATTTAGTCACAGCATCTTCCAAACTACATGACTGTAATAGTTGTGGCCAATTTACCAATTCAAGCTCGCACTTAATAGTATCCTAACCTTTTGAGAAGACATAGCGTGTCGTAGGGTTGTCAACTAGTTTGAACATTTCAATAAACTTAGTACTAATAATTATCGGTTTGTGATGCGAGTCAATAGGCTGTACTAATGGGTCCAGACTTTCCGTGACCGACACAGTATCATTGCAAAATACTAGGTCCAATATCCTGCCCATTGCATTACGCTCACCGTTATATTGCGACATGTTAAATGTTTCAACCGTATCCAAGAATTGGATGATAGGTTGATAAGAGATATTTCGGGAAATGAAATGGTCACTATTTACGTCCGCACGACACCACTCAACGTCATCAGCGAAGTTGAAATCACCTACTACTAAAAATTTATCAAGTGGATGCGTTACAATTAAATTGTTAAGTTTATCTGTGAAATTACACAATTGGGTACTATATGAATTACCTAGATTCTCCCTACATAGGTAAAGTGCACATATATGTAGATTACCGTTTAGACTTACATGTGAGTTAGACCTGGTGGGAATCAATGACAGCCAAATGTCCTCCGCTGAGCTACGCCAGTCCGGCCTCTCAACAATTGTGAGTTCATGTTTCGCCGCTATCAATACACCGCCACCATATTTTTGACCGGTTCGGGAATAATCACGATCGCGTCTCCACACAAGGTACCGTCCATCAAATAGCTCACTACTATAAAAACTGTCGTCTAGCCATGTTTCCGTGATTATAATTACATCATACGAACTAAGACACACACTCCGCGACAATCTGTCCGCTTTCGTTCGCAGGCCGCGCACATTCTGTTAATAAATTCTAAGTGTAGCCATGACAATATGTTACTATAATCAAATAATTATTAACTATATAAATACTTCTAAACAATATATCAGAATAAATTAGATTTAAATTAAAAAGGCAATAAATTATATGCAAAACGTTTTTAAAAATTTTGTAACGCACAAGGCAGGTAGTAGATAAATGAATTAATAGGCACAGCAATGCACAGTGTCCGTCAGAAATCACCTTATCAAAACATATGTATTGAAAGGATACAATAGACAGCACCCGGTACTGAGAAAAGGGCAGCTCCGAGCAAATAGCAATATGTGAATACTGTTCATGAAGTAAAATGGAACGTATTCTATAAGGAGTATGGGTGATAATCCTACAACAACACATGTTGTGGCAAATATAATAATGCATTAGTTTACCTAGCAGCACAGTGCAGCGACACGGAATTAACAGGAAAACGCAACCAGCACACATCTCACTACGGCTCTCAAACTTTTTTGCTTGAAATTTATAAAAAGGTAATTTAACTGGGGAATATATTATAAAATTTGTACACAATATTATCCGCAAGTACTTTATACAATTTTTGAGGTGTCTTTGTCCGTTCTGACCATCACTATCGGTGAAGTATCGCTTTTTCTCGCATATATCTTCGTGTTTTTTACCCATACGTATCGAAAATTCATTTCAGCTGCTATTTTCTTAGTTTTGGACAACAACATTTTGTTTCTTACCGTGAGGTGGTCATTGATAAATAGTTTGTGGTTGCCACTTAATCCAATTTTAGCAGGCGACAGGTTCGAAGTCTTCTGTTCACGCCTGGCAGCCGCTACAAAATCTTCCTTTACATAGCGCTGATTAAAACAGACTATGATAGGTTTTATACGTTCTTTATCGCTTGTCGGTACCCGGGTAATGAAGTTAACTTGGTTTTTCACGATTGGGTAATTTATTTTGTTACCTATTTTGGTTAAAATGTCGAATAGGTTCTCGTTACTAGTTTGTGGTAATCCCTTGACTTCAATATTGTTCATTCGCGACCATTGTTCTTTGTTGTTGTTCTCATCCTCTAGTCTGTCCATGCGCGCTTGCAGTTTTTCGACCTGTGCTTGAACTTTCTCAACTTGGACTATGCGTTGCTCCATGGCCCTGATTTTGCCAGTCACTTCTTTCATGACGTCACTGTATTGATCAGTCAAGGAGGTTTTGAGGTCCGCGAATTCACTTCTTAAAGCGACGATTTCTTCCCTCATGTTCTCAAAAGCAGCAAACCGCAAGGAAAGCGCACGGATCTCCTGAAGAATCGCGGAGTCAGATCCTGACATAGGTGATCTAGGTGATACTGATATGGTATTTCCCGCCTGTTTGCATTTGACGCAGCGCCATGATTGTTTACGGTCACCTAGCCTCCTGTAGCCGGATTCATAGGTAAAGACCTATTATTATGATCACTGCACAGTCACCCTCAGAAGTAACTCAGCAAATTCCAAGTTACCGATCTCTTAAACCTTTCGTAAACTAATAAACAAACCATGAAATATATTAAACAAGTCCTCTGAAGATCTCCACACGTTGGTGGAGTGCCCTGCGTGGGCGAGTCAACGCCGGGATCTCGTTGCGGTCCTGGGCGTGGACGTTCTCTCGTTGGAGACCATGGTGAGGGCCGTGGTCTCCGACGGGAGCAAGTGGCACGCCGCCGCCTCTTTCTGCGAGCAGGTAATGCGCGCGAAAGAGACGGCGGAGAGGGAGCGGGAAAGAACCCTGCCCCCCGAGTTTCGCAGTCTGCGGCGAGGACGCCGCAGACTCATCTACGCCCGGGACTACCGACCTCCATGATCGGGGCCTGAGGACGGCAGTTGGCCGACTCGCCGTCCTTACAGAAGCAGGCCGTGGCGGAGGCGTGTCGTGTGTGCCCTACACACGCCTGCCAACTCACCGAAGCGGGATAAAACCCGACCCCACCAGGCGAGGCCGCGGTGGCGGCCAAAGTCCGCCGGCAACCCTGGGGTTATCCTTTCGAGGGCTTACCCGGGGTGCCCGGCAACGGACACTTGGGGAGGACACCGTGCGGTTTTAGTCGAGACACGACATAACCACCCCCGCTGGCCAGCGGGGGGGTATCCGAAGGGATTTCCGCACGTAAAAAAAAAAAAAAAAAGTCCTCTGAAGATTACAAAGCTGATTTATTAGCAAGTAGGGTTGTTTCACTGCGGTTTCTCTGTGGGGTGAAGGTACTCTCCTAGTCGAACGGTTCTAAACTGGTGTACTTAGAGAAGTTGAAGGCTACATACCCTTTATCATCTACGATGAATGCAACGTTGTTTTGATTTTCCATTGCCAACAAGGCATGCATGCAAGATTTTTCTTTATTGATAGAAGGCACTGAGCTGTTCACTTTTAATTCGGAAATATGTCTGTTATACCACCTGAAATTAAATATGGACATTACTTTGGTATTTCTGCGAAGATTTAGTCAATTGACTATTTTGACAAAAGAATATTCATTACTATGTGTATGTAGGTACAAGTATTTGGGGGTGTGTGTTGGGTAACCTCCTCGAGTGTCGCTCCGATTCCGATCCCGCTGCAGTCCGGGGGGAACGGAATCGGAGCGGCCGGTACACCCTGGGCGGCGGTCAATGGCTTCCCCTTCACCCCTTCATAGGGTTGGCATTGATCGTCGGCCAATACCCAACGTGGCGGGAACACATCGCTCTCCGTACTCCTCTGCTTTCAGAGGAGACAGGATGAGCGATGCTGTTAGTGGTGAGATGGCCCAGGGTCAGCCGGGGTGCGAGGGATATGCTCTATGGGTAACCTTACACCCCGGCGTCTGAAGACCCGAGACGGCGTGCGGTTTTAGTCGGTGCAAGCCCGACATAACCGTCCCCGCTGGCCGGCGCGGGGGTATCCGAAGGGATTTCCGCACGATCCAAAAAAAAAAAAAAAGGTACAAGTATTTGAATTTGTTTTCTTCATGTTAACAAAAATTGTATAAATAATCAATGAACTACTGAAATAATGAAAAAGGAGAGAAGAAGAGAGAGAAGAGAGAAGATTTCTCAAAGTTCTGTGAGTCATCCCATTGCATTGGGATGATCGGGCGTTGGCCGAAACACTAGGCGCCGCCGGACAAACACAATGGATGAGCGTCCTATACGTGTCCTAATAACGCCTCGCGCATCCATGCGTGGAGTGAGCGGAGAGGTTAAGTTCTGCGCGGAGTGTTACAATATAGGTAGTGCGTGAAACAGAACATGTTTGTCCGGCTCCTTTAAAGCTCGCTGCATGCAGCAGTTTGCTTTCAATTTGCTGAATGCACAAGGCCATACTAAAATATCATTTAGCTTCAATTTAATATTATTGAATGTGAAAGTTTCTTAGTAGGTACTACATAGATAGGGGTGCTTGGTTGGGGACCTCCACGCGGTGCACCCTGGGCAACGGAGACGGCAGCGCCTCTCTCCTAGGGTGGGAGAGACGCTGCCGCCTACGGCCAACTCCGACCGAGGCGGGGACGGCCCTGTTGAGGGCTGTTCGGAAGCTTTCCACGTGTCCCTCTGATAAGCAGATGGCACAGTGGAGAGCAAGTAAGTGGGCCATCTCGAAACCGGAGATGGCCCAGGGTCAGTCGGGGTGCGAGGGATATGCTCTATGGGTAACCTTACACCCCGGCGTCTTAAGACCCGAGACGGCGTGCGGTTTCAGTCGGTGCAAGCCCGACATAACCGCCCCCGCTGATCGGCGGGGGGGTATCCGAAGGGATTTCCGCACGAAAAAAAAAAAAAAAAGGTACTACATAGATACCCGAGGGGGCCATCTCGAAACCGGAGATGGCCCAGGATCAGTCGGGGTGCGAGGGATATGCTCTATGGGCAACCTTACACCCCGGCGTCTGTAGACCCGAGACGGCGTGCTGTTTTAGTCGGTTCAAGCCCGATATAACCACCCCCGCTGGCACGCGGGGGGGTATCCGTAGGGATATCCGCTCGAAAAAAAAAAAAAGGTACTACATAGATACATATACAGATAGATAGATACATGGATGATTGTTACTCTTTCATGTAAAAAAGGCTGAATGGGTCTCGATGAAATATGGCACATAGATAGATTATAGTCCAAAATAGCACATAGGCTACTTTTTATTTCAAGAGTAGTTTTTAATTAGTGGTGTGTGGTGTAGAGTCGCGGGCAAGAGCTTTTATCTTATATGTACCTATACAAGCTGTGAAAGGTTTATCAGTATAGGTATACGTAAATGAAATTTTGAAGCAATTGGCTAACTTGTTAACATTTCCTATTATTATTAAATCAGAAAAAGTCAAAAAGTGATCCACTGAATTTCGGTATTCAGTGGCATTTCGGTAGATGGCTCCAGCGTCACTCCAAGACGTATTTATGGGAGATTTTCGGCTTTGAAGGACGTGTCTATGTAGTTCACTTGGTCAGAGTATTCCCCCTAGGAAGGGACTTTTTGCGGGTACGAGTCCCGGCGTGGATGTTGACTTTTGTCGACTTAAATTTATACCCTATACGTACTTAAATTGAAGGCTAGGCGGTTTCTTAAACAGCTGTGCTTCCATCCACTGATCGCTGACAAACTTGGTCATATAGTTACGAATTCCGTCGGGTAACATCACGACCACATTTTTATCCGGTCCAAGGTTCAACTCTTTGGCGACCTGTATCGCAGCGTAGGTTATAGCCCCACTGCTCCCACCTGTCAATATAACAATTATATTAAGTTCATGGTTGAATATATATTGGTTCCAAATTATACAAATAGGGGCTAATAAGCATCGGTAGCTTAGTGGTTAAGAAGTCTGCTGTATGATTGAGGAGGAGAGATGCCCAGGTTTGAATCCTGGCTATTACACTACCGACGTGAACCCACTCCTAACACAAGTAATTTAATATAGCTGAAGGCGTTAATGAGGGAGATATTAAATTCTACATGTCAATAGATATTCACATGTAGAATTTAATATCTCCCTCCCCTCTCAAAAGCTATATCCGTAGACTATATCCGTCATTAGAGATCTAATGACGGATATAGTTTTAGTCGGTTTGAATCCAACAATACTATTTAGTAATGTATTGAATTTGTACGATTATCTATGACAACTAAAAATAGGTAACAGTTTTTGACCTTGGTCCCATTGGTTCGACCCCGGTTCGAATCCCGGGTTAATCAGAATTTTTGGATCGAATCCTATTTGTCTCCATATCTATCAATCTATATCTATATAAAGTTCTCATACCGCATAAAAATCCTTCTTTCCTGATAACCTCCCTTGACATGTTGAAAGACTGGTAATCAGTCGTTTTAACGACTTTATTGATAAGGTTTTTATCTAAAACGTTTGGTACAAAGTCTCCTCCGATTCCCTCCGTCTGAAATTCATAATAGTCATTATTGTGGCTAAAATAATATTAAATCGCACGGATCCCTCTAGACATCTACACAAGTACCTTAATTTTTTTTTTTCGTGCGGAAATCCCTTCGGATACCGGTTATGTCGGGCTTGAACCGACTAAAACCGCACGCCGTCTCGGGTCTACAAACGCCGGGGTGTAAGGTTGCCCATAGAGCATATCCCTCGCACTCTGACTGACCCTGGGCCATCTCCGGTTTCGAGATGACCCCTCGGGTTTGGGAACCATGGTGTCTTGGCCCGGTTTGGGGGAGGGGCGCTAGTCGCCCCATCGTCCCGGCCTGCTTCTGCTGGGGTGACAGGCGGCCTCACCCGCCACCCCTAGGCCTGCGCTCATGGAGGACGGAGGTCGTTAAGTGCATCTACACAAGTACCTTTTTTAGGTAGATTTCGATGAAATCGATCTACCTATTGGTTTCTTGACTACTGTCGAATTGTAAAAAAAAATCTTCATAGGAGGTCTAGTTATGACCCCCTGAGTCCGAAATGACCACTGGTCAAAAAGTTTATATATATATAGGTATATGTATGTATGGTTCCACTTCCCAAAATTTGCGGCACTCTCACGGTCGCATTTTTGCCCCGATCGCTTTCAAACTGCGGTCAAAAATTGCTTGGGTGTAAACTTAGTTTAAGTTTGTGAACGGGTGGAATTCGGCCTAAGGGGATGGTAGGGCCTCACTTTTTGTGAAATCAGTTATTCCTCAAAATTTCACGTTCCATGAAAGATATTAGAACCGTTCTAATTTTATCCCATAGTATACATGAATACCAACAACTTTTAATTATAAACCTATAAGATTAAAACTTTAACTAAAAGTGGAGGGGGGAAAAACCAAAATTTTTCGGGAAGAAAATCATAACTTCTAACCGGTGAACATTCTTGCTGTAGGAAACATTTTTAATCGATAGGCCATTTTTAAGTCTAAAATAAATGTCTGAAAAGTTTTTCGCTAAAAGTTACCGTTTTCGAGAAAAAAAAAATAAACATGTTAAAAATGTTACTGTGTTTACTTGTGTGTGTAAGTCCGTAGTTCTCTATATAAAATATTATTAATTGCTTCACGAAATCTACCTGTGCGTTCCCCCTGTGGGAACGGTTTTTTTTTTCGTGCGGGAATCCCGGCCAGCAGGGGCGTTTATGTCGGGCTTGAACCGACTAAAACTGCACGCCGTTTCGGGTCTTCAGACGCCGCCGGCGTGAACTATTTATTAATCTACTACGTCACGTGGTTCGTCCATCCGAACCTTCAAGTGGGTTCTATGTCTCATTATAGTATTTATGAATATTGTGGTCTCGTACTACGTTATAAATAATATATTATGCAAACAGCTACTCAATATGCTTCCGTCTATATTATATAAGCAAATTGATTACCTATACTAAATGGTTATGACAAGGATAATCTGAACTCAATGTAAACTTAATACCTACTTCTATTATGGATATAGAACCCGTTCTGCCGTAAATAAAATTCGGCAGTTATACCACAGATTACCTAATAGGTTATAGGTAGGTTGGTAATCCTACCGGCCCATAGTGTTGCTCGACGAGGTGTGCAAACTCTTTGAAAGAGTAATTGCGAAGCGCCTCGTCGAGCACCTCTCAAGAGTGGGGCCGGACCTGGCGGATGGCCAATATATATGGCTTCCGCCAGAAGCGCTCCACTGTGGATGCCATCATGCGCGTGAGGGCTCTGGCGGAGGATGCAGTAGCCCGGGATGAGGTGATGTTGACGGTGTCCCTGGACATCACCAACGCGTTCAACACCTTGCCCTGGAGTTGCATTAGGGAGGAGCTCGTGTATCACGAAGTGCTTCTCTACCTCCGCCGCATCGTATTTGACGGAGAAAGCCGTCATCTACCCAACTGTGACCGGTATCGGTCGGCGTGAGATGTCGTGCGGTGTTCCACAGGAATCGGTTCTGGGGCCGCTCCTGTGGAACATCGGATACGACTGGGTGCTTCGCGGTGAGCTCGTAGACGGTGCCGCCGTCATGTGCTACGCGGAGGACACGCTCGTGACGGCGTGCGGGGCGACGTACCGCGAAGCGACCCTGAAGGCCACGACCGCGGTTGCCCAAGTCGTTAAGCAGATCCGGCGGCTGGGTATCGAGGTGGCTCTGCATAAAACCGAGGCCCTGTTCTTTCATGGGCCTCGGAGCAAGCCACCCGAGGGATCCAGTCTCATCGTGGGAGGGAATCGCATCGGCATCAAGCCCCAAATGAAATATTTGGATGCTGGAGAGCACATTACTGGTGGTAGAAATTTGATGACACAAATTTGTTACAAAATTCGGCCGGGTAGGTAGTAATCCAATTTCGGTTTGATTGCGTTCAGGGGTCAGCAAGTGCATAGCCGGGCAGGGGGATTGTAGCGCAGCACTGGTGGGACCGGTGGGTGTCACGCGGTGCTGCGACGACAATCCTCTTCTGATGAGGCCGTCAAGCTGAGGGCCACCATTGTTAACATGGTACGTGTATGTAATGGTGACCCTCTTTCTTGAGACTTTACCTTCAGCTTACCATCAGGCGAGGTGAAGTCAAATTGACGTGTCCTAAATATAAAAAAAAAACCGAAGTCTGGCCCCCAAAATGAAGGGTACAGCTCTCGCTCTGGCGCGGCTGCTGCCCAACATGAGGGGGCCCGATGACTCCTGCAGGAGACTACGCGGGGATCGTGCGGTCCATGACCCTGTATGGGTGCCCAATATGGGCGGAGGCCCTGAAGGCCAGAAGTGTACGGATGCTGCGTGCTCCGCAGCGGGTGATGGCTATCAGGGTCATCTGCGGGTACCGCACGATCTCCTTCGAGGCGGCGAGTCTTCTTGCCGGAACTCCGCCATGGGACCTGGAGGCGAGAGCCCTTTAGCAACTGTACCAGTGGCGAAAGGAGGCGCGGGAGCAGGGACGGAACCCCGAGCCTCGAGAAATCGAGGCCGTGCAGTCCCAGCTCCGCCCGTCGTGGTGGAGTGGAAGGAACGACTTGGGCGACCAAGCGCAGGGCACGCCGCAATAGCAGCGGTAAGGCCCATCATGGAGGATTGGCTAGAGAGGCGACACGGAAGCCTCTCGTACCGACTGACGCAGGTGATCTCCGGTAAGGGGAGAACGGGGACACCGTGGTTCCCAAACCCGAGGGGGCCATCTCGAAACTTCCGACGTCTTAAGACCCAAGAAGGCGTGCGGTTTTACTCGGTTCAAGCCCGAAAAAAAAAAGGTAATCCTATTTAAAAACGATTTTTTTAAACTTTTGGCTATGTCAAAACTTTACGCGAATATTATTCATTAAAGTAAAATTAATTTTAACGGATTTTATCACGATTTATTAAAGACCCCTTGAACATGCCTGCTGAAAAAAACGTCGGCAAATACAAAAATAAATACAGGATGTATTTTTGAAACGGGGCAGTAAGGGCAAGTACCTTAACCGTTGTAGTTACAGCAAAACGTTCTTAGGAGACCTTCCCTAACTTTTTGAGATATCTTGAACTGCATTCACAATCTTACAGTTAGCAAAAAAAAATACAAAAAGTCCAAAAAACTTTTTTTCGTGCTATTCGATTCTATTTTATGTGAGGATCAAAAGACTATGGCGGCCATTCTCCGATTAGCAATTTTTACGTGTCCGAGCTTGTGTAAGCCCTAATATTAATCGATTTAATCATGCAAATATTTTTATATGTTAGTTAGCATCCATATCTAGCTGGAAACAAAAACACTGGCTTCTGTTTTAAGTAGATAAGGCTCAATAATTAAATATCTGTTTGAAGAACCTATGTTCTCTAATTACCGTGACATGTCCGAACACTGTTAAAACATGCCTGTAATTTTTGTAACGTACAGACTTACTTCGATCCATTCAACGTTTTAAGCACTATTAAGCCAAGTGTATTGCATAAGAAAATATGGACACAATAGATCCAGTCTGTAAGTAATTATCATTAAGTAACTGCATGTCCGAGCGGAAATTATAATTGCCGTGACATATTCTGTACTTTGGTGCATATCCCTAAATAATAATAAATGAAACATCAGTGCGAGCCCTCAATGTGTGCCGCTGCCCATTACCAGATGCACTTCTCCAATGTTAGTGTACCGCCAATGAAGCACATGAGTATACTAATTATCATTGTACTTATTTTGATATTTATTTTTTAAGTTAGACTCTAGTTGTTGTTATTAACAGAGACTGTAATTTGGCCTCCGTATATTTTAATGAGCAAGTATTTGCATACTGTGCAGGTTTTCGAAATTTAGAAGAAAATCGATCGTTTTCTAATAACCGTATACTAATTACCATGTATTTATAATTACCATTGTATGAAAAGTTACTAACTTACTGTATACGTGACGTCATACCAAGGGATATTTTTCCTGTGTATCATTACTATTGTCTGTAAATACCTCTGAATTATATGCTGACTATTCATCTAGTTATGTATTTAATGTATAGGATGGTAAAACCCAAAAAAATCAAAAAGGATTGGAAGAAAGAAAAGAGGATTTTACTCATTGAATCTAGAGAAGTCAGAAGAGACTGATCTTTCCCTACCTTTCAGACTCATTTTATCTGCACCCTCCAAAAACAAACAGTTATTGTGATACATGGTCAATTAGCGCTAAGAAATATTCGGACCAACCAAAAAAAAATTCTAACGAGCTGCTAGTACAGCCTGTATGTATTTTCTAGATCTTTGAAGTCTCTTATTTCTAAACATGACAAAACAAAAACGAATAAGCATTTTGAGAAGCTCGTATTGGTGGAAAGTAGCTTAAATTTATCTTAATCAGATAAATTTTGAAATCCCGTCTCGCCTGTTGATTTTAGTCGTATAATGCCTTCCTTCCTTCCTTCAAAACAATGACAAAAATGCCATATATATTAAGAAAAAAAAGGCTTAATATTTCGATTAATCTGATTCTGATTTTATATATTAAAAATATAGATTGTTTGTTATTTTTAACTATTCTTATTATTAAATTATTATGAATAATTTATTTTTTAAAAGGTTACAGTTGATTTATTTAAATCTTAAAAGAGCTTTGAGTTGCTTTAAATTTAAGCAATTAAGACAATGTTTTTGATTAAATTTGTTTAAGTTTGGTTTACATCGAGTAAGTTTTGCCCGTTTTTCATTGAAAGTGTTTTTATTAATAACTAATAAATTATAGCAATAATAAATATTTTTTTTTACAATTTGTTCTAATGCTGTACCACAATATGATGAGTGATATTGTCATTTTTACTGTTTTAGATGAACTTATTGATATTATCTAATTACCGTTGCATTAAATAAAAACCTTATCTAATTGCCATACCTATAATTTTTTTAAATCTCATTAATTACGTAACCATTATTACTAGACACACGCCTCATTAATTGTTGAATTTGCATCTTTGATGTGTTTCATATTTTAAGGTTTTTTAGTCAAATCAGTGAAAAATAAAGAATGGTACGGTAATTAGGCAAAGAAAGCTTAATTCGAGAATGACCGATGGGACCATTTTAGCTTTGAGTACTAGGAAATACAGAAATCGCCAAAAACTTTTCCCATACATTTCGTACGGAAATAAGATAAATGAACTCGAAATTCATAAGGTCAGGTAAAAAAAATCATTTAAACATGTATAAAATTAGTTTATGGAATAAATTGCTCAAAATGACTTCCATTTTCACGAATATAAGTTTACAGGACAGCCTTAGCCTAGCGTAGGAAGCTTTTGGTTATACCGGACTTGTCCCTATCTAAAACTGTTGTGTGCGCTCCCGGTAACACATGTAAGTAATTATAAGCAGTTTTGTAATGGCAAATAAATACATTTTTACTTTTATCCTTTTTTGCACTAAACGAATGGCGGCTAATAATGTTCTGGGATGAATATTACGTAAATTGGTCGTTAATGCATCCCTGAGCTCATGAATACTGGTGTACGCCGCCTTATACACCTCGTTTTTTTACGAAGCCCCATAAAAAAAAAACGAGTGGCGTTAGATCGGGGCTACGAGGTGGCTACTGTATTGGACCATGTGTACCTATCCACTGTGTACCGAATAGGCGGCTCAAAGTGGAACGTGAAAGGTGGCTGTTATGTGGCGGAGCACTATCTTGTTGAAAATGAACTTTTCGCAATTCCGACAATTCGTCCAACTCGTTTTGAAGATGGTGTAAAATGACGTCATTATACATGGCAGAATTCAGTTTCCCTTCATAAAATTACACCATAATGACTCGATTGGACATTATACCACACCAACAGTTGAATGAGAAACGAACCTGATTATTACTTGCCGTAACTCTTAGTGGATTTTCTTTGGACCAATAGTGGTGATTTTTTCGGTCGTACATACCGTTATTGGAAAAAGTTGTTTCGTTAGACCACAGTATGTAATTCAAAAATTCATGATCTCGGCTTGTTTCTCTTAGCCATCTGCAAAAAGTAAGCCTTCGAACATCATCACCTGGATGTAACATTTGAACTATGCGCCCATATCGATAGCACTTATAGCCGTATTTTTTCATATCTTTGTCACAAGGGAGTAGGAAACATCTACTTCGAGAGCGACATGCCTGGACGATACCTCTGGATATGCTTCAAGATAAGTCAGAACCGCAATCTCCGTGTCTATGTCCGCATGAGGCTGCCGCTTGCTTTTGAAAGAACCCTATAATTCCAGGTTTTTCAAAAGATTTGTAATAACCTTTCTTGTTGGCACCTGCAGGTCCCGCGTTTCGATTATTGACATAATAGACTTCTATTAAGTCAATATTTTCACGATTAGAAGACATTTTAGCCAAAATTCTCAATAAGTTATTACTTATACGAATTTTCTCAGCTGATACTAAGAATGACATAAAGTGGGTAAAAATACGCCAGTGACTCGGGCCTCTACATCAGTCGCAGAGAAGTCGCCGCCGAGGAAGGTTCACCGCACTCGACGGCGTCCGGATCCCGCACACTGAAGATGACGTCGACCACAGTGATCGACGAAATCTCTGGAATACAAGTTTCCGATGGACCACGGCCAAACAGCCCGGAAGCAGTATATTCTACATGCAACACCGGCCGTGAAAGCCTTAAGATTTATAAAATTCATTTTATTTATTTTATAGACAATCCTACCCACTTCCTGCCCCTTTTTTTTTTTTTTTTTTTTACGTGCGGAAATTCCTTCGGATACCCCCCCGCCGGCCAGCGAGGGTGGTTATGTGGTGTCTCGACCAAAACCGCACGGTGTCCTCCCCAAGTGTCCGTTGCCGGGCACCCCGGGTAAGCCCTCGAAAGGATAACCCCAGGGTTGCCGGCGGACTTTGGCCGCCACCGCGGCCTCGCCTGGTGGGGTCGGGTTTTATCCCGCTTCGGTGATTTGGCAGGCGTGTGTAGGGCACACACGATACGCCTCCGCCACGGCCTGCTTCTGTAAGGACGGCGAGTCGGCCAACTGCCGTCCTCAGGCCCCGATCATGGAGGTTGGTAGTCCCGGGCGTAGATGAGTCTGCGGCGCCCACGCCGCAGACTACGAAACTCGGGGGGCAGGGTTCTCTCCCGCTCCCTCTCCGCCGTCTCTTTTGCGCGCATTACCTGCTCGCAGAAAGAGGCGGCGGCGTGCCACTTGCTCCCTTCGGAGACCACGGCCCTCACCATGGTCTCCAACAGGGCACTCCACTAACGTGTGGAGCGCCGTGTCTTCGCCAGGATCCTCGCAGTGCTGGCACTGCGGCGTTGTCTCCCGGTGGATGCGCCACAGATACTTATCGAAACACCCGTATCCGGTAACCATCTGGCAAATCCGGGAGGAGAGGTCCCCATGGTCCCTCTCCAACCACTCCTTCATGATCGGTCTCACCGCCGCAATGGTGGATTCCCCCACCTTGGGTGCTCAAGTCACACCCTCGATGTCTCCATGAGTTCCCGGTGGAGCTGGGACCGCTGAGCCCTGATTTCTCGGGGCTACGGCCTATAACCCCGCTCCAGCGCCTCCTTGAGCCACTGGTACAGCAGTGCAAGGGCTCTCGCTTCCAGGTCCCATGGAGGGGTCCCGGGTAGGAGACATGCCGCCTCGACGGAGATCTTGCGATACCCCCTGATGACTCTGACGGCCATCGCTATTAACGGGCTGTTTAATACAGCCACGTTGCGGGCCGCCAGAGTCTCCGCCCATACTGGGGCCCCGTACAGGGCCATGCCACTTCCTGCCCCTAACAAAGTTTGACCATTGTAGAAATTTGATTCTCTTGCCGAAATGTATGGGAAACGTTTTTGACGATTTCTGTCTTTCCTAGTACTTGTTCGCGCGCTTAACACCACCCTACAACCGCGCAGATGACGCGCGGACGACGGCGGTGACTGCAGTGCGGCGCGGCGGACGAGGACGAGAGGGGATCTACGTCATCGACCCCCCCAAACGGACCAATGCTACGGTCGCTTAATGAGCACTCCACTTAACGCTAAGCTCGAAATAACTTGTGAGCTGTAATAAATCATTTACTACAAATACAGTCCACTTATTTACTCATATACCAACAACCTCAAGAGTGACTAGAGGAATACGCATCTACATAGTGGTCCTTCGAGCCGGATCACTATGTATATATACGCATAATTCATAATGTAGGTATGCATACACAAACAGCATGCCTTACGCAAATTCCACAACGCAAAGCATAATTATTAATTATAATGGTGATTATAAAAAGATTCAACGACATGTTTGTTATACCTACCTACCTGCCTATAAATTCAGTCACATTTCGCATGTATTACTAGGGAAAGATGGTGTTTCTTTTCCCAAAGGTTCTAAATTCGGCTACTAAAGGCTATACCCTGCACCTTATAATAGATAATATTGACCCTAAATCACGAACTGGGTTTTTATTTTAATACTTCCAGTTAATTTAATACGTTATGGAGGAGATAAAAATAAAAGGTATAAGTACTTACGAAAAATGGAACAGGGTCTCCTTCACCGTATATAATGGATCCCTTAGGATCGACGGCTACGATCACGCAGTGTGGATTATGTTCTTTTAGTCTTCGGGCTACACCGGTAACAGTGCCACCGGTGCCAATGCCCATCACGTACATATCAATCGTTCCAAGAGCATTTATTATCTCTTGGGCTGTATGCTCGTAGTGCGCTAGTGGATTTATGTCATTGTCGTACTGAAAATTTCAAACATCATGTAGAAATGTAACGTACCTTTTTAGGTAGATTTCGATGAAATCGATCTACCTATTGGTTTCTTGACTGCTGTCGAATTTAAAAAAAAAATCTTCATAGGAGGTCTAGTTATGACCCCCTGAGTCCGAAATGACCACTGGTCAAAAAGTTTATATATATATATATATATATATATATATACGTATGTATGGTTCCACTTCCCAAAATTTGCGGCACTCTCACGGTCGCATTTTTGCCCCGATCAAAAAATGATGAAAAATCATAACTTCTAACCGGTGAACATTCTTTCGGTAGGAAAAATTTTTAATCGATAGGCCATTTTTAAGTCTAAAATAAATGTCTGAAAAGTTTTTCGCTAAAAGTTACCGTTTTCGAGAAAAAAAAAATAAACTGTTTAAAGTCCGTAGTTCTCTATATCAAATAATATTAATTGCTTTACGAAATCTACCTGTGCGGATTTTTTTTATACCCCCCGACGGCCAGCGGGGCGGTTATGTCGGGCTTGAACCGACTAAAACCGCACGCCGTCTCGGGTCTATAGACGCCGGGGTGTAAGGTTGCCCATAGAGCATATCCCTCGCACAAATGTACAGTACCTACCGGGCTTTTGAATTGGCACGTCGCGTCGTTGTCGGTAAGAAAGTGATAGTCTGGCTAAGATCGATTTGCTTAGGTTTTGTAAAGCGTTCCCTCTATCGCACAGCGCGTGTCTACAGTTTAATATTTTTTCAGCTATGCTTATAGTATTTTATGAACATAAACGGTATTAACTACTCTATAAAGGTATCAAACTGTCAGTTCGATGTAGAGAGAGTATAGAGAGAATGCTCTACATAATCGAATTAAGCCGATGTTATCCAGATTCTCACTCTTCTATCCCGTGACGAATCAAAAACCGGGTATTATAGCTACTTTATTTACGAAGTAAGTATCTTATTATTTAAATAATATTCTTTGTCACATTAATAGTGCTAACTAGACCTAAAGACTTGTTATGGGTTCTAGACTACGGACAATCATACTTAGATACATTTATCTTTAAAATACATTCATTTTAACATAAAAACAATCTATGCATACAAATATTTGCACTAACTAACCGGGAATTGGACCCGCGACCTCCGACGTAGCAGTCGAATGGTCTACGCCACCCCACAGAGGAAGAGGACACACAAGAAACAAAACAGGCTGTGCAGGCAGGCAAATAAGGTCTAAGACGAGGGCTCTAAGGGACACTGCAGATATATAATATTGACGATGAAATACATACTGCCAATAAGATTGTGTGTATGCAGCTTATTATATATTAGGCCTCACGCACTATATGTACTTGCGCGCTATAAGCGCCTACTCGCCGCGGTCCGTGAACGGACGGGACGCTCAGTACTTTATTGAGTCGGGTTGTCACAGCCGTACGCGCGCACGATCTGTTCAAATTTTGTTGTGTGCGAATCTACTATTATTATGTCTACTTCGTGTGCAGTATATGGGTGCGAATCCAATAGATCGAATAAAGGCATTTCATTTTTCCACCTGCCTATTTCGATTCGAAATTCTCCTATACATAGGTACGTATAGAAGATCTCCTTCGAGGTGGCGAGTCTCCTTGCCGGAACTCCGCCATGGGACCTGGAGGCGAGAGCCCTTTCGCAACTCTACCAGTGGCGAAAGGAGGCGCGGGAGCAGGGACGGAACCCCGAGCATCGAGAAATCGAGGCCGTGCACTCCCAGCTCCGCCAGGCCATCGTGGTGGAGTGGAAGGAACGATTTGGGCGACCAAGCGCAGGGCACGCCGCAATAGCGGCGGTAAGGCCCATCATGGAGGATTGGCTAGAAAGGCGACACGGAAGCCTCTCGTACCGACTGACGCAGGTGATCTCCGGGAAGGGGTGCTTCGGGGACCACCTGCATCGGATCAGGAAGGAGCCAACGCCTGAGTGTCATCACTGCGACGTGAGCGAGGACTCAGGGCTGCACACGCTGGCGGACTGCCCGGCGTGGGAGGCGCCGAGGCGTGACCTCGCGGCAGCCATCGGGGTGGGAGTCCTCTCGCTCGGCAGCATGATTGCGGCAATGGTGCGAAGCGCGAGCGCCACCGCCGCCACCTCCTTCCGCGAGCATGTAATGCTCGCGAAGGAGATGGCGGAGCGCGCTCGGGAGAGATTTAGAACTCTCCCGGCCCGCCGAGCCCGCAACTTGCTCGCCGCGCGTCGCAGGCGACTCAGGCGCCGGAGGTCGCTTAACGACCTCCGTCCTCCATGAGCGCAGGCCTGGGGGAGGCATGTAAGGCCGCCTGTCACCCCAGCAGAAGCAGGCCGAGACGGTGAGGCGCCTAGCGCCCCTCCCCCAAACCGGGGCAAGATGGGGACACCGTGGTTTTCAAACCCGAGGAGGCCATCTCGAAACCGGAGATGGCCCAGGGTCAGTCGGGGTGCGAGGGATATGCACTATGGGTAACCTTACACCCCGGCGTCTGAAGACCCGAGACGGCGTGCGGTTTTAGTCGGTTCAAGCCCGACATAACCGCCCCCGCTGGCAGGCGGAGGGGTATCCGAAGGGATTTCCGCACGAAAAAAAAAAGAAAAAAAAATCATCCACTAAGAAAAGATTTTTGGCAATTTCACTTCTAAAGTGACAAAATAAGCGATGAACGTTTGTATGGATGTCCGTCATTTTCAAAGTTAGAAGTACGAATTTATTTGTACGAAATTATGCGATTTTCCAAAATATTTCCTCTAAGAGGGTGAAATAGCGGTTGAAAGTTTATATGGGAAGTTCGTCACTTTTAAAGATAGAAAGCATGAAATTTCATTAATTACACGTACGTCTTTTTAGAAATAAATGAATACTTGTATCAGCGTTTTCCAAAGTCTTACTACTAAGGGGATAAAATAGGCAATGAATGGTTACATGGAAAGTCCTTCATTGTCGAAGTAAGAAGCACGAAATTTAAAATAGCAAGATAGAAATAAACGTACACGTGTATCGTAAGGGATGAGCGGTTATATAGAAGCCCGTTATATGAAAAGTCCTTAAGTTTTGAAGTAAGAAGCATGAAATTCAATATTATAGCCTATTAGGGTTCCGTTGCCAAATGGCAAAAAACGTAACCCTTATAGATTCGTCATGTCTGTCTGTCCGTGTATGTCACAGCCACTTTTTTCGGAAACTATAAGAAGTATGCTGTTGAAACTTGGTAAGTAGATGTATTCTGTGAACCGCATTAAGATTTTCACATAAAAATAGCAAAAAAAACAATAAATTTTGAGGGCTCCCCATACTTAGAACTGAAACTCAATTTTTTTTTTCATCTAACCCATACGTGTGAGGTATCTACGGATAACCGCCCCCGCTGGCCGGCGGGGGGGTATCCGAAGGGATTTCCGCACGATAAAAAAAAAAAAAAAAAAAAAAAAAAAAAAGGTATCATCTACGGATAGTCGTCAAAAATGTTATTGAGGTTTCTAATATAATTTTTCTCTAAACTTCATGGGCGAATCCGACTCGCACTTGGCCGCTTTTTTTTTTGTTTACATTTACTATACGACCCGGTAGGTGGTGGTGCAATCGGGTTATTGATTGATTTTTTTACGAATTTATTCCAGGACAAAGCCGGGTCCTGGGCCGCTAGTTGAGTGATATACCCCCCGCCGGATAAGACATAATTCCTTATCTACTTACGTATAACCCCGATATCAATAACTTAACAAAATTTATTATTTATTTTTGAAGCAATATGCTCGGATGATAGTATCAATATGTGACTGCATAGCGGCATATTGATACTATCATCGCGTTTAGGAATTCAACATTTATCTTTACCTCAAAAACTTGGCTTAATTAGAAACCCCCAAAATTTATAACTTTCTTTACTAATATTACAGAAACCCCTCCAAATAATTATATATGTATTCTATTATAAAATTGTAAATTAGTCGTGTCTGTACATTGGAGATACTAAAAAAAAAATACTTGGGTTATATTGAATGAACGAATCTGAATATGTTTTTGGAATTCTTGTCTCTTTATCTGTTGCTTCGCGATGGACGCAAAAACTACTCAAAGGATTTTGATGAGGTTTTTTTTTATTAGAAAGGTCTTGGTCAGACTTAAAATCTGCCGTATGTTTGTTTTTTTTTTATGAATGATAGGCTCACGTTTGACCTCTATCTCACCTGGCCGTAAGTGATGATGTGGTCTACGATTGATCACGTTTACCTAGAAGGAACCAATTCAATCGAGACTTGAAGATTCCGAGGTTATAGCTTTCCGGAAACAGACTCAGGTAGGCAATTCCACTCCTTAGCTGTACGCATAATAAATGTGTCGCCGAAACGTTTCGTTCGTATGAGTGGAATATCGACCATGTAGCGGTGACGTGTTGCTGTACGTCGTCTGGTCGTTCGTTGGTGGAAAGGGATTGGAGGTATCAAGTTGTGCAATTCCAGCGCACACTCTCCGAAATGCATCAGGTAAAAAACCGATAGGCCTGCAACTTTGCGTCGATGTTCACGGCTCTGAAGCCTTTTCTCGACAAGTGCATCGTTGTTAATGAGCCTCTTGGCCCGTCTCTCTATTGTCTCCAGCGCTTCTAGGTGGTATTTAGCTGAGCCATCACACAGATACGAGCTGTACTCCATACAGGATCGAACCTGCGCTTGGTACAAGTTGAGCAACTGTTCCGGTGTGAAGTACCGTCGCACCTTCGACAGAATACCCGGCTTTTTAGCAGCCACTTGAGCTTTAGCCTCTATGTAAGACCCAAAATTGTGGGTGGATGTCAGAGTAACGCCAAAAAGCTCGAGGCGGTCGGTTATCGGCACGGATGCATTTCGGAATGTGGGGTTTGGCTGTAATTGACTTCGCTTGGCAGAGAAAAGACACGCCTGGGTCTTAATAGCATTGAAAGACCGCCTTCAAATACAAATTCAAACGCTCAACCATAGCCTCTCGGAGAGATCGGATCTGTTCCACGCTGGCTCAGGGGTTGAACTCGTAACTTTCGACTACTGTGCTGCCTGCGTACCCAAAAGTACCGGGCTTGGGCAGATCGTTTATGTGCAACAAGAATAATGTAGCCGAGAGTACCGACCTCTGAGGGATCCAAGTGTTGATCGCTAATCGGTCGGATGTGACCACCCAGATAGACCGATTCCTCAGGAAGTCGGTGATCCAGACACATAAGCCAGCGGGTGGGCCGTAGGACGGAAGCTTGCCTATTAGGCTATCGTGCCAGACCCTGTCAAAGGCCTTCGAGATGTTAAGAGAAACGGCAAGTACCTCTCCGTGCCTCTCGATGGCCTCACTCCAAATGTGGGTGGCATACACAAGTTCCCCAGTGGAACGGTTTTGGCGAAAGCCATATTGCCGATCACTGAGGAGATCGTTCGTTTCGAGGTATGCCATGAGCTTTTTATTCAGCACACGTTCCATAGTCTGGATCCACGGTTTGGACGTTACTGAAATTGATCTGTAAATGACAGGGTCCGTCCGACTGCCTTTTTTGGGCACAGGTTGCACGTTGGCTTGCTTCCAAGCCTTCGGCACGTCACCGGTCTCATATGATAGACGAAACAGGTGTGTCAAAATAGGAGACAGCTCAGGTGCACAAGTCCTGAGCACTATTGCTGGTATCCCATTGGGTCCATTGGCCTCATTCACGTCCAGATTACTTAGCAACCTACGTACATCCCTCTGTCGGATGCTGATATCTGCCATGCGCGTCCCACATCCGACAGGAGGAGCAGTAGGCTTCTTCATTCCGGCATCTAGACGCGAAGACTCTGCAAAAAGTGAAGCAAATAAATTTGCCTTTTCCTCAGTGGGCCAGTGTCCCGTCAGGCTACCGCAGTGAAGGCAGTGAGGGGCAGCAGAAGTTGGACTCAACCGACTTTGCTAGGGCCCAAAACGCTTTACTGTCCGCTGGATACAATTTATTGAGTAGAACCAGAGATATGACCAAAAAACGATAACCGACCTCCACTCGGGCGGAGCCGCAGGCATCAGCTAGTTGAATGTATAACTAAATATTCTGTGAAAATTTCAAGCGTCTACTTGTTACCGTTATCAATATCTAGCAATGAACCAAAAAATCACGTTTGTTGAATGGAGCCTCTTAAATGTTTATTTTATTCTGTTTTTTATAATTTTTTGTTATAGCGGCAACAGACATAGATAATCTGTGAAAATTTCAATTGTCTTACTATCACGGTTCATGAGATACGGCCTGGTGAGAGTCTTAGTAATAGGGTCCCGTGTTACCCTTTGGGTATGGTAACCTAAAAATTAATTTAAAACAAGTAGGCTTTGAACTTAACGCAAATGAATGTGTTTTTTTTAAAATGATGATTTGGACCAAACTGCAACTATTTTAAAAATTAATTTATTAGCACCCAATATAAAAATTATTGAAAAAGCATTACTACGCCTCCTAGGGTCCCCAGTCTCAGAGGATGCCTTCAACTCCTTTATAGAGGAGAAAATTAAGAATTTTTATAACATTTCAACTCGTCTACTTGAAATTCGGTATTGCCTTTTTGTTCTACAATTCACCCATCCCGTCAGATACTCTCAATGTTTAAACATTTAACACCTTTAGAGAAAATGGACAAAATAATACAAAGCAATCTTATGAAAATCTTAAATGTGGTTTTGAATGGCTGAGCTTCACTACAAGCGTCTCTATCGATTCACTTGGGATTCTACCCATGCGAATGGGTGTTCCCAAAATTTCGAATGTTAGCTTACCAGCGTTTCTGTCCACATTATGGAAAATATAGAAGATATGGATATGGAAGGAAGCCGTTGACAGATTCGGACACCCTGGTATGTCGTTCTGCAGAACCGCTGGGCGAATAACACGGCACGCCAGCCTTAATAACATAATTCGACGTGCTGTTGTCACCGCCGGTACCAGCTGTACTTGAGCCGAACGGTTTAGTGCGCGACGATGGCAAGTGGCAAGAGACTGGACAGTATGTCATTAATGCCATGGAAAATGGATAGAACTTTGGTGTGGGGCGCGCCATGCGTCGACACCATTGCTTCTACCCATATAATAAGTACGGCTGGCTGTGCCAGTACTGCTGCTGCCTCTGCAGAGACTCTCAAACGGCGTAAATACTCGATTCACTAGTGATTATGAATTTGTGCCGCTTGGAGACGAAACGTTAGGATCGTGGTATCCTAACGTTTCGACGAGAGTACGTTCCAACATAAGCGAGTGCTCGCAATCTCTTCATGGAGATTGCGTAGCGTATGATCGACGCTTCGTGTGACCAGAAGGCTGGCTAATTTAATGTGGCAAGGCTACCAGTCTTCTGGACACGTTACCACAAGAGGCATGCGATGCGGAGGAATTCCATGATGCCTTTTAGGTTTAATGTCATATTGCTAAATGGATAAGCTTAATTTCTCAATGAAATCTATATAAATAAAAATGAATCGCCAAAATGCTACGCGCATAATTTCTGAACGACTTAAGCAAATTGGATAATTTTTTTGTTGTTTTCGTTTTGTTAGGACAAGGCTTGTATGAAAGAAAAATTAAGGAAAGTCCACGGGTAAGGTGCTATTATTGCAGCGGGGTGAAACCAGGGAGCGCAGCTATTAGTTTGTTATAAAATTAAGTCATTTTTGTCTTTACCTGATCCAAAGAAACTCCATTGGGATATTTTTTTAACAATTTTTTGGTCACAGTCATGAAGCCGTCAGGGTCATCGTAGTGAGCCGAGGACGGAGTCTGTACAATATCAGCACCGAGAAGACTCATAGTGCTCATTTTTTCAGCTGAATTCTTATCGGGTGTAACTATGGTGCAGTCATAACCTGGTAAGAAAAATATGTAGGAATTTATTGAATTGAATATGCATCCACTTTTGCTATTTTTGTCCTTAAGTTACTGTAGTAAGGTTTTGATGTTATTGTATTTGATATATTTGGATTTAAAAATGCGAAAGGGTAGGTGGAATTTATGTCATCTACGCCCGGGACTACCGACCTCCATGATCGGGGTCTGAGGACGGCAGTTGGCCGACTCGCCGTCCTTACAGAAGCAGGCCGTGGCGCAGGCGTGTTGTGTGTGCCCTACACACGCCTGCCAACTCACCGAAGCGGGATAAAACCCGACCCCACCAGGCGAGGCCGCGGTGGCGGCCAAAGTCCGCCGGCAACCCTGGGGTTATCCTTTCGAGGGCTTACCCGGGGTGCCCAGCAACGGACACTTGGGGAGGACACCGTGCGGTTTTAGTCGAGACACGACATAACCACCCGAAAGGTATTCGAAGGGATTTCCGCACGTAAAATAAAAAAAAAAAAAACCACCCACGATGGATTATGAAAGTAGCGAAGATGCCTAGATACGGAGTCCTGATTGGATATTCGTGAGCATTCGTGAATGTAATATAAGTAATTGCGTTTGTAAAAGAAATTATTGTGTGTTACTTCAGTAGTATGGTTATTGTAATAATAAAGCGGGCGAATTTTAACAAATATGAAGTAGTGTATTTATACCATCGTGGCAAATGGAGATCCGTGATCTCTGCCTACCCCTGTGGGAAACAGGCGTGATTTTATGTATGTATGTATGTATGTCATTGGCTTATATTGGTTTCATGGTTTACAATATTTATGAATGTTATCTTTATAAATAAATAAAACTGAAGTGTCTGTTCGTAATATTAAAATAACAGGTTTTAAATAAATTCATATGCCTACGATAGATTTAACAAAAAAGCAATTTTTAAAGATTGTGGCTGTCTGTCTGTATAAATTAGATAATCTCTGCAACGGCTGGGCAAATTTTGACGGGCCTTTCACTGGCAGATAGGTAATATTATAAGGCATAAAAAATGCTACTTTAATTTAAGAAAAAGAACCCGGGTTCCGTGCAAAAGAATTTAAACCATAAAAACCTACATCCACGAGTACGAAGTCGCGGGCACAGCTAGTAAAGAATATGTTTGAACAAATGACTTATATTTGTCTACCTGCAGTGGTTTTTTTACATTATCATCGTCGTGATTGCAAGATAAAATAAATAAGTCTTAATTTTGTAAGATGGTGGACGTGATGACTTTTATTTCACATTTAATGAAGATACGATAGCGTAGTTCTTCGCCGAAACTGGGTATCATTGAGGATTCGAACCCGTTCACATACTGTCACTGTCAACACAAATCGATGTCAACTCAATACAGACCGGTATGCTACTACAATAACCGATTGTGGTACTAGGGTTAGATTTCATCAGAAAATATCCGGTTAACTTGACTCGATTCTCAAGTTTTGTTCAATAGAATTCATTGAGTAAACGCGAAAATTCAGTTTAAATTGCATTAAACGGCATTCATCGGGAAAATCCAACTTAAGAATTATGGGATCTGATATGGAATGTATAGTGATGAAACACAACAGTTATGGTATCTCTGTACGTGTCTGAACTATGTAGGCATCCCGTTCTATGTCTTAGTCACCACATCTTGTACTTCAATGGAGCTCATGTGTTCAGAATTATTCAGTTAACATAACCCAAGTATTTAAAAAAAAAAATCTCCAATGTACAGAGACAACAAATTTACAATGTTAAGGAGTTAAGAAGTGAATATTCAGTTACCTCGAATTGCACAAGTCAAAGCTATTCCAATGCCTGTGTTGCCAGATGTTGGCTCTATAAGCCTAGTCTTAGAGTTAATGACACCAGATTTTTCTCCATCCAGGACCATGGCGTAGGCGATGCGATCCTTAACCGATCCTCCAGGGTTCACGTACTCACATTTTGCAACTAAAACATAATTTTTAATTGTTATACAAAATTTTATGGGTTTAAAGGGCTTCATAAGGATCTTTGGGGTCCAAGTCAACCTCACCTGCAAGCCGGTATACCTTTTTTTTTTTTTTTTTTTTTTTTTTTTATCGTGCGGAAATCCCTGCTGATTAGCGAACGAGGCTCTGGCACAGGCTTTGCTGTTGGGGTTAATGGGTCAGTTGGCAGATGCTCTCGAAAAACCATGATAAACCAAATTATTGCAAGGTGAAGTAGGAGAACGGACTTGCAGGAGAACGGGCCCGAAAGTGCAAGTTGGACTGCATCTGGGATTGGCACTTGGTTGTTGATGATGATGAATATTTTCTTTTCATCGTAGGAAATGCTGGAAATGCATTATGGCGGTTTAGACTTAGCAGTAAGTAGATACGGGTAGATAAAAGTACGTATCAGGTACAAATCTATCATGAATCAATATAGGGTGTAATTTATCATTACCTTCAACTATTTTGATAACATAATAATATCGATTTAATCTTTTATTTACTTATTAAATTCGAGTGTATTTAACGATTTTACTCGTTCATAAGTAGTTTTGATATATACCAGTAGGTATTTGAGTGTTTCTCGATTATGGCAGTTAGGAACACTCAAAATTTAATATAGAATATTTAAAATTTTATATTGTTATTCAAGCTTGAGTATACACATTTTTATAAAAATAACGAATTAGACTCAATTTTTTAACAACAAATATATCCTCGTTCTATTTCATTGATTTGAATTTGAATTATGTACGTATGTCAATCAGATCAAGGACATTTTGAGGTAATGACAGGTCAAGAGTATCCACAACCGGCGTGCATATATTATGAAAACAATTATGACAGTAGAAGAAGCGAAATGTGTATGTCAGGATCGTAGTAAGTGGTGCCTGCCACAATGGGAAAGATGCATATCTGTATGTATTTTTTTATCAGGAGTACCTGGAGTAGCTGCTGTTGCCAATGCTATAATTGGCGCCCATTAACATACTGCCCTCGGTGTTGTCACCGAATGTCTATAATATGGTTTGAACTTAGAAATTGAAAATGCGGTAGAGCAAAGGAAAAATCTCGACCTTCTAATATCTGTAATATGGATTTATTGATTGAAACCTATATGATTTCAAATGTATTAATATATCAAGAAAACAATTATGTACATCGCAATTCCGTATAAACTTGGGTAGATAAGATTGAGGCAAGCTTTATTAGACCCATTTATCCAGAATCTTACTGAGTCTGGACAAAGGAGTGATTTTTATATAAAATAAACGTGTGCCCGATCTGGAATTCGGGCGAACGGGAGAACCTCACAATTCATCGTAAACAACGCAAACATATATAAACTTATGGGAACTTATGCAAATTTATGCAATATTATGCAAACTTCGCTAACTTAAGCCATATGACAAATGCCTTAGTATTGTTTATCATTATGTAGATATATAATATCAGTTTATTCCGTCTAGAACAGCTAGTTTCCTACAAGTCAGACAAGAAAAGATTTGTTGCTAAACATTGCCTGACTTCCAATTAGGTACATCTATTACACAATGTTATTAACTTATTAAAATTTTGAGTATTAATCTAGATACTTACACATTTTGCATTTCAGTCCATAATCTTTGGGTATTCGATTGAATTTGACCATGGGACTATTGCCAATACATTCTAGCACGTTGTTATAAACTTTAGGCTCCCTGAAAGAAAATCAAAAAGTTGAACAGATATTACATCGTGTGGTGTACCTAGAGCATAAAACCAGTAAAACTTACAAAAGACTGAGAACGTTCAGTTGAAGGAAGATTGTTGAACGTTAGATTGGAAACTATCAATTCCTTATATCAAATTAAAAGGTTTACGGTTTAAGGAACAATACTTAATTACTGTAAAAATTAAGGGTTCATACTTCAATAGTTTTAAAATATTGAAAGCGCGTTTCAATAAACTTTTAAACATAAAGACTTTTTTGCGAATCAAGGCAATGCAATGTCGGCTTTTCGCCTTGCCTGGTTGAAGGATCACTTAGTATCATAGTAACGAAGGATAAAAAACCCATTCGATCAGCATATGACTCATTCTGAAGCTGATGTCGTTATCCCAAAGTAGTAGTAAGGTAGTAGCCACTCTGACGGACCATCTATCATTTGGTTACTACGTATAAGATCATCAACCACTGGGCCACGCCTCTCAGACGTGATCACCTTGCCTGGTATCATAGTGCCGAAGGATAAAACCCCATTCGATTACAACAATACTCAGTTTAAACGTGACGTCGTTATCTCTAAGTGTAAGTCCTGCCTGATGAACCACCTAACAATTGATAACTGCGTGATACGATTATCTTGAAAACTCATTAAATTATATGTTACGCTGGATTATCAACAAATTCAACAATCACGCGCCGTATTCGGGCCGATTGGCTCAGGGGTGTAGGTCCTTCTGTTATCGCAAATGCATTAGTCATTCTCATACTTGTTTTATGCCCTTTGAAACTGACTATATTTTAATAAAGGCACCTAAAATTAATTCATAGGGATATTTAATAACTTTCTAATGAGCTCGGTTTAATTTCTGAACCGTGTCCGAATAAAAGTGATTGGTTTTAGATGATGATTTCTATGTAGGTATACTACTAGACTGACTTTATTATAAGTGTCAAAGTTCATTAATCTATTTATCTAGCTTTATCTGCGTCCCATTTCAAAATCGAAATTCAAAATTCGTTTCACCTAACCCAGCAACCGTGACACAATTTCTGTTCTAGATAGCTTGTCTAGTAATATACATAGAAGCAATTGCAAGCATTGGTTTTAGATTTTATTTTAGAGTAGTGGGGACTCCAACTCCGGTGTGACGGACTCCTATAATACAATGAAAGTAATTTATATCAATAAAGAATATTATTATCTTTATTTAAATATTTTCTTATATGTATTTACATTTAAAATTTAAATAATACTAAAAATATATAAAAGCATCAAGTACAGGGACCAAGCTACCGGTGGTTAGGGCTGCAGAGAAAGGAACCTCCGCACTATGTGACCCGTATCGTATCGAACAGCCTTCTGCATAAGGTGGTTTTTTTAAGTGAAAACTTCTTTAGCGGCGTTATGCACTGTTTGTAATGGGTAAAAAAGACTAAACTCGCGTCAGGACACTTGACCTTGACGTGGTGATATTCTGTAATAGTGTTTATAAATCTCGACTGCTGAATCCGAGGTGAGATATCATGTTCGCCATTAGAAATTTGATACTCACCGCGGATTCAGCTATCTAGATACATAAACGTTCTTACAGAATAGCATAGCTAATCGAAAATTCGTAAGACGTTTGCAGACAAATATAGCGCTAATTTCACACTGTACTTAACAACCTTGGTGGCGTGTTCGTCTAATGAGTGGTCGTTGACTTCTTCAAGACTGAGATCGATTCCGACCGAGGCCCAAGAAATACTTTTTGTCATCATAACTTTTCGTAATATTTATTCTATTTTGTGCCATAAATCTATTGATATAAAAAGGAAATTAAACAAAGTGCATCTATTAATGAAAAATCTGACGAAGAAATAGCGAAAGAACAAGAGTGAGTACTTTATAAATATATTGGCGATGATGGTTCTGGTAATAATGATGGTGAAAAAGTCGTTGAAATTATGGATGGAAGTTGATTTTTTTCTGAGAGATAAACTTTTTAATGTAAAATAATTGTAATAGTTCTGAAGTGTTAAATTTTTAATCTAATATATAAAATTCCCGTGTCGCAGTGTTTGTAGTTAAACTCCTCCGAAACGGCTAGACCGATTCTCATGAAATTTTGTGTGCATATTGGGTAGGTCTGAGAATCGGACAACATGTATTTTTCTTCCCCCTAAATGTTAAGGGTAGTCCACTTCAATTTTTTTTCAAATTTTTAAATAAAAAAAATATTTTTATTTTTTTATGATACAGCATTAGAAATTACATACAACCATAAATTTTCAACCCTCTACGATCAACCCTTATTTTTCCATCGCGATTTTTTTATTTTTAATAATTTCCTTCAATTATGATTTTTTTCTCAATTCAATTTGATCTTCCGCCTTCGCCGGTCGATAACCGATCAACTATCAATCGATCAGTTATCCCCGCTATATGTCTACCGTTGTCACCTCTCATCCAGCAAACATCACGGAATAGGGATAAGAACGAAGCCGGTCTCCTGTCTTACTCACTATACAGTTTCGGCATACTTTCATTGTCTACAACGCTTTCGATTATAAAGTAAATCCCCGCACACTTATAGTAGATAGTTATTTTTATTGAACTAAAAAATGTTTCTAAATAAAATAAAATAAAAATAAAAATAAAATAAAATGGCAAAACAACGTTTGCCGGGTCAGCTAGTATAATATAAAGTGTCATGATTGCGTACGATAGCGCAATAAATGAATATTGTATGTTAGCACATAAATAATAGTACTTTTATCACAGATTACCTAATAGTTGCTTTTATACTGATAATCAAAGCAATTCGTGCAAAATTATTCCCTAACCATTCCAAAATATCAAAAATGCACAACGTTAATATTCAAGTTTTCACTTCTCGCACTTCCGGAGTACCCGTCGTTTTTTTTTTGTGAGTCCCGTCTAGAACTTTACGTTCTAGCGAGACCCCCCTGGTGTACCCCCCTCTTTAGCTTTATACTTTATAATTGTTTACAAGTTTAAGTTTATTTTTATTTGAAGTTAAGGAAGAATAATCTAAATATACGGCATTAGGCTTGTTTATTTTATACTTAAATATTTGTGCAACCATAGACCCATAAATTGAGTGTAGCGATAGATCATCACACTTTATTACATAAACATATAAAATATAAATATAAATATATATATAATATATATAAATATAATACATATAAAATAAACATATAAACTATTATTATATAATAATAAGTACAATACAGTACTTACATATGTTGGTTGTAATCTACATTAAGGAAGGAATTAATTGCGATATTAGTATACCTACAAATATAAAAGAGTTTACCTGCATTGTATGCAAAATCAAAGCACTAGATGTAGCTATAGTGGCTATTTATAGATCGCCCTCTTATCGCCACACAGATAATTTTTTAAACGGTCTCAATGAGATACTTTCAACTTTAAACATATGCATAGCTGGAGATATAAATATTGATATTAAAACAAACACAAATGATACTCGGTCACAAGAATATATTAATTTCATGATGAGTCACGGTTTAAATCACATACTACGGTTGTTTAGATCACATATTACTAAAATCACAACTACGATCAGTCACTCTTATCATACATAGTTATGTAACGGATCATCGCCCTACGTTACTTTTACTCTCACTTAAGAAATCAATTAAGTTTATACCCACATATTATAATAAAATTAATTATGACGCTATACGGCAAGATATTGAAAATACAGATTTTTCACCAGTTTTATTTACACAAGATGTCAATTTTGCTGCAAATTATCTAGTAACATCCGTTTCCTCCATAATTAAGAAAACACTATAGTTCTTAAAGCTAAGCGTAGCAAATGGAATATCAAGCCATGGATCACTCCAGGGTTAATAAGATGCATTCGTAATCGTGACAAAATACATAAATCACATAAAAGAGATCCCGATAACATTACCCTGAAAATTACATACATAAGATATAGAAAGTTCATTAATAAATTACTTAAAAGAATTAAAAATACTTACCACCAACAATTATTTCATTCGGCCAAAAATAATACACGTGCGACATGGGAAGCAGTTAAAACTATCTCAAATCAAAAAGCCAGATCTCCAAGAATGGATAATTTACTAAATATAAAGGATAATCCAATTTTGTCAGTCAACGCCGTTAATCAGTTCTTCACAAACATAGGAAGTACCCTTGCATCAAAAATTAAAATGAAATAAATTAACAACAAAACCTACAAACACTTTAAACATCACGCAACGAGATCCCTTTGTTTTATTCGATGTCGAAAACAGTGAAATCGTGCTACTCATCAAATCTTTACGGAGAGACTGTGCGGTCGGTTTTGAAGGTATTTCATCCTCCATAATACAAGACTCAGCTCATGTCTTTGCCCCACTAATCACATATATCTGTCAGCTCTCTTTCTCAGCAGGCATTTTTCCGGATATATTTAAAAAAGCCATCGTCCATCCAATTCACAAGAGTGGTGATGGAGATGTTATTAGTAATTATAGGCCAATATCTGTCCTGCCAGCCTTCTCGAAGATTATCGAAAAGGCTCTAAATAGACGTCTTACATGTTACTTGGAGTCTAAGCGGATCATTTCGGAAAACCAATTTGGTTTTCGAAAGCACAGGTCTTCGGAAGATGCTGTATTAACCCTGGTGCAAAGTATTGTAGATAGTTTAGATAAAAAAGAGAAATGTCTATCAATATTTTTAGATCTATCAAAGACTTTTGATACCGTCTCTATACCTATTCTTGAGTCAAAATTGGAGAAAGTGGGAATACGAGGTAAAGCATTTGACTTATTTAGGAGTTACCTATCGGGAAGAAGCCAAGTTGTTAAAATCGGAAATCATGTGAGTTCAGAACTAAATCTAAATTATGGTGTCCCGCAAGGAAGTATTCTCGGACCTACCTTGTTCACCATCTACATTAACGATCTTTGTGAACTTCGTTCCGAAAATTGCAAGGTATATGCTTACGCCGATTACACTGCACTTTTCATAAATGGTAGGACTTGGGACGAAACAAAGCACCATGCTGAAATTGCAATCACTAAAGTTAAAGCCTGGCTATCTGATCAGTTACTTATTCTTAACCTTACTAAGACTAGCTTTATGACTTTTGGCCATAATAATTCAACGCTTCCCTCACTAGGTGATTACCTGGTTAAAGCACATTCCTGTGTAGATTGCACTACAAATTGTGACTGTCAAACTATAACTAGAGCTACGGAAGTAAAGTATCTCGGTATCCACATGGATCAGTGTCTAAAATGGCGACAACATATTGATAATCTAACTGGCAGAGTTAGGAAACTGATTCACACACACATTGACACATCTTAAAACTACTACGTAATGCTGCTGAAAAGAAAACGCTACTCATGGTTTACCAGGCGCTAGGACAATCAATAATAACCTACGGAATCACCTCATGGGGTGGAGCAGCCAAGACCACTATACTGCCACTTGAAAGGGCACAAAGAGCTGTCCTGAAGGTTATGTTCAAAAAGCCTTATCAATACTCTACGGAGAAACTTTATAGAGACATACCAGACCCGACAGTGAGACAGCTATTTATTCAGCAAACTGTTGTCAAAAAACATTTAACTCTAGTTTATTACCCTCGTATTCTCACAGAAAAGCGTCGGTCTGATAGGGTATGTCCTCCAATCGGTCACAATATGACTTTAGCAAAACGTCACAACAAAGTCATAAGCAATATTTTATATAATTGAATAAATAAAATACTAAACCTATATCCAATGAATAAACACAAACTACAATCGACACTTAAATCTTGGTTAGTAACCCTAAACTATGCTGACACGGAGACACTGGTACAAGGATCTTTAGTGTAGTAACTTAAACCATGAGATATAGGCAGACATGATCATACGTCCACCCATAATCTTCCTTATACACATGAACATAACACACGTGCAGACTATAAACACTCGCAGCAGCACACGCATGCACTCACTCTCTCAGAATCACACATATCCACACAATACAAACACACACACACGCGCGCAGATACACACGCACACACACACAAACACACACACACAGGCACAAACACACACCCGCACTCATTAACTTACATACACAAACTTTTATCCACAATGTGGACGTTCATTATTTTATTTTTATTACTTCCTTTCGTTTATTTTTCTTATTACTTTTATTTTCTTATGTTTTTTGTTAATTCGTGTTTTTAACACAAACCTAGTTCCTCAACATACAGGCTTGCCTAGTTTGCGGAACTATTAATATAGCACTACCTAATGATAATATCAAAGGCCACACTACACGGACACAAGTCTACTTGCATGCCGGTATCTCCCTTCTCATAACACAGGTTCAATCCTAGCATGAGAGGAGATTACTGGCCTGTTTGGCGGTTGCGTCCGTGTGGTTCTATAGTCTTAAGGAAACCATACTGTGTGCTATGTAATTTGTCGCTGTCACTTTTTATGAATAAAGTATTATTATTATTATTATTATTATATAAGTGTGCTTAATTGACTTAGAGCAATAGATCGTGACACATTTTATAAAATTTGGGCTTGAGGGCAGAATTTTTCTTGTCCTATCTTCTTATTTTTGAGGTCCCACTGTCTCTTAGTTCTTTTTTTCATAACATAACATAACATAAACTCACGCCTATATCCCCGAAGGGGTAGGCAGAGGTGCTAGCACCCACATTTCGCCAGTTTATGTTTAGGTCCCAATGTAATAGGTGGCGAGCCTATTGCCATTAACCGGGCACTTATAAGCCTGCGATAAATACACACATAACTTGGAAAAGCATCGAAAAGTCATTGGTGTGTGCCATGGTGAAACCTGGGATCGAAGCCGAGACCTCGTCTCAGCAGTCCATTACCCATACCACTAGGCTACCGCGGCTTTTTTTTTCTATTTATATTTTTGTGTAGGTATTACTGTATTTAGCATCTTATGATCTGTTTATATTATTGTTGTATGCAGTATGCTAGTTTATGTGTTATATTGTATATTATGATGAATATAAATATCAACATCATTTTGTTCTACTATGTTTTGTTACATACTGATTGTGTAAGTTACCAAATTTCCTGAGGGTGGGATGGCTTTGTCCAGAGCCACTCTAGTGGTAAGCTACTGTGGCTCTGGCCATCGCTTCCCACTTCTTCCTGATGTGACACGCATTACTAAAGGCGTTATGTTGCGGATGTGATAACTTGGCCGGTGTGCAGTTTACACAACGTTCCAGCTGAGGCGAGTCTTTGTTGGAGCAGTCTTTCTGGAGAGGCTTTTCCCCACAGAAGCTGCAAAGATCTGACGGCTCAAGGCAATAACGCTTTGTATATCCGTAGCCGAGGCAGCAGGTACATTGTATCAAGGGCGATTAGTCATCCACTGGAACTCTTTGGAGGTCCAGGTGGAGATGCCGCGCGTCGATCGCCCTCTTCCAAACTCCTGGGGACATACTCAGCACATTGTATATTGTGTTGGGGTTTCGAGTCTTTTTCTTGTATTTCACAGACATTCTGATGTCCTCTTCCTTGAGGCCGACAACAACCTCTAGATTCTGGTTCTGAAGGGCCGCCAGGACTTCTTCATTGCTGTGTATCAGCAATATGCCCTTCAGAACCAGAAGCGGGTCCTTATTCTTGGCCACCTCAACAACGAGGCCGTCTCCCTCTTCTTCTATCCGCCTCTTCAGTTTGTTTCATTCTTCCTGCGTTCTACATCCCATAATCACATTCCGATCTTTTCCCTTCCTGACTGGCTCTACTTTGACCCAACCCTCCTATGGTATGGTATGGTATGGTTTCGCGAGCTGGTATCCGCACCTCCACGACAAGGCGCGGTTTTTGCGTGAGGGTGGGCATTTCACTCGATCCACCCCAACTCATTGAAGAACGCCAGCAGGCTATTCACGCTGCTGGCAATCTCCCGGAGCGTACCTGTATTTCCGAAGTACTTAACCCTGTATGTGGCGGTTGCAGGGCAGTGTAGGAGTACGTGTGCCGCTGTTTCTTCCTCTCTCATGCAGGCTCTGCAGAGAGGGCTGTCGGTGATTCCTAAAATAAAAAGGTGTTTATTGAAGGAGCCGTGCCCCGTGATGGCAGCTGTGGCCGTGCGCAGTTGCCGTTTGGTCAGTTGTCGAAGACGCCTGGTCAGTCTATTTTCAAGCACGGGGAGTGCTTCCCTCGCCTGTCTGCAAACTTCCAGATTTGTCCAATAGCTGTTGTGTTGATCTCTCGTTCGTTTGTTTACTATAGTTCGTAGGTATGCAAAGGGGATCGGTATTATGGGCTCAGGTCCCATTACCACCATGTCAGATCCTCTCCTGGTAAGCTCATCTGCTGCATCATTGCCGCGCGAGCCGCTGTGGCCCTTAATCCATTTAATCCATTGCAACGTTATGTTGTTGGAATGGCCTATTTGGTTCAGTTTACGATGGCACTCCAAAATTAGTCCCCAGCTTATAGTGTGACTGTTTAAAGCTTGCAGCACGGCCATGCTGTCGGAGAGTATGCGTATTGAGTGGCCTTCCACTCTCCTGGCCATTACCGCTGAAGCTGCCAGGGTAATCCCCATGCATTCAGCTTGAAATACTGTGTTATGGGTCCCCAGCGGTGTTGAAATGGATACATTAAGGTCCTCCGAGAAAACGCCGGCCCCGGTGCCTGTACCAGTTTTTGATCCATCTGTGAAGATGCGTAATTCCGTTGGGCATAAAGCCTCACAGCGGTGGTCCTCATGAAGTTGGATCTTGTATTTTTTGTCGAAAACGTGTTGTTTGGGTACACGATCATTCATTGCTCCTATCACGGGTATCTCCTTTATGAGATCTGTGAGCAGTGAGGTGTGTCGTGTGTTTCTCTCGCTCCATAGGTTGAGTGCCCTCAGGCGTATAGCCGCAGCTGTTGCTTCTTGGCGGATGAACAGATCCAAGGGTGGGAGTCCGAGCATGGCTTCCATTGCCGCGGTGGGGGTAGATTTCATGCATCCAGTGGTTGCCATGCAGGCTAGTCTTTGGGTCCGTTGTAGTTTAGCCGCTATTGTGCTGTTTTCGGTCCTTGGCCACCAGACGATAGCGCCATACGCTATCATGGGGCGGATTACTGTTTCGTAAAGCCACAGGATGATTTTCGGTGATAGCCCCCATTTTTTACCAATCATTCTTCTGCACTGCCAGAAGGTAATGCCGGCCTTTTGTAATTTATTGTCTAGGTGGCTACTCCATTTTAACTTGCTGTCAAGAATAACGCCAAGGTATTTTACCTCTTTTGACAGTTGGAGTTCCGTGTCAAAGAGTTTGGGTAATCGGTATTCGCCTAATACCCTTTTGTTCGTAAACATGACTAACTCGGTTTTGTTCGGATTCACCGATAGTTCGAATTCCCTGCACCATTTTTCTACGATGCGTAAGGCTTGTTGGGTTAGGTTACAGACCGTTCCCGCTACCTTCCCTGAGATAAGGATTGTTAGGTCGTCGGCGTAGCCTATTGTGTAGTCGCGGTTTTTGTTCAGCCTTGTGATTAGGTCATCTATCACTAAATTCCACAGAAGGGGAGAGATAACTCCACCCTGAGGGCAGCCTTTGGCTATCAGAGCTGTCTGATCTTCTTCCCCAAGGCGAACTACTCTTTTGCTGAGCATGTTTGTTATCCAGTCTGTTAGTACCGGTTCCGCTCCATGTTTTGACAGGGCGGCCTTAATACTGGTGAAGCTGGTTTTGTCGAAAGCTCCTTCGATGTCAATGAACGTTCCTAGGCAGAAGCCTTTTTGTTCGATCGCTTCCTCTATCCGACTGACTACCAGATGGAGGGCTGATTCCGTAGACTTACCGGAGCTGTATGCGTGCTGGTTTGCATGTAGGGGTAGCTGTTTTAGTGCACCATCTCTCAGCTCCCTCTCGCATAGGCGTTCCATGGTCTTTAGCATGAAGGAGGTCAGACTGATTGGTCGATGTGCTTTGGGATTTGTGTAGTCACCCTTTCCTGGCTTCGGGATGAAAATTACTCCTACTTCCTGCCATCCTTTTGGAACGTATCTGTGTGCCAGACAGGCTTTAAAGATACGCTCCAGTCTGCTTGCGACTAGTTTGTCGCCCCACTGTAGCATAGCAGGGATGATTCGGTCGGGGCCAGCTGCCTTATAAGCGTGAAAACTACTCATGGCCCACTGGACTTTTTCCAGTGTGACCACTTTGTTTGCGTACTGCCAGTCTCGGGCAGTAGGTGTTATGGTTTCATCGTGCCAGTTGATTGTCGTCGTGAAGACGCATCCAGGGAAGTGGGTTTCGATGAGTATGCGTCTAGACTCTTCTGGCGATGTTGTGAGTGTATTATCCTGTTTTTTAAGGGCGGTCAGTGCCATCGGTTTTGTCTGCGCTAGGACTTTCCTTACCCTGTTTGCTTGTTGGCATGATTCTATGTTCCCACAGAATTTTCGCCATCCCTGTTTGCTTCGTAGCATCTAATTTGTATCTAATACATTTTTTGTAGCTGGATTTGGCTGAACGATAGGCGTCCCAGTCTTCATCTGCACAAGTATTCATAGCCCTGTTGAAAGCTCTTCTAACCTTCCTTCGCTTGCGCTCTAGCTCTGGGCCCCACCATGGCTGTTTGCCTGGGGTTTTGGGAGGTAGGGTTTCTGGGCATGCTATGTGGTAGCTGTCTATTATAGATTTGGTTAGGTGGTTTACCTGTTCCTCAATCTGTATGATGTTGTCGAGGGTCAGTGGGGAGCGCTGTTGAGCAAGTCTATTTGCCAGATGCTGCTCAAATTTCACCTTGTCGGTTTTCCTCGGGTTGCGTTTTGGCAGAGTTTGTAGTGTCCCCGCCTGTAGATCGAAGCGAATCCACCTGTGGTCTGAGCAGGATGCCTCCTTGGAGACGTGCCAGCCCATGATGGCTTCCTCTGCGTTTTCAGTAGCTAGTGTTAAATCAATAATCGTACGGCTCTTTTTGGTGACGAAGGACCGACCTTCGTCACCAAAAAGAGCCGTACGATTATTGATTATTGATCAGAGCCGGACCCAACCCTCCTTCGCGTTCATGACTTTTCGGATCTTCTTTAAGACCACGTCCCCGGTTTCAAATTCGGCCCTCGAGGAGACAATTACGGAGTGCAGCGCTGCGGGTTCCGGAGACTCTTCTCTAGTCTTGCCTGTCGTCGCTACACTCGCGTATGTTGCCCTCTCGAGGGTTTCCGTCTGTAGCACCACAGCCTGCTTTAACTCCTCTATCCGTTTCCCGTTTCCTTTTTGATCCTCCATAGCTGCTCTAATCTGCTTTATCTTCCGTGCATTCTTCTCCAGGAGGGCGTTATTGCCTGCAAAAACCTCCATGACCGCGGTGCTACTAACAAACTCTACTTCCGTTGCTTCTTTTGGCACTACTACCGCTTTTTTATTTTTATTTAGGACACGTCAATTTTTACCACTTTTTGACTGTCTGCTCCTCTGTGCCCCTTGCCTTTCCATCTGCAGCCGAATCCGCCTCTGCCTCCTTAACCCGCTGATATAGGCCCTTTATGGTACGATTCAGACCAACCGGCTCGCGTCGCGCCGCATCGGAACGGAGCCGTACGAGTGCCGCGGCAGCCGAACGTGTGTCACGGCAGCCGAACGCGTCCGTCGGAGCCGTACCGCTACCGCGGCATGCGTACGGCTGCCGCGGTAGCCGATAGCGTCCGCTGGAATCCGTACGCACTCCAAGCGCCCAGAAGTGCTGCTTACATTGAAATTAGTTTTTTACTTCGGGCCACCAACCAGGAGGACACCGAAGTCTTAAAATCACGCAATAAAAATCTAAATCTTACACCCACTTTTTATTACTTTTCTCGACGTTTCACATGATTCTAAGTCTAATTAAGCAAAAAAAAATTTTGGGTTTGTCTGTCTGTTGGTCTGGATGTCTGAATGTCTGGATGTCTGGATGTCTGTTTACGCAATAACTCAAGAACCACTTAACCGATTTAAAAAATTCTTTCGCCAATCATCTTGTTTGGTTAATGGGAAGAACTGATTAGATTTTGGGGTTTGTACGTTCAAGGTTTCTGGTCCTACCATACAAATTGTCCCTAAAAAGCTTTTACAAGTGAGTTTCTTTCGAGTTATCAGAGTAACGCGTATTTGACTTTGACATTTGAGTGACAATGACAATACGTATATTGTATATTTACATAAAACAACCAGACTCTGAAAGAAACTGAAATATAAAATATTTTTTTTGTGTTTTTGACGTCGAAGACGTTTGATTTGATTTCATTTTCTTCATATTTATTGCTCAATATATAAAGACGCGTCGAATAATATGCATAAAGCCTAAGGTCTGTAATTTTGAATAAAAATACTGCAACAAAAATATCGAAGTTTGGCCTGAAGTTTGACAATCACTGTGTGATTTCCGCCCCACTAGATCTTCCGTATCCATTTTTGACTTGTAACTGTCGCTTGAAGAACACAACTTGAATGATTCGCTAGTTGCTGCACCGTAATCCCCGTTCGTATTCCACGACGCACGGCGGACCGGCTTCGAACCGACTCGACGGCAGCCGATTGGATGCCGACGGCGCCGTTCGGAGCCGGTCGGCCGTCGCGACAGCCGAATGCATTCTGCGACGACGCGTCGCGGGATGCCGACGTAGGTAAGTCTGCGTAAGTTGCATGCAAATACTGTTAATACATTTCAATGTTCTTTACCGCATTGTAAAATGCCGCCCGGCCCGGCCCGATGCGAGCCGGTTGGTATGAATCGTACCCAAGGCGGCCGTTATCTCAAGTCTGATCTCGGTTTTGAGGTTACGAGCACTGTTTAGTTGCATTTTGGCCCTGTTATTGCAATTTCAGCTTCCCTTACCCGTGATTGCAAAGGCGGAGGGGCCGCCCTTTCCGGGTGCGTCCCAGTAGCCGCAACCGAAACACCGCGGGGTGATACTCTACTTTCCAGAGAGGCTATTGGTTTCTGTTTTGGCCTCTGAGAGGCCCCCCGGACAGTCTTGTCCGCCGAAGGGGGCGAGATGGTGTGTGCTTCCTGCGGTTCCAGCATAAACGGCACTACGCTACGGTTGCCGCTAGTGCTGTGGTTAGGATCCGCCATCTTTGGGGCTGCGGGGTCGTAGACTCCGCTTCTATGGGTAGGTGTTTTATTCCCGGACATAATTACAGGCGGATCAGTACTGCCACAGAAGTGGGGCGACAAAACAAAAGACAATTTTACTGGTGGTAGAAATTAGATGACACAAATTTGTCACAGAATTCGGCCGGGTAGGTGCCACCGTGCACGATTGCGAAAAACCCTCCATAGAAATCCAATTTCGGTTTGATTGCGTTCAGGGGTCAGCAAGTGCATAGCCGAGCAGGGGGATTGTGGTCGCACACAGAACAAATAGACAGTGTGAAATTTGGGGATAATCTTTCACTTTTTTGGAATCGCCCCCCCCCCCCATTCAACCAAGTTTACCTGCTTAATCAATTACCCGTTTCGGGCGATTTTTTCCCAAAATTTGCAGATAACTCAAAAAGCATAAGTCCCAGAGAGACGGTAGAACGTCTCGAGAGACGTTCATGTGAACACTGCTGAGATGTTAACACTCCGGTACCTTTTTTTTTTTATGTACGGAAATCCCTTCGGCCAGCGGGGGCGGTTTTGTCGGGTCTGAACCGACTAAAACCGCACGCCATCTCGGGTCTTCAGACGTCGGCGTGTAAGTTGCCCATAGAGCATATCCCTCGCACCCCGACTGACCCTGGCCTGGGGGAGAGGCGCTAGTCGCCCCACTGTCCCGGCCTGCTTCTGCTGGGGTGACAGGCGGTCTCACCTGCCACCCCCAGGCCTGCGCACATGGAGGACGGAGGTCGTTAAGTGACCTCCGGCGCCTGAGTCGCCTGCGATGCGCGGCGAGCATGTTGCGGGCTCGGCGAGCCGGGAGAGTTCTGAACCTGTCCCGGGCGCGCTCCACCATCTCCTTCGCGAGCATTACATGCTCGCAGAAAGAGGTGGCGGCGGCCCACGAGCTCGCGCTCCGCACCATTGCCGCAGTCATGCTGCCGAGCGAGAGGACTCCCACCCCGATGGCTGCCCCGAGGTCACGCCTCGGCGCCTCCCACATCGGGCAGTCCGCCAGCGTGTGCAGCCCTGAGTCCTCGCTAGCGTCGCAGTGATGACACTCAGGCGTTGGCTCCTTCCTGATCCGATGCAGGTGGTCCCCGAAGCACCCCTTCCCGGAGACCACCTGCGTCAGTCGGTACGAGAGGCTTCCGTGTCGCCTCTCTAGCCAATCCTCCATGATGGGACTTACCGCCCTGCGCTTGGCCGCCCAAGTCGTTCCTTCCACTCCACCACGATGGCCTGGCAGAGCTGGGACTGCACGGCCTCGATTTCTCGAGGCTCGGGTTTCCGTCCCTGCTCCCGCGCCTCCTTTCGCCACTGGTACAGTTGCGAAAGGGCTCTCGCCTCCAGGTCCCATGGCGGAGTTCCGGCAAGGAGACTCACCGCCTCGAAGGAGATCGTACGGTACCCGCGGATGACCCTGATGGCCATCACCCGCTGCGGAGCGCGCAGCATCCGCACACTTCCGGCCTTCAGCTCCTCCGCCCATATTGAGCACCCATACAGGGCCATGGACCGCACGATCCCCGCGTAGAGTCTCCTGCAGGAGTCATCGGGCCCCCTCATGTTGGGCAGCAGCCGCGCCAGAGCGAGAGCTGTGCCCTTCAGTTTGGGGGCCAGACTTCGAATGTGCTCTCCGAAGTCCCATCGGCCGTCGAGCACGAGCCCCAAATATTTCATTTGGGGCTTGATGCCGATGCGATTACCTCCCACGATGAGACTAGATCCCTCAGGTGGTTTGCTCCGAGGCCCATGAAAGAACAGGGCCTCGGTTTTATGCAGAGTCACCTCGAGACCCAGCCGCCGGATCCGCTCCACGACTTGGGCAACCGCGGTCGTGGCCTTCAGGGTCGCTTCGCGGTATGTCGCCCCGCACGCCGTCACGAGCGTGTCGTCCGCGTAGCACGTGACGGTGGCACCGTCTGCGAGCTCACCGCGAAGCACCCAGTCGTATCCGATGTTCCACAGGAGCGGCCACAGGACCGATCCCTGCGGAACACCGCACGACATCTCACGCCGGCCGAGACCCGTCACGGTTGGGTAGAAGACGGCTCTCTTCGTCAAATACGTCGTCCACCGGGTGCCTCTCCTTTCGGATGAGGACCAGTTTCCCCGTCTTCCACAATTTCGGAAACTGGCCCCGCTCCAAACATGCGCTGAGAAGCCCTCTCAGTCGGGGTTTGAGAGCGTCGGCGACTAGAGCTTGGACCCACGTTCGGCTTGGAATGCCGTCGGGTCCCGGGGCGGTGCGTTTGGCTCTCAGCCTTCTCACCGCCAGCTATAGTTCTACCCAAGTGACCTCGGGCACTTCGTCGTCATCCACGTCGGGCACCATTGGCGACCGAGGCGGAGTCATCTGCGGTGGAACATGTTCCACCGCCCGCGCTGGGAACAGGGAGCTAACAACTCCTCCGAGCAGCTCCGGCTGGAGACACTGGGTCAACGGTGGGGCCTTGGGGCGCAGTTTTCCCCTTACCATTAGGTAGTGCCTCCCCCAAGGGTCCCGCTCCAGCGTCTCCAGCAGTTCGCAGCGGGCTGCCTTTTTAGCCCGCCTTGTCTCTGCTCGGAGGGCACCTCTGGCCTCCCTGTATCCCTCGTACAACTCCGCCTCTCGGGCCTCCGCATCTGCAGGGCGGCGACGCCTCCTACGGAATCGGGCCCACCGGCGGTGCGTGATCACGCAGGCCCGTCTGAGCCTCGCGATTTCCGACGACTACCAGTAGACCTGACCCCTCGGATTATAAGGCGGAGCCCTAGGCATCGCCGCGTCGCAGACACGGGTCATGGCCTCCCGGAACCACTCCGCCTAATCGTCTACGTTGACAGGCCTGTCCGGCGCAGGGGCCCAGGCCTGTACGATGGCGGCTTCCAGGAGGAGCTCCCGATCTAGTCGCTTAAGTGCCCAACGTGGCTCAGGTGGACCCGGTGTGGTCGGCGCATCGCTCGCGGGCGAGGGAGACGTCAAACCGAATATATCGGTGATCCGAACTTGTCTCCTCCCCCAAAAAATGACACGCCAGCCCTGAACACGTCGCGTCAACGAGGGGCTCGGGAACGAGATGTCTACGATTGAGCTGGCCCTCGAGCTCACGAACGTGTCCACGGCTCCCCGATTTAGGAGGTCTAGGCCGAGTCCTTCGGCCCAGTCCTCCAGTGCCCTGCCTCTATCCCCCGTCGGGCCCCTATCGTGACGAGAACCCCACGCCAACGACCAGGCGTTGAAGTCCCGTCAAGGTGGGGGGGGGGGGGCTGCCGGCGGCGGGATTGTGCACCAGTGCCGCCGTCCCACCCAGCGCGGTTTCCCAGGTAGGCCCGAAGAACCGGTGGGTGTATGGGTCGGCGACAGCGGCGACATTTATGGCCCACTGTGCCATGCTCTGGAGCGAAACGTTGGTCACGTTGCCCATGCTCAGGACCTTCTCCTGAGCATGGGCAACGTGACCAACGTTCACCTGCAGGATGCGGAGTTGAGGATCCATTATGGAACCCCCATCTCCGCATCCCGCTGTGAACTGGAGGCGGAAGGCCGGCCTCCCGGCTTCGGCTCCCCTCCGGCGCAGGCCTTGCTGCCAACCCTGTAGTCAGCCGGCTTGCCTCCCGCTGCACACCTAAAACAGTGCAGCGGGGCGCCACACGTGTCACAAGTCACCCGCCGTCACTTCCGCCGTGCAGTGCACCCCCACATGGCCCACCGACAGGCACCTAAAGCACCTAGCCGGTCGGGCCTGCAGGAGCCGTGCCTGCGCCCTCAGGAAGCCTAATACCAGGAGGCTCCGCCGGTCAGCGACCTTTTGGGTCGCCGCGATAGGGCAGCCGACAACTGCTGCCCCCTGTGTTTACTGTGTCCGGGGAGCAGTCCCCGGCCTCCGCCACGGCGAGCCTAAGCTCCTCAGCCATGACGGAGTCGTCCAGGCCCGTGATGCGCGCTTCTGCACATTTAATGGGCCTGGACACCCGGACGTCGGCTTCATCCAGCGACTCCCTCAGCCTAGCCGCTAGGGCGTCAGCCTTGGGGCCACTGGCGGCGCCGGGGACCTCGAGAAGCCGAGCTCCCGTCTGTGTGCTCTTGGGACGCCCGGGATCTCGAGAGCCTTGAGGTCTACGTTGGCCTTCTCCTTGGTCAACACCTCGGCATACCCCATGCCTCTCCCCGCTGCCTCCGCCGTCAGGGTGACGACGACAGCCGTAGTGCGAGGGGCACGGAGCTTCCCCGGCGCTGCTTTCGCGGCGGCCGCGGGCCTTCTGGCCTTCTTGGCGGCCTTCTTCGCGGCCTGCTTTTGTTGGCTCCAGCCACCTCCCAGCCCCCTTCCAAGGGGGTTCTGGTGGGGGTAACCGGAACCGCGACTGGGGCTGGGGCCTGGGCTTGGGACTTCCGCTTGCCCTTCCCCTTCCCCTTACCCTTCCCCTGAGTGGGAGCGGAGCCCTGAGCGGGAGCGGGGCGACGAGCCGGCTCCGGCAGAGCCTCTACTGCAGCCGGGCAGGTATTACCCTTCCAGGCTGCAACCGCGTAGCCGGCCACCGGTGGCGCCCGCCTCTGGCGCCACCGGTGGCCGGCTACGGTGGATGGAGTCCATTAGGGCCTCCATCCGACTCATCATACGCTCCTCTAGCGCCTCCACGTACGCGAACCAAGGCTCCTCCGGTGGTACTCTGCGGTGCTGGCCGAGCCGGCTGTGCCGGCTGCTGCACCGGTTGCACCGGCCGCTCCAGCTGCACCGACAGCTCGCGGACGAGCGAGTCATGCGCGCCGGCTCCGCCGGTTGCGCTCGCTGCACCGGTTGCGCCGGTTGAGTCGGGCTCGCCATCTCTCTCCACAGCTCCTCGACGGCTGCAGCTAGTCGAGCCGTCTCCCGACGGGACTCGGCCAGCTGCGCCGCGAGGGCCTCATTTTCGGAGGCGATGCCGAGCAGCAGTGCAGCATCGCCTCCTGATCGGGGTTCGGAGACCCCTGGAAAGACGCGGTCACTTGCTGGAGTTTCTCCATCAGAGACCGCGTCTTCCCACCTGGTTCCGACACCGCCGAGGGGGAAGGCGGAGGGGACTCGGGTGGATTGCCCAGCCCTCGTTCCACCTCGCGCCCCTCGGCGGCCTGCTGCCACCTTTGACGCAGGCTTCGACGCCTCGTCACTGCTGGAGGAGGTCGTCCCGGTGAGGGTGCAGTCCTCATCCGACACGTCCTCCCACAGACGCGCAGACTCCGTCATTTTCGATGTTCTTTTTCTTGCCCTGGTTGTTAAGTGTTTGTGTTCGATCCGGTTTATTAATGATATTTATGTAGTCCATAGCATATCCCACGAGTATGGGGGAAAGGTGGTCCATCCAGGCGGAGCCCCCTGCACCTGGATAAGCCATATACTATGGAGGTCGGCTGGAATCCATAGGTTTTTAAGACTTCGCTGTCGGGTGTTATAGACTTTTCCTTGTCGTGGGCCGTGGAAAGCAGAGGAGTACGGAGAGCGATGTGTTCCCGCCACGTTGGGTATTAGCCGACGATCAATGCCAACCCCATGAAGGGGAAGCCATTGACCGCCGCCCAGGGTGTACCGGCCGGCTCCGATTCCGTTCCCCCCGGACTGCAGCGGGATCGGAATCGGAACGACACTCGAGGAGGTTACCCAATACACACCCCACACTCCAGGTACCTATATAGAGGTTCTATGGGCAACCTTACACCCCGGCGTCTGTAGACCCGAGGCGGCGTGCGGTTTTAGTCGGTTCAAGCCCGACATAACCGCCCCCTTGGCCGGCGGGGGGTTACCCGAAGGGAATTCCGCACGAAAAAAAAAGGTACCTATATAGAACACACTAAAATATGCAGATTGTTGCCAAAAATCAATGAGAAAAACAAAAAGAAAAAGGTTTTTTAGATTTTCCAAAGAAAATCGTCGCAATAATATATACCTATTATATGGTTCGTGTAGGGCTCGGTGGTATGAATAAAATTATATATAAAACTTACTATCTGCAACTGATTTAAAAGTTTTTGATCAGTCGCATTAGGTGGTTGACCCAACCGTCTAACGCGAGTCTCTTGAGGTGTTGATCGAGGCTCTTGGCTAGCAGTCCATTGACTGATATAACTATCGGTACAATGACTGCTGAGTCAACATTCCACATGTCGGCAATCTCGTGGGCCAAGTCCAAGTACTCAAACTGGTTTTCTGTTTCGGCTTTCACGAGATTCTCGTCATTAGGAATGGTGATAACAGCAATCACTGTTTGGCGTTCGGATCGGTCTATCATCACAATCTCAGTCTTGTTGGCTACAACAGTAATATCAGTGGTGATAGATAGATCCCAGTACAATGTGATATGACTATTTTCCAAAACCAGCTCAGGAACATATCTATAGTAGCGCACTTCAAATTCCGCAAGGTTTTATTTCCGAGCAAGTCGCTGATGGATTATTCTGGCTTCTTCATTATGTCTGTGCAAGTACTCACCGTTAGCCAGATGAGAACAACCGGAAACAACATGCCTCAGGGATTCACGCGGGCTGGTGACACGCTCGACAGATGTCAATTATGCCATCCCTCAGGATATACTTCCGGTAGTTATACGTCTTGATAACTTCGTCAGTAATTGCACAGACAAAACATTCGGTTTCCTCAAAAAGGTCACCGAAATGTAACCAGGACACAGGTGCCAACAGGTCTACCTCGAGCCTGTGAAAAGCCCGATAGAACCTACCATGCCTTATCTTATCTGCCATATCTCCCTGCGGATTATTATTATTATAGAGGTTCCCTTTGCCACTATTATAAATTAAAATGAAGACATTGAGCAGCTAATATTGATGCATACCAAACCCTGAGGTTATGTTGGTCATTTTACGAATAATAGTTAATAAGTACGTCATATTTTGTCTCGAAACATGTTTGGATTTAAAATATATTTAATATTATGCTGCATAATATAGTTTTATTGTATAAAGATATCCTCCTCCTTGCGTCGATTTCCTCAATTCTGAGGGTCGTGACCACTACCATGGATCACTTTTCTGCGCACTATATTGCGCCATCGGTGCCTATCCTCCGCGGTATGTAGAGCGTCGTAGAGTTTGTTGGACTCAAGTGTGGTGCGGACTTGATCAGACCATCTAATCGGACTGCGGCCTCTGGGTCTCTTCCCTTCTATCTTTCAGGTCACAATTAGTTTTTCGAGATTATCGCCGTCTTTCCTTGCAATATGTCCGAAGTATTCAAGGATCCTCTGTAGACAGATGGTGGAGAGTCTTGTCTTCACATTGAGTTTTTTTAATATTGAAGCGTTTGTCCTACGAGCAGTCCAAGGGATCCGCAACATTCTCCTCCAACACCACATCTCGAAGGCGTCGATGCGTTTTCTGTCCGCAGCTTTCAGCGTCCAGGTTTCCACTCCATAAAGGAATATGGAGAACACCAGAGTGCGGACGAGTCTGGACTTCGTCTTTAGCGAGATGTTCCTGTCCTTCCAGATGCGTAACAACTGGGTCATGGCATTTTTGGACATCCCAATCCGTCCACGCACTTCCGCCTCACAAGAACCGTTCTTGCTTACAGTTGAGCCCAGGTATATGAAACTGTCTACTACTTCAAGGTCAAGTGTCCCACTGAGCTGTATGCTGTTGAAACGATCCACCACCATAATCTTTGTTTTGGATCGGTTTATTGCAAGCCCTAGGTCTCTGCTGATGCGCTCCATCCTCTCCAAGATGCTCTTGAGTTCATCTTCGTTTGCGGCTAGGAGGGTCGTGTCATCCGCGTATCGGAGGTTGGAGATTTTGACGCCCCCTACGCTGACGCCACCATCCCAGCCATCACAAGATTTCCGCATTGTATATTCACCATAGAAGAAGATATACTTACTAATAAATTATTGGAGGTATACCTTTATTTTCGAAGATACTCCTAAATATGTCCTGAGTAGACACAAAGTCAACACACTTCATAGACACATCAAATACACACAGATACGGAACAATTTTGCTGTAAACACTCCAAACATGTACCTATCATGTGAGGATGGAATCCATGACACTGAGCCCATCATCCGTACAGATACAGGAGGAGATTTTTCATATATTTCAGGAGAGTATCAAACGTTCATTTGGTGCACCGCAAGGGGGTTATTTGTGACAGAACAGAACACTGAGAAGTTTATTTAGCTCAAGGACTTATTTAAACATTCCAATGAAAGGACCTGAAGTGTCTGATCCTTATTTACATATGATTCCACTAATAATTTAATTTATCAAAGCATTTTTATTATATTTTTTATTTTTTAGCCCGGCTCGCCACCATTGGGACCTAAAAAATAAACTGGCGAAACGTAGAAGCTAGCACCTCTGCCTACCCCTTCGGGGATATAGGCGTGAGTTTATGTTATGTTTGTTATTATTTATTGTTTGTAAACAATACATTTTATTTTAATAAAATACTGAAGCGGTGTTATTAACACACAATTTCTTGTAAAATAAAATAAAGAGGCCGAAAACATTTCTTTTAGTAATTTTAATTTATCATTTTCCCTGAAGTTTTCGCTAAAACATTATTAATATAATTCATTTAATTAAATTGGCAAGAACGCGAAGTAATGAGTAAAATATACCTACGCTGACTTTCATTAATAATTATAAAGTTTTATTATTTTCATATGTCTAATAATTTATTAATATTTCTTTCTTAACATTATTTATATTATGTTATTTGAATTAATTTATTTTTACTCACCATTCCTTGGTCTCCATTTTGCAAGTCCGTTTTATTCACTTTTAATAACGACGTTGTTCCAAAAGTTACCACTTCTGACTGGTAAAGTGCAAGGATTCGATACAATTTATAAACTTCAACATACGGCGTGATATATTTTATAGCTGTTTGTTTATATATGTATGGTCGATAACATATTTTTTATCGCAAATCAAAATACTAATAGTATTTTCTTATCACGGAGATAGAACTTGCTGCTTGCTGCTACTTTAGGAACTAGTTCTGATTTATTAGCTCGGTCTGTTGCATTTGCTAATAGAATAATAAAATATGGTTATTGATCATGCTTCGCGTATGTGATAATGGACGTTTACATTGAAAATGTACCAACAGTATGAGTATGTAATAGTGGCGGCTAGTGCTTCTTAAGTGACACTGAGGTCGCATGACTGTATCACATGATAATCTCGTAGAAAACTTAGATGCTGTTTTTTAACGTTTAGTAAGCTAGTCACGGCCTATGTGACGACTCCTGCTGGTCCCGAGGTCTCAGGTTCAATTCCCGCTGAGTATAAACTTATTTGCATAAAAATGTGTTACATCTATTTGTTTTGGTCTTGATGCTTATATGTATGTATTTGTATTTACAAATGAGTTAATTTTTTTATTTCTATTCTAGAACCCATAATACAAGCTACCTAGACCAATGTCAATGTTCATGCGTAGAAATATTTGGAGTAAGTAAGCGGGCATCGATCTGATTCATAACTTCTAATTTCGAACGCATTACCGCTTTAATCAGCCCCTGTGTCTCGCTTTTGTGGACTATGAAAAGGCATTTGACTCCGTTGAAACTTGGGCTGTTCTGGAATCCTTACAGCGATGTCAAGTAGACTATCGTTATGTCGAGGTGCTGAGATGCCTTTACGAAGCCGCCACTATGAGTGTCCAAGTACAGGGTCAGCAGTCTAAACCCATCCAATTGCGCAGAGGAGTGAGACAGGGGGATGTCATATCCCCGAAACTGTTCACGAGCGCATTGGAAGATATGTTTAAGACGCTGGACTGGAAAGGTAAGGGCATAAATATAAACGGCGACTACATCTCACACCTGCGATTCGCTGATGACATAGTCTTAATGGCGGAGTCGCTAGAGGAGCTAACCCAGATGCTGGACGGCCTAGCTTCAGCCTCGCGACGCATCGGTCTTGGCATGAATTTGGATAAAACCAAAGTCTTGATCAATGGCCACATTGATCCAGGACCGGTCGTCGTGGATGGCCACCTTCTTGAAATTGTTTCTGAGTACACTTACCTCGGGCAGATTGTGCAGTTGGGTAAAAACAATTTTGAGAAGGAGGCCAAGAGGAGGATCCAGCTAGGCTGGGCAGCGTTTGGGAAACTACGTCGGGTTTTCTCGTCATCCATACCGCAGTGTTTGAAAACGAAAGTTTTCAATCAGTGCGTCCTACCCGTAATGACCTACGGAGCTGAGACGTGGACACTCACGGTAGGGCTGGTCCACCAGTTCAAAGTCGCTCAGCGAGCTATGGAAAGAGCTATGCTCGGAGTTTCTCTGAAGGATAGGATTCGTAACGAATACATCCGACAGAGAACCAAGGTTATCGACATAGCTCAAAGAATAAGCAAGCTGAAGTGGCAGTGGGCCGGCCATATCTCGCGAAGAACCGACAACCGCTGGGGTAAACGTGTTCTTGAGTGGAGACCGCGACTCGGCAAACGTAGTGTAGGACGCCCTCCGGCCAGGTGGGATGATGATCTGCGAAAGACTGCGGGCAGATGCTGGATGCGGCAAGCTGAAGACAGGGCGCTATGGCGCTCATTAGGGGAGATCTATGTCCAGCAGTGGACTAGAATAGGTTGATGATGATGATGATGATGACCGCTTTAAATTGCACACAATGTCGTCAATACAGATATATATATAAGGTATCACAAAATTAGGTCTCTGAATTTGGTGAGATGACTTGGTATCGACAAAATATGTATTTGAAAGAAAAAAAAAATATCGGGTAAAATAAAAAAAATGAAAAAAAAAAAATAAAGAAATGAAAAAAAAACACCACCAGCGACGAGCATACGTGACGCTGGTCGCGATTTAGGTATTTCCCACACATCCGCTTGGAGAAAACTGCGAGGATACTATCCGCGATACTAAATCGCGACCAGCGTCACGTGTGCTCGTCGCGTCATGTGACACTGGTCGCTGGTGGTGTTTTATTTTTTATTTTTTTAAATATAAAAAAAAAATATTTTTTATTTTTATTTTACCCAATATTATTTTTTTTTGTTTCAAATACATATTTTGTCGATACCAAGTCATCTCACCAAATTCAGAGACCTAATTTTGTGACACCTTATATATACATATATATATATATATATATATATATATATATATATATATATATATATATATATATATATATATATATATGTATACATATGTATATATATAAATATATATACAGGTTTATTCCTATCTAGACCTGACAACGTTAGGAGGATTAGGAAAAGTAAAAAAAAAGTAAATTTATTCCTAACCTGACCTTTCTTGCCTTACCTAACCCGCATGTGGACTTTTGCGATCAATGTGTTCAATGACTTTTCCGCCGTCCGCGAGTATCCCCAACTCCAGGAATAAACATGTTCTTAATTCGTATTCTTTTGCTCTATCATACTGATGCATATGTGCATAATCAGCCATACTTGGTTACGCAAGGTAGCTGCTGTTAGATTAGTCTACCTACCAGAGTAGGTACCTATATTTCATACAACATTGTGTTGCTTAGTTTTTTTAACATACCGAAGATTAATGCATTTAAATGGACTCAGTGAATAAGCTTAGGCCCGTATTCAAGACCGATACTTAGTCATGTTATAATGATTGTAGTGTACATGAAGTAACGATACTCAGTCAAATTAGTTTTAAGTAAAAATTATATTTTAGTACTAAACTTGCGTGGAGACCCCATGAACGTCTCAACGCAAGTTTAAACTATACATATAATAAAATCGTAAGGAGTTGAAAACTGTACCTACATTGAATATAAACTATAAAGCTGTTTTTTTTATATAAATATATCGGTCACGTCAATTTGACTTCACCTCGCCTGATGGTAAGCTGAAGGTAAAGTCTCAGGAAAGAGGGTCACCATTACATACACGTACCATGTTAACAATGGTGGCACTCAGCTTGCCTCATCAAAATCGGTCTAACATGAAGTATTGAAAAATGCGAGTAGAATAATCGTGACTTACTTTTCATTATTTTTCTATTTTTCATACTCCTCTCGCAGGTCTACTAGGAGAGATCTCGTTACGAAATAAGCAGAGCTTCTGTACTTCCATCTCCACTAAGTTATGAGTCTGTATGTTTAATTGTAGGTGTATATGAATAAAAATAAATTGATCTAGATGTTTCTATGTAGGTATAATATATATATATATATATAAATTTAAAAAAAAAGTATCTGAGTATGTGTATATATATCTGCATGCTAGAACCGATATCGGCTATATCGAGATCGGCTATGTTTTGTTTGGATCTAGGTGACGCTATACAACATGTCCTAGATATTATAAAACAGAATGTATAAATAAATCCAATGGAGTTGTGAAGCCAACGGTTTTTCCAGTAATTATCTAGGTGATTAAGATCCCACACATGACGAACTAAATAAGAATCGATAAAGGTTCGATAAACCTATCAATCATCATTTTTGATAAAAACCTCTGAAAAACAAATGCCATTTTAAAATTATCACAGTAATGTACTATAGGTACGTTTATCACCCTTACACCCCGAGACCCGAGACGGCGTGCGGTTTTAGTCGGTTCAAGCCCGACATGGTGAGGGGGTTTACCGGAGGGATTTCCGCACGAAAAAACAAAAAAAAAGAGGATTGGCTAGAGAGGCGACACGGAAGCCTCTCGTACCGACTGACGCAGGTGGTCTCCGGGAAGGGGTGCTTCGGGGACCACCTGCATCGGATCAGGAAAGAGGCAACGCCTGAGTGTCATCACTGCGACGCTAGCGAGGACTCAGGGCTGCACACGCTGGCGGATTGCCCGGCGTGGGAGGCGCCGAGGCGTGACCTCGTGGCAGCCATCGGGGTGGGAGTACTCTCGCTCGGCAGCATGATTGAGGCAATGGTGCGGAGTGCGAGCGCGTGGGGCACCGCCACCACCTTCTGCGAGCATGTAATGCTCGCGAAGGAGATGGCGGGGCGCGCCCGGGAGAGATTCAGAACTCTGCTCGCCGCACGTCGCAGGCGACTCAGGCGCCGGAGGTCGCTTAACGAACACCGTCCTACATGAGCGCAGGCCTGGGGGTGGCAGGTGAGGCCGCCTGTCACCCCAGCAGAAGCAGGCCGGGACCGTGGGGCGACTAGCGCCCCTCCCCCAGACCGGGGCAAGACGGGGCACCGCGTGGTTCCCCAACCCAAGGGGGCCATCTCCAGGGTCACTACGTGCTTTGGCAATTTGGCATAGAGATAAATTATACTCGTAGTCTGAAGACTACGAGTATAATATATCTCTTGAATTTCATCTACACCTGTCCAGTATATTCCACTTTCTTCACCCAGGTGATATCTCCCAGGTGTCCTAATATTACCTCAGAATCTTTTAACCTACGCTTTATCTGCCAGGTGACATAATTTCACAGATTACTTAGGTGGCATTGGTTCACCTTGGAATTTATTCACCCAGGTGAACAAACGCAACTCTTTTTTTATGCTTATGTTTATTAGCTTCACCCGTCCCGATGCTTGTCATCAAATTTTGCAAATAAATTTGATCCACTTCCCGGTTACCAATTGAGCTGACATATGCATACAATGTTTAAATACAATGTGTAAATCCTGTGACAATGCAATATTATAATAACATGGTGCTGATCTGATGATGGAGCTGGAAGGTTGCCATAGGAACTTCGCAGTGAAACGACATAACCTCATCGAGTTAGGGTTCATTTGAATCGTCTTGACGAGTAGTTTGTCTTTTAATGGTAAACAAGGGTCTGATGATAGATCTGGAAGGTGGTCATAGGAACTCTGTAACGAAACGACGCAAACCCATCAAGTATCGGCCCGCTTGATTTTAAAATTTTCATTTCGTTTATTAACAAGAATATAATAAAAGCTTATTTTCAGAAAGTTTTTTTTTTAATTCCACCTGTTATTCATCTTTAGTTGTCATCTATTTACAAACTTAGATAATTATCTAACACCGATGTATAAAATGACTAAGGATGTAAAATTGAAATAAACACGTTCACGGACAGAAACCATTCTTAATAATTTGTGATATGATACGCAAATTTGCCATACAAAATAGTATCACGTCTGCGGACGGATTGCCACGTTATTCGATTTTAAAAGTATGTGTCGCGGCAGTAACGGTCAGAGACGTAACTAGTATGTACCAAAAATCGCCGCAGCGCACCTTATTGGACGTACTTCACATTCACACATTGGCGCGGGGCCACAGAACAGTATACTCAGAGGAGCGCGGGGCGACTGATCGGTTGAAAGTGTAGGTAGATCGTCCGGCCACAGACGGAGTATCACAACACGATGTTCTTCAATGTGTGCGTGACGGAGGTAACTTGTGTGCTCGCGCAAGAGTGTTTGACGTGACACTAGCGATCTGTATTACAGCCTAAAATGGCACAGAGTCATATCTTTCCTATAAATGTAATGGGAAATTGTCGGCTATGGACGTAATTCGAGTTTTAACGCCTTTTTTTAAATCACCGGCCACAGCCGTAGTGCCATATTATGAAGATACTAATTTACGTCTCTCGAAGAACTGCCCGTGAACGTGTTAAATAAGTCTAAAATCATTTACATTTCTATTATAAGTACATACAGTGACCTATATTGTTTACCGTTTTAGTACTGATTCACTAATTAAATTCAATGATTATGGTAAATAGAATGGATTTATTTAAGTCATGTTCAAAGTCATATAGGTAGGTATCGAGAAAACTTAGGAAATACTTATTACGTAACAATAAAATGCTTAAGTCATGGTCACACTTGGCGATATTCATGCAGTGCTAAACGTACCTTTTTTTTTTCGTGCGGAAAATCCCTTCGGATACCCCCCCCCGCCCAGCGGGGGCGGTTATGTCGGGCTTGGACCGACTAAAACCGCACGCCGCCCCGAAGCACCCCTTCCCGGAGACCACCTGCATCGGATCAGGAAAGAGCCAACGCCTGAGTGTCATCACTGCGCCGCTAGCGAGGACTCAGGGCTGCACACGCTGGCGGATTGCCCAGCGTGGGAGGCGCCGAGGCGTGACCTCGTGGCAGCCATCGGGGTGGGAGTACTCTCGCTCGGCAGCATGATTGAGGCAATGGTGCGGAGCGCGAGCGCGTGGGGCACCGCCACCTCCTTCTGCGAGCATGTAATGCTCGCGAAGCAGATGGCGGGGCGCGCCCGGGAGAGATTCAGAACTCTGCTCGCCGCACGTCGCAGGCGACTCAGGCGCCGGAGGTCGCTTAACGACCACCGTCCTCCATGAGCGCAGGCCTGGGGGTGGCAGGTGAGGCCGCCTGTCACCCCAGCAGAAGCAGGCCGGGACCGTGGGGCGACTAGCGCCCCTCCCCCAGACCGGGGCAAGACGGGGACACCGCGTGGTTCCCCAACCCGAGGGGGCCATCTCCAGGGTCAGTCGGGGTGCGAAGGATATGCTCTATGGGCAACCTTACACCCCGCGGCGTCTTAAGAACCGAGACGGCGTGCGGTTTTAGTCGGTCCAAGCCCGACATAACCGCCCCCGCTGGCCGGCGGGGGGGGGGGGGAGGGGGGGGTATCCGAAGGGATTTTCCGCACGAAAAAAAAAAGGTACGTTTAGCACTGCATGAATATCGCCAAGTGTGACCATGACTTAAGCATTTTATTGTTACGTAATAAGTATTTCCTAAGTTTTCTCGATACCTACCTATATGACTTTGAACATGACTTAAATAAATCCATTCTATTTACCATAATCATTGAATTTAATTAGTGAATCAGTACTAAAACGGTAAACAATATAGGTCACTGTATGTACTTATAATAGAAATGTAAATGATTTTAGACTTATTTAACACGTTCACGGGCAGTTCTTCGAGAGACGTAAATTGGTATCTTCATAATATGGCACTACGGCTGTGGCCGGTGATTTAAAAAAAGGCGTTAAAGCTCGAATTACGTCCATAGCCGACAATTTCCCATTACATTTATAGGAAAGATATGACTCTGTGCCATTTTAGGCTGTAATACAGATCGCTAGTGTCACGTCAAACACTCTTGCGCGAGCACACAAGTTACCTCCGTCACGCACACATTGAAGAACATCGTGTTGTGATACTCCGTCTGTGGCCGGACGATCTACCTACACTTTCAACCGATCAGTCGCCCCGCGCTCCTCTGAGTATACTGTTCTGTGGCCCCGCGCCACAGCGGGAGGAAGTACGTCCAATAAGGTGCGCTGCGGCGATTTTTGGTACGTACTAGTTACGTCTCTGACCGTTACTGCCGCGACACATACTTTTAAAATCGAATAACGTGGCAATCCGTCCGCAGACGTGATACTATTTTGTATGGCAAATTTGTGTGTTATATCACAAATTATTAAGAATGGTTTCTGTCCGTGAACGTGTTTATTTCAATTTAACATCCTTAGTCATTTTATACATCGGTGTTAGATAATTATCTAAGTTTGTAAATAGATGACAACTAAAGATGAATAACAGGTGGAATTAAAAAAAAACTTTCTGAAAATAAGCTTTTATTATGTTCTTGTTAATAAAAGAAATGAAAATTTTAAAATCAAGCGGGCCGATACTTGATGGGTTTGCGTCGTTTCGTTACAGAGTTCCTATGACCACCTTCCAGATCTATCATCAGACCCTGGTTACCATTAAAAGACAAACTACTCGTCAAGACGATTCAAATGAACCCTAACTCGATGAGGTTATGTCGTTTCACTGCGAAGTTCCTATGGCAACCTTCCAGCTCCATCATCAGATCAGCACCATGTTATCATAATATTGCATTGTCACGCGATTTACACATTGTATTTATACATTGTATGCAAAATGTCAGCTCAATTGGTAACCGGGAAGTGGATCAAATTTATTTGCAAAATTTGATGACAAGCATCGGGACGGGTGAAGCTAATAAACATAAGCTTATAAAAAGAGTTGCGTTTGTTCACCTGGGTGAATAAATTCCAAGGTGAATCAATGCCACCTAAGTAATCTGTGAAATTGTGTCACCTGGCAGATAAAGCGTAGGTTAAAAGATTCCGAGGTAATATTAGGACACCTGGGAGATATCACCTGGGTGAAGAAAGTGGAATATACTGGACAGGTGTAGATGAAATTCAAGAGATAGATTAGACTCGTAGTCTTCAGACTACGAGTCTAATCTATCTCTATGCCAAATTGCCAAAGCACGTAGTGTACGTTTTACCCGGGAATAGATACCAGTGAGTCGCGGGAACGGAATTAGTTGGCTCCGGGTAATATCCATCGGAAGGATGTTATCACTATCTATCTATCTATGGTAATATAAATCTGTTAATTAATTGTGTCTGTACATTGGAGATATAAAAAAAATACTAGGGTTATGTTGAATGAACGATTCTGAACACAAAACAATTTTTTTTGAATTATTGTTTGTCTGTTTATCTGTTTGTTCGCGATGGACGCAAAAACTACTGAAGGGATTTGGATGCGGTTTTTCTGCTAGAAAGGTCTTAGTCAGACTGTAACGTTGTGGATTCTTTATAAATCTAATTAAAACAATATCCCTAAATTAATCGATATTTTAGTATGTTTCGATAGTTATTACTAAATACATATTCTATATCTATGGTTGTGCTAGCGAGATTGGACAGCACTAGCCCAGTCATCAACTGACGGCTCTTATATCGTTCCTTTCCTTGGTAACCTTCGCCGGGGAAAGTCACTTTGACCCCGTGGCCAACTGCTGTCGGCTCCGGGTAAGTTTTGAGATCAACATTTCCTACTTCTTCTACAGGTGAAGACTTTCCAGCGGTGCAGCTTATTGCCTGCTAAAATGCATGGCTCAATATATTTTGTTTTATACTATGTGCTATTTCAGCCTACCTATTTAGTGCCACGATGCCGATGACCCCTACGGTCAGAGGTCGCGGCACCAGCTTGTGCTGCCTATCTATATTCTTTTTTATTATAGCTTCTAGCTACGCTGCATTGCCGCTGGGAGATTCTCTTCACCTGCTATTTTAGCGGGTCACTTGGACGAAATTACCTAGTGACAAACTGACCCGCACCTTTCCTATTTCCAGGGTCTTCGCACCGGGCTTCGCACCATAATGGCGGTAGCGAGGCACACCAGCGGAGACCCTGGCACGCCGGCATCACCACCAGCCACGTGTCCACTAGCTAAGTGCATTCTACCATCTTGCACAACGGACCGAACAACGCCACGGCAGAATATTTATTATGAATCCATCCCCTGAGGTTCATTTACTCAAATACCAGATATAAATTTATGTAACATTCTATTCACGATTATAATCTCATACTATACATTGTAATCAACCTTTTATTTAACTCTGCTCGCCCTAGCCGGTAGTAGTCTCAATTACATTCATAAACTTTATTAAATCTTACATGCATAACTAGTCACCTTAACTTTATGTAAACTTCATTTAAAAACTGCTATAAAAACATTCAATCGTTACATTGGCGCCTTACAAGGTATTATTCTGCCGTAGGTATTGTGTGTTTGGTCCGTAAGTACTTTATTTCTTCTTATTTTCCTCTTTATTTTACCAGTGTGGTGATTTTTTTCACCAATTTTATTGTTATTTTTCATTTTTAACTGAATGAAGGTAGTTGAAAATAATTATTAATTTCATTTTTTTTATAATTAACTGAATAATGCATACTTTTTCCATTATATTAGTGAAATTACTCATTTATTTAACTAATTACTTGTGTTAAATATAACAACAAGGCTAATTAACATTACTTTTTACAAATATTTTGCATTTTTAACATCTAGACTGGTTTAATACCTCTTATGGTCATTTTAACTGCATATTATACTATTATACCCACTGGTAAATTAAGGATCTATTTGCTTTTGTTTTCTTGGACTTGTTGATCTCAACCATATCTACTTACTTTTTTATTCCATTTTTGTATACCCCGTCAGTGAATTTATTATACTTTTTATACTTGCTTACCTTTTATGTGCAATATAATAACATATATTAGGTTATTATATCAACCTATTGCTGGTTGAAATTTTTCTTTATTTTGATATACTTATTAAAACTATTTTGATGTATTATACACAAATAGTTAATTACTCACTGACAGGTTACATATATACATTTGATTTTACTAGTACCTTATATTGAAGTAAATTACTTACTTAATTTTCATGTCAATCTCGCTCATCGCACCATAGCTTTTATTTTTACTTAACTTTGGGTTAATTTACCTTTTAGATTTAATACTTACTCAACTGTTTTGTAGTCAGTGTTGCTTATTGTAGGATTTCTGTATCCAAATTAGCTTATATATTTGAAAAAAAAAAATAATCAAAACATAATTCTTTGAAAAGAAATACAAAGAATAAAAGATCTCTAGACAACTAATAAAATCTTTGAAAAGAACAACAAAGATAATAAATACTTAAATTTGTAGACCTCGTCTTGTTCTGCATATGGGATTGTTGTGTCAGGTATAGTTTAGTCTTTAAAATCATTACCGCTTATATAAATTTGACCATTCAAAGTCAACAATGCATTAGCCATTTCCCCCGAGTCCTTTTAAAATGACTTGTGCCATAACTATAAACTAAATATAGGTAAAATAATCAATATAATTCATATAAAACATTTTTAATCAAACATAAAACAATACAAGGACCTAACCTAACCTAATAAATTTATTAATTAAATAGCAACCTAACTTCTCAACTATGAACAACACTTGTTTTGTTCTAATAATCACTATGTTGTAAATATATGTAAATATTCAATAAACTTTCTTTTGCACTTAAACACTCTTATACACTATTGTGGCAAACAAGTATATACCTACACATACTTGTAACTAAAACTTGTATTTTATAATAACACTGTTATTGCACTGTGGTAATACACTACCTTTATCTCGATACTACAATAGTCGTAATGATATTTGTACCTAAAAAGGGTCACCAATAAAATTTTAATTTCATGTACCTACCAACTTGTTCACATATTACGAAAACTTTTATAATTTAAATAACTCATGTATCCTGTTTGTAGACACGGTCTACAGGTCAATTATGTCTTCTTACTAAATAATGTAATACTTTTCAATTGTATTACATCTTTGGTTCGTATATTTGAACATTTTATTTCTATCAAAAGTTGTTTTGAAATTGTTTGAAACTTAGAATTGTCAAACGTCATATGGTTCTGACAATCAAAAAGGTTGCCAGTATACTAAAATATAAAATTACTACTAGTTATTGTTTAAAAAATTGTCTTGTTTTTTAAAAAACAATAATATTATTCTTTGAAGAATACCAACTTTTGGACTTTTTTAACTGAATATTAAATATTAATATCTTATAACCTATTGGTTAATGTTCTATCATGTTGTAATACTTTTCTTAGGATGACTGTTCCCTTTTATGTTTTTGTTTTTTGAAGAAAACATTAAAATTTATTCACTAGTGAATAAATAATAATTTTTTGGACTTGCCCCAAAATAATTTATTATGTATATTTGAACTTATTAGTTTTTTAACTTCGTAATTATTTTGCCTGTAAATAATATATGGCAACATTATTATTAATTACTAATGTACTACTCTATTTTTTTATTTTAATACTATATAATACAATATATACAAAAATAAAATAAAAGGAAGGGAGAGACTGCAACTTCAGGCATCGAAAAATTCCTCCCCATCGATCTCTACTGGAACCGTGCCCAAAAGGCTGGCGGCATTACCACGCTGAATAGCGATACTAATTCTTTGAGCGAGGTAAAGGCCAGCCCTATGGTCACGGGAAGAGTCGATTAGGCGCTTCGCTATTTCTTTGAATAGCGCGCGCGCGCTTGGACCCCACGGACCCAACGTTTCGACTCCAAACGGCTCAAAAATATAATTACCAGTTAAATTGGTATATTTGCGCCGTTTGAGAGTCTCCGCTGATGCAGCAGCAGCGCATGCGCAATCCATCGTACTTGGAAGATGGGAAGGCGCCAGGGTGTCGACGCAAGTTGCGTCCCACACCAAAGGCCTACCCATCTTCCAAGGCAACAACGACATACCATCCGGTCTCTTGCCATCGTCGCGCGCCAAGCCAACAGGTTCAAGAATAGCTGGCACGCCGGCGGTGACAAGAGCCCGACGGATAATGTCGTTAATATTAGCATGTCGGGATATGCGGCCTGCGCTCCTGCTGCAAGATAATCCGTGGTGTCCAAGGCAATCGACTGCTTCTCCACATAGACATCGATGTGGAGAGACACACGGTGCCCCCAAACGTAGGCAAGTCGCGATGCGGAAGGTCGAGTCGTCCAACATTGTACCAATGTTGGGCGAAGGAAGTGCCTGAAGCCAAACACCAGATTCCCATTCCCCCACAGCCAATAGGCGAGCACGCTCAGCTGCAGTGGTAGCTGTACTGATTAAATGTTTTTTAACGCCAATACAGAGCGGCTCATCCCATTGCCTTTGGGAAGATGGGTTGGCGGGCATGACGGTATTTGGGCAAGCCATTTTCCAAGCATTTAGAGCTTCGGCCTTACCTGGCACATCCGAATCAATCAGTGAAGGAGATAGAATTTTCCTGACTAATTCTTCAGTGCCGTAGACCGAAGATAGAAACGCTGGCATACTTACATCTGCAATTTTGCGAACGCCGAGGCCGCCAAGGCGAACTGGGAGGGACGCCTGAAGCCACACTCGGTCGCTCAAATTTACATTTAAAATTTTGCATAGAGTGTCTTGCAACACTCTATCCACTCGACCTAAAAGAGACAAACATTTAAAAAGTTGAGATGAACGCAGAGCATGTGTAAATTTAGGTACGAAAAGACAAAACCGAATAATGGTGAAGGCTGAATGAATATTAATTTGGCACAGGCGGTCCGAGACTTCGCAAAAATTTTGTATTTTCTCTTCCACAAATGACTCATAAGCATCTTCTAGAATGGGTGACCCAAGGAGGCGGAGAGAACTTTTTTGTAAAACTTTTAAATTTGGAGCCAAAGCATTGAATTTTGAGAGCACCGAAAGACTGTCAGTTTGATCACAAAGAAAAATTTCGCATTTGGTGGAATTTAATTCTAGGCCAATTGAACTAAATTCTTCTTTTAGAAATGCCAAATCTTTTAATACTGTCTCAACGTCACCACCAAGAGTACCGTCATCTAGATACCAGATGTTAAATTTTGAATTTAGTCGCTGAATAATGGGATGAATAGCCAGGCTAAAAATGACTGGCCCAAGAGGATCACCTTGTTGACACCCTACCGCTGAATCTAAGATATTATCCTTATAAAGTAATTTAGAAGGATGCCTATAGCATTGCCAAAGAAATTTAAAAATTTTGGGGGTTTCTAATTTGGCTTGTGACAACAAAGTGTCCCTGTTAACCGAGTTAAAGGCATTCCTCAAGTCAACTTTGAGGATAACCTCTCCTTCACTGCAGCCAAGGAACGTGGACAGGGCGTGAACAGCAGCCTCACAGCCCCCTTTGGAGCCGAAGCCGAGTTGCAGGGGCTGGAATTTATTTGTGAGAGAGTCTCTATATTCTCTGCAACATAATTTGGCTGCTATTCGCCTGTATGTACAACCTACGGCAATGGGACGAATACCACCATCTTTTTTACGTAAGGCGCATAAATTGGCGCCGTACAGTAAATCGATGATACCTTCGTCCACATTGCCGGACAACATCAGGTTAATTAGGGCCGTTAGTTCTTTCAAGAGTGCGTCGCCAGCTTCTCCAACGCTTACGCTGGTAAGGTCCTTTAAATGTTGAGGAGTTAGGCCATCAAGGCCGCCGGCAGACCCACTCCGGAAAGAGCCAACGGCTGCTAACACGTCCTTGGCTGATACACTAAGACACTCAGCGTCTGTCTCCAGAGGCTCAGGGAAGGAAAGGTTATCAGCAGGAGACGGGTGCTTGCTCTGCAAATCTGCCAGAGTATCTGGAGAGCAAGGCGCCATAACATCACTGCTGAATAAAAGCCTCGCAGCTCCCCTAATATCACCTTCTCTTAACTTGGACTCTACATAGTGGTAAATTGAATTTTTATGGAAAGTTGTGAATTTTGGGTCAAAAGTATGAGATGAAGTACAATTTTCTTTTATTTGTGTTGTTAATGTTTTTTTAGTGGCCTGATCTTTTGAAATATGTAGAATCCTGTAAGGGAAGGTGAGCAATTGTTCCCAGGCGCTTTGAGAGTTCTCCCGGACTACCACGGCTATGCACCGAGTGAGATTCTGTGCTACAGTTGGCCTAGCGCCACGGGGAACTCTCTTCAAAATCGGAACCGAGTTTTTAAATTTGGATAATGTTTGCCATAAGGGAATTTGGGTGCTAGGCAAGGTAGGGATTGGCGAATTTGTTTGGATTGAAAATGCATTTTGGGATTTGTGTACTTTCCCAAAATGCACTTTCAAACCCCGCTTACCTTTAAAAAAACGGGCCTGGGAACAATCCGGGCACTGTACAAGTTGACTTGCACAAATATTTTCCGCCTCGCTGCTGCAGTCTCTTTGCATATATACACGCTTAACTTAGAAACTTAAAAATAACTATTATATTACACAACACGATAAAATTATAAAAATAAACAAAATTGACAAAGTTGGCGCCTGCGCCTTCGCATCCTAGCAACGTGAGGGACCGAAGCGCCGCCCTCGCGTTGCACCGGTACTAGAATGGCTTCTAAAATCACTGAACATTTTCAAATATTTGGTGACGACGCAACGTATGACGGCTTCGTGTTTTCCACTCCGATCAACTAAAGCGATCAACTGAAACGAATGAACTATGACGGCCGGCTTCTCTGGAGATGATTGAGATTATGTTTTATTTCGGTGTGCTTGAATCCACTGTCAGATTGTCGGAGAACAATGTTACGGTCCGAAAAGTTGTAAATACAATATGCTCGTTTGTGTTACTTATTTTAATTCGTGCCCAAGCTGGGCAGGTATCTGTATTTTGAAAATATGGGGAAATCTGTCCCTTTTCTGCTTTAAAAAAAATATTATTTAAAATATATTTCTGCTTTAATTTAAAATACGTCCATCTTGACGCACGTTCCGTTTTTCATCTTCGTTCTTCGTTCTTCGTTCTTTGCCTGTTGCAATTTTTTGTATGATCCGTTGGATCAACCCTAAAATGCCTTCATGGTCATTTTGAACTTGAAAATTTTTTTTTTACTTATTGCCACAAAATATAAATACAAACATACGACTACAAAACATTAGAGAATACTTACCTTGTTGAACCGTGGGTTCTTAATTATTTGAAATTGAAAATAAAAAAACTTAGATTTTTTTTTTGAACACTAGTTGTTCAAATTGCAACTGATGTTTGCATACATACTCACTGATGTGAGTCAAATAATAAACTATTTTACTTTAATAACACTTTTAATAATAAATTGACTTGGTCATAACTTTAAAAGTTGTTCATTATATATTTTTGACAATTTAATTGTCTTTATTGTATTAAATCATATTACCCTACCACTACTATATATTTTCGTCTTCTTTTCTCCTCTCTTTGAGATGGAACTTTGAACTTCATGTTCGTTTTCTTTTATTATTAGGCTTTGCCTAGTAAAGGTTGTTGTGGGTCGGTTGGCGTTTTAAACCAACTGATGTTGTTTTTGGGTCCGTTGGCGTTTTAAACCAACGGATACCTTATTTTTATGGTTTTGTACCATTTGTGGGTCCGTTGGCGTTTTAAACCAACGGATACCTTTTCTTGGAGCTGGGATATTCAACCAGTATCTGGGTATTGTTTTTTATGGTTTTATACCACTATTATGCTGAGCGGTCGTGCAAACTCAGTTCCAAAAACAAGCCTTATTGCATATCTCTGTTATGTCTTCTTCCGAGCGGTTTGCAAACTCGTGAAATAAGCCTTATTGCAGATGCGGTAATGTATACATCTAAAATAAGCCCTATACTAAAAACATAACACTTTATCTTTTATAGTCGAAAATATATAGTGGTATTTATTGCTCTTTTTCTTCCCATTGAAATTGTTGTCTGTGACATTTCAATGTTTACCATCTTGTTAGATTTACGTCTGAGTCTCCAGCGCCTATTATCCTGGAAACTCTCTTCGGAAGGAAGCGTGTGCTACATTATTTAAGTGGTAACCGCAAAGTATGGATGAAAATGATAGAGGAGGTATGTAAGAAAGTATGTATGTGTAAGCGTAAGTCAAGCATTGTATTGAGCAGTCCAGTATCGGGTTTTTGGGTAACAAAAACCCTGAACTAATTGAGGGGGTATTGTAACGTTGTGGATTCTTTATAAATCTAATTAAAACAATATCCCTAAATTAATCGATATTTTAGTATGTTTCGATAGTTATTACTAAATACATATTCTATATCTATGGTTGTGCTAGCGAGATTGGACAGCACTAGCCCAGTCATCAACTGACGGCTCTTATATCGTTCCTTTCCTTGGTAACCTTCGCCGGGGAAAGTCACTTTGACCCCGTGGCCAACTGCTGTCGGCTCCGGGTAAGTTTTGAGATCAACATTTCCTACTTCTTCTACAGGTGAAGACTTTCCAGCGGTGCAGCTTATTGCCTGCTAAAATGCATGGCTCAATATATTTTGTTTTATACTATGTGCTATTTCAGCCTACCTATTTAGTGCCACGAGGCCGATGACCCCTACGGTCAGAGGTCGCGGCACCAGCTTGTGCTGCCTATCTATATTCTTTTTTATTATAGCTTCTAGCTACGCTGCATTGCCGCTGGGAGATTCTCTTCACCTGCTATTTTAGCGGGTCACTTGGACGAAATTACCTAGTGACAAACTGACCCGCACCTTTCCTATTTCCAGGGTCTTCGCACCGGGCTTCGCACCATAATGGCGGTAGCGAGGCACACCAGCGGAGACCCTGGCACGCCGGCATCACCACCAGCCACGTGTCCACTAGCTAAGTGCATTCTACCATCTTGCACAACGGACCGAACAACGCCACGGCAGAATATTTATTATGAATCCATCCCCTGAGGTTCATTTACTCAAATACCAGATATAAATTTATGTAACATTCTATTCACGATTATAATCTCATACTATACATTGTAATCAACCTTTTATTTAACTCTGCTCGCCCTAGCCGGTAGTAGTCTCAATTACATTCATAAACTTTATTAAATCTTACATGCATAACTAGTCACCTTAACTTTATGTAAACTTCATTTACAAACTTCGACAAAAACATTTAAACGTTACATGATGTTAAAATCTGCGTATGTTTGATTGCAATCGGTTAAGTAGAACCGGAGATATGTCCAAAAAACGATAACCGACCTTCGCGCGGTCGGAGCCGCGGGCATCAGCTGATCTATAATATAATAGTAAGATGTTATTAGCTAAGATTTCATTAGGTATTCACAGATAATGCTGATCTTCCTGGTGTGCATGCAAGCACACCATATTATAATTCTAAAGCGGTAATCTAGTATAATTCAGGGTCAAATCAAGTTTCTACGTAGAAGCTGGTTACTGTAACCTTAAAGATTACAATATTAAGTATAATCACCAACATGATAATAATGTTGACAAATGAATAGAAGCAGGTACGACGTAACGGAATTAAAAATAGGTTATCAATAAAACCTCGATAATATATCTTACATAGACAGCCTTAGGTTTGTAAGTAGATGCTTACAATTTACAAGGTGAATGATTTTTCTATAAATATTTACTAGCTAACTTTGATCTTCCCCTATAATGCTCGATGAACGCCAGACCAGTTCACGCCAGAACAGCTTCTGCTGGTTCATTTTTGTAAATGAGAATAGATAATATAATATATCGGCGTGAAGAATTCCGAATTTCAATTTGTATTTACAGTTTTGTTGAATCACAATCACTCGCTTTCTCATTCTTATATCCAAAGCTTCGCCAGTCCTAATCGTTCCTAAAATCGTTCTTTCACTGCTTCCTCTTATTACTCAAATAAATGATTCATGAATTTAACCTAATGGTGATGTTCTACGATGGAATACACGTTTGAATCATAGGTGCTCCAGTGGCATGTACATATGTGTTTTATGGTGTACCTAATGACTTACATTGTGTACTCTAATAACATAGGTACATGGGTACCAATACCATTGCATCTAGCTCTAGCTTAATACCATGGTATTAGAGTATTGGCCATGATTCGAAGCGGGAGCACGTGAAATTCTACTGACACATTTTGGGAGGGGTGGGGGGGTTCACGTACGTAAGAGACTGCAAAAAGGGAACGGGAGAGGACTAATCTTTGGCCTGTAAGAGTATGGGCCTGGAAGACACTTTTCTTCAATTGGAGGCAACAGTGAAATTAGAGAAAAGATTTCTTAAAAATTATTTGCACCCGATTGTAATATAACCACCTCGTCATATGTTTAAAATTTCGATTGATGGGCGATAATTTGTATGACAATCATCTCTTTACTGTTTTCTCGTTTTCTGTTCTGTGTTCCTAGCTAAATAATTGTGTAGAAATCAAAGATTAAAAATGTAATCAAAAATATCTCAAAATTCGATTAAAATTAAAAATGCACATAAATAAATGAAATGGAAATTTAAATGAAAAAATGAAAAAAACCTCAATAAGATGTAATTTCTTATGTTGTGTTGATGTAAGCATATGTAATCTAGAATAAAGTAGTAATTTAAGAGTAAAATAAGCCGGTATACCACACCATAAGATTTATATCTTAACGTTCAAGTAGTGCCCCATTTACCGAGGGCCCCATTTACATCCTGAAATGGGGCTCTACCAAGATCTTCGGGCTCAAACCAACCTTACCTACATGCGGGTACACCAAGGCTTTAGTGCCGGTTGTCTCTCGGGGTTTTCAGATCAGATGGCAGTCACTCACGTCAAAGCCAAGATAAGCCAAATCAGGAGAAATAGGGGAAGAGTGGGCCCCGGGTTCCAAGGTACGAACTTTGGATGCAGCCGGGATTAGCGCTGTGATGATGAACGAAGCTTTAACGTTCAAGATAGTATGTTGTAAGGAATTTTCCATGTAGCTTAGCATTGTTTATTCATTATATGTGTATTAGTAGTACTTAGCGAATAGATTTACGGTATCTAATCGCTCACAGAGAGGGATAATATCATAATTGTTGTAAAGGTTTTTTTGTCTGATAGAGACTCAAGTACTGAATCTTGTCTGAACACTTATTATGTATGTAAGTATGTATTGGGTACTTCAGTACTTGTATGCAGGCACATAATCTAATACCTTTAAACGAGCAATTCTTGTATATACGAGTAGGTATATATAATATTTAGTATACAGTGGGTTTCGGGGGCGCTAAATCGATCCAGCTAGGTTACATTTTTAGAAAACGTCGAAATTATTATGAAAGAATGTTTTATCCGAAGGTAAAGATAAGACCTTTATATCAGTAGAAATAATTGAAAATCCTAATCAGACGTCTAGCTATTTCAACATGAAGATTGTTTCTTTTGTTTCTTATTTACATGGCATTTTATTCCTCAAATTGATTGTGCCGATAACATGTAAGTACACGTACCTAACAAGTAGGTAAAATATAAATGAATACCTACCAATCTCATTTTGGCGCCTGACCACGGGTTGACCAACCGTTTTTCACCCTAACGCGCTGGCACTGCCTGGTGAAATTATACTGTTTAATGAAATTTAAATGTGATTTTAATGTTCAGATTAAATGTTCCTGGCGTCGTGCTTCGGGGACCATCTGTGTTTGATCAGGAAGGAGCCAACGTCTGAGTGACATTACTGTGATGGAAGCGACGACGCAAGGCTACACACGCTGACGGAGTGCCGGCGTGGAAGGCACCGAGGCGGGTGTTCGTGGCGGGCCTTAGATGGGAGTCCTCTCACTCGGCGTCTTGCTCACAGCGATGGTGCGGAGCGCGAGCACGTGCCGCCTTCTGCGATTTCTGCGAGCAAGTATTGCTCGAGAAGGTGACGGCGGAGTGGCTCCAGGAGAGACTTAGGTCTATCACGACCTTCACGGCCCGCGCGCGTTCGGGCCACAGAGGCGCGAAGGTGACTCAGGCGTTGGAGATCGCTGAAGCAGGCCGGGGCGTCGTCGGCGCGTTGCGCGGCCCTCTCTTTCCGGGGGCAAGACGGGGACACCGTGGTTCCCAAACCCGAGGGGTCCATCTCGAAACCGGAGATGGCCCTGGGTTAGAATGCGGGCGAGCGAAATGCCTTTTGGGCCATCTTACACCCTGGCGTCTGAAGTCCCGAGACGCCGTGCGGTTCGGAACCACACCCGCTGGCCGGCGGAGGGATTTCCGCAGCAAAAAAAGGACAAATGTGAGATGAAAACTCTAAGACTTTTAAGGCTTTTTCTTATTTGTCATATAGGTACACTTCAAAATTATGTCAGTTCAAGTTGTACAGCTCATGCAATTACCTAAAATCCATTCTAGGGCAATTGACAAAATATATTATTACACACATTCATAAAGACAGTCAATATACAATATTTCTATGACTCCCAACTTGGACACTGTTCCATTGAAGACGACATTGAATCGTTACTTTTATGTATGTAGTCCAAAACATCATTCCCAGTGACCACGCCCTTTGGCATGAAATACTCTGAAACAAAAGTTTTATAAATGCACAAAATAATTAACAAGTGCTTGGAAAATGTTTAAAGTTGAATTTTTATTCAGAGTCCAATAAGCCTGTTTTAGATGAATAGATCACTCTATAGGTCCTCCTTAGCAAGTCCTTCAACTTAGAGCTACCTAAATAAATACTTGACTAAATACAGAACAGAAAATAAATTTTAGAACGAGCCATAACAAAACTTATTTATACAAACATACCATTGCTATTGTGTCCTTCTCTTCCAATAATGACGAATGGAGCTATATCCAGTATGCGAGACAAGAGTCCAATAGTCGGAATCTCCTTCTTCCCGTTTTCAACCAACGTATGCCAGGTCTTCAAAGTTAAATTCTTTACTATCTTCACCAGCTAATTTTGATGGATTTGATGCAATGTTGCGGAAGTTATCTTTAGAAACAGCACCTACCAAGTGTCTGAAAGAAAAAAGAAAATAAAACTTTAAAAAAATAAAAAATTATATAGGTAAATTTATAGTATTGTGCGGGCTTTTGAATTAATTTTATGATGGAAAACCCGCACTAGATACTAGCGAGTTGTTTGCAGAAATATAAATCATTTACAAAAACTTGGTAAGTTTAAGATAGGACAAGGGACTGATGGAAGATGATGGAAGCAACTGTGACAGTAATAAAATATGTAACAATGAAAAATAAAGTATACCTATTCTCCTCTGTGATCAAGGCGATGTTCGAATCTTTCATAGCTTTGAGGGCGAGTTCACAAGTTACATTCTTTTTAAGTAATGGATATTTGTAAGTCAAATTTAAATCAGTAATTGGTTTGCTCCACCATCTAAAACATAAATTATAATTAAACATATATTATTAACGCAACACGTAACACATTAGTAGAATAATAATAAAATTACTTCATAGTATGTTTGGGAGGATTCATGAACAGATGTGCCTCCATCCACTGATCGCTGACAAATTGAGTCATATAGTTACGTATTCCATCGCGTAAAATTACGACTATACGTTTGCCTGCGCCAATATTCAGTGTTTTGGCAGCCTTTATTGCTGCGCACATTGAAGTACCGCTGCTGCCACCTAAGTATTATGTAAAAAGAACATGAATGGATATAAAAAAGCGGCCAAGTGCGAGTCGGACTCTCCCATGAAGGGTTCCGAAGCAGCAAGTAACATAATAATGTTTTTTTTTTAATTTATATTTGAGTTGATTGAATGAAAGGTAAATTGCAGTTTACGATGTATGACGTATTAAAAAAAACTACTTACTAGATCTCGTTGATGTACATCATATATTTTTTTTAGTTTTATCATTCTCTTATTTTAGAAGTTACAGGGGGGGGGGGACACACACACATTTTACCACTTTGGAAGTGTCTCTCGCGCAAACTATTCAGTTTAGAAAAAAATGTTATTAGAAACCTCAATATCCTTTTTGAAGAACTATCCATAGATACGTTTGTTAAGTTTGATGAAAATATATTTTTTGAGTTTCAGTTCTAAGTATGGGGACCCCCAAAATTTATTGTTTTTTTTCTATTTTTGTATGAAAATCTTAATGCAGTTCACATAATACATCTACTTACCAAGTTTCAACAGGATATATCGTATAGTTTAGGAAAAAAGTAGCTGTGACATACGGACGGACAGACAGACAGACATGACGAATCTATAAGGGTTCCGTTTTTTACCATTTAGCAACGGAACCCTAAAAACAGTATGTTCTATGTCGATTTCTATAAATTTACTATTTTATATTTTTGTTATTATATATTATATATATATTTTTTTACAATTTCAACCCTTAACCCTTAACACGTAACGTCGTTTTAAGATTTTGTTCGTTATATAATAAATTAGGTTGTTGGAACTGACATTTAATTAAGCAAGTTAATTTTTATGTAATAACATACTTATTTGAAGTTGTCTGGAACTTATCTAGGGATAACAGCAATTTGACGTAGGAGAATGTTAAATTTTGGACTGTATGAAAAGTTTTTATATAGAAATTTAATGACAAGTAATTAGGATGCAATTTAATTTAGGTCAGTTGGTAGAGCGTTCGGTAACAAAATAGAAATAAACATATTGTTCTTTTGCATGTGAAAATAAATAATTGATTTCTCTTTCTATTTCTATTTTGTAAGTCTAATCTTTATATATATATTTCTTGTGTGCGTGTGTATTTCACTGAACTCCTCCTAGACGGCTGGACCGATTTTGATGAATTTTTTTGTGTGAGTTCAAGGGGATTCGAGGATGGTTTAGATTCACAATTTGGTCGCGGCCGAAGTCGCAGGTAACAGCTAGTGTTATGTAAATGTTTGTTTATGATTCTGCAGATACTTTAGTAATTCATAGCGATTTTAAAAACTACTTTTTCATATTTATTCGGATATTTTGAGAGTAATGATACCTTCTTTTTAATCTTGCGAAAATAGGCGACCGGCGACCTCATCCGCGTGGACTTGGATCTGGGTTTTAGTATCCTTTGCGCGGAACCCTAATACTTTTTCTGAAATAAAAGTTGCACCTTATAATGTTAACTATATGATGGTGATAGTTCTGTCAAAATCAGCTGCCAAACCGATCCGATTAGCCAAGTCAAATAAATAGAGGTACAGACAAACAGACGGACAAAAAATTAAAAACCTGTTTATAACTATTAATTTTCTAAAATAACTAGTTCTCCCCCACTGGCCAGCCGGGGTGGTTATGTCGGATTTGAAGCGACCGAAACCACACGCTGTCTCGGATCTCTAATGTCGGGGTGTAAGATGGCCCGATAAGGCAAATCCGTCGAACTCTGGCTAACCCTGGGCCATCTACGGCTTTGAAATGGCCCCCTCGTGTGTGGGATCCACGGTGTCCCCTTGCTCGGCGACGGGCGTGCATCGCACTGCCACCTCAGCCTACTTCTGCTGGGGTGATAGACGGCCTCATCTTTCACCCTCAGGCCTGCGCTCATGGAGGACAGAGGTCGTTGAGCGGCCTCCGGCCTTGCAGTAGTCGCCTGCACCGCGAGCATGTTGCGGGCTCGGCGGCCCAGGCTGAGCATTACTTGCTCGTAGAAGCAGGCGGCGGCTGCCCACGCGCTCGCGCTCCATGCCATGACCGCTATCACAGTGCCAAGCTAGAGGACTTTTACCCCGATTGCCACTACGAGTTCACGTCTTAGCACTTCCCACGCCGCGCGCCGGGCACTCTGCCAGCGTGTGCAGCCCCGATTCTTCATCCGCGTCGCAGTGATGGCACTCAGACGTTGACTCCTTCCTGATCCGAAGCAGGTGGTCTCTGAAGCTCCCCTTGCCAGAGATCATCCGCGCAGTCTATACGAGAGGCTCCCGTGTCGCCTCTCGAACCAATCCTCCATGACGGGTCTGGGACGCTTGGTTGCACAAACCGTTCCTTCCACTCCATCAGGATAGCCTGGCGAATCTGGAAATTCTGGGCCTCGCCGCTTTGAAGGAGATCGTGCGGTACTCCCTTATGACTGTGTTGGGCATTACCCGCTGCGGTTCCCGCAGCAGACGGGCATTGTTATCCTTCAGGGCCTCCACCCACACTGGGCACCCATATAGGGCCATGGACCGCACAATCCCTCCGTAAGAGTAATGATACCTTTTTTTCTTTTTTTTTTTTCGTGCGGAAATCCCCTCGGATACCCCCCGCCGGCCAGCGGGGGCAGTTATGTCGGGCTTGATACGACTAAAACCGCACGCTGTCTCGGGTCTGTAAGGTTGCCCATAGAGCATATCCCTCGCACCCCGACTGACCCTGGGCCATCTCCGGTTTCGAGATGCCCCCCTCGGGTAGAGTAATGATACCTATCTAATAGAAAAAATATATTCATAATTTTAAACCATTTTAAATCTAAAGAAACAAAATAAGTAAATCACCGCAAAACAGTCCTTCTTTTCTCGCTAATTCTCTTGCTGTCAAAAACGACTCTTGATCAGTGACCATTTCAACATGATCTGCCAAAGATTTATCCAGTATCTACCATCGGTATCCAGGTTCCTCCCACTCCTTCCATCTGTTGTAAATATATTATTATTTAAAGTTATCCGCATACGTTTCATTTCAAACATAAGTAAACTGTTATAAAAAGTAATTTAGGCAATTTTCAGAGCGCCCGGTTCAAAAGGATTTTTTATACGTATGTTTCTAAAATAAATAAAATGATTGATTAAAGTGTGGTGTTTGTTACTTACTTGCTTTTATCGGAATAGGTCTAAGTAGTTAATGGATTTTGTATGGATGGATGGAGTGTGGCGATATGAGATATATGATATGATACGATATATATACCCAGCGCCATCTAGCGACAACAAGGTGAACTACTTGGATACTACTACATGAATACCAATCCGGAATCGCGAAAGTGAAGGTCGCGCGCTGGTACAGCATATATACAACATCCCAACGACAACCGTTGGGCCGCGGCCCGCCAGCCGTGATCACCTTGTCTGGTCGGAGGATCCTCCCTTTGTGTTAGAGGAACATCACACTTCTTTCCTCCACATGGAGTAGTATTTTTTTTCCTAAACGTGGAGGCGGAGGTGTGTCATTTACTATTAGTTGTCACTATTCTGAACGATTTGAAATATGGTATTATTCTTTTTTTCAGTGTGCTGGGCTTCTTTATTATAAGTTTGGATGGTATTTTTTCTACTTTAATCACATGTACATCATCTGCAAAATAACCATCCAACTCCAACTGGACGGTGGCAACGTTGCTGTAAAAACGGTTGGGAATTGCCACATCGCAGCATACATAAAAAACAAAGTAAATAGATAAATATTGTGTAATATTTCTTACCAAAAACGGGTGTTCATGACCTTTATTATTAAACAAAATCGAGCCCTCCGGTTCTGCAGCGACTACTATACAGTCCGGGTGTTTCTGCTTCAGTCTGAGTGCAACTTCACTTAATGTTCCACCAGTACCTGCTCCCAGGACTACCATATCTACTTTGTCTAATGCAGACAAAATTTCCATTCCAGTAGTTTCGTAGTGGCTCAACGGGTTCATAATATTTTCGAACTGAAATTTATTATAAACAAGCTGACTCGGCAAGCTTCGTGCACGTCTTAGAATCTATATTTTTAATTATTCTAATTGTTAGCATATATAGGCACAGTATCTCCAGAGGGCCATCTCAAAGCTGTATATGGCAGCCTGTCAGCCGGGGCGCGAGGGTATTGCCTTATTTGGCCACTTTACACCCCGGCCGAGAGACCCGAGACGACGTGCGGTTTTGGTCGGTTCGAGTCCGACATAACTACCCCCACTCTGGCCGGCAGGGGGAGGGGGTAACCTTGGGGATTACAGCAAAAAAAAATACGACGGGTTGCACTCCGGGAGTGCCCTGCAGAAGTGAAAACTTGAATACTAACGTTGTGCAGTTTTGATATTTTGGAATGGTTAGGGAATAAGTTTGCACGAATTGCTTTAATTATCAGTATAAAAGAACTATCATTTATGTGGTAACATACAATATTCATTTATTGCGATATTGTACACAAACATGACAATTTATATTACTTACATTAAAAATTTTACAGTTCAGAACTATTACAATTATTTTACATTAAGAAGTTTATCTCTCAGAAAAATCAACTTCCATCCATAATTTCAACGACTTTTTCACCATCATTATTACCAGAACCATCATCGCCAATATATATATAAAGTACTCACTCATTTTCTTTCGCTACTTCTTCATCACTTTTTTCATTTATAGATGCACTTTGTTCAAGTTTACTACGGTGTCCGGATTTTCACGTTTCATTTGTTTTGCGGCTTTTATTTCATCGCCTGTGACTGAAATCACCTCAGCACCCAACAACCGCATGGTGCTTACTTTTTCAGAGGAATTTTTCTCACCCGTAAGAATAGTACATTTGTTATCTGAAAATTGGTTAAGACTAGGGTATTCGACGACTAAATCATGGGGCCCATACGCCCGTATGGCCCCACTGACCTATGGGGCCCATACACCCATGGGATGACATAGACCCATTGTACCCCATACTCCTATGGGGTCCCATACAAATACGTTATCCATGGGGCCCATATACCCATGGGTCCCATACGCCCATGGGTTCCATATGGAATCCATGGGCATCACATATTAAGATCCATAGAGCATCTGGGCCCAAGCAAGATGTGAGCAGCAGTCGCTGCCGTAAAAGTCACAATGAACCAGGTTATGGAGGAGGGTTATGAAGTACAAGAGCGTGCTCTGGGCTCCAAATCAACCGGGATTGGAGCTCGGAGGTTGAGAATGAGGTTAGGCTCCAAAGGAAAAGCTTAATCAGCAATGAAAACATTACGATAGATATTTATAGGTAGGCGGTAGTTTAGCGGCGGTAAGGCCCATCATGGAGGATTGGCTGGAGAGGCGACACGGAAGCCTCTCGTACCGACTGACGCAGGTGATCTCCGGGAAGGGGTGCTTCGGGGACCACCTGCATCGGATCAGGAAGGAGCCAACGCCTGAGTGTCATCACTGCGACGCGAGCGAGGACTCAGGGCTGCACACGCTGTCGGACTGCCCGGCGTGGGAGGCGCCGAGGCGTGACCTCGTGGCAGCCATCGGGGTGGGAGTCCTCTCGCTCGGCAGCATGATTGCGGCGATGGTGCGGAGCGCGAGCGCGTGGGCCGCCGCCGCCTCCTTCTGCGAGCATGTAATGCTCGCGAAGGAGGTGGCGGAGCGCGCCCGGGAGAGACTTAGAACTCTCCCGGTCCGCCGAGCCCGCAACTTGCTCGCCGCGCGTCGCAGGCAACTCAGGCGCCGGAGGTCGCTTAACGACCTCCGTCCTCCATGAGCGCAGGCCTGGGGGTGGCGGGTGAGGCCACCTGTCACCCCAGCAGAAGCAGGCCGGGACGGTGGGGCGACTAGCGCCCCTCCCCCAAACCGGGGCAAGACGGGGACACCGTGGTTCCCAAACCCGAGGGGGCCATCTCGAAACCGGAGATGGCCCAGGGTCAGTCGGGGTGCGAGGGATATGCTCTATGGGCAACCTTACACCCCGGCGTCTGTAGACCCGAGACGGCGTGCGGTTTTAGTCGGTTCAAGCCCGACATAACCGCCCCCGCTGGCACGCGGGGGGGTTTCCGAAGGGATTTCCGCACGAAAAAAAAAAAAAAAAAAAGGTAGTCAGGGTGCGAGGGATATGCTCTATGGGCAACCTTACACCCCGGCGTCTTTAGACCCGAGACGACGTGCGGTTTTAGTCGATTCAAGCCCGACATAACCGCCCCCGCTGCCCGGCGGGGGGGTATCCGAAGGGATTTCCACAAGCAAAAAAAAAAAAAAAAGGTACTGTTACCAATATTAAGTACCTCCATTCGATATACGTCGAATAGTACCAATGTCAATCATTATAAATTCTTGTGTTGACTCGACTAATGTCATAAGACATTTTATGCTATTATAATGCCGTTACATGACTTAGTTTTAATATTTGTGCAATGAGTAACTACTCATTTATTTACACAACTTATACTTAACAGAAAAGAGTGTACTAATACTAGCATTGTTATTGTTCAAGTTTCAACGTTTTATTGTTGGACTTGTACATCTGGCATATTCTCTACGATGTGGCATTTACGCTAAGTACCTTTTTTTTTTTTTGTCGTGCGGAAATCCCTTCAGATACCCCCCGCGTGCCAGCGGGGGCGGTTATGTCGGGCTTGAACCGACTAAAACCGCACGCCGTCTCGGGTCTACAGACGCCGGGGTGTAAGGTTGCCCATAGAGCATATCCCTCGCACTTACGCTAAGTACCTACATTTAAAAATCATACGATGCTCTGCATCTGCCGCAAACTGATACACTTCCTGCCTCTAACACGTTCCGCTCGGGACTGATTGACTCTCCGAACGCGTCATATAGGTAGAAAACGTAGGTAGGTAGGTATTTTGAATTTTCATGGCATAATTCAAAATTTAAGTAAATTTTGATAACTGTTTTTCATTCTGCTATCAATGACCTACATTTTGGTATCATTATTATTTTTCTAACCTGAACACAATTCAAAACAAACTGAAATGCGTTTTGGGCTAGAGCAATCTTTGAGAGCAAATTCTATCGAGGCAAGTAATAGTACATTATGATACAAGTCTGCTAAGGTGGTCATTACACTCGAGTCGGTTTTTGCTTATTGGAGACGAGAAGTGTTTTTCAACACACTTGCGAGGAAAAGTAAATAAAAGTTCACATTTATTTAAAATGCAAACGAAATGCAATACTGTGAATAAACTTAACAAACAGATACCCATTTAAAAGATGGAGGCCGTAATTTTATTTTTCCGCGCGCTCAGCGCTGCATGCGCGCGCAAGTCTGAGATAAGGGCACCGACAAAGTAGCTAATCAGCCACATACTCGTATTTATAAATTTTGAAATTGGGTATTTATAGGTAAAAATACACCGTCAAAATATGAATACCAACAAGCTAACAAGCAGTTTCATGAAATTCTTTAAGTATTTATCACATTTTGAATTGAATTTTATATTTACGCAAATAACTACTTAGCTGTTTTCGAAACATTAATACTTCTTGCTAATATTTAAAAAGATATGTAATGAAAAGGCACTAGTGCGATAATGTAATGTAAAAGGCACGGCATGGGTAATATTCTGCATTAACAGTGTAAATACGCTGTAATAAGACCTACTTTACGAGAGGTGTGTTGTAAAAGTCATTATGTATCGGATAACCGAAAATACTAGTTTGAATAGTCTAGAACAGGGGTCTCCAAACTACGGCCCGCGGGCCAAATCCGGCCCGCCAGTGTCATCAATCTGGCCCGCGACAACCAATGATTTATTGTCATCAATCTGGCCCGCGACAGCCAATGATTTATTGTTGTTACTATTTCTGTGATAAGTTGAAGAAGAAAACACAGAATGATAATTACTCAGTTTTATTTACTTGCAAGGTAAAACTTAACGACAGAAATGATGACACAGAAAACTTAACTTAAGTATCTAAGTTTAAGCATATTAATAACTAACAAATAATTGAAATGAATCCCACTAATCACAGTAAAACAAAAACACTAATGAGATTTATGTAATTGTGATTTTCCACCGACAATAGTTTGTAGTTGTGGATCAATTTTACTTGTACTAATTATCAAAAGAGATTTAAGATTCTCATCGGTTAATTGAGATCTGTAAACATTCTTTGTGTACTTCATCTTGGAAAACGTTTTCTCACACAAGTAAGTAGTACCAAAAACAGAAAACAACCCACGAGCAAATTTATGCAAATTATCAAATTGTTCCAGTGGAAGACTCTTATAAAATTCCAGCAAAGATGAATTTTGATACTTGTTCTTAATCATATCACTGCACTGTAAATCAATAATTTCCACCTGGACTTCCGGAGCCAGGGTTTCAATGTCAGAATCAAAAGGATTTTGAAAAAGCTTAATTTCATTCGCAATGACATCAAAATCTGAGAAACGAGTATCAAAATTTATCTTCAAAGCACTCAAAGTTTCGATTGCAAAATCGACGGGAAATTCAGTCTCTGTAGTGTGGCTGAATATTTCACATGTTTTAAAATGTGTGAATTTTTTTTTCGTAATTGCGATTGAAATAGTATTATTTTCTGCCTGAAGGATTTGATATTGGTGTATAAATAAGGGAGAAGCTGATTTTGTCCTTGCAACCTCAAATTCAGTTCGTTCATATGATTTGTCAAATCGACATAGAATGCTAACTTCCACATCCATTCACTATTTTCTAAATCGGCAAAAAGGCGCTGCTTCTCATTTAAAAAAATTTGGATCTCTGCTCGAAGTTCAAAAAAGCGCTTAAGGACTTTTCCGCAACTAAGCCAGCGTACGGCAGTATGATATGGTAAGTCATTTTTTCCAATCTCTTGAATAAACTCGCGGAATTGTCGGTGTTTCAGCCCAGTGGATCTGATGAAGTTAACAACTGATGTGACTGGTTTTAGAACTTCAGACATATACAAACATTTCCCGCACAAGGACTGTTGATGAATGATACAATGTAAGACTAATGGTTTTGAACGACCATCATTATCTACAGCCTTTGACACAAGTGCAACCACTCCTTTATTTTTACCACACATATTTTTGCCTCCATCAGTTGTAATAGATTTCAAATTTTTCCATCGAAGGTTCTTTTTAATAATGGCATTTTCAACTCCCTTAAAAATATCTGCCCCAGTTGTCGTACCGTGAATACTATCAATATCAAGAAGTTCTTCATACACTTCATAGCTTTTATCTACTCCGCGAATAAAAATCAACACCTGAGCAGTATCTGACACATCCGTTGACTCATCCAATGCTAGAGAAAGATGTCCATTTTTGTCAGACAATTGAGATGATATATTTTCTGCGATGTCTTGCACCCTCCGAGCCACAGTGTTTGCTGACAAACTGATACTTTTAAATAAATTTACCTTTTCGGGGCATATTTCTTCGGCTACTGCAATCAAGCATTTTTTTATCATTTCTCCATCGGTGAATGGTTTGCCACGTTTTCCAATTTCAAGAGCCACACGAAAGCTGGCGCGAGTTGCAGACTCTTGTTCAGTATTCGCTTTGGTAAACAAACATTGCTGCGATTTGAGTACGCGTTTCAAAGCTGAACATTTTTCCGTCCGCAAACTTCCTGTATACTTGGAGTAATTTTGAAGATGTTTCGATTCATAGTGTCGTTTAATGTTATATTCTTTGAGAACAGCTATGGTTTCATTACAAATTAAACATATCGCCTTATTACTGGACTCAATCACAAAATACTGAAAGTTCCATTTATCTTGGAACATTCTGCATTCACTGTCGATTTTTCGCTTCTTTTCCATACTAACAAATCACACATAAAAACAATAAGTAAAATCAAAATACTTTTAAGCACGGGTGTTACTTTATTTCACAATAGAGATAGACAGTTTCGCTTCCTTCGCCTTTCCTACGCAGACTGACTCGCGGTTGCGCCGCTAGCCTTTTTATATGCAATTACTGCCATCTCGAAGTGATCGGAATACACTAGCCAGAACTAGAACTTTCTCGAACCAACGCGGTAATTCCAAATATTTAATTACGACGAATGCCACCTGTTAGTGGGTAGCTGAAATAGATAGTACATAGTACAACTACTCGCCACTAGATGTCGTTAAGTGTCACAATACACAATAATAATTGAAATGCAAAAAAGCGTAAGTTTGCTTAGGTCGCGCACTTTGCGACTATTCTAGTCTTTTTTTTTTTTTTTTTTTTTACGTGCGGAAATCCCTTCGGATACCCCCCCGCTGGCCAGCGGGGGTGGTTATGTCGTGTCTCGACTAAAACCGCACGGTGTCCTCCCCAAGTGTCCGTTGCCGGGCACCCCGGGTAAGCCCTCGAAAGGATAACCCCAGGGTTGCCGGCGGACTTTGGCCGCCTTCGCGGCCTCGCCTGGTGGGGTCGGGTTTTATCCCGCTTCGGTGAGTTGGCAGGCGTGTGTAGGGCACACTCGACACGCCTCCGCCACGGCCTGCTTCTGTAAGGACGGCGAGTCGGCCAACTGCCGTCCTCAGGCCCCGATCATGGAGGTCGGTAGTCCTGGGCGTAGATGAGTCTGCGGCGTCCTCGCCGCAGACTGCGAAACTCGGGGGGCAGGGTTCTTTCCCGCTCCCTCTCCGCCGTCTCTTTCGCGCGCATTACCTGCTCGCAGAAAGAGGCGGCGGCGTGCCACTTGCTCCCGTCGGAGACCACGGCCCTCACCATGGTCTCCAACGAGAGAACGTCCACGCCCAGGACCGCAACGAGATCCCGGCGTTGACTCGCCCACGCAGGGCACTCCACCAACGTGTGGAGCGCCGTGTCTTCGCCAGGATCCTCGCAGTGCTGGCACTGCGGCGTTGTCTCCCGGTGGATGCGCCACAGATACTTACCGAAACACCCGTGTCCGGTAACCATCTGGCACATCCGGTAGGAGAGGTCCCCATGGTCCCTCTCCAACCACTCCTTCATGATCGGTCTCACCGCCGCAATGGTGGATTCCCCCCACCTTGGGTGCTCAAGTCGCACCCTCCATGTCTCCATGAGTTCCTGGCGGAGCAGGGACCGCTGAGCCCTGATTTCTCGGGGTTCCGGCCTATGGCCCCGCTCCAGCGCCTCCTTGCGCCACTGGTACAGCAGCGCAAGGGCTCTCGCTTCCAGGTCCCATGGAGGGGTCCCAGCTAGGAGACATGCCGCCTCGACGGAGATCGTGCGATACCCCCTGATGACTCTGACGGCCATCGCCTTTAACGGGCTGTTAAGAACAGCCACGTTGCGGGCCGCCAGAGTCTCCGCCCATACGGGGGCCCCGTATAGGGCCATACTTCGCACGATCCCCAGGTACAGTCTCCTAGTGGGGGCGTTGGGTCCCTTAATGTTGGGCATCAGCCGCGATAGCGCGGCCGCAGCCCCCCTCAGTTTCGGGACCAGACTTCGGAGATGAGGTCCGAAGTCCCATCGGCTATCGAGTACGAGCCCAAGGTACTTCATCGTGGGCTCGATGCCGATGCTTACGCCCCCTACGGTTATGCTGGTTCCCGCAGGTGGCCCCCTCCGAGGCCCGTGAAAACACATAGCCTCGGATTTGTGGAGAGCCACCTCGAGTCCCAGCCGCCGTATTCGACCCACGACTTGAGCAACCCCTGCCGTGGCCTTCAGTGCCGCGCTTCGGTACGTTGCTCCCCGCGCCATAACGAGGGTGTCGTCAGCATAGCACACTATGCTGACACCCTCGAGCAACGTACCGCGAAGCACCCAGTCGTATCCGATGTTCCACAGGAGTGGCCCTAGGACCGACCCCTGCGGAACACCGCACGACACTTCTCGCCGCCCTGGCCCTAGCCAGCTCGGGTAAACTATGGCCCTCTCGGATAGGTATGCCTCGACAATGCGGCGGAGGTAAGGAGGCACTCCGTGATACGCGAGCGCCTCCCTAACGCAGCTCCAGGGTAGGGTGTTGAAGGCGTTGGCGATGTCGAGAGACACCGCCACCACCACCCCACCCCGCGAGACTACTTCCTCCGCCAGGCGCCTAACGCGCATGATCGCTTCCACGGTGGAGCGCCCCCGGCGGAAACCGAACTGGTTGTCCGCCAGATCTGGCCCCACGTTCGTGAGATGCTCGACGAGGCGCTCTGCAATAATCCGCTCAAAGAGCTTGCACACCTCGTCGAGCAACACGATCGGCCGGTAACCGGATGGCTGGTCCGCCGGCCGCCCCGCCTTCCGGATAAGGACCAGTTTCCCCGTCTTCCAAGCCTTTGGAAACTGGCCCCTTTCGAGGCATGCGCTAAAGAGCGCCACCAGTCGAGGCCCTAGTTCCTCCAGGGCCAGGACCCATGCTCGGCCTGGAATGCCGTCGGGTCCGGGGGCAGTGCATTTCCGGGCTTTAAGCCGGAGCACTGCTACCCCCAGTTCACTCTCCCTGACTTCGGGCACATCGCTCTCGCTATTATGGGCGTCAGGTGCCTGAGGCGGAGCCATACGCGGAGGGACATGCTCCTCCGCTCTCGCTGGGAACAAGGAGCCCAGTATCCCCTCCAGCCGCTCCGGCTGGAGGCTCTGGGTCAGTAGGGGCGCCCTTGGGCGGATTTTGCCCCTGACCGCAAGGTAAGGACGCCCCCATGGGTTCTGCTCCAGAGACTCCAGCAGCTCTTCGCGGGCCCGCCGTTTGGCCTGCTTTATGGCTTCCTGGAGGGTCCTCTTGGCCCCCTTGTACGCCTCATACAGCTCCGCCTCTCGGGCTGCCGCATCATCTGGTCGGCGACGCCTCCGGCGAAACCTGGTGTACTGGCGGCGAGCGGTCACGCACGCTGCTCGCAGCTGTGCGATCTCCGCTGACCACCAGTACACCTGTTTCTTGGCCGGGCCGGGCTTAACCCTAGGCATCGCCGCATCGCAGATATGCGACATGGCTCTCCTGAACCATTCCGCCTCTGCGTCGACATCGGCAGGCCTGGCCGGTGACGGAATCCAGGCCTGCACTATGGATGCCTCCAGGAGAGCCTCCCGATCCAGGCGTCTGAGCGCCCAACGTGGATCCGGGGGATTCGCGATTGTCGGCGGCAGGTTAGTTGGAGGGGAGACGTTGAACCGAATGTACTTATGGTCGGAATCCGTCTCCTCCTCCTCCACCACGCGCCAACCCTGGACGCGGCGGGCGAGAGCAGGGGTCGCGAACGCGACATCCACGACCGAACTGAGCCCCCGCCGCTCCCAGGTGGCGACATTCCCCCGGTTGAGGACCTCTAGACCACGGGTGTTGGCCCAGTCCTCCAGTACTCGCCCCTTGTCATTGGTTTCCCGGGAGCCCCAGGCCTGAGACCAGGAGTTGAAGTCTCCCAGGACCAAGACAGGACGAGGACGGCACGCAGCGAGAACAATGTCCAGTTCAGCGAGCCTTAGCTCAAGCTCGTACTGGTCAAGGCTTGGCGAGAAGTAGACGGCCACGACAGCCAAGCCCTCATAGTCCGCCGCGACACAGCCTCTGCACCTTGCAATGAATGCAAGGCGCGAGGTGTCCGCGGCGGACCCCCCGCAGACGGTCGCTACGCCGTCCAGGTCCACCGGGCTTCCGGGGTGGACCCAGTACGGCTCAGCGACCACGACCACATTGATAGACCACTCCACGATGCTCTGGTACAGAAGATCCTGAGCACCGGTGCAGTGGTTTATGTTCGCCTGCAGGATGCGGATTGGTGTGTCCATTAATGGACGTCCATCTCCGCATCCCGCCGGGAATGTGGCCGCTCCTGAGCGGCACCCCCACTACCCGTTGCGGACGAACGGGGCTTTGGCCTCGAGGCGGCGCAGGATCGGCTGTCCGCCCGGTGCTCCGCCGCTTTGCCCTCCGCTACGCATTTGTAGCAGCGCGGCGGAGCATCGCATGTGCTGGCCTTGTGCCCGGGCTGACTACAGCGGAAGCACCGGTCCCCCACGGTGTCTCCCGCTGTGCACTGCACTCCCACGTGCCCCACGGCCAGGCACCTAAAGCACCTGGCCTCGCGGGGCTGCAGGAGTTGCACCCGCGCCTTAAGGAAGCCCCCAACGAAGAGGCTCCGTTCGTCCGCAATCTTCTGCGCCGCTGCGACGGGGCAGTTGACGACTGCCGTGCCGTGACCGGTGGAGCTGAAGCGGATTTCTCCAGCTCTCACCTGATCCCGGGGGCAGCCGCCTGCCTCCACGACGGCGGAGATAAGTTCCTCCGTCGTGGCCGCATCATCCAGACCCGAAATGCGCAACCCTGCGCATTTATTGGGTCTGGTGACGCGGACGGCTTCCGCGTCTAGCGACTCCCTCAGCTTGGCCGCTAGGGCATCTGCTTTGGGGCCGCTGGTGGCGCCGGAGACCTCGAGAAGGCGAGCTCCGGTGCGAGTCGTCTTGCACCGGAGCCCACCCTCAATCTCAAGGGCCTTGAGGTCCACAGAGGCCTTCGCCTGCCTCAGTACCTGGGCGTACCCCACGCCCTTCTCCACCCCCTCCGTCGTCACCGTCAGGACGACGGCAGTGGAGCGTGGGGCGCGGAGCCTCTTCGGCGCCTTCGCCGCAGCGGCTTTGGCCGCCTTCTTGGCCGCCTTTTTGGCGGCTTTTTTGGCCTTTTTCGCCTTTTTCGCGGCCCCCGCTACCTCCCATCCCTCCCCTCTGGAGGAATGCTCGGGTGTAGCGGGAGCAGCGGATACAGCGGGGGTGCCGCGCTTCTTCCCCTTCCCTTTCCCCTTATCGGGCGTTGGGTTCGCCGGGACACCGGTCCCTGTCTTGGGACCGGGATTTCCGCTGGCGGCAGTCGCGTAGGAGGCGGGCCGCACCAGTGGAGGACGGTACGCCCGGTCTTCCAGTACGCCAAGGCGCCTCTCGATTGCTGCCAGCAGCTGCGTTATGCTCGGCGCAGGCTCTGGTGCCGGCCTGGGTGCCAGATTGGGCGCCGGCGTAGGCACCGATCTAGGCGCCGACGTTGGCGTCGATTTTGCCGCCTTTGGCCCTGGCGCTGATTTTGGCACCACTATCTCCCCGGTACCAGAGGCCACCCTGGCTGGCGGTGCCTCCCGGGGACCTGGCGCAGTCCGGGCCCCCGCTGACCCCGTAACTAGCTGGGTCAGCTTTTCGACCTCCCCGCGGAGCACCCGTTGCTGCTCCAGCGAGTTAGCGAGCTCAGTTTCCAGGGTTGCGACCCGGTCCCTGAGCTTCGCTTCCTCCTCGGATACGCTCCGAGAGAGGAGCTCCTCAAGCGCTGTCTTGGCGACGGCAACATTCTCCGCCACTGTCTTCTTCTTGCCGGATACATTTTTTGCACCTTTTATGGTTTCTGTAATCCGAGCAAGCGCTGCAAGGAGCTCCCTAGCCGCGGGGACGCCTTGGTCCCTGCCACTGGGTAGTGGAGGGACGTGCACCGGCACCCTGCCCGCCGAAGTGGCCAGCACTTTTGCCGGCCGATCATCCTCACTCGAGGAGACCGCCCTCTGTCCGGAGGAGCTTCTGCTCCGGTCTAGAGCGGGTCCACGAGAGCGAGGTCTCTTACGTATTCGGCTGGGAGCTGACTCGCTGTCAGTCCCAGCCGTGGACGCAATCTCCGCGTCCGTTACCTCTCCCATAGGTAGTGGTGTAGCAGGTCTGGCGAAGACGGCCTTGGTCGCCCGAGTGCGAGACCGCAGGAATCTCACCTCTTCCTCCCTCACTACCTCCACTCCGACATTATCATTGCCGTTATGCGTGCCTTGGTCGTCTGATTTATCCTCGGTATTAGTTTTGGTTTGATTTAAATTGCTCATATCATATCCCACGAGTATGGGGGAAGGACGGTCGATCCAGGCGGAGCCCCCTGCACCTGGACAAGCCTAAATACTATGGAGGTCGGCTGGTATCCATAGGTTTTTACGACTTCGCTGTCGGGTGTTATAGACTTTCCTTGTCGTGGGCCGACCAATAAAGGCAAGCCCTCCGGTCAGCAAGTTCACGGCGTACCCTTCTGGAGCCACCAGTCAGGTCGTTGCTGATCACCTACCGATTACGGAACGCGAGAGGATGGCTAGTCCTCTCTCACCGGCGGCGGCACAAGTGCCCGTCGGCCCCTGCATTAGCAGTGGGCCAACCCGCCCCTGGGTCCCCCAGGACCCTATGGTGGCCTCCGCCACGAACACCATCCCTCATCCTGTCTCCTCTGAAAGCAGAGGAGTACGGAGAGCGATGTGTTCCCGCCACGTCGGGTATTGGCCGACGATCAATGCCAACCCCATAAAGGGGGAAACCATTGACCGCCGCCCAGGGTGTACCGGCCGCTCCGATTCCGTTCCCCCCGGACTGCAGTGGGATCGGAATCGGAATGACACGCGAGGAGGTTACCCAACATACACCCCACTATTCTAGTCTAGTCTAGAAATATAGTTAAGGGCAGAAAAATTAAAACTGGTTTGGCCCTTGGAACAAACAGAAAAAATCATTATGGCTCGAAGGCTTCAAAGTTTGGAGACCCCTGGTCTAGAATAACATATATGATTTTCAGAATACAGGGAATTTTCGAAAAATCTTAATCTGAAAACGCCCTTCCTCAGGGACCCTCGCCTTAAAATGTGTAAACTGGAATGGATTCTTCACTGGTGAGATAGTGCAACCGTTGCCTAATAACCGACGTGACTGCTTACAACGAAATAATAATGGAAGTAATATTAAAGTCACAATAAGAGTGCAGGTTCAATGGGAAAAATATGCATAATATAGAGGTATATGTATAGGTATATTACCCATTAGTGCAGTATTCATCGCAATGCTAATTCCTGTATTACCCGAAGAAGCTTCTACGAATCTAGTTGCATCCTTCACAATACCCGATTTCTTTGCATCTTGAACCATCGCTAATCCTATTCTATCTTTTATAGAGCCCCTGGATTAAAGAACTCACATTTTGCATCTGGAAATAAGTTAAATACATTACTTACTTAAATTGATATTGAGAGAGAGATATAGATAAGTGAGATATAGTGAGTGAGAGATAAGTGGAGGTGTAGTATTTTCTAGATGGAATCTTAGCCCTCCTTAACGTGTTCTGGGTGTCTATAATCTCTAATAGAACTACAGCTCTATGCAAGTAGCGTTGTTAGGGGTTAAAAATCTTTGAATGGCTATCTTAAAAATATATAAAGTATGTTAATTTAAATCGAACTAACATGTACTAATCTGATTTCAAATAATATTTGGTCTTCTTTTTATTATTTTTCATAAATATATCTTAGTTTTAGTGAGGCCCCATACACTCATTCTTGTGAAATAATCTTTGTTCCTTTATCGTTATTGTTCCTGTGTTTCTTAATCGTCCCTTTGTAACCGTGGAGCACTTATACATCATTCTGCTGGATACTTATCAGAGGTATACTTACAGATTTCGCAGTCAAGGCCATGTTGTTTTGGTATTTTGTTCAGTCTGATAAGTGGTGTGTTGCCTATTAGTTCGAGTATGCTGTTATGCACTTTGCGTCTATTGTCATCAGAACTGTAAAACACAACAACATTCATTTCCAAGGTGTCAAGGTGTAAAGTAAATTGTAGGTTTTAGGACATGAAGTCATATGAATATTTAATGACCTATTATTTTTTATTTTGAACATAACTAGCGTGGCTTCGCACGGGTGCAATGCTGATACTAAATGTTCTACAGAATGTATATACAAAGTTCACAGCTTTTTTTTTGTCATTAGACAATACAAACATATTATTGGATAAGGATTAATACTTATATCGCTTTAAATCGATTCGTAAATAAGCCATTATTTCTCTTAAAAAGTTAAGGCTAAAAAAAATACTATTGTGGCTTATCCCTAAGAGATAGATATATACGATTCAGACTTTTTTGTAGACCTTTTTAAGGTATACAATACTGTAGTACATTATTTTGATCTATCTCGTAGGGTACAGCTAGCGTCTGCAGCAGTGTAAGCGCAAAAGAATATATTTATTTATGACATCACATTAGGAACCTTTAAAATTATCAGTGTTTCTCTACAATATTATGCATGTATTATACATTAAATTCTACATATAAACCCTCCTCTTGAATCACTCTATATATTATAAGAAACCGCATCGAAATCCGTTGCGTAGTTTTAAAGATCTAAGCATACATAGGGACGGACAGACAGCGGGAAGCGACTTTGTTTTATACTATGTAGTAATATTCAATACATACACCCAAATATAAAATCACTCCTTTTTCCCATTGGGCAGAGACAACATCTTTACACTTGCGACGATTATTGCATACGTCGTTTTAACTTTCATAATTGTTTTACATGCTATTTTTACCCGACTGCGCCACAAGTAGGGCTATTTGTAGTTCTTATTCAATATTTAATAAATGAAAAATAGCAATAAGATGTTTGTGTTAGGTAATATCTGTTCTCCCTTAATATTGCTCAAAGTACAAATATCTAGCTTAGGCGAAACGAACGTCTAGAAGAAAATTCTTTAAGAAATAAGTAGTACATTCTTATCTACTATTTTTTACACCGTCCAATACATAAGTATTGTTTTATTGTATGTGCATAAACTTAAAATAAAAAATAAAATGAAATAGATGCTGATACCGTTTCTATACTTTATGCTTTAAATGTTGCCCGAGAGGCGGAGCTATATGAGGCGTACAAGGGGGCCAAGAGGACCCTCCAGGTAGCCATTAAGCAGGCCAAACGGCGGGCCCGCGAAGAGTTGCTGTATCCTCTGGAGCAGAACCCATGGGGGCGCCCTTACCTTGCGGTCAGGGGCAAAATTCGCCCAAGGGCGCCCCTACTGACCCAGAGCCTCCAGCCAGAGCGGCTGGAGGGGATACTGGGCTCCTTGTTCAAAGCGAGAGCGGAGGAACATGTTCCTCCGCGTATGGCTCCACCTCAGGCGCCTGACGCTGATAATAGCGAGAGCGATGCGCCCGAAGTCAGGGAGAGTGAACTGGGGGTAGCAGTGCTCCGGCTTAAAGCCCGAAAATGCAATGCCCCCGCCCCGACGGCATTCCAGGCCGAGCATGGGTCCTGGCCGTTGAGGAACTAGAGCCTCGACTGGTGGCGCTCTTTAGCGCATGCCTCGAAAGGGGCCAGTTTCCAAAGGCGTGGAAGACGGGGAAACTGGTCCTTATCCGGAAGGCGGGGCGGCCGGCGGATCAGCCATCCGGTTACCGTCCGATCGTGTAGCTCGACGAGGTGTGCAAGCTCTTTGAGCGGATTATTGCAGAGCGCCTCGTCGAGCATCTCACGAACGTGGGGTCAGATCTGGCGGACAACCAGTTCGGTTTCCGCCGGAGGCGCTCCACCGTGGAAGCGATCATGCGCGTTATCGCCTGGCGGAGGAAGTAGTCTCGCGGGGTGGGGTGGTGGTGGCGGTGTCTCTCGACTTCGCCAACGCCTTCAACACCCTACCCTGGAGCTGCGTTAGGGAGGCGCTCGCGTATCACGGAGTGCCTCCTTACCTCCGCCGCATTGTCGAGGCATACCTATCCGAGACGGCCATAGTTTACCCGAGCTGGCTAGGGCCAGCGAGGCGAGAAGTGTGCGGTGTTCCACAGGGGTCGGTCCTAGGGCCACTCCTGTGGAACATCGAATACGATTGGGTGCTGCGCGGTACGTTGCTCGAGGGTGTCAGCATAGTGTTTTATGCTGACGACACCCTCCTTATGGCGCGGGGAGCAGCGTACCGAAGCGCGGCACTAAAGGCCACGGCAGGGGTTCCTAAAGTCGTGTGTCGAATACGGTGGCTGGGACTCGAGGTGGCTCTCCACAAATCCGAGGTTATGTATTTTCACGGGCCTCGGAGGGGGCCTCTTGCGGGAACCAGCATAACTACGGTTATAAGGGACGTAAGCATCGGCATCGAGCCCACGATGAAGTACCTTGGGCTCGTATTCGATAGCCGATGGGACTTCGGACCACATCTCCGAAGTCTGGTCCCGAAACTGAGGGGGGCTGCGGCCGCGCTATCGCGGCTGATGCAAAATGTTAAGGGACCCAACGCCCCCACTAGGAGACTGTACCTTTTTTTTTTTTTTTTTTTTTTCGTGCGGAAATCCCTTCGGATACCGCCCCCGCTGGAGAGCGGGGGGTCTCCAGCGGGGGCGGTTATGTCGGGCTTGCACCGACTAAAACCGCACGCCGTCTCGGGTCTTAAGACGCCGGGGTGTAAGGTTACCCATAGAGCATATCCCTCGCACCCCGACTGACCCTGGGCCATCTCCGGTTTCGAGATGGCCCCCTTACTTGCTCTCCACTGTGCCCTCTGCTAATCAGAGGGACACGTGGAAAGCTTCCGAACAGCCCTCAACAGGGCCGTCCTCGCCTCGGTCGGAGTTGGCCGTAGGCGGCAGCGTCTCTCCCACCCTAGGAGAGAGGCGCTGCCGTCTCCGTTGCCCAGGGTGCACCGCGTGGAGGTCCCCAACCAAGCACCCCTAGGAGACTGTACCTGGGGATCGTGCGAAGCATGGCCCTATACGGGGCCCCCGTATGGGCGGAGACTCTGGCGGCCCGCAACGTGGCTGCTCTAAACAGCCCGTTAAAGGCGATGGCCGTCAGAGTTATCAGGGCGTATCGCACGATCTCCGTCGAGGCGGCATGTCTCCTAGCCGGAACTGGGGGGAATCCACCATTGCGGCAGTGAGACCGATCATGAAGGAGTGGTTGGAGAGGGACCATGGGGACCTCTCCTACAGGATGTGCCAGATGGTAACCGGACACGGGTGTTTCGGTAAGTATCTGTGGCGCATCCACCGGGAGACAACGCCGCAGTGCCAGCACTGCGAGGATCCTGGCGAAGACACGGCGCTCCACACGTTGGTGAAGTGCCCTGCGTGGGCGAGTCAACGCCGGGATCTCGTTGCAGTCCTGGGCGTGGACGTTCTCTCGTTGGAGACCATGGTGAGGGCCGTGGTCTCCGACGGCAGCAAGTGGCACGCCGCCGCCTCTTTCTGTGAGCAGGTAATGCGCGCGAAAGAGACGGCGGAGAGGGAGCGGGAGAGAAATCTGCCCCTCGAGTTTCGCAGTCTGCGGCGAGGACGCCGCAGACTCATGTACGCCCGGGACTACCGACCTCCATGATCGGGGCCTAAGGACGGCAGTTGGCCGACTCGCCGTCCTTACAGAAGCAGGCCGTGGTGGAGGCGTGTCGTGTGTGCCCTACGCACGAATTAAGTGACTCACAACGAAAGAGTTTACATACATACATACATAAACTCACGCCTATATCCCCAGTTTAAAAAAAATACTTTATTTCAACAGCATGACAGCTAATACAGTAATTACCTAATTAATATAAAATATTGATCTTATATACTATCTTATTGTTAATTCTGCACTTTTATGGATTGACGCATGTCCTAAATAGATAGTGCTGAGCTTGTCATCGAATGTTCTCGAAGCTAACGTTATTACTTGCTGACAAAGCTAATATTAGTGGTTTGGGGTTCCTTAACTCCTCCCCCCTTAAGAGAGAAATTATCCGAAGTTATCACTGAAGGCTTCGGGGAATTTCGATGAAAAACTAAATTGAATTTCCACATAATAAAAACAATAACTACAATAATAATATTAATATACAAACAAATGGTCCAAACACTAATTTCTATTGTCACGAATTGAGTTGTATAGTCACTTTCACTAAATTTAGCCCTTTATAATTTAGTACTTCTTTCACATCACTAAAGTCTACATTTCTTAGATCCACTTTATTTGTCTTCGTATGGATATCGTGTTGTAACTCTGGCATCTGGATCAACGTAAACTAAAGACTGGATGCTGTAATGTTCATCGTTATAGGAATATGGATACTTCTCCAATTTGTGTCTCGCATTGTTGACTCGGTGTTACGATGTAAGTGCCCATGAGGTTGTATTTGTGGGTTTCTGTATTACAATTTTTGGTGACAATCACGTTTTCTTCCGCGTAAACCAACCATTGGTTATCTGTAACCTTCTGTACCTTTGTTTTCTCAATTTTAATATGATTCTGAATTCAGCGGCTATAGTTATTCTTCATCAGCATTATTTGTTGGATACAAGTCTTCATTGGATATTGGACCACGTTGTTTTCGGTACATAGAAATCTGCCATTTTCTATTTCCTCGCATGGATTTGCCACGGGCATGTATTCCAACCTATTCACCATGAGGTAAGGGTATTTAGGAATAATGACAAAGGTGTTTGGTGATTGGAAAATAGGAATGGGAATTACCTTGTAATAATTGTATGTTTTTTCGTCTATTAAAGGGACTTCCAGAACAAATACCAACTTATCATAATTTGAATAAGATTTAACTGTAATATTACGTTCTAATTTTATTAAATTATTTATTTAAACTGGGTATACCGTTCTGGCATGTTTACTAATAATTTCTAAAGTGCTAAATAATTCTGTACTATTAATAATGGATTGATGCAACACGTTTAATTTACTAAATGCAATTGCTGTTTCAATTTCCTGTATGTCTTCGTAGCTACTTCGAAAGTTACTTAAAATTTGGTACATAGTATTCGTAATGTGCAGAAGTATGTTATAATTTCGATTCGTTTACTATGAGCTGTTTATTTCGTTAGTGTGCAAACCTATGTTTTTAATGTTTAAATTTAAAATTTCAGAGTCATTTACTAATTTATCGAAGACTCTTTGCATGGAGGGTACTTTACGCTCGACTACATGTTCCCTATTTTCTATTAGTAGAATTTCTTTATCGTATTTGATTGCATCATTTTCATCTAGATTGCCTGATATAGTTTTTATAAAGGGGGCCTAACGGGTTAAACAAAGCCCGTTTACTACGATACTTTAACGGTAAGACTTGATACAACCTATTTTGCGTAAGTTTAATTAAATATTCTATTTGTTTTTCTATTCCTTCAGTGTCATTATTTAACTTATATTCATTAATTTTATTTTTTATATTGCTATCCCTAATATTATTATCTATTTGTAGCTGCATTGAATTTAAATCTAAAGTCTTAAATATAGTCCAGTAGCTATACTTCTTCACAGCTACTCCCATCTTCAACGGCGCTATTCCCGGATTCTGAACGAGGTTTTGAAAGTCCAGCGTGAACGCTGAAGTCACTAGTACTAGAAGTACCAGGCACGATATGTGGAGGACGTTTAACGTTTTTTAACACAACTTTGGTTTTGCGTTTATTTAACTCGACAGGTACTACATTACGCTGAACCTCGTCGGTTACCTTTGCTTTTTCGAATCGGGGTTTGTCTTTAGCCTTCTTATTCTCGTATTTTTCATAAAAATATTGTCTCCTATTTTAAGGGCAGGGGGTTCTTCACCACCTTTCTTATCTCTAACTTTAATTTTGTCCGACTCTAATTTTTCTGTTACGAATTCGTATAATACTTTAAGACGTTTTCTATGATCTAGTAATAATTTTTGAGTTAAGTTCTTTTCTCTATCAACATTAAATACGTTTCCCGAATCGGTGTGTCCAAATACTAGCTCAAAAGGCGTAAAATCTGTTGCTGAGTGTATACTGTTATTATATGCCATGATGGCGTATGTCATAATGGAGGCTGCATCTAAGTGATTTTTCTCATATTTAGCGATACGATAAATTTCGATAATGGTAGAATGAAATCTCTCTACTATAGCCATAGAACTGGGATTATTCGGTGTCCCTATGTGAAAGTTCAATTTTGTATAGACTTAATGTTTCTTTAATTTTAAATTGTTAAATTCTGTACCTGAGTCGCAACTGATTTTACTTGGTAATCCATACATGCTAAAGTACTTTATTAAGGCTCTAACTACCTCTGGTGTACTTCTGTTTGGTACCTCGATGGCTTTTTTTTTTTTTTTTTTTACGTGCGGATATCCCTTCGGATACCCCCCCGCTGGCCAGCGGGGGTGGTTATGTCGTGTCTCGACTAAAACCGCACGGTGTCCTCCCCAAGTGTCCGTTGCCGGGCACCCCGGGTAAGCCCTCGAAAGGATAACCCCAGGGTTGCCGGCGGACTTTGGCCGCCTTCGCGGCCTCGCCTGGTGGGGTCGGGTTTTATCCCGCTTCGGTGAGTTGGCAGGCGTGTGTAGGGCACACTCGACACGCCTCCGCCACGGCCTGCTTCTGTAAGGACGGCGAGTCGGCCAACTGCCGTCCTCAGGCCCCGATCATGGAGGTCGGTAGTCCTGGGCGTAGATGAGTCTGCGGCGTCCTCGCCGCAGACTGCGAAACTCGGGGGGCAGGGTTCTTTCCCGCTCCCTCTCCGCCGTCTCTTTCGCGCGCATTACCTGCTCGCAGAAAGAGGCGGCGGCGTGCCACTTGCTCCCGTCGGAGACCACGGCCCTCACCATGGTCTCCAACGAGAGAACGTCCACGCCCAGGACCGCAACGAGATCCCGGCGTTGACTCGCCCACGCAGGGCACTCCACCAACGTGTGGAGCGCCGTGTCTTCGCCAGGATCCTCGCAGTGCTGGCACTGCGGCGTTGTCTCCCGGTGGATGCGCCACAGATACTTACCGAAACACCCGTGTCCGGTAACCATCTCGCACATCCGGTAGGAGAGGTCCCCATGGTCCCTCTCCAACCACTCCTTCATGATCGGTCTTACCTCGATGGCTTGGGCTAACTTACTAAACGCATCTACAATGGTTAGATAATATTTTCCTTCAATGTACAGTAAGTCCATGAAGGTTTCTGGGAAAGGGCTATTTTGAGTCTGTGTTAACTGTATTTGAGGTTTAATTGGTTTCCTATCGCATTTCATTTTTTTACACATTTCACAACTGTTAATGATAACTGTGACTGTTTCTTTAATATTTGGCCACCAGTAATATCTCTTAAGTTTAGCTAAAGTTTCGTTAATACCCCTGTGGCATGTTTTCCCTTCATGATATTTAATAATAACTTCCCATTGATCATCCTCTGAGTTTGTTAGATTAATAACTCTTTCTGTACATTCTGTTAACTGTACTGAACCCTTTTTAAATAATTCTATAACTATTTTTGAAAAAGATTTTCTAAAAGATGGGTGTTCAAAGTAAATATAATATTTATGTTTAGGTAGTATATATTCCTTTAAAAATTCTTTAACTAACCTATCATTATCAACTGGTAAATAAACTTCTAGGATTCTCTGCTTATTATTAGAGATGTCCTTAACTAGTAACTTATCTTTACACCATGAGTGAACTAAAATTTGTTTAGCTTTAGTATCGATGGCTTCGTGTAAAATAGGAATACCTTCGTGTTCCCTGTTTAAAACCGAATTAGCTGTGACTCCATCATTAGATCCATTATCAGAATCTGAAATTTCTATAGTTTCTATTGGAGTAATATCTGCGAGTTCATTTTCAATTATCTCTCGGATACGCTCGTTCCTATCGCCTACATTTACGAATATCGAATCTAGATCATCATCGATTGCATTAATTTTTATCCTAGATAACGCATCTGCATTTGTGTTTTGAGACCCTTTCAACCCTTCTTTTTGAGAATATGACTATGAGATTTTTTTATAAAAAAAATCTCATAGTCATATTCTTCTAACCTTAACCGCCAGCGCATAAGTTTGCTATTTGGTTATTTTAAGGAATACAGCTACGCTAACGGTCTATGGTCTGTATAAATAGTAAATTTATTACCATAAAGATATAGCCTGAAATGCTTTATTGCCCATATAACAGCTAAAAGCTCCTTTTCAATGGTGCCATATTTGATTTAGGTATCGCTCAGAGTCCGGCTTGCATATGCAACTGGTTTATCTGAACCTATGGCCCCTTGTGACAATACAGCCCCGACCGCAAAGTTGGATGCATCAGTAGTTAAGATAAATCTTTTACTAAAATCGGGATATTGTAGCAAAGGTGCGTTTGTTAAGAATTTTTTACAGGTTTGAAAACACTCCTTATATTCTTCGTCGATAATGATTTTACGTCCTTTCTTTAAACAAACAGTTAGTGGTCTAGTAATCTTTGCAAAATCTTTTATAAATTTTCTATAATAACCTATAAGTCCCAAAAAGCTTTTTATTTCTGCAACTGTTTTCGGTAAAGGATATTTTAAAACAGCATCAATCTTATCATTATTTGGTTTAAGACCCTCGCTAGTAATAGTATGTCCTAGGTACAGTACTTCCTTTCTCAGAAAATGCGATTTATCTAGTTGAATTTTAAGATTAGTTTTACGGATCCGGTCAAAAACTGCTCTAAGTTTATCTACATGCTCTTTTAAGCTTTTTGAAAAGATGATTACGTCATCAAGGTATACTAGGCAATGCAAGCCCTGAAGACCTCTTAAGACGTTATTCATCGCTCGCTGAAACGTAGCGGGTGCTGTCTTCAGCCCAAATGGCATTCTATTAAATTCGTAATGTCCTGAAAGAGTACTAAATGCTGTTTTAGCTCTATCCTCTTCATGTACCTATTTTATGGTACCCACTGGCTAAAGCTAATGTGGTAAAGTAGGTACTTTTGCCTAGCATATCAAATAGATCGTTAATGTTGGGCAAAGGGTATTTATCGTCATTCCACCATTCGCCATTTTTGTTGCCCTGATACATCTAACTTTTTAGGCACTAAGTGTACAGGAGTACTCCAGGGAGAGTGTGATTCCTGAATAATATTATCCTGTAACATCTTATCTACCTGATTCCTAATTTCTTTTGATTGACTAGGGGGTAATCTAGATGTTTTAATATTAATCGGGTCCTCATTTTTCGTTCTTATTCTATGTTGAACTTGATTAGAGAAGGTTAGTGGTATGTTCTCACAGTAAAATATGTCCTTATATTCCCTACAAATCCCTTCTATAACCTCACGTTCTTCATTATTCATATGATCTAACCGTAGTTTTTCTAAATTCTTTATAAGCATCCTATCTATTTCCATACTATTTTCTGTGAAATTTACGCTAACAGATGGGATCTCTATATAAGGTTCTACTTTGAATGGCCCTGTAACTACTAAATTTCTAAGCTCATTGGTATAATTTTGAATAACCGTTGAGGCGTAACCCTTAACACACTTAACTAATGCGGCGGGCATTCTAATCCCTTCCGTAAACTGCTTAAAATCTAATATAGCTTCACCATCCAGTAAATTAACTGGAAGCCTAACCCTAAGCTCACTACGAGGTAGTAGATTATTTAGCTCTCTCATAGGTGGCGTGAATATTATAGGAATATTCGTATTTTTAAGATGTAATACTTGGTTTTCCATATTTATTTTCGCATTTATTTGTTTGAGCAAATTACTACCCAACAAGCCATCATACCTATCATCTACACTATACACGTAAAACTTAAGGAATTCCTGACTCTTAAACGTAGCTGGCAATGGGATAAATACAGTTTGGTTATGTATACTCGCTGCGTGTGTACTTACAACTTCAAATGGTTCGTATTGTAAATAGTACTTAAAATATTTATTTGCAATATACGGGCTAATAAAGGACCTAACACTGCCTGTATCTATCATGAAAACTGCATTTAATTCTCCTATAAAAATATGTGGTAAGTTTAAACGCTTATTACAATTTATTTTTATTCTTTTTCTAGTATGGAGGCCGTTATGTGGAAATTTTCGGATTCAGAACTATTAGGCAAGATATTTTGAGAGTTATTGTATGTATTACTTATGCTTTGTTCGTTATAACTATCATTATTTGTGTAATTAACACGTCGCGAACTTGCAGTACGCATAGTGACGTCTGTATTTGAGTCCGATATGGATGCTAGCGGTGTAAAACGTGACATGTGCGGTGTATGCGCCGCGGACTGCTGATGAGCAAGCGGAAACGGTGCCCTACTTATTTGTTGTAAATAATTATGGTTATGTGAATTATTTGTTCGATGGAAATTATTTTGATTATGATTTACATTATAATTCTGTGTAAAATTTCTTAACTGGAATGAATTATTTGGCGTATTCGAGCCGTTTGCGCTGTTATTCGGTAGAGATGTACTCGGTATATTATGCGAATTGTAGTTTTGACTATAAAAACTATAGTCCATTGAAATGTTACATTTTTTAGGCCTTACCTTGCGTTTTTTAGAGGACGCAATTTTATTCTTTTGATGTGTACGGGGGTCAGTGTAAAGCTAAAACCAAGTTTGTGGGGTCGCCACCCTTGTCGAACGGCCGCCATCTTGAAAATAGGGGTTGAAATGGTTTTTACGATTTATCGCTTAAACTATTTATCTGATAAAAAAAATTGTTAACATTTTTTGTTGCTAATTAAATTCTCTACAACTTTGGTCCAGTAACTTTTGTTTTTTCTTTTTTATTTTGTTATTATAATTTATTAAATTATTAATTTTGCAATATAATTAATAATTAATTATTGACTCTTTTCCCCACCACACACGAGGAAGAGTCTGGAGGCGCGTTTTTTTTTACGTGGTATCCCCAATAGGCATAATCCACGGTGATTTTCTAAATTTGAACTACTCCGTCCTCGGTCTTTTCGATGGACCAGGCTGCGGTTCAGCATCTGATCGGCTTTCTGAATTAAATATCAGTGGGAGAACTGGAGAAGGAAGGGGTGTTAATGTCGGCGGTTCATCATCAAAGTCATTTTCATTTATTAATTCTGAGAGCCCCATTACGTTGCTGCAAGTCTCTCCAGAACAATGGAAGCACACTGCAGAACATTTCAGCCCTGCTTTTCGATATCCACACATTGATCGACAGTTTCCTTTGCATTTGCAAAAGATCAATGTTGGAAGCTCAGGGGGTGCTGGAGGTTTAGAGCTCTGCCCTGGCATCAATAATTTTCCACATGTTTTTCGAGCCCCAGTCTTCAAGATCATTATTATTACCAAGCCACGACTGGACCTGATGGTAGACTCGGAAAGTATGAAAGCGACCTGTGTATTATATTGGAGTAAGTGAAGATAAGTTAAATGTGCTTTTGTCACTGCCTTGGCAAATTGTTTGTATCTTAGGCTGTCAAGAGAATTATCATCTTTATTACCACCGTATAAAGAGATCAAAAAAAGTTTCTGAACATTATCGCTTATAACTTTTTTATTTATAGTTCTACGACAAAAAGTTACTGTTCCAAAGTTGTAGAGAATTTAATTTGCAACAAAAAATGCTAACAATTTTTTTTTATCAGATAAATAGTTTAAGAGATATATCGTAAAAGCCATTTCAACCCCTATTTTCAAGATGGCGGCCGTTCGACAAGGGTGGCGACCCCACAAACTTGGTTTTAGCTTTACACTGACCCCCCCTACACATCAAAAAAATAAAATTGCGTCCTCTAAAAAACGCAACCCCAAATGTAACTTTTCAATGGACTACTAGAAAAACCGGGTTTATTAATTCTATTCTTATTGCGACGATCATTTGTTTTAGATTCATACACGGTTTGGAAGTTTTGTTCTTCTAAAACAATTTTTAGGGTGTCTTCTAACGTTGAAACGTCGCGTAGACGAACTAACCTAACAAGGAATGGCGGTAAGTTAAATAGTAAAACATTCATCTCTCTATGACTGTAAATAACTTGTTAAGCCTTACGTAAAGAATCATCCGTGACAGTCTCCGATATTTTAGCGAATAGAATACTTCTCATGTGCTGTATTCTATGCATTGATCGTCGGCCAATACCCAACGTGGCGGGAACACATCGCTCTCCGTACTCCTCTGCTTTCAGAGGAGACAGGATGAGCGATGCTGTTAGTGGTAGACGCCACCGTAGGGTCCTGGGGGATCCAGGGGCGGGTTGGCCCACTGCTAACGCAGGGGCCGACGGGCACTTGTGCCGCCGCCGGTGAGAGAGGACTAGCCATCCTCTCGCGTTCCGTAATCGGCAGGTGATCAGCAACGACCTGACTGGTGGCTCCAGAAGGGTACGCTGTGAACTTGCCGACCGGAGGGCTTGCCTTTATTGGCCGGCCCACGACAAGGAAAAGTCTATAACACCCGACAGCGAAGTCGTCATAACCTATGGATACCAGCCGACCTCCATAGTATATATGCTTATCCAGGTGCAGGGGGCTCCGCCTGGACGGACCATCTTTCCCCCATACTCGTGGGATATATTATGGCAAATAAGCAAACCATTAAAAACTTACCGGACGATACACCTAACAACGACCTTGGCACGGACAACGGCATCAGAGATGATGGAACGGAGGTGGCTGGGGGTGAAGAGGAGGTGAGGCGGGGGCCTCACTCGCGGTCTGTCAGGGCCGTCTTCACCAGACCCGCTACTCCGTTACCAGCAGGTGGGGAAACGGACGCAGACGTTGCGTCTGCGGCATCGACGGCGGGTACTGACAACGAGTCAGTATCCAGCCGTATGGAGACCGAGGAGGGTCTCCGACGTAAGCGGCCTCGCTCGGGTGGACCGTCCCTTGACCGGAGCAGAAGCTCCGGGCAACGGACGGTCTCCTCGAGTGAGGATGATCGGCCGGCCAAAATATTGGCCACCGCGGCGACCAGAACGCTGAAGCAGCCGGTGCACGTCCCTCCACTACCCAGTGGCAGGGACCAAGGCGTCCCCGCGGCGAGGGAACTCCTCGCAGCGCTTGCCCGCATTACGGACTCCATTAAGGGGTCCAAAAATGTGTCGGGCAAAAAGAAGACGGTGGCGGAAAACGTCGCCGTCGCCAGGACGGCGCTGGAGGAGCTCCTCGGTAGGAGCGTCTCCGAGGAGGAGGTGAAGCTCAGGGCCCGGGTTACAAGCCTGGAAACTGAGCTGGCCAACTCCTTGGAGCAACAGCGGGTCCTCCGGGAGGAGGTCAGGCAGCTGACCCAGATGGTCAGGGGATCCCCGGAGGCCCAGAAGGCCCCAAGAGCCCAGGAGGTGGGGGACCGCCCGAGGGCTCTTGCGCCGCCAGGGGGGGCGCCTACGTCGGCGCCAAATCCAGCGCCAAAGCCGGCCACAAAGTCGGCACCTAAGCCGGCGCCGAAAACAGCGCCTAGGCCGGCGCCCAATCCGCCGCCGGAGCCTGCGCCAAGTGTGGTGCAGCTCTTGGCGGCCATCGAGAGGTGGCTCGGCGTTTTGGAGGACCGGGCTTACCGTCCCCCACTGACACGGAATGCGTCTTTCGCGGCTGCTGTCAGTGGTAAGCCCGGCCCTGCCGCCCCAGTGGCCCCAACGCCACATGGGAAGGGGAAGAAGCGCGGCACCCCCGCCCCCGCCCCAGCCATAACCGCCGCTCCCGCTGCACCCGAGTGTTCCTCCAGAGGGGAGAAATGGGTGGTAGCGGGAACCGCCAAAAAGGCGAAGAAAGCCGCCAAAAAGGCGGCTAAGAAGGCGGCAAAAGCCGCTGCGGCGAAGGCGCCGAAGAGGCTCCGCGCCCCACGCTCCACAGCCGTCGTCCTAACGGTGACGACGGCTGTGGGAGGGTGTGGAGAAGAGCGTGGGGTACGCCCAGGTCCTGAGGCAGGTGAAAGCCTCAGTAGACCTCAAGGCCCTCGAGATTGAGGGGGGCTCCGGTGCAAAACTCGCACCGGAGCTCGCCTCCTCGAGGTCTCCGGCGCCACCAGCGGCCCCAAAGCCGACGCCCTAGCGGCCAAGCTGAGGGAGTCGCTGGACAACGAAGCCGTCCGCGTCACCAGACCCAACAAATGCGCAGGTCTGCGCATTTCGGGTCTGGATGACGCGGCCACGACGGAGGAAATTATCTCCGCCGTCGTGGAGGCGGGCGGCTGCTCCCGTGATCAGGTGAGAGCCGGAGAAATCCGGTTCAGCCCCACCGGTCACGACACGGCAGTCATTAACTGCCCCGTCGCAGCGGCTCAGATGATTGCGGACGGACGGAGCCTTCTTGTTGGGGGCTTCCTTAAGGCGCGGGTGCAACTCCTGCAGCCCCGCGAGACCAGGTGCTTTAGGTGCCTGGCCGTGGGGCATGTGGGGGTGCAGTGCACAGCGGGAGACACCGTGGGGGATCGGTGCTTCCGCTGTAGTCAGCCCGGGCACAAGGCCAGTGCTTGTGATGCTCCGCCACGCTGCTACAAATGCGTAGCGGAGGGCAAAGCGGCGGAGCACCGGGCGGACAGCAAAGCCTGCGCGGCCTCAACGCCAGTTCGGTCGTGGATGTTGCATTCTCGACCCCTGCTCTCGCCCGCCGCGTCCAGGGTTGGCACGTGGTGGAGGAGGAGAAGACGGATTCCGACCATAGGTACATTCGGTTCAACGTCTCTCCTCCACCTAACCTGTCGCCGACTATCGCGAATCCCCCGGATCCACGTTGGGCGCTCAGACGCGTGGATCGGGAGGCTCTCCTGGAGGCATCAATAGTGCAGGCCTGGATTCCGTCACTGGAAAGGCCTGCCGATGTCGATGCAGAGGCGGAATGGTTCAGGAGAGCCATGTCTCATATCTGCGATGCGGCGATGCCTAGGGTTAAGCCCGGCCCGGCAAAGAAACAGGTGTACTGGTGGTTAGCGGAGATCGCACAGCTGCAAGCAGCGTGCGTGACCGCTCGCCGCCAGTACACCAGGTTTCGCCGGAGGCGTCGCCGCCCAGATGATGCGCCAGCCCGAGAGGCGGAGCTGTATGAGGCGTACAAGGGGGCCAAGAGGACCCTCCAGGAAGCCATTAAGCAGGCCAAACGGCGGGCCCGCGAAGAGCTGCTGGAGTCTCTGGAGCAGAACCCATGGGGGCGCCCTTACCTTGCGGTCAGGGGCAAAATCCGCCCAAGGGCGCCCCTGCTGACCCAGAGCCTCCAGCCGGAGCGGCTGGAGAGGATACTGGGCTCCTTGTTCCCAGCGAGAGCGGAGGAGCATGTCCCTCCGTGTATGGCTCCGCCTCAGGCGCCTGACGCTGATAATAGCGAGAGCGATGTGCCCGAAGTCAGGGAGAGTGAACTGGGGGTAGCAGTGCTCCGGCTTTAGGCCCGAAAATGCACTGCCCCCGGACCCGACGGCATTCCAGGCCGAGCATGGGTCCTGGCCCTTGAGGAACTAGGGCCTCGACTGGTGGCGCTCTTTAGCGCATGCCTCGAAAGGGGCCAGTTTCCAAAGGCGTGGATGACGGGGAAACTGGTCCTGATCCGGAAGGCGGGGCGGCCGGCGGATCAGCCTTCCGGCTACCGGCCGATCGTGTTGCTCGACGAGGTGTGCAAGCTCTTTGAGCGGATTATTGCAGAGCGCCTCGTCGAGCATCTCACGAACGTGGGGCCAGATCTGGCGGACAACCAGTTCGGTTTCCACCGGGGGCACCCTACCCTGGAGCTGCGTTAGGGAGGCGCTCGCGAATCACGGAGTGCCTCCTTACCTCCGCCGCATTGTCGAGGCATACCTATCCGAGAGGGCCATAGTTTACCCGAGCTGGCTAGGGCCAGGGCGGCGAGAAGTGTCGTGCGGTGTTCCGCAGGGGTCGGTCCTAGGGCCACTCCTGTGGAACATCGGATACGACTGGGTGCTGCGCGGTACGTTGCTCGAGGGTGTCAGCATAGTGTGCTATGCTGACGACACCCTCGTTATGGCGCGGGGAGCAACGTACCGAAGCGCGGCACTGAAGGCCACGGCAGGGGTTGCTCAAGTCGTGGGTCGAATACGGCGGCTGGGACTCGAGGTGGCTCTCCACAAATCCGAGGCTATGTGTTTTCACGGGCCTCGGAGGGGGCCACCTGCGGGAACCAGCATAACCGTAGGGGGCGTAAGCATCGGCATCGAGCCCACGATGAAGTACCTTGGGCTCGTACTCGATAGCCGATGGGACTTCGGACCACATCTCCGAAGTCTGGTCCCGAAACTGAGGGGGGCTGCGGCCGCGCTATCGCGGCTGATGCCCAACGTTAAGGGACCCAACGCCCCCACTAGGAGACTGTACCTGGGGATCGTGCGAAGCATGGCCCTGTACGGGGCCCCAGTATGGGCGGAGACTCTGGCGGCCCGCAACGTGGCTGTATTAAACAGCCCGTTAAAAGCGATGGCCGTCAGAGTCATCAGGGGGTATCGCACGATCTCCGTCGAGGCGGCATGTCTCCTAGCCGGGACCCCTCCATGGGACCTGGAAGCGAGAGCCTTTGCGCTGCTGTACCAGTGGCGCAAGGAGGCGCTGGAGCGGGGTCATAGGCCTGAGCCCCGAGAAATCAGGGCTCAGCGGTCCCAGCTCCACCGGGAACTCATGGAGACATGGAGGGTGCGACTTGAGCACCCAAGGTGGGGGGAATCCACCATTGCGGCGGTGAGACCGATCATGAAGGAGTGGTTGGAGAGGGACCATGGGGACCTCTCCTACCGGATGTGCCAGATGGTTACCGGACACGGGTGTTTCGGTAAGTATCTGTGGCGCATCCACCGGGAGACAACGCCGCAGTGCCAGCACTGCGAGGATCCTGGCGAAGACACGGCGCTCCACACGTTGGTGGAGTGCCCTGCGTGGGCGAGTCAACGCCGGGATCTCGTTGCGGTCCTGGGCGTGGACGGACCGTAACGTTCTCTCGTTGGAGACCATGGTGAGGGCCGTGGTCTCCGACGGGAGCAAGTGGCACGCCGCCGCCTCTTTCTGCGAGCAGGTAATGCGCGCGAAAGAGACGGCGGAGAGGGAGCGGGAAAGAACCCTGCCCCCCGAGTTTCGCAGTCTGCGGCGAGGACGCCGCAGACTCATCTACGCCCGGGACTACCGACCTCCATGATCGGGGCCTGAGGACGGCAGTTGGCCGACTCGCCGTCCTTACAGAAGCAGGCCGTGGCGGAGGCGTGTCGTGTGTGCCCTACACACGCCTGCCAACTCACCGAAGCGGGATAAAACCCGACCCCACCAGGCGAGGCCGCGGAGGCGGCCAAAGTCCGCCGGCAACCCTGGGGTTATCCTTTCGAGGGCTTACCCGGGGTGCCCGGCAACGGACACTTGGGGAGGACACCGTGCGGTTTTAGTCGAGACACGACATAACCACCCCCGCTGGCCAGCGGGGGGGTATCCGAAGGGATTTCCGCACGTAAAAAAAAAAAGTTTGGATGCAAATAGAAGAGTTGATAGGAAGGTGAAATGATTACTCACAATTCCGCAACTATTTTCAACTATTTTCATGCTCCTTGAATTACTGCTTGGCTACTGCTGACCCTCTGCGTCGAAGTGGTTTCTTAATAAATTTGTTTGTTCGGCGATCTCTGCTAAACCGTAGAAACGGACGTCGGCTGCTTCCCGTAGAGATGGATACGTCACAGACTGACTACAGAGATCCTACCTGCTGCGCCAATTAAGTGACTCACAACGAAAGAGTTTAAAAAATACTTTATTTCAACAGCATGAAAGCTAATACAGTAATTAGGTACCTAATTAATATAAAATATTGATCTTGTAACGTTGTGGATTCTTTATAAATCTAATTAAAACAATATCCGTAAATTAATCGATATTTTAGTATGTTTCGATAGTTATTACTAAATACATATTCTATATCTTTGGTTGCGCAAGCGAGATTGGACAGCACTAGCCCAGTCATCAACTGACGGCTCTTATATCGTCCCTTTCCTTGGAACCTTCGCCAAGGAAGGTCGCTTTGACCCCGTGGCCAACTGCTGTCGGCTCCGGGTAAGTTTTGAGATCAACATTTCCTACTTCCTTCTACAGGTGAAGACCTTCCAGCGGTGCAGCTTATTGCCTGCTAAAATGCATGGCTTAACATAATTTATTTTACTGTGTGCTATTTCAGCCTACCTATTTAGTGCCACGAGGCCGATGACCCCTACGGTCAGAGGTCGCGGCACCAGCTTGTGCTGCCTATCTATATTCTTTTTCTTATAGCTTCTAGCTACGCTGCATTGCCGCTGGGAGATTCTCTTCACCTGCTATTTTAGCGGGTCACTTGGACGTAATTACCTAGTGACAAACTGACCCGCACTTTTTCTATTTCCAGGGTCTTCGCACCGGGCTTCGCACCATCATAGCGGTAGCGAGGCACACCAGCGGAGACCCTGGCACGCCGGCAACACCACCAGCCACGTGTCCACTAGCTAAGTGCATACTAACATCTTGCACAACGGACCGAACAACGCCACGGCAGAATATTTATTAAGAATCCATCCCCTGAGGTTCATTTACTCAAATACCAGATATAAATTTATGTAACATTCTATTCACGATTATAATCTCATACTATACATTGTAATCAACGTTTTATTTAACTCTCTGCTCGCCCTAGCCGGTAGTAAGTCTTAATTACATTCATTATTTAATTAATTTTCCCAGTGCATATAGTCACCTTAACTTTATTGTAACTCCATTTAAAAACTTACTATAAAAAATATTAATCGTTACATTGGCGCCTTACAAGGTATTATTCTGCCGTAGGTATTGTGTGTTTGGTCCGTAAGTACTTTATTTCTTCTTATTTTCCTCTTTATTTTACCAGTGTGGTGATTTTTTTCACCAATTTTATTGTTATTTTTCATTTTAACTAAATGAAGGTAGTTGAAAATAATTTTTAATTTAATTTTTTTTATAATTAACTGAATAATGCATACATTTCCATTATTTTAGTGAAATTACTCATTCATTTAACTAATCACCTGTGTTAAACATAACAACAAGGTTAATTAACATTACTTATTCAATTATTTTGCATTTAACATCTAGACTGGTTTAATACCTTTTATGGTCATTTTAACTGTATACTGTTATACCACTGGTAAAATAAGGATCTATTCACTTTTGTTTCTTGGACTTGTTGATCTCAACCGTTATCTACTTACTTTTTATTCCATTTTTGTATACCCCGTCAGTGAATTTATTATACTTTTTATACTTGCTTACCTTTTATGTGCATTATAATAACATATATTAAGTTATTATATCAACCTATTACTGGTTGAAATTTATCTTTATGTTGATAAATTAATACTATTTTGATGTATTATACACAAATAGTTTATTACTCACTGACAGGTTACATATATACTACTTGATTTTCCTTGATTTGAGTTCCTTATATTGAAGTAAATTACTTACTAAATTTTTGTCAATCTCGCTCATCGCACCATAGCTTTTATTTTTACTTAACTTTGGGTTAATTTACCTTTTAAATTTAATACTTACTCAACTGTTTTGTAGTCAGTGTTGCTTGTTATCGGATTTCTGTATCCAAATTAGCTTTTGTATTTGAAAAAAATAAATTAAAACAATTCTTTGAAAAAAAAAATACAAGGAATAAAAGATCTCCATACAATTAATAAAATCTTTGAAAAGAACAACAAAGATAACTTAAATTTGTAGACTTCGTCTTGTTTTGCATATTGTTGGATTGTTGTCTGGTATAGTTTAAAGGCAATAAAATCATTACCACTTATACAAATTGACCGTTCAAAGTCAGCAATGCATTAGCCATTTCCCCCGAGTCCTTTTAAAATGACTTGTGTCATAACTATAAACTTAATATAGGTAAAATAATCAATATATTTCATATAAAACATTTTTAATCAAACATAATACAATACAAGAACCTAACCTAAACTAATAAATTTATTAATTAAATAGCAACCTAATTTCTTAACTATGAACAACACTTGTTTTGTTCTAATAATCACTATTGTTGAAAATATATGTAAATATTCAATAAACTTTGCTTTGCACTTAAACAATATTATACACTATTGTGGCAAACAAGTATATACCTACACATACTTGTAACTAAAACTTGTATTTTATAATAACATTCCTTATTGTATTGCACTGTGGTAATACACTACCTTTATCTCGATACTACAATGGTCGTAATGATATTTGTACCTAAAAAAGGGTCACCAATAAAATTTTAATTTCATGTACCTACCAACTTTTTCACTTAGTACGAAAACTTTTTATAATATAAATAACTCATGTATCCTGTTGGTAGACACGGTCTACAGGTCAATTATGTCTTCTTACTAAATAATGTAATACTTTTCAATTGTATTACATCTTTGGTTCGTATATTTGAACATTTTATTACTATCAAAGCTTGTTTTGAAATTGTTTGAAACTTAGTTGTCAAACGTCATATGGTTTTGACAATCAAAAAGGTTGCCAGTATACTATAATATAAAATTACTACTAATTATTGTTTAAAAATTTGTCTTGTTTTTTTAAAACAATATAAAATTATTCTTTCATGAATACCAACTTTTGGACTTTTTTACTGAATATTAAATATTAAAATCTTTTAACCTATTGGTTAATGTTCTATCATGTTGTAATACTTTTCTTAGGATGACTGTTCCCTTTTATGTTTCTGTTTTTTTGAACAAAACATTAGATTCACTAGTGAATAAATAATAATAATTTTTTTGGACTTGCCCCAAAATAATTTATTATATAATTATATATTTCAACTTATTAGTTTTCAACTTCGTAATTATTTTGCCTGTTGCAATTTTTTGTATGATCCGTTGGATCAACCCTAAAATGCCTTCATGGTCACTTTGAACTTGAAATTTTTTTTTACTTTTTGCCACAAAATATAAATACAAACATAAACGACTACAAAACATTAGAGAAACTACTTACCTCGTTGAACCGTGGGTTCTTAATTTTTTTGAAATTTTGAAATTTTTTTTGAACACTAGTTGTTCCAATTGCAACTGATGTTTGCATACATACTCACTGATGTGGGTCAAATAATAAACTATTTTACTTTAAATAATAACACTTTAATAATAAATTGACTTGGTCATAACTTTAAAAGTTGTTAAATATATTTTTTCGACAAATTAATTGTCTTTATTGTTTGAAATCATATTACCCTACCACTACTATATATTTTCTTCTTCTTTTCTCCTCTCTTTGAGATGGAACTTTGAACTTCATGTTCGTTTTCTTTTATTATTAGGCTTTGCCTAGTAAAGGTTGTTGTGGGTCGGTTGGCGTTTTAAACCAACTGATGTTGTTTTTGGGTCCGTTGGCGTTTTAAACCAACGGATACCTTACCTTGGTGCTGGGATATTCAACCAGTCACCAGGAGATTTTATGGTTTTATACCATTTGTGGGTCCGTTGGCGTTTTAAACCAACGGATACCTTTTCTTGGAGCTGGGATATTCAACCAGTATCTGGGTATTGATTCTTATGGTTTTATACCATTATTATGCTGAGCGGTCGTGCAAACTCAGTTCCAAAAACAAGCCTTATTGCATATCTTTGTTATGTCCTCTTCCGAGCGGTTTGCAAACTCGTGAAATAAGCCTTATTGCAGATGCGGTAATGTATACATCTAAAATAAGCCCTATACTAAAAACATAACACTTTATCTTTTATAGTCGAAAATATATAGTGGTATTTATTGCTCTTTTTCTTCCCATTGAAATTGTTGTCTGTGACATTTCAATGTTTACCATCTTGCTAGATTTACGTCTGAGTCTCCAGCGCCTATTATCCTGGAAACTCTCTTCGGAAGGAAGCGTGTGCTACATTATTTAAGTGGTAACCGCAAAGTATGGATGAAAATGATAGAGGAGGTATGTAAGAAAGTATGTATGTGTAAGCGTAAGTCAAGCATTGTATTGAGCAGTACAGTATCGGGTTTTTGGGTAACAAAAACCCTGAACTAATTGAGGGGGTATTGTAACGTTGTGGATTCTTTATAAATCTAATTAAAACAATATCCGTAAATTAATCGATATTTTAGTATGTTTCGATAGTTATTACTAAATACATATTCTATATCTTTGGTTGCGCAAGCGAGATTGGACAGCACTAGCCCAGTCATCAACTGACGGCTCTTATATCGTCCCTTTCCTTGGAACCTTCGCCAAGGAAGGTCGCTTTGACCCCGTGGCCAACTGCTGTCGGCTCCGGGTAAGTTTTGAGATCAACATTTCCTACTTCCTTCTACAGGTGAAGACCTTCCAGCGGTGCAGCTTATTGCCTGCTAAAATGCATGGCTTAACATAATTTATTTTACTGTGTGCTATTTCAGCCTACCTATTTAGTGCCACGAGGCCGATGACCCCTACGGTCAGAGGTCGCGGCACCAGCTTGTGCTGCCTATCTATATTCTTTTTCTTATAGCTTCTAGCTACGCTGCATTGCCGCTGGGAGATTCTCTTCACCTGCTATTTTAGCGGGTCACTTGGACGTAATTACCTAGTGACAAACTGACCCGCACTTTTTCTATTTCCAGGGTCTTCGCACCGGGCTTCGCACCATCATAGCGGTAGCGAGGCACACCAGCGGAGACCCTGGCACGCCGGCAACACCACCAGCCACGTGTCCACTAGCTAAGTGCATACTAACATCTTGCACAACGGACCGAACAACGCCACGGCAGAATATTTATTAAGAATCCATCCCCTGAGGTTCATTTACTCAAATACCAGATATAAATTTATGTAACATTCTATTCACGATTATAATCTCATACTATACATTGTAATCAACGTTTTATTTAACTCTCTGCTCGCCCTAGCCGGTAGTAAGTCTTAATTACATTCATTATTTAATTAATTTTCCCAGTGCATATAGTCACCTTAACTTTATTGTAACTCCATTTAAAAACTTACTATAAAAAATATTAATCGTTACAATCTTATATACTATCTTATTGTTAATTCTGCACTTTTATGGATTGACGCATGTCCTAAATAGATAGTGCTGAGCTTGTCATCAAAGCTAATATTAGTGGTTTGGGGTTCCTTAACTCACGCCTGCCAACTCACCGAAGCGGGATAAAACCCGACCCCACCAGGCGAGGCCGCGGTGGCGAACGAAGTCGGCCGGCAACCCTGGGGTTATCCTTTCGAGGGCTTACCCGGGGTGCCCGGCAACGGACACTTGGGGAAGACACCGTGCGGTTTTAGTCGATACACGACATAACCACCCCTGCTGGCCGGCGGAGGGGGGGGGGGGGTATCCGAAGGGATTACCGCACGTAAAAAAAATGCTTTAGATGTTTCAAGTGGTACTTACATATAATTATTTTTTGCTTACCTGGATGTTACTCCACATTGCGCTGCCTCTAACAAATTCATTCGTACGTTATTTAAGTTGTACATGTTGTAGTTATTAATTTGAACTTTGAACTGAATCGTAACAATATAATACGGCCAGAAGCAATGAAAGTGTTTCTCCTTATATCTTACCCGCTTTATTTATATAGAAAAGCATCGTATTTTACTTTGTTGTTGCGGTAACAAACAGGATCATGATGAATGTTCGGTAGACTGAGTAATCTGTATATCCCTTTTTCCCAGTTGAGACGTAATTGTTAACGCACCTAGGTCTATAAGACGTCAGAAGTATAGTAGTACCTTTTTTTTTTTTTTTTTTCGTGCGGAAATCCCCTCGGAAACCCCCCCGCCGGCCAGCGGGGGCGGTTATGTCGGGCTTGAACCGACTAAACCGCACGCCGTCTCGGGTCTGCAGACGCCGGACTTAAATTGTTTTATTTTACCTTATGTTGACATAATATTCAAATGCATCACCTGCGTAAAAGGCAATATTAGGCACTGGCTTTGTTAGTGACAACGCAGTCCGTGCATATATAGGACCGCATTTGTCATTTAACCTCCGTTAAGAATAGATTATAATGGCACTAACTCATAGCATGTTCTAACACTTTGGAATTGTTTTTTACAAGCTTTTATTTAACTTGCTCTGTATATGTGTACTCGTATGTATTAGGTATAGTTCGGGTCAAATCTTGCAACTGAATTTTGAAGCAGTTATCCTCAACCGATTGAGTTGAAATTTTGCATGTACATTGACAGTAAACAGTTAGGAATGAATAGGTAAAGTTGTAACAAAAAAGTTTTAAGAATGTATATTTACAATTTAAAAAAAAAATCATAAAACTAAGTTAAAAATTTCGTTTTGATCGGATTCTCATGAGCATTGACGAACCCGAACAACTTTGGAGCGCTGTAACAACGTTTTAAAAGAATGAAATAAAAAAAAAATACAAGATTGGTCTGAGGTAATTTTTTTGTAAACTGTATAAAAAAATACTCTATAACTTTTTTTATACATTTTACAAAAAAATTACCGAAAAAAGAAAATTTTCATAGAAATTTTCTCACTTTTTTGCTTTTAACTTCTTTAGTTTTAAATTTAGGGCAAAAAGTTTTAGAACATATTTGTAGGCAAAGCGATTTGCTACAAATTATGTAATGTGTAATTTTTGAGTGAAAACTTCTTTAGCGGCGTTGTGCACTTTGTTTAATGGGTAAAAAAGGTAAAACTCGCGTCAGGTAAACACGTGACCACAACAAATATAGAACCGCTATGTTCACACTGTACTTAACAAACTTGGTGGCGCGTTCGTCTAATGAGTGGTCGTTGACTTCGTCAAGACTGAGATCGATTGCGACCGAGGCCCAAGATACACTTTTTGTCATCATATAACTTTTTGTAATATTTATTATATTTTGTGCCATAAATCTATTGATATAAAATGGAAATTAAACAAAGTGCATCTATTAATGAAAAAAGTGACCAAGAAATAGCGAAAGAAAATGAGTGAGTACTTTATAAATATATTGGCGATGATGGTTCTGGTAATAATGATGGCGAAAAAGTCGTTGAAATTATGGATGGAAGTTGATTTTTCTGAGAGATAAACTTTTTAATGTAAAATAATTGTAACAGTTCTGAAGTGTTAAATTTTTAATGTAATATATATTGTCATGTTTGTGTACGATAGCGCAATAAATGAATATTGTATGTTGCCAGATAAATGATAGTACTTTTATACTGATAATTGAACCAATTCGTGCAAAATTATTCCCTAACCATTCCAAAATATCAAAAATGCACAACGTTAGTATTCAAGTTTTCACTTCTGCCGGCACTCCCGGAGTGCAACCCGGTTTTTTTTTTAGGACGCATAGTTTACGAGATATCGCGAAAAAGGTGTTTGCACCTTTTTCCAAGATGGCGGCCGAGGGACAAGGGTGGCAACATTTTAAACTTGGGGTTAAGCTTAAAATTAAAATTGCGTCCTCTAAAAAATGTAAAGCTCATCTAACATTTCACTGGACTATGATTTTTATGGATTGTACTGCGAATTATTAGCATTTTTGATTTTATATTCAGGTATGTTTATAAAATCTCCATAATAACATAATTTTAACATTCAAATCTCATATCATTTAATTAAAAACTAATTCACATTATACTATTATTAAAAATAATTAAATTATAGGGATACATATCATATGAGTTAGATAAAGGTTAGTTAACGAATATATTATTTACATAGAAACGCAGAATTAAACTGTAAGTTATATAGCTAATTTACCATTTCCTTGAACAGAATTGGAATAAGCTTTATGAAGTATACCTACAGTTCCACAATAGACGTAGAACTCCTCGTCTATCGATTACTCATTGCTTTATTATTTGAGATCAGTCCTAAAGTCACCAACCCACAGTCGTGTACTTCTGTCCCGTTCTCATCCCGGTTAATTCACACAGAACAAATGCAAATCGAATGCCCACTATAGCTGACTTAGAGCGGATTTCGTCAATGATAGGAACCGCGATCGATCTTACGCAGCGCGGCGAACTTAATTTGGCGAACTTAATTGAGTCTCCAAGGTTTAACGCTATGAACTTCACTGCGTAAAACGTGAAAACTCAATTTAGTTGATTTGACTGATGAAATCCACTCCTGAAGTCAACAAATCACTGCCACCAAATTACACATTCCACACACATTATAATCGTTGTAGTGTTGTATATGTAAGTTATCGAAACTTATTCTTGGCGAATTGAATAGCAGCTATATAATTTGGCACTCTCTTATAAGCTAGTGTTTCACGTAAACAGGAACAGTTATTACAATTCGAATAACCCAGATCACTTCACTAAATTGTACACATTCACTCTGTAACATCTGTTGTGTTCATTCTTGGTGTGCTTGCGTATTTCTCATACAACCCATCCCAGTATTCCACTCTTTCTGCCTCGGGGTCCGTCTTCACAGTAAAATTGCCCGTGATGTCAAGGTAAGTTATTTGCTCTGTGCTGTTTACTGGTGGCCAATTGAAGTCAACAACTGACTCGTAGTCGACGGGCGGTGTGGGATTCCTGAAAATATTTATTAAAAAAATAAATAAAATCATCTTATCTTATTGAAATAAAACTATTTTTAACGGATTCTATCGCGATATATTTGATGTTATTTTATATTTTACATTGATCCCGACTTTTCGGTTGCTTTTCAGCAGCCATGGTCATTTTCTAATATCTCTGTAAAACGATTGGTGCCATGCTACAACAGAAGATTATTTACAACGCTGATTGCAAACTGGTTGTTAGCTAGCAGAATAGTAGATTGTTAGACAAGGGTTGAAAGTAAGCCATTTCACCTGAGATATTTCCAATAGTTCGAGGGTGAAATGGGTGTCATTCACCCGAACTAAGCACTCTACTTTTCGACTATGTGAGGAAATTAAAATACTACACACACATTTAATGAAAGAGGTATATTGATAATCAGTGAAAAGGAGAATGGGCAAAAATGTATGGCGCTTGTCCCATCGGCGGCCACATCTGTCCTATATATTTTTTAGTCGACAATTATGTATATATTAAGACTGCAAAAAATTATTTCGGCAACTTGTTTAGATAAAAAGTTATAAAGCGTTGATCATATAAAAAAATCGAATTAATTAAACCGAAAGTACGTAAATGATAAAACGTAATGCATATCTAAGTATAAGATAATGATGGATTAAATAAAACTAAAGGTTTATTGGTTATTAAATACATCGATTTATTGACAGACACATATACAATGCTCGTATATAATGCTAGTATTCCTTTTAAAAAAAGAAAATGATGGGATTCAATTGTCGTCTACACTAACATCGTTTAAAAAATGAGCTGGTAAACGGATCTCTTCCTCTTCGTTTCTCGCCCACCCCAAATACCACACTACACACATAATGTGGGCACAGCAACCAAGAGTGCGCTTACCGCTTAGACAACTGAAATAGTAGTTTTCTATGGCTTCTCTGCCGCTTTTCTCTCTATTTACTATAATGTACGAATAATATATTTTTGATTTAGTATGTCTAGATTTTATTCGACATCTTAGCAGCCAAACATTTGTTGCTGTGATGCCGTACCTGCCTAGGCCTGTAACATCGGGATCCCTATACGTTTCTATATAATAGAGACCTTGTCGCACATGCTCCGCATAATAGCTGCGGGCTAGCTTCACTTGGTATGTACCAAGTGCAAAAATGGTTAAATCCTCCTCAGTCAGCAAAGGAAAATCACTTATGTTAGGTTGGTTTCCTGTAATGCTATCGAAACTAGCCCGTCTACGATTAAGGTTGTTGGCTAGGACATACTCTGCTAGGTTATTTGGTTGGTTCATTCTTTGGTTTATAACGTCTATAAATGTTTCAGCGTGAACGCTATCTGACAATGGTGCAAGCATTCAATAATGCAGTACCTATTCTAAAATCTGTCATCATATGAGGCAAAGCACGATTGAAAAAGTCTTGTCGGAAACCATTAAACCATTTATAACTTCAACAACCCAGCGGCACACAGTAACAAACCTAGACTTTTTCGCTTGTTCGGTCGTCAATTGATCTTCGTCTCGATTTTTTGTTTTCGGTAAGTGAGCTTCATAACCATAGGCTTGTAAGTCGTCGATTACGTCGCGAAACCCACGGTCTAAGATGAACACATCTCCATGTTCAAAAAACCAATGGAAAGGATTTCCTTCGTCGTCAATCATATTTTTCATTATTTATGCATCTGATTCTATGGCTGAATATGGCCCAAAGGCATCTAAAATGTGACCATCGCAGCACACTATTAAAAACGGTTTCAACAAATTCGTGTATTTGTGTAGACTGTATGATCGCTTTTGGAATAAATAGTTTGCGGACTTTTGTATATATATATAAGTGGCCTCTGCTATCACAATTGCCTTTCCGTTTAAGGCATTTGCATTTCCAAAAATTGCATTTGGAACTTGTAGGTTTCGGTTAGCTACATCAATTCTATTGAGATGACCATAACCACGATGCCGGGGAACGAAGTCCAGTAAAAGAGAGTCTCTGGCGAACGTTAAATGTCGTTCTAGGGTTCTACGGCTCATATTAAAAAGCGTCGCCAGCCTTTCATTTGCTTCACCGCTTCGCAGTTTCATTAAGTAGCATGCCAAAGATGTTTTCGGGCGTGTTGATACGTTCGACAATGAAGGAGTTTGTTCCAAAATATTCATAAATTGGTCTCGACCTACGCCTAATCGGATGTATACTTCATTTGGGTCCATTTCATCTATATTATCAAAATCTAGTATAGATCCTCGAAGCACCGCGATTTTCATGAGGCTCATGATATGCACAAAATGTGTGGCATTGAATTCGTGGAGCAAGTTAGGGTTAGTGTCAATTATTTGATCCCAATCATTGGATACCAAATGATGATCGCAAACTCTTGCACTATTTGGAATATAAAAATTAAAATGAATCAAGAATGTCACTTTAATGTTATCCGGAATCCCTCGGAGATCCGTTCGTCTGCAGTTTTCATACATACAACGCGTTGCTGTATTAGGGAGTCTTGAATATTCTTCAATATGTAATACACATTCGTGTGGACGGTCTTCTCTTGGCTGCGCAACTCTTTCTGCCCGTTGCCAGCATGGTCGAGAAATGTACTCCTGGCCATTGTATTGTATCTGAAAATGAGAGTATTACAATTAGTCAAAACGCTTAGTTATTTTCATTGAACGCTGTTCAAACAAAGCGAAATATAAAGAAAAATATTTTACTCGATTGCCTAAGCAGTATTAATTATCTCGCTTACTCATACGTAAATACCGATACTTCTATCCCGTTCTCGCCCCGTGGATCAAACGGAACGACAACGTCGCCGCGTCGGTAACAGTTTACTTACTACTTACAGTGAAATGAAATCTCAATGCGCGATAGTTAAAACACTGTGACCACCTTAAGTTAAACAGTACTATATTGTTGACGCGACAACTAAGAAATAATGATTTCGTTTGATGTACTTACTTGATGTTCAGAGGTAAGAGCTTCAAAGATATATTGACCTACAGCGGGATGTTCTTCAAACCGAGCACGGGTTATTTCGTATCTTCTTCTGTTTATCACGGATCGATTACATAAAATACACACTTGGCGATTATCTGCCATTGTTATAGGAATCTGCTTAAAAAAAGTCCAAAAAAACGAGCACAAGTCACCAAGATAGATATTAACAAGTCCGATATGCAAGCCAGAGTCGAAAGAGATTGTCAAACAATAATAATCGCACAGTACTCAACGAAACAAATGTCAACGATGGACTGCGCTGTGCGCTTGAGCATAACGGTAATCGCCGAGTCGCCGAGTGCGAGCGGCGCTCGTCGCTGATTGGTTGACGCATGAAACATGGCGAGACCGATTTTAACAAAGGTTCTTAGACCACTAATAGAAAAAGTATTGAATATTAGGATACATAAATAATAATGAAAAAAAATAGTATTTTAATAATAGTATTTTAACTATTTTTTTTTCCCAAACGGTATTTCATAGTACTCCTTGAACAATATTTGTTGTCAAAGATCTCCCCTTTCAAATGACACTAGTTTCATTGATGCCCGCTCATGGGCCGCAATGCCCATTGTCCTTTAAAGTAAAATTAGAAAAATTGGAAATAGAATATTAACAACAGCTTTTGCCTGTTCTTTAATCTTATCGGGAGTTAACTTAATATCCATTTCACTGGAATCACTTTCCGAAACCATTGTTAACCGCAATTAATTAACACAGGGTTCATTTATATAGAATCTCGTTTTCCCGCTAATTCTTTAGCAAACATTCATTGTTTTTTTTAATTATGAAAAACCAAATTTAAAATATACGTACATACTGCCAACATTAGAAAAGTTTTGTAAATTGAATCTATTGGTACATTGTAATCGAGTTGGTCAAGTTGGTTGATATCAAGGCATTATGAAGAACTTAATTATCATGACTCCATGGCAAAACTTAAAAAAAAAAAAATACTTTCCACATGTCATGTACCGACTAAAACCGCACTTCCACCCTAGGGATGAAATAAGCTACTTTCCACCCGGCTATCTACCCATGAAAATTTAACTTTCCGAATAGGAGAGATGAAAATTATATTAGACAGTCTTGAAACAAATTGTGACTGTAGTGTAAAGTAAATAAGATCAACTAGCAAGTTACGTCATTACTTATTATCATTGACGCGATTACCAGTACTAGCATCCTCGGAAAATACGATAACACGTTAAATTTGAAATTCCAATAACACTATAAGGTATGTGAAGTACCTATGATGACGTATAGATGATTAATTTTGCAAATAATGGTTAGTAAACAACACCAGAAAGCTAATATCTCAAAAGCAAGGTCATAAATAGCGCTAAAACCGAATAGAAGGTGAAAGATTTTCGTGGTTCCACAGTGCTTCAGATATAAGTATTGTAAGATGAATGGTCTCACAACACAGCCCTTAGTTTAAAAAGTTTGCCTGCTGATTGACGGACGTAGGCATTAGCGCAGTCGTTTTGTATGGTGTCACGGTACGGTACGGTAGTCACTCCCGTAAAATCCAAGACAAACGAAACATAGAAATGAGGAGTAGGCATCGGCTGAACATGGGCTCCAAAGTTTGAATGCAACCGGATTGGCACTCGGATGAAGTCTTTTGGACATAGGAACTTACCCTGTTTTAGCAAAATTTGTCCACATTTGTACCATTCGTCGCGATACTGCTAACTCAGTCGAATCGTCATCCAGTCTGTAGTTTAGTCTGGAGAAGTAGAACAGGTAACCCATCTCGTCACCATGGCAAGCACCGGGATGGTTGATACCCAACAAGCGTTTGAAGAGTCCCAAGGCACCGTCAAAAGCGAAACGATATAAATAAGTTGGGCTAGTGCGATTACTCTGTGCTTGCCGGCGTATTGTTTCTAAAACTGGTCTCAGGAACATGACATCTGTAAACAACTAGAAAGAGTACGCCATATTACTAGTTTTACTTTATGAATATACATGTGAGTATTAATAATATAATGTACCTATACCAGAATATATAATGCATCAATTAATCTATTACAGTCCACTAGGCTTTTGTTTAGACGTATGCCTCTCCCAATGTACGCAATAGCACCCGATCTTCCGCCTTCCGCAACCAGCTAGCTTATCACATACTCGTAGAAATATGCAACTTACTCGTATCAAATTATACTACAATTTAACACTGATTATGCTTAGTGCTGTCTCCAAGATAATTTAGCTTAACGGACCTCCAGATATGGACCTGGCGACTATACAGACGAGAATATCTAGCTTCTTCTTAATCCCCAGTGAAACCGATTGCTTGGTTTTGTGGAATATTGTATTAGTTTATAGGTAACATTGAAACCTACTTATATAAATAAATACAAAAAATTAAATAAAAAAACCCATTCAGTAAAAGTAGTTCACATATATGCTCTGTCATAGTTGGTGTCAGAATTCAAATACTAATGAGTAACAATAAGTCATACTTAGCAAGTTATTTAACATTGGGTAACATTCTTGGTATGTGGCAACTGGCAAAAAGGTGTCATATGAGTAGCGAAAGCGGAACAAACTTTGTGGACAACAAGATAGACATACCTACATTTTAAGCATAAACAAACATCGTATTGTTCAGTAGGTGAAATGTGTTCTGATTATTGAAACGACGACGGTGACGCTATGTGAAGTTTTTCAAAGAATAGAATAAATATCAATGAATAGAAGAATTGGTAAGAATTCTAAGATTATTCTAAGATTTAATCTAATTCTAAGATAAGTAATACTGTACTTAATCGTCTTACATCTATTAAACTGTCAACATTCCTGTTATCAACCGGTCTTTGTTGGAAATAAAACTCTCTGATGGACTCCGATATCTTGTCGGTGACAGTCTCGTTGTTTCCCTGAAGCTCTGGTGGAACCACACGTCTGAATTCCTCCCCCAAATCAGTCAATAGTTTCGGGTAGCGTTGTAAGCCTGCGAACAATATTAAAATCTAGAAATTGAACTATAGAAATAGTGTAATGTTTTTTTTAATAATGAGTAAGTACTATACTGGCGTCCCACGCCCATAAAAGTACAGATTTATATTTTTTCGGATTTTACCGTACGATTACCGAGTGTGGCGAATTTACGAAAATTTTTGAAATCAAAATAAAGTCTACTTTCAGCAAAATTATACATCTACATTATTTAAGATGCTTTCCCTCCATGTGGCATCGCTGTGGGACGCCCTGTATATATTCTGTGCTGATTGTAGTGATTGAATGTCTAAATATTGTAGATTTGTAAATTAAATCATTTATTTATCAGAAAGCGCTGTTAAACTGGTGTTGCCAAATTATATATTAACTAGCTGACCCAGCGAACTTTGTTCCGCCTTAGAGGCAATAAATGAGCAGACTTTTGACTTTATCAAGGTCAATTTTTTATTTGGATAATTAATGTAAATTAAAAAAGGAAGTATTTTAATGACTTTTTATTGGCCATGTATTTTAGTGCATGCTCTTTAGTGAAGCACCTTGAGATTTTTCGTTTTATTATCAGGTGCAAGAACAAATAACACAGATGGTCTTCCGACCCGTGAACATACCACATATAATTGGATATAACATGGATTTTCTAGATTCAGGCAACAAACGTTTAAGGATTGGCCTTGTGATTTGTTGATGGTCATGGCGAATGCAAGACGGATCGGAAATTGAAGTCGTTTAAGCTCAAACGGCATGTCGGTTGGGATCATCGGGATCCTTGGATGAGAACTTCCTCACCTTCGAATTTTCCTTTGAGTATCGTCGCGTAAATCACATTGTTCATCAATTTCCTTACCACCAAACTCGTTCCGTTGCACAGTTTTGGTTGGTTTATGTTTCGAAGCATGATTACTGCGGAACCAACCTTTAATCGTAAATTGTGGGGTGGTAAGCCCGGTACATCCAAGGAGTTTAAAAATTCAATTGGATAGTTGGTGGCCTCATTTTCATTTGTTACCCAGTCAATTGATTTGAAAGAATGCCGTATACCAATTATCTCATTCTGAATTATGAAGTTTAAGTCATTTACATCTTTATTCTTAGCCGCCAAAATTGCTCGCTCACTCAACCAGTCATTATTTTTGTGGTTAGTAATGATGTTTGGGAATACTTTGTTGATGAGTTCGTCTTTTGATGAGACAAAGTTAAAGAAGTTCTGAGGAAATGAAATCAATCCGCTCGATTGGTCGACAGGTACTCGACCATTACCGATAGTCAGTAATGCAACTCTCATGTTTGTTGTCAGCTGAAGTTTCTTTACATAGCGCCATTGATTCGATGATTTGAATCAAGCATTTATTTCGTCTGCAGCAGTTGATGTTGGAGTTACTGGTAGTGTTTGGCGGAAACCTCCAGACAGTAAAATCATTGCGCCTCCAAAACATCTCAAGTTATTGCGCAGATCAGCGCCATTGTGCATTCGTTCCATGGATAGAAATTGTTCAATTGCTGCTTCCCGGACAATGCTCACGTTTTTTTTTTTTTTTTTTTTTTTAATCTTTATGAAAAGAGTATCCTATGTCCTTCTCCTGGTTCTAAGCTACCTCCCCACCAATTTTCAGCTAAATCGGTTCAGCCGTTCTTGAGTTATAAATAGTGTAACTAACATGACTTTCTTTTATATATATAGATATGTTACAAGTATTTCGACCTTAGAATAGGCATGCAAAACAAAACAAACAACAGGTAGGTTAGGTAACAAAACCAGATGGTAGTTCTCAGTATAGGTGTTCGACTCTATTCCAGAATTTTAGGTTACAAATTTTATTTCAATTTACAATTGTTAGTTAGAGTAAAAATAAGAATGGCATTTTTTGGATTATTTTAGTACTTGTTTCAGTTTCAATGTTCAGTCGATTCCTGTATTTCGTCTTTCAAAAAAGGATGTGTAAGTGAAAGCCCATTTTCACGTAGGTAAATAATGAAATAAGAAAACGTAAGGAATTTGCCCGACTTACGTGCTTATTATTGCTTTGCGAGTATGTATGCAGGGATATGTTTGGAGGGTCACTTATACCTACGTTTTTTATGATGAAATAGGAACTTAGGAATAATTAGTAAGAAGGATAACATAATTAGTCACCGCAGTAGACAGGTAGTTGAATAAGTAATATTCTGGTAGTGACAAGTAACATGTAGCCAGTTCAGTTGTGGTCAGTATTTACTCTTTTGTTGGTTGTTAAAAACAGACTTAGATCGTTATGTAACCCTACAACCGCTACATGTTATATAATCGAACCATATCTCATTTAATTACAATACCTTGTTAACGTGCCTTTGAAAATATATTCATATTCTAATTTTGTCCGTCTCGAAGCTCTTACTGATGACTTTTTGAGGTTCTGGTCCGATTGATGATTATGATAGGGTTAGATTTTGTAGTCTAGCAAATCTTAATACAGTCAACGATAAAAATTAACTTTAAAATATTTACAATCTTCTTTTTAACACAAATTGATGTAAGTATACGTAGTTTTATAATCTCCAGAGTTTTAGAATCTCCTCTTTTTTGTTGTATATTAAAGTATTTTATGAAAGGTTTATGGCTAAGATGATGTAACGAGCTACCGGAGCAATGAAAAAAGATAAATAAATTATATAACGGTACGATTTATATTAGGGAGTCATCTAGTGGCCGAAGATGCGAAAGTCTTAATTCGATTGAACGGAAAAAGGATTGAATTAGTTGAGCAGTTTTGACATAGGTGGCAGTAAACTATATGAAAAAAATATCAGTCGAGAAAAAAAAAAAAATAGAAAAGTAATTACAAGAAACTAATTAAAAATAGTGTATAAAATGGTAAATTATAGTTGTGAATATACGTAAATGTTTATGAAAATGTATTTATAAATATATATATATATATTAATCGTTGTGGGAAAAATAATATTTATAAATGAATCGATTATAGTAAAAATTTGATTATCTGTATAATGCCGCATGGCAATTATTTGGTTTAAGACGACTGTTTAAGTATTGTTTATTTAGAGAAAATTTAATACGAAGATTAATCAATAAAATCTAAGTAAAAGCAATCACTTAAATAATATCACAAATAGTTATATGGAATGTATGTAAATAATACATTCTAATAATGAGATAGTAATATTTGAAACGCGGAAATGCCGGAAGGTAGATTTTGTACTTTGAGAAGAAGGGAGACTGCAACGCCTCCGGGTGGGTGATTTAGGAACTAATTAGGCTTTGGCGGACAAAAGTTTTAATAAGATATACGAGGAATTACTTGGGAATGTCATGCGTAATTGGTGAAATTCATTGTTGAAAGTTTTAGTGAAGAGATTTCAATGCTTAAAAGCATACATGGGCGTTGAAAAAGATAGGAATTTGTAATATTTGGGGGGGTTTGAATTGTGCGGTTGGCATTACGGGGAGGTTTTTGATTGGATAGAGACACGGATGGAGCGCGGTTGGCGGGGGAGAAATACGAAAGGCGCCAATAACTCTTTCACTTTTGTTGGGGAACTCGTCAGGGGTAGTGGAGACGTCGTATATTTCTGGTGAGACTGTTTTTTAGAGCATTTAGTGGGACTTAGTCGTGATATATGTGTTGGGGTTCGCGCGTTTTCTTGTTTTAAGGGGATGTTTTGATTTGGGAAGTAATAATTCGCAGAAATAGTGGTTAACATATAGTTATTTGAATTGGAGGGATCGCCATTTTGTGAAATTGAATTTGGTTCATGTTTGGTGGTTTAGAATGGGATTGTTGGGAGTAGTATATTTGAATAATAATTAGTAAAAGGTAAATTACATTTTGGGACGCGATCGACATAGGATAGGACCTTTACGTGAATGAAGACACCTTACATTGGGCTGGATTAATACACGCATACACATGTGAATTGATCTCTGCCTTGTACCGTTGAGCCTGGCGGTGCACACGTAAAGCAAATGCTGTCGTTTTTTCATTTTTATTATGTTAGAAGTAGGAATTAGGGCTGTGGCGTACTTAGCTAGTATTCCCGTAGGAAACCCAAGGCGATGTGCTTTGGTTATGGAGGGATACCTAACGGTGATAACGACTCCATATTCCTCTATATTTCGCTAGTAGCCGATAACTTTTGAAGCGAGCGGCAATCTGATTTTCCCTGGAAACAGGATCGGATAAGCTTCCTGGATGTGGGTGACTGTTCGTTCTGTGATAGGTAGGCACCGTCGAAGTGGAGCCGTCCAATTCGGGCCAGGATCAGAACTTACGGAGCTCACAGTTCAGTCTTATGTATTTATTTATATATACACTAACTATAATCTCGTCAGGGTTTCAGTTCACATCCCTGAGCTTCGGCTCGTGAACTGGGGCAATCACACCGTGGTAGGGATTACACAAAGTCAAGTTTCACGAACTTGCCCCCAAAGTTAGCTAGAAGGAAAACACAACTCACCACACGATTAAGTAAAATACAATGGGTTTTGAAAGGTAAATACAGGGATTAGATTCTGTAGGTAGATAGATAGGTACACTCATTTGTTTAGTGAAAATCTTAGGCATCACAACGAACGTAGGAAACCTAGTCTATTTCAAAGTCTGCTTAGTAAAATTTATTAATATCATGTTTTATATCGATTTATCGTGCGGTTTTAGTCGGTTCAAAAAGGAGCCATAGGGACTATTCGATGGTATGTAGGTAAACTACCATTATTAATATCATATTCTATATCGATTGATTGTGCGGTTTTAGTCGGTTCAAAAGAGCCATATGAACTATTCGATGGTATGTAGGTAAATTACCATTATTAATATCATATTCTATATCGGTTGATTGTGCGGTTTTAGTCGGTTCAAAAGAGCCATATGAACTATTCGATGGTATATAGGTAGGCTACTACTGCTGTAGTTCACGTAAGAGTGGTGATACAGTGTGTAAAAATGGTGGAAGTGAGACCTACAGTGAAATTTTAGTGATTCTTTTAAGAAGTGTTGATTGTGTACAAAGCCGGGTTATAAATAATCAAAAAGTAACCACACCCAAGACTAAATATTAATTACACAAAAACTTGGGTAATAACGCCTACGATATCTGCTAATAACTGATTGACCAAGAGTGATTTTTATATTTGAATTCAGTGATTATCTCTCTTTTCATGTGTTCGAATCAGGGTTCAAAGAGCCATCTCACGGTAGTTGGGAACCTTATCCAAGTGGATACTGCTCAAATCTAGAACCCCGGGAGTGTAATTCCTGTATACTAAAACCCTATATCATGGGTCAGTTATACCAATTCGTTTATGTGATCTGAGAGTGTATTATACTTTACAATAAACCTTTGAAACCACATTATTCTGAAGTGAATTGGTTACTAGCACCTTTTATAAGATTACACAATATATGTTAATGTCCGAGCTGTGTACAGATTCAATTTATCGTTTAACATTCTAAAAACAAGTGAAGTATCACACCAAAATCCATGTTATTCGTGAATAGTATTTAAAGCGGCTTGAGCGAGGGGCGCTGTCGTTTGCTATAATAGCTAGCAGTAGGAAAAGAATACTCCTTTGTTAGTTTCATAATAAAACAGTTTGTGTTAATATCCAAACTGAGTACTGACTCAATTTATCGTCTTACATTTCAAAAACAAGTGAAGTATTACACCGAAATACATGTTATTCATGAACAATATTTAAAGCTGCTTAAGCGTGGCGCTGTAAGTTACTACGGAAACTATTATAATCAGAACATTATGGCGGTAAGATTTGTATGTTCTTCTGTCAGGTTCATGGTTACTCTGAATAGAGTATGGGGAATTATATTTACCGGATGTCTCGGTATAATAGGGGGAAGATGAATGAAAATCTTCTAATGCCTATTTAGACATAGGAAGGACCATGATATACCTATACACAATACAAGTGGAAGGGTCCTACTGTGGCTGGCGTGATATGGGGCCACCACCTCGGGGGGAAAATCCAATATAACTAGGTATTATTGTATAGGGGTCACCACCTCGGGGGGGGGGGGGGGGGGGAAATTCAATATAACTAGGTACTATTGTAGAGGAAAGAAATAGTTATAATGAGCAAGCACCTCGGGTAGATAACCTCAGAATAAGTAGGCATTATAGGAATAAGAATTAGTAAGTTCTAATCAATAAAGAAGTAGTCTAAATGAAGTTATTAAAAATGTCTAGATATAATCTACATGTTCTTGTCGTTCAAAGTACTAGTTTAAAGTAGTAAGCATTATAGAAAGGAAGAATTAGTAGGTTCTAATCCAATTGATATTATTCTAATAACATTGTTACGAAGGAAGTAGTGAATGATTGAGGCGGTGAACGGCAGATATCTACGTGGCTGTAGATAGTTATAGGTATCTAGATAAACGAGGTAAATGACCGGAATGTTTCTGTTCCTAATGGATATTTTCTAGTATAGGTTGTTTTCATCCGCTCCCATAAAAGCTACAAGGGGATACTACGGAGAATACGGGGGAAGGACTTCGTTTGTTGCATGTTAGGTTGGGCCGAATGAATTAGTATAGGTTGTTTTCATCCGCTCCCGTCAAGGTCACCAAGGACATTAGGTTAATCCGGAAGGAATTTGTGTAAGTATAATGGAATTTGGAGGATTGTTAGTAAATACGGAAGGAATGAGGTTCTAATTATGGGATATTTGAATGAGACTTTTGTTGATTATTTAAGGAAGTACTTATGTTCGTTCACGTAGTGTAAGCTTTTGAACTACTTACGACTAGAGGGTTTAGGAAGACTTATTTGGTTATTTCATGGTTTAATATAGTGTCAATAGAAGCTGTGTAATTAGATAAAAATGAAATAGGTACGTATTGGTTAGGTTGTAAGGAAAGGTTATTGATGAATTTAAATGATGACGTTTCGAACAAAATAGATTTAAAGTTTAATGTGAAAGAGTAAATTAATTGGGATTTGCGATTACATATAGTTGGAATTAGGTTATCGTAGGTTTAAGATAGGAGTCAGCATTCTTCACCTTTATAGAACTAGGGATACTAGGTATCATGATAAGGGTTCCTTTTAACCACTAGATTGATCACAGGCCAAGTTTATTAGAAATAAGTACAATTATTCAGCGAGTCTAAGTAGGTTAGTGAGTTATTTGGATGAATAATACATGACAACAAGTAGGTGGAATAGGAATTAGGATAGCTGTAAGAGAGGAGTGAATGAGTGGTAGGTATAGGTAGTTATCTAGGGCAGGAAATGTGAAAAGGATTGAGTGAATGAGTTGGTTTCGGAGTAGTAATAGGAGTAGTAGGAGTGGGGAAAAAGAATTTATTAAAGGGGGTATAGGAGTTTAGAAAGGGGGGGGTACAATGACCTATAAATTAGAAACTGGAGAGCTACTTTTGTCGTAAAAACTTCTAAAGTATTAATTTTGGGTCTTGATCTTGGCCAGTACGTATATCGATACGTCTTTTCAGAAGGTAATAATAATATGACCTCCATATTATGGTAATTAGATAAGGGTCGTGGCCTCAGTTTATTATTGCTTTGCCCGCTACACATTCACGAGTAACTCATCGCCCATCTTCAAGTTTCTGACTAAATTACCGTTGCCCACATTTTTCATTGACGTCGCTTTAAGACAAGTTATGCAACGTACCCTTGTGCTGCACTCTATGGACCTGCGTTAGTAGACTCTATTGAGGTTCAAATTTTGGCTCCATAAGTATCACTACGGACACAAATTCCATGCCTTGATCTTTAAACATTGCAAACTTTAGTTTTGAAACACAACTTATAAAACGCTGATTCGATGACCGTAGCAATTGCTGCAGTTTTACACGAGGTTCCAAATTTTCGTTCAAAGGTGGACAAAGTGTTATTGAGTTTTTCTTACGTAGAAAATTCTGAGTGGCAGCACGGTGTCTGGAAATAGTGTCTTCAATTCAGCTGCGCTGAGGGAGAGATGGAGCTATACACCGTATTGATCATATATCCCCTTCTGCTGCGTTGCCCAAAACTGAATTGCTATCAGCGCGTCGTAGTTAGCCCGCTGGCTGGCAATAGGCTCGCCTCTTATTACGTGGCTCAAAAATAAGACTGTGATCTGTGGTATATAGTGTAGTATAGGTAGTGTGGTATATAAGGTGACGGAGACTCGTGGAGGGACAGCCATTGCCCGTTCGCTAAGGTGTTGTAGTTAAGTCGATAAGTTCAAAACGTTCAAGACTTTTTTCACCAATATTTCATAGACTATTAATATGTAAGAAACTTCGAAAGAAGATTCTTAAAGAGAAGGAAAGTTCAAATAAAAACTACTAGCTCCCGGAACTCTATCTCCATTATTTATAATTTTAATTTAACATTGAAAATGGGTCTCCGCGCGACATATTTAGGTTCCACGGACAGCGACAAAATCGGATCCGATACATTGATTTTTTTAAGGTATTGATTTTAGACCATTCTGAACTTGTCGACTAGACTATTTTTCCTTTTAATTCCTTTAATAGAAATTGTTTGCATAGTCATAATTACATTACTTCATTGTTCCAAGGACTTTTTGTGTAGGTACATGAAGGTGGGGTGTGTGTTGGGTAACCTCCTCGAGTGTCGCTCCGATTCCGATCCCGCTGCAGTCCGGGGGGAACGGAATCGGAGCGGCCGGTACACCCTGGGCGGCGGTCAATGGCTTCCCCTTCACCCCTTCATAGGGTTGGCATTGATCGTCGGCCAATACCCAACGTGGCGGGAACACATCGCTCTCCGTACTCCTCTGCTTTCAGAGGAGACAGGATGAGCGATGCTGTTAGTGGTGAGATGGCCCAGGGTCAGCCGGGGTGCGAGGGATATGCTCTATGGGTAACCTTACACCCCGGCGTCTGAAGACCCGAGACGGCGTGCGGTTTTAGTCGGTGCAAGCCCGACATAACCGCCCCCGCTGGGCAGCGGGGGGGTATCCGAAGGGATTTCCGCACGATAAAAAAAAAAAAAAAAATAGGTACATGAAGGTAAGAACTGGACTGACGAATGGAATATGGCTATTATTTTGTGCGTAGATTTCATAATCTCAATCACAGTTTATAAGGAATCTTCACTCAAAATCCTTTATATGGATCATGTTTTGGTAACGTACGAGTCATTGTGAAATCTGTGAAACTGAGGCAATGTTGTTTTTTTTTTTAAGGAATATTAGTAACCGAAATTACTAATATTCCCCCTAACCCCTCTAGCTCAGCTAAATTGCTTGTGTTAGGAGTGGATTCACGTCGCTAGTGTAATGGCCAGGATTCGAACCCGGGACCTCTCGATCGTAGGGTCGACTCCTTAACCACTAACCTACCGACGCTTTGGGCATGATGTAACTCGCGTGTGGAATCGTTTTGAACTTGTTACGTTAATTGATCTCTAAAGTGCCACATACGTAGTTGCATACATTGCATAGCATTTTCAATCGCTATGCAACTTTCCATGGATAACCGAGTTCTAAAATTGCAAGAGTATCTTTACCTTTTTTTTTTCCCTTCGGATACCCCCCCGCGTGCCAGCGGGGGCGGTTATGTCGGGCTTGAACCGACTAAAACCGCACGCCGTCTCGGGTCTACAGACGCCGGGGTGTAAGGTTGCCCATAGAGCATATCCCTCGCACCCCGACTGACCCTGGGCCATCTCCGGTTTCGAGATGGCCCCCTCGGGTTTGGGAACCACGGTGTCCCCGTCTTGCCCCGATTTGGGGGAGGGGCGCTAGTCGCCCCACCGTCCCGGCCTGCTTCTGCTGGGGTGACAGGTGGCCTCACCCGCCACCCCCAGGCCTGCGCTCATGGAGGACGGAGGTCGTTAAGCGACCTCCGGCGCCTGAGTTGCCTGCGACGCGCGGCGAGCAAGTTGCGGGCTCGGCGGACCGGGAGAGTTCTAAGTCTCTCCCGGGCGCGCTCCGCCACCTCCTTCGCGAGCATTACATGCTCGCAGAAGGAGGCGGCGGCGGCCCACGCGCTCGCGCTCCGCACCATTGCCGCAATCATGCTGCCGAGCGAGAGGACTCCCAAAAACCTAAAATATTAGGTTCTCTGCAAAAATTTGGTTCAAAAATCTTGTTCACAAACTTCAGCGAAGGGTGCTGGGCTAGAAAATCTGCTAGTGGTGCATCATGAGAAAAAGAAACCACATCTCCCTTGCTTTCTTTTGGGAAAGCATTATTGCTTCCAGCTAACGTTACTCGGTTTCGCAAGGAAGTACTCGCCTATACTAGAGGAGGGCGCTACAGGTCTTTGAGTTTGCTGAAACTGAGTACCGGCCACTATAACTGGATTCCAATTCGTGAGACCCCAAATAACTACAAAATACATCTTGCCGCCAACTTTTTTAATATTTGTGATTGGTCTACGACAACGACTATTATACTTGATAAATAAGAAACCTATTAAAACCTACCCCACCCCAGCCTGTAAAATAATAATATTTGTAATAAAAAAATGCTAATCGATAGATTTTGAATAGCTCAATTCAACTACGTTGCCCTTTAAAATTGCTCACCTACGGTTATCTACGGTAACCTAACCTAACCTAACCTAACCTAACCTAAACCAATAACTATAAGACCGATTCGGTTCTTGTGGTCACAGTTCTAACCTAACCTAAACTAAACCTAACCGTAGGTGAGCAATTTTAAAGGACAACGTAGTTGAATTGAGCTATTGAAAATCTATCGATTAGTATTTTTTTTATTACAAATATTATATTTTGCAGGCTGGGGTGGGGTAGCTCCTATTGAAAAATCATCGTAAGTTATTTAGAAACTTTTTTTTTTGGTTATTTTATAAAATATTTTTCTTTGTGTTACGTAAACAATTATAACTTACAGAACACTTTTCGGTCTACAAAGCTAAAACATAACCAACTCTTCATATTAATTAAAACGGACGTAATAGACTTTTAAAATTTCGCGCTAAGAACACGGTTTTTAGCAATTTAGCGGAGATTTACTTAACCTATTGAAGTCTGGAGGTCATGCGATTTGTTTTTCAAAAATACACAGTTTTTAAATGAGGCAATTTTTGTACGCCCTCTAGTTTTCTTTTTAAACGTGAAAAGCCGACAAAATGTACCAGAAACGGTTTCAATATACGGTCAAGTTATCAATTTATTCGTGAAAAACCGTTTTTGTTACATTTTGTTGGTTTTTTCACGATTAGAAGAAAACTAGAGTTTGTTTAAAAACCAATTGGTTAACTTGACCGTATATTGAAAAAAAAAACCAAACCAAAGAAACGGCCGTCACCTAGTGCTTTCTATTCTAGTCGAATAGCATGTGTCAGTATTTTAATTTTATGTTTCTATTTGTGTGATAGATTTAACACCTACACGGTATTAAACTAAAATAGGTACCTATAATCTAATATATATGTATAATCTGAGTTTATTTGAAAGAAAATTTATCAACAAAAGATATTAATTCATTTATTGGTATCCAGTTTGGACACATACCTTCAATATTATCTAATTTATCAGTTTCTAAGTTTTGCCACTTGCTTTTTTACCAGGTATTTATAGCTCTAATTCATCTATGTTTTGTTTTGTTTTATATTATGGAATATTTTTAATCGGATTAGACCCGCAGTCTGCTAATGCCAATCAATCAAATAATAATGTAGGTAGTCTAGAAATAGTACCTATTTAGATTAAAGGGTCATACTTATATTAAGCCGGTGTTAAAGTTCATTTTCGAATTGGAGTTGAGATAATGTTGTCAGCTAATTATTATTTTCTATGGTCAGTTTTTTTAAAATTTTAAACATATGTAGTGCAATAAGCTTGACCGTGTGAATTAATTAATTTTTGCAATAAGGTTCTGAGGCTCATAAGACAGGCATGCGTGTTCACAACTAGGATATCTTCATAGCTTCCTTGCCCTACTCTTCGGGTATACTGCAGTACAATCTCAGTATTTTCTGAATACTGAACAATAAAGACTGCCTATAACATGATTGATTGACGTCGTCAAAATAGCCTCTAGTCCTGAACAAGGTGAGACGTCTTTTCACGCTACAATAGTTGTGTTCCAACTTGGAAGTATTCTCTCCAGGCCGTAAAATAAGTGATTAAGGATGTTAATAGAAAGTTTGTAGAAACCCTAAGTCAACTACCCATTAAAACAGCAGCGCATTCAAAACGGAAGTTGTAAAACGCCTGACTTTGTGAAGGGCCTTGCGTAGGACAAGTTCCGTTCACTTGCCATACTTCTATAATATCTCGAAGGAATCATTTAGAAGTTAATCTCAAAATACATGAATGGCTAATTAGGTGTCCAGATATAATGAGAAACACGTTGTAGGCACATATGAGTTGGGATATGGGTAAATCAGCATTAATTTTAAAATACTTGCTGAACTTTACGAGAACATAACATATATGCACATCATAACGCGCATCTTTCCACTTTCTACGATCCTTTTTTACCAGAAATGCGCGCGCTACCGCGCTTCCGCCGTAAGGTTATATGTTTGTCTGTCTATGTAGGGTATTTACGTATATTCCACTGATACTGAACTGATTGTAATGAATGAGGTGTCAATCGATTCAGTATCATGCTCTGGGTGCAATAGACTACATTTTATCCGAATTATATCAACATAACGGATGTTAAGTCCAAAAATGTAAGACAACAAATAAATCTTTTTTTTTGCTGTCGTATCGAATTCAAAACCCGACAGCCGACAGCGTGTGCACGTTGAAGATTCCTTTTCCACTTGGCGTAATACATCTGTCGGTGTGCCACAGGTTGGCGTGCTATCTCCTTTGCTTTTCACAATTTTTATAAATTCTATCTCTAAGTCATTACATTCTTCCTACCACCTTTATGCAGACGATCTTCAAATATATACACAGGCTCCTTTACAAGAACTGTCAACAGCCTTTCATACTATCAACACCGACTTAGCGAGGATATGTACTTGGAGCAAGCGGTATGGGTTGGAAGTGAACCCCTCTAAGACACAGGTCATAGTTGTTGGGAGCTCCAGGATGTTGCCTCGAGTTAATTGGTCACAGTTGCCAGATATAGTTTTCAATGGTATTCCACTGGAAATATGCCAAAGTGTGAAAAACATAGGGATATTCATCGACAGCACACTATCTTGGGGTCCTCAAATCCGTGAAGTTAGTCGCAAATTGTTTGCATCAGCGGGCTCCATGCGCAGACTGCGTAACTTTCTACCAACGACAACTAAAATTGCGCTTGCAGAATCTCTTCTTCTTCCTCTTCTTGACTATGCCGATGTCAGCTATCTCGACGTCACCGAGGAGCAACTCGATAAGCTTGAGCGCCTTCAAAACTTTTGCATTAGATTTATATTTGGTCTAGGCAAATATGATCACGTATCAGAGTTTCGCCAATTGCTCAAGTGGCTCCCAATTCGACTTCGACGGAATGCTCATATTCTTTCGATGCTTTATAGTATTCTGTTTAATCCCAATACTCCCACTTATTTAAAAGAACGCATTTAAGATCCTTGAGGTCGTCAGAATCGTTGGATTTGGCAGTACCTAGGCATTCTACGATTTTTTATGATAAATCGTTTACTGTACAGGCAGTACGGTTATGGAATGCACTGCCATTATCGATTAGACGGGCACAATCATTGGCCATCTTCAAAAGGATGGTAAAAGAGCACTACCTGGGCCTATAGTCTCCCCCATTCCTTGTTCCCGTTATGTGCTGTCTTAACTTTCGTGCGAGGTATTAAAATATTATATGTAGGCTTAGTATGTATGTTTTTAAATTTGGTATGTATATATGAATGATTTATATTATGTACGATTATATGTAGGTGTCGTAATTATGTATCATTATAGGCTTATTTGTAGGTATATGTACCTACTAAATTGTAATACGTGTTTGTAATCCAATCTATTTATTATATGACTACGTTAGTTCTCTTTTATTTCTTGTTACATCAATAACTACCCAATGTACGATTTAGCTTATTTAGGATTCATGTCCATCCAAAGGTTGCCTGTAAGATATTGCTTTTAGCGATAAGGCCGCCATTTGTACATATGTTAATTAAGTTTACGATATATGCTTATTCTGATTGGTGTACAATAAAGTTTATATCTATCTTTCTATCTATCTATCAAAAATATAATTTATTATTATGGAATATACCAAGAGATAAAAATACAATTTTATGGTATACTTAGTGGGTTATCGTTTTTTGGTCATATCTCCGGTTCTACTTAAACAATTGTAACATCTTAAATCGCAGGCAATTTAGGTACCAGAAAAGTATTGGGACTATAGATGCTATGGACACATTGATAGATGATGTAGTGGGTAGTTTAAATAAAAAACGCAAACTAGCGGGACTATTCCTTGATCTCAGCTCCGCATATCCGCATAAAGCATATTTGTTACAGAAATGCTATTACGATATAGAAGAATTTTTGAATGATAGTATATAAGTTGTCATCTCTTGATCATCAGTAATTTTAATTTTAATGTATTAATTTAATTGACACCGAGGTATTTTAACTTGACATAACGGATGACATTCGTTGTTTTCAATATTTTTGTTTACATTTTATGATAATATGGACATTTCATGTATTTGATTTGAATGTATTTATTATAATTGAAATGTCAACACAAATTATGTTATGTCATTGAATTGCAATTGAACATACGACAGATTTTAAGTCTGACTAAGACCTTTCTAATAGAAAAACCGCATCAAAATCCGTTTGCGCGATTGCGCTAAACAAACAGACCCATATATAAACTGACAAGAAATCAAAAATATGTACTTATTCAGAATCGTTCATTTAACATAATCCAAGTATTTTTATTAAAATATATCTCCAATGTATAGACACAACTAATTTTCAATTTTGTAATAGTATAGAATAGTATAGATGATACATAGATTTAAGCAATTTCAAATACTACTAGCGCCATCTATCCGTGGAGAGCTGGGACTATATTTTACTGTTCTTAAAAAAATCTCTTTCCCGTATTTTAACCTTACCGTAGTCTGGTTATCGTTTTTTATACTTTTTACTTTTATATTTGTACTCGTAATTGCTCGCCGGGTTGCGGGTACTATTGGCCTTTCCTAAAATTAGTCTCGATCTGATCGCCTAGGGCGACCCGTACGCAACCCGGTAAGGGTCTTATATGGTTGCCTTACCAGACTAATGTATAATTACAAGAATAAGTTAGCGTAGTAAGTTAAAAAATCTAATATTGGGTGGATATATCTACCTCATTTCTCTACAAAACAATGGGTTTAATCTGTAGTTAAATGGATCTGGTTAATTCCATAAAGCCAATTGGGACAAGTAGCGATTAGCTATGATTAAGTGAGATTATTGCGATAGGAAATAAAGAAAATGACGTAAGTGTTATTAACCAGGGAATTTATAAGAGTCCCTGCACACTTTTTAGATGATGGGTGATACAGATACAAATAAGCAGCTTCTTTCATTTTTAAACACAGTTTCCTTCCTAATAACTCAACTACTATGAATTAATTATGATACACGAATTAAAATACGGTATTCAGTCATCTGTAATCAATCAAAAATGGTGAGCAACAGAAATTTTTTAGCTACTAAACCATTTTCTTTTTAATTTATGGTTATCGCAAAAATTATACTTCCTGTATATTTATAGAAAGCGTTGTTTTTGCAACACCAGGAACAATATAGAACAGTTTTCGAAAATCGACCTATAGAATACATCAAGGTTTTAACCTGGTGCTAGGCTAAAAAATTAATTTGTTGAACTCCCTGGACAACAAAACAAGCCACGCCTTTTATTCTACCTGCTATGTCTACCTACGACGGCATAAAGATGTTCTGTTCTATTACTAAGATAAAACCCATTTTGCAGTCTTGGGTGTCAGAATGGGTTGACAATTTTGTTATTTTAGAAATAAAATAATGATCAAGTTACTTACGACGAAATAAAATAATTCCTTCTTGTGCATTGTATCCCGCGAGGAAGGGTACGTCAGCACCGGGAATGGTATCCTTAGGAGATTGCGTGAGAAACGCGCCTGGAATATCAGGCTCCAACGCTGGCAGGAAAGGCAGCGCCACAGTGCTTTGCAGATCCACTGATTTACCCTTAGCACCCACTAGCCTTGCACCAGCCTTCACGAGCAGCTCACTAGGGGTAGCGCGAAGGTACCCTGTAAGGATTTTTTCTAAAGAAGCCTCTTTGAACAGCAATGAGTCAAAGTAACACCCATTGTACTCAGAAAACGTCAAAGAAAACGAAGAACTAGACTAACTAAAACGACACCTATTGGGAAGTTCATTATTATTTCATTGTTCTATTTAAAATAAACTAAATATACTTAACACGCGGGATAAGCCGACGGCGCCGTTGCACCGGTAGGTTTCAGTTTGAAATGAATTTTCATGCAATTATAAAACCAAGACTTTGGGATAGCTGTTTAGTGTTCGTTGTAACTTTACACTTTTGGCATATTAATCTCATTGGTTATTATTATTTAAAAATGTCTTCAATGACGGCGATATCGTTACATTTTAGATTACATTTAAAATTACAACTAACAATTTTTTATTTTCACTATTAAGATATATATATATATATATATATATTCTTTCTAGTCGCATCTTTCGGATATCTATGTGATAGGATTGGACATGGTTTTTATAAATACTACTTACACACTAAATCATTATTTAAGTTTAAATCCGAGTAGATACGTACCTAATAGTTCAGCTGTGCTGTTTGTATCGATGCCTAATTCTTTACCAAGTTCAAATGCACGTGCACGTGGCGCGCGCGCTAACGCCCATGGAGCGATTGCTACACCACTTTGCGCGATCGCCGCATGGAACAAACCCTAGAATAATGTAGACAAAATCATTATCAATATATTAATTTAACTACTTGTTGAATAAACATTTGGAGGTGGTGATAATATGCTGTTCAACAGTTGCTTGGCATTCGCCGCAGTCATCGGATAGGATATATCGCCACCGGATATCATACGCTCCATTGCCAGTAGCAACATGTAATTGACCACGATGATGACTTCATGTCTCCATCACGAGGATGATCTAATTTTTTTTTAAAGATGTACTAATAGCCGGCATGAGAGTACATTGAGAGTGGCTGAGGAAACGGGGATGAGGTTTCTTCTCAAACTGCGTTATTAGTATTACAGTCAGCGGTAAAGGTGTAACGTTCGTGTATGCTTGGACGTTGGCCAACTAATAGAGTCTAAAAGGGGATAGTGGCCGCGGTACAATACGGGTGTATAGACCTATCCTCTTTCACGCGATCCATTCATCTTTTCTTGGGTCTACCTCTGCTTCTCAAGCCATCTACATTCACATAGTATAGTACTAGGCATGAAATTAATATTTCCCTTCAACATCCGAGCGCCAATCCCAGTTGCATCCAAAGCTTGCAATTTAGAGCCCGGGGTTTGTTGTACCATTTTTATTTTCCGCTAGGTGTGCCCGCGACTTCGTCCGCGTGGATGTAGATTTTTAGGCTTGAACTCTTTTTCGTGGAACCCTAAGTTTTTTTTCTAGTACAAAAGTAGCCTATGTTAAGCCTTCACACCTTAAAACTACTAATAAAAAAAAATGTCAATTTAAAAAAAAATAGTACTAAATAGTTGATGGCACCTTTCTATTTCTGATATAAAATATGACTTTATAACAAAAAAATTGTGAAAGGTGGCAAAGTTTAATTTAATTTTTCTTCGGTCTAATCAAAGTACTGCGATATCACGTTTTTGTTAATTTTGAATTAATATTATTGAATTAAATAAAATCTAGAAATCTTGGTGCCATGTAACGACGATCTTAACCCGAGAAGAATTGGTTCGTGCTGTAGGCATTTTAGGTGGTGCTTACAAAGAAATGTTGCGGATAGGCTTGACACTTCACAAAGCGTAATCCCAGATTGTGATCAACTATCGACTATCAGGCGAGGTAGCTAAGCGACATCAAGATAGTAATCGGGTCACAAATTCTAGGCAAGACCGCGTTTTACAGTCTAAGGCGAAAAAACAACCCAGCGCGGCAGCGATTGGTTTTAAATCTGCAGGAGGAACTAGGTTTTTCAGTGAGTCACAAAACTGCAAGGAATAGGTTACCTGAAGTTGGTCTTCTCTCTCGTAGACCGCTGAGGAAACCTATGTTTTTGTTAAAATCAACAAAAATGGAAAAACGCAGAGCTTGCATTAGACAGAAGACTAATTAAAATAAGTTTTGTGTTACCACCTTTAAAAAAATATATTTGTATTTGGAATCACAAATAAAAATGTGCCATCAACAATTTGGTATTAAACACTTTATTCTAGAACTGATTGTTTTTTAATTACATCTGTAGATGCAAAACATTCCTAGACGGTTTTGATGTATGTATTACCTATCTGCCACTAAAAGTTCCGGCAAAATCGGCCCAGCCGTTTAAAAGAGATTACCTAATTTAAACAGAAAGACACACAGACAAAATATTTAAAATGTATATTTTTGTAATAACTATCGTGTGCTATCTATCATATGCTATCATCAATTATTAATATTAAAAACAGACACTTCTATTTAGTTTATGGAATAGATAATTTGTTTCATTTTGTCCGCCAAACCCCGAAAGGAAAGCCTGCACCAAAGCCTCGTACGTCAATCAGCAGGTTTTACCAACTTGCAGGTGAAGTTGGCTAGGGCCTCAAAGATCTTGGCAGGGCTAGGGCACCTACAAATCATTTATTTATTAGTTATATTACATTCATATTAAAAGATTTCTAACGCAACTCACTACTACTCACTCATATTGGAATGACATGCATCAAGTATAATTGTGATGACCTTCTGGTAGGTCGATATTTCTAAAATCCGTTTACCTAAAGATAACTACACCATTATAATTGCTTGTCTATCGATGCGAATATTTAACTAACTGTGTGTTGTACGGTTTGTACCTTTTTTTTTTTTTTTTTTTTTTATCGTGCGGAAATCCCTTCGGATACCCCCCCGCCGGCCAGCGGGGGCGGTTATGTCGGGCTTGCACCGACTAAAACCGCACGCCGTCTCGGGTCTTCAGACGCCGGGGTGTAAGGTTACCCATAGAGCATATCCCTCGCACCCCGGCTGACCCTGGGCCATCTCACCACTAACAGCATCGCTCATCCTGTCTCCTCTGAAAGCTGAGGAGTACGGAGAGCGATGTGTTCCCGCCACGTTGGGTATTGGCCGACGATCAATGCCAACCCTATGAAGGGGTGAAGGGGAAGCCATTGACCGCCGCCCAGGGTGTACCGGCCGCTCCGATTCCGTTCCCCCCGGACTGCAACGGGATCGGAATCGGAGCGACACTCGAGGAGGTTACCCAACACACACCCCTGTACGGTTTGTATCTATTCATTATGTAATAATTTATATAAATAGTAATTTTTTGAAATCGAAGATAGTCAATGTTATTAATATTGATTATATTTTTTAGGACATGCTTATTCTATCAACCAATAATTATTGGAGGATGTCTAATATTTCTACTGGCTTCAAGGCTTTAATTCGTTTCTTTCCTGTCTCAAATAATGAAAGAATAGAATTCTCTCGTTGACATCTCGCATATCCAAGAATAAAATCTGAAAACTACCAATCTTCTGTAGAGACCACTTCCCTTCAGAAGATCGTAGACATACCTACTACACAGTTGGACAGCTCAGTTTTGGAGTGAGGACTCCAGCGCAGCGTCCAGTAGTAGGGCTAAGGCTGCCTTTCCATTCAGGTGGAGACGAGTGGAGCGGAGCGGGGACGAACAGAATCTTATCCTATATGCATCTTCACTCCTCTCTGCTAAATGGCGCTTCTAGTTGACGCTACATAGTTACTCCTAGGAACCATCAATTCCTTTTCACCATTCCTTGCACCGTCCTACTCCGCTCGTCTCCGCCTCAAAGAAAACACACATCAACCAACCTGTGACCACAAGCGGACACAAATCCAACCAAAACTTTTTTATAAAAGATTAGTATAGTAATTTTAAATACCGCGATACTAAAAAATTATAGGTATAGAATATTGTTCAAGATATAGGGAAATGGATGATATTTTTGTAGTCATTCTTGGTGCACAAAAATGTAAGGTATACTAACTTCTGATGCGGGTGATAACATGTGAAGATGGACGGAGGCCGCGCCAGCAGATTCTCCAAAAATGGTCACCTTGCCTGGGTCACCGCCAAATGCCTCGATGTTGTCACGAACCCACTTCAGCGCCATCACCTGATCCTACAGACAAGGGCGTAATTTTATTTTATAATTTTTGCTAAATAATTTGGTATACACAAGGACATAATTTTATCTTTTTGGGTTACATACATATAGTCATATTGTGTTTGCAACAAAAAATACATTACGCAAATTATTAATTTCTACTACTTTTAGATTGTCTAATTTCATAAAGCTAATCTACCAAATTTAAAAACCTCTAAAAAATTCTTGAAAACAAAAATCGTTTTTTGTGTAATTATTCGATTAAGTAACAAGTAGCTTCCATAATATTAATATTTTTCATGTTGATATTCAGGACAGCAGGCACTTAAGTACAGTAGTGGGTAAATCCCATATAACATCCATCTAGTCGGTTTCAATTTCGAAATTAGGTGGTTAACCAGCGACTGCCAAACCTAAAAATATGTTACAACGATGTAGTTATAGTATAGTAGGTACATTTTTTTTTAAATTTATTTATTATTTAAAGCATAACATTACATTCTTGTACAGTAATAGCAACAAAGGTTTATACCTGTGCTATAACAATAATAGTGAGACAGCATTCAAACAAAGAAGAACAAATCTCCACCTACCTCCACATTGATTCAAAAAAAATATTTATTTTTTATTACAAATTATAACTACATTAATAACAAGAAAGAAAAAAAATCAGAAAAGAAATCAGCACTACAAAGAATTCAAAAAATATACTTTTAGTTTACATGTAATACCTGACACAGTGCTACATGACTTTATATTAGGAGGTAGATCGTCGGGACTACCGACCTCCATGATCGGGGCCTGAGGACGGCAGTTGGCCGACTCGCCGTCCTTACAGAAGCAGGCCGTGGCGGAGGCGTGTCGTGTGTGCCCTACACACGCCTGCCAACTCACCGAAGCGGGATAAAACCCGACCCCACCAGGCGAGGCCGCGGTGGCGGCCAAAGTCCGCCAGCAACCCTGGGGTTATCCTTTCGAGGGCTTACCCGGGGTGCCCGGCAACGGACACTTGGGGAGGACACCGTGCGGTTTTAGTCGAGACACGACATAACCACCCCCGCTGGCCAGCGGGGGGGTATCCGAAGGGATTTCCGCATGTTAAAAAAAAAAAAAAAAGGAGGTAGATCGTTAATGAGCCGAGGGACAATATAGCCAGTACTGCGCTCGCCTTACATATTGTGGGCACTCTGTGTGAAAGATTGATAAAAAAAATTTATACTGAAAAACGGACTTGAGTGTAGATTGGCAGCAGTGCTTAAAGAGACCGATTTCATTGTCATAATATTGATTATTTATGTTATTAGAAACTATTGTTTTTAAAATTCTATGTTGAAGTTTATATATAGCATATCTCGTAAGACCGTATTGTATGTGGGATTCTGCAAGTGCGTGTTAAAGCATAAACTTTACTTTGACATATACAACTACTACACATGACTCTATGGCATATCTCGTAAAATACGGGAGTAACTAGCTTGGCTATCAGGGTTTATCTGAAGATTCTGACAGTAATTTAGTAATTGATTTGATTTCGTACGCGTTGGGCAGAAAAGTGACAATCCCGCTAAGACTGGCTTGCTTCGGTTTTGTGGAGTGTTATCTCTATCTTACGCCGGAATCACGGTTTGTTACCTTTATAGAGTAGCTAAACTGGTTTGTGTTTATAAAATATTAAAGCTTCAGTTTTAATTACTCTAAAAATATACCAAGCTGTAGATATGCGTTGTGCAATAGAGAGTATATGACAATGCAATGTTATATAGAGCGTAATTAAATATAATTAAGTCGATCTTAGTCGGATTCTCATACTTCATTCAGACGTACTAAATCAAAAGTCTGGTACTGTTACAAAACTATATAATTTTATAAACATTTTGAGTAGGTATTTTATAGAGGTTTCAATATTTAGTAAGTCTGAACTTTATTCACACCGCAATGTTTTAACCGTTTATCGTAATCGTTATTACGTGAGCGACAATTGAGTAAATTTAATTTATTATCAGAACTAGTTGATGCCCGCGGCTCCGGCTGGGGCCTTTCCGTGCAGTCCGGATGGCATGGAGGTCGCGCGGGATAGTGGCCGGCAATATTTAGGCTATTTCTTGTTTATAATTATAAGAATAAGATGGGTTCAAGTCCCGTTCTAGATGTTCTCTTTTTCCGATCTAAATCTCTAGAAAAAGTAAGCGTAAAAAAAAATAATTGAAAGAATAAGATGTTTACTTGCAATGCGTTAAGATATTGTAGAGATTTCTGTAAATAAGTATACCTAACTATATTCCATTCTGGCAATGATGAGTGATGGCCACTACCAATCACATATTTAAGTCAAAGGCAAAAGCTTTTTGGGCCTGCGTTGCAGATCATAATCAACCTATTCTAGTCCACTGCTGGACATAGGTCTCCCCTAATGAGCGCCATAGCGCCCTGTCTTTAGCTTGCCGCATCCAGCATCTGCCCGCAGTCTTTCGCAGATCGTCATCCCACCTGGCCGGAGGGGTCCTACACTACTTTTGCCTAGTCGCGGTCTCCACTCAAGAACACGTTTACCCCAGCGGTTGTCGGTTCTTCGCTAGATATTTCCGTCCCATTGCCACTTCAGCTTGCTAATTCTTTGAGCTATGTCGATAACCTTGGTTCTCTGTCGGATGTATTCGTTACGAATCCTAGCCTTCAGAGAAACTCCGAGCATAGCGTTGCAGATGATTAGCACAAAATCGTGCATAATAAAGTCCATACTATTTGCGAAAAATCGTGCAAAGAAATAGCTCAAAAGAAATAGTAAAATCTTTTGTAAATCTTGGTGCCATGCAACGAAGACATTTAAGCTAAGAAGAAATGGTCCAAATCCATACGATTTGCACTAAATCATGCATAGAAATCCATATGATTTGCACGAAGTGTGGGTGTTCGCATGCGTGCCACGCATGAGCGCAGGCTCTTATGAGAGGAAGCTATGAAGTCTGTAAGGATAGCAGCAGATGGCAGGTTATTGTCTCTGTCTACCCCAGAGGGTAAAAGACTTAAGTATATGGATGTGTGATTTTTTGTTAAATAAAGTAGCCCTTTTTTTACGTGTGGACGCCCCCCGGGCTTAACCCACCGGAGCTAATGGAGAGGTGGGTAGGTCGGGCTTGAACCAACAAAAACCCCACGGTGTCATGGTGAACACGACGCGCCGTCTTCCTTTTTTATGTTTCGTGTGGAAATCCCTCCTGACACTCCCCCGCCGGCGGGGGTGGTTATGTCAGATTCGAGTCGACTAAAACCACACGCCGGGTCTTCAGATACCGGGATGTATGCCTAAGGCATTTCCTTCGCGCCCCGGCTGACCCAGGGCCATCTCCGGTTTCGAGATGGATCCCTCGGGTTTGGGAACCATGGTACCCCGTGTTGCCGGCGCCGCCACCCTCGGCCTGCTCCTGCTAAATTAAAGTTTAATTTATGTTAAATAATATAAATTAAAGTAGCTCCATCAAAATCAGTCCAGCCGTTCCAGAGATTACCTATTTTAAACAGAGAGAAAGACAGACAGACAGACAATTTTTTTTAAGTTGTATTTTTTTATAAGTATCGTGTTTAATATTATATTACAAACAGACACTTCAATTATATTTATTTGTATGCATAGATGGCATATAATGTACAATGTCACAAAATAAAACATATATAAAAATTAAAGACAATTTACTTAAGTTATTATAATAACATAACGAAATCGTCTACTCCAAAATGTTCAACTATAGCTACAACGCACTTGCAACATACCGCAATGCGGGCAGCCGGATCCGGCCAGATAGACCAGTGCTACCTTTAGTTTTTATTTTTTTTTGTAGCTAAGTTCCTATGTCGATGTTGTATCGCGAAATACCTAGAAAAAACCAATAACTTACGTTTCTTTCATTTCAAATATATTTACATAGTTACTAATTTGACTGCCTATTGTTATTCTTTTATGTAAACTGTTCTTAAAAAAAAACAAAATATATACAAATAAAACATTATTGAACAACATTATGGACATAAGGAACCTCCGAAATCCAAACTAAAGTAGAAAATTAAAATAGAGACTCTAATAAGTAGGTAGGCTCCATGTTCGGTACAATATCAAACTACAACGTAATACTTTCTTGTATTTTCGTTGTTAAATCTTACGTCGAACCTTACTTACTATATATGTTAAATTTGTGACACTTTTTTTGATTATGAGCAGTCAAAGCCAGAAAAGGCCGCTGTTTGTACATATTTTGAATAAGTTTTTCATATATGTGTGTCCGTCAGTGCGTCCTGTCATGACTTACGATGCCGAAACGTGGACATTGACAGTGAGACTAGTCCACGACTTTAAAGTCGTGCTGCGGGCTATGGAGCGAGGTATGCTTGGGGTTTCTTTGAAGGATAAAATTCGAACTGAGGTCATCCGATAAAAAACTAAAGTCACCGACATAACTCGAAGAATAAGCAAGCCGAAATGGCAATGGGTTGGCCACATCAGCCGCAGGACCGATGGCCGATGGAGCAAACGAGTCTTAGAGTGAAGACCGCGAATTAGCAAACGGAAGGCAGGATGTCCCCCAGCAAGATGGATGGACGACCTGAAAAAGGTAGCTTGGATAGACTGAATGCGCAAGGCGTAGGATCGGGTGCCATGGCATACATTGGGAGTGGCCTATATTCGGCAGTGAACTGCAATAGGCTAATTGATTGATTAATTGATATAAGAGAATTTTAATTGGTGTTTAACCAATGTGAAATCGATATCCAAACTCGGAAGGCGGACCTGGGGTTCCGAGGCGAAGGCCTCAGGTGCAACCGGGACCCATGAGACCCACAGAGATGACGATGACTTCTATGTTGCCCCAGTAAGTACCCCAAACCTAACTTAAATTATACTTTTTAATACTACGACGCAATAGCGGCGGTAAGGCCCATCATAGGGGATTGGCTAGAGAGGCGACACGGAAGCCTCTCGTACCGACTGACGCAGGTGATCTCCGGCAAGGGGAGCTTCGGGGACCACCTGCATCGGATCAGGAAGGAGCCAACGCCTGAGTGCCATCACTGCGACGCAAGCGAGCACTCAGGGCTGCACACGCTGGCGGACTACCTGGCGTGGGAGGCACCGAGGCGTGACCTAGTGGCAGCCATCGGGGTGGGAGTCCTCTCGCTCGGGAGCATGATGGCGGCAATGGTGCGGAGCGCGTGCGCGTAGTCCGCCGCCACCTCCTTCTGCGAGCATGTAATGCGGAGGGCGCCCGGGAGAGATTTAGTACTCTCCCGGCCCGCCGAGCCCACAACATGCTCGCCGCGCGTCGCAGGCGACTCATGCGCCGGAGGTCGCTTAACAACCTCCGTCCTCCATGAGTGCAGGCCTGGGGGTTGCAGGTGAGGCCGCCTGTCACCCCAGCAGAAGCAGGCCGACGGTGGGGCGACTAGCGCTCCGAGACGGCGTGCGGTTTTAGTCGGTTCAAGCCCGACATACCTGCCCCCGCTGGCCGTCGGGGGGGGGGGGGTATCCGAAGGGATTTCCGCACGAAAAAAATAAAAAAAGGTACGTACACCCAAAACAATATGATATTAAATTTACAAGAAAGATAAATTTCTTTCGTACAGAGCCAGAGAAACATATATTATGAAGGTATATACTACATAGATTGCAGATATTAATGCAATAGATAATATGGAGTGGCCGCGCACTAGTGTGATATCTACCTTTTCATCTCTCCTGTTCGGAAAGTTTAATTTTCATGGGTAGAGAGCCGGGTGGAAAGTAGCTTATTTCATCCCTAGGGCGGAAAGTAATTTTTCACTTCTCATGCTCTTAAAATGTTAGTTTAGTCTCTGCATATCGGGACTAAAGTTCCTTATTAATCTCTAGGGACTAAAGTATTTTTTTTAATTTACTTTGAAAACTCCTAAACAGCCAATCACGGTGTTTGTGAATGGGAGGATTATCACCTTTTTAGTGATTGTGTATAGAAATAACCTCAAAATGACATTTGAAAAAATCTAAAAAACCCATTTAATTTCGTGAAACACGATTAATGATATTAATTTAATTAATTATTATGTATAAGTATTAAGGATTAATTCATTTTATTATGCATTTCCAATTAGTTTTAAATAAATGCAATATCAGTAAGCGTATTACTGAAGGAATTAAAATATCCTCAAAGCAGAAATCACATCCATCCACTTCAAGTGCAACATTTGAGCCACGCGCATCAACATCGCGGGTTGAGAATGAGCCTAATGAAATGATCATCGGCAACCTTTTTGAGGATAGAGTGTCTTTACGACACTCTCCAACTTTTACTCCGAGTTCATTCAACATGCTCAAATACAAAGCACGGAGACCCACGTTAATATACCGGGGAAAACCATACATTTAAATGTAAATAAATGTACAAATTGCACTTTTAACTTTTCTTAGGTTATATTAAAATAATACATAATTTTAAGAAACTTTGTTATTATAAATATTATAATTTTGTATAGAACGTCGTTTTTTTTCCTCGCATTCAAAGTGAAAAGTAGAGTGTTTAACGTGGGACTAAACAACCATGATGACACTCGAACTATTAGCCACCCTCGCTTCGCTCGGGTGGCTAAAACATCTCGTGTCATTATGGCTTGTTTTAGTCCCTTGTTGAACAATCTACTATTTTTTTAATTTTAGGGTATGCCATGGAGTCCATGATAATTAAGACGTGATAATTACGACTTGACATCATGACGCTTTTTTTTTACATGGCCGCCTAGATACTCGATTACAATGTAACCAATAGATTCGATTTTCAAAACTTTTCCAATGTTGGCAGTATGTACGTGATTTTTTTTTTTTTCAGAATTAAAAAGAAACAATTTATTTGTTTGCTAAATAATTAGCGGGAAAACGAGATTCAATATAAATAAATATGTGTTAATTGTGGTTAAAAATGGTTTTAGAAAGTGATTCCAGTGAAATGGATATTAATTTAACTCCCGATTAGATTGAAGGACAGGCAAAAGCTGTTGTTAATAATAATACATTTTCAAATTGTTATAATTTTACTTTAAATTTTAACTGATAATCAATATACCTGTTTCATTAAATGTGTGTGTAGTATTTTAATTTGCTCACATAGTCGAAATGAAAAGTAGAGTGTTTAACTCGGGTGAATGTCACCCATTTCACCCTCGAACTATTGGCGCTCTCACTTCGGTCGAGCGCCAGAAATATATCGGGTGAAATGGCTGACTTTCAACCCTTGTGTAACAATCTACTATTTTGTACATTTGCTTTGAAGCATGATATTAGGTCTTGAAGAAATTGGAGGAAACCCAATTTTAAGTACTAACATTTTTGCATTTTTTTTTAGGAATGACAAATCCAAATTTTATGATTTTTTTAATGTATGAATGAGACAACATTAAGCTAACAAACAGCAACTTTTATTACATTTCTGAAAAGTGACAACTGTTAAGTAATACGAAATTTATCATCAAAATGGATAGCATTTAGGAAGTACTGTTTTTGAAGATCGAATTAATTTATCAAGCGGCCATTAAAAACAAAATTTAATACAGAGTTGTAAAATCTTGAAATTAACTTTCAAACAAAATATAAATAATGGAAATAGCTATTAAATTACAGGAATAACGAACTCATGAATTTGTAAGAAAATTTCGGCAATTTCACAGGTACCTTTGTTTTTTTTTTCGAAAGGAAAACCCTTCGGATACCCCCCCGCCGGGCAGCGGGGGCGGTTATGTCGGGCTTGAACCGATTAGCAATAGAAACAGTACTATTTTTCTCAAAAATAATACTCATACGGTACTAAAATAGGTAAAACCAACCAGATCAATATCACTTATTTTAAATTAGAAAAAATTACGACACTACTCGCATTCAAGACAGACCCAATAGTTTCGAGATGCATTGTCATGGACTCTTTCTAAGGAGAAACAAGAATGTTGACGTACTAGCGGATCTAGTCACGGAACCATATCAATTACATAACCTGTGGTGCATAGTAATGATGCATAATCAGGAAAATAGGGTTGTCAATTCTCAAATCGATGAGGTTGATTTTTGTACGACTTTTTGAGCTTCTTCATTTTAGTTTCTATTTCTACACGTCATACATATCCAAACGAGGGGGTATTTCATATTAGCACCTGGCACCTTAGTACATACCATTTTATGAGCTCACGATGGATTTATTGGCTGGGTATCTTTTTTTTGTGTGGAAATCCCCACGGGTAACTTCGCCCGCCGGCCAGCGGGTGTGGTTATGTCGCACTCAACTGACTAAAAGCGCACATTGTCTCGGGACTCATGTGTCGAGTGTAAGGTGACCCAATAATTCCCTCGCAACCCAGCTGACCCTGGGCCACCTATCTCTTTCAAATAGCCCCCTCCGGTGAGAGGAATAAGATTTCTCCATCTTGCCCCAGAGAGGGGGGGGGGGGTGCCGGCGCCGCCGCCGTTCCGGTTATAAGGTATCTCTCTACCGGGCACGCTTTTAAATTCCGTTCAAGTACCAGAAATTCCTAACAGAAGAATCCAATGAAACTTTTCTCGCCATAGTATATTATATATATATATTTACCTACGCATATACGTGAAAGTAGATTGTAAAAAAAAATTGGTTGTAACGAGAATATAAAAGAAAAATATAATAGTTGTAAATGTATTAGGAAAAATAATTTTCTAATTACACTTTGTGCACAACTAAAATATAACGGTCAATAATATATGTATCAATACAGTGCACAGCTACCAGTTTACTAACTGCATAGAGTACGTACTTGCGTAAAAATTACTAAACTAACTTTGTAGGTGTATATTAGGTAAAATAATTGTGGGGTGTGTGTTGGGTAACCTCCTCGAGTGTCGCTCCGATTCCGATCCCGCTGCAGTCCGGGGGGAACGGAATCGGAGCGGCCGGTACACCCTGGGCGGCGGTCAATGGCTTCCCCTTCACCCCTTCATAGGGTTGGCATTGATCGTCGGCCAATACCCAACGTGGCGGGAACACATCGCTCTCCGTACTCCTCTGCTTTCAGAGGAGACATGATGAGCGATGCTGTTAGTGGGGAGATGGCCCAGGGTCAGCCGGGGTGCGAGGGATATGCTCTATGGGTAACCTTACACCCCGGCGTCTGAAGACCCGAGACGGCGTGCGGTTTTAGTCGGTGCAAGCCCGACATAACCGCCCCCGCTGTCCGGCGGGGGGGTATCCGAAGGGATTTCCGCACGATAAAAAAAAAAAAAAAAAAAAAAAAAGGTAAAATAATTGTGAAAATTATGTATTACATGGTACATACTTATATGTGTGTAACTCGTGAACCACGCAAACAATATCTATTTTAGGTATAGTCAGCGTCAAACATCTTGACAATTTGACCTTGAGACGCTATCAATCACGCGAGCCCTTTGATTCAAAGGGCTCGCGTGATAGGTTGTGCGTCAAGGTCAAATTGTCAAGTTGCGAGGGATATGCTCTATGGGCAACCTTACACCCCGGGCGTCTTAAGACCCGAGACGGCGTGCGGTTTTGGTCAGTTCAAGCCTGACATAACCGCCCCTGCTGCCCGGCGGGGGGGGGGGGTATCCGAAGGGATTTCCGCAGGAAAAAAAAGGTACTTAGTTATTAATAAATTGAGTGATTCGAATAAGTCCGGTCTCTTATTATTATTGACCAAAACAAAAGTCAAAATGTTTGAACGTTCTTGCGTTCAAACATTTTGACTTTTGTTTTGGCCTAATTATCTTTAATTAGGTAGGTACAAAAACCTATTACCCAATTCCAGCGCCATCTCCTGGGTTCAAACTACGCCTATTACTTTCGCGCAAGTGCAAAGTTATCACAATTGCACGAACATTACAGCAGCGCATTAAATACGATCAAACGTTGATTTTTTAAATTGTTTGATATTAGGTGACATTTAATAAATATGACATCCTAAGATTTAACTATATAAGAACGTTATGTCGTTTGAAATGCCTTGACTCATACCTTTTTAGGGTACCGTAGCCAAATGGGAAAAAACGGAACCCGTATAGATTCGTCATGTCTGTCTGTCTGTCCGTCCGTATGTCACAGCCACTTAACGAAACTATAAGAATTATGACTGTTGAAACCTGGGTAAGTAGATGTATTCTGTGAACCGCATTAAGATTTTGACACAACAAGAGAAAAAAAGCAATAAATTTTGGGGGTCCCCATACTTAGAACTGAACCTCAAAAAATATTTTTCTTCGAACCCTTTCGTTTTTCTATGGATAGGTCTTAAAAAATGATATTAAGGTTTCTAATATAATTTTTTTCTGAACTGAAAAGTTTGAGCTAGAGACACTTCCAAAGTGGTAAAATGTGTGTCCTGTAACTTCTAAAATAAGAGAATGGTATAAACTAAAAAATATATGATATACATTACCATGTAAACTTCCACCAAAAATTGGTTTGAACGAGATCTAGTAAGTAGTTTTTTTACGCAATTTATCTTTCATATTAAAAAAAATACTTGCTGCTACGGAACTTCATGGGCGAGTCCGACTCGCACTTGCCGGTTTTTTAACCACGTCTTCTCTTCATCCGAGTGCCAATCCCGGCCCGGGACTCTTCTATTCGCTTTCCATGATTTGATTTATCTTGACCTTAAACCAAGCGACTTCTGTCTGACCCCCAATCGCGAGAAAAAAACCTTTACCACAGTTTCATCCATCCATCAGTAGGTATGCCGGTTAGGAGGTGAGGTTGTCTTGTTCCCCAAAGATCTTAGTGGCACCTCATATACCCAAGCAATGTTATATAATAGATAGAAGATTAAAGTCCCATTACCTTCAGGCCCATATTTCCAGGCACTTCATCGTTCTCAAGGCTCAGGAAGCCGAGAGCTCCAAGCCTGTAGTTGAGAGTGACCAATACTACTCCTGCGCCGACCAGATGATCGGGACCGTACAGAAATGCGTTGCCGGACCCCATCGCGAATGCTCCGCCGTGGATCCATACCATCACTGCTAATTTTGGATTGTATCTGAGGGAGTAGGTAAATGTCTTTAACACGTCTTTAAATCTATAAGAAAAAGTAATCATACAAAATGCTTAAAAATTTAATTAAAATATAAAAGGTGTTTAAAATGCGATAGAGTCATACTTTTCTCAATAGGAATAAGCCGGAGAAATACTACTACCCTCTCACTAATTTAACATTGACTTAAGTACCAGAGTACCTAGGTGAGATGTATTCGTATGGTTGCTGACCTGCCGTACTTTCATTTTAATCTGCCTATTGTTTTGGCTTCCCTTCCTTCCCGGCAGGTAATACGCGCAATTGCCGTCTTGGTAGTGTAATCGTTCATTACACTACCAGGCCGTAACCGTTTACTAGCTTATTAGTATAAATGTTCTAATGTATTATTTAAGTTAACGGTAAACGGTTGATGTTATATGGCTTACGATAAGTTTTACTGTGGAAGTATCTCACTATACATAAAATCGAAACTACATAACACTACTTGTATTGCGTTGTGTTCCCGCCGCTGTGTGGGAATTTCACAATCTAGGAGGATTTAATTTCAAATAGAATAAAAGATATAGTCGAAAAATAATATTTATTGGTATTGAAATAAATAAAAATACTTAAATAGTGATAGAAAACAAAGTTGTATTAAAATAAATGCGATATATTGTTATTTACAAGCATCTGAAAATGGTGCTTGTGGGTAATTACCTAATATGAAACCAAAAAGAGCATCGATTCGCTTATTTTTGGCATTTGAGCACCAAATATCAAAAATTTGTTTTTTCGCGATTTGGGAAGTCATTCTGAAATCCATAAAATATGTATTACGGTCCCACTAAATCGTCAGTAATATCAATTGTTCTCGAAAGTTAATACTATAAACTATAAACTAAAACATTAAAGACACCGGGATATTCAGGTCATTTTCTTCTACACACCTTTTATTGGCAAGTCATCTCAAAAAAAAGCTTAATTTTAACTCTGCTTTCGATTGATGTTATTAGAGCAGTGTTTTGATATTACTCAAGTAAAATACACTAACTTACCTTTAAACATATACACAATACTATAAAAAACCAATAAACAAGACTAGACACGTTAATTAGATCAGGAATCACAAGAGAATTAACACTTTAATGTTGTTATTCTTATTGTGAGATACAACGACTATTATCTACCGACTTAAACATTTTTTATATATTTTTTAAAAGTACATACAAGAATTTTCAGTATGTAGCTGTAATAAATGGGGTCTTATGTATAAATAAGTTAGGGCACGCCGCGCAAGCGGCGGTAAGGCCCATCATGGAGGATTGGCTAGAGAGGCGACACGGAAGCCTCTCGTACCGACTGACGCAGGTGATCCCCGGGAAGGGCTGCTTCGGGAACCACCTGCATCGGATCAGGAAGGAGCCAACGCCTGAGTGTCATCACTGCGACGCGAGCGAGGACTCAGAGCTGCACACGCTGGCGGACTGCCCGGCGTGGGAGGCGCCGAGGCGTGACCTCGTGGCAGACATCGGGGTGGGAGTCCTCTCGCTCGGCAGCATGATTGAGGCAATGGAGCGGAGCGCGAGCGCATAGGCCGCCGCCACCTCCTTCTGCGAGCATGTAATGCTCGCGAAGGAGATGGCGGAGCGCGCCCGGGGGAGATTTAGAACTCTCCCGGCCCGCCGAGCCCGCAACTTGCTCGCCGCGCGTCGCAGGTGACTCAGGTGCCGAAGGTCGCTTAACGACCTCCGTCCTCCATGAGCGCAGGCCTGGGGGTGACAGATGAGGCCGCCTGTCACCCCAGCAGAAGCAGGCCGGGACGGTGGGGCGACTAGCGCCCCTCCCCCAAACCGGGGCAAGACGGGAACACCGTAGTTCCCAAACCCGAGGGGGCCATCTCGAAACCGGAAACGGCTCAGGGTCAGTCGGGGTGCAAGGGATATGCTCTATGGGCAACCTTACACCCCGGCGTCTGTAGACCCGAGACGGCGTGCGGTTTTAGTCGGTTCAAGCCCGACATAACCGCCCCCGCTGGCCGGCGGGGGGTATCCAAAGCGATTTCCGCACGAAAGAAAAAAAAAGGTATAAATAAGTTATACTGTATTATCAATTATTAAATATACATATTTTGATTTAAATCCTCCTAGATTCTGAAATTCTTGCACTGTGCGCCGGTGAGAAGAATTGCCAGTTATTTTTTGTAACTAATAAATCATAAACATAAATATTATCTAGAACATTTGCCCCAAAACAAATTAATCCTATAATGATGAATGAAAAAAATCCTGTTTCTGCATTATAAACTTGCAACAGAGAAACAAAACAGCGAACGCGCAATAGTCCACTGATTCTGAAGCCACCGGGGGCATCTTTTATCTGGTCTGGTCGGATTAATAGGTGTCATATCATGTCATCCTCTCCAAATATATAATGATAATTAAGCACCGATAACGCCTAATTAAGTCATCAAAACTGATATTAATTTGTTATTTACCCAGACATCTTATCAGGCAACTCTGGTGAGTAGACATTTAAGAACAAACAATCCTCGTCTCCCTTGTAGGTGTCGAACAGCATGAACCGATGTGGACACACAGCTCCTTCTTCTAACGCATCCCGTATACCAGTCCAGGGCTCCAGCGATGCTGGGGGTCGAAACCGTAGAGAACCGCGTGGTGGCTGTGCGTATCTAAGTAAGAATGGATAATATCTACGTTAGATTTATGTAGGTAATGTACTATTGCACGGACTCTTATAAAAATAGGAACGATTTACGATATTGCAGGCATTACACAGTAAATAATTTATGCCCTGACAGATTGTTTTTTTACGTGTGGAAATACCCACGGGCTTCGCCTCACCGTTGAGTGATGAGGTGGGTATGTCGGAATCGAACCGACTAAAACCACACGGTGTCCTTTCCAAGCATCCATTGCGCGGCAACCTGGGTACGCCCTCGGAAGGATAACCCCAGTGTTGCCCTGACAGATTGTCTAAATCACCCCAGATAGGATTACCATAAGCGTGTGAGCCCATGATTATAATTAATACCTACAATTGTCCATTAGGGTGTACAGGGCCCAGCCAACCTCTCCTGCTCGCCGGTACACCTTCTGATTAACGGACGAGGCTATACCGCATGGTTTCCTGATAAGGTTGGAGGGTTAGTTGCTACCGCAATAGGTAAGCGAAATCAAGAGAAACAGTGGGAACTGGGCCACCAACAGCGCAAGCTTAAAATATTAACGCTGTGATAATGATGACCTACAATCGACCTTAGGTAACGTGACTGTGGCCAGCTCAGTGACACTACCATGGTAAAATCTGCAGTGAATTCGCACCCTTGAAAAAGTTAATCCCACATGTAAACATTATAGCTCCTACTGCCTACCTCTAGTCAATCTTACCTGAGCAATATCTTCTCCACTAAATTTCTATTACGGACTTGTAGCTTGCTCAGCAACAGCTTGTATAAATTCTTCATCAATTACGTGTATTTTTTTAGATTTCTAAATATTGGAGTTCACCCAAATAAAAATAATATATTCCGCAACAGCTTGAACAATTGAACTCGTAAGTAGATATATAAAAAAGAGAGTTTTGAACAGCAAATAAATTATTGTCTGGTTAACTCATTCATCATGTTACATGAATAGCAAATTGTCAAGAAGAAAACTTGATGCTGTGGTAGGATTTGATGATTTAGAAAGAGATCAAGGTTTTGACGAGTTGTTAAGCTTAGCGCGATGATTATTCTAATATCAATGAAGTCAATTCACGTGTGAATACACGTGAACCATCATCGTGTTTGTCAATTCGCGTTTAATTCAAAGTGTTTCGTAGCCGATAAGGTCATTCATCAAATCTGGTATTGAAACGCCATGTCAAATTAGTGGGGCATATCATGAGATATGTATTCTATAGCTTTATTTTGTTACACTTGGGTATGTTGTTAGTTATTTTTATTACACGTTCAAATAGGAAGGTAAAAATGTAATTTAAAATGTTATAATTTAAAATGGTTAAATATGTAATTTTCAAATCGTTATTTTTATTTCAAACAATTTTAGTCAGATTAGCAACCGATATAATAAATAATTATTATTATAGTCTGACTGCTAGGAATGCTAACGATCGTGCGAAATGGAAAAGAATAAGTAGGAAAGCGGACGCAACCGGAACACTCGCTGAGATTGAGATAACGATAATGCAGAAATTTCATGCTGAGTAGGAGTATCACCTTTTTCTAGGATGTATGACACAGATGTCAACAGCGATTTATTAAGTCACTGTTGTGATCCGTTATTAACTTACATATATCACCATGACAGCGTTTAGTAACGTTCGCAGCCGAGGCACTCACCTAGGCGACCGGGGTCGGCTTTCCGGCTTTTATTCCTCCATTTCGCACAACTTTGGGCATTCCTGGTACTAAGACCATTCGCACACATTTCCTCTTCCATGACGTCAAGCCCGCACTTCACTTTAATTTGATAACTCACCTAATACCCTTAAAACTGTAGTAAGGTGTTTGAGCAGTGGTTCTAGTAACAAGCTTTCTTCCTCGCAGTGCTCCTAATTGTGTGAAGACAATGGGTCCTCCCCCGACCCGCATGCGGTCCACGAGCGCATGCACGAGTCGTGCAGCCCTAGCCGGCACCGCCTGAAGACGTCGTAGTGCGTGTTTCAGACCAACTGACTCGCTCACTGTACTTGATAACCTCCGCCATGCACCCGTCACCTGAACAGAAACGAAAAAATATTTTTATACCCTACTATACGACTACTAATATGCGACACCTATTAACATACATACCTAACATACACCTATTAACTACATATCTTAATAGGATTGTGATATGGGTTCTAGAATGCGGAGAAGCAAATTTAGATAGACTATAGTATTATCTATCTATCTATCTATCTATCTATATTACTATACAATTGTAATTGGTTGTGTCTGTACATTGGAGATGCTTAAAAAATACTTGGGTTATGTTAAATCAGAGGTTCCCAAACTTATTTTGTCTACTTCCCACTTTGAGGCTAAATTAATTTTTAGCGGCCCCATTTTTTCACCTACTTAAAAACCACTATAACTTTAAAATTAAATTAATTAATTGTTGTGAGCTATATTAGCGGAGATTGAACATTCATTCTAAAATAGACGTTCACTATAATCCGCAAGAGTTAACTTGAGACCTGAGCACAGTAGGTAGTACATAACGACGCTCAGGTCTCAATTTAACTCTTACGGGCTACACCTGCCAATGAGAATGATTATTGAAACGCAACTTTATAGTATTCAGACAGAGTATCTTTTATTCAAAATAAAACAAACATAATCCATTCTTATATAAAAACTAATGTGAAGGATGAATCTGATGCTGTTTTATAAGTTTGTTGATATCAGGTTCCAATTTACTCAAGAACAGCCGCAAGTCGCCACGTTCGGTAACATGCAAACGATTTCTCTTTTTAGTAAGCAGCGTTGCCAAAGCACTAAATCCACGTTCACACAAATATGACGATGGGAATGCTATCAAGAATCGTTGAACGATTGACCACAATCCAGGGTACAATTGCGGGATCGGTTTTTGTAGCCAAAGTTCTTGATAGCCATTTTTGAACTTGATTTTTATTTCCTCGTTTGTTGTCAATTCTATAAGTTCTTCTTCCAGCTGAGGTGAGATGCTGTGTTGACATTTGAAAACGGATCTAACACCCAGCCTGGTATTTTCAAGTTCAAAATGTCCTGGTATCGTTCGGTGAAGTCAATGTGTAGGTTTTCCAAATGTTGGCAGTAGGCAAACAAGTCGTCGTTACTGCAGGATACTGATAAATTCGGAAAATTGTGAAACTCACGTCTGCCCATATTCTTTTTGTGTAGAAGCAGTTTGGCTGCGAAAGCAGCAACGACATTTTTTATTTTAATTAAATTTAGTTCATCGCCTTGCAGTTGGAGATTCATGTCGTTGAACAATTTATACAGGTCTGTCATGTAAGCTATATCATTTTTTGATGTAATGAGCTTGTTGCGCAATTCTGTATCTTTAGTTTCCAAGAACTCTATCACAGAGTCACAACAGGTTGTAAAATCGAGTCAGACAATTGCCTCTTGATAGCCAACGAACCTCAGTATGAAGCAACAAACGGTTGGAATCTTCGTCATTAGTAACACAAAGCTGATGAAATCATTTAAAGAGCTGGTACGGATTTTATTGACTGCTTTGATGACATATTGCAGTGATTGAAATAGTCGTTCACTTAAGTTTCTAGCAACCAAATATTGTCTATGAATAACGCAATGTACAGCAAGTACATCTGGAATTTTATTTTTTAAGTACGACATGAAGCCTTTATGGCACCCTGTCATAGCCGGAGCGCCATCCGTAGCAACTGATATAATATTTTTCAAGGGAATCTCTTTCTCATCACAAAACTTTTCCAATGTATTGAATATGGTTTCGCCTTTTGTATCGGTCTCTAAATTTCTAGCAAACAATAGTTCTTCACATATTTTCTCATGTTCAATAAACCTCACGTAAGGCAGCAACAATGCTTCATTAGTAGGTAAAGTGGACTCATCGAACTGAATTGAGAATTGACTAGTCTTCAGATTGCTGGCAAAATTAACTCTTCTCCGATGTTGTGTGGTTTGCCTTTTTGAGCAATTAACAAAGAGATATTGTACGAAGCTTTCGGCAGCTGCTAAGCAGCTGCTTAGCAGCTGCCGAAAATAGTTTTGCTACACTTGGCTGAGTATTATGATTCATCTCTAGGTCTTGAAAATATGCTACATTCTTGTCTTTCTTATCTGGATGCATTTTATTCAAATGATCTTGCAGTCTTGAAGGCTTCATTGCTTCATTCGGATATTTTTTTAGACGTAGAAGGCACTGAGGCGACAATGGGTTTGTGGGATTTTCAATGAATCCGAATTTAATATATTCCACAGAGTATTGCCGTCTCTTCTTTTTTACTTCCGTCATTGTTTTGTTTTAAGAAATACGTAAGTAAGTGTTGAACTTAAGTACTGCTTATCTATTACGCGCGAAACCGCAAATGAATATAGGATTGCATAAGCAGCACGCACCAACAGGAATAAGACAAACATGCATTAACTCGTTTATCTCATTTGACGCTCAATTGTACTCAACAAGTAAGAACAAGTATTCTATGAATCAGCCGATTGATACAGGAATGCACAAATCGGGTTATTTAACAAAAACTTGTTAAAAAATGTTTGCCCGCGGTCATAGACGCTTATTCGACGCTCAATTGTACTCAACAAGTAAGAACAAGTATTCTATGAATCAGCCGATTGATAGAGAAATGCACAAATAGGGTTATTTAACAAAAACTTGATAAAAATGATTGCCCGCGGTATATTATCTACGAAAATTACCTATCTAGGAATACTAATAACTATTAAAATGCGTAAGTGTGTCTATTGCCTTTTTATTTGTTTGTTTGTGTCTACTTTCATTTCGAAACGGATTGACATGATTTTTCTTCTATTTATTGAATAAAACAGAACAGATACATGAACTACGCGGAGAGAAATATCGAACCGAGTTTGAGCAATCTCTTAATTAATATTAGTTGATGTTCACAAGTTGTAGCCGAGAGTCGAGAGCTCTGTCGGTGTCTAAGAGTCCTAGATGAAATTACAAACCGCCCCCCGAAGCCTACACAACGCCCCCATTTTTTTTCTGGGTCTCTTACCGCCCCCCTTTGGGCCTGCAGTGCCCACAAGGGGGCGTTATCGACCACTTTGGGAAACGTTGTGTTAAATGAACGATTCTGTTTTTTTTTTTTTAATTCTCGTCTTTTTGTCTGTTTGTTCGCGATGGCATGACGCAAAAACTACTGAAAGGATTTTGATGCGGTTTTTAGGGTTCCGCTGCCAAATGGCGAAAAACGGAACCCATAAAGATTCGTCATGTCTGTCTGTCTGTCCGTCCGTATGCCACAGTTTCTTTTTACCGAAACTATAAGAACTATGCTGTTGAAACTTGGTAAGTAGATTTATTCAATGAACCGCATTAAGATTTTCACACAAAAATAGAAAAAAACAATAAATTTTGGGGGTTCCCTATACTTAGAAGTGAAACTGAAAAATTTGTTTTTCGTCATATCCATACGTGTGTGGTATAAGTGGTATAAGAGTCCGGCTAAGATCGGCTTGCTTCGGTATTGTAGAGCGTTCCCTCTATCAATAGTTTGTACCTTTATAGAATAGCTTGTATTTTGAAATATTAGAACTATAGCTTTGGTTTTAACTACTCTCAAGATATATTAAGCTGCAAACATGTGTTTTGCGATAGAGAATACTCTTTATAAAACCGAAGCCTCCTGACCTCTCTTAGAGTCAGACTCTTCTTCCCAAGATTATAATTGAGTGCCCGCCGTAGGTATTGAGGCATTGTAATATAGAGGAGGAAAGATACTAATAGGAACTAGGTTATAAGATTGGAGACTAAATATTTCTCATATTTAAAGTTTAAGTGACAAAATAAATATAATTATGTAACAGTTGCGTGTACTTAAACATAGCGCTTAACTTATTAAAAGACAATTTTCGCACAACTTTGATGTAAACATTGACACTTGATGGGTGGTCCGCGCGATCCTACAACACCGTAATTGGCTGTAATGTAATGTGGATCAGAAATTTCATACGTGGTGGTTACATCGCCCAAGTATTACTGTCAATGATTATTGGGTGTCGCCATCTATATTACACTGTAGGTGTAAAGAAACTTTACGCATGATGGAACAATTACTGTTTAAATTACCAGTTTGTTATCAACCTTTACATAAGACAATAATAGTGCTGGGATAAGCATAAAAATATTTTTATTGTAAGAATATTACTTATACAAAAACGTATTCAATTTCAAGATTAAAATATGCGTAAATAATTTACTTTTGTAAAAGAAAATTACTAGTCCTCTAAGAAAAACTCTATTTAACTAAAAACCGGTCATTTTCAAGTCGGACTCACACACGAAGAATTTCATACCATATTACAAGATAGACACTATGTACTTATTAATTAGGTACTTTTGACAGAAAATAACAAGAGAGGTTCCATAACAATATGTATTCCTTTTTTATATTTTTAGGGATTTTCTTTAGAAAAGCCCTATTGCTATCGAGTTGTCGTCGACGTCGTCGTTGCCAATTTTCTGTCACGGTTTTGGGTATGAAGGAGATGAGCTATCGAGTTGCTGTTTTCGGTAATAGATTCGTGCTGGGGTGAACCATTGCAAGATAAAGAAAAATTCCTGAGACGAGCTCAGCCGAATACAAGGGATTTTCTTTTATTTTATCTTTTATCTTTTTTTATCTTTTTTCTTTATCATTTTATAAATCCAGAAAATTGGCAACAACGACGTCGACGACAACTCGATAGCAATAGGGCTTTTCTAAAGAAAATCCCTGTCGACGTCGTCGTTGCCAATTTTCTATCACGGTTTTGGGTATGAAGATGATGAGCTATCGAGTTGCTGTTTTCGGTAATAGATTCGTGCTGGGGTGAACCATTGCAAGATAAAGAAACCAGAAGTCTAGAATCAGTATTTTCTTAATTAAAGTACATTTTTAGGGATTTTCTTTAGAAAAGCCCTATTGCTATCGAGTTGTCGTCGTCGACGTCGTCGTTGCAAATTTTTTGTCACGGTTTTGGGTATGAAAGAGATGAGCTATCGAGTTGCTGTTTTCGGTAATAGATTCGTGCTGGGGTGAACCATTGCAAGATAAAGAAAAAATCGCAAAAAATCGCAAAAAAAAATCGCAAAATCGAAAATCCCTTGTATTCGGCTGAGCTCGTCTCAGGAATTCAACTTGTTTTATTTGTTGTTATAATGGCAATAATAATGTAACTGTCAAATTCGATCTGTCTATTATCATAGTATCGACTGGCTATTACGGTTTATATGACATGCAGCCTGCTGATGCACGGACATACAGCGGAATAAGTAACAATGGTTACCCTTCGGGTACAGAACCCTAAAAGAGTACTCTTTTTAGGTACTCCTACGCAATTGCAAAATAAAAAAAGACACAAGTCAATATTGCACACTTGCTACAATATGAATGACCCTTATGAAGTGTGGTTACGGCATCATTCAAATGTCGGTCTACTTATAAATGCCTCACCGTAGAGATATTGGCTACAGAAATGTCGAACAATAAAGTCTAAAGATTTCGTCTAAAAAAATATATATCAAAAGTATTCCGTAAATGTACCCGTTATTCCATTTTTGCTTACTAAGTATGAGGAGCGCTCATAGTAATAGTAAGTATTAGCAAGCAAAACTATAATGATATTTATATTTTTACTTATTATTACCATTATATACTTGCTATTACTATACTATGATTAGCTGTTATGTATAATTATATAAATATATGGCTTTATAAAAAAAGCGGCGATTGCCCAGTGGCGTACGTAACGGACTGCCGAGACGAGGTCTCGAGTTCGATCCCCAGTCGCCCCGGGACCTCTGACTTTTCGTAGTTTTTATGTGTGCATTAATAAATGTTAATTATCGCTCGCTTAATAATGTGCCCGGTAGATGGCAATAGGCTCGCCCTCTATTACATTGGGACCTAAACATAACTGGCGAATCGGGGGTGTGTAATACATCTCTGCCTACCCCTTCGGGGATACATGCGTGACGTTATGTTATGTTATGTTATAAAAAAAAGTATCCATAGCTGTTTTTATTTAAATAATATTGTGAGACAGCGCTCGTTGAATTTTCAGAGCTGAAATACTCGGGTCAATCGAATTCTATATACACGGTAGCGAGGCACTACTTCCTAAGTATTTAAAAATAAATTAAAAATTTTAATACCAACGTAGCTTGTTTTTTTAATTTAATTATAACTTACTTAATTTTTTAATTTTAATTATAATTTTTTGGGGCTGGCGGGTCAGACGGCAGTCTCTGCGCTAATTGTAAAATCCAAAACAAACCAAAAAAATCAAGTTGTAAAAGAGCAGACCCCGGGCTCTAAAATATAAGCTGTAGATGCAACCGAGATTGGCACTCGGAGGAAGAAGAGAAGGTGGAGAAAAAATCTGCTTCCAATTTTCTTTAATGATAAAATGATAACACTAAAGCTTTTAAACGAACTACTATACTATACTAAATAATATATACTACTATACTATACATAACAAAATCGTTCGAAGAACCCTAACGAATCATTGCTTAACTTATAAATAATATATTGTATCATTTGGGTTCCGTTGCCAAATGGCAAAAAACGGAACCCTTATAGATTCGTCATGTCTGTCTGTCTGTCCGTCCGTATGTCACAGCCACTTTTTTCCTAAACTATAAGATCTATGCTGTTGAAACTTGGTAAGTAGATGTATTCTGTGAACCGCATTAAGATTTTCATACAAAAATAGAAAAAAAAACAATAAATTTTGGGGGTCCCCATACTTAGAACTGAAACTCAAAATTTTTTTTCTCATCAAACCCATACATGTGTGATATCTATGGATAGGTCTTCAAAAATGATATTGAGGTTTCTAATATCATTTTTTAGGGATTTTCTTTAGAAAAGCCCTATTGCTATCGAGTTGTCGTCGACGTCGTCGGTGTCGTTGACGTCGTCGACGTAGTCGTTGCCAATTTTCTGTCACGGTTTTGGGTATGAAGGAGATGAGCTATCGAGTTGCTGTTTTCGGTAATAGATTCGTGCTGGGGTGAATCATTGCAAGATAAAAAAAAATCGCAAAAAATAGCAAAAAAAAAAACGCAAATTCGAAAATCCCTTGTATTCGGCTGAGCTCGTCTCAGGAATTCAACTTGTTTCTAAACTGAATAGTTTGCGCGAGAGACACTTCCAAAGTGATAAAATGTGTCCCCCCCCCCCCCTGTAACTTCTAAAATAAGAGAATGATAAAACTAAAAAAAAACCGGCCAAGTTCGAGTCGGACTCGCCCATGACGGGTTCCGTAGCAGCAAGTAAAATTTTTATATTTGAGTTGTTTAAATGAAAGTTAAATTGCAGTTTACGATTTAAGACGTATTAAAAAAAACTACTCACTAGATCTGGTTCAAACCAATTATTGGTGGAAGTTTACATGGTAATGTATATCATATATTTTTTTTACTTTTATCACTCTCTTATTTTAGAAGTTACAGTGGGGGGGACATACATTTTACCACTTTGGAAGTGTCTCTCACGCAAACTATTCAGTTTACAATAAAATGATATTAGAAACCTCAATATCATTTTTGAAGACCTATCCATTCATACACCATTCACACGTATAGGTTTGACGAAAAAAAATTTTTTGATTTTCAGTTCTAAGTATGGGGAACCCCCAAAATTTATTGTTTTTTTTTCTATTTTTGTGAAAATCTTAATGCAGTTCACAGAATACATCTACTTACCAAGTTTCAACAGCATAGATCTTATAGTTTAGGAAAAAAGTGACTGTGACATACGGACGGACAGACAGACAGACATGACGAATCTATAAGGGTTCCGTATTTTGCCATTTGGCAACGGAACCCTAATGATACAATACGTAATTTATAAGTTAAGCAATGGTTCGTTAGGGTTCATCGAACGATTTTGTTTTGTATAGTATAGTAGTATGTAGTATGTAGATGGTATATGTAGATGTACATTACCATGTAAACTTCCAACGATAATTGGTTTGAACGAAATCTAGTACCTAAGTAGTTTTTTTTAATACGTCATAAATCGTAAACTGCAATTTACCTTTCATTCAATCAACTCAAATATAAAAATTAAAAAAAAAACATTATTATGTTACTTGCTGCTACGGAACCCTTAATGGGCGAGTCCGACTAGCACTTGGCCGCTTTTTTTATTTAGAGTCAGATAGATCAGGCCCACAGAACGAAGAAAAATATACTCATGATTAAATTACATTACTACCACATTATCTCTGTGACCGCCAAGTGTACACAGACAAATTGTGGTAACGCTCTAATTACTTAAAAAATATGCATTTCGTACGTTCTCGGTAACCGAATCGTCTTGAATTTAAGTGAATTTTGTCATAGTTAATAATGTTCCGGTTATAATTTAAATCAGTAAGATGATAATCCAATTTTTAAACTATGAAGAAAGTTTTTATTAGGTTACATACATTTTATGATATCATGATTAAAGAATTATAAAAATTAAAATTTAGTTCAACTTTTGAAAATTTTGCCATTATTTAATTACTTAAATATAACACAGCAGATCTAAACATACTTTAATTAGGTAAATTACTGCTATTATGTGACAAGTAAGTATTTCAAAGAAAAAATATTCACCTGCTCTTTGGCGCTTTAGATAAAATATAATATTATTACAATTTTATACTTTTTTATGTGAAGTTAACAGTATCTAAGGACATTCGGCACATTATCGCTATTTACCTAACAGCCTCTCAAGGTACTCTCAAAGCGTGTTAGATGATACTTTATTTGATTATTTTTATGGTTTGTTCATATAAGTACATATTTTTATCTTATAATCTAATATAATATCCTACAAAACCGCACAAACGGCATTATTAATTTTGTCCTGTGAATTGCAATTGAAAAAGTGAACATACAGGGACAGGGGCTTATACTAGGGGGACTATATATCAACTAAGCTTCCTGTTGTGGCATGAGAATTTTCTAACCCAGCAGCTCAAGTTAAAGATGACCTAGAAATAATATATTCGGATATAGAACTAATAAATTATATTTCAAAGCATAGATATGACTTAACACATAATATACCGGTGTCAGGGAAACGCTACCGAAAACGAAGACATCCGACAGTACTGAAAAAAATAATTTTTTGAGCGATTCAATCGAAAACGAAAACGCTTTTTTTCAATTAGTTTCATTTTATTATACTTTTTCTTGTTTTTTTTTTGCATTATTCACGCTTCAACGTGTTAGTACTTTTAGTTACTTGCAGTCTTGGTTAACAGTCAATAATATTTAAAAAGTAATTTAATGGCCTTTTTTATTCTCTACAAATCAAAATATCTTTCGATGACCTTAATATGACCCACGTCGTACGTACTATGATTCCATGTCGTCTGATAGGTACAGTTAATGACATTTATTATTTTATGAAAGATTTAATAGCTAAGGCGATTATTATATTAAAATTTGTTAAGCTACTTTCGTTATTGACTAGACCTAAGCTAAAGGTGAAAACTCTGAACTGAGGGTCACCATTATAGATACAAATGCTACAAGGGCGGCCTTCAGTTTGAAGGCTTCATCAGATGCCTTATCACGCCCTGCTTATAGGACCCGGAAGACCGAAACATGTGTGCTGGTAAAGAATTCCAAATCTCTATGGTGCAGTAAAGAAAAGAGGTGCCGCCCCGCTTGGTCCTAGATGAAATTGTTTGCATCGCACCTTACTAAGATATTTTAAAGATTAATTGACATACACTATCCAAAGTACGGTGAGTCTAAATCGTACATACATACACTCGTGGTCACATCGTGGTTAAAGTAGAAAACACTTATAGCACTAGCTTTCCGGTACTTACGGAATTCCGCAGGGTAGTACCCTCGGTCCGACGCTATTTTTGGCTTACGTGAATAGACTTTGTAAACTTCAAATAGATAACGCGGAAGTACTGGCTTTTGCAGATGATACCGTATTGATTTGCCGTGGGAAAACATGGTCACAGATCCAAGAAACTGCTGAAATGGGCCTCAAACGAGTTTAGCATTGGCTTGATGAGCATTTACTAACTATTAACGTAACTAAAACAAAATACATTTGTTTTAGAATAACGGAAGCAACAACTCCAATGTCTAATTTTTCTAATAAAGCTTATACTTCCCAATGCAAACTCGATAATAGTGGCTACTGTGACTGCGTGTCCATTACCCAAACCGATACCCAAAAATACCTGGGAGTTATCATAGATTGCCATTTAAACTGGAAACCGCATATATCGTCACTTAGCAAAAGAGTACGAAAATTACTTCCAATTTTTAAAAACCTACGCGAAGCTGCAATGACTGCAATCTCTTAACCAACGTATACCCCGCCCTTTGCCAATGCGTTCCATCTTACTGCTGCCCTATTTGGGGTGGAGCTGCTCCAACTCATCTGCTAGAGCCGGAAAGAGCCCAACGTGCAGTCATGTTTCATAAGCCCAGGAAATACCCCACCCAAAAACTCTATGAAGAACCGCGTTTCCTCACAGTTCGCCAATTATACATCTACTGTACAGCCTTACGTCACCATAAATCTATTGTTCCATCTAAGATTTCACAGAGTAAAAGAAGAATTCGAACACCTGTTCCCTCCTTTAACACAATGTTCGCTCGACGTAAACTATATAGTTGACGTCAAGCGAACACATACATGGAACCATTCATTTATTGGTTCGTTAATGACTCGAACCAAATCTGGAAAAGTAAAGTTTCGGTTAAAATCGGTACTCAAAAAATATCTAACGGCCCTTGATTACCTTAGCATAGCACAAAAAAAATCTACGAGTATAAAGCAAAAACCACTAGGAACTTGAATCCTTCCATATCCACATGCACCTCCGCATACACTCACACACACGACATACATACAGCCGCAAACGCCTAACACTCACTTAGACGCAACACACGAACACATAGGTACACAACTCACACCCAAATACAAACAAGACACATACGACCACATACACGAACATATACATCCACACACACACACACACACACACACACACACAAACACGTATATTCACACATCATCCCGATTTATAAATTATATTAGATACTGGCTAAGGGTGGAGGGGGTTGGTAACCTGAGACACAGGATTCTCCTAGTTTAGGTACCAACCCGCCATAATTCTGTTTGATTCTAATACTAATTTTAAAATTACTGTTTAGTTTTAATCGTAAAATATTTATGTTTTGATGTTGGTACCGCGTATTGATAGGACCAACATCAATCCTATTTTTTCTTTACGTACCCGCTCATTATTGAACGTGAACTTGACGCCAGTGCATCGCGAGTTGAGCGCGGAGTACAGCACGACGTCGCTTTGTGAAGGGTCCGGGCTCGGGAGCTCGTTTGGTGGACCCTGGCCTCGTGCGTTTTAGTAGGGTCCGAGCTGGTCAGCTCGTTGGTGGACCCTGTGCCCGCGCCTTTTTTGGGTGGCCTTACCACGCGCTTTGAGGGGACATTGTTGTGATCTTGTTTGTTGAATGTTGCTTAATTGGTGAAAATTAATTATCGAGCTAGTTATCTCTTTGTTAAATAAAGTGAATACGCCCATCGCGTTCGTTGGACTTAGAGCCATTACTGCGGTGAACACATGGTCAGGGAAGTAAACATCACATTTTATTTTACTGCATAATTAGTTTATTGTATATTCAATTACCCGTACATTCATGTCACATATAGTTAGATACACTGAATAGGCACACTTTCCAATCTTTGCTACTTCCACGGCTGAATCCCGGTCCATTGAAGGTCGGTGACCCATTTATTAATATATTTTGTCTATTGTTGATGATTATTAACGGATTGGTTTAATTTTGTTTGGCAATTTGAAACTTAACACGCGGATCAAGTCCGCCATTTTGATGGTTAATATATCATTGCTATTTTGCCTTTTGGTGCAATTGAATTTGACTATTTTCACTATTAAAGTTGAAATATTTGCTGGTCGATTTCGATCGGGTGTCAATTGCGGCTTAATTTGATTATTGAAACAAGTACGTGCTAAAAATCTGTTTAAATTTCAATTGTTGTTTATTCATGTTTGATTGAACCCGCCGGGAGGTCTGAATAGATATTCATTTGTGTTTACTTGCTATAAAATTAAAAGTAATGTATGATTTGATTTGTTTTTGGCCGTGCGGTTTTAGTAGGTTCGGTTAACCGGTTTTTGTAAAATTGCGGTATTTTGTTGTTTGAACCGTTTTATATTCGTGCCGACTTCCTGTGCTTGATGCTTCGTGCGGTTTTAGTAGGTTCGATTAACCGGTTTTAATAAAATTGCGGTAAGTGTTCGATTAATGATTTTGTACCGTTTGTTGACTGCGCCTTGGTGTAGATCCGGATCATTAGACAATTTTAGTTACATATTAAGTTTTAGTTTTATTTGCGTTTCCACTGTCGGCTTTAGATCACGCTTCGGAACGAAGTAGTGATTGCGTGAAAGTGAGTGGTGTGGCTACAGCTTGAATTCTACCTGCTCGTGGTCTCACTCCTCACCCTTGTCTCCGGGTTAAAGGAGACTGGTAGCAAAGCTGTTAATTGTATTTTTTTTTATTACTGCGCTCGCCAGGTTCACGCACTGAACAATTACATTCTACTGTATTTTATTTGAGATTTGTTATGTAACATGTATTGTATGGTGAGATACAAAAAAACCCGTTCCCGCAGGGGGAACGCACAGGTAGATTTCGTGAAGCAATTAATATTATTTTATATAGAGAACTACGGACTTTAAACAGTTAATTTTTTTTTTCTCGAAAACGGTAACTTTTAGCGAAAAACTTTTCAGACATTTATTTTAGACTTAAAAATGGCCTATCGATTAAAAATGTTTCCGACGGCAAGAATGTGAACCGGTTAGAAGTTATGATTTTTTTCCCGAAAAATTTTGGTTTTTCCCCCCTCCACTTTTATTTAAAGGTTTAATCTTATAGGTTTATAAGTAAAAGTTGTTGGTATTCATGTATACTATGGGACAAAATTAGAACGGTTCGAATATCTTTCATGGGACGTGAAATTTTGAGGAAAAACTGATTTCACAAAAAGTGAGGCCCTACCGTCCCCTTAGGCCGGATTCCACCCGTTCACGAACTTAAACTAAGTTTACACCCAAGCAATTTTTGACCGCAGTTTGAAAGCGATCGGGGCAAAAATGCGACCGTGAGAGTGCCGCAAATTTTGGGAAGTGGAACCATACATACATATATATATAAATATAAACTTTTTGACTAGTGGTCATTTCGGACTCAGGGGGTCATAACTAGACCTCCTATGAAGAATTTTTTTTTAAATTCGACAGTAGTCAAGAAACCAATAGGTAGATCGATTTCATCGAAATCTACCTAACATTTATATACTATTTACAAGTTATAAAATTAAGATCTTTAAAGTTCAGTTTTATGTTTATCATGCGGCCCAACATAATATATGTGCTTGTTAATTTATTTTTATTGTAAGTAATAAAACTCATGTAAAAGTTATGGCATAAACAAGATTCGGTACTGCTCATCTGAAAACTATATATAGTGATGTCAATGCAAACATGAGCCTGTAAGGTTTAATGATGTCATAATAAATGACACAGGTGTTAACATATTTTCACATATTAATGCTGCTCGTGTGTTGTCCACCTTAACCATTAACGTATGCTGCGCCAAATTCTCCTTCTTATAGGCTGAAATAATTAAAAGTTCTAGTGTTCTTGAAGGAGAAATATAGAATAGTAGGATTAGCAGAAGAATTATCTTGGCCTGCTATCAGCACAATGACACAAAGTTTTTTTTCATTTTCGCAATGTCGACGTTTGGCGTCCATAGGTTACATCTTATGATTAGCACAGAGATACGAAATCCTTCACATATTTTCTACTGTCTGTTCGATGAATAAAATGTATGTATATGGCACATGTTACATCCGTGCGCAATTTTGGAAAAGTCGCCTGAATAAACAATTGTGCATTCCTTTGTGTATTTCATACTGTAAAATAACTAATAACAACAATAAAGACCCTGCACGTGTTGTTCTTGATAGGATAGATAGGATAGAAGAGAGTGAGATTAATTGGAAAAGTTCTTCGGAATACTCGCCATTAAGGTTGCAAAATACTACCAAAGAGGCAACATCTCTACGCAACTGCAGGCTCGGTTGTTTACTTTAAAGCGGATATTCCTTTTCAGCTTTCTTTTAAATTGTGTAACTGTGACACAGCTAATTGAAAACTAGCTGTGTCTGTGCATTGGAGACATTTAAAAAAATGTTATGTTAAACGAGCGATTCTGAACACAGAAATATTTTTTGGGAATTCTTGTTTGTCTGTATGTCTGTTTGTTCGCGATGGACGCAAAAACTTCTTAACGAATTTTGTTTTGGTTTTTTGAAGTAGGAAGGTCTTGGTGAGACTTACAATCTGTCGTATGTTTGATTGCAATTGGTTAAGTAGAATCAGAGATATGGCCAAAAAACGATAACCGACCTCCACGAGGGCGGAGCCGCGAGCATCAGCTATTAAAAAATATTATTGTATACATGATGCAAGTTATATATCAGAAGATTGTCCTTTGTATAATAAACCTATTGAACTTAAGCATATGTTGGTTAGGGTGCGGCCTGTAAGACTGCAAGCGATATCATAAATCACGCCATTAGAAGCAATACTAATGATTATGACTCATTGTATTCAAAAACCTCATTGGCTTATATGAATTTTAGGGATTACTAATGTTTGACCAAAAAATAATTGACAAATGGTCATTCGACAAACAACGTTTCACCAAATGTTCATTTGGCAAATGAGACATTTGACAAATATCATCTTACAAAAACCCGAATAATATGTTTCGCAAATTGAGCATTTATCCAAATATCATTTAACAAAATGTTATTTCATAAAAGTACTTCTTTTTTCAAACAAAACGTTGTCTGTTGTATATACATATCATATCTGGGTGGTTTAAAAAAAATAACCACGAACTAACCTAACCTATCCGAGTCGGGGTACTCTGAGTCGGGGTGTTAACCATAATGACGTTTTTATAAATATATTAAACGTTAGACCTAATGATGTGTGATGATAATGATGTGAATACTTATTTCACATAAACATTGATTACACTAGTGTATTAATATCTTAATAAATAATAAATAAGTAATTATTTTCCAAATTATGTGTATTAATTTAATAATAAACGAAACACTTGTCACTTAATACATTATATCAAACGTTTTTAGACCAATATTAGTTTTATCAGATAACTCAGTTGCTAAATGTTCATTATGTAAAATAATTATTTATTAGATGTATATTATTTCATGCGTTGATCATTTGGAAAAGTGAGTCATTTGTAAAATGATAAATAGTAAAATGATCAGTTGTCGAAACCATTGTTTTACCAAACGTTGTTTGTCAAGTGTAATTTTGCCAAATGACTTTTGGTCAAACAGCAGGACCCTGGTATGGTATATGGTAAGGCACTGTCTCCTGAGATACAGGTTAACAACCTAGTTCAGGAGACAGAGACTGTATGTACCAGTGTAACCAATTGATTCAATACATTATTATTATCATCATCTGTTAGTAAACAAACTTCATGGACTATGAGGAAATTGGTAGATTGGAAAGATACTCTCGCAAACCAGACAAAATTCAGTGCAGCACTGCTTAAATTCCCCCATATGTCAGTAGTACTATGACACAACTTTGTATCATTAGTAGCATCAATATTGAGTGAAACGGAGGTAGATACTTCTCAAGTCGAACCGGTCCATTCATACTGAAAAAAAGCATAGCTCTGTCACTTTTAAATCTTTACTTCCTACTAGTATTATAAATGTGAGAGTTTGTAAGGTGTTTGGATGTTTGGTGTTGTTACTCAAACCTCACTAAACGGATCTGCTTGAAATTTGGTACAGAAAGAGATTATAGTCTGGAATAACGCATAGGCTACATTTTATCCCTGGACTAGGTTCTCATGGGTTGCGGGAACGCGATCAGAATTCCACGCTGTCAGAGACATGAGCAACGGCTTGCAGATGTTTTAAAATTGTGATATCCTTTCTTAACCTTTGGGATTAGTTATTTGAAGCAGTAAATCTTGAATAGCGGACCTTGACAACTCTATTTACATCAACCCCGAATGGTAATTGATCAAATAATATAGGTCCTTGTAAACATCTGCTTGAATGTATAGAACTTTCAATCATAATGTTGCCTCATAGATTCTATATATTCAACAATTTGCCTTTGATAGATTGAGAAATAATGATTAGTACCTGTAGATGATTTTCTTAACACTAAAGATAATGTTTCAGTAATCCATTAACTAAATTTGATCAAAGAAGGAAGTAATTATAATGAAACGTCAGCTGATATATCATAAAGATATGAGCACAGAGATTGACCTAAAATTGTTCCAATCAGTGATGGAATAACATACACACACGACATTTTGTTATTATGTTACTATAAATATGACAGCAGTTTGTTTGAAAGTGTTAAATGAACTTTGAGAAATATCGGAATATGTGAGAGACGTTTGTACTGTACTCACGCCTTTTTGACAAGTTTTGTTCTTTGTGCGCTTCTATTTAAGTCTACTTTGTTGGAACAAATCTGAAGCCGTAATTTTCTAGTGAGAGAGGGAATCTCCATGGAGTATCGGCTAATTTCTTGCAAAGCATTGGGGAATACTACAGAAAGCATTTAAGATTTCAATATGAAAAGAAGTCCGCATGTTTTAAAAAACCACCCGCGCCTTTTCAAAGTCATCCGGTAATTGTAATCAGCCGGTAATAAATGGGGCTGTATAACCATACAGCCCCATATTTAATACAGTCATTTGGTGAATTTAATAATTTCAATAGTTCATTCAAACTGGGATGGGAATAATATCAACTATATACAGACACAAAAAATTTAATACATTCACTTCAAATTTTTTACTGAGTTGTGGTGTAACCAAGAAATTGTTTGTTTTTGTATTGGCTCTTCTTTTGACCCCGTTAACGTAGACATCAAGTAACGCTACCCAAGCCAATGATGCCCAAATATGTGAAGTGCATAAAATAGATCGTATAAATGCGACCCACTTCTTGTTTGTCGTCGCTAAACGTGAGCCTATTATTACTGTTTAAGACAGTCCCTGGGTGATAGTGCAATGACGTTCGCACAACTGTTGTAACTAGACGTGCTTGGTTTCAAAAATATATTTTTTCTAATGCAGAGCAAGGTTAAACGCACACCGACAATGCAAGCCCTTTTAAAGTTTAATTATATCTGTAGACGAAATTGGACTGATGTGGAAATATGGCTCTAGGTTTTAACCTTGGAATAGATACCTACATGGAACAATGTATTGTTTCTGTATCTTTACTTTTATTTTTAATTGACCCTTTTTATCGATGTATCAACACATAGGTACACAATATTTATAAAATTCGAAGGGTTTATCTTTTCAAACGTGTTAAAATTTTACTTTTGGGGCTGTATAATAATGATTAGATTTTAATATTTTTATCCTATCCATTGCATGGGACATTTACGTCTTGTTATCATTGGCTACGTAACGAATGGGCTGAAATTTTACTAAGATGGGGTAAAATAGTTATACTTGAGTCATGAGTCATGATCATCATCATCATTGCGTTAATTCCGGTTGTATCCAATCCTAGAACCTGTAGCCTGGCGACCGCTCCCGTACTCATTCTCTAGTTTGACAAATCTCGGCTTTTATGGGAATGACTGCCGTCTGAACCCCTAATTGGATTGGGCTCCAAAGATCTTGGTGGGGCTCCATAAACCCATTGCTTAAACTTGACTATGCACACCTAAGTATATATAGGATACAAAACAAGTAATTTTTTTTTTATCGTGCGGAAATCCCCTCGGTTACCCCCCCGCCAGCCAGCGGGGGCGGTTATGTCGGGCTTGAACCTGACTCACCTGCCACCCCCAGGCTTGCGCTCATGGAAGACTTGAGGTCGTTAAGCGACAAAACAAGTACTTTTTTTTTTTAGCCACTACAAAGCTTACCAAATTGATTTGATTGACTTTCAATTTTTGATTGATGTCCAAAACTAAACAATGTACATGTCTAGCGGTTACATCATGTACACCAATCACAATTTAGTAACATAGAATTACCGTACCATATATGCAACACCAACTCTTACAAACTTTATTGTTATTGCGCTTGATTATCCTACTAATATGATTAATAGTTTGTGTGAATGAACCTGTGCGTGTGTTTGTGTGTATGCGTATTTGTTACTCTTTCGCGCAAAAGTTATTGAATGGGTATGGATGAAATTTAGCACAGAGGTAGACTATAGTCTCCAAGCGCAGGGCACGCCGCAATAGCGGCGGTAAGGCCCATCATGGAGGATTGGCTAGAGAGGCGACACGGAAGCCTCTCGTACCGACTGACGCAGGTGATCTCCGGGAAGGGGTGCTTCGGGGACTACCTGCATCGGATCAGGAAGGAGCCAAAGCCTGAGTATCATCACTGCGACGCGAGCGAGGACTCAGGGCTGCTAACGCTGGCAGACTGCCCGACGTGGAAGGCACCGAGGCGTGACCTCGTGGCAGCCATCGGGGTGGGAGTCCTCTCACTCGGCAGCATGATTGCGGCAATGGTGCGGAGCGCGAGCGCGTGGGCCGCCACCACCTCCTTCTGTGAGCATGTAATGCTCGCGAAGGAGATGGCGGAGCGCACCCAAAAGAGATTTAGAACTCTCCCGGCCCGCCGAGCCCGCAACTTGCTCGCCGCACGTCGCAGGTGACTCAGGCGCCGGAGGTCGCTTAACGACCTCCGTCCTCCATGAGCGCAGGCCTGGGGGTGGCGGGTGAGGCCACCTGTCAGCCTAGCAGAAGCAGGCCGGGACGGTGGGGCGACTAGCGCCCCTCCCCCAAACCGGGGCAAGACGGGGACACCGTGGATCCCAAACCCGAGGGGGCCATCTCGAAACAAAAAAAAGGAGATGGCCCAGGGTCAGTCGGGGTGCGAGGAATATGCTCTATGGGCAACCTTACACCCCGGCGTCTGTAGACCCGAGACGGCGTGCGGTTTTAGTTGGTTCAAGCCCGACATAACCGCCCCCGCTGGTCGGCGGGGGGGTATCCGAAGGGATTTCCGCACGAAAAAAAAATAAGGTAGACTATATTCTGGAATAGCACATAGGCTACTTTTTATCCCGGAAATAGGCTCATATGGGTCGCCGGAACGGAATTAGTACGTGGTAGTACTTGGGCGGAGTCGCAGGCAACAGCTAGTAAAGAATATGGTTGAATAGTGATTATTGATAATAATTGTAAAGTAAAATGACGCATTCATGTGGAACGAGGACTTGATTCTTAAGGCCAGTGCCAATATCGATAAATGGTCAATAAATAATTATTGTAAGTGACATTACCAACCGGTAGCAATGGCTACCCATTACGTCATTACTGGAAATTTCAACAATAACTAGACAGATAAACGTTGTAGGTACTTATACTTTTTTAAATGAAGGTTGCGTCTTGATTTATCAAAAAGCACTCTTTTCTTTTTTTATCCCACCACCAAGATATGGTGGTAGAAATTTGATGACACAAATTTGTCACAAAATTCGGCCGGGTTGCGTTCAGGGGTCAGCAAGTGCATAGCCGGGCAGCGGGATTGTGGTCGCAGCACTAGTGGGACCGGTGGGTGCCACGCGGTGCTGCGACGACCATCCTCTTCTGATGAGGCCGCCAAGCTGAGTGCCACCATTGTTAACATGGTACGTGTATGTAATGGTGACCCTCTTTCCTGAGACTTTACCTTCAGCTTACCATCAGGCGAGGTGAAGTCAAATTGACGTGTCCTAAATATATAAAAAAAAAAAAAGACCGTAGCTAGCACTTTGGATCCCGGGAACTGCATTCCTACTCCAAGGATCCTGCTGCCTGATCCCCAACTCCGAGAGAAAAGCCTGTGCCAGTCTCTAGTTTTTTGCTTGGTTTGAAAATCTTGGTGGGGCCCCATACACTCACCAAAATGCACACTTTATTTTCATTTTTAAGACTGATAATAATAAGAATATATGTTAAAACTTTTAATAAGAATGCCTATATTATTATTAGTTCATATTATTCCTTAAACGGATGGAGACTACCAATACAGTATTGTTAGTATGTAAATAAACACTAAGTACTGGCGCGCTTGGCGGTAAAGTAGTTCTGCGTGCGAACTTCAGTTCAATTGCAGACCTAAACTGAATAGTTTCGTATTCATCCCAAGACGTCGTAGTTTCACGTTCCATTGTCAACAAACTAACCAAAGCAGACCAGGGCCTGTAGACAAAGTCACATTCTACTAGTGGAATCGCAACGAAGCGAACCTTCAAAAGACCGAAATGTATGGGAGAGACAACATTTGTCGACATGTCACGTGTAACAAATAATGTCACTCCCATACATATTGAACATTTGAAGGTTCGCTTCGAAGCGATTCCACTAGTAGAATGTGACTTTGTCTACAGGCCCAGAGACAAAATCTCACTTACGAGTACATATATGGCGATGGTCTAGCTAGAAGACAAACATGCTAAGTGCAAAACTTTGCACTTTTGTCTTCTAGACCATCGATATAGTATTCGAACGTTCAAAATTTTGCACTTAGCACGATTGTCTTCCGGAATAGCATCTCAGTTTAGAAACTTGTATTGGATTGCTCCAAAACTGAACTGTTTATAAATCGTTATGGTAAGGCCCCTGTTTCGGATAGAACTAATATTGTTGTAAACGGTCTTACCTTCATAGAATTGAGGCTCGTCGCAGCGTTAGCGACGACATCGCCGAGTGTGGCGGGTGGCAACGCGTCACTTCGTAATACCAGCGCACAGGCGCATATTACCACGGCGCGCCACCAGCGCACGCGCATCTTCTGCACTAAATTTTCCTCTTCTTTAACAACACAGTACTAGCTAGTTTTGATTCTCGATTCACTGTTCCCCTTGCATGGGCATTGTTTTTTTTTCGTCGTTTGTCGCAACTAACAATTTGATCCAGTCACTGAAAAAAAAAGAAATTACCTATCATGAAATGTGTTACATAATTTGGGTAGATATAATATTACTTAAACATCAAGCTCTTAGCATGGATCTCTCGTCAAGAAAAGAATCCGTATTGTTGTAGCGCAATATGTAACATAAACATAACATAGACAAGAACATTCCATAGGTTTATTATAAGCTAGCTGTGACCACGACTTCGTCCGCGTGTAGTTCGATAAGGGTTTAACATTTTTTACTTATCTTAAAAAAAAGTGCGTGTGTACTTACGGACGTCAAAATTATACTTCTTGGTAGCAACATTTATGAAACTTAGGATTAAATATAAAATGACATGATACTCCTTTGTGGATACGATCGACTCCTTTTTTTTTACGATCGACTCCTTTTTTTTACGATCTACTCCTTTGATAGTACTTTTCATTTAAAACAAGTTGAATTCCTGAGACGAGCTCAGCCGAATACAAGGGATTTTCGATTTAGCGATTTTTTTTTGCGATTTTTTGCGATTTTTTGCGATTTTTTCTTTATCTTGCAATGGTTCACCCCAGCACGAATCTATTACCGAAAACAGCAACTCGATAGCTCATCTCCTTCATCCTTAATGCGCGCGAAGCGTGATAAAACCCGACCCCACCAGGCGAGGCCGCGGTGGCGGCCAAAGTCCGCCGGCAACCCTGGGGTTATGCTTTCGAGGGCTTACCCGGGGTGCCCGGCAACGGACACTCGGGGAGGACCCCGTGCGGTTTTAGTCGAGACACGACATAACCAACCCCGATGGCCGGCGGGGGGGTATCCGAAGGGATTTCCGCACGTAAAAAAAAAAAAAAAAAGCGTGTGCGCGCGCGATAATTTACTAATATAATTTACTCTCATCATTTTTCCTAACGCGCCTAAAGAAGTATAGCTTCGAAAATAGCTTAAGATACGCCTTATAATACATACATATACTCACGCCTTTTTCCCTCCGGGGTAGGCAGAGACAACAGCCCGCCATCTGCTTCTGTCCTTACATACTTCACGAGCCTCCTTCACTGTTATTAAACCTTTCATGCAAGCCCGCCGGTTTTGAGTGCTTTTGACCTGCCCTTATATAGTTTCTCAATTTAAAATTATATTTAACGTTACTTGTAAATTCTGTATATAATTCGTGTAGTAACTAATTATTATCCTAAATTAAATTTTAGTTCAAATATGAATTATAGGAAAGGTCCATATTACACCATATGAAATTAGATAAAATGGTATTACATATATCAATAATGTAATATACAATTTGATCGTTATATTAAAAACAGTAAGTACCTAGATATTACAGCTATACAAATAAATATAAATGTACACGGTACTTACAACAAAAAAATACTTTTTTATCCTTTTGTCTGTCTTTTTGAATGGCTAATCTCGGAAATGCCTGGGCCGATTTTGACAGGACTACCACTGGCAGATGTTATTAGGCGTAATTTAGGCTACTTCTAGTTTAAAAAAATAATTAAGGTTTCGGGCAAATAATTTAAAACCTAGATCCAAGTCCATGCGAATGTCAATATAATCCACGAATCTTATCAATCGACCTTTTTTATTAATTGCGTGAACTCTATTCAACAATGTTTGTGTTTGGAAAGGCGGCAGCTGTAAATCTTTTAAGTGATTCCCCTCACTTAAAAGATTTACAGCTGCCGCCATTGATTTACTGTAGAGTGAAGAACATATCCTTTAGAGCTACTTAAAATACAGTTTTAAAGCCTGTATTCCATTTTGCTTCAAAATGGTTCACCCGTGCTTTCTTGGAAGTCAAATATAAGGCTATCCGCTGCGTTGAGCGGGTGCCCGCGGCAGATACGTCGCGACCAATTCGTGTGGGCACCCGCGTCGGCGACGCTCAAGTAAGGTAGTAACTATTTATTAATCTGTGGCTCAAGGCAGCGGATAGCCAAGGCTAGGTATCCATCAGAGGGTAAGATCTAATAAGGATCAAGATAAAATCCACTATTGATCTCATCATTTTCCATTTTTCGCTTTGTACAGCTCCGGTGAAAAAGTATTAGTAGTAGTAGTAGTAAATCTCTGTATTGTATGTACACAAGAATACTCCATACATAATATAAGCTGGTACAGTTTTGAGGCATATACAATTGGCGGCCTTATCGCACATGGCAATCTCTTACAGGCAACAACAAGGCAGTTTCTGGTGTACTCTGACATGAATTTTTTTTTTTTACCTATATATACCACTAAGGTGGCAGACAAGCACACGGCCCACCTGATGGGAAGCGGTTATCGCGGCCTATGGACATGTGCAACACCAGTGGTGTCACACTCACGCTGCCAACCCTGTAAAGGAAAGGGGATGGGAAAGGAGTTTGGGAGGGGATGGGAAAAGAGTTTGGGCTCCGGCACTCTCACTCACCAAACGGAACGGAACAGTTCAAATACTTGGCGTCGATATTCTGTGAGAGGGCGGTGCTTCCCCGGTCGAGTCGGCCCATTCATGCAACGGCCAAAATGACTGTTGCTTGACTCTACCACCTAACTTTTCAGTGGTTTTTTTTGCGGATTATACCACCTAACTTTAAATATAAAATTATAAATACATAAATTTATCACTATACATATAATATTTACTTTAACAGTACCTATTTTTAGGTACATTATACATACAATATATACTTATAATTAAGACATAGTTTAGAATAAATAAGGAAAACATAGAGAGTAGGAGAAAAATTAATGACTATGGCTCCTGTAGATAGTGGGCCGTGACTAATTTTTTGAAGTCTGACAGCAATTGCGCACGTCTTATGGCCACAGGTAAGGCATTCCACAATCGAACAGCTCGAACAGTAAAGGACTTATCCATGAACGTTGTGGAGTGTGACATTTTCAGCCTCAGATTCTCTGACGATCTTAAGGACCTTGAATGCTAAGAGAAAAAGACCTAGCGGACCGAGTTATGTCTATATAAAAAAGTGTAAGATGTGTGCGAAGGACACGAAAGAGAAATATATGTAAGGAAAACGGTGCAGGGAGCGCACAGCTGAAAACAGCTCGTATCCTCACATTATTCAGCGATATTCTACCAACAGTTTCCTCATACGACTTTAGTAGAAACAATCGTATCATTTCACAGCACCGGTACACGTCCTCGCCTATCTGATGGAAACACAGCCTAACCTTATCAAGATCAGAATCGACTCTCCCAAGTGCATGACATAAAGATTATAGAACAGGAAGTAATGACATCATCGCGCGTGTGTATTCAGAACATAAATATGGGTATTATGACACAGAAATCTTATTAATATGAAACTAAATAGACTTAAGTGTTTACCAAACTTTACGCGTATAACAATAAGGGCCGATTTTTCAATGCTCAGATAAACAACCAGATAGGATTAATTCTACAGTTAACATGATTCTCAATTTTTCAACCACTAGATAAGCTTTAACTGATTGATAAACTACCTAACTGACTGATAAATTTATCTGGCCGTTCGAACCCCAGTTAGCGACTATCTGTAGAGTTATTTGACTTTTCTGTCATCATTACGCGCGCCGTTTGTGCGTTTAAAAGTATTTTAAGCATGGATTTTTTTGATTCAATCGACGATTTAATGATCGAAGAAGACTAAACAGTGCTAAACTACTTATCCCGACAGGAAAGAAAGAGTTGTAAGAGAACGGCCCAATAATTATGTCTGAATGGAACGACACAAAATTTCACAGGCGATTTCGTCTTGAACTAATTTGTGTGGAACTATTATTAACATTAATTGAAAGTAAAATTGCCAACATAACTAATAGGTAAGAATAAATTCATACCTAATCAATGATGTCTGATAACTTTGACAGAATCACTATGCTCAGTATCCTCTCATGAGAAAAGAAGACGGCAAGAACAATTTATGGTTATGAATACTGTCAAATTGTGACACCCGCTGTTACTCCGACGAAAGTTGGCTGTCTCTTTTTAACATCTGTAAATGTACATAAGTGCGTCCTGCTCTCGCTTATTTAGTGTGAGGCTAGTAACAAAAATCAGTAGGTTAGTTATCTGACCGCTATCTGTTTATTGAAAAATTTGAATATTTTATTTGATTGTTAAAATGTCAGTTAAAATTATCAACTAGATTGGTATCTGACGTTTTATCTGACGATTGAAATACTGGCCCTAAATAGGTTAAAACGTATTCTTTAGTTTACAGAGCACTCAAGCACATGTTTGAAATCTATTATGAATTATTTCTGCCCTTTATTAACTGGGTTTGCCTTTCGTGTGCGCGTACATTGAGCGCGACGATCTCGATGTTATTCAATATGCACTTTCACTCGCTACTCTGTAGATCCTACATACAAGTACTCCTATATTCTTTTTAGTTCGACATTAAATTTATCAATTGCCTCTAAACAATGGATACTAATAGATAAGGACGATATTTTTATATATTCTGCAGATATATGCCCGACTCAGCTCGGTACTAAAATAGTCATACTAATATTACCACTATAGCAAACTTATGCAACACAATATTTTGTAGGAAAGGAGTCTGATGTAATGATGATAGATCGATTATAACACCTTTCAATCATTTTATTTATATCACCATTCCACATGAGAAGAATATCGTGAAGGCAGAAAAAGAGAACCAAGTTAAATATTTGGATATGACCAATAAATCGTCTACAGGTATAATATTGTACTGTATCAGTTCACAGGCAACGGGGTCAGGGACTTGATGCACCAAGCGGTTTTCCTTGACACAGCCCGCATCGTGTGCAAGGTCTCTGGACCCTAAACAACCCAATGGTAGCTTGACTTCTTTTCCTTACACGTCTAGGATATATTTCTAAATTAAACAATGAAAGCGAATAAAAAGGAATAATATTTATCAACTTCCCTCATGGTTTAAAAAATCTTTACTTTTAGGGTAGACAGTTAATACTGTACCTATAATAAGAGGCAGTGCCTATTATAACAATATGGTCACAATCATTTATATCAGACAGTCAAAAAAGATAAAATAACTATGATTGTTTCTATAAATTCGCCATTTCCTAAAAATAAGGTAAATTAAATAAATGAACTTTACTGAAAGTTCATTAAAAGTTAATTGATGTTTCTTCATCATATATGTCTTAGTTTGATTAGATTGTTATTGCAACGGAGAAAGAAATGGTTTTATTTATGAACTTCATATCTCAATCCTCTTCATGGTCAAAAATGTCACAAGGGGACAGTACTATAAACAACACCTTAACTAATACTGGCTTTTACGAACATATTAAGCGAAACCTTCGCATGTTCCATCATGCTTTATTAGCTGTCTTAGTGTTGTGCGCTCGCTAGATTTACAACGAAAGCCTCACTTCTATTGTTATGTAATATTGCACTTGTACTATGTAAGTATCTACTGTAAGCGATGGTCTCACAATATAGTCCATACCCAAGGTTAAATACGAATTTATCGCAATGAACAATTGTATTTATATAACATTTACAATTTTACATGACTACTTATGTTTTTTTATTCACAACTTTTTTGAATTATTACTTGACTTATTTATTTATGAATTTATTTAGGCAGTTGGAACGAATGAGTACTGAGCGAATGACACACCAAGTATATAAGGCAGATGTGAGTGGGCAGGCAGGCCGGTGTCGACCCCTCAGGACATACACTGATCAAATTAATAAGGTATTGATAAAAGGGCAGGTCAAAAGCACTCGAAACCGGCGGGCTTGCATGAAAGGTTTAATGACGGTGAAGGAGGCTCGTGAAGTATGTAAGGACAGAAGCAGATGGCGGACTATTGTCTCTGCCTACCCCGGAGGGAAAAAGGCGTGAGTATATATGCATTGAATTTAACTAGTTTTTAGGGCTCCGTAGCCAAATGGCAACTTTTTCCGTAACTATAAGAACTATGCTGTTGAAACTTGGTATCGCATTAAGATTTTCACACAAAAATACAAAAAAAAAACAATAAATTTTTGGGGTTCCCCATACTTAGAACTAAAACTGAATAGTTTGCGCGAGAGACACTTCCAAAGTGGTAAAATGTCCCCCCCACCCTGTAACTTCTAAAATAAGAGAATGATAAAACTAAAAAAATATATGATGTGTAAACTTCCACCGAAAATTGGTTTGAACGAGATCTAGTAAGTAGTATTTTTTGGTATAACGAACTACAAGAACTTTTATATTATGTTACTTGCTTCTACGGAACCCTTCATGGGCGAGTCCGACTCGCACTTGGCCGATTTTAATTATTTTATTAAATTGCCTTAATTTATTTAATGTCAATTTTAATTTAAATATGCAGATTGATGAAAAAATCTACTATTATATTGCTAATTGTGCATTCAGACACATTAATTGTAACACATTACTGATGAATAAATGAAATAAGATAAAATAAAATAAATAAAAAATATCTGGAAGAGATCGCAGTCTGTGAAAAGACCTAAATTGGACTAAAAAAAGACCTGTATTGTACCACTAATAGTCAGATATCATAAATCAATATTTGTATCCTATGTTAGGTGTGCAAACAAGAGTACCATCTTAGTATCTAATCTGTGCCTTACTTCTGTCGCACGATCTCTTGTATCACACGTATTGTTATGAATGATAAAAATTAAAGTTATCACTACATTTTGTTATTGAGTTATTACACATAATTATATCATTACATGTCTCATCGTTTTTTCCATCAATCATCTTTGACTGCCGCGCCGCTATTTTCCCGCACCATTTTTGCGTGTATTTTGCTTGTCACTGTCCCACGTCAGCGAAGGCCTTACTTTCCTTCCCAAGTGATTAATCCGTTGACGCCATTGGTGTTATCTCACCTGAAGCAGTGGCAGAACACATTCCAAAGTACCGATCACCTTAGCTCTAAAAGCTTTCATGAAATTATAAAAAAGACATACGGGAGCGTTTCCCTAACACTCTGGAATACCGCGCGTGGAATACCACAGAGGGCTATGTCGCTAACAAATCTTATGACAAGCAACCCGGAAATGTAAGAACATTTTACGAAGTCTGTTTTTTAAATCGAATTTCGAAACTACCAACGATCGATTAGTTCAACGTACTTCTGTGTGATGATGACGCAACAGCGCGATTGACTTTGTTGCAGAAATTGTATCTAGAGGAACTAAAAGTGATTTGATTACGATTCAAAAGTAACGACACAGCGCTTGGCTTTTTTAATAGACATGACACTAATGACACTAATTTATAATGCAACCACCAAATAAACTCTGTTTAGTTTTAATCGTTAAGTATTTATGTTTTGATGTTGGTACCGCGTATTGAAGTGTCGGTGTTTGTGTATTATTTTTTCTTTACGTACCCGCACATCCGCGCGTACGTGAACTATGAGGCCTGTACAACAGAGTTGAGTGCGACGTTGCTTAGTAAAGGGTCCGAGCTCATGAGCTCGTTTGGGCTTGCCACGCGCTTTGGGGGAGCATTGTTGTGATTTTGTTATTTGAATGTTGATCAATTGGTGAAAATTAATTATCGAGAGACTTATGTATTTGTTAAATAAAGTGAATACGCCCATCGCGTTCGTTGGACTTGGAACTTTGCTGCGGTTGAAAACACATTATATGGGTAGTAAATCTCACATTTTATTTTATTGCATAATTAGTTTATTGTATATTCAATTACACGTACATTCATGTCACATATAGTTAGATACACTTACCTACACTTACCTCGGGCAGATTGTGCAGTTGGGTAAAAACAATTTTGAGAAGGAGGCCAAGAGGAGGATCCAGCTAGGCTGGGCAGCGTTTGGGAAACTACGTCGGGTTTTCTCGTCATCCATACCGCAGTGTTTGAAAACGAAAGTTTTCAATCAGTGCGTCCTACCCGTAATGACCTACGGAGCTGAGACGTGGACACTCACGGTAGGGCTGGTCCACCAGTTCAAAGTCGCTCAGCGAGCTATGGAAAGAGCTATGCTCGGAGTTTCTCTGAAGGATAGGATTCGTAACGAATACATCCGACAGAGAACCAAGGTTATCGACATAGCTCAAAGAATAAGCAAGCTGAAGTGGCAGTGGGCCGGCCATATCTCGCGAAGAACCGACAACCGCTGGGGTAAACGTGTTCTTGAGTGGAGACCGCGACTCGGCAAACGTAGTGTAGGACGCCCTCCGGCCAGGTGGGATGACGATCTGCGAAAGACTGCGGGCAGATGCTGGATGCGGCAAGCTGAAGACAGGGCGCTATGGCGCTCATTAGGGGAGATCTATGTCCAGCAGTGGACTAGAATAGGTTGATGATGATGATGATGATGATGATAGTTAGATACACTAAATAGGCACACTTTCCAATCTTTGCTATTCTTTTTTTCTATTATCTTTGCTGCAATTAATATATTTTGTGTATTGTTGATGATAATTAACGGATTGGTTTAATTTTGGTTTGCCATTTGAAACTTAACATGCGGTTAAGTCCGCCATTCAGAGTGTTAATTTATCGGTATTATTTTGCCTTTTGGTGCAATTGAATTTGACTATTTTCACCTTAAAACTTGTTATTGTAATTAAAATATTACCTGGACGATTTCCATCGGGTGTCAATTGCGGCTTGATTTGATTATTGAAACAAGTACGTGCTAAAAATCTGTTTAACATTGAATTGCTGTTTATTCATGTATTTGATTGGACCTGCCGGGAGGTCTGAATAGATATTTATCGGTGTTTACTTGCTATAAAATTGGAAGTAATGTATAATTTGATTTGTTTGTATCCAAGCGTTTGGAATAGCTAATTTTATAGCTTAATATTTCTCTGGATTTATGAGTAATTTTTGGGGGTCGGTTCTGACCGAACTAACCGTTTCACTGTAACGGGAATTCAACTTCCCGGGAATTTTTGATATGACTTGTACACAACCCAAAGCCAATTCCGTCGATGAGACTTTATCTGCTCAGAAACACGACTTCGCCGCAATGGGTGTGTACCTTGGGGAGTTTGCTGGATTGTGGATGTCGCCGTGGTGCTGGTCTTAAGTGGAACACCTATTTTGGGTAGCCTCGAAGAGTACTTGAATTTTCTAGAATGAAAGAGAGATTTTTTCATGTATCTTCATTTATTCCTTGTGAAGAGGAGAGAGCACTTCTCGCTTGATTTTCTAGTTGCCGACTGAGGTGTCGAATCAAAATATAGCGGCTTTTTATAGTCTTAATCCAATTAATTCGATTTTTCTAATTGGCCGATCGAACTTTCGCGGCTTGTTATCGACACCGCGGTTTAATGACTTTTCGCGGATATACCCTAATGGTCGAGCGGTCAATCTCACAATTATGCGTTTATTTTCTATTTACATGATTTATTTAGCGTATTCTGTATTCTAATAGGTAGTAGAAATAAGGTGACACGAAATAAGATACAATTTACACTTATAGATCGGTAAACAATGACGATTTCTTCGTCGCAAACTAATAACTATACACGATTATTCCTATAGTTTTTTGATAAATCAGTTTAATTATATACACTATCACTTACTCGTATGTACTAACTAAATTAACCTTATGTACTAGTTGTTCTGCACATGACTTTTGTTCGATTTGTGCTAAGTTCGGGCCGGTTCCTCGAATGCCTTTTGAACGTTTTGAGGGTTTGTCGGTTAACCGGTTTTTATAAAATTGCGGTGTTTTTTGTTGTTTGAACCATTTTATATTCGTACCGACTTCCTGTGTTTGATTAATGATTTTGTACTGTTTGTTTACTGCACATTGGTGTAGATCCGGATCATTAGATACTTTATTTTTGTTAGATATTAAGTTTTAGTTTTATTTGCGTTTCCACTGTCGTGCTTTAGATCACGCTTCGGAACGAAGTAGTGATTGCGTGAAAGTGAGTGGTGGGGTTACGGCTTGAATACTACCTGCTCGTGTTCTCACTCCTCACCCTTGTCTCCGGGTTAAAGGAGACTGGTGCAGAGCTATTAATTGTCTTTTTTATTACTGCGCTCGCTCGGTTCACGCACTGATCAAACTCTATTGCTTGATAATAAATGAGTTTATTTATAATAATAGGGGTGTTCCTTTCAAGGTCCAGAGGTCAGATAGAAGTAACTCCCATTATAACCAAGATAAACCACATGAAGACGATTAGAGTTTAGGGTGGACTCCGGTTAATGGTGAATGTTACCAGAATTGGCGCTCGTTGGTCCACAGTCAGCAGGTGTACTAACTCCGAAGATCTTGATGGGGCCTTAAAAACACTCTAGAAATTGCTAGAATAGTGGTGGGCAAACTTTCGTCATAGGGGGCCAGAGAGTTGAATAAATTTCTGAGGAGGACTATAATATATTGAACTAGAATTTTCTTATTCGTCTGCGCATTATTCCAATACCCCCTTGGAAATTCCCAACATTCCCGGGAAGAAGTATTCTACTAGGATACTAGTAGAAATTTTTGTTCTTAGGTAATAGGAGATATCCTATTACCTATGAACAAAAATTTTATGCAAATCGAGTCAAATGTTAAGCCATTGTCCTGAAGCAATCTAACACACTTTGTTAATTAAGGAAATGCATTTTGTTTGAATCATGCATCTTTTATTCTACTTTAAACTACTGGACTATAAAAATATAATTATATCAAACTATAATTAGGTATACCGCGGGCCGTATACACATTCATTTCGACGGGCCGTCGACGGGCCGGATTAAATTCTTTCGCGGGCCGGAGCTGACCCGCGGGACCGTACTTTGCCCACCACTATTCTAGAATATTCAATTTAATTTAATGACGACAGTAGTGTTCGCTTTCAATCATTACAATGTATAGGCTCTGAGCTAAGCTATTGCGTCTTAACGCTCAACTATTGTAATTCGTCTTACGTGAAAAGGTTCTTTGATTACGATAATAAAGCCGCCGATTGTTTATTAACTTTTATGTTTGACCTTTTTAATTACTTTGAACTATCGGGCTCACGACTTGACCTAGAACAGCATCGTTAGGGAGTATGGAGTTATGTAAGTTTGGGGTGTGCGTTGTTTTATAGACAATTGTTTTATATAATTTCGTTTTACAGAACATGTTTCGCATAATTTCGTTTCATGGAATAATCAATATACAGAATACTTACTTTAAAGATTTTTAAATCATTGATTTTTGTTTCACATAAAGTTTAACATTAGAATAATCATATCATAGAATAACAAATCAAATATTCTTTATCATTATATTGCTTATTTAATATAAAACTTATTACCAAGAATAACATATTATCAAAGTGACAGTTTCTAAACGTTTCAATTCATACCGTTCATTTCAGTCAAATAATTTACAGGTGAAGCTATACTTTTTTTAAATATAACGATAAGTTAATACAATAAACGATTCTGGGTGGTCCTATTTCTGGGTGATTAAAAAAAAATAACCACGAAGGCTAAGGCGGGAGCTCGGCTCCGCTTCGCTCCCGCCTCAGCCTTCTAACCTAACCTATCCGAGTCGGGGTAATCTGAGTCGGGGTGTTAACTATACGTTTTTTATATATAATAAACGATTCTGGGTGGTTAAAAAAAAATAATCACGAAGGCTAAGGCGAAGCAAACAAATTTGCAACAATATATGCGAAAGATAAAAAATTCTATATTGATATGAAATTATTCAGAAATTAAATTACTACAAGCAATCGGAAATAAATTTAAATTGTAAATGTTACAGTTAAAAATAAATGCGATTTGGAAAATTATAAAGGTGGTTTAATATTCTTTTAAAAATAATTCTACAGTTTGATAAGTTTGTTAAACATAAAAATGTGAATAAAAATTCATTCAATTGTGTTTCTGTGAAATATGTTTCATTGTATTAAATTGTTTTTGAAACAATAATATTCGAAATAAAAATATAAGGACCAAATATTATATGAAACATTTTCTGTGAAACGAAATTCTATGAAATTTCTTTCTGCGAAATAAGGGGCTCCCAAGTTTGTATATTATAGAAAAGACATCAACGAGTTTTGCGCTATCTGTGATTTTGATATGATATCAGAGTCCGGTTATTCGAATTACCCTTAGGCGATACAACTGTCTACAGAAAGCAAGGTTCATCGTTGAACAGTAACTTGAAAGAAATATTAGTATATACCAATATTTACAGACAGCACGTTCCGTCGAAAGCACCTTTTCTAACACCAGCTATCTGGTATCATACTCTCTGATATCATACGCTCTGGTATCATACTCTCTGGTATCAAAATGCCTTGGAATCATGGTACAACTGCTGAAACACGTTATTAAAGTTGTAAGCGTCGATAGCTTACGGGTTAAGTCAGCCTTACGATTGAGAGGTCCCGGATTCCGGATCTGGCTATTACACAATCGACGTGAACACCTGCGATCAGACAAGCCGCGAGCAACAGCTAGTAGTAAATAATTTAACTATGAGTAATGTCGACCTGATTCTCTTTTTTTGTATAGTCAGTGACGTAAGTTGCCTGGTTCATTGATCGTCACACCGCTATCGAAAAGCACTCTTGCGCAATCAATGTCATCATCCTTATTATAACGTTAGTCCCGATGGCTTCTATAGCTTGTACTTTGGAGCCTGTCTTTTTAGGTGTCTTCTCCTAGTAAGCGGACCCCGGGCTCCGCTCCCCTAGGCAAGATAAGCTAGATCGAAAGTAGTTTCCTCCTCCTACTAAGCAGACCCCGGGCTTCAAGGGGAAAGTCTCGGCTGCAACCGAAAACAACGTAAAATGATGATTATAAAATGTATAAGCGTCGTCGTATAAGCGTCGGTAGCTTAGTGGTTAAGGAGTCGACCTTACGATCGAGAGGTCCCGGGTTCGAATCCTGGCCATTACACTACCGATGTGAACCCACTCCTAACACAAGCAATTTAGCTTAGCTGGAGGGGTTAGGGGGAATATTAGTAATTTCGGTTACTAATATTCTTTATAAAAAAAAAAAATATATATATATATTGGTGGTCAACTTGCTTCACTTTTGTGCTACTCAGTGGCGTCTTATAAAATGATGTAGAAGTGTTATTCCATGCGTTCATTTGTAAATTTACCTATCGAATTATTCAGCAAATGTATGCAAACTTGAGTATTCATGGTGGCACTTTGCATAATCTTACTCAAATACTTAATTCCATTCAAAATTTCGCACCACGTTACAACATAGCACTTGAATTTAATATTACGAATCTTTGAAATAATCACTTGAAATAATCTTGCATCTGTAACGCAAACGGATATGTTTTGTGAGTTGTGATAATATTACACTCCTCTGACATATTTCGTATATCGTGTATCCTACTGATATTATGAATGTGGAAGTTTGTGAAGACATATGAATATTTGCAACTCAATCAGGCTGAAATGGCTGATCGGATCTGGCGGAAATTTGGTACAGAGATAGATTATAGTGTGAAATAACACGTAGGCTTTTATCCCTAAAACAGATTGCAGGAACGGAATTCCACACGTATGGAGCCGGGTAACAGTAAGTTTTTAATAAACCATCAAATATCACCCTCTCACTTCTTCATGCAAGCGCCAATCCCGGTCTCATTCAAAACTTGTACTTAGGAGCCCGGGATCCTCTCTTTTACTCATTTCCATATTTGGTATATTTTGGCGTTTGGAGTGACTGCCATCTGAGCCCTCATACCCATCATGCGCCAGGATCTCGCTCGTCATTCAGCAGGTGTACCGGCTTCCAGCTGAGGTTGACTTGAGTCCCAAAAATCTTGACCCCTTACACCCATGAAAACCATCCAATATTTCACAAATTCCCGAACTCGCTTCACTAGCTGCCGCAGTGAGTCACTATAGCTCAATTGCACGAATATTTGCAGTGAGTGGAAATCAAACCCGCGACCTCACCGCCACACCACATACGCCATAGACGCTAAAATGTTCGATAGTACACTTAAAAGCTTCTTTGCAATGCTTGACCGAGTGAAATGTGGACAGGTGTCATTAAATACGAAACAACTAATAGAAACTGATATAGTTAATAAAATAGCCATTTTACTCGACGGATTGTGTTACCCGTAAGGCTAAATATCCGGAACAGACGTTACGCAACCAACTGAGCGAGTAGAAACTTCAGACTACGTTACATAACGAGTAATAACATCCCCATAATAGGAAGTGGTAATAGGTATTACGGCGCTGGGAACAATCTAGCTATTCTTATACATAATATGATGAAATCGTCACTGTAGGTACATGGATCATTTTAATAAGACCCCGCCGAGATTCTAAGCCGTTTTGTAAGTGTAATTTTAGTGGTCTACCCAGAATTAATTATTTTTAACTTTAAGTTTGACCTAAACCAGCTTTACCCACTAGCCAGTACTCCAAACTTTTACTGATTAATAACTAGACTCAGGCGCAGTCTGTTCTCATGGGGTCGGGAGCTTAAGATAAGCCAAATCAAGAGAAAGAGTAGGAGAGCGGACCCCGGCAACCTTTGGATACAACGGACTAATGCTGTGAAGATGAAAAGAGTGTCACGCTTCCTGGGTGGGCCGGAATAAATTTTAAATTTCTAATTTGGAACTGGACGCAGAATCTATTTAAAACAATTGATGAACTTTCACATCTATATCTAAGACATAGTGCGCCTTCTTGTAATATTATCTGTATGGCAGCTACAAAAAGTTAGTGGTTAGGTTGTGGACATCTCGAGGCGGCGGAGGAGGTCAGGGAGAGGCTCAGGTCTCTTTTGATCCAAAGAGCCCGCGAGGCGCGGAGGCGACTTAGATGACGAGATGGCTCAACTACCTTCGTCCTCCATGAGCGCAGGCTTAGGGGACCACCCCTAAGCCTGCGCTCATGGAGCACCTACCAAGGTGTAGCCGCCTGTCACCCTAGCAGAAGTACTTCGGAGCGGCGGCAGTCAGTCGAAGTGTGAGGGAAATGTGTTAAACAATACGTAATATAATAACAACAATACGTTAATATAGGGGACGGGGACATGCTAATGTTTCTGTGATGGTACTATTACCCGAAACCTTAGCATGGACCTACCCTACCCATCCTTCTGAGGGGTAGGGGGACGTGGTCTTGAGGGAGAGCGCAGGTCGTGTAGATCCTCAAAGCAAGTCTGGTGGACTATCCTTCCCGAGGTTGTCGTCCCGTTATTGGTCTAATTCCCAAGAAATAGACGTAACAGAAACCTCCAGGCGCATAAAATTGTTTATTTATGTAATGGTTTATTTATAAATTATAACAACTTATATATGCATCTCTCCTTTAATTTATTTTTTCTTTATATATCTATTATATATATGTATCTATTCATCAGATATATTATATAAATGTGCCGAACCATGGCGGCCGAAAACCACACCCCGGTAGACATTGCCGTGGGGCACTAAATTGCCTCAGAAAATTGTACCACACGCACCTAGGGCAGGTAGTGTGAGTAAGCCTCTGCTCCATAAAATCATGTCGACACAGGAAAAAGAAAAACTACCCCAGGAGGGTACCGCTTGCGGAGAATCCCTCACTGAGCCTACCAGCTCAGTCTGCCCCTCGTATTCTGGGGGGGGCACCCTGTGTTCAGGACCGGGCGCAAGCCTGGACCTGTCCAGCCTCTCGGAGGCTATCCCGAAATCTGACGCCACGAGCGTCATACAATGGACCGTTGTTGGCCACAAGCGCCCTTGCAAAAGGGATGCTCAGCCGAAGGCGGCCACTGCCGAAAAAGGGCTCGGCCGAACAGAACGCAGTCGCCCCAACAGGCGCGCGAGAAGGGAGGTCTTGCAACCTAAAAAAACGACGACAGGGTTGGGTGCCGCAGCAGCGGAAACGCAGCGCGAACCCACACCATCAACCTCAAAGGGGACGGCAGTAGCCACAGCCGCTCCACCACCACCGAGTAAGAAACACAGGAGGAAACCCAGAGGTGCCCGAGGTCAACGGAACGCTGCGACGGCTCCCAATTTTCCTGAAAAGGAACAAAAGGGGGCAGGGCCCGTCCAGAACGAGCGAGTTTCTTCGAAGCGCGCTCTACTGGATGATACCCGGTCCCCCAGAGGGGAAGCCAAACGCGCGAAAACTGACCCGCGCACCAAGCGGACGGTAAGCTACGCGGATGCCAGTCAGTCGCATCTGCGAGTAGCGGTCACTACCGTTCCGCCGAGGGACCTCACCAAAACCCAGGCAGACCAGCTTAGGGAGGCCATTGACGACAGCATCCTGCAGTCGGTGTTGTCGTCAACGATTTCGGGTGCGCAAGCTCCATCTTTCCACGGACGACCCTTCCTATTGGAAGGCGTGCTGGCGATGAGGTGTGAAGACGACAATGCTCTTACTTGGCTTGAAAAAGCTGTAAGAAGCATAACGTCCCCGATACCCGAAACCACCTTGGCCGTCATAAAGCAGTCCGACATGAAGAAGCGACTGAAAGCAGGGCTTCTTCTCCACACCCGCATCACCGAAGCCGTAACACTGCGCAGAGTGCTTTGGGCCCAAAACCCTTGGTACAAAGTAGATACCTGGCAGTGTTACGACATGACAGTGGACGACCAAACCACCGACCCGAACTCCAAAGAGAAGGTGGTTCACTTAATTCTGGGAATTCCCGAGGACCAGAAAGAGGCGATAACCAGGAGAGACCGCCGAGTTGCCCACATGTCGGGAAGTGGGTATATTCGCTTCTTCTCCCAAGAAGAAGCGCAGGCCGGGGAAGGAACAGCGGCAGCTACAGCTCAAGAGCAAAAAACAGAGGCTCCTCGAAAGAGTAAGAGTGAGCTGGAAAGTAGCTCGCCGCTGAAACAGGGAGGACACATCAGCGATGATGATGATGATGACGTCCTTAACAGCCCCTGATCCAATAAACATCATCCAAACAAACCTCCAGCACAAACAAGCAGCAACGGTCACTCTACGCAGAGTGCTGGAGGTAAGCAAAAAGACCGTAGCCCTAATCCAGGAGCCCTGGATAAATAAGAACTACATCTGCGGTCTAAATAACATAGGCGGTAAGTTAATACGAGATACGACGGTTGAAAAACCGAGAACCTGCATCTTCGTACCTAACGCTATAAACACCACTTTACTTAACCAATTCTGTTCTAGAGATCTCACTGCTGTGAAAATCCATTCAGATAATGCAACCATCCTAGTACTAGCTTCAGTGTATATGCCGGGCGAAGGCGAACCACCTCCAAAGGAGCTAGCCGACCTGGTACAACACTGCGAGGCTCACACCTGGGATTTAATCATCGGCGCAGACTGCAATGCTCACCATCCTCTGTGGAGAAGTAAGGACGCGAACAAGAGAGGTGAGTTACTAACCGAATACTTATTCCAAACCAACCTAAACATTATAAATATAGGTACGGAACCTACTTTCGTAACCTCATGGTGTCAGACCATAGTAGATATCACATTGGCAACACACTCGGCAGCAAACCTCATTAAGGGTTGGCATGTGTCAAAGGAACCATCCTTTGCGGACCATCGCCGAATCTGCTTTCAAATTCAATGTAAACTAGCAGACCCTGTTCCATATCGTAACCCCCGCAAAACAGATATAGCACGGTACACAAACTCACTAAACAAGGCACTAAGTGATTCACAACTACCCGACACAACACTTAGTACAGATAATATAGAACACAACGTACATTCCATCACTGCAGCTCTGCTGGAAAGCTACGAGCCAGCGTGTCCTGTTGTAACACCCAAAGGTCCAGAAAAGAGCTCCTGGTGGGGGCCAGAACTCGAGCGACTACGTGGAGGCCTGAGAAAGCTCTACAACCGAGCAAAAAACACCAGAACCCCTGAGGACTGGGACAAATACAAAAATGCACAAAAATACTACAAGAAACGCATCAGGTATCGTAGAACTGAGGCCTGGCAGAGTTTCTGTAGTAGCATAAACTCGACAAACCAAGCCGCAAGAGTAAGGAAAGTCCTGGCCAAAGGTGAACTCAACCTCATGGGCTCACTTAAGAGAGAAGACGGCACTTACACTAATACGGAAAATGAAACCAGCGCAGTACTGCTGGAAACACACTTCCCTGGTTGTCAAGTCACACCATCCATCGATTCCATTGACTGGCCACCAGAAGACTATAGTGTACCAACAACCCAAGAATGGGAAATCGCAAACAAGGTAGTAACTGCAGACAAAATAGAGTGGGCCATAAAAACCTTCAAACCCTTTAAGTCTGCAGGGCTGGATGGAATATTCCCAGCACTACTACAATGGCAACTGACAAGAATAGCAAAATATCTACTTCCAATCTACAGGGCCTGCATTGCCTTCAAATACATACCCAGATTATGGAGAGAGGCAAAAGTAGTCTTCCTAACAAAACCAGGTAAGGAGGACTACACACATCCCAAATCATTCAGGCCCATTAGTCTCACATCATTCCTCCTTAAAACGTTGGAGAGACTAGTAGATCGATACCTAAGGGATGGAACACTAAAAGACAACCCACTACATCCTCAGCAACACGCATACAGGAAAGGTAGATCAACAGAGTCCGCACTACACACGGTAGTGCACAAGATAGAATCGGCTATCACAAATAAAGCCTCAACACTAGCTACTTTCATAGATATAGAAGGGGCTTTCGACAAAACGGTACACAGCAGCATTAACGAAGCCTTACGGAAGCGTAAGGTAGAACCAGCCATAAGGGACTGGATCACTCAGCTGATAAGCAAAAGAGCAGTCCAGATAGTGATGAGTAACACCACCACAAGAGCAAAGGTAGTCAGAGGATGCCCCCAGGGAGGCGTCCTATCACCACTCTTATGGAACATAGTAGTAGACAGTCTTCTAAAGAGACTAAATGAGAGAAGATACACCACCATCGGGTATGCGGATGATCTTGCAATACTAATAAGCGGAACGGCTGAGAACGTGCTATGCAAAGTCATGCGCTCAGCCCTTCAGATTGTGGAAGAATGGTGCGAAGAACACCGATTATCAGTAAACCCGAAAAAAACAGAACTTATCCTTTTCACCAACAAAAGAAAGTTACCAGAACTACAACTACCAAAACTATTTAATACCAAACTAGCCCTAACAACTCAAGTTAAATATCTGGGCATCATACTTGACAATAAGTTGAATTGGACTAGCCACATAAATGCTAAAATGAAAAAGGCCTGCATAACTTTTTGGCAATGCAGAAGACTCGTTGGTAAGAACTGGGGTCTTAACACAAAGATAACACTTTGGCTGTATACGGCAATTATCAGGCCTTCTCTAACCTATGGATCAGTTGTATGGTGGCCCAGAACAGAACTGATCACTGTGAAAGAAAAGCTCCAGAGTCTACAACGCCTAGCGAGTACAGCAGCCACTGGATGCATGAGAACCACTCCATCAGCCGCACTAGAGCACCTCCTAAACCTGAGACCGCTGCATCTAATCATACAGGAGGAGGCCAAGGCAGCAGCCTTAAGACTGAAAAGTAATGGACTCTGGAAAGAGAATACTGGAACAAAGCATTCAAAAATTCTACAGGGAATCCTAAAGAAGATACCACTTCTTGAGGCGCCCGTAGACAGAATACCATGTCACCACGTCTTCGAAAGGAATTATCATATTCAACTTACTGAAGAAAAAAGAGACAGCTCTGGCGTCAAAGAAGTTAGGATATACACAGACGGCTCTAAAACCACATATGGTACCGGAGCAGGTGTCTTCTCGAATGACCTAAACATCAAAATAACAACCACCCTGGACAAGCTAAGTACAATATTCCAAGCTGAATGTATTGGCATAACGAGAGCGGCGGAGACGATTGCCGCCAAAGACGTCAAAGATCTAGATATAAAGATCATATCAGACAGTGCATCCGTACTCCAAGCTCTGAAAAGCAACACCATAACCTCTGTCCTCATATTGGAATGTCACAATACACTCCAATCCATTGCAAACACAAACAAGGTCACGCTGCAATGGATCAAGGGACACAGCAACTCCCTCGGCAACGACGAAGCCGATGAATTGGCCAAGAGAGGATCAGGGGCAACAGTATATGGACCGGAACCAATACTACCTATACCTCAAGCACAGGTCAAAACTTGGCTGCGGAAAAATACGGAAGAAACCCATCAAAAAGAATGGACAAACATTGAAGGATGCAGGCAAACAAAGAATGCAGTTCCGGTAGCATCAAAAACGTTTAGCCGAAACTTCATCAGATTAAAAAGGGACCAGATCCGCAAGGTCACAGGCATCTTGACCGGTCACTGTCCTCTAAACAAGCATCTATTTACAATAGGTGTGACGGACAGCCCCCTGTGCAGAGGCTGCATGGGGGCAGAAGAAACGCCACATCATGTGCTTACAGAGTGCATGAGCGTGGCCGAACAACGGGCGAAATTCCTCCAGTCACCAGCGTCTCTCCGGGAAGCATGTGGAAACCTGAAAAGGCTGCTGACTTTTTGGGAAGATCTGGGTTGGTTGGAGTGAGAGGTAAGATGCTACGCCCAATCAAGAGGCTAAGTGCGGAACAGCCCAGGTAAACTAAACTAAACTAAACTACGTTAATATAGTCGAGTGAACACGTTACGATACCAGAACCCGTACATATATATATGTGATTCACGGTTATTTAACTCTTGGTTGGCACTCTGAAGACCCGAGACGGCGTGCGGTTTTAGTCGGTTCGAGTCTATACAAGTGAATTCCTGCACGGATTCCTGCAAAATACCTTTTTTATGTAAAAGCACTTCAAATAAAATGTTTTATTTTAACTTTGATAATAATCAAATATAACATTTCATTACATTTGACTTACTTCCGCTCTGGTTATTTTCTTCCGATCCAATGAAATAATCCACACGTGAAACTGATGGATCCGGATCAAATAAAATAGTTACTCAATTTTATGCAGAGCTCACGCTTGTCAAGAAATTTAGTTCCTTTTTATTTATCTTTTTTCGGTGCGGAAATCCCTTCGGATACCCCCCCCCCCCCCCCCGCCGGCCAGCGGTTTCTATGCCAAGATTATTTTTTTTTATGAATAAAAATATCTTCTGACTGGTTTCAAGGACAGTTCCCTTTTATCTCTTATGTGTTAGATTTGTATCGGCCTGTGTATGAAGACACATTTAATTAAATATGACTAACTTCTACTGTTCCGTTTTTTTTTTTTCCTCAATATAATGAATTGCCCCCACTAGGAGACTGTACCTGGGGATCGTGCGAAGCATGGTCCTATACGGGGCCGTATGGGCGAAGACTCTTTCGGCCCGCAACGTGGCTGTTCTAAACAGCCCTTTAAAGGCGATGGCCGTCAGAGTCATCAGGGGGTATCGCACGATCTCCGTCGAGGCGGCATATCTCCTAGCCGGACCCCTTCATGGGACCTAGAAGCGAGAGCCCTTGTGCTGCGGTACCAGTGGCGCAAGGAGGCGCTGGAGTGGGGCCATAGGCCGGAGCCCCGAGATATCAGGGCTCAGCGGTCCCTGCTCCGCCAGGAACTCATGCAGACATGATGGGTGCGACTTGAGCATCCAAGGTGGGGGGAATCCACCATTGCGGCGGTGAGACCGATTATGAAGGAGTGGTTTTGGAGGGACCATGGGGACCTCTCCTACCGGATGTGCCAGATATTTACCGGACACGGGTGTTTCGGTAAGTATCTATGGCGCATCCACGGGGAGACAACGCCGCAGTGCCAGCACTGTGAGGATCCTGGCGAAGACACGGCGTTCCACACGTTGGTGGAGTACCCTGCGTGGGCGAGTCAACGCCGGGATCTCGTTGCGGTCCTGGGCGTAGACGTTCTCTCGTTGGAGACTATGGTGAGGGCCGTGGTTTCCGACGGGAGCAAGTGGCACGCCACCGCCTCTTTCTGCAAGCAGGTAATGCGCGCGAAAGAGATGGCGGAGAGGGAGCGGGAGAGAACCCTGCCCCTCGAGTTTCGCAGTCTGCGGCGAGGACTCCGCAGACTCATCTACGCCCGGGACTACCGACCTCCATGATTGGGGCCTGAGGATGGTAGTTGGCCGACTCGCCGTCCTTACAGAAACAGGTCGTGGCGGAGGCGTGTCGTGTGTGCCCTACACACGCCTGCCAACTCACCGAAGCGGGATAAAACCCGACCCCACCAGGCGAGGCCGCGGTGGCGGCCAAAGTCCGGCAGCCCTGGGGTTATCCTTTCGAGGTCTTACCCGGGGTGCCCGGCAACGGACACTTGGGGAGGACACCGTGCGGTTTTAATCGATAAACGACATAACCACCCCCGCTGGCCGGCGGGGGGGTATCCGAAGGGATTTCCGCACATAAAAAAAAAAAAAACTAATGGATTGAAGACTGACTTAGCTTGTGAAGTTAAAAATGATCACTCATTACCAAGTAGCAATACTAGCCAGACCAGTGTTAACTGATCTGGCTTGTATTGCTTATCCTGGTAATGTTAAGAATGGTCACCCATCCTAAGCTTTACCTAGCCAGGTAAAGCTTAGGATGGGTGCTTAACCTTGTAATGTTAAAAATGGTTACCCATCCTAAGATTGACCTTGCTAGTCGTGCTTAACCATTTAATATTAAGAATGATTATCAATCCTAAGACTGACCTGGTTATGCTAATGCAGCCTCGTTTCGTATGTCTAATTCGAAAATATAAATACATAAATAGTCGATAATGAACCGAGGTAATGTGCGTAAAGACACGGGTAATAGTTAGTTTTCGTTTTTTTTGTTTCAATACATATTGATATGATTGTACTTAATGTGCGCGCGAGTTGACGACAATAAACAGTCAAATGTTTATCCCTCAACTCAGGCACACTTTATCCCCAAAAATTTCTGGATGGTAAAACGGTCGGGAATGTCAGGATTTGGTCGGGGTCCTATTCCATCGAATTACTACTCGCGAGGCAATGTGTAATAATTTATAGGTACGTGCTCGTTCCGCAACTCGTAACGTATTACCTGTACACGTAATACTAGTTAGATACAATCACATAATGATAACTTATTATAACGTGTACAACTTTGTTCCGTATAGTATACATAAGTATTTTAGTAACTTTATTATTATTAATGCAAATAAACTATTATGTAACTGTGTTTCCTGTAAATGGCAAGTTTAAATCGGAGATTTTACCGAAATTAGGTATCCACTTCACGGATAAGGATGAAAATCACATAAATCATCATCATCTTAAAAAACCAAAATGAGTTGCATTTTTTTTTAGTTTTGTCTTATACATCTTATATGGTGGTCTTATAAGGTTTTAACCCCCACCAAAACACGCAAGAAGTAAATGTCAAAAAAATTGCATAGTTATTTTTTTGTTCTCGATAAGTCCCAGTCCCAGTTTATTTTTATAATGCTCACGTCAATGACTTCACCTCGCCTGATGGTAAGTTAAAGGTAAAGTAAAATGAGGGTCACCATTACAGACACCGATAATGATTTTGTTTGATATGATGCCCTCGGCCACATTCTATCATCGCACCGCTCGCCACAGACAGGGAATTCATCCTCACACGTTGCGACCAGAAACGGTGCGTACAGTTAGATATGAATGGTGTTGCACACGTCCATAGGCCGCGGTAACCGCTTCCCATCAGGTGGGCCGTGAACTTGTCTGCCTACTGAGTGGTATAAAAAAAAAATATATATACAATAGTGGCCTTCAGCTTGACGGTCTCATCATATGGTTTTTCACGCCCCGCTAAAAGGACCTGGGACTGTAACTGACTGTGGAAGAAGGAAACGTGTGCTGGTAAAAAAATCCAAATCTTGATTGTACGGCAAAGAAAAGAGGTACCGAACCACTTGGTTCTGAATGGAATTGCTTGCACCATGTGAGGGTGATACCTCAGCCTTACACGTGTTGTCCCGTATTAGAAGTGAGAGGTTGGAACTAATTGGAAGAGCTCATCGGAATACTCCCCTTGGTAGAGGCGGTAAAATACTGCGAAAGAGGCAATATCTATACGCAACTGCAAGGTCTCGAGGGTGTTGGTGACCTCAAAACTCTCAATAATGCGGACCACACGTCGCCGCAACCTGTCGAGAGCTTCTAGTAAGTAGTTACTGTGCTGAATCATCCCACAGATGAGTGCAGTATTTCATGCCAGAACGGATTTGTGTCTTGTATAGAAGACGCTGCTGCTCCGGTGCGGCGTGACAAACCGTCTCACTTGATCAGGACACCGAGTATACACGAGGCGTTGTGATGATGTTCTCGATGTAGTTTTTGTTGTTCAGTTGTCCTGCAGTGGCAGTGCTGTGTCCCGAAAAGTAGGGAGTGGGAAGGAAAGGAGATACCTTTGCTGTAAACGCACATGACTGCGTCTTCTTGGTATTGACCTCGACTTGCATATAATGCTATGCGTGCAGTATAACTGTTATGCATGATATGCCAGATCTATTCGAAGCCCAGGGGTGCTGCGTGTTGGATTACTAGGCCTCTTCACATGCCTATCGGATTAGAAGAGAGCGCTGTAACGGGACAAGTCACAGTCCTCTGCAGGTAAGTTAAATTGCTTGTTACAGTATATTTTACTTGAGCGGTAAAGTGTATTCACAAACCTACTTCTTAATATACAAATCTCACATCAGCTATTATTATTGTTATTACTAGCTGTTGCCCACTGCTCTGCCTTCGTGGAATTCTGATCCCGTTCCCACAACCCATGGGAACCTAATCCCGGGATAAAAAGTAGCCTATGTGTATTCAGGACTATAATCTATACTACCAAATTTCATCCAGATCCGTTCAGCCGTTCAGAAGAATCTCCCATACATCCTCATTTCACGTATAATATTAGTAGGAAGTAGGATTTCCAAAGGGGACGTCGACAAGACCGTGTGGATGATCTACCCTTCATGTGTGGGTCATTTTATTCATTACGCGTGGATGCTCACTTTTCCGTCATTCGAATGTTTTCACCATGAAAAGGCAGAACCACTGTGCCCTGGTCAAGGTTATGGCTTGGCCGAGGAGACCTATGTGCCAGTAATAAGAAGAACAGAGAGGGCAAATGATAGTGCTTAGGGAGCCGGCCTTACGATCGAGAGGTCCCGATTCGAATCCTAGCCATTATACTACCGACCGACGTGAACATATTCCTAACAAAAACAAGCTAAGCTGGTGGGATTAAGGGGAATACTAGTTTCGGATACTAGTAATCTTTTCAAAAATATATCAAATGCGACACTGTCTTTCAATAACGTTAAATGTAGAATTTAATAAAACATATCGTGTTGTTTAAAAATTGCTGATTTATATAGGCGTTTATGTCTTCCCATTAAAGTACTTGTAGTTTCCTATTTCTAAAAAAGTTATACCTATTCTATAATTTTATTTAGGTTTCAGATGGCATAGATACTAATTTAATTAATCAAAATAGTCACAATATGTTATGTAACATTAACAAACGTAACAGATATAGGTACATTCAACGTGGGGTGTGTATTGGGTAACCTCCTCGAGTGTCGCTCCGATTCCGATCCCGCTGCAGTCCGGGGGGAACGGAATCGGAGCGGCCGGTACACCCTGGGCGGCGGTCAATGGCTTCCCCTTCACCCCTTCATAGGGTTGGCATTGATCGTCGGCCAATACCCAACGTGGCGGGAACACATCGCTCTCCGTACTCCTCTGCTTCCAGAGGAGACAGGATGAGCGATGCTGTTAGTGGTGAGATGGCCCAGGGTCAGCCGGGGTGCGAGGGATATGCTCTATGGGTAACCTTACACCCCGGCGTCTGAAGACCCGAGACGGCGTGCGGTTTTAGTCGGTGCAAGCCCGACATAACCGCCCCCGCTGGCCGGCGGGGGGGTATCCGAAGGGATTTCCGCACGATAAAAAAAAAAGGTACATTCAACGTTAAAAGTTTTTCAAAAATTTTTTTTACATCAATAGTAATAACATAGTTTTTGAGCAAAATAATTCACATTTCTTACTGAAAATGTTGGTTAATTATTTATAATCTATTAATATATTTATATTTTTATTATAATGTAATAAATACTTTAAATTCAATGTGCTAATTTTGAATATGAGTGAATGCATAGATATGCGTTCATCATATGTCTCCATCTTCGGGGTGATGGGACTTTGCGTCGTGCCGCCACCCTGGCCTGCTTCTACTGGGGTGACATAAGGCCTCACCTGTCACCCCCAGGCCTGCTTTCATGGAGGAGCGAGGTCCTTTGCGCGGACTATATTTGACAAGTGACTGTGAGTGACGGTCAGTGCAACACGATGGAAACGTTATTCAGTTCAAAGGTAGGTACTTGTACTTACCTATCTTTGAACTGATACTATACCATGGTATGGTACCCCAGTTCAAACATCGCATTAATTCTCGTGAACATATTTGTATAAGCATGGAAGGCGAAGGTTTAAAATTAAGTGTTGTGAGATTGAATTAAGCGTTGCATAAATATCTATGATTAGAAGATAACCTATTCACATATATTACCATGAAATAGTCCTTAAATCAATAAACAAATATATACAGACTTGTGTATCATTATTTACCTTAATATGCTTTTGCTTGTTTATGATTTCGTTGGTGACAACGCAACGGTCACACAGATCCACAACACTTGCTATAATTTCGTTTAATAGTACTAAAAATTCGAGAACTAGTACGCAAGTTGCAAAATTTCTACAATCGTTGCAATGTGATGATACAATTTTGGCATAACTTCGTTATACGTGAATGTACGCGCACGGTTCACGACGTTACGTCGACTCACTGGTGGCACAGGCGAGACGTCGCGGTAACAGGCCTGGGAAATGTTACTCAACAATGTCCACCACCACATCGCAAACACTCTGAGGGTCTCAAATGTTAACGTATTTTCAATATTATACAGTACAAACTGTCTTATGTTGGCAAGCGCGTTATTTGTAGCTTTTATATTGAAACTAGCTGTGCTCGCGACTTCGTCCGCGTGGACTTCTAAATTTTTGCACGAACCCTAATTACTTTTTCTAAAATATAAGTAGCCTATGTTATGCATTATGACATCAGCTATCTGCAGTAAAGTACCCTCAATTCGGCGATTACCTGGAAGACAGACAGAGAGAAATTTTCAAACTTATTTTTGCGTTGTAAGTAGGTTTACATGATAATGATAATAAATAATAAATATTCTAGGACATTCTACACAACGCTTTCTAGACCCAAAGTAAGCATAGTTTAACTAGCTTGTGTTATGGGTTCTAGAACACGGATAAACATACTTATATACTTTTTTTTTGTAAATACATACATATTATAAAATAATAAAACATCTAGAACTCTTAACTGTATTTATTTTGTTTTCTCTCGTTACAAGTACACACTGTGCGACGTCTCGGTACAATCTGCCACGCGCCATCTAGACTCTAAGTGTCATGGCCGCCGTTTTGAAACAGGAAGTATTTAAAAATATAGAATTACAAATATTTCTTAGTGTTTTTAAAATACAATTTTAAACATTCCTAAAACATCAAATATTCTCAATTACGTTTTTAACAGTCGGCCATTCTGACCTTAAGTCTGTCCCAGACATATTATTCAAATGACAAAATTTACTCCATTCAAATAAACGTACTAACTGATACATAAATAATTTCCCATTTAGTGTCACGCTGAGCACCATCAGTATTTATTATTAAAAAAACATATTGTCTGCAAAATTTACTGATTTTATTTCGGCCATCCTACTATTTCAAGAATGTCCTCATTCTATTCAATATACACTCTCTAAATTTCAATCTTTAAATTTTTTTAAATATCTACAATAAAAAAATTATGATAAAGACATTTCAATGATATTTAAAAGATCGGAAGAACATTTCTAAGCTCTCATTATCAACTACTGTCTACGTGGACAGATAAGAATAACTTTTCAATTCAACTAATATTAACCAATAACTAGAGGATCACCATTCTCATACACAAACATTGTAACACAGCTTCCATTACTTCTTTATACCTACTTATTAATTATCTCAACTCAAATAATTAAATATATGCTTCTATTATAATTCGAACAACTACAATCAATATCTATGTTCATAAGTATTCGTTAAGCTTTACATTCATATTATTAGCACACAAGGCATCATAATTACATTGAGCACACAAGATATCTGAATTACATTTCGCACACAAGTCGTTTTATATTTCACACACAAAGCGTTTTACTCTTTGCACACAAGGCGTTTTATTCTTTGCACACAAGGCGTTTTATACGTCGCACACAAGGCGCTTTATTCATCGCACACAAGGCGTTACGTTATGTTTGGCGCTCACAAGGCGTCATTCTAATACTCTGCGCACACAAGGCGTCATACGTTCTACGCACATAAGGCGTCGTTATGTTCTACGCACACAAGGCGTTGTTATGTTCAACGCGCACAAGGCGTTGTTATGTTCAACGCGCACAAGGCGTTATAATGTGTTCTGCGCACACAAGGCGTCAGGATTATCTTCTACGCACACAAGGCGTTATAATTATCTTCTACGCACACAAGGCGTTATGACACGTGAGTTCTCAAACATGTCAACCCTTTTACTGGAAATGTTGGAACAAAAGAGGGGTAAAGGGAAGGAAAAGGTTTTATATCGATTTTGGATATTGAATGAGCCTCAATGTCTTATCACTATTAGCATATTCGCTTTCGCTATCCGTCGTTACACTGGCTGGCATATTCAATCTGATCCAGGGCTTCATACGATCGGCAGAGTATACGTTACTATATTTTCGTTTTGAAAATCCGTCAATACTACTCACTTCATAGCGGTCATTGCCTAATATAGCCGTCACCTTATAAGGCCCACTATAAGGAGGTACCAACTTATTACTATCTCCTAGGTTACGAACATTTTTAAGAACCATTACTAAGTCTCCCAATTTATAAGCTACGGCGGCATATCTAGATTTATCGAATCTAGATTTCATCGTAGTCTGTTGTTGGCTAATACTCTCCAAGACTTCTTGTCGTACTTCTTGCATATTCTCATTTGACTCTAAATGCTCTGATATGTCATGAAGATGGCTCTCAGTTATATTTACAGTCTCCTTACCGAGAACTACTTGAGTAGGGGTCTTACCAATCGCTTTATTTAAAGTATTGTTAAGACTCCATTGTACGTTATTGAGGTGGGAATCCCAATTTCAATCATTGCTATCTGTACACAAGGCGGTCAGTGAGCTTAAAATGGAACGATTGTATCGCTCTATTTGCCCATTGGCGCGAGGGGTAGCAACAGAGTTTTTGACATGTTTGATTATCATTGATAAATTTGCCAAATTCAGCAGATGTGAAGCTAGTACCGCGGTCCGATATAATCACTTTGGGAGACCCAAACAGTCCGATAAAATCGTTTAATACAGCAATTGACGTACGACTTTTTGTATTCCTTACGGCACGTAGTACTATGAATTTCGTGAATGCGTCAATTATACCCAATATATAGGTGTTACCCCTTTTACTACGAACGAATGGGCCAAGGTGATCAATGTGGATGCACTTAAATGGTACGTCAGGCTTTGGCACTGGATGTAAAAATCCTTGCTTTTTACCAGAGGGTTGTTTAGAGTATGCGCATGGAATACAGGCTCGTACATACTTTGTTTACGAATTGATTCATACGAGGGAATCAATAATCTCTACGCATCTTTTCGATCGTTTTATCAAAAGAGAAATGCCCAGCGTCATCATGACATAACTGACAGACCTTCCACCTAGCATCGTGAGGCACTGCCCACTTTAAATTGGAATCTACTTTCTTATAGATTTGGCCATCTTTCAGCACGTAATTATTTTTAATATCTTTGGCTTCAGAGCAATTTTTATCTAAAATACATTTAATAAGGGTTAAGCGAGGATCACTTAATTGTACAGCCAACATGGAATGATTGTCAGAATGTTATGCTCGAAACATTAAACTCTTCCGTATTATCGATCGGCAATGCATTGCGACTTAGACTATCCGCGTGTTTAAGTTGAGTTCCCGGATGGTATTCAATTACGAAATCATAATCCTGAACCAACAACCACCAGCGGGCTATTCTTGGCACAAGATCGCGCTTAGTCAAAGTGGTTCTCAATGCGTTGCAGTCCGTCACTACTTTGAAGTGAATGCCTAGTAAATAAACTCTAAAACGATTTAAGGACATAACTACTGCGAGAGTTTCGAGTTCATAGGAGTGAAGGTGCTGTTCCTCCGTAGTCGTTTGTCTGCTAAAGTATGCGATTGCACGAAGTGGTGAAGCTTCGTCTGAATGTTGTAGTAAAATACCACCTATACCTAGGGAGCTTGCGTCCGTGTGAAGCTCTGTCAAATATTTGGGGTTATATATAGCCAAAACAGGTCTCGTCACGAGTGTTTCTTTAATTTTATTGAAAGCATTGACTTGATCAGTTCCCCAAGTCCAATTCGCATCTGATTTAGTCAACATAGTTAAGGGTTTAGCAATACTCGCGAAATTGTTTACAAACCTCCTAAAAAAACTGGCTAGACCTAAAAACTGCCTAACCTCATGAACGGTCCGAGGTGTAGGGAATTTAGACACAGCTTCAATCTTTTTTGATCCTGGCGCCACCCCTTGCTCAGAAATCTCGAATCCTAAGTAGTCGACGGCTTTCTTAAAGAAGTGACACTTCTTAATATTAAGTGTTAAATTTGCTTCACGTAACATTAATAGAATTTTATGTAACTTCTCAATTCCTTCTTCTACCGACTTAGAGCCAATAACAATATCGTCCATATATGCGACCACCCCAGGAATCTTAAGTTTCCTCAACAGTGAGTGGACCATACGCTGAAAAACTGCCGGTGCGTTGGTCAGTGCGAAAGGCATCCTATTAAATTCGTACTGACCTTCCGGAGTAACGAATGCTGTAAGGTATTTTGAATTCTCAGACATAGGAATCTGATGATAGCCCTGGCTAAGATCAAGGGTGGTATAATATCTTTGGCCTTGTAGATTATCAATTTGATCATCTATCAAGGGCATAGGGTATTTGTCTTTGATGGTCTTACGATTCAAGGCCCTATAATCAACACAGAGCCTTGATTCGCCATTCTTCTTTGCTACGAGTATAATTGGACTAGCGTAACTTGAGTTTGATTCGCGCACTATATTATTTCGCAATAGTTCATCCACTATATTATTTACCTTGACTCTTTCCGATAGTGACAGTCTATAAGGACGGTAATTAACTGGTGGTCGAATCACTTAGTACAATTTGCATTTCAGCATCAGTAGTCTGCCCTAACTCATCTGTAGCTAATGCGAAGCAATCACGGTAGCTATTTAATAATTTATTCAGTTGAGATTGTATACCATGTTCAAGATTTTTATCAATATTCATATCATTCGTGCTAATCGGGCAGGAGTTTTCCGTTATTCGCTGGACATTAAAAGTACAAGTTCGTTCATCAAAACAGAAAGGGGAAATTAACTGAGGCACTATAAGTCCTCTAGTAATTATTTCGTCTTTAATTATTGTAGCATTATTTTGACATAAACCTATTGCTAGAATTTTACCACTACCATCCTTAAATGAATAAAGTCCGGGTATAATAAAATAATGACTGCCATGTCTTACTTCAGTCGTAATAGAAACTAACCCCGTATAAACTGGCTCAAAAGTTACGTCAATCACTGTGTTGCCTCGATTGAGCTCAATGGTGTCAGTGACTCTGATTTTAATGGAATTCGTTTTATTATTAATAGTTTGGTATAGAGTCAGTTCTTTGTCAGTCTTAAATACCCTGACTGATGGCAACTCGGTTAGAGTCTGGCCAATCATAATATCAGCAGGTAACAGAGATCTAGGGACTGCGTATGCTAATAATTCTACATCAACAAGATCAACTATAATATGGAGTTTAAGTCTACCCTTAGGCGTAATAGAGGAATTCCCAAACCCCTTCAATACGGGTAAACGGCTTGTATCCACATTCCGAATATCACATTTGTCGTCAGATATGAGAGTACATTCACTACCGAAGTCTACGTAGGCCATCATATCGGAATCATTAACCTTAACTGCTTTGAAATATTTATTGTTATTACTTAAGGTTTCATCTATGAGTAGAATTTTTTGTGTGGCTTCCGACCTACTAATACTTTCATTAGAATTAATTACATTAGTAGTACAAGTGTTTCCCGAATGTCCATAACGTTTACATTTACTACATTTAACTAACTCTTTTCTACATTTTCTAACGGTATGACCAATTTCGCCGCAGTTATAACAAGTCACAGTAGGTCTCTTATTCTGCAAGTTTTGTGTCAAAGTATCCAAAGTTTGCTTTCTATCTGACGAGTCGCGTGAATCCGTAATTGGTTTTCGCGAGGGTAACGAATCTGTAAATTTACTTGAAATATTTCGAAAATACGACAATACTTGCTCGGGATTATCATAATGAGCCCCCTGTACGTTCATCCTTATATTATGATCAAATATTCCATGTGCAATACAGTCAACCGCTTGACGTCCCGTCTTATCATCGTTTTATCATAGTAATATTCAACGAGAGTTTCTCCTTTTCTACTTTTCCTCTGTAACATTTCCATCAATAGATCACCATAATTTAGGTCATATGGAAACGCTCGTAACAATTTCTGTTGCCACTCCGTCCAACTATACTTGACTGTAGTTAGGCCATCGTACCATTTTTTTGCAAGGCCAGATAATTTTGGTATTGCATAGAAAATAGTTTGCCTTTGCGACCAACCGTATATGTCTGCAGTTTCATTTAATTTTGTTAGCCGATCCTTCATAGTCTGTGCTTTGGACTTTGGGTCGAACTCGGTTATAATATTTTGTCCACCGTGAATACCTAAGGAGGAGGCTCTTCGAGAGTTTCCTTTTTGTAATGCTGACACTAAGCTTTTGATAAGGGTTTTGTTTCCTTTCGACTTTTTACGACGGTGGTGACTATCGCTAGAACTAGTAGATAAATTCGAGGAGCTACGTTGACGTTTGCGTTTATCTGACTGGCCCGATCGAGGGCGTGGTCGCGTGCGCGACCGTATAGTGCTCTGGCAGACGAGCTACTACTAGACGTACTAATGCGTCTTTTGCGGACCCTAATTTTCTTTTTAGGTGCCTCAATAGGTGGAGTGTAACGATCAGACATATTGTAATGGCTAGGCTAGGTAAGGGGGGAATAAGGGAAAGAAACCAGTTTCAAGACTGCTGAAATTACAAACATTATTCTAAATTAAAACCATTATAGATCTTTGTTTTTTTTTACATTGCACATAATATTATATTCGTGGAATAAACTGCTTTGTATTCAATTTCTATTGTATGCATAGTATTTGATTTTATTGCTATATTGTGGGTACTTGTTATGGTATAATAAATTCTAATTGATAATTCAAACTACTTTATGTAAATAATTATTTTAAGTATTCTTATATGTGTGTATGTTATGACTGCTTTGTTCAGAAAAGTGTTTTGGTTTGTAAAAATAAATATTTATTTAATACTTCACATTTTAACTACATTTTGTCATTCCATTACACTTATTTTACACTAATTTGCCAAAAGGAAATAGAAACAAAGATAGAAAGATATCCATAAGCTAACGACTAACTTGTGGTAAGTACCTACCTCTTATTTTCGGCTGTAAAATCACACATTGTTAACAACAAAGAAACAACAAATCATCGGTGCCCAAAATAACACAATCAAATAGGTATAGTACTAATAGTATAATAATGTATGTAGGTAGTTAGGAAAAAAAAAAAACTGTACCACAGAATAAGATAATAGTTTTCAAATTAATTTGTAAATCATCACATGCACTGCATTTGGTAAAGAAAATAATAATAAATGTAAACTACTATATCTAATTGAAATCCAATTTATGATTCGTGAAATTCTTCTTCTAATTCTAAAACTTCTAATTCCATTGTTCTAATAAGTTTCAATTTACATATCAGTAACACGCAGTAACCTTAGTTAGTGAGGTTAAATTAACTTGTCACTTCTGAACTATAAAATAATAAAACATCTAGAACTCTTAACTGTATTTATTTTGTTTTCTCTCGTTACAAGTACACACTGTGCGACGTCTCGTTACAATCTGCCACGCGCCATCTAGACTCTAAGTGTCATGGCCGCCGTTTTGAAACAGGAAGTATTTAAAAAATATAGAATTACAAATATTTCTTAGTGTTTTTAAAATACAATTTTAAACATTCCTAAAACATCAAAAATTTTCAATTACGTTTTTAACAATATTATACATAGAAACACCCAGACCAATGCAAATAGACATATTCATGCATACAAATATTTGCACTGAGCGCACTGAGCAAGGTATATTTCCATGAAACTAAAGGTAACGGTAATAAACCCACTCCTTAAAAAAGAGGATAAAGAGGATATGAGGTCATAGGTACAGGCCAATTGCTTTAATCCTGGTAATTGCAAAGATATTCGAAAGAGTAATTTACAACAACCTTTACGAATAGCTCAAGACATTTTTGTAACTGAACAATTTGGTTTTCGAAAGAGAAAGTCCATCAACACGGCGCTTTTTCATTTTTTACAACAAGTACTGACATGACTTGACACAAAGGAGTGTATTACCGCTGTCTTTATGGACATGACAAGAGCCTTCGATCACGTAGACCATGATATATTGATACTAAAGCTTGAAAAATATGTAGTTAGAGGTAACTCTCTCGCTTTACTGAAATCATACCTTACTAGTCGTCTTGGTAACAACGATGTACAGAATTAGCAATGAGTCAAAAATTGAAACGAAATAGATCTCAGATCCAAAGGTAGTTAGGTTTGGTGTACCCCAGGGCAGCATCCTGTGGCCACTCTTATTTTTAGTGTATATCAATGATCTCCCAAAGTCTATTCCCCAAAATATGATACTGTTTGCTGATGACAGCACTGCTATTTTTGCTGATGATGGCAGAAATTCGAAATATGTCAAGGAAATTAATAGGTCACTGGTAAACATAATCAATTGGATGACGCAAAATAATCTTAAAATGAACTTGGAAAAAACCAATTATATAGTACCTATTTAAAAATAAAAACTCAAATTACAACTCTGCTTCATTAGAATACAAAGGTGAGTTAATTAAAGAAGTTAAGACTACAAAATTCTTAGGTATAAACATAGACTCCGATTTAAGTTGGAAAACCCAGGTCAATCATATCCGCAATAGACTCAATTCGTTCTCGTATGCCCTTTGTTCACGAAGGTAGTGAACGAAGACACATTATTAACAGCCTATCATGCTTATGTGTGTTCCGTTCTTAAATATGGTATTTTATTTTGGGGCAACTCTGTTAACAAAGAAGATGCCTTTAGAGCCCAAAAGAAATGCATTAGAAGTATATGCGGACTTAAAAAGACAGAATCATGCAAACCATCGTTCCGTAAACTAAAGATACTCACCTTGCCTGCACTATTTATATATGAAGCTGCCATACTAGTAAGGAAAAATATCAACAACTATACAACACTTAAAAGTGCAAGGCATAAAAACACTCTTTGTATTGACAAATGTAGAACAACACAATTTCGCAGAAGCATATTTGGAATGAGTGCAAAGATATATAATAAGCTACCGGATTCTGTTAAAACCGCAGAAACCATAAATATTTTTAAAAATAGACTGCGAGAATTGTTAATCGATAGAGTGTACTACTCAATTAATGAATTTATTGATAATATGTATTCTTAATGACACTAAAATACTATTCTTATACATACTTATTTATCTATTATTGTAATACTTGACATCTAACCAATAACTATTTAAATTGACATTGAATTATACTTTCCCTTGCAAAAATTTTGCGACATTTTTATTGACATTAAACTTTTCTTTTTGTATGATGACATGATTTTATTGAATTGTCTGGATTTAGATGGTACTGGTGAATAAATTCTGTGAAATAACTAATATTCTTTATTTTATATCCATTGTGTTGTAAATGTAGGCTTAATGCTAATTGTCTTGCATGATAATTATAATGAATCTTGTTTAAGTAACCATAATTAACACACTAACCATAACACTTTTGCACACCAACATGGTAAAACATGGATTGGACAACCACAGTTCTAACACCCTACTATGTACCCATGTTTAGCAAAATAAATGATTGATTGATTGATAAATTTATAAAGGTTAGCCTAGCCAACTTACTACCTATTATATTACCTACTGTAAGATTTTTTTAGGCTTTTTAGATTTAAATTGCAGTTATTAATATTTATTTATTATAAAATTAAGTTTAAATCACTTTATTCACCTACTTAATTGAATAATAGCAAGAAGAAGAGCATAGGTAGTACCTTTTTTTTCATACGGAAATCCCTTCGTATACCCATATATTTTATAGTATATATGTATATAGTATTTTTTTGGCATAATTATACTTGGTCATAATTGATTTTTAGCAGCATATGTACTGTGAAATAATTATATTTAGGTCTAATATATTTATGCATAGTTATAATTTGCACAATGTTTTTAGACATAGTGTACAGTCGCCTAATAGTATATATTACTAAAATTGAATAGGTATAAATTAATGACCGCGGTAGCCTAGTGGTATGGGTAATGGACTGCTGAGACGAGGTCTCGGGTTCGATCCCAGATTTTACCATGGCACACACCAATGACTTTTCGATGCTTTTTGAAGTTATGTGTGTATTTATCGCAGGTTTATAAGTGCCCGGTTAATGGCAATAGGCTCGCCACCTATATTTACATTGGGACCGAAACATAAACTGGCGAAATGTGGGTGCTAGCACCTCTGCCTACCCCTTCGGGGATATAGGCGTGAGTTTATGTTATGTTATGTTATGTTATGTTATGTTATAAATTAATGAAAAATTGACAACATTTTACTATTACTTCTAATATTTACAACAATTTAAATATTTTACATAAGTAAAAAAAACATACATATAAAAATTATAAAAAAAATACCTTTTCTCTTAGAGCATTGGGTTCATGATTGTGAGATTTAATTTGTTTTGATACCATTTCATGTTGCTGGTGTTCATTCAGCTTGGTAATAACTCTAGAATTACATTTATAATTATCATTTCGGCGTAATTCACACACCCAATAATATTTGTCATTTTGTTTATTATTGTGCTCATTTAAGAAACCATTAACATTTAATTTGATTCCTCCTCTTTTAGTGATAAAAGTATTCACTGTATATTCCATTTTTAACCACAATTCGTAGTTCGCAAGAATTACGGTAGATGGCTCCAACGTAAGACGTATTAATGTATCGGAGTATTTCGAATATCTGGGACGTGTCTGGGACTGGTCGCGGGTTCAAGTCCCGTCCTAGATGTTCTCTTTTTCGAATCTAAATCTTTAGAAAAAAAGTAAGCATACAAAATGCTTAAATTTTTTTTTTTTTATACCACTCAGGTGGTAGACAAGCTCACGGCCCACCTGATGGGAAGCGGTTACCGTGGCCTATGGACGTGTGCAACACCAAGGGCGTCACACTCGTGCTGCCAACCCTGTAAAAACCTTCTAATGCCCTTCTTGAAGAACCCCATATTGTAGTCGCTTGGGAAAACACAGCAGGGAGATCATTCCACAGCCTGAGGGTGCGCGGAATGAAGTGCCTTTCATATCTAACTGTACGCACCGTTTCCGGTCGCAACGTGTGAGGATGAATTCCCTGTCTGTGGCGAGCGGTGCGATGATAGAATGTGGCCGTGGGCATCATATCAAACAATTCTTCTGAACACACCCCGTTATAAAGGCGGTAGAAAACGCATAGGGAGGCGAAATCTCTCCTAAGGTTAAGCGGTTCCACACTGCCTGTAAGTATGGGATCGTCGACGATCCTCAGCGCCCGTCTTTGCACCGAGTCGAACGGGTCAAGTTGGTATCTAGGTGCTCCGGCAAAAAGGTGACAGCAGTACTCCATCTGGGGCCGGACTTGCGACTTATAAAGAAGAAGTCTTTGCTCCGCAGTGAAGTACTGCTTTGCCTTGTTGAACACTCCAAGTTTCTTAGATGCCAAATTGACCTTGTCTTCCAGGTGACTATGGTACTGGACCTCGCTGGAGATGTCGACACCGAGGATCCCGATACTTTTAGAGATATTAAGTGGTGTGTCCAGGAATTGTGGCGCTACAATAAATGGGGTTTTCTTAGCGGTGAATGCACATACTTGTGTCTTAGTGGGGTTGAATTGGACCAGGTTTAGTCGACCCCAATCGGACACTCTTGTGAGAGTAGTCTCGATTTCAGACACAAGTTGTTCGCGACTTTCTGCCACTGCGGACCGAGGGATGTTAGCTCGGCCCGTGTAAAATGCGTCCCCGGTACTGTCGTCCGCATAACAATGAATGGCGTCATCAGACAGCATGTCATTGATATGCAGGAGGAACAGGGTCGGAGACAGCACGGAGCCTTGTGGAACACCAGCGTTTATGTCCATGTGGTCCGAGCAGCTGCCGTCAACGACGGCTCGGATGCTTCTATTGGACAAAAAGCTGGCTCGGGCAGTCCATAAGACGGCAACTTCGAAAGAAGACCACTGTGCCAGACCCGATCGAAGGCCTTCGCTATATCGAGGCTGACCGCTAGTGCCTCACCTTGACTCTCGATGGCTTGCGCCCAGCGGTGTGTGAGATACACAAGATGATCACCGGTAGAGCGACTGTGGCGGAAGCCGTACTGTCGGTCGCTCAATAGATCGTTTCCTTCAAGGTATCTCAGGAGCTGTATGTTAATGACACCCTCCATTACCTTCGAGAGAAGGGAGGTGATAGCGATAGGCCTGTAATTGGACGGGTCTGCTCTATCGCCTTTCTTAGGCACAGGGTGCACGAATGCAGTCTTCCACGAAGCTGGGACTTGTCTCGTGGAGTAAGAGAGCGCAAAAAGCTGTGTAAGAACAGGTCACAACTCTGGAGTAATTTAATTTAATTTAATGTAATAATTAATTAGGCGGAGTCATCGAAAAACAATGTTTAAAAATGAATGTAAAGTTATTCATTGTTTCCGTAGTTCGCAAAAATTACGGTAGATGGCTCCAACGTCGCCTGAAGACGTATTAATGTATCGGAGAATTTCGAATATCTGGGACGTGTCTAGGTGGCTCAGTTGGTCAGAGCATTCCCCCTGTAAGGGACTGGTCGCGGGTTCAAGTCCCGTCCTAGATGTTCTCGTTTTCCGATCTAAATCTTTAGAAAAAAAGTAAGCATACAAAATGCTTAAAAAATGTAATTAGCACAATTCACTTTATCTTCTTCTTCTTCTTCTTTATATATAAAAATGAATTGCTGTTCGTTAGTCTCGCTAAAACTCGAGAACGGCTGGACCGATTTGGCTAATTTTTGTCTTGAATTATTTGTGGAGGTCCAGAGAATGTTTAAAAGGTGAATAAATATGAAAGTTGTTATCGATTGAGGCAGTACGAAGTCTGCCGGGTCAGCTAGTTTACAATATTAAATGCAACTTCAATAACAATATACGTACACAGAAAACTTTGTGATTCACCTTCTATAAAAATATAAAATTTATTCACGTTCTACCCACTATGTAGTACGCCTGCAAGTTTTATTAGAGCAAGTAAAAAGGTATTGATGTGTGTCTTTTAATTTAGGAGTTACTTGATGAGTATGACTACATTCATTAAAGTTAGATACGTTTAAGCCTATAAAAAGCTATGCTTATAAATTTTATGCTGCTAATTTTATTTATGATTAAGACAAATATGCTAAATTTGTTATGAATAAAAAAAAAACCGTTCCCGCAGGGGGAACGCACAGGTAGATTTCGTGAAGCAATTAATATTATTTTATATAGAGAACTACGGACTTTAACAGTTAACAGTTTAATTTTTTTTTTTTTTTTTCTCGAAAACGGTAACTTTTAGCGAAAAACTTTTCAGACATTTATTTTAGACTTAAAAATGGCCTATCGATAAAAAATGTTTCCGACGGCAAGAATGTTCACCGGTTAGAAGTTATGACTTTTTTCCCGAAAAATTTTGGTTTTTCCCCCCTCCACTTTTAGTTAAAGTTTTAATCTTGTAGGTTTATAATTAATAGGATAAAATTAGAACGGTTCGAATATGTTTCATGGAACGTGAAATTTTGAGAAAAAAACTGATTTCACAAAAAGTGAGGCCCTACCGTCCCCTTAGGCCGGATTCCACCCGTTCACGAACTTAAACTAAGTTTACACCCAAGCAATTTTTGACCGCAGTTTGAAAGCGATCGGGGCAAAAATGCGACCGTGAGAGTGCCGCAAATTTTGGGAAGTGGAACCATACATACATATATATATATATAAACTTTTTGACCAGTGGTCATTTCGGACTCGGGGGGTCATAACTAGACCTCCTATGAAGATTTTTTTTTTAAATTCGACAGTAGTCAAGAAACCAATAGGTAGATCGATTTCATCGAAATCTACCTAAAATATGCACAAATATCATTAGTCTAAATTACAATATGCCAAAATATTTTATGGTTCTTTTTATGCAAAGGATAGTGAACCTCGCCCCGCCGTCCCGGCCTGCTTTTGCTGGGGTGACAGGCGGCCTCACCTGCCACCCCCTGGCCTGTGCTCATGGGTCGTTAAGCGATCTCCGGCCCCTGATTCGCCTGCGACGCGCGGCGAGCATGTTGCGGGCTCAGCGGACCGGGAGAGTTCTAAATCTCTCCCGGGCGCGCCCTGCCATCTCCTTCGTGGCGGCGGCGGCCCACGCGCCTTAAAATCAACTTTCGGCTGAGAGCCCTATGCGCTCGCCACACTGTTCGCGTAAGGTTGTAGAGACCTGTCGGCCAACAACCCACACCGCACACAAAAAAAAAAAAAAAAAAAGGCCCACGCGCTCGAGCTCTGCAAGCATAGGCCCGACTGACCCTGGGCCATCTCCGGTTTCGAGATGGCCCCCTCGGGTTTGGGAACCACGGTGTCCCCGTCTTGCCCCGGTTTGGGGGAGAGGCGCTAGCCGCCCCACCGTCCCGGCCTGCTTCTGCTGGGGTGACAGGCGGCCTCACCTGCCACCCCCAGGCCTGCGCTCATGGAGGACGGAGGTCGTTAAGCGACCTCCGGCGCCTGAGTCGCCTGCGACGCGCGGCGAGCATATTGCGGGCTCGGCGGGCCGGGAGAGCATAGGTAGTATCTTTTTTTTTTATCGTGCGGAAATTCCTTCGGATAGCCCCCCCCCGGCCAGCGGGGGCGGTTATGTCGGGCTTGAACCGACTAACTAGTGTCCCCTCTGATAACAGCAGAGGGGTACCTGGAGCGGCCCGCACCGCACACTTGACACGACATGACGAATCTATAAGGGTTTCGTTTTAGGTAGATTTCGATGAACCTATTGGTTTCTTGACTACTGTCGAATTTAAAAAAAAAATCTTCATAGGAGGTCTAGTTATGACCCCCTGAGTCCGAAATGACCACTGGTTAAAAAGTTTATATATAGATAATTATGTATGTATGGTTCCACTTCCCAAAATTTGCGGCACTCTCACGGTCGCATTTTTGCCCCGATCGCTTTCAAACTGCGGTCAAAATTGCTTGGGTGTAAACTTAGTTTAAGTTCGTGAACGGGTGGAATCCGGCCTAAGGGGACGGTAGGGCCTCACTTCTTGTGAAATCAGTTTTTCCTCAAAATTTCCCGTTCCATGAAAGATATTCGAACCGTTCTAATTTTATCCCATAGTATACATGAATACCAACAACTTTTAATTATAAACCTATAAGATTAAAACTTTAACTAAAAGTGGAGGGGGGAAAAACCAAAATTTTTCGGGAAAAAAATCATAACTTCTAACCGGTGAACATTCTTGTCGTCGGAAACATTTTTAATCGATAGGCCATTTTTAGGTCTAAAATAAATGTTGAAAAGTTTTTCGCTAAAAGTTACCGTTTTCGAGAAAAAAAAATTAAACTGTTTAAAGTCCTCTTTAAAGTTTACTTTACAAGTTTAAAGTAGTTCTCTATATAAAATAATATTAATTGCTTCACGAAATCTACCTGTGCGTTCCCCCTGCGGGAACGGATTTTTTTGCAACGGAACCCTAAAAAGTAATACAGAATCTAGAAAGCATTATCTTAGCGATAACTTATGAGAGATGGGTCAATCAACTTTTATTTGTCCTGTAAGTACTATATTTTGTCCCTGGTCAATAATCGTAGTTCTAAAGAAAATTAAGTAGTTTGTTGGCACATGTAGCATTTATCTTATTGTTAGGCACACATACGAGTAAATTATTTTAAATAAGTCACTATTATACTGGAATTTTAATGGTTGTCCAGGTGACAAAACATCTGATGAAGTGTTTCATTGTTTGTCCCCCAATAGGTTAATACAGTGAAACATTACTTTATACAAAAATACTATATGGCAATTAATTACGCTTGTACACATAATTTATTTATTACAATGTCTACTATGGTGCTAGCATATAGATTTTTCTTTGCTTTATAATTTTAACGAGTTTTTTGCATGTTCATTTCGGTCCCTATTATATTTTACTACCCTGACGTCCACCGGACAACGGCAAAAAAGTTCCGAAACAAAAACACAGATGGCGTGATCAGAGCCTTGACAACAAGTTAATTCATTTGGTGACAACACTCATCCAGCCACCATTTTGATTTCATTTTTACCGCGGCGCCAGTCGGCCGAGTGTGTTTGGCGAGTATGGGTGGCTTTTTTGTGTGTCTACCGGACAACCAGCACAAAAACGTAAGTAGTAGATATATCGTAGCAAATTATAGTGAAATATATTCTATTTAATCTATATTTTTCACTGCGCGTTAGACCTAATTCAAAATATCATTATTTATTATCATGGAGTGCAAACACTGATAAATGTCACTCGGACAACGGAAACCGTTGTCCGTGGGACATTTAGGTTGTCCATAGGACAATAATGAGAAAATCAGCATAAAGCAATACTTTTCTGTCAATAATTAGTCCCTGAAGAACCTCTAAAAAGGGCTAGAGCATTTATTGTTGTTTAATATAAATTAAATTGATATTTTGATCAATTTCAACTTTGAACTTCTTGACATGTGTTAGCTTACTTTACACATTTTTATAGTCTAATAGTTCTCTATTCTAAATTGTTTTTAGATAATGGGTTTGACGGAAAAAGAAAAATCAAGACGCTACAGAGAAAAACTTAAAGCAGACCCCGAGAAATTAGCTGAGCGAAAGAGAAAAAAAAGGGAAAGCTATCATAAGAATAAAAAGCTTATTTCAAATATGTCGCCAGCAGACAAAGAAAACTGTAGAATTATATGGAGGCTACGAAAACAGTCACAGAGAAAACGCCTAAAAGCTGTAAGGAATATAATTGAGAATACGCCTCCAAGCTCTCCGTCCATTCTGCAGGAAATTAACCCCGGAGATCAACTTCAACCGACACCACCTCCTAGTCCTGCCGTGTCTTCGGAAAATGCTAGGATTAGAGGTAGAAAAAAAGTTCGACGAGACAGATCTAAGTTATATAGACAAAATGTAAAATTGCAATCTGAAAACAAGCTGTGGAAGAAAAAGTTTGAAAAATATAAAAAGAGAGCGCATCGGAGAGAAAAAGAATTAACTAAATTAAAAGAAAAACAGGAAGAAAATATTGAAGAAAAACAAAAGTACGGCATATTAACAAACGCTATCAAAGAGAATTATAGGAAAATGAAAGCCAGAAAAGGTAAAAAAATGCTGAAAAACATTTTAGCGAAACTTGGTGCGCAAAAACATCAAATAGTAAAAGACTGTTTAGGCTTAGAAGGAAGACTCAGAACAAGGATCACGCGTAATTCAGATACAGAGCTGAAAAAAAGAATTCGTCGCTTTTTCTTAAGAGATGATGTATCTAGAAATAAAAAAAAAAGAAACCATCACTAAAGGCAAAAAGAAGGTGCAAAAACGGTTCCTATTGAACTCAATGAAAAACTTGTACAATGCCTTCAAATCAGAGAATCCCGATGCTAAATGCTCATATTTCTATTTTACTAAAAATCGTCCTTTCTACGTAGTTACACCAACAGTAGATGGAAGAGATATGTGCCTTTGTAAAGTACATACTAATGCAACAGCTAATGCTCTGAAACATAAAAGACTTATTAGTGCTTTTGATCTCAGCACACTGATATCGGAGACAACCTGTGACAGCACTAAAAAAGAGTGCATGTTTGGTACTTGTAATTAGTGCCAGGATAAGGAATTTACGATTAATAGTGACAATGTTCGAGGCAAAATATAGTGGTTTGAATGGGTGAGGGAACAAGAAAGCTATTTGAAAAACGACAAGCAATGGAAAACTGTAAAGAACGTGAAGAGACTTAAAGAAGATACTATAGAAAATATGGTGAAGAACTTTCAAGAAGAACTGAAGTCTGTAAAGAAACATATTTTTAATATGAAAACTCAGTTTAAAAATTTCCGCCAATGTGTTGATGAGATCAGAGCCAACGAAGCTGTTATATTAGTTGATTTCAGCGAAAATTATAATTGTAAATGTACCGAAGAAATTCAGGCGCATCAATTTGGAGGCTCTCGTAATCAAGTCACTCTTCACACAGTTGTGGTTTACGTATATGATGAAGACAAAAAATATAAAGCTTTGTCGTTTTGTACTATTTCTCCATGCAATATTCATCAACCAGCTGCAATATGGGCCCATTTGCATCCCATTTTGAAAAAGATTATTGAACATTACCCTGGAATTGACACTATTCATTATTTCTCCGATGGCCCATTTTCGCAATATCGTCAAAAAGCAAATTTTGATTTGGGCTGCACGATAACATTTAGCTACGGGTTCCAAGCTTTTAGCTGGTCATTCTTCGAAGCCGGGCATGGCAAAGGCCCTGCAGACGGTATTGGGGGATACTTAAAAAGAGCAGCTGATAACAAAGTGGCAACAGGAACGGACGTTACTGACGCTCTTCAATTTTATCAAGTTCTCAAAGAGTCGAGTAAAATTCAATTGTTCTATGTAACAAATGAAGAGATCGACGCGATTCAGAAGGACATACCAAAGAATCTTTTGCCTTTGCCTGGTACAAAAGAGGTGCACCAAATATTTTCAAGGAGCCACGGCCAACTAATGTCCAGAAATTTGAGTTGTTTCTGTTCTAGAGGATTATGCGAATGTTTGCATCCCAAGTTATACTCACCGATACCAGCTCCAAAGAACATTCCAACCCCTGTCAACCCTCACGAAGACATACCTCAAGATATGCCATCGAGTCCCATTCTAGCACCACTGGCAAATATTTGCAACGACACATTCAGCGATGTTGACGACGTACCTTTGAGTAATTTGCTGTCCGCGAATGAAGACATTACATTCTCTGAACTACACGAAGGTTTACGCAAGAGCATATACAAAAATGTATACGGATCGTCTGATAGTTCTGACAATGAAAATGACATTACAGAGGAACCACAGCCATCTACGTCAGGATAAACAATTTATTGCCTGTTGTAGGTGACTTTTTGCTAGTCAAAGTTCACAGTACCAAAGGTAAATCATACGATATATACCCGTGTATTGCCGAAACCGATATCGATGAAGACGGTGAAATCAGAGTTACATTCCTAAAATGTGTGAAAAATGGAAAACTATTTGTATTGAATGAGAAAGATATATCCTATGTAGCATTCATAGATATCATTAAAATACTTCCAACCCGGACATTGAACACAAAAGAGGCACTAATTATTATAAGTTTTCCTGTGATATTAATGTTTTTAGAAAATAGTTAATATAGTTTAGTGGATCACTGCTACCTGTGATACTTATGGATCTCTGCTATGATTAAGAAATTTGGTTTTGTAGATTATTTTTTAAGTTTTGTACTTCACTTAACCCATAAGTGATACACAGAGGTATTGAGACAGCAAAGTACAAAATGTCAAAAGTATTTAAGTTGATTAAAGAGGCTGATAATGTTTAAGTTAATTAGTTAAGAGTTGTCACCTTTATAGATCTGTTCATTATTGAATAGTTTATTGTAATGTTGATTCTTTCGTAAAAAAATATAGTTAATAAAACTGATAAATATTGTCATATCGTTGTTTTTTTCACATCGAAGCAACAAATACAGGCAATTTCAATCCTAATTATCCCCTTTGGACTCCCGAGCATGTCCTATGGACAACCGTATTATGTCCACTGGACAACCATTTGTCCCTGTCTCCTAAAGGCACATTATCGTCATAATTACTTAAAGAAAAAAACAGTAAGCTTTACAACATTTTCAAATATGAGTGTAACAATTAAAAGTGAATTCATAAACTGTTAGCTCGTTACATTTAAAGTTTGTCGTTGTCCAGGAGACAATATTATTGGGAATAACTTATAAATTAAAAGTCGTGTCATTTATTTATGGAAGATAAATTGGAATCCATCCTATATTAGGTGAGAATAAACAGACGGTTTACAATTGGACTGAATTTTAAATGGTTCAGAAGTCATTTAGTTTAGTTGTCCAAGGGACTATCTTAACGAGAGTCATGTGGATTTCGGAGTCAACTTTACTATTTTCTTTATATAAATTGTTCTGCTATATGTGAATTCTTAAAATATAAATAATTATCTATAGGAAATGTGTTACAATATAAAAAAAATCAAACAAAATTAAAAAAGTACAATTTTTGATTGATGTACACTTATAAGTTGATTGACCCAGATACTTATAGGAATTTTTGTATAATTATAGGATTCCATATACCCATAGGGCACCATCAAGATCCATGGAGCCTCTTTCACCTGTGGGGTCCAATACACATAGATACGTCACCTATGGGCCCGATACACCCATTCGTTCCATATACCTATGGGCCCTATCAAGATACGTAGAGAATCTTGGGCCCAAGTAAGAAGTCAGACGGCAGTCGCTCTCATAAAAGTCAAAATAAACTAGGTTATGGAAAGGAGAAGTACCCTACTTCTAACTACTCTAACTACTTCTACTTTAAGTAAGGACCGGGCTCACCCGGGGTGCCCGGCAACTGACACTTGGGGAGGACACCGTGCGGTTTTAGTCGAGACACGACATAACCCCCCCGCTGGCAGACGGGGGGGTATTCGAAGGGATTTCCAAAAAAATTGGATGCAACCGGGATTGCAGCCCGGATGATGAAGATTTGTTGGGCATTGCAAATTTGTATATACGACTACATGAGGTTAGGCCTTCATAGGTTACATAACATAATTTCACGCCTGTATCCCCGAAGGGGTAGACAGAGGTGTATTACACACCCACGATTCACCAGTTATGTTAAGGTCCCAATGTAATAGGGGGCGAGCATATTGCCATCTACCGGGCACATTATTAAGCGAGCGATAATTAACATTTATTAATGCACACATAACTACGAAAAGTAAGAGGTTTGTGCCCGAGGCGACTGGCAGTCGTCGTCTCGGCAGTCTGTTACGTACCCCACTGGGGTATCGCCTTCATAGGTTTAGAAAAAGAAAAGCTTCATCAGCAATGAAAGCATTATTTTTATAAAAAATAAGAGGCAGATAGTAGGTAGTAGTAGTATTTGGTAGTGTGGAATGTGAGCTCATGTCAGTATAAATGATGTCGCTGGTAGGTACAGTTCCAAGCGCGAGCGCGTGGGCCGCCGCCGCCTCCTTCTACGAACATATAATGATCGAGTCGAACCCTCCCCCCCCCCCCCAATTCTGGGGCAAGAAGGGGACAGCGTAGTTCCCATACCCGAGGGGCTATCTCAAAGCCTTAGATAGCCCAGGGTCAGCCAGGGTGCGAGAAAATTGCTTTATTGGGCCACCTTTACCTTGGGGACCCGAGACGGCGTGCGGTTTTAGTCGGATCGAGTCGCTGGCCGCAGGGGGATTCATCCATGAGGATTTTCTCACGAAAAAATCCTTTTCAATACACTTACTCATAATATGGCTCTAATCTTACCGCAATTAGGCACATAATGATACCTTTTTTTTTTTTTTTTTTTTTCGTGCGGGGGCGGTTATGTCGGGCTTAGACCGACTAAAACCGCACGCCGTCTCGGGTCTGCAGACGCCGGGGTGTAAGGTTGCCCATAGAGCATATCCCTCGCACCCCGACTGACCCTGGGCAATCTCCGGTTTCGAGATGGCCCCCTCGGGTTTGGGAACCACGGTGTCCCCGTCTTGCCCCGGTTTGGGGGAGGGGCGCTAGTCGCCCCACCGTCCCGGCCTGCTTCTGCTGGGGTGACAGGCGGCCTCACCTGCCACCCCCAGGCCTGCGCTCATGGAGGACGGAGGTCGTTGAGCGACCTCCGGCGCCTGAGTCGCCTGCGACGCGCGGCGAGCATGTTGCCGGCTCGGCGGGCCGGGAGAGTTCTGAGCCTCTCCCGGGCGCGCTCCGCCATCTCCTTCGCGAGCATCACATGCTCGCAGAAGGAGGTGGCGGCGGCCCACGCGCTCGCGCTCCGCACCACTGCCGCAATCATGCTGCCGAGCGAGAGGACTCCCACTTACTGAAAGAGTGTGTGCGTGTGGCTTATGTACCTACTTATACCTATATAATTTTTTTGGACAAGGGAGTTTGAAGAGCCTAAGCTTACTAACCAACTAACCTAACCTAAAACCTTAGATAAATTCACACAATGAAAATAAGTGTATCTTCGTGAGCGCTTTTCGAATTTATGTGTGTATTTATCGCAGGTTTATAAGTGCCCGGTTAATGGCAATAGGCTCGCCACCTATAACATTGGGACCTAAAACATAAACTGGCGAAACGTGGGTGCTAGCACCTCTGCCTACCCCTTCGGGGATATAGGCGTGAGTTTATGTTATGTTATGTTCGTGAGCGTGAAACAGTGCAATCTGAGAGTGCAATTTATAAAAAATGCAAAACTATTGCGCGACACAAAACCATTGCGTTTTATTAACAGGCGTTTACAACAAGTAACATAACTACTACTTTCTACTTTATTTATTTATTATAGATTTTTCAAAGCTATAAAACATTAAAGAAGCTAAAAACGTTTTGCTTGTTTTAACACTATACCTACCTAAAGTATTATTTAATTTAGGTATCGTCCTCCATGAGCGCAGGCCTGGGGGTGGCAGGTGAGGCCGCCTGTCACCCCAGCAGAAGCAGGCCGGGACGGTGGGGCGACTAGCGCCCCTCCCCCAAACCCGGGCAAGACGGGGACACCGTGGTTCCCAAACCCAAGGGGGCCATCTCGAAACCGGAGATGGCCCAGGGTCAGTCGGGGTGCGAGAGATATGCTCTATGGGCAACGTTACACCCCGGCGTCTGTAGACCCGAGACGGCGTGCGGTTTCAGTCGGTTCAAGCCCGACATAACCGTCCCCGCTGGCCGGCGGGCGGGTATCCGAAGGGATTTCCGCACGATAAAACAAAAAAAAAAAAGGTATCTAATAACAATTCGATTTACTATTTTTTTTTCGTGGAACGTGCTAATTGCTTAGACTACTAATAATAAAAACTTACTGCTGGGTGAACATTTATTTTGGCTTGTAATTTTTTTTTTTTTTTTTTTTATGTATTATGGCTACCCTACCTGTTAGTGTAGCGACAGCGGAAAGGTCTTTCTCTACGTAGCGAAGAATCAAATCATGGCTTCAATGGTTGATGAACGTCTAACCGGACTGGCACTTCTCCAGGTCCATAAAAACGTACCCATTGAAGTAGATGAAGTGATAACGCGTTTCGGGAGAAGACGTAAAAGATTAATTTATTTTGTTATTTAAATATAGGTATTTCATCTCGAAACCGGAGATGGCCCAGGGTCATGCAGTCGGGGTGCGACGGATATGCTCTATGGGCAACCTTACACCCCGGCGTCGGTAGACCCGAGACGGCGTGCGGTTTTAGTCGGTTCAAGCCAGACATAACCGCCCCCGCTGGCCGGCGGGGGGGGTATCCGAAGGGAATTCCGCACGAAAATAAAATAAAAAGGTATTTTTAAGTACATACATTAAATAAGTTACATATATTAATAAATACCTTATACCTACTATTTACTTGTATCTATGATTATAAAAATTAAATTATAACTTGTGACTTGACCACGACTATGTGACCTCCCCCTGGCACCCAAACCGGGATCCGCCCTTGGTCGTCAGTTATCTTATCACTTTGTATTGAATGCTGGCGTGGTGCTGAGAAAGTAGTCGAAATTTTTATATCTTCTTATATCTATTGTCATTCATATGAAAACAATAAATATAAATTAAACTTAATATTGCGGACATGAAGCAAGCAATACATAGATGACCACAGAACGGAAATGAAGGAAGGAACGGAACTAGAGATGTGACGATACATACATTCGGGCTTACGGTTAAGTAATAGTGCTGTCCGATGTTGAGCATATTCTTCTTATCATATCTTATTTTAACATTTAGGGTAAAGAGATAAAAAACTAGTTTTTAAGTTTTGAGTTTAATAAAACAATTTATTGATTGTAAGAAATATGTGTGCATATATCGCACACCTAGATAAAGACTAACACAATTCAAAATAATTCAAAATCGAGTTATTATTATTATAGGAATCTGCGTAGTAAACTGCACAAACTCCAAAGACACCTGTATTAAAATGTCAAATAATAATAAGTTGACGGCCCTTTATGTGAGTGTTAAAGATTTGATACCCTCGCACCCCCGCCAACAAAAGTCGTGCATCACTAGATGCGGCGCGGATAGACGCTATCCAAGCACACAAAGACTCAAGTATTTCGAGTTAGTTTATTATTCGTGGTTCACTGCAATGAATTATTGGAATTATTTTGAATTAGTCTAGTATTAGTGGCTGAATTTTTTATTTTTTTGAGACGATAATCTGACTATTTCGACTAACTGCAATATTGATGTAATGTAAGTATTTTTATTTACCTAACTGAAAATAATTTGTTTTTGTTGAAATAAATTTCGATTGTTTTAGTTGATCGAGTATTTGTGGTTTAAATAAAATTCGCTCTTATTCCAACGTAATAAAATGCTATTCATGTTTCGATTTCAGGATTATTTAGCGTTGATGTTGTATTTTTGACAGTGAGTGAAAAAATACAATTAAAGCGGATATTACTTCGATTATAAGTTTTTTTTTAGTTAGTATAGTCTTTGTGATTTAATTCAAATGAGTCAATTTTATTTGCAGAAGATGAAGGGTTGTGGTCTTCTAATGTTAGAAAAAGTGTTGCCTATTAACCTAATCGAACCTGCGAGCACCGATGTTCAGTTAGACCTGTAAGAAACGATAGCAACGCCTTCTCTGAGTAACAAACCGTGTGAGGAAACTTTAAATAATGACAATGTAGAGTTAGAAAATAACAACAACCTATTAGTAGCACCGTCTATCAGTACCGAGGTGAGACCATCGTTCTATATTCACCGGTTAATAGTGAATGTAGCGATTTTGATGACTCTGATACTGATCCGCATTTCGTTTTATCTACCAACGCGGGAACCTACCTTAATTGTAGAAAAACAACCCGTCCCTCTAGGTCTCCATCGTCAAGTTCTACCTCGTCTAGCTCTAGTTCACCATCAAGTACTAGTAGCTCTTCAAGCAGCAGTAACACTGAAATGGGTAATCAGTCTATGCCATTGGCTATACCAGATACTGTCACACTTTCACAAAACGATCCTCAACCTTCCACCTCTCAATCATGAAATGAGCATGCTTCAACTGTAACTGAGAGCCTTCAGAGGTCCAGGAAAAGATCAAGTAACTCTGCATGCTGGGTCTCAAATGTTAAGAAAGCTCTGCGTAATACGGGTAGGGCTTATTTATCTTCCACCAACAAAAGGGTCCCGAACAGAGCAGTATAACCTCCATGTACCGACAAATGCAAAGATAAAATTGCTGAACCACTACGACAAACTTTAAGATACTATTATAATTATAATGTTCAAAGTCTGATTATAATAAATTAAGTAACTTCGGTGATCAAATTACCATGTAATATTGATCTCAAATGTTGATGATGACTGATTCCTAAGATTTTTTGTCCGTAAGTACATAAATAATGAAGCTCAAAACAAAGTCTGATTGTAATGACTATTTAGTCTTTTTACACAATAATTGTAGTTATTTTAAGTTAACAGATCATATTTTTGCGATCGTACCTACTTATTTAAGAAAATAACAAATGACACTGAAATAGTCATAAGCAGTATTAAAGAGCTGTGATTCTTTTAGTTAAGTATGTCTTTAAAATGGTTAATTATTTTGCTAATGTTTTACCAATCTATTCAAGAACTGATAGAGATTTTTATCAACAGAAGAATTATGTTTTATTTTCTATGTGACATTTATTATAAGTGTTAATTTTGTTAAAATGTTTAAACAACCTATTCAAGGATTGATAGGGTTTTTTGCTACAGAATTACTGTATTTGTTTTTTATGTGATTTTTATTACAAAACCTTAATTTTGATAATTGCTTCTAAACCTATTCAAAGATTTACAAGGTTTTTCTAGAAATCTTATATAAAAATTGTAATTCTTTGTTTATAATTTAAATAATTAATAAAAATAATATTTTTCTAGTAACAGTATTGTTTTATTTATATTTTTCAACAATGCACTAACATTATAAAAGATATACACTACTAATATTGATAGAGATCAGATAGAACATAAACAGAATAAGACTGCATTAACTCAAAAAAATTCAGTAACATCAACACAATTTGAGTTAGTAAAATAATTGAATAAATATTTAGTAATGATTACTAGTCTAACTCAAAAAATTTGATTATTAAGGTCATTGTGCTATTTCATGACAAACCGTTAATTAGTAGTATAATTAATTGTATATTTATACACATTTTACATTTAAGGTTTCTAAAAAATTAACTACAAATGGAAATAAACGTTTTTTTCGTTTCCTGAAAAAAGTGACATTTTGAGTTGTGTTAGTCTTTATCTAGGCGTGCGATATATGGAGTCCCCTAACACAGGCAATATTGGTTTGCGTATAAGGAGTCATCAAGAATTTACATTTATGTGTAGAACATTCTTTTTGGTCAAATAAATAAAAACCTCAAAGTCGAACGTAATAATAATATGAGCTCGGTGGTCTGCAGCAGTAGTGGGACCGGTGGGTGTCACGCGGTGCTGCGACGACAATCCTCTTCTGATGAGGCCGTCAAGCTGAGTGCCACCATTGTTAACATTGTACGTGTAAGTAATGGTGACCCTCTTTCCTGAGACTTTACCTTCAGCTTACCATCAGGCGAGGTGAAGTCAAATAGACGTGTCCTAAATATTAAAAAAATACATATATATTAAGTACATGGTGAAATGGGCATGGTAACCAGGGAGTTGTCCTCCTTGGTTTACGTTTATCATTGGCAGAGCGCAGTATGCAGGTACAGAGAGATTCTATCGATTCGAAGAACAAAGAAGTCAACCAGTGTAACGGATCATTACCTCTTTTTGCACCGACGACGCCGCCACCGCGGTGCGCGGTCGCGCGTTATGTAACACGTGTATGTACGACGAGACACTACACGACACAGCCAAATCTAGATTTTTAGTAAATATTAAAATGTATATATTGAAGTGAAACTTTCAGGCGCATTTGCGACCTGGAGGTTCTTGAGGTTTTCGTGGGGTTCTTGAGATTTTCGTGGAATTCTTGATAATTCTTGAGTTTTTCGTGCATTCTTGATGTTTTTCGAGTTTTCCATGGGGTTCTTAAGGAATCTTGAGCTTTTCATGGGGTTCTTGAGGATTCATGAGTCTTTCTTGGGATTCTTGAGTTTGTAATAGAATTTCTTAGGGGTTATCGAGTTTTTGTGGGGTTCTTGAGTTTTTACCGACACCTCAGTGAATAATTCCTGATGATTAATAAAAAAACCCTCGTTATTGTTTAAGTTTTCACTTCTGTCAGCGCTCCCGGAGTGCTGCTTTTTTTTAGGGTTCCATACCTCATAAGGTAAAAAAAAGGAATTTAACCAAAATTGACAGCTCTAGGTCAACCAGAAGTCCTACCCTATAGGTTTTGGGTCGAAAACCTATATGGTAGTTCCCGTTGACCTAGAATCACGAAATTTAGTAAAAAGCAAAGTCTTACAGCACAAGTCGGTAAAGAGAAAATTCCGAAAACTAAAAAGGTTGAAAATTAAGATAAATTTTGGTACTTACAAGTTTTCGCGAAAATCTAAATTTGCCCATTTTTTTTATTGTGTTGTCTGGTTCATAAACCAATAAAAATTATACTAATTTTTTTATGGCGGTATAATGGATAGGTACCCTCGACTAGTATGTTTATAATAATATATGCCATTTTTTTTTTTTTTTTTATCGTGCGGAAATCCCTTCGGATACCCCCCCCCCCGCGTGCCAGCGGGGGCGGTTATGTCGGGCTTGAACCGACTAAAACCGCACGCCGTCTCGGGTCTACAGACGCCGGGGTGTAAGGTTGCCCATAGAGCATATCCCTCGCACCCCGACTGACCCTGGGCCATCTCCGGTTTCGAGATGGCCCCCTCGGGTTTGGGAACCACGGTGTCCCCGTCTTGCCCCGGTTTGGGGGAAGGGCGCTAGTCGCCCCACCGTCCCGGCCTGCTTCTGCTGGGGTGACAGGTGGCCTCACCCGCCACCCCCAGGCCTGCGCTCATGGAGGACGGAGGTCGTTAAGCGACCTCCGGCGCCTGAGTTGCCTGCGACGCGCGGCGAGCAAGTTGCGGGCTCGGCGGACCGGGAGAGTTCTAAGTCTCTCCCGGGCGCGCTCCGCCACCTCCTTCGCGAGCATTACATGCTCGCAGAAGGAGGCGGCGGCGGCCCACGCGCTCGCGCTCCGCACCATTGCCGCAATCATGCTACCGAGCGAGAGGACTCCCACCCCGATGGCTGCCACGAGGTCACGCCTCGGCGCCTCCCACGCCGGGCAGTCCGCCAGCGTGTGCAGCCCTGAGTCCTCGCTCGCGTCGCAGTGATGACACTCAGGCGTTGGCTCCTTCCTGATCCGATGCAGGTGGTCCCCGAAGCACCCCTTCCCTGAGATCACCTGCGTCAGTCGGTAGGAGATAATATATATATGCCCTCGACGTACGAGTTCGACTACTTGACCGGTTTTGTTTATAAGATTTATAATTATTGTCATTTGTCCATGTATGTGCTGTGAATGTGTATTGTGTTGTGCTGTGCGCGTATCCGAAAACATTTAAGTGCTTTGTTTTGCTATACATGTGACATTGATTGACACATGACGTCATAATAAAATATGTATTATCTGTTGTTCATATCTGTCTCGAATTTACTTTGCCATTTTGTACAAAATACTTAGAAATTTCAGTTTAAGATTATTAGTGTAAGCTACAAGCCACAGTTAATTTGGTCAAAATAGAATCAGCGAACAGACACACGTATAAAAAATCCGATGGCGAGTACCCAAGGGCCAGCCGTAGGGGCGACAGCGCCCGCTGAAGATCTTCCGCCACCATACTCAGCTGTAGTTGGTGCAGCTGGTGCCCCACAGTATGGGTTCGTAGCGCCTGGAGGAGAACCACACGTTCCCAGCTCTATGCCGTATATGCAGCCCATGCAGCCGAAACAGTTCACAGCGCCGGGAGTTTACCCGCATCCTACAATCACTGTGACGACCACACAGCCCTACGCTGGTGATATGCCCCCGCCACCACCAGGTGTACCCGTTGGAATCGTATTGCCACCTGCTGTAGGCACAGAGCCAACCACAATAACATGCTTTAATTGTAACAAAGTTGTTACAACAAGGGTGACTTATACAACTGCCTGGCATACTCATTTAGTTGCTGGATCTGTCTGTGTTATCACTATGTAAGTATTTTTATAAAACTCTCAGAGTTTCCTGGTCATGTAGTAAGTTGATAGGCCACCTTGGTCTTGGGATCACAAGAGAATTGAGTGCAATCACAATTTCATTATATCCCAAAGAATAAATATATTTATGTATTGTTCTCATTTATAGTAAGATCAAACAATAAATAATCGTGTTTACATTTGTATACTTGGTTATAGGTATTATGCATAATTAATTCTGTCATATAAATGTTACCGGCAATCTGTATAATTCAGGTATTCTAAATAATATCTAGGCAATATATAGAATACCTGGTGCGTCTAGGCAATGTATGAAATATAATGAATAAAATCTGTTCATTACATACTTTACCTAGAATATAACCTAATGAATACAATTCCTAGGGATTTTATAGCAACATCAGGTACGATGTTTCACCGGCAAGGTGTAAAATAAATTCATCTTGGTCTATGTTTATAAATTTATCATGGACACTGCATTGCCCCGACATGGAAAGATATATGTTATTTTTTATTATTTCAAATGGGGACACCGGAAGCCGGAAGGACGATCCATTCATGAGGTTTGTGGACCACTTCATCCATTTCCCCAACCCTCCCATTGGGGAGAGCGTAGCTATTCCAGCATTCACAGTGCCCCTTCAATCCTTCTTGTATCCTTGTTCCACCTTCAGACCCTTCAACTTCTCCCTGTCCAGTGTGTCCAATCCCAGAAGTTCCCATCTAATTAGTGAGTACATGGGACACTCAGCCAGCAGGTGGAAGCTGGTCTCTTCTGGCTCCATGAACTCCGGACACTTAGGGTCAGTCTTCACTCTGATCACTGTTAGGTGTCTTTTTTGTCTGCAATGTCCTGTTATTACTTCTATGACGAGGCTCATGTTCCCTCTTGAGAGTTTGGTCAATTGGCTCGTCTTTTTCTTGTTGATGCCCTTGATAAAGATCTTCGACTGCCTCATACCTGCCGATGATCTGCATCTTCGGTTGTTTTCTGCTGTAATACTGCAGCTGATTAATCCCTTGGTGATTCTATGCGATATTGGGAGCCAGGCTCTGGCCCCACCAAGCTTTTACCGGCGCCGTCTCTGGCTAGTTTGACAGCTGTCTCCTTGCCCATGTTGGCATCATGTCCAGGCACCCAGGCGATCGTTAAATCGACTTTCTTGGCCAGTTTCTCTAGTGACTCTTTGCATTCTTTTACGTTTGCTGAGGTTGTTTCCACTTTGCTTAGCGTTTTCAGCGCCGCCTGGCTGTCGCTGTAGATGGTCACCCTGTTGATGTTGTTCAGATGTTCGGCCAGCTCAACACATTCCTTTATGGCGTAGATTTCCGCTTGAAAGACGCTTGGGAATCTGCCTAAGGGTATTGATCTCTGATCCATCTTCGCACTTAATGTGTAGGTACTCCACATCCAGATAGCTTTGCTATTTCCTTCCTTGAACTGTCTGTGTAGCAGACAGTACCGCAGGCATCCATCCTCCAGTCATCTCTTGGTCCTTTGTGTACTCTATACTTCTTATCGAAAATTCTCCTTCCTTATCAGGTCATTGTTAGAGAGCATCATCGACAGCCTCTCTTCATAGTTCTTGCTGATACTGGCATGGCCTTTATCCATAATGGTTCCGGTCCATTGGCCAGTGCTCCTGAGTTTGAACCATTGTTCGGTTGCTTTTCTTTTTATTTTAAAATCCAAGGGGTTAAGCCCCAATATGATTTCGAGCGCGGCTGTGGGAGTGGTCAGATCGCGCCCGTAGTCATCAGAGCCGCTATCCTTTGGACTTTGTCTAGTTCAGCTTTGTTCCTCCCAATGGTAGTCTAATGCCACCATGTAAGATTCTTGGCAGAATAATTGCTTTGTAGATCCAAATCACTGTCGCTGGTTTCATCCACCAGGTTCTAAAACTCTAAAACTGCTAAGCTGATCACAAAAGTTTCATGTCTAAGTCATTTTAGATGGAGGCATGTCTAAGTCATTTAGTGTTTTTACTAGCTGTTACCCGCGGCTCCGCCGCCTCGCCGCCGAATTCTGATCCCGTTCCCGCAACCCATGGGAACCTATTCCCGGGATAAAAAGTAGCCTATGTGTTATTGCGGACTATAATCTATCCCTGTGCCAAATTTCAGACAGATCCAATCAGCCGTTTTTACGTTAAAGAGCAACAAAGATACATACATACATACAAACTTTCGCGTTTATAAAATTAGTAGGATTAGTAGGATATATTCTGAACTATGAAATAAAGGTAAAACAACTGGCCAATTGGAATGTCTATTGGAATTTCCCATTGCAAATATTGATGGTGCTTATTTATTTTCAGGGTATGCTCTCTATGCTGTCTGGGTTTGGTGCCTTACTGCTTTGACACATTCAAGGATGCTGAGCACTACTGTCCCAATTGCAATACTTTTATTGGTAAAAGTAGCAAATGCTAAGTAATTGGGTGAGAATATTATAGCCCAAATAAATATTATGAAGATTAAAAGCTTTTGAAATTTATAATATGAAAACGGTAAGTACTAATAAATTTTGATACATGTCTGGTATCAAGCAATTTGTTGCCATAAAACACCTTAAAATAAAAGCTTCCCGTAATTGTATTAAAGTTCATTATGTAGTATTAAACATTGTAATGCCTTTGTAATTTGAATTATTCCATTGATATTGTGAACAAACTGTTGAATGTATTCAACAATTTTCTTGAGTGTCATGCAAGTGTTTGTGACTTTTTAATTGCTATGTATGCATCAAACAACTCACTTGGTAGCTCACATATGAAACAGTAATGTAAATGTAAAGTAATGAGAGGTGAAGTTGTAAAAAACATATAGGTATTCATACAATATTTATTTCAACATTTACAAGTTCACAAATTAAATTTTAAGTATTGTTATGGCCATATTAGTAAATAAAGGCCTAGCATTATATTAGGAATTATTTAATTTTTTTCACAATTAAGAAATCACTTATAAAAAATAATATATTGGCTATGAATAATACCCCTATTACCCGTGGTCCCACCGGAACGTCCCACTGGTGGGTCCTCGGGGAATTTTTTTTACCCGTAGTCCCACCGCACTGAAGAAAATTCAAATTTATTCAATCGGCGAATTCCAGTGGTACCACGGGTAATCGAATTCGGTAGATCCACTGAACTAGAGATGTGCCAAAAAGTGAAAGAAAAAATGAAATGAAATGAAATAATGTAATCATGTACCTAGGTCACAAAATGACACTTATGATCGTTAAAATTATTTATCAAAATGAAATAAAACAACAAACAAAAAATTACGTCTCAAGTAGGAACCTAAATTCTTTTAACTTCAATGAAACTTCTAATCCTGTGGATTTGTGATTAAATCATCTTAACTTTTCTAATACTAAGCCAACCGTAGCACCACCCGCCACTAACTCCATTTGTATTTGTCTTATCCAATCATCATTTTCTACTGCAAGTCTTGACATTGTTTTGATTCTTGTATTATTTTTAAAATTTGTCAATATCTTTATTTCATTTATTAATCGTAGTATGTTAGTATTTTTTTATTTAATTTCTTATTTATTTTGCTGTGCCAAGATTCACATACATTATTTGTGCGATGTCTTTTTCCGAAAACACTAAGAAATTTACATACATCCCTTGATAGCCATTGTTTCTTAACATAACGTAAAAAATTATTAATTTTATCACCATTTGTGCTACTATATTCTTTCTGTATATATTCCCAGCCGCTTAAAAGATATTCATGGGGTAGCAAAGGTAGTGCCGAACACAATCCAATCAATCTGTTTTCAGATTTTGTTTTTCTGACTCCAAATATACTTTTGCCATTTCTCCACATTGCACGGGACCAGTGGTAATAACAACCAATGACATCTATATCAGCAAACACATCTAAAATGGCATTCAACGCAGCAAGCTCATAATCACAATGGTAAATTTGCGGTTTCCAATCCGGAAATTGACTTTTTATTAACCTAAACAATATATTGTAAGTTTCATTGGTTTTATTACTGAGTAAAGCATACAGTAACGGCTTTACATGTGTGGTACTATTTGTACTACCAAAATCACCATGCATGATAAACACCTGAGCAAATGGATATGGAGTGCATTTAAAAGTCGAGTCACCAAAAACTTCCTTAATATCATTAATGAAGGCTCTGTCTTCTTCCATACAAAAAACTAGAATTTTGGTATGCCCATCATAGTAATCTGCTACTACATATTGCGAGTGCTGCATTGGTACCTGAACTTCGTCGAAATTTTAAAAATTAAGTTTAGTTACTCCTACAGCTTTGTTGCGCGAGTCGTATAAACTATGCTTTGCATCTTCAAATTTTGGTAAAGGTGTAACTAAGTTGTATCCTTTCTGTTGCCAGTTATTTAAAGCCTCATCATATAATTGCGGTATTGGAAGGTCCGTTCTTTGTGCATCATTTCTCAGTTCATTCATGACAATACTCATTTCATTTTGAAGCAACTTTTCAACACACGTGTGAGTACGTTGTGTTACTATCTGCATTTTCTGTAAAAAGAATTTAAAGTGTAGTCAATAAGTGCCGATGGTAAAAATATTGATTGATAAAATGGAAAAAATATCAATAAAAATAAAGCGAATAGGCGACCCCAAGAAGTAAGAACTTTAGCATTATCTATATATAATAATAAAAAAGACGTGTGGCACTCGGGGACTGCCGCGATAAAGCTATTGCATAGCATTTTTTATGAAATTATGCAATTATAATAAATAATAATTTGAATTTCGGATTTCGGATTTCGGACTTCGGACTTCGGACTTCTGACTTCGAAGTCAGAAGTCCTAGTCCGAGTCCGAGTCTGAATTTGAATTTGAAAACTAACAACTTATGAAATTATAATTACTTACGTTAAGCGAAGCTACTTCGGAGCAGCTCGGCTCTTTTCGTGCGAGCTCGGAGGTGTTACCATTTTTCGTTACGGAATTTCTGGATTCGGTCTCCACGCTCAAGGCCCGCGATAAAAGCTATGCAATAGCTTAAAATCAATTTATGTCATCAATAGATAACTTACATCATTTATAGTAATTGAACCGCTACATTTCTCACTGCGTTTCTTACTGCATGTCCAAATAGATGTAGGTGTTTTTTTATATTCTTTGTGTTTATAATATTGTTTACCATTATATAGCATTACGAAACCATTTTTTCTTTTAATGATATTAATTTCGTCACCCATATTATTTCTTTTAAAATATCTACACCAAATTAAATGATGAAAACATAATTAGAAATGAACAGAGGAACATAACAACAGGAAAATGCAAAGAGGTAAGTATGTTAATATTAAACTCTTTGCGGCACATCTCTACAGCAGTGGGACTATGGGTAATTATTTTTCCCCATAGTACCACCACTAGGCAGTTGGACTACGGGTAAAAAAAATCCCCGTGGACCCACCAGTGGGACGTTCCGGTGGGACCACGGGTAATAGGGGGAATAATATTGATATTTAAGACTCACTTGTGAGTAACACATGCAACAATATGAAAGGATCCCACAAACTACTTATTTTGAATACTTACTATTCTGAAAAGCCTACAAACATTTTGAACAACTGTGTCCAACTAACAGTCAGTATGACAGTCATAGGTAGTGGCCCAGATGCTGCCATGTCGGTGCATGCGTTACTTTATAATGCAAAAGGTGTAGCTACATATTAATACTCAATCAGCGCATAGCTGTATTATTGTGATATAAATTATTGTATTTCAAAATATTTAACCACTAAAAGAGCATTCCATCCATTGAACATTATGTTACGTAGTCATTCAGTTTTCTGTTATTCCTATTTAATATTGAATGCGAGTACCCACTTAAATAGGTTTTATCAAATTAAGATTAACTAAACAAGCTTAATTTAAAGAGCAGCATGTCAGAAAAACCACACAATTGTTAACCTTGTGACTGAAAATAGACTGAATTAATATGGTTTAATGAATGTAATAACTGGAAAATAAAACGTGTAGTATTTATACAACTACAATGTAATGTAGCTATTTTAGGGTGGCCATCTGTAGGGGGGCCAACCCCAGTTGGCGAGTGTAGTCTCATTTCATTAGTTTAATAAAATAGTCTTGCAAATCTTGATATCTGTTGATCATTTCCAAGTTCAAACAAACAAATGACTTCAAATTTAATAATAAACGCAGTGCGAATTGTATTAAATGTCAAATCTATAGTATATTTGTGACTTTATTGTACACCTATCTAATCAATCCTACTAACCCCAGAAATTGTTCCCGCATTGACTATTTTAAATGTTGGCCGCCTTAAGCTATTTTACTCTTAACCACATTCAATGTGTGGTTATAAAAATCAATGAATTAAAAAATTGTTGCCTTATAGTATCTCTATTATGTTATATTATTCAATGCTGTACCTTTATGTAGTCTTATGTCTCTTTATGTATTGTGTTTTTAATGTAACTTATGCCACTATTATACAACTATACAACTTTTTTGTCCATTTATAATTAAGTTATGTATATTACCTGTGTATCTTAGAAATCATTTGTACTTTTGATGTCAGTTGCATCGCAATTGACAATGACAACTCAAAGAGAATAAGCAATAAAGTTACTTAGCAATAAATATGTTTAAGTTATCAATATATGAGGTCAGAGTAATATTTGATGGTTTCTAAGAATTGTTTCATTATTTGGAAAAATTAAATTCATGCAAAAAGTATGTATTACTGTTTTATTTCATAATTAATATGCAAAAGCTTGCAATTTGTAACTCAGGTTCTGCCCTCCTTTCCATAATTTGGTTTGTCTTGGCTTTTATGGGAGCGACTACCATCTGACTCCAATCCCAAGAGAAAAGCGTCAGCGCCTGGTCCGTCAATCAGCAGGTGTACAGGCTTGCAAGTGAGGTAGAAAGTGGACCACAGGCTAGGTACATGGTGAAAGCCTCGGATACGATAGGGATTATCGCTAAGATGATAATGGAGGTATTTCTTGGTGATGTGTGCTATTAGCAGATGGGGCTTCGGTTGATCGGAGGCTCTTTCTGGCTTTCTCTCATTTTCTACGCTACTTCATCTACTCTGGTCAATCTGTCAAGCGCATTCAGGGGATCTATAGGTATATACCCTAAGTACTTGTTTGCTAGATATAGAATTATCATCAGTGGCGAAGCTTCACATAACAAGATTTCTACCATCTTCCCTTCTGTGCTGGTGATCAGAATAATATGTAGGGACCTTACATGACTGTAATCAGGATTGGGCAAAATACATGCTTTGCTTTAATTGAAATACAAACGAGAAAATACTATCTCGCAAGTATTTAAAATACGACACAAAATATATTTAAGTGATGTATGTATTTGAAATATAAAATACAAAATACAGCATTTTAGCTGATTGCTAATCGTCTATCAAGCAACGGAAGAACTTACAAATCGTACCCCGATTCCATCTATGTATTACAATACTACCATGGATCTTTGAATTTTGTAAAGCATAACCAATACACCAATAAAATAAATACACACTTCTAAATGAAGAAGTTAAAAAAATCAGACAGTACCTATATACCTTTTTTTTTTTTTTAATGATAACACAATCCAAACACGTCACGTCTTGAACTTCTTGAAGTCAAGGTCATTATTACCCCAATATAAGAACAACTATGGCAAAAGGAAACTGTCATGTTATTCCGGACCGATCAACAATCTCCCATTATCTCTTAGGAATGAGATAACACCAAAAAATATCAAATTCAGACTCAAACAATATTTTTTGGCAAATTTACTTAGGTAACTAATTATTATTGATCTGTCAATAATATATATTAAAAAATCATATATACCTACTACACAAATACCTACTACTCGTATTTATATACAATTACGAAAAATATCTACTCAGGTTCTCGAGGGGGCCATCTCGAAACCGGAGATGCTCTATGGACAACCTTACACCCCGACGCGTGTTTAGACCCAAGACGGCGTGCGGTTTTAGTCGGTTCAAGGGATTTCCTAACGAAAAAAAAAGTATATCTACTCTGAACTAATATTACACTTATACACACGCAATACACATTTTCAGAACATATAACAGAAGCAACAGACACCATAAAACCATATAAACGAAACATTATCAGGGCCATCTTTAAACTATTTGTGGCCCTGGGCACATTAGGATAATGGGGCCCCTATGGCCTTGACAGAGCACTATTTTGTTAGAATAGACAAAGAAAGTAGGTAAACAAGGTTCTACATTTAATTTTTATTTATTTACTAACTGTAAATGAACAGGCAATCTACTACACATAATTATATCACTTGTCCCGCTGACTGACTTATTATTTTTAGCCTGATCGCAGAGCCTATACCGCTGCAGCTAAAAACTTGAAATGTCGGCAGTAGATGCTATTTATGATGTAGACATACACTAAGAAAGGATTTTCGGAAATTTCCCTCCTGATTTGGCAAAATAAGGGATGAACTGGTTTTGGTAAGAAATAAATAAATACGTAATCAGCATTTTTCAAATTTTACACTAGAGTGAAATAGGGGTTTGGTATTGGTAGCGCTGTGTAGAATGTCGTAGAATATTTATTTATATTTATTTATTGGTATTTCTGAAGATAGAAGTTCGAAATTTCAGACAGTTGCTTCTGGTTAGAAATAAATAAACACGTGTATAAGTATTTTTGAAAATTTTGGTACTAGGGAGGAAAAATAGGCGAAGCACGATTGTATGGGAAGTCTGCCATATTCGAATTAAGAAGCACGAAATTTCATATAGTTGCTTCTGCTTAGAACGTACACGTGTATCGGTGTTTTTTTTAAATTTCACCCTTAGGGGTCTAAACAAGGGATGAGTGGTTGTATAATGGTAGTCCGTTATATGGAAATTATAAAATAAAACATACCTACTAATATTGGAAAGCCTGATTTTCGAGCGAGATTATAGTAATTTCGAAAAAGTAAAAACTAATAAGTAGCTAAGTATTGTAGTCAGTCCTCATCACTTGACTTTTTTAAAACCAATATCTTTTCCGGTAATACATATCGGTTATCATTTGGTGATCTTACTAGAACTATAAGGGGGCCCCTTTCGATCGCTCGGCCCTGGGCACGTGCCCAAAGTGCACAGTGGGAAAGACGGGCCTGAACATCATACTGTGTAGATGTAGTCAACGTGTTCTGTGATATGCTCAGAGTGCAATAAAGAAATAGTTTGCCGGGTGGTGGGAGGTGGACGTGCGACGCAGTACCGTTTTTTATTGTAACCTACCCACTGGAAATTTAATTATTTTATGTAATGTTTTGAACTACTTAACTGATTGTCGATGAAAATTGAGTTTTTCTGAGCTATGAGTGTAACTTATATTTAAAAAAAATATAAATTTTTATTCGAAATACAACAAAAAGTAATTCAGCCAGCTTGGGTTAAAAACACGGAGCAAGAAAAGATAAGATCCTTACTCCTTGGTAAATGAATGAACACATTTTTTATATTTGGAGCGTGTTCAAGAATGGAAAGCTCTTTGCTTTTATCTTTTAGCAAACTGACCAACTTTATCTCCATTTTTTATGACTGTGGTTGATCACTGTCCCTGTTCACAAAAACCCTGTCCCTTTTAACATTAATAAGATCACTAAAATGAAGGTTAAATTTATGTTAAAATTTGTTTTGAAGCCAGTAAGTATTTGAAATACTAACTACAAAATACCTCAGTGTCAGGTATTTGAAATATGTACGAATTACAAATTACATTTTGAGCAAGTAATTGAAATACAAATACCAAATACGTACCTATTTGTATTTACATTACGTATTTTAATTACAACTAATTCAAATACTGCCCAATCCTGACTGTAGGCTAGCTCTAATAAGGCTTTGCCGGTTTTTAAAGTAGGTACTAGTCCATAACCGCCCCCGCTGGCACGCGGGGGGGTATCCGAAGGAATTTCAGCACGAAAAAAAAAAAAAAAAAAAGGTACTAGTCTTTCGCTACTGAATCTTACTACGTAGTACTTATAGCATAAATGTGAAAGTTTAGATAGAAAAGTTACTCGATCACGCCAGAACGGCTAAACGTATCTTGATGAAATTTGGCACTGAGATATATCGATAGGAGATCAAAAATAGCACGTAGGCTTTTGGCTCCAGGAATAGCTTCCTGTGGGTTAAGGGCACGACTGGTTCAGTACCTACTGGCGGGTAGTACTAACAGCTAGTGATTATGATTAAACCATACTAATATTAAAATTAGAATTATAAACGGGATATTTACCATGTTTAGTATCCATTCGCTTAGTACATCCGTGATCATGGTACTTGTAACAGTGCCGAAATATCGGATTCTCGAAATGGATACTAAACATGGTAAATATCCCGTTTATAATTCTAATTTTAATGTAAATGACCATGTCAATCTAAAATCATACTAATATTATAAATGTGAAAGTAACTCTGTCCGTCTGTCCTTTACGCTTTCGAGCTTAAACCACTTAACCGGTTTGATGAAATGTAGCACAGAGATAGTCAAGAGCTTGGGAAAGGACATAGGCTGCGTTTGGTCGCGATAACCGACATCCACGCGGGCAACAGCTTTCATTATAAGTACCGACACCTACTTCCAGCAATATGTAGGAGCATGTGTCCATGCTTGTTGTTAATCTATAGGTAGTAACCGCCCCCGCTGTCCGGCGGGGGGGTATCCGAGGGGATTTCCGCACGAAAAAAAAAAAAAAAAGGTACGTAGTAATGTCATCACATGACAATACATAAACGGAAATGATTACGGTGACACAGCACACGACCGCATAAAAAAAGATGATAAATAATTATTCAGGCCCTTTTCAACTCTTCACAGACTCATGGCAGATAAAAGGAAATCATCGTTATCATTTTAGCGTTGGTTTCGGTTGCACCTGAGACCTTCACCTCGGAGCCCGGGGCTTGTGTACCGCCTACCGGCTTACAGAAAAGGTTGCCTTGGGTCATCTTGGTGTGGCCCCATAACCCTAGTCAATTAGGTACGAAACTAGGAAATTAATAATAAATAATAATAATAATAAACAATTTCCACCCAAAATGTAAATTAATAGTGGTTTAGCTGTCCTAAACGAACCATGTTGGTATTAAAATGTACGATCGGGTATTACGTGGTGTACCTACCGTTTTTTTTTTCGTGCGGAAATCCCTTCGGATACACCCCCGCCGGCCAGCGGGGGCGGTTATGTCGGGCTTGAACCGACTAAAACCGCACGCCGTCTCGGGTCTTCAGACGCCGGGGTGTAAGGTTACCCATAGAGCATATCCCTCGCACCCCGACTGACCCTGGGCCATCTCACAGCATCGCTCATCCTGTCTCCTCTGAAAGCAGAGGAGTACGGAGAGCGATGTGTTCCCGCCACGTTGGGTATTGGCCGATGATCAATGCCAAGCCTATGAAGGGGAAGCCATTGACCGCCGCCCAGAGCGTACCTACCGGCCGCTCCGATTCCGTTCCTCCCGGACTGCAGCGGGATCGGAATCGGAGCGACACTAGAGGAGGTTACCCAACACACACCCCTACGTGGTGTACCTATCTACGAAGAACATTATATAAGATTTCTATATTTTCAGGTTAATTAAGTATTATTCGACATAAATCAGCTCTAGGGAAGTAGGTAGGTAGGTACAGGCAACGACAAAAATTAATATACTTTACACTAAAATATTGACAAATCTTTTTTTTTTCCATTGGAATACATGTACCTTTTTTTTTTATATCGTGCGGAAATCCCTTCGGATACCCCCCCGCCGTCCAGCGGGGGCGGTTATGTCGGGCTTGCACCGACTAAAACCGCACGCCGTCTCGGGTCTTCAGACGCCGGGGTGTAAGGTTACCCATAGAGCATATCCCTCGCACCCCGGCTGACCCTGGGCCATTTCACCACTAACAGCATCGCTCATCCTGTCTCCTCTGAAAGCAGAGGAGTACGGAGAGCGATGTGTTCCCGCCACGTTGGGTATTGGCCGACGATCAATGCCAACCCTATGAAGGGGTGAAGGGGAAGCCATTGACCGCCGCCCAGGGTGTACCGGCCGCTCCGATTCCGTTCCCCCCGGACTGCAGCGGGATCGGAATCGGAGCGACACTCGAGGAGGTTACCCAACACAAACCCCGGAATACATGTACCTACTTACCAATAATTGACGTATAATTTTATAATCCCCAGTAGACAAAGTTAATATAATTCATATTTTGTTTATTATTTTATGAAAGGTTTAAGAGCTAAGGTGATCAGGAAATTAGAATTAGTTAAGCTACTTTCGTCGTTGACTGTACATGTTATAAGTTATAAATATAAGTCGAGAAAATGAAACATAATGGGGACAGGACAGGACAAAATTTGATAAAGGGAAGCCTTTTCTTTTCTTTTTTTTTCGTGCGGAAATCCCCCCGCTGGCCAGCGGGGCGGTTATGTCGGACTTGAACCGACTAAAACCGCACGCCGTCTCTGGTCAACAAACGCCGGGGTGTAAGGTTGCCCATATAGCATATCCCTCGCACCCCGACTGACCTTGGGCCATCTCTAGTTTCGAGATGGCCCCCTCGGGTTTGGGAACCACGGTGTCCCCGGCTTGCCCCGGTTTGGGGGAGGGACGCTAGTCGCCCCACGGCCCCGGCCTGCTTCTGCTGGGGTGAAAGGCGGCTTCACCAGTCACCCCCATGCCTACGCTCATGGAGGACGGAGGTCGTTGAGCGACCTCCGGCGTCTGAGTCGCCTCCGCGCCTCGCGGGCTCTGCAGATCGGGAGAGACCTGAGTCTCTCCCGCACCCGCTCGGCCGCCTCCTTCTCGAGCATTACTTGCTCGCAGAAGGAGGCAGCGGCAGCCCACGCACTCGCGCTCCGCACCATCGCTGTGAGCAGGATGCCGAGCGAGAGGACTCCGACTCCGAGGGCTGCTAAGAGGGCCCGCCTCGGCACCTCCCACGCCGGGCACTCTGCCAGCGTGTGCAGCCCTGAGTCCTCGCCTGCATCACAGTGATGGAACTCAGACGTTGGCTCCTTCCTGATCCGACACAGGTGGTCCCCGAAACACCCCTTCCCAGAGATCACCTGCGTCAGCCGGTATGAGAGGCTCCCGTGTCGCCTCTCTAGCCAGTCCTCCATGATGAGTCTTACCGCCGCTACGACGGCGTGCCCTACGCTTGGCCGCCCAAGTCGTTTTTTCCACTCCACCATGGTGACCCAGCGGAGCTGGGACTGCACGGCCTCGATTTCTCGAGGCTCGGGATTCCGTCCCTGCTCCCGCGCCTCCTTTCGCCACCGATATAGTTGCGAAAGGGCACTCGCCTCCAGATCTCATGGTGGAGTTCCGGCAAGGAGACTCGCCGCCTCGAAGGAGATCGTGCGGTAACCTCAGATGACCCTGTTGGCCATTACCCGCTGCGGAGCGCGCAGCATCCGCTCATGTCTGGCCTTCAGGGTCTCCGCCCAGATTGGGCACCCATATAGGGCCATGGACCGCACGATTCCCCCGTAGAGTCTCCTGCAGGAGTCATCGGGCCCCCTCATGTTGGGCAACAGCCGCGCCAGAGCGTTTGCTGTGCTCTTCAATTTGGGGGCCAGACTTCGGAGATGTTCTCCGCAGTCCCATCGGCCGTCGAGTACGAGCCCCAAATATTTCATTTGGGGCTTGATGCCGATGGGAGTGCCTCCTACTATGAGACTGGATCCCTCAGGTGGCTTGCTCCGAGGCCCATGAAAGAACAGGGCCTCAGTTTTATGCAGAGCCACCTCGAGACCCAGCCGCCGGATCCGCTCAACGACTTGGGCAACCGCGGTCGTGGCCTTCAGGGTCGCCTCGCGGTATGTTGCACCGCACGCCGTCACGAGCGTGTCGTCCGCGTAACACGTGATGGCGGCACCATCTGCAAGCTCACCGCGAAGCACCCAGTCGTATACGATACACAGGAGCGGCCCCAGAACCGATCCCTGTGGAACACCGCACGACATCTCACGCCGACCGAGGCCGGTCACGGTTGGGTAGATGACGGTTCTCTCCGACAAATATGCCCCGACTATGCGGCGAAGGTAGAGAGGTACTTCGTGATACACGAGCGCCTCCCTAATGCAACTCCAGGGCAAGGTGTTGAACGCATTGGCGATGTCCAGAGACACCGCCAACATCACCTCACCCCGGAAAACTGCATCCTTCGCCAGAGCCCTCACGCGCATGATGGCATCAACGGTAGAGCGCCTCTGGCGGAAACCATATTGGCCATCCGCCAGGTCCGGCCTCACTCTAGAGAGATGCTCGACGAGGCGCTTTGCGATGACTCTTTCAAAGAGTTTGCACACCTCGTCGAGCAACACTATGGGCCGGTAGGCGGACGGCGAGTCCGCCGGGCGCCCCACTTTTCGGATGAGGACCAGTTTCCCCGTCTTCCAAAATTTCGGAAACTGGCCCCGCTCTAAGCATACGCTGAGAAGCCCTCTCAGTCGGGGCTCGAGAGCATCGTCAACTAGAGCTAGGACCCACGCTCGGCCTGGAATGCCGTCGGGTCCCGGGGCGGTGTTTTTGGCTCTGAGCCTTGGCACCGCCGGCTCCAGTTCTACCCAAGTGACCTCGGGCACATCGTCGTCAACCACGCCGGGCGCCATAGGCGACCGAGGCGGAGTTATCTGCGGTGGAACATGTTCCACCGCCCGAGCTGGGAAAATGGAACAACTCCTCCGAGGAGCTCTGGCTGAAGACACCGGGTTAACGGCGGGGCCCGTACGCGCAGCTTACCCCTGACCATTAGGTATGGCCGCCCCCATGGGTCCCGCTCCAGCGTCTCCAGCAGTTCGTGGCGGGCCGCCTTTTTAGCCCGCCTTATCTCTGCTCGGAGGGTTCTTCCAGCCTCCCTGTACCCTTCGTACAACTCCGCCTGTCGAGCCGCCGCATCTGCGGGGCGGAGACGCCTCCTGCGGAACCGGGCCCACCGGCGGCGCATGATCACGCAGGCTTGTCTCAGCCTCGCGATCTCCGACGACCACCAGTAGACCTGACCCCTCGGATTATAGGGCGGAGCCCTAGGCATCGCCACATCGCAGGTACGGGTCATTGCCTCCCGGAACCACTCTGCCTCATCGTCTATGTTGACAGACTGTCCGGCGCAAGGGCCCAGGCCTGTACGATGGCAGCTTCCAGGAGGAGCTTCCGATCTAGTCGCCTAAGCGCCCAGCGTGGCTCGGGTGGAGCCGGTGTGGCCGGCTCGTCGCTCGCGGGGGCGGAGACATCAAACCGAATGTATCGGTGATCCGACCTTGTCTCCTCCTCCACAACGACGCGCCAGCCCTGAACACGGCGTGACAGTGAGGGGCATGCGAACGAGATGTCCACGATGGAGCTGCCCCCTCGAAGTCACGAACGTGGCAACGGCTCCCCGATTTAGGACAACTAGGCCGAGTCGTAGGCCCAGTTCTCCAATGCCCTGCCCCTATCCCATGCAGGGCGCCTCACGTGTCGGGAACCCCAGGCCAAAGACCAAGCGTTGAAGTTCTCGAGCACAAGGACCGGGTGGGGATGGCAGGCGTTGACGACGACGGCCAGCTGATCGAGCCATTGCTCATATTCAGCTATGCCTCGGTTCGGCGTGAAGTAAGCGGCCACGACCGCTATCTCACCAACAACCGCCGCCACGCAGCCAGGTCCCCTTGTAACGACAAGGGGGGGCTACCGGCGGCGGGGTTGTGCACCAATGCCGCCGTCCCATCCAGTGCGGTTTCCCAGGAAGGCCCAAGGAACCGGTGGGTGTATGGGTCGGCGACATTGATGACCCACTGTGCCATGCTCTGGAGCAGAAGACCCTGCAATGAGCATCGGCACCGTGGCCCACGTTCGCCTGCAGGATGCGGAGTTGAGGATCCATTATGGGATTCCCATCTCCGCATCCCGCCGCGAACCGGAGGCGGAAAGCCAGCTCCCCGGCTTTGGCTCCCCTCCGGCGCAGACCTTGCTGCCAACCCTATGGTCAGCCGGCTTGCCCCCCGCTGCACACCTGAAGCAGTGCAGAGCGTCACACGTGCCAGCCTTATGACCGGGCTGGCCACAGCGGAAGCAGCGATCCCCCACCGTCACTTCCGCCGTGCAGTGCACCCCCACATGGCCCACCGACAGGCACCTGAAGCACCTAACCGGTCGGGCCTGCAGGAGCCGTGCCTGCGCCCTCAGGAAGCCTCCTACTAGGAGGCTCCGCCCATCGGCAACCTTTTGGGCCGCCGCGATAGGGCAACCGACAACTGCTGCCCCCTGTCCACCGCGGCCGAAGCGTTGATAAAGGGAAGCTGACAAAATTTTCGCATATTTTTGTACTGTACTGATGTAGAGTGACGTACTCTAACCTTTATAAACTAAATAGTTGGGTTATCAGTTGGTTATCAGACGACAGTCCCTCCCCTGAAAGCAAAAATAACCACATACTTAATTAAAACGAGGAGTTGGACAGCAGAACCAGACTCCAAAATGCAAGCTTTGTAAACAACCGGTATTGGCGCTCGGATGATCTAGATAGAATAGTGGGCAGGTACAATAAAAACCTTCTCTTTTACTATTTTATATATTTACTAGCTGTGCCCGCGACTTCGGCCGCGGGGATTTCGATTTTTATGCTTTTGGTTCTTTTGCGCGGAACCCTAATTTTTTGTGGACCAAATTGTGAATCTAAACCATCCTCGAATCCCCTTGAACTCACACAAAAAATTTCATCAAAATCGGTCCAGCCGTCTAGGCGGAGTTCAGTGACATACACACGCACACAAGAAATATATATATAAAGATTATCTTTAGAAAAAGAGCACACAAAATAGCTATTGAAATTGTACATAATCAACAATATATAGATAAGATAGATAGATAGCTGTAATCGCGTCGGGTGATAAAGACGCATACCTACTTTCAGTGGTTAATGGTAATCAATATGATATTCATACATAATACGTTTATTTTTATTTAGTTTCTCTGGTTTTTCTTTACTATGGATATGAATAACAGTGTAAATCCATCTCAAAGTGAACCAGCCAGGCTAGAATTGCAAAACAGAACTGAAATCGCTACAAACAGGGAACCACCACCGCCATACAGTGCTGTGACTACTCAACCTATGAATACCCAAACTTCCGTTGTGCATTCACCATTCAAGAAAAATCCTACATTTTACAACTGCCCCAATTGTGAAAAAAGGGTCCTAACTCATGTGGAATATTTGAATTCTCGGAAAACCCACTTGGTTGCTGGTTTTATATGTGGTTCAACCGTGTAAGTACATGACAGTTGAACCCAGTTATGTGAAAAAGCACCAACTGCAAAAATATATTGATTTTAATATTTGAGTTATGATTACATATTATTTGGTAGGTATATGTTGACATAACTGGGTTTGATTAGGTATTAGCAATGATTCTAGCTGTAAAACGTCAATAAAATATATAAATGACCTTTCTTGTTTCAGCTGGTGTTTGCTTTGTTGCTTTGGCATAATACCTTATATTGTGAACTCATGTAAAAAAGCTCATCATTATTGCCCGAATTGCAACACTTTTTTAGGTGCTTACTCTATGCTTTAAAACATTATCGAAAATGGCAATATCCCTATGAAAGGTTTTAATTATAGTGGGCATTTATATAATCAAAGGTACAAATTATACACATTATGTATATGTATTCTGAATAAAGGAACTTTTGACATTGTATTTTTATAGATGTATTGTGATATGTAAGAATCAAAAACTATTTTGTATCTGGCTTATAATTATATAATTTTGAACATTATTATGTCTTATTTGTATTATATCCTGATAGATTGGATTGGATTCATTATCCTTTAATTTATTACAAACATGGGAGATTTTACATGCTCATTTTATGACTGAATAACAATACAGCAAATCATGAAATAAATATGGCCATGAAATATTTGAAAATAGAAAAATGTGTTCTTAAATGACAAATTATTCCCAGTAAACCAATAGTAAAATTGGATAGTTATGCAAGCGGGAACTAACCCAGTACTGTGGCAGTTGTGAGTTTAGTCATGCTTGCATTGTCATTGTCCAATAGATTAAAATTGGTCTTTTGTTTTCAAATAATCATGTTTCAACATGTTGTACTTTCCTTATGGGGGCTTCCACATGATACAATTAGATTGCCCAATCAGACTTTCAAATTTAATCCAATTTCACAACATTATAGGTCATATCTTCTATCCACACGACACAATTTGATTGGCACTCTAGTCAGGTTGGTCATAATATTGTATCACATGTAAGCCCTTTACACATTACAAAGATAACTAAATATTTACTTTCATAGGTAATTGAGAAATATATCAAAATACCTAAATTATTTATTCATTCAAGATGAACACTGACAGTATTTATTTAAATCTAACTATATGGAACTTGTAATCTAAAACAATCTGATGCAATCTTCCATTTACCGTCGACAGCAACAATGACAAAGGTTTGTTGAAAGGGTTTCTTCGTGTCGTCATTCTGATAGCTTACGTCTCCACATGCTTGAATGAGGTAAGACAATTTGTTGGATACTAAGTTTTCTGCTATAGGCTGTGCGTCTAATGTTTTTAGAACATGATTACTGGCTGGTAAATCCATAAGAAATTTCTGAATCTTGTCACTGCCATTATTTCCATTCCCGTTCCAAACGAGCAGACCAGTATCGAGGTAAAGTTTAGAACTTAAATGCCTGTTGTTGTCAACTTGCTTGTAAAATATTTTTGTAAATTCTTCTGCAGTTTCACAGGCATTATCGATATTTTTTGCAATTACTTCAGACATAGTTTTTGTCAATGCTCCAAAAGTTCAGAGATAAGAATGGTATATTTATATTAATATAATAAACCCTCTCAGAAAGAAGCCTCAGTTCCCGTTTGACAATTCTGTCAATGTCATTGTCAACTCAATTGTCATTATTGTCAAGTATAAGTAATTTCCTGTTTTTTAATTGGGCGCGTGGAGTTATTATAAATCGCGATTCAATATCGCCATCCAATATCGTGATATTTTCTGAATTACAATATAAATATATATTGATAAAAATACTAGTGATGTGCCAACTCAGAAAAATCTCAAAATAAGTTAACTCGATTTGAAATTTATGTAACTTTATTCGTCCGTTGCGAACACAATGCTTGTATTAGTATACTGTTTTCTATAATGTATAAGTTGTGTAAATAAGTAGTTACTCATTGCACAAATATTGAAACTAAGTAATGTATCAGCATTATAATAGTCAACGCTATGAAAGAACTTGTAATGACTGACATTAGTACTAACAGACATATCAAAATGGTGCGGTGAACGGTGGAGACGTATTATTGGGAACAGTACCTTTTTTTTCGTGCGGAAATCCCCTCGGATTCCCCTTCGCCGGCCACCGGGGGCGGTTATGTCGAGCTTGAACCGACTAAAACCGCACGCCGTCTCGGGTCTTCAGACGCCGCGCGCCGGGGTGTAAGGTTGCCCATAAGGCATTTACCCCGCACCCCGACTGACCCTGGACCATCTCCGGTTTCGAGATGGCGAGGGAACCACGGTTTCCCCGTCTTGCCCCGGTTTGGGGGGGGGGGGCGCTAGTCGCCCCACCATCCCGGCCTGCTTCTGCTGGGGTGACAGGCGGCCTCACCTGCCACCCCCAGGCCTGCGCACATGTAGGATGGAGGTCGTTAAGCCACCTCCGGTGTCTGAGTCACCTGCGACGCGCGGCGAGCATGTTGCGGGCTCGGCGGACTGGGAGAGTTTCCAATCTCTCCCGGGCGCGCTCCGCATGTATTACTCGAGAAGAAGGCGGCGGCGGCCCACGCGCTCGCATTCCGCACCACCGCCGCAATCATGCTGCCGAGCGAGAGAACTACCACTCCGATGGCTGCCACGAGGTCACGCCTCGGCACCTCCCACGCCGGGCAGTTCACCAGCGTGTGCAGCCCCGAGTCGCAGTGATGGCACTCAGACGTTGAGCTGGAAACAGTACCTTTTTTTTTTCGTGCGGAAATCCCTTCGGATTATGTCGGGCTTGAACCGACTAAAACCGCACGCCGTCTCGGGTCTACAGACGCCGGAGTGTAGGTTGCCCATAGAGCATATCCCTCGCACCCCGACTGAGCCTGGGCCATCTTCGGTTTCCAGATGGCCCCCTCGGGTTTGGGAACCACGGTGTCCCTTTGGGAACCACGGTGTCAACAGTACCTACCAGCGACTTAATTTAAACTGACATGAACCTTCGATACTATCAAAACTACTACTACCTGCCTCTTAATATCTATGTTTTCATTGCTGATGAAGCTTTTGCTTTGGGGCCCAACCTCATTAAGCCGCATTTACAAATTTGCAATGTCCAACAAATCATGATTATTATCCGAGCTAATAAACTGCTAATAGAAGTCTATTATTTTATTCTGTCAATTGATGGCACTTGGTGGAACCGCGGTTCAGGTGGTGTCTGTGGTGTCTATTGTGTCTCAGGCGGCGGCGGTGAGGCAAAACCGCGTTCAGGTGTAATTTATTAAAAATATCATAGTGGAAAATGACAAGTTTTTTTTTAAGTGAGTAATATTTTCAACATGTGCTACTAGATCTTCTATGTAAATAATAGTTGCGTAATTATTTGTGTTGATACTACAACACCACCTTAAGTTAGCCTTCCTTGTTTTTCTGTATGTTGGGTCGAGAAACTGAAGGCGGACAGCCAGCTTCTCGCTTTAGCGTAAAAAGACAACTTTGCTATGTCAAAAACACCTAGTCGAATACTGTCGCCTTAAATCACAATTAACGTCACATTGATCTGCCTAAATCTGTCAAAATACCCATGGCACCTGTATCAATTTAAAACTTTATATCCACATCATGGAGTTCATTAGCCAATAAAATATTTTGACATAATATAAGGTCATATGCAGGGTTTTTTTTTCGTGCGGAAATCCCTTCGGATGGATACCCCCCCGCCGGCCAGCGGGGGCGGTTATGTCGTGCATAAACCGCCTAAAACCGCACGGTGTCCTGCCCAAGTGTCGGACCGCCCGAGCTGCCGTCGGGTGCAGTCGCAAGCACTCGCTTCGTCGCGCACTCGATCGCCGTCCGGACCTGTCGCGCGCGCGCTCTCGGCGACTGCGCTTGTGTCCGCAGTACTTTGTGGTGTCCGCGTTCGGACACAGGCGTACTCGCCGACGCGCGTCGCGCGCCGCCCGACTTCCCGCCGTATTTACGTCGTTGGGTCACGGCCGAGCAGCACGCACAACCAAGATGTCTTCGTGGCGCAGCCCTCCAGGCGCGCACCCACGCACCACGCGCTTCCGGCTCTGCAAAGAGCCCGGAAACGCGACGAAACAGCCCTTCTCAGGGCTCGGCAGCCGCCGTTGCCGGAACAGATGAGTCAGATCCCGTTTCGACCGTTTCTGAACAGAGAAGGTCACAGGCGCCATCGTACACGGCGAGTACGGTGAAGACGCCGAAGAACCGCCCGCCCGCGAGCGTGGCCGCGTCCTCCGCCCCCCGGAGTGCGGATACCGCCGTCGCCCCACACAGCCAGCCGCTCCCGGCTGTGCCGAGCACAAGCGCCGCTCCGCAGCAAGCGATCGCGTCGCATGCCGCCGCGCCGACCAGACGCTGCCCGCCCCATCCCGTCGTCGATGATGACCCGCACTCCTCCGTCGGGTTTCTCGACGGCCGTCACCGACTCCCCGGCACTCCAGATGTCGGTATCCACTACCTCTGACAACGACTCGGACCTGTCGTTGGACTCGATGTATTCCTACGGAACTCCGGCCAGCAACTCCGACGGCAGGTTCTGCAGAATGACGGAGAAAATGAAACTCCTTCAGAAAAAGAAGTCCTACAGGAAGAAGAGGACGGTCAGAATAATACGGGTCACCGGCCTCAGCCCCGAACCGACCTCTTCGACGCAGCCACCGACTACAGCCGAGCAACTGATGCCCCCCCCAGCCCCGCAAGCCAGCGGGTCCCAAATGGAGGTTGATCTTACGCCCACGACTCTCAGCGCCCGCCGTCAACGGAAGGAGTCCGAAGACGAGGCAGCGCAGACCACGCAGGCAAAACGTTGGTGTGCCATCACAGATGGTCAACCACCACCGAATACGCAAGCCAAGCCCCCAACGAACACGTACGCACAAGCTGCGTGCGCCTCGCCCCCACCCGACGTCCCCGCACCCGCACTGCAACCCGGATCGCCAACCGCCACGCCCACTGCCGCCCCTCGCAGCGCGCCCGCAGCGAACACAGCCGCTCCCGGAAAAGCCAGATACCCTCCCTCAGTAGTGGAGCGCCTGCCCAACTGGGCCTTCCACCTAAGGGAGATTAAGAAGCTTCTCGGCAGGACCGCGAACGTCCGCCCTTACGGGAAGGGCATCCGATTCCAGCCGAAGGAGGACCACGAGTACCGAGTGATCCAGAGATATCTCTGTGAGCTGGAAAAATCCGAGAACATCTCGTGGTTGTCCTACTCGCAGCCGGCGGACCGAAGCCTGAAGGTGGCCATTAAGGGCCTCCCAAGCGACGTGACCCCCGAAGAAGTGGAGGACGAGCTGCGCGAGCTCGGGTTCGAGCCGGAGTACGTGCGGAACATTCGCGCTCGGGGCGAGCGCCCGGGGTGCGTACTCCACGTCGTGCTTAAGCGTACGAGTGACACCGTGCCTCGAATATACAACGTCCCGGAGATGCTGAGCGTTCCTGGCATCAAAATTGAAGCCTGGCGGGGCAAACGGAAGCCAGCACAGTGCCATCGCTGCCAGAGTTTCCGGCACAGCAGCCAGCTGTGTCACCGAACTCTGGCGTGCGTCCGCTGTGGCGAAGAGCACCGCGCCGCCGACTGTCCTCGCCCAAGAGAGGAAGCCGCCACTTGTGCCAACTGCGGGGGACCACACGCCGCCAACAACGTCCGCTGCCCGGTATTCCGGAGAGAGGCCCGGAATAAGCGGGCGGGGACAGTAGCCCTATCCGGGAATACACGCCGGGTCCAACAAGCCGCCGCCGACGAGGAAGCCAACCAGGGAGCATCGCTGATGGCTGCAGCAAACGCTCCTGTGGCACGGATCACCCCAGCACCAGCCGAGGAGAAGAAAAAGCGGAGAAGGCGCCGCAAAAAGAAGAAGGCCCCAAACGAACTCGAGCTGCCGCCGCCGAGGCCTACCCAAACCCGCCCCAAGCGGAAAGGGTAAAGGCCAGCAGGAGGAAGCCAGCTGCCCCAACCCCGATGCCGACATCTTAGACACCGCGATCAACGTGCTTCATGTGTTAATAGCACTTCGCGCCGGCAATGATAAGAACGCCATAGCCGGCTCGGTCCTGATGGGGATCCCCCGGTTGCTTCAACGCCGGTGAACACCAGGGCCGAACAAGAAGCACCCACAACATCGAGCACCGACGCCGCACGCCGCCCTTCCAACGCAACACCCGCACGCACTAGGCATAGTGCGCGCGCCGTGTGCCGCGGGCGGCGGCCGTAGCGGCGCCACAACACAAAATCACATCCTCACGCAAAGTCAATGGGGGACCGGCAGATCGCACAAGTCGACCCTTGGAAGCGTGTCGCTCGGAGCTGGGCCTTTCCCGAGTAATCGGGAATCTCACCTGGCTCGTGCAGACCGCCCGAGGGTCGTGAAGAACGATCCCGCCCCCCCCCTCGCCGCTCCAAACAAGAAGAAATAAATTGAAAGGGCCATGCAGCCCGCCCCAACGACCGGCCCGCGAGTTCGCGGGCTGAGAAGGATTTTATCTCGCGAAGAGGGAAAGACCTAGAACGCGATTCCCGATTTACGAGGCCCAAGTGTCCATTGCCGGGCACCCTGGGTATGCCCTAATGAAAACATGAAGCAGATATACTATTTATTAAATAAATAATGTACCCGGTGCATTATTTTTTTGTGTGCTTATTATGTGTAAATCGAGACTATTTCGATTTCTACAATTTTGGTAAACAGTGTTAGAAACGTTTTCATCATCTCTAGCACGTGTATTCGGGTCAATTTCATAAACTAATAGGGTAATTTTCTATAAACTAGGTGTAGGCTATGATATTAAATTTAATGTTTTGAATTAGGCTAACGATATAACTAATGCATACAAATTGAAACTACGCTGTATATTGGTTTGTTACTTTCTGGTAGTAAAGTTTATTTATCGGTTTTCGGGTCATCCCACTCCTAATAAGCCGTCATAAATCAGTTTATGGGAAAACACTCCTTTCTCAAGTCGACACCCACCAGCGAAAATGTTTGTCCTTGACATTATTTATTGTGAGGACAAAAGGCTGCCACCAGAAGTCGGAAACACATTTACTTAAGTAACCGCAGGTTCCGCAGCTTTTGTTAACATGTGTGCCCCCATTGTTAACATGGTACGTGTATGTAATGGTGACCCTCTTTCCGGAGACTTTACCTTCAGCTGACCATCAGGCGAGGTGAAGTCAAATTGACGTGTCTTAAATATAAAAAAAAAGCTCTCGACCAATCAGGATCGATCACGCCGTTTCCCCCCTCCAACTGGGGCTATTAATACGCAAGAGTGTTCTCCGCACTCGTCGACACTCTGACTTGGCCACTAAAGATGTCGACCGCTGTGATCGACGAAACGTTTGGGACACAAGTTTCCTATGGACCACGGCCAAACAGCCCGGAAGCAGTATATTCTACATGCATCAACATGTTTGTGTGTGCACATTTTTTTTTTTGATATCAAATTTCTATAAAAAAAAAGATTATAAACGTGGCAATTCTAGAATTGATATTTTTTTTTATTACATCCATTAATGTAAAATATCCCTGGAGAGTGTTGGCATGTGTAAGGTTGCACAGCTCATGGTTATAAATGGTTTTGGCATTTAAATGACCACGTCCTCAGCATTTCCGTGGTATGTACAGTCGCTATCAGTTTTAGCCTAACATTTTCCAAGTTCTGACCACCTTGACTCAAACACTGCATATAATAGATGTACAAAAATAGTGAAATACATATTAATTTCTTACAGTAATAAAAAGTGTTGTAATGGTATCTGGATTCAAGTAGATACAATTATGCTTTGTCTTGTGAAAACAATGGGGTACAAAATGTTTGGAGCATATATCCGAACACTCTCGAGGTGGTTGCCAATTTTTCTACCAGTGAGCAGGGTCCACAAATCTCTTAATATTGTTTTTTTTGGAAAACTAATAATAATAAATAGCTTTATGTCGGTACTATAGTTTTTATAAATCAGACCAGTATATCATACAATTTAGATTGATACATACACACGCACTGCATTCAGAATTTATAATTTCACAGCTGTATATTTTAAAAGGATTTCAAAAGGACACTATGTTATGAGAGTCTATGGTTATGAGAATAATTTAAAACGACCCATCAAAAACGGTCGTCACTTACTGAAACAGTAGGGAACCAGTGCATTCTTATTCTAATCTGTCAGTTTTTGTTGGGAGCCTAGGACGGAGATATGGACAAAAGATATTATGCCTGTCTGTCCTGTCGCTTACTCTTACCACCAATTTTAATTGGGCGTCCCGCTCTGATTTTTTTTTTTATACCACTAAGGTGGCAGACAAGCACATTTTAGTGTTGTATCTATATACATACTCAGTCTACGGCCTTCGCCTACTGTATCAGTAGAGAACCATCCATGCATTACTATTGTTGTCGGATAGTATGTCAGATTTAATATAAAATGGCATATGGTGATAAGGATAAAAGCTGTCTGTCACGCTTACTCTTACCACCAAACGATATCATATTGATTTTATTGAAAATTTTGAGACTGCCATCTTTTACCGCTAAATGGATAGTAAATTCGTAATCACTAACCCCGAAAACGAGCCCTATATTGATTACATTAAAACGGATAACCGAGTTAGTGGAAAAAACTGAATTTAACTCTTTTTTCAAGATGGCGGAAAATGTACAAGGAAATTTTGGCCGAAAATTTGAAGTTAAGTACTGTTCTTGCCCCCCAAGTAATATCCAAAATTTGACCTTCTCGGTTCATTTGCATTTCCAAATGTATATAATGACTGGACTATTACTTAAGAATTGAATTATATTTGTTTTTTTTTATATAGCCGACGCAGACGTAAGTAGAGATGTATTACCGACTGCGGCAGTAAAAAATTAAGGGCCTTGTTTTGTCTATTTAGTTCGAATTTTATTTACTTACGATAAATTTCAAAAAAAATATTTATAGCTACCATGAATAAATCAAGGAAAATAATTAAGAAATAGTTTATTTGATGTCTTTCTATTATCATACAAAGTGGCTTACGTATTATACAATAAGATTTCATAATATTATTTCTACTTCTATAGGTATATCAGAACATTTGACACAGTGATTCACTACACTCGTCGTACACTATTGAATTGATAAAAATAACTTCAAACTATAGATCTTATCGTTAACAAGCATTTGATTTATTTTATTACTAAAAATAAAACAGTCAGCATTTCAAATTCAAATCTCACCCTAAGGCACTGACAAAATGATTATGCACTAGATAAAAAAGATTTATAAATAATAATATAATTCTAAAGAGTAAATAACATTCCTTAAAATTATTAAGAATAGAAAATTCATAATTCGGTAAATTAAAATATTTGATGAACCAGAATGGTAGGTATTTGAGTTGTGTATAATGTGTCGATACATTTCGAACAAGTTAAGTCCACGGAAAACGTTGTTTAACATTTTTCGGTCTAATAATCTGAATTATTTAAACAAAATTAATATTTCAATTACGTTTAAATCGTATTTAGCCTACTTACGAGTAAATTAGTAAAGTACTATTCAACTAATAAAAAAATACTATTAAAACATTATTTGATGCTTATAACGGCTACATCGTATCTTACGATTATTTTTCAATTATGGAGGCTAAATATTTGTGTACCGGATTAAACTAAAAAGAAGACAAAGTTGAAGTGAATTGAAAATGGAAAGAAAAGAAAATTGACAGCAGTAGCCGTAGCTAAAACTTTCCACGCGACTTTGCTTTATTGATGGTATGAGTAATGATGACAACGAAAATTTACTAGATGCGGAATTTGATGTCGGTTAATAAATTCTTGTATTACATAACATAACATAAACTCACGCCTATATCCCCGAAGGGGTAGGCAGAGGTGCTAGCACCCACATTTCGCCAGTTTATGTTTAGGTCCCAATGTAAAAGGTGGCGAGCCTATTGCCATTAACCGGGCACTTATACACCTGCGATAAATACACACATAACTTCGAAAAGCATCGAAAAGTCATTGGTGTGTGCCATGGTAAAACCTGGGATCGAACCCGAGACCTCGTCTCAGCAGTCCATTACCCATACCACTAGGCTACCGCGGTTCTTGTTTTATAAGTGTTTTAATATGTTATTCTTTTAAATTTATTTTCTTATAATATATGAATTATTGGCAATATAGTCAGTGTTGCCAGTAATCGATGTTTCCAACGTTATTGTAGTATTACATACTACGTCACGTTAAAATATACCTCAAAACATAACATAATTTTCTCGAAAATGCTTAAGAGTGACTTTTACACGTCTAATGTGTATCGACACATATACTATTGCAAGTGCTATTCTACTCACAGAATGATAATTGTTGCCATAATTTAAAAATAATTGCTAAGCTAACTAAATAAGTCTCTTAAATAAACATTAAATTTCAAAATTGTCCATATTTCTCAAATGCCACATGTACTGGTTACAATTTAATTTTATACAATATAAAATTAAATTTGTATAATATCTTTTGATCAGGCAGATAAATGGTTTGTATCCATAATTAAACGCGATACAAATACATTCAAGCAGTTACACTAATTTTAAGATTATCGTATCGCCTATACAGTCCCAAATAATCACTAATACAAATCATTAGGAATCCAGGTCTCGCAAAACGTTTTCAATTTATTTACACGAGTAAACGATGTACATCCATATTGTGGCCTTGTAATTATTAGCATAATAAAACACGATTCTAAAATAATTCCATCATATAAAATAATATTGTGTAAGTGGCCGTCTTATAAATCATAAGAAATATGTTTTCGAATACACACAATTACACTACAAGTGTAAATTTTTTGTATTCGGAAATATAAATCTCCGAAATTTTAGCTAGTATTAAAATAGTTACTATTATATAAAATTTATTTACTAAGCAGTAAGTTCACATCGTCCAAGAGAAGAAAAGAATAGAGAAAGATCAGACTATTTTTGAATTAATACTAATTCGAAAGATTCATGCACATACCTATTAAGCATTACAAATTTTTAACATGATATATGATGGACGGTGACTGCTTTATATGTAGTTTTGAAGTTTAGTTTGCGAGCCTGGTAGTAGTTATAATAAAAATATCGATTAATGTAACATATGCGTGGGCGACAACGCGCCATCAATGTTACCTGTGCACATGACCACGCACTCGACAGGAATGACACCTCGTTACTTCGTCGTATAAACTTGCCTCTTGTTATTTCTCTTCAAGTCCCATCTATAATACATTTTTTTTTAGAAAAATTAGCTTATACTGCTGTATATGTATGTATAGTGCCCTATCAAGATCTTCGGAGTCAAGTCAATTTCATTTGCAAGACGGTACTCCTGCTGATAGACGAACGAAGCTCTGGCAGATGTTTCCTCTCAAGGCTGGGATATGAAACGGCGGTCACTCCCATAAGCCAGTTTAGTGCATTTGATTGATTACTTGTTACTATCATACTTCGAGGAGTACCATGTCCAGTAGTGGCGCAGTTTATAAAATAGAGCTGATAACTATGATAATAATTATGAGAATAGATGCTGATGAATTCCCTTTTGACGCATAATGACCAAAATGATCAGGATTTTTTTCGCATATCGACGCATTTGTAAAATGACATATCCACATTAGAAAAAATTCGCAAATTGACACATCAGCATTTAGACCAATTTGAAAAATGACCAATACAAATAATAACGCACAATGACGCATTCGTAAAACGAAACATCTGTAGTACTTTATAGTTTAAAGGGTATTGGTGTACCTACCTACATACCTACTTTTATTTAAACGTAATGAATTCATCAAACTACTGGCCACTTGAAAGTTTACCTTTGAAAATGTGCTACTTCAAAGTATTGACAGACAATAGTATGACAGAATCGTATGTAATAGTAATTAAAATGCAATTTACATTAAATCAAAAAGGATTTCCATCTTTACTATGGAATGGTTATCGTTTTAATAAAAATACCAGGGCAAATTTTAATACTACCACTATGTGGAGGTGTGAAACGACAAATATGTTCAGCATCTATAACATTAGATAGTGAACAAAATATAGTCTGATCGAGTGTTCATTCGTGCGTGCCGGATCATAAAAGGAACAAAGTGTTTCAACTGCGTGCCGAATGCAAGAAGGTTTGTGAAGACTTAAGTTCAACAGTACAAACTATAGTTGAAAACACGTTTGAGCCCCTTATAGAAGAATCAGCTGAATATGTTCACTACATTCCTTCTACCAAAGAAATTCAAGAATCTTTATACAGAGCTCGAAAAAATTCGGCTCGATTCCCGAGGTCCTTGGTAAAGACTTTTTGATTTCTGAAGATGGTGATTCTAGCAAAATATTAATATTTTGTTCCAAAATTTCAAGAAAATATATAAAAAATACAAAATTTGACTATTTCGGCGACGGCATATTCAAGTGTGTCCCTTCGCCACGGTCCACGCTAATTTGGGATCGACACCTACATCTACAAACGTGGTCCTGCTGATCTTTGGCCTTTTACCAGATAAAACTGAAGATACATACTTACGCTTTTTTAAATTGGTGAGTGATGTATTACATGTCAAGGTGAAAACTTTCAAATGCGACTTTGAAGTAGCAGCAATTAATGCGGTGTATAAAATCTTTCCAAATTGCCAAGTATCTGGATGCCAGTATCATTATTCAAGAGCAATAGGTATGGAAAAAAGCCAAGGAGATTAAATTAAACAAAATTATTAATTATTGGCCGCTGACCGTATCGCGGAAGCAGGGGATACAATTTTGACTTTGGCCCCAGATAATGAAGAAATGATTTCATTCAATCAAGAAGTATTTTGGGCGACAATGGCTTACAGTAATTTCTTCGAGGTTATTAAGCTGTAACAAATTACTACATCGTACCATTAATTGTCTTGAAGGGTGGCACCACAGATTGAATGCTAAGATGGGATTACACCCAAGTTTGTTCAGATTTATTTCCAAACTGAAAAAAGAATCACAATTTTATGATCATCAAATAACGAAATCGTTTTTTTTCTGAGCCCAAAAAGAATCGCAGAAAAATTGATATCGATTTCGATATAAAACTATATATTTTATTGCGTCGACTGGAAAAAAGACAAATAAGTTGTGTTCAATTTTTGTGAAAAAATATTTATATTCATCTAAAATTAACTTAATTTATATCTATGCTCATGCATAATTCTTCACCCTTATATTGCATTTTTATTTATTTAAATTCTTAACTTCACTGTACCTAAGATGGTAAAAGTTTTGTTTAAAGGAATAGTTCTTAAGTTCACTGTATCTAAGATGGTAAATGTTTTGTTTGAAGGAATAATTCTTAATTTCACTGTATCTAAGATGGTAAATTTTTTGTTTGAAGGAAAATTCTTTTTGTTTTTGCCCTTTCCTTGCCTACCCGTGTATTAGTCTTTTGACATGGCATTATGCGTATTGCACATTTTGCGTATATGTCAAAATGCGTATTTAAAATTAGTCAGTACCAGTGTTGGTCATTATGCGTCAAAAAGATCAATTCATTTGGTGTGTATTAAATTATTTTAAAATAATAATATATACCTGTAGGGGTCCATTGCACACATCTATATTGTGTTTGTCGGAAATGCTGGCTCCCATTAACCTTTCCTGCAAAATAAACATAATGAAGCTATAGATAAAATTAAATCAGCCTCAATAATCAGCAGGATGCTATGGCGCACATTGGGAGAGGCCTATGTCAACTGAAGTAAAGTTAATTGAATGCTCTGGCTAACAAAGCTGAATGAATGGATATCCTCGCAATTCAGCTATCGCCACTATGCAGTTATAAAATTATTTGTTAGGTAATAATAAAATGATATGCTAAGTATAACTTACCTCAGCCGTTCGCTCTGCATCAGCAAAGGTGTGGTTGTGATTAGATGACTTTGCTTGATGCAGCTCTACTTGTAGCGCGTCTATTTTGCTTTGCATCTGTGTGCAACAAATCAATTCATGATTAAAACATTACCATCAAACAAATGTAAGATACCTTCACCATAAGATGCATTAACATTCGACATCATGATAGGAGAAATGAAAATTTTAGATTTAGAAGACATAACTAGTTCAAGAATTGATAGAAACGTTAGTTTCAAAAGCATGGAACAAATCTCTGAAGATCTCTCGATAAGGATTTTACTTTCTTGGTAAATAGAATTCTTGGATCGTTAGACTTTCTAAATTTCCTATTGTCGGTAACTCAGAATTTCAGGAGTTGGCCTTCCAATCGAAACGTCCCGGGTTCAAATCCTGGCTATTATACTACCGACGTGAACCCACTCCAAAGACAAGCAATTTAACTTAGCTGGAGAAGTTAGAGGGACTATTGGTAATTTGATTTACTAATATTCTTCAAATAAAATATTGCCCGTATCCTATTGGCATATAATTGCTGTAGAATGTATGCTAAGATTATATACCACTATTATATACCACAGATGTGGACAGTGGTATTTAATGCTCTTGTACATATAGAGCCTAGCTATGCATGGGCGTTATCTTAGAAGCAGTTTGGACACTTGATTTTAGAAAACATTTTGTGCCCCGCTTGGTAGCGGAAGGAAGCTGAACTTGGTTGAATAGCAGTTGATTGTGTACTATAGAAAATTTGTAGTACACCAATGGTAGGTAACTTCGGGAAGTCGGCCTATCATTTATATCAGTTGGTATTTCTAAAATCCAAGGCCGCGGTTGCGACAGTAATCTTACGAGACAACTAAGCCCGGTATTCAGAATGCCAGACTGACTGCCACTAACATTCTAACGATTCGTCTGTGGAGTACAATTGATTTCTTATTCAATAATAAGTTTGGGTCAGTATGACTTTGCGCTCACTCGACATAGGAACACATAAGCACACAAGTGCGAACACAGTTATCAGTGTAATTTATACCTCCTCTATGATCGTAGGCAATGACTTTTCTATGCAGGAGAATGCAAACGCCAGAGGTTCCTACATAAAACAAGTGGAATTAAAAAAAGCTTTTTCAAGATTAGCTTTTATTATGTTCTTGTTCATATAAAGAACTAAAAATTTAAAATCAAACGAGCCGAAATTCGATGGGGTTGCCTCGTTTCATTACAGAGTTCCTATGACCGCCTTCCAGCTCCATCATCAGTCCCTGGTTACTATTGAAAGACAAATTACTAGTTAAGACAATTCAAACGAGCCCAAACTCGATGAGGTTGTCGTTTCATTGCGAAGTTCCTATGGCCACTTTCCAGCTCCATCATCCGACCAGCACCATATCATCATAATAGTACATTGCTACGCGATTACACATATATGCAAAATTCAAACAATCGGTAAACGGGAAGCGGATCAAATTTAATTTGCTAGATTTGATGACAAACATCGAGACAGGTGAAGTTGAATAAAAGCTTATAACATAGTAAAATGCAACACATGTCGAACTATTCATTTTTACATCACATTTGTAAGTAACAATATGAAGTCTTCGTTCGTTGCACATAAAATGTCTTCTACTTATTCATTTGTCCAATACCCAATGTCCTAACACTAAAATAAGACAGTATTGAAGACAAAGTATTGAAAAATTTAATGACTTTTTTGATGTTACGAAAAATGAGCACTTTTTAAGTTATACGAGTGGCCGGACTATTTTTTTGGGTCTATCCCACTAGTCCCATTGAATAGGTAGGATGATTATGTCCCACTAGTCCCATGGGAAAAATGATACTGATTATTTTTTAGAATTAAGTATCACTAGTCCCATGGGACAAGTGATACCGATTTATTTGTTAAATGATGTCCCATTAGTTCCATAGAACAGCGAGTACAGGTCATTATGATAGTGATGGTGCTTCAGCCAGCAGGGAACTTACACCAAGTGTACGTCAAAATGTCATTTGACTCCACACTGTGAAAACATACTACAATATTTTTCACGTAGCATGGGTACGGTGACGTTTGGGATTTGAAGTTACTAGAGATGTAGTCAAGATAAAATCGCATGAAATAAAATCGATTATATATCTTATCGAGATCATTTATTAATGAAGAAGAAATCGATTCTATTAACTAATAATTTTGAAGAAAAAAAGTAAAACAAAATTGATAACCTGTTTAATTATTTATTAAAAATCAAACATGTTCATCACCTTCATCATCATCATCATCATCATCATCGTCATCTGACTCGTCGACGTGAATAATTATTTGGGAATCAATTATGCAGTCTATTCTAATGTCTCGCTCCCAGTCATGTAAGATTAGATTTTTGGTTTTCTCCACTACTTTCTTCCAGTCATCGCCAGTGACATTTTTGCATCCCTCTTTCAATAACCCCATCATTTTTGTGGCTGTAAAAGGCGGAGCTGTATTTTTTCGTGCAGCGTATCCTGAAACAAGATAAAAACAAATTGAGTCATAGAATTCAAGTAATAAACATAATCATATTTTTGTCAGTATGTAAATAGACTATGGTTAAACAAGTTACCTTTGATTTGGGCCCAAATTAATTCAATGGCATTGTACTGACAGTGGTACGGTGGAAGCCTCAGGACTTCGTGACCATATTCGTTTGCCATCATATCTAATTTGTATGTCGTTTGGGGCTCGTGCATTTTTACGAGCTTCACTAGCTCCACCTTTAATTTCGTCTCATCGGCTTCCACATTATTGGCTTGGAGCCACTCGATCAACTCGCTCTTCTTATTGGAAGAAGTCGGCGGTTTGTTCAATTGCACGGAGTGATATGGGGCATTGTCCATAATAATTGTGCTGGGTTCTTCTAAATTGCTAAGCATATTTTGAAACCACTCCGTGAATACTTCCGCATTCATATCTTCGTGATATTCTCCCGTCTTTTTCGATTTAAAAGCAAGTAGCCCATTTTCTACAAATCCTTTCGATGTGCCTGCGTGACAAATAATCAATCTCTCCCCTTTTCCTTCTGGCACTTTGGTCGAGGCATGAGGTGTATCGTCAGTCCACATTTTACCGACCGTATGATTGGCATTCAGCCAAGTTTCATCCAGGAAGACGACATTGCTCCAATCGGTAATCGCTTTAGCCTTTTTCAAAAAGGTAACCCGCGCAAGTGCTATATCGCCCCTCTCCATGACAATTTTTCTTTTGTTTACTTTTTTGAATTGGAAACCAATGTCCTTCAATACGCGCCACAAGGATGTAGGACTTCCAGTAAACAAATCAGCATCTTTTAAAGACTTGACCAGCTTTAGAAGCGTCGGTAATTCTTTATTCTGGTAATAGTTATAAATGTGGCTCCGTATAGCATCGGCCGCAAAACTGTCTACATCTGTTACAGATGCCTTTTTGGTTCGCTTTTTATTAGGGGTGGACAACTTATTTTCTTCTGTATCGTGAGCACCATATTTTTCTCGAGTGATTCGAGAAACCGTGTTCCGCCCAATGTCTAACGCATCTGCCACTCGATCCAAAACGTTGGACACAGGCAATAGCGTTCCGCCATTCTCACGTTCCCGCTCAAAGTAATCCCGCAATCGAACTACAAATTCACGGGCTTGACTACCAAGCACAGTCTTTTTCGTTCTTTTTGGCATTTTGCCAAAAAAAACAACAAAACAAAAGTCCAATTAAATTTTTAAGCATTTTGTATGCTTACTTTTTTCTAAAGATTTTTAGATCGGAAAAAGAGAACATCTTCTCTTTCTCTTTTTCCGATCTAAAAATCTTTATAAAACAAAAGTCAATAACAAAAAACGGTAACGAAAACAACAAAGCACAACGATAGTCAATAACAAAAACAAGTAACAAAAACACCACGCAAGCTCAAAACAAAGAAAACAGACCGCATACAAGGCAGACGCACTCGTACTGAGTTGATATAACAAGATGGCTGCCAGCTCATGCTTAAGCAGTGTTGCTATATTATAATAAAGCTCCACAAAGACAAAAATGCTTTGTTTAAAGTTTATTATTACATAATTATATTTTATAATCGTATTTTAGTTAAAAATACAACTAACGATTTATGATACTTTATTCGACAATTTATCGATTATAACGATTTTACTATGTCAATCTCTAACGCAACCTGTTCCGATTCACGCATCAAGAATTATGTATTTGGAATGTTTATATTTAAAGTTTAAATAATTACGGAGAAATAAAAATAGTTTTAAGTTAAAAATGCAAAATAAAACAGTTTTCTTTTATCTTCGTATTAAGTGTTGTTTCCTGTATTCCGCGTTAGGTAAATTGTTTCGAAATGAATCATGCATGAAATGGAATTAGTCAAATGTCACCGTACCCATGCTACGTGAAAAATATAATAGGTCCGCAAGGCAGTAGGTCTTGCAATGACGAGCTGAGAGTGCTTTTTGGCGCCAAAACTAAGATATTACTAAAAGTGGTTTTTGAGAAATCAGCTTTTGAATTTTTTGTTCGGTGATTATTCCTCCGTGTTACTTCATAATTTAAATTTGTATAGCCTATGTCCGTCACATCACTATTATCTATGATTATTATGCTAAAAGTCATTAAAATCGGTCGAAGGGTCTAGGCGCTAGAGGGACACAAACGAAATACATCGAGTGGAGTGAAAGGAGCTTTCGCTCGACTTGGTCGCTCTCAGCTCAATTAACGAAGAACAAAAAAATGACTAAGGATAATTGATGGCTGACTATTTGTTGGAGCATTCATAACAGATCTCAGCCTTCCGTTTCAGCAAGGAAGTCAAATAAAAGAAAGTATTTTCAACTTAAGAACTAAATAAAATAGGATTTATCTTTAAAAATGTAGTATTTTACTACAAAATTACCAGAGTATCATATTTTTTTAACTAGAGCTGATACAGAAATTTCAGTCACATATCCGAAATCAGCGTTAAAAATTGGACCAATATCATGTAACAATCATCAGAAATGCTGTTGTGCAGTTTTATCTAAAAAAAATATTTTTTAAATAGCAATAACTGAAAACATCTGATTCTTTTCACCTGTTAAGTGTGTTTATTATTATTTTAATTCGTATAAGAATTTAATTGAATCGTATAAGAATTTAAATATACATTTCATTTATACTTATAGTAATTTTTTTTTGTTCTTCACTTAGTGTAAGCACTTATAAAAGGGTATTTATACCCTGCTGGCTGATGTACCATCACTATCATAATGACCTGTACTCGCTGTTCAATGGACCTAATGGGACATAATTTTTTAAATATATCAGTATCATTTGTCCCATGGGTCTAGTGGGACATAATTATCACATATGTCCCATCATGGGACTGGGTCAATGGGACAGTGGGATAGACCCATTTTCTTGGACATAAATACATACATACAGTTTCGCCTTTCAACCATTTGCGTAGGCAGACCAATAAATGTGACACCTTGGGAATACAAAAATAGCTATTGACGACCTGAAAATAATTCAGGCTAGGTCTAAGGCATCCGTAAAATAAAATTGCTTAATAATAAAACATAAATTTGTCGTCACTGTTGGTTTTAAGTTGTCAGGTGCATCCAGAACAATATTCTTTCTGGTGAATAGAAGTCGGTCTTTCTAAATTTTGTAAACAGGCGACCGAGAAATTGGTACTAATATGCATATGATCTCACCTGCATGACTGTGTGTTGCCTGAGCTCTTCTAACTCTCGCTGTTTGTCAGCTAGTTGCTGCGCCCACTTCTGCTCCTCTAAGGTCACGTTCTGTTGTAGGCGGCTTAGCACTCCTTCCTGTATCGTGCACATTATTAAAAAGAGTTGAAGAATCTTTTGACGAGGACTTTTCGACACTTAAGTTCATAAGACCTTAGTAAAAACACATATCTACTTTAAAGACCCCAATTAAAAAGTTCAGTAGTAATCAATCAATTATATATCTTCTGATATTAATAATAAAAAGTTGTCAATTATTTATAATATATTAATGCTGTGAAATTATCTGTTCGTTTCTAGTTTTAAAGTTAAGCATACAAAGCAGAACTATTGTTATATTCAGAAATAGCAGGCAAAACCTACAGTGTCATAGATAATCCTTTTGTATTTTTCATTCTGGAGTTGCAAATCTCTGAGACGTTCCTCTGCTTCTGTCGTGTCGTCAGACATCGGTGGGGGGGCAGTGATGGGGGCGGAGGTAACTTTGACTGACTGTGCCTTGAACAGTTCTTCTTTGAGATTGTCGGCAAAGGTCTGGAGCCAGTTGCGGTCCGCGGGGGCGCTCGGCGCGGCGGCTGGCCACGCGGTCCGCAGGATACTCGCTACTTCATTGTACTGAGCTTCCTGTGCCTTTGCTATTGCCTCCTAATTTAAAAAAAGTTATAATTTTCATAATACATATCTTTTATGATTGTCACACTTAACTACAGTGCGCATAAAAAAGTGGTGAAAAACATATACTCTAAGGTAAACAGATACACCATGTCCTTTTGAATTGGATAAAAGTGCTTGAATATGAAACTGTGTGCATGGTGTTATTCATTACTTTTTCTTTAGTTTAAAGGGTAAACAGGCTTATGCTAATAACGGCAGAGTAAATGACATAAATGTTTAAAATAAACAAAGTTTTGTTTTATTATATATCAAATCTACTGCTAACACAAAAAATATGTCAAGAGAAGTTCTTATTTCATCTCTTTTCACGCCTCGCAACAGTTATATTTATTATTAGTATACAGTTATATCTGTTATTTTTTACATGACATGCATAAATATATAAGCAAAATATAAACAACAAAGCGAAGCCGGCCAAAGATATATGTACAAGATAGACAGAGTACATGTTGTTATATTTGCACATCGATTTATCGGATTTATGTACAAAAGGACAAAGCAGGCACTTACGCGCAAAGAGTCTTGGGACTCTTGGGCCGGCAACGCTCTTGCCGTTTTCGTCTGAAGGGCCTTTTCGGCAGACTGTAACGCCTCCATTACTTTCCAGTTTTTAGTTCGCAACTCCTAAGCGGGACGAGTAAAGTTAAAATATAGGTAAGGTCATTTTTTTAAATAGAGAATCATGCATGAGTTAAGACTTCAACCCCCTTATTACAAGATGTGGACTCAAAAACCAGGATTAAATATTATTTTTATTGTTTAGGGGTTGTTCAAACATAGTTTTTTGCAAGTCCTCGTATTGCAATAATGGGGAAAGAGTTCAACTGTAGGATCAGACAGCTGAGTGGCCCTGCGATTCTAATAATAAATAAAAATAGTGCACGGCATGCGCGCGGCATGTTGCTGGAACTTGGCCTGCGCACTGCCGTGCGCTTAGATAATAATAAATATACTCCCATAAAAAAATCTAAAAAACTATAAAGAAAACGTTTTGTTTCTGTATTTGCCTTGCACAGCGAAACGAGAGGATTTGATTCTTCATGTAAAACATAATATTAAAACCGAGGAGGGGAAACCTACCACGCACATTCGGTTATTATTTCCGACGATAGCAACAATTAAGGACAAACCTTAGTTTACACCAAATCAAACCCTCAAAGTAAGTAAAGATTAAAATGAGATGGCAGGTACACACAACAAGAAGAGAAGCCTGGTGCTTGCACAATTTGCATGCATATTCAGCGCCATGTATTTCTAAAGTTGAAAATAGTGAACTTTGGAATTTAGCTCGAGCAACACGACGGTCTGCCGTTTCAACCAAATATCTGAGTGCCTGGTTACTTATCTGTTTTGTTGTGAGTAAATCTGAATCTTTAATATACAATGTTTCACTACATAGGCAAGTTTCTACTAACAAAGTATAGTTTTACTATGTCACAGTACAGGATAGGGGAATTATATTTTTTGTCGGCAAAATTTATATTTGTCATCGACGTCTCTAATTAATAAATCTCTCGCCACGAAATATTTTCATTATCAGAAAAATGAAATTTCATTCCCAAATATATAAAAATGATTACCAGCGATTATAAAAAAAAGTAATAAAATAAAATCGTAGTTCACCCCATGAATAAACATTGTGTTCTCAAAATAAAAGTTTACCATAGGGTAAACTTTTATTTTACTATAACCATAATAATAGATTGGTACTCAGAATGGTAGATTGGATCGGTCGATTGTTTGGTGAATACATTTTGGCGACAGATCTAATATTTTGCGGAAAAACTAGGAAGTTATTTACGAAATTCATAACCAATTTAATTGTCAATAGCTTAAATCATACCCCCATAATAGTACCTCAAGCAAGGACAGTCAATAAATATCGCGATATAATATCGTGATCGGTGTCAATATAGGTAGGTACGAATCGCTTTTGCACATTAATAATATAAATATAATTTAGACAAGATCGCTCTATACAGCGTGAAGTTTTCAACTGGGCATGGATGGCCAAATCCGAAAATAGCAAACTGACTAATCCCTGCTATTATTAAACTAAAAAATGTACACTAGTTTTAACATGTACCTAATTAGAATCGTAGGGCGCTCTATCGCCTTTTCAATAACCTTTTGGGACGTATAACGAGATTTCACATTATATAAATATGTGGATAGGAGACTCACATTGTTCTTGTCTTGATACCCTGCGAGCTGGTCTTGCAGACGAGCCACGTGTTCGCGCAGATCACGGGCTGTTCTTTGCGCGTCGCCGAGTTCATTGCGTAAAGCCTCCACCACGCTCTCCACCTTCGCCAGTTCAGCAGACTACCATAACATGTCCAAATATTTTACTATCCTACTTTAAATTCGAAACTTCGAATGGATGCGTGTTTGTTACTTAATCACACCAGAAAGGCTAAACGGATTTGATGTAAAGGAGAACGCCCATTCTTCGTTTCTTTTCGAAAATCGTAAATAAAAAGTGTATGGCCATATGAGTAATCATAAATCATTTAATATTATTTTAATTTCTCACAATTCATTCGAACAGAATCGGATGTGGGGTTTATATTTTGATTTAATTCGTGGTGTAATTGATTTTTATTGTCTTCCTAATCGCCATAGATAATTTTAAATGGATTAGGAATATTGTTGTTGAGATACAAGTAGATACCTACCTACCTATGTAATCAATGACTGAAAAAAATATTTTTATTAAGTAGATACCTTCTTTTTAGCCCGTTATTGGAGATTTTATTTATAACGAGCTTACGGAAATAAATCGAAATGATTTAGTTCTTAAAATCACAAAACGGGTTTTATTATAATTTACAAAACATGTCTTTTGCATTTCGGATCTAAATCATAATTATCTATGCGACTATTCCTCTAAGGGTAGGTTAGCGGAGCATGCTTTTGACGCTATCACCTAGCGTAATTTGTTGTAAAATGACGTTCGTGATTTGTGAAATATGCATAAAGCTACCTCCTTGAACGAAACACAAACTGTGAAAACTTTTAAACAAAACGTCGTTTCGGTAACGAATGTTTGACGGACATTTGATTCAAAACTAACCTCTAATTTGAACAGCAAAACCAAAAATAAGAGAAAAACCCACAAAGTAACAGAATAATTTTTATTTTCTTTGAAAGTAAGATATCAATCCACCTTATCATTTGATTTTCGCTATCATACAAAATTATTTTTTACGAAACGGCGGTCCATTGAAAAATGGGCATTCTCCTTTGGCCCAGATATAGATTATAGTCTGGAATAGAAGAAATGCAACTTTTTCGCCCGGGAATAAGTTCCTTTGGGTCGTGGGATGTCGATCAAACGAAACTATGGGAAGGAACCACCCGAGCTCCAAAGTATTAATTATTAAGATGAAGAAGATTGATACCGTAAGTAATTTATTCTAAATATCTACTTTGAATGAATATGACCTCAAGGCGTCAAGTCAATATGAAATTATACCGTATTCAATATTATGATGTAATAATGATTAAAGGAGAATGCCCATTCTTGGTTGCGCTTTTAACATTTCAAATGTTAAAAAATAATATTGATTATAGTATGACTTTTCAACACTAAATGGCTTTTATAGAACTTGAGGTTTGAATTTAAATTATAAAGATATAAAACTTGAATGAATAATCGTTTCCATTTTAAATGAATTGTTATCATTATATAAAATAAACCATTAGTGGTAGAATGCAAATATACCAATCTTTTTGAAATAAAACGGTTAAATAATAATACGTGATAATAATTCGCAATGTGACATTCAAATATATTGCAGTTATGTAATCTTAATATTTCGTGTATGTATTCGTAGTTTATTAGTGATAATCAGTTAAAGTTGTAAAATAATGTATGCTTCAGTGGTAGTTTTCTCTTAATTTATACATGGTATCCCTGTCTTAAAACGTTCCAAAAGAAAACCTCAAACATCAGTGTCACAATATTTTCTTGTTGTTGTTGTTTTTCTCGTTGTAATCATTTAATTTCTCAATAACCCCAAGTTCTGTTACAATATGCGTTTATATTTCAGATTATACTTAATGCAGGCTTTTTAATGCAGTTTATAATTATGTGACATAGCAAAAAAAAGTGTGCAACCGATTTCCATACTGACATGGGCATTGTCCTTTAATTACTTTATAACATCACATATTCACCAGCTATATAAAATGATTATTCTTATTAATTAATTAAAAGTTCCACTAAATCCTATTAAAATTATAAATGTGAAAGTTTGTGAAGATGTATGGATGTTTCTTACTCAATCACGCTCAAACAGTTGAACGGATCTGGCTGAAATTTAATATAGGCTACTTTTTATCCGTGGAATAGGTTCAGGTGAACGGGATCAGAATTCCACGGGGGTGAAGCCGCGGGCAACAGCGTGTTCTAAATAAATATGGTTAAATCTTGAATTTTATTCTTGAGTCATAAATAAATAAGCGAATGAAACACTGCAAAATTATAAAGATGACAACTAACCTTGACTTGGTCATTAGCTGGGAGTCCGTTTTGTGCGGGCACCGCCCTCAACTGTTTGAGCTCGGCCAACTCAGTCTCGCGCGCGGCCAACTGTTCTTTCAGCGCAGCCAGCTCACTTGCCAGCTAACGATAACGTTGGAAATAATAATTTTAGGATTTTGCGGACAGTTTATCCGAATATCACAACACCCTCCGATCCGTAAGCCCGTAGGTCCCGGTTGCAATACAAACATCTAGTAGTAACTAAACTATGTTTTAACTTTCATTCAATTAAATTATCTGAGCAGAATATGTGCTAATGCAGCTCAAATTGAATTAAACACGTGGTAAAATCCAGAATAAAAACAAAACAAAATAAAAGAATAATTTCAACTGACCTGTTCCTTTTGCTCCTCAGATTCCTCCTTCAACTTCTCAAAGTTGTCTTCGGCAGTCTGAGCGCGACTTGTTAATCTCTGGACTTCATTTTGGAGATCGGTCATAGCTATTAAAAAAATGATACACTTTACATTACATTTCTCTGCGGTGACCTCTATTTGAAACATGTTTTTTTTAGATCTCGTAAAGACAGGTGACAGTCACCTAAAGTTGTTATCGAGTACGACTTAAAGAAATTTAAACGAAACGGGTGGAGAAATTTAAAAAAAATCTTACGTTATTGACTGGGAAAGAAAAGGATAGGGAAATTACACACATGCACATATAGTTTTCGACTTTATGATCTTGCATACATTCAGTCATGACTATTTCCCATTGGGATAGGCAGAGATAACATCTTCCCAGTTACTACGATCCTGGCATACGCCTTTAGCATCTACTTTTACAATTGTATTCGAACATGCTCATCGGTAGCATGCATATTCTTGACTTGCACCTAAGTCGACCTTTGCCCATTCATCCTCGTCTCATAAATCTGTATCGGCCATTCGGTCTGTCCGAACATTTTATACATCCTATTCCTTATCTTGGTAGTAACAAAGATAAAGAATGTTAATATGAATAGTGACATTTTCTACCATACCACAACTTTCCCAAACGGCCGTACTATAGCCATGTCATTTATAGTACGGCCGTTACGAGAGGTAGTGAGCGCGCACCTGCGAGTCGGTCGTTGGCCTGGCGCAATTCTTGCGCGGCGCGTTGCTCTGCGTTGATGGCGGCGAGGCGCTGCTGCTCTAGGTCGGACAGTGCGCAGTTGGCGTCAGTGAGCTGCTGCGCCAGCTCGTTGGCCTGCTGCTGCGAGATCAACAGCGACTCGCGCGCCGCGCACGACTCCATGCGCAGCTGCGGCACCTCCAGCGCGTGCGCCGCCAGCTCCGACTGCAGCGTGGTTAGCTGCGCCAGCAGCGCTTGCTCCGACTGACAACACAACCGTGTCGTTACGTATTAACGGTTAGGCGTCGTCCCACCTAATTATGGGTGTATGTGGGCCCACCAAGACAATAATAAACTAAGAGTAAATTATTCATTATGCATGCTAAGTTCTTACTACACATGTTTAAGAGTCACATAAGACTCAAATAGTTAAAATACTCACGTCAGACAATCTCTGGATGTGCATTTCCATCTGTACTTGAGCATCACCGTCAACGTTCACCTGTGATTGTAACTGTGGAAAAGGAACGAACTGAGATGATTTGCGAAGATTTATGATTTCAGGGGTCAATTAACGGACAGCTCTGGCGTAGGTTTTTCTCTCAAGGTTGAGGGGTCAGAAGGCAAAATAGGCCATGTACGGGATGAAGGTAAACGTGGAGTGTTCACGGGTTCGTGTAAAGTAACAAGAGGACTTTTGGATGGTTAGCAAGTATCACCTGAGCGCAAACTATGTGGACGTGTTACCTCGGGCTACTAGTTTATGCGACTGTCGCGCCATCTACGGTGCATCCAATCTAAAACGTATGACGTAGTGTGCGAGCAGGTAATAAAGTATCTTTATTATAATAAACATGGGTATTTAGGTAGATACAACGTTAAGGTAAGTCTACATCTTTATAAAAAGTTTGACCAGACAATCAATTAGTCTTTACAGCGGTTGTAATAAGGTTGAATTTGGAATATAATTTTACTACTAATAATATTCTTATTTCGCAGGTTCATCGTGAGGCACGTAGTCTACAATCGCCCAGTGTCATTACGGTGACACTAATCTGCTACTGGAAGTAGGGCCAAGTAATGTACCGGTCTGGTAAGTATTTCGGTCTTCGTTCGTACATCCACCGTGCGGACACGGCCATCTCTTTCTTCCTGTGGCAGGCAAGGCCTTTCTAATTCGGCAAAACACACATCTGGAAGCAACAGAACGTACCGTGGTCTTGCGATAGGGTGCCTTCCATCTAATATTACAGGGTTTTTCATTTGTGACGTGACGTCAGGAGCGACCCCTACTCGTCCACCAACTCGTAGGACCCGTCCTCCAGGTAGGGTGCCAATGTGCGCAATCGACTGTAAGTAGGAACCGGTTTCTTATTTTTCAATAAATATAATTCCGTAGCGCTTGCTACGGAATTATATTTAATTCTCTCAAAGACAGTCGTTTGACGTAATAATAATGTTTCCATCGTAAGTGCATGACCCTTTGCGACTGTGCGCGTGATCACCGGTGGGGAAGTGCGATGGGAGGCGTGTTCATCTAGGCCACAATCGGAATCCGCTTGAAAATGATTTGTCAACAGCGCGCAGTCTGTCAATCTTGAAGTTCCTTGTTTGGGACAAATGCCATGCACAGACTACCCCAGGTGTGTCAGCGTCGCCATTCTTACCTTGCATCACAGTCTTAATTGGTGCGCTAATATGGTGCGTTATTGTTTGCATTTATTAGTTCACAGGTAATCGTTTCACTATCACATATTAGTTCCGAGTCCCACGCACTTCGAATGCACAATGATTGTTTTTGTCCACTGAGACCGACGCGTTCGGCGATGTCAGCTGATATTAGCGATATCGTTGCGTACAGACACAACCTTCAACCGAACGCTGGCCTGGGAGCTGTCACATGCATGGGCTACTGTATGGCCTGAGCAGTCCATAGGAATAACGATTTCATCAATAGGTGGGTCACTATCATTGGAATTCGCATTCACAGTGGTTTCACCAGCCGCTCTGCTGCGCTTCCAGTGTAAAAGGCTGTGATGAAGTAACGTGCATTCTTCGATACCACAAGCAGGTGCCGGGCAAGTGTCGCGTGGGATGATACTAGACACTTGTGACATAGCCTGTTGGTACGTACAAATCGCTACCGATCCTTCGTCATCCCGAGCTTGAATTGTGCGCATGCAGTAAGTTTATGGTCGTTGACATGACAAAATTTGCACTTGCTTGGAGCTTTGTTGTTATCGCCGAGTAGAACAGCATGTTGTTTGTGATATTCGGGCTTCTTCCTGTGTTTGACTGTATATGTGAGTCAGTCCGGCATTGGATATTTTGTTCGCCTCGTTGAACAAAAATTCCGAAAGTACCTCCAACTTAGCACTGTGTGTCGATTTTCTTTGAAATAATCAGCCCACTTATTTATTGGGGCGCTTGGTAATTTTGACAGTACCATGGATACAAGTTCTGGTAGGCCTCATAGTCGGTATTTTTCACTGCTTTCACTGCTGCCACGAAGTTTTTTATTTTAATAGAAAATGAAACAATCTCGTGATGATAGTTGCGTGACAGTGGTGATATTTTTCTCAACTCATGTGATATTTTATGAACTATCGTCTAGGTCTACCATACAGGAGTTCCAGCGCTTCCATGACTGTGTGTGATCCGTGCTCCCGATGAGAAGTGACAACACTGTTTCTATAGCTTCTTCACGGAGTGGTTTGCGTAATCTCCACATATTTTCTGCGTCACTATATTTGCAGAACTTGGTTTACTCGTCATAGGCCTATTTATATGCAAGCCACTCTAATGAATCACCACTATACTGAGGCAGATCTTGACGTTGCAATTCGTGACATTAGCTCCATATTTTGCGTATTTGCCTGGTATATTGCACTCACAAGGTTTTTCATTTCAGTGCAACTACCCACGACTTGTTCTGGAACATTGTAGGTTGTAGGTTCGGCAACGTGATTGTGCTCGAGCCAGTGCTGCACCTTTTCAATGAAACTTACTTCACTGTGCCGGTGACTATTGCTTCTGCTGCTTCGGGATTGAGCTTCGAGGGCTGCCAAGTCAGCAGCGAGTTTTTCTCGATCAGCTGTTCTTTCATTTCGATTTCTTTACTTTGCAGCTCGGCCTTTGCTTTTGCAGCCTCGTACTCCAGCAGCCTCTTGCGGGCCTCGATAGATGTCGATGATGGACCGGTTTCTTCTGTCGAAACCACCATGTCATGCTTGGTTGTTGCACCAACTATGTCAGTTGCCGGTCGTTTGGCGAGTACATCCTTCTCGGCTAGTTCCTTTTTGAATATTTCCGATTTGATATCACGGCTTAGATTGTACTTCTCCATGTCTTTCTTGAAAGCTCGCCGTGTGCGAACCGCGGTCGTCCCTTCGCCATCATGGCGGGTCGTGTGCGGCGGTGGCCTTAACATTGCACGAACTTTGTACTGTTCCACGTGAATAGGCTATATCAGGAGAAGAAAGCGCAGGAGAGTGGACCCCAGGCTTCCAAGTGCAAGCTTTGGAAGTAATCAGAATTAACGCTGGGATGAGGACCATTGCTCTACTCTGCTTCAGGTCGGCATCTCCAAGGCATCGCGACCCAGGTTTAGAAGAAACTCTCTGAACGTATCAAGGACTTAATAGTTTGGCACTTGGTTGTAAGTGCCCCTCTCCTATAGAGGTGCACGCGGAATCACAATGCGCCGCTACCCTGGACTTCCTTCTGCTAAGGCGACGGCAAATCTCCCCCAACCGATCTCTGCCGCCCGGTGCGCCTTCTACGGCACGGAAGAGTGCTAGACCTCTCCCATCCTTTACCACCCCCATTTAGCGCGCATCACTGCCTCGTAAAAGGAGGCGGCGGCGTTCCACACTCATAGACACCATAGCTATATAAGTGTTAGTTGGTACCGTACGTTAAAAAAACTCCATGTTACCTGTTGCTTTTCGAGTGCGAGTTGCTTGTTGTCGTCCGCCAGTCTCTGCAGGTTCGCCTGCAGTGCGTGCAGCTCGGCGCGGACGGCACTCACGGCCTGCTCGCTGGTGCGGGCCGCGGTCGCCGCGCTCCCGGCGCGGGTACGCTCTGCGTTCAGTTGAGCCCTGCACCACCGAACGAAAACAAATTTGACTTGGAACTGCCACTGCCTGACAACAGGCAGGTGGAGTTATGGGGCGGCTGCTAGAGCTATTGCGTTTGTACCAGTGTTGTTAGGAATGTCCGCATTTACATATGCGAATAATTCGCATCATTTCTAATGTTCGCAGTAACAGTACTCGCACATTTAGCGAATGCGAGTATATGCAAGACAGTAAAAAGGCGGGGTATATAATATATTCTTTACCTGAGCTCCTTTAACTTTGCGTGAAGAGCTTGGGATGCCTCAACTTCGTCCGCCAGGGATTTCTCTTTGTCGGCGAGCTGCTTCTTCAGTTTTTGCATGGGATCGTTGGGACCCTTTGTCAAAAAGCATGGGAAGTGTTATATTTATAAACTAGGGGTACATGAGTATAAATTCGTGAAAAGCTACTAGAACTAGAACAAATCACACAAAAGTTGGTCTCATTCATTGGCCACATTAAATCATTCGTGCAGTTATTTAAGAACATACTATTTATATGCATCATGTTTTACACTTAGAACAAAGTAATATATCTAGTCATTGCGAAGAGATAAACTTTGCCATTAACATGAATTCAACCGACATTAACATTTGAACTTTGTCATTACATAACACAACATTTATATCTCATACTAACTACGGGCCTTGACTTCGCCCCAGTGCAATTACCCATTACCCGTGGACACCTTACACGTGCACGAGCTCGTTACCCGCGGACTTTCCAAACAAAATGTTTTTACCCTGACAATAACGAATACAAAAAAGATTTATAATTTGATGTATTTCGGCGTTTTAATTTTGACATTTTGATTTTGACATAACTACCACCACTGGTCGGCGGTGGGGTAAGCGTGGGGATTTCGAAAAAAAAAACACACAGGCACAGTATGGGCGGAGACAAATCTAAAGATAAAAGATCATGAAAATCGGTCCATCGCGTTCTCGAATTATAAAGCGGTCCTCCTCACTAACACGATTTTGTTTCATATATACACCGAGGTTTTATTGACTCCCGCGGGATAACTTGCAATTTCGTTCATAACGAGATCCAAAAATGAATTGAACGATCAGGCGGACCGTACGCTCGTTTGCCACCGACGAAGTTTTAAAAAATGACAACCCTATCTTCGACATTACTCCGCACCTTGCAGAGTAATGTCGACCTTCGCGCCGGGCAATAGAACTCAATGACGGCGCGGCTGGCGTGCGGTCCGTTGCTAATAATAATTAATAGGCACGTAAAAAGGCGGCATTCGTGAACATCAAAACAGAGGGTCTTCTGTACTTGTACTATTATTTATTCTGTGGTATAGACGCCTGGAGTGCAAACTTTGGACGCAACTGGGAAATCGCTATGAGGATGATGATGACGTCAACTGCAAACTTGTAGGTACAATTTATGTCATTATGTGTTTGACATTGTCAGTGTAAACCGTGAGCATTAACAATAATTTTTATTTACTTTTATGTATTAATAACTCATTTATAATACCTATACTAGGAATTCAGTGCAGGGTGCGACTGAAATAAATTGAGCTGAGCGAGCAGGACTCTTACTTGAAAATAAGACATCTTACTACGGTCGCGCGCTTAACTAAGGCCGCGCGCTCGTGAAACTGTTTTTCGGTGATTATTATTCAATGGTACATCGGACATGAACCATCTCGCTTCAAAACACTCCTCAGTGTCCACACTATCACCGTGGAAAATTTGGTTTAGTTTGTTTGGTTCTGGCCGCGTATAAGAGCATCGCTCGCTAGCTCAGCTCAATAAATTTTAGCGTCACTATGCCAAATCTCACACTGAAGGAGTGTGCAATATTCTTAAGGAATCCGAAGTTTTAGCTCCACTTAATATACTAGCTGATACCCGCGTTATCGTTTCTTGGCCATATCTCCGGTTCTACTTAACCAATTGCAATCAACCATACGTCTGACCTAGATCTTTATAATACAAAAACAGCATCAAAATCCGTTGAGTAGTTTTCGAGTCCATCACGAACAAACAGAACATATGTTTGCAGTAAGGTAGGCCTTAGTCGTAGTAGTCGTAGTTAGTAGTATCTAACATATACAGTAAGCATAGAGAACATAATAGCAGAAGTGCTTAGATTTAAAAGTTTCCACCCCCCCCCCCCCCCCCATGAACGGATGAAACATTTCTATTTATGTAAGAATAACCACGCAGAGAATCTGAGGCTTCAATTACATTGTATACAAGTGACCCTCGACCGTTAGTGGTCGCGTCAATTTCTCAAGTGTTGGATTCGATAGTAACCATTGTCCAGAACAATTTTAATGAAGTACCCGCGAACCGAATATTTCCATAGATCAAAAGATGTCTGTTGATTAAATAATAAATAAAGTAAACATAATTCCTTTAATAAATTTCCTTTCTTTGTCACATGATAAAGAACGGGAATCCTTTACCTACACACGTGTTTCCTTCTTCCTTTAAACCCGGGTCCTTTGAGCGGGGCGTGAAAAAGCGTCTATTGAGGTCGTTAAACTGATTACCACCAATTTGACCGCCATTTTCTTTTTGGAGTTCACCTTAGCCTATCATCAGGTGGCGTGCAGTCAAATGACGGACCTAATATAAAATAGTAAAACAAAATAATATCCATACCTCGGACCATTCGGAATGTTCTGGCAACGGGTCGTGATGCTTATTGAGTAGCGCATCAGTTAGAATCTGAATCTCGTTGCGGCTGAGCGCAGCCTCGCGCACCACTCGCACCAGCTCCGCAACATTCACGCCGCTGCTATCGCCCGCTACGAAGACATACACACACACAAATATCATTATCTCTTCACGATTTCATCATCTTCGTCATTTTAGCGTTGTTCATGCTTGACTCCGAAGCTTTCTCCTCATAGCACGAGTTCGGCTTATTCCTTCTCCTAATTTTGATTTGGGTTATACGGCTTTTATGAGAGGGACTGCTGTCTGACTTCCCAAGGTCGAGGGAAAAAGCTTGCGTCACAGCCCGTCCGAGTAAGAAAATCAACAATCCTGCTGATTGACGGACCCTAATTGAGGAAGTTGCAAGTCGGTACACCTTCAAGATCTTGGTGCGGCCCCCATATAACATATCTCTTCATCTTTTATGTGGCAATAGCCTACTAATAATACTTGGATTATCGCTCCATCTGCATTGGGGTCAATCAGTTTCGTATTTTAGATATAATACCAAAACTTTCTGTGCCCCAATGATACCATAACTTGTGAAAAGAACTGTCGAGAAGTTCGACAGTTCCTTTAACTCATGATATTATTGTGTCACGGAAAAGTCTTTATCTCGAGTCGAGATAAAGACTATAATACCATGAGATAAGAAAAAAATCTGTAAAAAAAAAACTACAGAATAGTAAGTTAGTAGCCAATAAGCATTGTGAATTATGTTGAACATCTTAACAGCACTGTACGGTACACAAGTGATAGCGCTATGGGGCAATTCCTCTTGATTTGATCAGTGACAATGTAATCATTGAGATACTAGTGATACAACACAATATAACTTAAATTTTTATATCAGGGTCCTCACCCATGTGTGAGAGAACATTGAGTTCCGTCTTCTTTTTCTTATTCTTGCCACCGGGCGGGGATGATGCGGGGGCAAGTTGGGGAGCTGGCGGCGCGGCAGCCAACGCTTGTTTCAGCAGTTTCTCTGTGGTCAGCTCGCTCGGCTGTGGCGTGTTCAGTGGTGGCACCACCTCCTCGCGAACCACATCCACTACGTCATCGACAGAGGATTTCTTCTCTGTCTTCTTACCTGATGGTACATTCATTACAAATGTTATGTATGTAATCTGCTTATAAAAATTGCTAGTATAAATGAAAATAGTGCGAGATGAGGCATTTGTTACTCAGTTGGGCGATTCTGATTGAAGAAAAGACAGCCATTCAGTTGAATACATTCCCATAACAACCATTAGATCGTTTAGATACTGATGAGAATTGCATTATTTGGAAATATTATACTTAATTAGTCTGAATAAATAAATTATAAAAAAATAGCCCAGTGGCGTACGTAACAGACTGCTGAGACGAGGTCTCGAGTTCGATCCCCAGTCGCCTCGGGCACACACCTCTGACTTTTCGTAGTTATGTGTGCATTAATAAATATTAATTATTGCTCGCTTAATAATGTGCCCGGTAGATGGCAATAGGCTCGCCACCTATTACATTGGGACCTAACATAACTGGCGAATCGTGTGTGTGTAATACACCTCAGCCTACCCGTTCGGGGATACAGGCGTGAAGTTATGTTATGTTATGTTTATAAAAAAATATGACTCTTTAATATAAATGTCTATTATTAAGAAAGAAGTAAGGTTTTCTTACTACTTAAAAGTTTCAATTAGATTTGATTCTAATATAGAAAGATCTACCCACTAAAGTGTTACTAGATCAGTTACCAATATAATACCTTTACGCTGCTCCTTAGGAGCATCGCCACTGTTGTGTCGTTCACGAGTCACCTCTTCTTTAGCCACTTCAACAACCGGTGCAGTAGGCTTGGCAGCAGGTTTACCAGTCTTAGCTGGCTTAGATATTTTCTCCTTCTTCTCTATGTCTTCAATTCTTTCCGATACCTAACGACAATTGCATCACATTACTAGTAAGGGCAAATATAAATCATAACCATGCAGAATAATCAACTTTATGTATGTATAAATAGTTATCGTTACAAAGTAATCAGACTTACATAATTATGCCGTCACACGCGCATGCATTTATTACGCATTAAAGTATATGCACGATACGAAATGAAACAGACAAAAGCTTTTGTAGACATCGAATAATAAATACAATGACATGCTTATTATTGAAAACGCTAATTTGCAGTTTAGTAAAAAGTAAGTCCTAGGTATGGTAAGACAGGCTATATAGCGCTCCCTTAAAACGTAGAAAGGTTGCAAGGTAAATGACAACAAGTCAGGTGGGCGAAAGCATTATGATTTCACAGGACCACAATTCGGTATGACGTGCTAGTGATACTTTTTAGGATCGTAGGTATGCATCTGGGATGGTGGCCCATATCTTTTGGACTTCACCCTAGCTTCTCACCATCCAGCGGGGTGCAGTCAATTGACAGAAAGAATATAAAAAAAAATGATCTATTGAAAAAAGGGCTGGTCAAGAGCACTCGAAACCAGTGGGTTTGCATGAAAGATTTAAAAACAGTAGAGGAAGCTCGGGAAGTATGAAGGACAGAAGCATATCGGTGAACAGGCGGGCTGTTGTCTCTGCCTACCCTGAAGGGAGAATCTTCTGGAGTTGCGAAGCATTTAGTGATAAACTATTTTTGACACAAACCTAGTATTATGCCCAAGATATTGAAATTTTTAGATAATGTAACGATTTGCCAAGAGATGAAAAGCTCACACAATAAATACATTATTAACGTTATAAGTAATAAGGCTGAATTTTGTAACAATTAGTACGCGACATTTCCTTAAAATTTAAATGGAAAACTTTAATTTCTAGGATGGAATTTAACCCATGACCAGTACCATTCTGGGGGAAACACACTGACCAACTGAGCTGGGAGCTGAGAATGGGACTGATGACTCCACAGGTTCAAGTCCCGTCCTGGATCTTGACCTTTGTGATTCAAATTTATATAATAATACATGTTGAGATTAAATACACATAATAAAATAATATCTTATATAAATAAAGTTTTTAAAATCTACCAAGTGCAAAATAAATATTCCAACAACAATTAAAAAGTGTTAGTACAATTCAGTAAAGGTTGAAGATATTGTAGCTGCGCTTTGTTTGTATTGAAACAACATTTTTATAAGAAATTTTCTGCATGATTCTGGGTAAAAGAATAAAATAGACAATATTTTTAAATTTTCATTAAAGCAAAAGATCTTAGATCTGAATAAAATCAATTACATTTTCAATAAAAACCAAGTGTAGGTATTGCCTAGACAAACACAATCTATATTTCTAAACATAATTTCTTACAATTGAATAATATAAATATCTGAATATAAAGTCAAGAGGTTTGCCCTGCACATGCTATAAAGCTGTTCAACATAATTCACAATGCGATTGGCTACTACGTAACTTACATTTACTTTTAAACTTGTTATCTGTTGAATATTATAACCGATCATGTAATCACATCACCCTTGTATAATGTGATTCGTAATTTTAACGAGGTTTTGGGCACTTCCTATTGATTTTATATTCCGTGTATATTTAACATAAATCACAATCACTAAGACCAGCACAACTATACGTTTATAAACATATAAACAAACAACTGTATTGACAAGTAAATGTACATATGTGCGTTGAAACTCACTCTTTCTGCCATGAGTGTTGAATGCATCAATTCAAACTCGTCTTTGGGATGCATTTCCTCAAAGTGGTTGACGGCAGTGGTAGCTGTGGTCTCTGGCACCGTGGTCGGATTGCTAACGCAACTTGGATCCTCTTTGTTTATCAAAATCGGCTTTACTTTAGGATCCTTGCCACGTTTGCGAATCTGAATAGACATTGTCGACTTGTAGTGAAATCGACCCCATATACCACTACTAACTATACTCATATTTCTCTTAAGATACTAGGAAGGGAGCCAAGAGAGAACAAGATGCGTTGCAGCGCCAGAGCGGTGACGCAGCACAACGAATTCAAGTATATATATAGGTGTCACATGTCATACAAACACAGTGTATGCATTTTTTTTTCATTCTGTTGTCCCGGCCACACATCACGTGATTTATATGTTACGGCACCGCTCAACAAAGCAATGCTCACGCATACAGTTAAAACTAAAAAGTACATAATTATTTGCATAATGCAAACCAGCATTCAGCAGTGCACTAAATACACCCATAAGCATGTTTATTAATACATATAAATAAAAAGCAGTCTTATTTCAATAATCCCATATTTTCCAGCCACCTAATGGTTAAGACCCAAGTGAATAATTAATTAATTTTAATCTTATATAATTATCACATCAGGACGTTGTTATTTCAATTAAATTTTTTAAGCAATTTGTATGCTTAGGTACTTTTAATATAGATTTAGAACGGAAAAAGAGAACATCTAGGACGGGACTTGAACCCGCGACCAGTCCCTTACAGGGGGAATGCTCTGAACAACTGAGCCACCTAGACACGTCCCAGATATTCGAAATTCTCCGATATATTATATACGTCTTAAGGCGACGCTGATGCCATCTATGATGAGCTCCAGCTGATGAGATGAGATGGCTCCAGCGTTTAAATCTATGGACGTTGTTATATTTAATATCATAACAAATTACTTCAAAATTATCAAGTTATACATTGTTGTCGCTACTCCCACATTGGACATGCAGTTAAATGTGGGTATTTACTAACAAGAAAGGTTTAATTGATATACTTCGCGAATTTTTTATTCAAATATAGCAACCCACCCTTGCTTTACTTCGGTTTTTATAAGTTTTGTTGTTTTAACTTAGCCATCGTAGTTTACACAAATTATCCATCCTATGTCCAACGAGGATAATGTATGGTGTTTCAAATAGTGCAAGAATGTTTCAAATAAGATTACCCCAAACATTTCGAGCCATTAGTCAACTTATTGTAAGCGACATTTATTCAAAAATGCTTTTTTATCGATATCGACATTTTACACTATAACGGATCTTATCGTATCTAATATTCACAACCGTAATCATTTTTTAAATATTAACGTAAGCGACATTATCGTAAGTTACATTAATAACTGAAAATTATATCGCAACCGACCGGACTTAATTGCTAACGTAACCGACATGGTGCATGACGATCGTGTCGCCCACTATAAAAAAAGTAACTAAAACACCGGCTTGCATGTGATTAACGGAATAAGCTCTGGCGCGGGCTTTACTCTCGGTGTTGGGAGGACAGATGGTAGTTTCTCTCACAAATGCCAAAAACAGTCAAACTTGAAAAATTAAATGGCAAAGAAAAGATATTAAATGGCAATGAAAAGATTGAGTTCGAAATAGGGCACCGCCGCGAAATGGTGCGCAGAAGTTTCGCCTATTTCCTGTGGTAAGCGGGTTAGGGTGGTACATCGGTAGTTAGAGGATGGCCGGCGTTCCTGCCGGAGATTCGCTGGAAAGGCAGGATATGTCTCCACCCTCCTGTCCAAATCTACTGAAGATCGCGACGCATACAGAGCTGCAAAGCGCGCCACTAAGAGAGCTGTAGCCAGAGCCAGACGTGACCAAGTACAACCTCTCTATGATAAGTTGGAATCGTCTGAGGTGCGAAAGCTCATCTATAAGTTGGCGCGCCGCAGGGTCAAAGCGGCATAGGATATTTCCTAATGCCACTGTGTTAAAGACCCTGGAAGCAATCTGCTATGGGAAGAACCCGCGGTGAAGGAGAGATAGCGCTCATACTTTCATGACCTGAACAAGAAGCATACAGAGGTGCAACCACCGGATCTCCCTCCGTATCAAGGCATAGTGCCACCGATAACGCCTTAAGGCGCTCCCTGAGGAGCGTGTATTTAGATTATTTTTTCGAAAATGAGAAGTCCCTGTATTCTGAAAATCATATATGTTATACTAGGCTATTCAAACTAGTATTTTCGGTTATCCGATACACGATGACTTTTACTTTCCTCGATAGAATTTGCTCTCAAAGATTGGTCTAATCAAAAGCGCATTCCAGTTTTATTTGAGTTTGTGTTCAGATTAGAAAAATAAAAATGATACCTAACCTACCTAACCTAAAATACCTACGTTTTCTACCTATATGTCCCGAGCGGAACGTGTTAGAGGCAGGACGTGTGTCGGTTTGCGGCAGATGCACAGCGAAATCGTATTATTTTTAAATGTAGGTACTTAGCGTAACGGGTGCTTGGTTGGGGACCTCCACGCGGTGCACCCTGGGCAACGGAGACGGCAGCGCCTCTCTCCTAGGGTGGGAGACGCTGCCGCCTACGGCCAACTCCGACCGAGGCGAGGACGGCCCTGTTGAGGGCTGTTCGGAAGCTTTCCACGTGTCCCTCTGATTAGCAGATGGCACAGTGGAGAGCAAGTAAGGGGGCCATCTCGAAACCGGAGATAGCCCAGGGTCAGTCGGGGTGCGAGGGATATGCTCTATGGGTAACCTTACACCCCGGCGTCTTAAGACCCGAGACGGCGTGCGGTTTTAGTCGGTGCAAGCCCGACATAACCGATACCCCCCCGCCGGCCAGCGGGGGGGTATCGTATCCGAAGGGATTTCCGCACGAAAAAAAAAAAAAGGTGTAAATGCCACATTGTAGAGAATGTGCCAGATGTACAAACAACTTAAACTTCGTCGTTTTTCTGTATAGTCTGTACGAGAAACACTGGACGCGGACCGCCAGCGCCTCGCTGTGGCGTAAAGTGGCAACTTTACTATGCCAAAAATCCGTCGTCTAGTCGTCGTCGAATACCCTCGCCTTAAGAAGTCCTGACTGCTTTTCACCACATGCAGAATTGGAAAACTGTCGGACCCGATGTAGTAGCCCGTGATGTAGGCATCCGTAAAAACTGTTATAACCACGTACTCCTCACTGGTAAGATCCCAAGCCAATGGTGGCTGAGTATCATTACTCCAGTCTTCAAAGGCAAGGGATCAGTGCAGGAGTGAGGGAGCTACCACGGCATAAAGGTAATGTCCCACCATGAAGCTCGACGAAAGGATAATTGACTCTCGGATCCAACAGGAGAGTACATTCTTGGAGTATCCTTATGGGTTTCGACTCGCTCACCAAACCATGGATCGGGTTTTTACCCTAAGAATCGTCGCAGAGAAATACATGGCGAAAAATACGCCTTTGCGTTGTTTGTTTTTAGACTATGACGCCTTTGACTGCGTTCCTCGCGCGGTGATCTGATTGGCACTGCGGTTCAAAGGGGTTCCAGAATCCTATATTAAAACATCATCTGAGACATATACCGCGATTCTGATTGCGTGGTTCAGACCGTTGTTGGCGATACAAAACATTTGCCTTTCACCGTCGGAATACACCAAGAATCTGTCCTGAGTCCGCTTCTGTTCAGCATGGTATTAGACTTTCTGTAGGACACCATCAGAAACTAATATGAACAGCCCCCATGGCTGCTCATGTATGCTGATGATATCGCACTGGTGGATGCACTGGAACTGGACTGGGGCCGATTGGTGCGACGTATGCAGACGTGGAAGTAGGCCTTTTACAAGGCTACAACAAGCTACAAGAGGGATACAAGCAGAAGCTGCGTGTGACGGAGATGAATATGTTGCGGTGGATGTAAGGAATCACTTGTAAAGATCGCGTGAGGAACTCTCGCATCCGTGGAAGCCTCCGTGTCCGTGTCATCGTGGACAAAATTGCCTTTGCTGGCGTGGCCACTTTCTGCTGCGACCACCAGGCTTCGTGGGTAACAAACCAGCCACCTTCATCGGACCCCGGTACGAGGGTTAGACTGACTTTACGTTTTAGAAGATGGCATGCATGCCAGTGGTTTCACTACCATGGGTGCCCAAGACCATGCATAGTGAAGAAGTAAACTCGGAAAGCGGACCCCAGACCCTGAGGTGAGAAACTCGGATGCAACAGATTAATATATATTTTATTCATTGAATTTAAAGTTTACCTATTAAAAAACTATCTAGCATTGGATGGTAGACTCCACTGACTGTAAAATTATAAGTGCGAAAAACACCTCATATATTTTTTTTTGTTGGTATAATGTATATCTTCGAAAATTATGACTCAGTGCCAAATTTCATTTCAATTCAACTATTGACAGAAATATTTAAAAAAAACCTGTGAAATTTGGTTTATGTTGCTTATGCTAAGTCGGTGGTAAGGGCTTGATATAAACGCTCACAAAATTTGGCCCTTCTTGTTTATAATATTAGTATAGAAAAGAAGACTAATATACTAAAGTATTGTGAAAGACAAAGCAATTAAAAAAGTTGTTTCTAATTTTTTTCCATTTAGCAAATGTTTTAAGCTTATACTGGTTTCCTTAAATTTAGGTTTGTTATAAGACTTTTGTGGATAAGACCTACCTATTTATCTAATCAAATTAAAACCTAAATCAAGTTCCAAAAAAGTACTTTTAGAAAAAAAAATTAATGAAGGTAGAATCAGACTCAAATTGTTTTAAAAGATTCATGTCACCATATTTTTTATCTATTCAAAATGTTGGCAATCAATGTTATGAATTCTTATCTCCATCTACAAATTCTAGTTTTATCTGTAAACTGAAAATTCGTATTTTATCTATCAAGTGCACACTTACAATAACAGTTAGTGTCATTATTTGAAAGTAAGAATGTTTCACCTTATAAATGAGTATAGCTGAAGTAGAAAAGACCTTACCTTAACATGTGGAGGTGTATCCCTAGGCACATCAACCACTAGTTCAGTGCTAAACTCTACATGACCTTTAATAGCAGGCACCAAGTCATCTTCAACTCCACTCTCAGCAGGTGCCTCACTCTCCAATTCACTGCCAGTTGTTGCTGATGTATTTTCCCTGGTCTTCTCTTTCTTTGCTAGCTAAAATATTAATGGCTTAGATTTAAGAATTAGATCACATTTTATATAACAACCTGTGTGCTCATAAAATATTGTATAAAGTTGTTTACATAGAGGAGAGAATACGGTACATAAAATAATGAATCCATAATTTGTACAGTCATTCTTACCTTTTTATTTGCCTTCTTTTCTTTTTTTTTAGGTTTATTTTTACTTTCAGCTAATGCTAGAAGTTCGGTAGTAGCTCTACGCTGTTGGGCAATGGCCTCTTCATAACTGGTACCAGAAGCGGAGAACAAGCCCATTAGCAGTAACATGGCTAGACTAGCCACCCCCACCCCGCACAGTACCAGCACTGTCTGCAGCTCCATCGGATCTGCAGCACGCGCCTACTGCCCGAAATAAATATTTATCAATGGAATCCAATTGGATTCTTATAGTTTTGTTATGTTACACACCGGCTAGTTCCATTCAGTAAACAGAAGCAATAATTTATGTTAATTTTGGTTTGTTATATACAATTCGGCGGTTAATGAAAATAAGAACGGTGATTTGAGGTTTTGATAAAATTGTTTGTGCACCTTGCCAACCTCTACCTACAAGGGCAAGACCGAACTATCTGGAAGACTTGCGGGTCGAATATTAACAGTGGGTTTGTTCAAAAATATTTGGATTTACCTAATTTCACAAAATGAAGGTACGAGCTGACACGTAAGCAATGACACATGTCAAAGGTTATTGACAGTCCTTTCGCTCAATTAAAATGATAATGTAAAAGTAGCTGTCTAAAAATCACCAGTTTTCTATAATATGCATAGTTCATAGTAATAGAAGCCAGGTTTTAACTCATGATAATAAAAATAACTCGGTAATCCAACATCGACCGATGTTAAGGCTCATTTAGCTACAACGATAAGATAAAATTTATTTACCTGTACCAAATTAAACTAGAGTAAATATTTTAGCAGTTCGTCTTCTTATTTCACAGATTTACAATAATTAAAATACGTCACTATTTCAAGAATAGATTAAAATGTAGAATTTAATTTACTTTAAACTTTTCTTTTTCCAGAAGACAAAACGAGACGAACAAACCGGGCACCGACCACAGACTAAATCAGGTAAACCAACCAAAAACCAACAATCTCGTTCACCGGCTTTTACGATGATATTCTATTAATCTATTCTGAATTTCTGATACTGGCTGAGGCTGAAACAAGAGCCGTTTTCATTGTTCTGAAACAATAAATTTTATTTTTTTGACTAGAGAACTTACTTTTGAAAATAACCTAGGCAACTATATAGAATGTAGAACAGTAATTTTTTTTTAAAGCGATGCTTATTTTCCTTTAAGAAAGGAAATTATCATTATTGTCAAAGAGTAAGATCCCAGCCTCACTAGACATCGCTTATTTTCACAAAACTGAAGTGTATGGGATAAAGTAGTGTAGGTATGTACCTTGATTGTATGCATACTTGCTAGTTTGTCCCGGCTGCCATTTGTCCGTAATCAGGTGAATAGTACGAAGTTCGCTTAAATTCGCAGTGCTGATTTTTACGTAGGTATGTGTTAGAAAATACTGTTAAAAATTCGTTATGAACTTCGCCAGCAACGTTCCGTATTGGTGCTAAATGCTGTAACATTTACCAGAAACCTGGAAGCTCTTAAACTTATTAAATACTTTTTTCTAAAGATTTAGATCGGAAAAAGAGAACATCTAGGACGGGACTTGAACCCGCGACCAGTCCCTTACAGGGGGAATGCTCTGACCAACTGAGCCACCTAGACACGTCCCAGATATTCGAAATTCTCCGATATATCATATACGTCTTAAGGCGACGTTGGAGCCATCTACCGTAATTCTTGCGAACTACGGAAACAATGAATAACTTTACATTCATTTTTAAACATTGTTTTTTGATGACTCCGCCTAATTAATTCAATTAAATTTTTAAGCATTTTGTATGCTTACTTTTTTCTAAAGATTTAGATCGGAAAAAGAGAACATCTAGGACGGGACTTGAACCCGCGACCAGTCCCTTACAGGGGGAATGCTCTGACCAACTGAGCCACCTAGACACGTCCCAGATATTCGAAATTCTCCGATATATCATATACGTCTTAGGGCGACGTTGGAGCCATCTACCGTAATTCTTGCGAACTACGGAACAATGAATAACTTTACAGTCATTTTTAAACATTGTTTTTTGATGACTCCGCCTAATTAATTCAATTAAATTTTTAAGCATTTTGTATGCTTACTTTTTTCTAAAGATTTAGATCGGAAAAAGAGAACATCTAGGACGGGACTTGAACCCGCGACCAGTCCCTTACAGGGGGAATGCTCTGACCAAAGTAAGCATACAAAATGCTTAAAAATTTAATTGAATTATTAAATACTTATTAAGAAGGCTAAATCTCTACTACGAATTAGCCTACGACTAAAATCCTATGCCTCTTTACAAGAATATACAAATAAATACTCTAATAATAAAAATGAAATAAAAAAAAATGTAATAAATCATCTACATACCAAATGAACTAAATATGAACTAAATAGACCGCTTAATATTATAACAGAATATCAGTGTAATATATTTTTGAACTGATAAGAAAATGGTGGATAACTGACTAATGACAGACAGATGTCAGTTTTCTTTACTCAGTTGTATTTCATCGTAGCAAATTTTTGTCAATTACTAAACAGCTGTCCTAAATCCATAATCATAATAGAACGTTTCTTGATATTATGTAAATATAATTGTTTTTAGAGTGACGATTTGGTGCAATATTATTACACTAATGTGATTGAAAGTGTCACAATAAACGTTGTTGAATCTTTTTTTCTAAGAATGTCGATACCTCCACTCGTTTGCAGTACTCCTCCACCACCCGACCAGTGTGAAGATGATAAAGATCATGAAGATTTCGATATATCATATAGCTGTAAGTCCAGCAAGTTTTTATTATATTTTAGGTTGTCATAAATATTCTAGGTCCTTGGATAGGAGTCTTTATCTCAGCTTAAACTTTTATGCAATTTCTTCCTCATCTAACATGGCAGATACTTAATACAAAATTTGATATCCATATGGCACTATGATCCTCCTAATGATAGAAGTATGTTTTTTCTCTATTGTTATAGAATATACAGTGTTAGTCACAAATGACTTCACTTTTATGATACAACAATTGTTTCGTTACCCATAATGTTTTTTTTTAAATATTAAATGTTTGTCTTATGAGTAACAGGTGCAAAAATTCAAACGAGTAAGTTATAACTCTAAAATATTTGTACAAGTGATTATTTATTTAATTTTATATTTGTTAATAGTATCACAAGATGATGATGATGACGATGAAAACAATCACTACAACTATGGAAGCTTTTCTTCTTACAACAATATCCAATCAGCACCTGACAACAAACCACTTCGGATAAAAGAAGATAGGCAAGAGATAGCTAAAAACATTGAGAATGAAACTATAAAAGAAGTTTGTTTAGAACATAGTACTGAAAAGGAACCTGCAACTAATATTATTGTTCATGATTTATTTGGGACCAGTGATATAAATGAAAATAAATTAAAATGTGATGAAGATATGAATATTGAAGATTTAAACTTAAAAGTGGATGAAGAAGTTGAAGGTATTATTGCAAGTAACAGTGTACAGATTGAAACTAGTGAACCAAATCCTGGTAATGTAAAATATTTTGACATTTCACATATTTCGGACAATGATAGTCCAAGTTGTGATAATATTGACAATCTAAAAAATGCAACTGATTCATTAACAGAATTAGATACAGATATTAATACAGTAACACCCCCACCAATTGAGGAAATAACAAATGTTGAAGGAAATGTAAATGATGATGTTTTAAATGATAATCTTAATAGGCCTTTATATGAATCAGACAAGCCTCGAAAACTTGAAGAAACTGTGATAAAATTGGAGATTAAACCACAGACACGTGATCAGCCACCTGATTATTCTGAAACAAAATCAGATGAACGAAATATAGATGATGATTTTGAAGACTTTGATGATTTCCAATCAGTAAATGTAAGAATTAATGTTACAAGTATTGTAGATAAAGGTGAAAACCCCTGGGGAAATGATGATTCTAATGAATTTGAATTTGGTAATTTTTCTGCCAACTTTGAGAACAAATATTGTGCTGGAGATAATACAATTTCAAAAGATGTACCTGTGTCAAATAATGTAAGCCAACTAAACAGCAAGCTTCAAGAAACAGATAATAATTCAGAAGATAATGATGATTTTGGAGATTTTGATGATTTTAAATCATCTGCAATAAAAACTGAAGCAAAAGAATTTCCAGTCGAAGATGCTTCTGATTGTCATGAGTTACCAGTACTTAACTTACATGCTACAGAAAATGAACATCAAGTATTAGAGAGTATCACCAAAGTATTGAGTTCTGTGTTTTCAGAAGAAATATTAGAACCTGAAAGTGACTATGAAGGAAAGTTGGAGTCCTTATTAAGTGAAACATGGGGTCACTTAATGGAAACAGATGAGAGACAACCATATATTGTGAATTGGAACAACTCATTAGGACAGAAAACACTTCTAAGAGCATTATGTATTGACTCTAGAAATATTGTAAGTATTGTTAGTTTGCTTTTATGCTAAACATCGACGGGACTATCCAAATTATTGTACGCTATGCTTAAACAATATTGGCTGGGTGTTTCAATGTATAATATGTATTTATTTACCAAAATAAAGTTTTTAGAGATATTGTCTTATATATGTATTGAGATTTATTCAGAGATACTGTCTTTGATATTTAGCAGAAGTTAATTCCATAATACTATGGAACTGTCTTATAATCCTAATTCTTCATTATGGTTTTACAACCATAATGAAGAATTAGGAGTATAAGACAGTTTAAAGCCTTATCTTTATACCAATCTTAGGACTTTTCTTCATCCATAGATTAACCATTTTGATTGCGCTTTTTTAAATCACACTTTTCTAAACAGTATCTATTTGCAACTTTTTCAGTTATTTGGTCCGAAGTGGAGTAGCAGCATGCCTAAATATGCAGCAAACTTAAGCAATGCACCTCTTCAACCACAGAAACAAGCCTCTGTTCCTTCCTCAATTGTTACTTCAAATGAAATAGTCGCAGAGAAATCTTTGAACAAGCCTACAACTTGGAATGATCCTTTCACATCTGATGGCCAAGAATGTGAGTTTAAAATATATTCGATTTTCTTTGTTACTAACAAAATAATGTAATTAACCTCAATAAGATTAATTGGCACATTACACAACTCAACTAAAATAAACACAAATATGCACCCATCCAGTTTGCGCCAGCAATACAAAATATACTTTTAACAAAAACTTTGTGAATATTAACAAATTAACATAATGCTTTTTGCAATGATTTGACTCACCATGGTTCAATTCTTTTGCATGTCTTGCACTTGGATAAATAACATCCACCTGTAAAATATCTGCTTCATCCTTATCCTCTAGTCACCTATGCCGAAGCCCTACTCCTTGACCTTGAACACCTAATGGCCACCTTAGACCAAATGGCTCATAACCATTCTACCCTCAAGATTTCAGAATTACTCTCACATGGTAAGTTATCTTCACTTATTTAAATATGGAATATATTAATTTACAAGCAAATAATGGTGACACATTAATATGAGATTGTATCTCCAATTAGTAGGAGCTAGTAACCGGAACTAGCATTGATCATTGTTGTCATCTACAGGGGTGAATTTTTTAAGTTAGCGTTAGTGGCCAAATCTTAAAATATAAGGAATAACGAAAATTTCTCATGTTGTCTCAGGTCCGATTTTAATGAAAACTAAAACTGCATCATTGGATTTTTTTTTAATCTATGAATATTCCTAGCTGGAAATCGAACCCGTAGATATTAAAAATAAAAACACACTGTATTATTACACCTTTTGATAGTTTCGCTAATAAGGAACAAATTATGGGAAATACAGCAAATTAACAAAAAATCATTTTATTTTTCTTACGTTACCTAGCTCAACTGATAAATTGTTGGAAATGATGGCCATTGTTCTCAATACATAACTGGATTCGGTGTACGTATAAGGTGTACCGGCTTGACCCCGAAGGTCTTGGTGTGGTCCCAAATATACTGTTAGTGCGCGGGGTACAATTAAATGCCGTTTATACAACGAAGAGGTTTATTATTAAATAAATAAATAAATAGCTCACAAAGTACTCTTCAACAGTTCAAGTCGCTCAGCATTTCACAGTAGTCCACAGTCGTTGCTTAGGTCGCAGGTATAATCATCTTGAATCGCTTCGGTATGATGTGTTCGCTTTCGCTTCCGAAAATCCACTGACTGCGCGTTCTTGGGTCTTCGGCCCCATGCGGAATCGCATTCTGGAGCGTGTGCCCCCTGAGCGAGACGATCCTTCTCGGTCTGTGTGAGCACAAACCGGTGGTTGGGTCGGGCTTTGTGCCCTTTTCATTTATGATGACGGCGGCGGCATGGTGGGGAAGCCGGCGTGGTTCTTCTTGCGTCGGGATCGCGCTTCACGTCCCCTTGGGCAGTCTACCCGAGCCTTCGGTGAGATCTTCGGTTTCCCGGAGAAGGCCCAGCTCCGGGTGACACGCATCCTGGGATACGACTGATGCGATCACCGGCCCCACGGACTTCACGGGAGCGGCTGTGAGGCCGCAGATGTCGGGTGAGTGGCCCATTGTGGTCGCTAACGCTGCCCTAGCAGGTTTGCGATGCCCACGAAGACCGTACGGACGATGCTCATGGGCTCTTCGCCAACGCGAAGAGCGATGAGCACCTCCTGCAGCACGGCGACGACGGCGGCCTCGATGACCGCGGTCTTGTCCGCGCTTGCGCTTGAAGCTGGAGGCTTCTGGGATGCTGCCTGCGCCCTTTGCACCGCGTTTGGGGCTTCTGGGCGGGAGTTGGCTTTTACGGGAGCAACTGTCCCCGTGGTGATTTGCGGGTTTTCTCCCTCGGCTTCAGGTTGGGAAGCCTTCTGCCTACGGTTACGCCTCCCCCGGCGTCTCCTGCGGTTCTCCTCGGGGCTACTGTCCCGGCTTTCCTGTTCCGGCCCTCCCTCCGGAACACAGGACAGTTGATGTTGTAGGCGGGGTGAGGGCCACCGCAGTTGACGCAGGTGGCTGGCTCCTCTCTCGGTCGAGGGCACTGTGCCGCCCTGTGCTCGCACCCGCAGCGAACACACTCCAGAGTTCGGTGGCACGCCTTACTGCTGTGCTGGAAACTCTGGCATCGGTGGCACTGTGCGGGCTTCCTCTTCCCTCGCCAGGCCTCGATGACGATTCCGGAAACACCGAGCATCTCCTTCACTTCCCAGATTGCTGGAACGGTTGTGGGGGTTTTCTTCAGGACTGCATGCAGGATGCAGCCCGGTCGGTCTCCTCGATGCCGAATGTTACGGACATATTCGGGCTCGAATCCGAGGCTCGTCAGTTCTTCCCCCACTTCCTCTGGGGTCGCGTCGCATGGGAGGCGTCTGATGGCCACCTTCAGGCTTCGCTCCGTAGGTATGGAGTATGTGAACCACGGGACGTTCTCACTATAAGAGTGAGAACCAGCGCGGTGAGGTACCTTTGTACCAACCGGTATTCTTCCTCATCACTCGGAGAGAATCGTACGCTCTTTCCGTAGGTGCGGACGCTCACGGTTCTCCCGAGGAGCTTTTTCAGCTCCTTAAGATGCTGCCCAATTCGGCAGTCTCTCGACGAAGATGAGCCGGCATCTCGGCTTGCACTGGTGCGCCGCTCGGTGAGGGGTGCGAGCGGGCGACCGGCGGTGCAGCCGTAAAAGTGGGCGGCGCTTTTGCAGCGTCGGCGTAAGATTGGGAATTGGGCGTGGCTTGCGTGTTCAATGGCGTCCGGCTATCTGAAGACGGACGCCTACGTTTTGCCTGTTCCTCGGTTTCATCTGAAGAGCGGTGGCGGAGAGTTTCTTGGCGGAGTAGCATCCACCTCCATTTCGGCGTCCGCTTGTACTTGCGGGGCCCGGGGAGGGGAGAGCTCGGCCAAGACTTCGACGGGTGTAGGCGGCAGAGATGTGGAGGCGACGGCTTCATCCGGTTCCGGGCTGAGGCCCGTGATGTGGATGATTTTCACCTGCCGCTTCTTCTTCTTGACGCCCGCTTCTAAGCCAAATCCTTGCGAGCCGTACGAACACAGGGAGCCTAAGAAGATCTCAGACTCCGTGTCCGCCGCTACGGAGGACTTCAAAAGGGCAGGCGAGTCCAGGTGGGCAGGAATGGCCGCCGAGAATGACTGCGCGTCGATATCCGGGCGCCGGGCGGGCGGAGGGTAGAATGTTCCAGAATCATCTAGAGATAAGGCACGTTAGGTACCTTTTTTTTTCGTGCGGAAATCCCTTCGGATACCCCCCGCCGGCCAGCGGGGGCAGTTATGTCGGGCTTGAACCGACTAAAACCGCACGCCGTCTCGGGTCTACAGACGCCGGGGTGTAAGGTTGCCCATAGAGCATATCCCTCGCACCCCGACTGACCCTGGGCCATCTCCGGTTTCGAGATGGCCCCCTCGGGTTTGGGAACCACGGTGTCCCCGTCTTGCCCCGGTTTGGGGGAGGGGCGCTAGTCGCCCCACCGTCCCGGCCTGCTTCTGCTGGGGTGACAGGCGGCCTCACCTGCCGTGCGCCTGAGTCGCCTGCGATACGCGGCGAGCATGTTGCGGGCTCGGCGGGCCGGGAGAGTTCTGAACCTCTCCCGGGCGCGCTCCGCACCATTGCCGCAATCATGCTGCCGAGCGAGAGGACTCCCACCCCGATGGCTGACGAGGTCACGCCTCGGCGCCTCCCACGCCGGGCAATCCGCCAGCGTGTGCAGCCCTGAGTCCTCGCTCGCGTCACAGTGGTGCCACTCAGGCGTTGGCTCCTTCCTGATCCGATGCAGGTGGTCTCCGAAGCACCCCTTCCCGGAGATCACCTGCGTCAGTCGGTACGAGAGGCTTCCGTGTCGCCTCTCTAGCCATTCCTCCATGATGGGCCTTATACCGCCGCTATTGCGGCACGTTAGGTACCTAAGTAGGGGGGTGCGACTGGTTGGATCACCTCCAAGTTTGGTGCACCCTGGGCAACGTGGGCGATGATGCATCATTGATTACTCCTCTGGAGTAGCTGGCGTCAACGTCAACGGCTAAGAGTCTGACCAACCGGCCCTTTTCAGGGCCAGCTGACCCCATTGCACGAGGGGGTCGGGGTATGGCGGGCCTGCAAGGCCCGCGGGGGGGCGTGGTCGGTCCAGGTACCCCTCTGCTGTTATCAGAGGGGACACTGCGAATGGCCCAGGGTCAATCGGAGTGCGAGGGATATGCTCTATGGGCAACCTTACACCCCGGCGTCTGTAGACCCGAGACGGCGTGCGGTTTTAGTCGGTTCAAGCCCGACATAACCGCCCCCGCTGCCCGGCGGGGGGGTATCAGAAGTGATTTCCGCACAAAAATAAAAATAAAAAGGTACCTAAGTAGAGTAACAGTAGTAGGTACAGACGCGCGAACATTCAAGGTGAATAACCTTGTATTGAAGATTGTAGGTAAATAGGTATAGCTCCGATTCCGATCCCGCTGCAGTCCGGGGGGAACGGAATCGGAGCGGCCGGTACACCCTGGGCGGCGGTCAATGGCTTCCCCTTCACCCCTTCATAGGGTTGGCATTGATCGTCGGCCAATACCCAACGTGGCGGGAACACATCGCTCTCCGTACTCCTCTGCTTTCAGAGGAGACAGGATGAGCGATGCTGTTAGTGGTGAGATGGCCAGGGTCAGTCGAGGTGCGAGGGATATGCTCTATGGGTAACCTTACACCCCGGCGTCTGAAGACCCGAGACGGCGTGCGGTTTTAGTCGGTGCAAGCCCGACATAACCGCCCCCGCTGGTCGGCGGGGGGGTATCCGAAGGGATTTCCGCACGATAAAAAAAAATAAAAAAAAAAGGTATAGGTATTCCAGGTAGATGCGACTTTGTGTTGGCGATTCTAGATTTTAATACACTAATCGGTAGAGTACTTCGACACTAGCAATGCGTTTTAATTTCCTGAAGATTCGATCAGTAGTTTTTTTTTTTTTTTTTTATATTTAGGACACGTCAATTTGACTTCACTTCGCCTGATCGTAAGCTGAAGGTAAAGTCTCAGGAAAGAGGGTCACCATTACATACACGTACCATGTTAACAATGGTGGCATTCAGCTTGACGGCCTCATTAGAAGAGGATAGTCGTCGCAGCACCGCGTGACCCCCACCGGTCCCACTAGTGCTGCGACCATAATCCCCCTGCCCGACTATGCACTTGCTGATCCCTGAACGCAATCAAACCGAAATTGGATTACTATGGAGGGTTTTTCGCAATCGTGCACGGTGGTACCTACCCGGCCGAATTTTGTGACAAATTTGTGTCAACAAATTTCTACCATCAGTAGTTTTCGAGGAATCGACGCTCGTTGTAACAATATCTTGTTCTTTATTAGCGACACTATCGAAAGATGTAATTATCCATCGCGTTTTTTTTTCATAAGGAACGGGTAGGTACGGAATATAGATTTTTGAATAACCGAATGATGCAATTTTAGTTTTCATAAAAATCGGCCCCAAAGTAGTTTTCGCTATTCCTCATTCATTACATTTGAAAAATTCACCCATAAAGGTGATCGTCATACTTTACACTTAATTTTTATATTCTAGCTATCTGGCGGAGTAAACTAATACCTACTAACCTGTTAATTTAAAAAAAGAATGGTGTCTGAATATGCTGGTATTCACAAAATAGCTCCTCTTTTATTATATCCGCCTTGTTTGGGCATGATTGGGGGAAAAAATGGTAGATACATTTTTAAATTAGTCTCCCATTTATTATTTCAGCCTGTAATACTGAAAACGACGGTGCAACCATCACACCGGGCCCTACAGACCTAGACGTGTTTGAAGCAGCGGCATCTACAAGACCAGATAAGATATACTCTAATGCAATAGGCGTTCAACCTCTACGGCAAATTAACCTCCCTGACACACATATTTTTACTCCTACCGATTCTGAAATACCTAGATCTAAAACAATTCATTACGATCGGGGCCCAACTGTTCTTGTGCCTCAGGCAGACACCAAAAACCAAATAGATACTGTAAGCATTCCCACCACCAGCAGTCCCTTAGAAAGTAATATAGACAATAATGAATACTGGGAATTTCAAAATTTTAAAGGTAATTCTGACACAAGTTCAGTGCGTAGGGGCATAAATAATAGTCTACCAGTATCATCACAAGAAAATAACTTAGAAACAGCAACAACAGTAAATGCTTTACCCAAACCAAATATAGCATATCAAACAGAATTATTACAACCTATCAGAGTGGAACATGCAATGCCTACACTCAACTGGCCTGATCCTGGTGAAGTCAAAGGAGCATATGATGATTTTTCAGATTTCGTATCAATATCATCTCAGCCTAGTGAAACACAAAATAGAAGTTCATTACAGCCGGCAGAATTTCGACCGGAGATTGCTAATAAACATGAATTGGATAATTTCATTGAACAGAATAAAAAAACTGAGGAAATTACAAACCCTGCGTCTACTGTAGTTGACGATTTTGACACTTTCCAATCAGCCCAGCCTTCAAAGGCAGCAACTCAAACTCTCAAAAGTAGCTTTTTGGATAACCCAAACAACCAACTGCCATCAAGGCATATGATAGTATATGATAATGCGTCTCCGAAATTTGACAGTATTAAGTCTGATACCATATCATTTGGAAGTATAACTACACCAAACGAAGCTTTAAGTCAAAATGTAGGGATCACCTCTAATAAAACAGATTTTATTCATAAAAGTTCATTATCATCAAACACACAGATGCCAACAAATCTGTTACAGCCTACCCAAGCAAGTTTCAGTGCAGTGAATATACAAAGCCAACAAAAATCGACACAAATTCTTCAGCCATTATCCTTAGAAAGTTATTCACAAATCAACTGGCCTAGTCCCGGTATAGACTTGCAAGATCTCTCGAGATTCAATCCGGTCGAAACTCTACACTCTTTGAAAAGTGATTTAAGTGTAAGTGGTCTGAGTAAAACAGCGTCGCCTAGTCATGCTGCAAAAAACTCTACAGTAAATCAAGGACCGGACGACGACGTATGGGGCGAGTTCGTATCGAGTAAGCCTAAACAACAACAGTCGCAGCCTAAGAAGCCGTCTGTCTTTGTAGACGATGACGAGTGGACAGATTTCATATCAAGCCCCAGTGTTAAGCCTATAAACGGTTTAAACACAATAAGTCTTAATGTTCATACAAATTCAAATATACAGAAATCTGTACAGAATAAGTTTGCAAAGAAAAACAACCAAGCGCCTCTAGATATTCCGGCATTAAATTACATTACTCCCAAATCTAATCCTCACAAGTCATATAATGATAAACATTTCCAGAATTTATAACAACACAATAAATAATTAATGTTCTCATAATTTATTATAACTGTACTTAATTGAAGTAAGTATTATATAAAGTATAATATTATGTAAATAGGGTGGCGGATTAAGTATAATTTGTAATATTTAACACATTCTGATATGAAGTCAAATCTTATTGTTGTAATTATATTTTCACTAAAGTAGTTGCCTAGAAATGGACTGTACTTGTCGTTATTGAGCGCTGGCACACAATATCAACTTAGAAAGAGCAAATGCATAAAAAGACGCAATACTATTGCATGTAAGATAACTTAGTGATAATTTGTTTTATAGTGTGCAAGTATAAATCGAAACCCGTCCTTACATTTTTTTTATTATGTGATATCATATTAGGTTTTCGTATTTGTAACAAACTAGTGTTAATTCGTAATTAAACTCTGTAAAAGCAATATAAAATAATTGGATTATTATATTTGTATATAATGTGAATTATGTAGAAACTGTAAATTTATTAATAATGTAAAATTTATTAAAGTTCCAATTTCATGCCATTACTATTGGTTGAAGCTCTAATATATCACATTAATTTTTCCCTTACCATAGGTTTCTTATTTTAGGCTAAAATTGATTGAGGCACTAAATATATTTTACATAACAAACAAATACTCTACAACAAAAAACTATTTCTTGTCAATACAAGTAATTTTACTAATCGTCAACTGTATATTAAAGGTATATTTTTGTCAGTATTTGAAGGTGAAATTAAAAGGATAGGTTAGTATTTTATTTATCAGCAGCCTGTTTTTCTAAGACCAATAAACTGTTATCATCGTTGGTTTTAGCTGTTATAGATTATTTAGTGAAATGTAAATAATGAGACTTATATCCTTCTAAAATGTAGTTTTATTATTACTATGTTTCATGCTCTGTATCTGAGTGTTCTGCTTCTTCAATGTGAGTGCCTATTGTCTCCTTTCCATCATCATCGTATTGGGTAACGAATTTTGGTAGATTATTTTCCATTGTTACTCTAAACTGGCATTGCTCAAACTCTGGCCATGATATGAACCTGAAACAAAACATATTATTATTGCAAAATAATGACTGCTCTCGGTTCTTCTCTTCTATAAATTCATGTCACGCCAGATGGACGTCGACAGAACGAAGGGTTTACCTTGGAACCGCGGATCACCGCGTGAATAAAACCAGTAGCATTGATAGGCTTTATAAAATAACCGATTATAACCTTAACCTTATTCCTCTTCATGCTGTACTAACTATAAATTGTCTTTTGAAATTTTTAAATAGTTCACGACTTCACACTAGACCAGGGATGGGGAAATAGATTTGGAGAAGGGCCATATAAAATAATTACAACATTTTCGCGGGCCAAGAAGGATTTATTATTATAATCAAGTAGACAACAAAAATAAAATCATGTTCGATGTTAATTATTGTTTTGATGTGCTAGGTTGGTGTGACAGATGAAATTATGACTGTTCATTAATTAAGGCGTCGAAATTAGGCTCCATGTTACTTGAGGTAACTCTCAAAACACACTCGAAATGATGGTCAGACATCCTGTTCCTTAGTTGGTTTTTACGAATATTCATTGAAGAAAATACTTGCTCACAGATATATGAAGACCCGAACATAGAAATAATTTTCTGAGCGTGTCTAATTAAATTGGGAAACCTAGATTTTGGTAGATTTTTAGGGTTCCATTGCGAAATGGCAAAAAACGGAACCCTTATAGATTCGTCATGTCTGTCTGTCTGTATGTCACAGCCACTTTTTTCCGAAACTATAAGAACTATGCTGTTGAAACTTGGTAAGTAAGTACCATTCTGTGAACCGCATCCGAGTCCGACTCGCACTTAGCCGCTTTTCTAGAAGTCAAGCTTTGTATTATTGTTAAAGAGCTGCTTTAATGTTTCATCACATTGTAGCTCAATTATTTCAAGTTGAAAATCGGCGGCTATCTGTTCGCAATTAACAGTGAATGGCGACGAAAATATTTGTAAATCGCTTTCTATCCTTTTGGAATCTTCAAATCTCACGTTAAATTCATTTTCCAAGCGATTTAGTTGGCTAACGTAAATATTAATATTTTCTATGGGCAACTCAGCAGCTATTTGTAGCTTAGGAAAGTGAACAAGATTTCCTTGCTATATTTGTGTTGAAAACAAGCGTAATTTTATTTTGAATGCTTTTTTTATGGATGATAGGCTCACGTTTGACCTCTATCTCACCTGATCGTAAGTGACGATGTGGTCTACGATGGATCACGTTTGCCTAGAAGGAACCTATTCACTCGAGACTTGAAGATTCCGAGGCTATAGGTTTCCGGAAACACAGACTCAGGCAGGCAATTCCACTCCTTAGCTGTCCGTGCGTATGGGTGGAATATCCACCATGTAGCGGTGGCGCGTCGCTGTGCGTCTGGTCGTTCGTTGGTGGAAAGGGCTTGGAGGTATCAAGTTATGCAATTCCAGCGCACACTCTCCTAAATGAATCCGGTAAAAAACCGATAGGCCTGCAACTTTGTGTCGATGTTCAAGGCTCTGAAGCCTTTTCTCGACGAGTGCATGTTATTGATGAGCCTCTTGGCCCGTCTCTCTATTGTCTCAAGCGCTTCCAGGTGGTATTTAGCTGAGCCATCACACAGGTACGAGCAGTACTCCATACAGGATCGAACCTGCGCTTAGTACAAGTTGAGCAACTATTCCGGTGTGAAGTACCGTCGCACCTTCGACAAAATACCCAGCTTTTTAGCAGCCACTTGAGCTTTAGCCTCAATGTAAGACCCAAAATTGAGGGTGGACGTCAGGATAACGCCAAGAAGCTCGAGGCGGTCGGTTATCGGCACGGATGCATATCTGAATGTGGGGATTGGCTGAAATTGACTTCGCTTGGCAGAGAAGAGACACGCCTGGGTCTTGGTAGCGTTGAACTTGACCAAGTTAGCATCACTTCAATCGGAGACCGCCTTCAAGGACAAATTCAAACGCTCAACCATAGCCTCTCGGAGAGATCGGATCTGTCCCTCGCTGGCTCGGGGGTTGGACTTGTAACTTTCGACTACATGTGCTGTCGTCTGCGTACCCAAAAGTACCGGGCTTGAGCAGGTCGTTAATGTGCAGCAAGAATAATGTAGCCGAGAGTACCGAACCCTGAGGGCCCCCAGCGTTGATCGCTAATTGGTCAGATGTGCAGCCGTCAACGACCACCCGGATAGACCGATTCCTCAGGAAGTAAGTGATCCAGACACATAAGCCAGCGGGAAGGCCGTAGGACGGAAGCTTGCCAATTAGGCTATCGTGCCAGACCCTGTCCTAAGCCTTCGAGATGTCGAGAGAAACGGCAAGTGCCTCTCGATGGCCTCACTCCAAATGTGGGTGGCATACACAAGAAGGTCCCCATGTGGACCCATGTGCCCATGTGTCATCAAGGAAATTATTTTCGCCTTGGATACTTTTATTTAATTTGTTTAAATATCCGAGCAATTTCGCAATTTTGTGAGCGATCATGTAGCTAACTTTTGGGATAGCTTTTGAAGAAACATCTTGTTGTATAAATAAACCTTGCTGACTTCGAAGTTGCTTTGATAACAATTCAACTTTGGATGTTATCTCTTCATCGCTGAGAGAAGCATACAGTGAAGAACCATGTTTTGTTTTGAAGTGGCGCTGTATGTTAAACTCTTTGATAAGGGCAATAGTTTCGTTGCAAATAAGACACAAAGGTTTACCTTGAAATAAGATGAAAAAATATTTTTGGGTCGATTCGTCCTTAAATGATCGGCACTCACTGTCGACTTTTCTTTTTCTGTTCATGGTGATATTTTAATTTAAACTTATTCGTGAGTAATACAAACTATTATCACAGACTATTATTACGACAAAGGTAATTTGTATTGTAGGCACCTCCGACCCAGCGTTCGTCTGAATTAAACAAGCACTCCGATAGTAATGTTGTATTAAATTAGTGACTCCGCTATTTATACTCCACAAAAATTATCTCTAAATTCAATATTATCGATTGAGATGCGGCGTCTCCTTTGTCGATAGATTATTAACAATAGACACGTGCGCGCAGCGGCAGGTTCAAAGCCGACAAAATATTAAATAAATAATCCGCTATTTATATTTTTCCAAAATTACCTCTAATTCGATTTAAAAGCTATTGAGATGTGCTGCCTCGGTTGTCGGCCAGTTATTGACAACACGTGCGCGCTCGCGGCGGCGGGTTCAAAGGCAACAAAATATTAAATACAATTAATTCGAGGTGAGAAATACTAAAGTAGGTTACACGTGCTTAATGCGGTAATCCTTTGATGCGTCGGAGAGGCGGCATGCATATACTCATTCGCAATACAGATGTGTATTCACATTTCCCTATTAAAAAATCCGTTCCCGCAGGGGGAAAGCACAGATAGATTTCGTGAAGCAATTAATATTATTTTATATAGAGAACTACGGACTTTAAACAATATTTCGTGAAGTAAATCTGGTTTCGGGAATGATGTTGCCAAATTGACAAGTCGGAAATTTCCGTACCGCACAATTTTTTTTCTTTTTTTCGAAAACGGTAAATTTGAGGAAAAAACGTTTCGGACATTTATTTTAGAGCAAAAAATAACCTATCGGTTAGAAATATTTTTTTGCCCCTCTATGACCTATGCTTCTTCTATGACCCACGCCGAGCGCATTTTTAACATGTTTAATTTTTTTTTCTCGAAAACGGTAACTTTTAGCGAAAATCTTTTCAGACATTTATTTTAGACTTAAAAATGGCCTATCGATTAAAAATGTTTCCGACGGCAAGAATGTTCACCGGTTAGAAGTTATGATTTTTTTCCCGAAACATTTTGGTTTTTCCCCCCTCCACTTTTAGTTAAAGTTTTAATCTTATAGGTTTATAATTAAAAGTTGTTGGTATTCATGTATACTATGGGATAAAACGGTTCGAGTTTCGAACGTGAAATTTTGAGGAAAAACTGATTTCACAAAAAGTGAGGCTCTACCGTCCCCTTAGGCCGGATTCCACCCGTTCACGAACTTAAACTAAGTTTACACCCAAGCAATTATTGACCGCAGTTTGAAAGCGATCGGGGCAAAAATGCGACCGTGAGAGTGCCGCAAATTTTGGGAAGTGGAACCATACATACATATATATATATAGATATAAAATTTTTGACCAGTGGTCATTTCGGACTCAGGGGGTCATAACTAGACCTCCTATGAAGATTTTTTTTTTAAATTCGACAGTAGTCAAGAAACCAATAGGTAGATCGATTTCATCGAAATCTACCTAAAAATGTGTGATAATTTGCCAGTTGGGTTGTGATCGCGGGCCGAATTAATCTTGTCGCGGGCCGGATTTGGCCAGTGGACCGCCATTTCCCCACCCCTGCACTAGACATTCCACACAAAATTCTTTCCTGTTAGGAAAAGTTCTGTAAGGTGTGTACATGGCAAACATTTTAAAATACTGATAGCATATATTAACAAGACTCACTTTTTAAATACTGTTATTTTTTGAGTAAGGTTTAAATCTCCAAATTCAGTGAATATTGTCATGTGGGGTAATTTGGCATCATCTATTCCTGGTGCTAGCTCCATGTTTGTATCTGGTGGGTCCTGACCTGTGATTAACCACACACCACAACCAGGTATCCATTGTCTAAAATAGAGATAAAATGTAGAAACAAAATCAGATGACGCGTCTGTACTTGAGAATAGAAACACGAGTTCCATATAATGTATTCGGCACAAATAACTTTGGATAAATAAATCGAACCGCCTTAATGACGAGCTGTGATTGTAATATATAGGCTGGAGTTCACCGATGAATACAAACGCGTTTATTTCATTAAACTGTGTTAGCACCTCTGTTCAAAATCATAGATAGCCCCCAGTGCAGGCGGGTAGATTGGTACCTGATTAATAAAAAGTCGCTTCCTTACACTTCCTGAGGATATTTGAAAAAGAACTTAATTCCAAAAAAAAATCTGTTGCCCATAGTTGTAGCGTCGGCAGATTAAAAGGTACTCAAACCAGGTGAACTAAATATAAATATAAAGAAATATCCACACTATAATATTTATTGGTTGACTGTATTCGCAAAGTTATTGACCAAAATTATCGCCAACTAATATTTTAGTAACAAATTAAATATATTTACTTACTCTAACATTGGTATAACCCTTGTAGATTTGGAAAACATATGGGGCTTAAAGAAATACCACAATAAAGGCAGGTATTCAGACGGGCAGGGTAATTTTTTCCTCTGTGTGATATTTACCAGGTACAGCCTGTGTTCATTCATCTAGTATGTGAAATAATATATTAGTATATGTAACATAAAGCCAGAGTTAAGGAAAGCTAGACTAATACACTTTAAGGTTGTCCAGTAGGAGTGATCAATGGGTCTCACCAGGCCAACTGGTAAACCTGACCAGCAGACATATGGGTTGAGTACCTGGCTCCAAGACATGTGCACTTCGATGAAATGATTTCAGAATAAAAATTGTATTTAATTAGGAATCTTAATTAAATGTGCATCTTTTCAGAAGTGCTCATTTTGGGACATGAGCATATCTCTAACTAGGTTTTCAGGATTGGTGATGATTTACATTTAAAATTCATTTTGAGAAGTGCACATTATGAGAAGAGCTATTTATGATAACTCTAGCATAGAATTTGCACTTCATAAAAGACTTATTAGGAAGATTCTATTGACCAAATGCAAAGATGACCTGTGTACATTTTAAGAAGTGCGAAGTTGGGCAACCAAGTGGGGTACACCAATATAAAATTGTAGTGGACCTATCATTTGAAGATAACACTAAACTATTGTAATAAACCAACATACCAAAGTAACCTTCTTGTTGTCTAAAGTCCATGGAAGAAAGTGAACTTTTGGGACGCTTGTCAGAACTTTGTAATCGAAGAGCATCTGAAATAATGCTGGTATTGATTTATGTTTGTTCAGCTGTATTTCATCATCTGTAAGATACTAAAGTATTTTATAAAATGCAATCTTCTAGAATAATCTATGTTATTTATGAAAAATGTTTTATACTTCGTAATGTTGTCCTGGCATAGTGATGAAAAGATCAGGTCGTCCTAACTGGTTTGTTGTACCATGAAATATTATATTGTTGACTAAATGCCTAACAAAGTTTAGTCCTGGCATAGATCCAATAATTTTTACATCTCTATCTGCGAAAGAATACATTCACAAGCTTAATTTATATTTAATTTACTCCATACACATACGAGTTATGTATACTGCAAACTAAAAAAGCTATTCAGAAAATAAAATTGTTCTATTCTGGGGCTCCATTCAGTAATGCCACAATTTCAAAATGCATGATTGCAATTCGTTTAGAAAGAAAAAGAAAAAATCATGTTTCTGTGAGGTTCATTAAACTTTTAGAATCACTAATTGCTTTTCAATTCAAGATTTTGAAATTGTAATTTTATAAGTTTTCATAGGTTTTGAAATTACTGGTTATATATCCAGCATAGAATTTTTTATTTTAAATTGTACTTAATTACCAGTTGTAATTCTACTCATATTCTTATTCTACAAACAAAAACAACTTTGTTCGGAACTTTATTCAAATCTAAAAGAAAAACATTCAATAATATTTTCACTTAAAATAATATATCTTGGCAAAGTTCTGTAGTTTCTCAATGGAATGTTATATTTAAAATATTAAAGTTATTAAATCAGGTCTAGCACAGACATTACATTTATAAAATCAGGTCAAACAGACATTACAATCAAAATCAAGTCAAACATCAACCTATAGAATTTATGTATATTGATTAAGCTCACCCTTATCTTCAGTGCAAAGATCACCTAACAAATCTTCAACTCTGTTTCCCTGGTCAAATTTATCTTTGAAAGCCAATTTCCACATACCAAAGAAATCTTCTATTTTCAATGTAGTTCGACCTGGGTATTTGTCCTGCAAATTCTGTAAAAGATTACTGGTGTTATTATTGTTGTTATTGCCTTAGAAGCCATAAAAATAATATTCCATCAAGTTCACTGTACTTACTGTCAAATGCGAGGCAAAATGATTGGAAGTTTCGTACATATATATATGATTGCGTTGGCACTTGAGTAGCTCTTCAGATAAAAACCCAAATCCTGGATTGACTTCTACTATCGGAGAACTGCTATTAACGCGATCTTTAATAGTAGTTACTATTTCTTCGGCTGTTTGCTTATTTATTAAATACATGCTTTCAGGAGCTTTATACTTTCTGAGAAGTGGTCGTGGCACCTTATCTTTAATATTTTGGTAGTCAGGTGTACTTTCTAAATAATTGATGACATCGGCAGCTAGTTTTGGCAGAGGTTTTTCTTTAACTTTTTTGCTGGTTTTATGACATAACCTTAAAGGAACTTTTACGTGTTTCATATTAGTAAGCGTAGAAGCATTGAAAAAAAAAAACTTTAACATCGTGTTAATTAAAATAATAATACAAATGTCTCTAAAATAAAAATCGTATGCTGCTTTAACAACAAACAGTGGAACCAACAGCGTTTCTAACTAAATTCTATTTGCCAACAGCTGATCTTGACTTTCAATAAAGTTGTCACTTGTCAATGTCAATAAAATTCTTATAGGTAAGTATGCGTCTTAGAGCTTTGCTCCGGAGACGATCTCAGTCTCCGGCAATTTTTCTCCGTTTTCAATAATCTCCGGAGAATATGCGAAGATTCTCCGGTAAATCCTAAATCAAAATGCAGCTCATATTCGTCATTATTTTAATTGTCTGAAATGTTTTGTATTACTATTATTTATTTTATTCTTTCATTTATGTTGAATGAATAAAGTAATAAATTATATATTTAATACATTTAAAAAAAACCGGTCAAGTGCGAGTCGATATCGTGCAAATCCCCTCGAAATCCCTTCCTCGCGGGGATGGTTATGTCCCGGGGTGCGAGAGAAATCCTTATGGGCCATCTTACACCCCGGCATTTGAAGACCCGAGACGGCGTGCAGTTTTAGTCGGTTCGAATCTGACATAACCACCCCCACTGGCCGGGGGAGGGGGTATACGGGGGGATTCCCGCACTAAAAAGGGGGTGGTTATGTCGGTCTCGAACCCACTAAAACCGTCGTCTCAGGTCTCATGTCGGGATTTTAGGTGGCCCAAGGCAATTTCCTCGCACCATGACTGACCCTAGGCCATCTACGGCTTTGAGATGGCCTCCTCGGGTTTGGAATCACGGTGTCCCCATGCCCGCTGTAGTGTGTGGCTCGCCGTACCTTTTTTTTTTTTTTTTTTTTTTTTAACGCCGTCTCGGGTCTTAAGACGCCGGGGTGTAAGGTTACCCATAGAGCATATCCCTCGCACCCCGACTGACCCTGGGCCATCTCCGATTTCTAGATGGCCCCCTTACTTGCTCTCCACTGTGCCCTCTGCTAATCAGAGGGACACGTGGAAAGCTTCCGAACAGCCCTCAACAGGGCCGTCCTCGCCTCGGTCGGAGTTGGCCGTAGGCGGCAGCGTCTCTCCCGCCCTAGGAGAGAGGCGCTGCCGCCTCCGTTGCCCAGGGTGCACCGCGTGGAGGTCCCCAACCAAGCACCCCTGGCTCGCCGTACCTTATATATGTAACTGCATGCATGTATTTATGACATTATTATACCGATTATGGAACCGAACACTTGTTTATAATTTACCTACGTCACTCCAGTACATGGCGACCCTTAGCCAGCAATTTTTTCATTTATTGAAATTTTTATTCGAATATTAACAATAAGAAGAAGAAGGCGTACAATTATTTGCAAGATTAGAAGACTAGAAGATTATTGAAGAATAAAAATTGACGGACGTTAGGAGAACGAAGATGTTGAAGAGAAACTAATTTGAAAAAGGATCCCGGAGAAGACAGAAACCTTACAGAAGAATACCATGAAGAAGAAGATTGAATATTAATCGGGCTCGAATAAACAATATTTTGATGCTGTTGTGTGTTGGTGCCGGGTGTGTGGAGAATACTCAAGCCTATGATGCGAAGATGTGCAGGCTGCCGGGAGATAATAGCACGGGTCCGATGTGGAGCAGCCGGGAGTCAGTTCCAGTTCAATAGAGTTAATTACGTAACAATTTATCACACCACCTTCGACGTGACCTACATATATATCCGGTGTCGGTAAGCGCTCCATCTTTTTGCAATGTAAGTCATTTAGGTATTTGCTTCAATATTTTTTTATTTTCAATAGGTACTAGATGTATTAATTCACTAAATTTTTTTATATTATAAATAAGGTATGTGCCCAACAACTAGAAGAATTGCATTCGAAATTGAAATATTTAAAGGAATATTTAGTAAAACTTGGTCCAGATCGACGTAAGCAAGAATTAGGGTTAAAGAAACTAGAGGAAGCCGAAAACGAGTATGAAAAGTTGGATTATGTTTTGACTCAATTGAACCAAGAAATTACTGATCGCCAGATAAGCAAAGAATCTTGTGAAGATTTTCAAATATTAATTAACGGAATAGAATTAATATTTAAATACATAAAGGGTTTATTTCGTATGGTAGATAGTAGTTGTCAAACTAGTTCTAGGGATTTATTAGATATTTCAAAAATGACTGATTCATTTAATATTAAAACTGCCATTTCCCTGTTGCCGGTAATGAATGGCCAGGAGCAGGTAACTAAGCAGCTCTTGGATGGAATTTTATTTTATAACTCAGTTTTAAATGTAGATAGTAAGTAGAAGCCAATTGATTGAATTTATTTTAAAAACTCGACTGTCATCAAGTGCGAAACTTAGGCTTAGGTCGACATATAAGGATGTTGAAACTTTAGTGCAGGAAATTAGAAAATATTTGTTGCCTAAAAACTCTACAGTCGCTTTGCAGACACAACTGTTTAGGGCTTCTCAAGGTCGTAGGAGTATCGAGAAATTCGGTACAGAGCTCGAGGAGTTGTTCGTGAAGCTCACTATAGCCCAAGCGAACGATAATCATGATGCCTACGATATATTGCGTCCTCTCAATGAGAAGACTGCAATCAAAAGGTTCAGTGATGGTTTGGCCGATCTTCGTCTCGGTACTATCATTGCGTCAAGGGAGTTCACGTCATTGCCTGAAGCTATTAGGGCCGCGGTAGACGAACAGTCCATGTCTGCACAACATCAAGATCAGGTCATGCAGTTCTGGGCTACCCAAAATAATAAGCGTAATTTTACTTATAAACGAGGTTTTCGTGGTCAAGGTAAGAATCACTTCAATAATAATTATAACCATAATAAAATAAATCGTACACATTTCAATGGCACAAGCTCAGGTCAAAGACCCTCGTTCGTCGTACATCGAGGTAATAGCAGGAACGACGTTCAGCAGCGTCAGCAGTATCCGCATGTTCAGCATAGTGTGCAACAGTCCAATGTTCAAAATGATGCGAACATTGCTTATAACGTAGAATTTTTTCGTCCCTAAAGAATACACTCATTCTATTTTTAGTTTTGATAATTTTTGTGTAGTTAATTGTCAACTTAGAAATAATAGTAATTTTAATTTATTAATAGATACCGGAGCGAGTTTATGTGTGCTTAAGTATGAATGGTTGTCGCGACACGAGAGTTTGTTAAGTTTAATACAGCAGGATAAGATAACTATTAAGGGAATTAGTGGTTATTTAGAATCTTTAGGATATATTTATTTAGATATTGTTACAACGATCGTCGATATCTCGGAAACTACTGATCGAATCTTCAAGAAATTAAAACGCATTGTTAATGTCGAAGTACTCTATCGATCCGTTTAGAAAAATCCAGAAAAGTCAATGCAAAATCACACGCCCTTTGTCTACCTATACCTACTTTACCTACAAATCGCGATAACAAGGGCATTCACCTCTATCGTCGGCACGACTGTGTAGGTACTTGTTTTCTCGAACGCCCCAGTAAATACCTACTATTCTCGAACGCTCTAGTGCCTTATCTCTAGATGATTCCGGAATATTCTACCCCGCTATAGATGATGCAGGCCAACCAAGAGGCTAGTCGACAGACGATGCAGGCCTCCATGCAAGAGATGCAGGCCAAACAAGAGGCTAGTCAACAGATGATGCAGGCCAACCAGGAAGCTATCATGGGTAAAATCGATGCAGGCATCCATGCACTGGGAGATAAAGTGAAGAACCTCGAAGACGGCTTGCAAACGCTTAGTAAGGAAGTGGCCTTGAAGACTGGGACCATGGACGTCCGCTTACAAGAGCTCGAAAAAGGAATCGGACCTGTTGACGACCGCTTGCAAAAGCTTGAAAAAGAGATTGTCAGGCTAAAAACCTGCGGAGCTGTTGCCGCGACCTCACCATCATCAGCGAAGTTCGACCTACCACACTTCGATGGAACCTCCTCGTGGACAGCCTTCAAGTACCAATTTGAGATATTGGTAAAAACTAAAGCCTGGAGCAAAGAGGAGTCTTTTATGGCCTTGACACTTGCATTACGAGGAGATGCCTTAGTAATACTGGAAAACCTGCCACCTGAAGGAAGGACACTGGAGTCTCTGATGGAAGCGTTAGACACACGCTACGGTGACAAGCACCTGGAAAATGTCTACCGAGCGCAGCTACGCAAGAGGAAACAAAAAGCTGGTGAAAGCCTCCAGGAATGGGCTGTAGAGGTTGAAAGGCTCGTTCGTCGGGCCTACTCATCGACACCCGTGATGATCGAGACCACCCTACTAGAGGCCTTCCTAAACGGTATACGGGACGCGGAAGTGAAAACTAATGTACAGTTGCGTCACCACCAGACCTTAAAAGAAGCACTGGCTTATGCCCTTGAGGTGGAAACCGTACGGCAAAATGCCGGGATAGGGAAGATCAGGGAGGTCAAGGAGGTAGTTGCAGAGGAGAGGAAGCCGCGGTATGTCCCAACGTGTTATTCTTGTAGAGGCAGGGGCCATATCCAGTCAGAGTGTCCTTCGAGGAAACGGAGGAAACTAAACGTCGCCAGGTTCGCGGGGCGGGCACTGGCTGGTCGATATGAAGCCCCAACTATCACAATAACTCAAGTTGGCAATGGAAATAGTCTGATCATCGAGGCCACCTTGGACAACCAACCTTGCAATTTAACAGTGGATACTGGAGCTTCACGTACAGTTGTTAGGCCGGAATTGCTGAAACGCACCATAAGGTGGGAAAAACGATTTCCGAGGTGCCAGCTTCAGACAGCTACTGGCCAGCCAGTGACCGTCCTCGGTGAAACAAATGTAGAGGTAAGAATTGGCGACCAAATATTTCACCAGTCAGTATTAATTGCTAATATTACTGATGATTGCTTTTTGGGACTGGATTTCTTGAAGAACTACCGATGTGTCTTGGATATACCTAGAGGGGTGCTGAGATTTCCTGATCAGGAGGTTTGTTTACAAGGATCGCACCCGTGCACTCTTTACTGTTTAACGGATACGACACTAGCTCCTAAATCGGAAACATTAGTCAGAGTGAGGTTTCCTGCGAAGACTGAACAAAGAAGATGTCTTATTGTCGAAGATACCGGCAGTCATCAAAACTTAATAACAGCGAGAACCTTACTGATGCCGAATGGAATCGCTAGGGTGAGAATCCTCAACCTCAGTGACGAAATGGTTCTCCTGAAGAAGAATAGTGTGGTCGGAAAATGTGGGGAAGTAAAGTACCTGACACGGTTGGACAGCACTTCGACTAAACAAGGCGGTACACAAATCCCCGAAGATCACATTCAGCAACTTCTCGAGAATTCCAAGGAAAACTTATCAGCATCAGAATTGCATCAAGCCAGAGACCTCTTGCTACGATTTAGAGACATCTTTGCAACCGGTGGAAGGACTGGGCTCGTGAAACACCGGATTGACACAGGTGACTCCAGGCCTATAAAACAAAGACCTCGACGTTTACCATGGGCAAGAGAAGAGGAGGTAGCAGTTATGATTAAAGACATGGCCGATAACAAGGTGATTGAACCTTCAACGAGTCCATGGTCATCACCTGTGGTACTAGTGAAAAAGAAGGATGGCAGTACAAGGTTTTGTGTGGATTACCGAATGTTGACTAATGTCACGAAGAAAGACAGTTATCCTTTGCCTAGGATCGACGATACCCTGGACATGCTTAGTGGTATGAAATGGTTTTCAACCATCGATTTAAAAAGTGGCTACTGGCAGGTGGAGATCAGTCCGGACGATAAAGAGAAGACAGCCTTTAGTACAGGAATTGGAAACGGTTTATGGCATTTTAATGTCATGCCATTTGGTTTATGTAATGCACCGGCCACGTTTGAACGCCCCATGGAAAGAGTAATGGTGGGTCTACTCGGAGACGTCTTTCTGGTTTACCTGGACGATGTTATAGTTATGGGACGCAGCTTCAAAGAAAACCTGAAGAACCTGGAAAAAGTTTTTACTCGGATTCGTGAGGCTAACCTTAAACTGAGTCCAAAGAAGTGCGCTCTATTTAAAAGGGAGGTCAGCTATCTTGGACATGTCATCTCAACGGAAGGAGTCAAAACCGACCCCGAGAAGATAAAAGCCGTTCAAGAATGGCCTGTTCCAAAGAACAAAACGGAGGTTCGCGCGTTTCTGGGACTATGCGCATATTACAGACGGTTCATTAAGCATTTCTCGGATATTGCTAAACCACTACACCGACTGACGGAAGATAAACGAGACTTCGTTTGGGACCTGGATTGCGAGCAAGCTTTTAGTACGCTTAAACAACGATTGTGCGAATCCCCTATATTGGGTTATCCTACTAGGGAAGGTAGATTCATTGTGGACACGGACGCCAGTAACACCGGAATAGGTGGAGTGTTGTCACAAGTGCAGGCAGATCGCCATGTTGTAATAGCGTACTTCAGTAAATCGCTATCTAAACCGGAAAGGAATTACTGTGTAACTCGTCGTGAACTTCTCGCTGTGGTGAAGTCTTTACAGCATTTTAATAAGTACCTTATAGGACGAGAGTTTACACTAAGGACAGATCATGCTGCGCTACAATGGTTGCTGCAATTCAAGAATCCGGAAGGCCAAGTAGCAAGATGGATCGAGCAACTACAGGAATTTCCCTTTGTGATAGAACACCGAAGTGGAAAAGGGCACAGCAATGCTGATGCTTTGTCCCGAAGGCCGTGTGTCGAAGATTGCAAGCATTGTCAGAGGAACGAAGCCCGAGAAGAGATTAAAGTCATAAAGGTGAATGGACTTGACGACGAATGGAGTGGAAGCAGTATGAAGAAGGCGCAAGAAGATGATGATGATCTACAACCTATACTGCACTGGAAACAACTAGGAAGCAAACCCCGATGGAGTGATGTATCTGCTTACAGTTCAACTACCAAAAGCTATTGGGCCCAGTGGGACAGCTTAGCTCTGGTAGAAGATGTCCTGTATAGGAAATGGGAGTCTAACGATGGTAAGGAAGTAACCATGCAAGTAGTGGTACCACGAAGCAAGGTGGCCCCACTCTTACGGCACATCCACGCTGGTGTTTCTGGCGGCCATCTCGGAGTCAAGAAAACCCTGGTTAAAGTGCGACAGCGGTTTTACTGGCTTCGTTGTCGGGAAGATGTCGAGGATTGGTGCCGTAAATGCACTGCATGTGCTTCGGTTAAAGGACCGCCGACAAGAAGCAAAGGAAAATTGAAGCTGTACAACGTTGGAGCACCGTGGGAACGTATCGCCATTGATGTTGCTGGACCTTTTCCAACGACTGATGAGGGTAACAAATACATCATAGTAGTGCAAGACTACTTCACTAAGTGGCCGGAAGTATTTGCGACACCCAACCAGGAAGCAGTCACTGTAGCCAAGAAACTGGTTCAGGAAGTGGTCAGTCGATACGGCGCACCTATGGAGATCCACTGCGACCAAGGACGAAACTTCGAGTCTGCTCTGTTTCAAGAAATGTGCAAACTCCTCGGTATAAACAAGACCCGTACGACTCCAGCGCACCCGCAGTCAGACGGAATGGTCGAGAGGTTTAACCAGACGTTGGAAAATCACTTGGCTAAAGTTGTCGACGAACACCAAAAAGATTGGGACCAGTACATCCCACTGTTTCTGATGTCCTATCGATCTGCGGTGCATGACAGTACGGGACACACCCCAGCTAAAGTAAATTTTGGTCGAGAGATATGGCTACCATTGGATGCAATAACCGGCACGCCACCCGAAAGTCCTAAGCCCGTAACGGACTACGTGAGTGAACTTCAAAACCGGCTGGACGAGGTGCACAGAATGGTACGGGAAAACAATTTGAAGACAGGTATAAGAATGAAAACCCGGTACGATAGAAATGCAAACACCAACGGTTTTGAAGAAGGAACACTGGTATGGTTTCACAATCCGCTACGCAGAAAAGGAAAATCTCCAAAACTTCAAGCTCGCTGGGAAGGACCCTATACGGTTGTTACAAGAATCAATGACATCACCTACCGCATTAAGAAGGGGCTTAGGGGAAAACCAAAGGTAGTCCATGTGGATAGGTTGATATCATGGAACAAATGATGCTCGGGACGAGCATGATTAAGAGGGGGGTAATGTTACAACGATCGTCGATATCTCGGAAACTACTGATCGAATCTTCTAGAAATTAAAACGCATTGTTAATGTCGAAGTACTCTATCGATCCGTTTAGAAAAATCCAGAAAAGTCAATACAAAATCACACGCCCTTTGTCTACCTATACCTACTTTACCTACAAGTCGCGATAACAAGGGCATTCACCTCTATTGTCGGCACGACTGTGTAGGTACTTGTTTTCTCGAACGCCCCAGTAAATACCTTGTTCGGTTAATGCTGACACCGAACACGTGATGTGAGCCCGCTGGCGACGCGACTTAATTATACATTTTAAGTAAAATTAAGTAGTGTACTTTCGGTGACCGTCGCGACCGGGTGCATTCCTCTAACATTTCCATAAATAACATTTAAACAGTGACATCCTAACATTAACATCTCTTTTAACATTAACATTTAATTTAACTTAACAATTATACAGTGTAATATCTAGTGTAGATCAGAACAATAAACAATTTTGTATTTCCCAACAAACTCTCTTGATTCTTACCCCACTTCCGATCGTATCCCGAACATTGGTCCTTCGAGCCTTAAGGACTTCGCGCGTTTCGTGTTCGGTTCGAGTGTAAAACGTGTGAAGTGTGAACTAGCGCAACATCAGGGAAAGGTGGGAGGTGTCCATAGGATCAGGAGTAAGAGCAGGTGCACAACACCCGTCAGGCAACCAGCAACAGTAAGCCAGGAGGAATTCAAGTAAGATCTATCCATTTCTAACCCTATTTCAAAATGTCTTTGATTGAAGAACAGCGTAGCCTTTTAGCAGAACTTGAGAGGCAGTGGACGAATTTCAGAAAGGATAGTAGGGAGAGGAAGAGCAGGCCCGACTATTATAAAGGTCAGTGGAACAAGTTAGACGAGTTATGGACGTCGATACAACAGCATCAGGATCGTATTTCGCAGGAGGTAGACCCCGCGGACCCTTACTTCACGGAGAGATGCTTTGAAGAAGCCAAGGAAACACACCAACTATATGTGTCTTCGATCCATAAAGGAAATCTGGAACAATTCTCAAAACCGTCCAGTGGCGTTTTGGCGATAGGAGAAAGGTCGGGTGAAACTGATCATAGGCAGAAAATTCCTGATGAAGACAAGGAGGAAGCTGCGCGCCGAACTCCACCAACAGTACCAAGACAACAGGGTAGCTACAGCAGAATAGATGACATGCTACGACAACAAGAAGCCAATTTTAGAGCTTTCACGAGAACAGTATTTAACATGGAGCTAGACAGCTTAACAGTGAAATGGGAGTTTGAGGATGCTCTGAAAACACTAGAAAATCGTTGGTCTACCATAGATAAATTACACTTGCAGATCAATAGTGAAATGAACGGAGAGAACTGGGTATATGAGTCCAATTTCACTAAACATGAAAAACAATTCAATACCTTGAAAAAAGAAATTAACAAAAAAATGTAGTCAGTATCTTATAAGGAAAAGTCTACACCAAAATTAGACATTCCTATATTTAGCGGCAACTGCACACAGTGGATGTCATTTAAAGATTTATTTATTGACGCCGTTCATAACAACACTATGATGCCGGATTCACAAAAAATGCAAATATTGAAAACGAAAGTCAGTGGAGAAGCTGATAAATTAATTCAACATCTTTACATAAGCTCCGAAAACTATAAATCATGCTGGGAAATCCTAAACAAACGCTATAACAACAAAAAACGAATTTTCAGGTCTCATATGGATATATTATTAAACTTACCAAACATACATCATAATTCAATAACCCATATAAAAAGAATGCACGATATAACATTGCAGACGATAAACGCTCTAAACAATCTAGGGGCGGATACAAAAACATGGGGTCCAATCTTAGAACATCTACTTATCCAAAAAATGGATCTAGAAACACAGGATGATTACCTGGAAACGGTAAAAGAGCCACGCGAACTACCAGTATTAAAAGAGCTGTTGGACTTCTTAGAAAGCAAGTTTACGACCTTAGAAACATCATCCCGCCGAAATCAGGAAAAGGAGTCACAAAAACATCCCCAAAATTCTGTAAGTTTCATAAAATATAATTCAACAGGCAAATCCGCGTCATACAGTATGTCTAAAAATGCAAAGAATGGTCAAATTGCGAAATCTTACAACGTGACCGGATTTGGCTTTAAATGCCCACTTTGCAAACATCAGCATGGCCTGTACAATTGCAAAACATTTTTACAATTGCAAAATGACAGAAAATTAGAAACGGTGAAAAAACTTTGAATTTGCATTAATTGCCTATTTTCGCACAATGGCAAACCTTGCACTTCCAATCATAAATGTCGAAATTGTAAGGGTCATCATAGTACAATATTGCATGACGCATTTGTTAACTCAGCATCAGCATCAACGTCATGTTCAACTTTGGCAACATCCGAGAGAAACGTGATCGGTAATGTACGTATTTCTCAAGACAACTGTCCGGAAATATTGTTAGCAACAGCACAACTAAAGGTCCAAGGAGCTGACGGGATATATCACAATATGAGAGCCTTAGTTGATCAAGGGTCCCAGATATCCCTAATTACAGAACATGCAGCAAAGATATTAGGTATAAAAAGAGAAAATTACAAAGGTGTTATTTTCGGCGTCGGGCAACGTGAAAATAACTGCAAAGGAAAAATAAAAATAACATGTGCATCACTACATTCTGATTATACTTTCCATGCGGAAGTAGTCATTATGGCGAGCCTGGTCAAACGCCTACCAAGCAAAACATTCAACATCCCGAATTGGCCTACAATTAAGAACATCGACTTAGCCGATCCTGAGTTTAATATAAGCCGACCAATCGATTTATTGCTCGGGGCCGATGTTTATTCAAACATTATATTGAGCGGTATTATAAAGGGAGATGACGTAACACTACCTGTCGCGCAACAAACAGAACTAGGCTGGATTTTATGCGGTAATGCACAAACACTCCACTGTAACGTCATAGTTACAATATTGAAGACATAAAACAGTTTTGGGAAGTCGAGGAGATCTCAGAAGAAAATCAGATGTCATCAGAAGAGATCCAGTGCGTAGAACATTACGAACAAACTACATCAAGGAACAAGGAAGGCCGATATGTCGTAAGATTACCGATGAAGAGTGACATGGTCTCCAAACTTGGTTCCTCCAAACAGATGGCCGTCGCTCAGTTCAAAAATCTGGAGAAAAAATTAGAGAAACAACAACATTTTGCTAAGGCTTATAAAGACTTTATGTCAGAGTATATTGAACTCGGTCATATGGAACAATGTACTAGTAGTGTGACGCCCGAATGTTACCTGCCTCACCACGGCGTAGAGCGCGCCGAATCAACGACTACCAAGTACAGGGTGGTATTTAATGCATCGGCGAAAACATCTACAGGCTGCTCGCTCAACGATCTAATGTATAAGGGGCCCAATTTACAACAAAATCTACAGAGTTTGTTATTGAGGTGGAGACTATATCAATATGCGTTTACAGCTGATATCGAGAAGATGTATCGGCAGATATTGGTAAGCAAATTAGACACCCCTTTACAGAAAATCATTTGGAGAGATTCACCTGAGCAACCTCTACAGTCGTTTCAATTATCGACGGTGACATACGGAACCAAGGCCGCGCCGTTTATAGCGATGATGACCCTTAAGCGGCTTGCAAGGGATGAACGTGATTCGTTCCCTGAGGCTTCCAAGGTCTTACAGGAGGCTTTTTACATGGATGACTTAGTTCACGGCGCACACAACATAGACCAGGGCCAGAAGTTAATTGAAGTTCACTCGGCTGTTGAGATCGGGAGGATTTAACTTACGTAAATGGTCCTCCAATCATAAAAAGGTATTGCAAAATATACCCGAGGTTCACGACAATCGAGAAACAACATTTTATTTTAAAACAGAAAACACCTCAAAAATCCTGGGATTGGGCTGGAACCCTACAAAGGATACGTTCACCTTTACGTGTCAAGCATCCAAACCTGCCAAATTAACAAAAAGAAGTCTGCTATCTGAAATTTCTAAATTTTTTGACCCTCTGGGATGGCTAGCTCCAGTAGTCGTGAAAATGAAATTATTGTTCCAAAAGGTTTGGAAAAAGAATACTCAGTGGGACCAGGACGTATCGACTGATATATACAATGAATGGTCTAAATTACAAGCAGATTTGAAATACATAAACAACTATGAGACTGAACAACTGAACAACAACAACAACATCATTGAATTACATGGGTTCTGTGATCGAGTGATCGAGTGAAGCGTACGCATGTGTTGTTTACGCCCGAATCAAAAAACAAAAAATACCTATAATAGTCGCTGCAAAGACGAAACTTGTACCACTCAACAAACAGCTAACTTTACCGCGCTTAGAATTAAGCGGAGCTTACTTATTATCTAAGCTCATTAAGCAAATAAAACAGTCATGGTGCGAACACAACCTGGAAATACATGGGTGGACAGATTCCAAAGTCATTTTAGGATGGCTGAATGGAGACCCAAACAAATGGAGACCCTTTGTAGCCAACAGAGTTCGCCAAATAACAGAGACGATCCCCTCAGAACAGTGGCGATACGTCAACACTAGCGAAAATCCTGCTGACGCCGCGAGTCGGGGCCTATATCCAAGTCTATTCCTGAAAAATCAATCGTTATGGAAAAATGGGCCCGGCTGGCTCACAACATTCGATACAAAGTTATGGGAGCAACAAACATTTACAACAGAACAGGAAAAGAAGTCTGGAAAGCAAACTAATTGATCAACTGTTAACAAAACACAGTTCATTAAATAAAATCATACGCGTCTTGACCTACATATTACGCCTCACAACCTTCGATCGTAAACAGCAACGACAGGGATATCTCACGTTACAAGAATTACGTAGGGCGAAGTTGAAAATTATACGTCACGTTCAATTAAGCGAGTATGGAACAGAAATAGACCACTTAACGAAACATGGAAAGGTGGATTCAAAAAGTAAACTTTTACCGTTGAATCCATTTATTGACAAAGACAACATTCTACGAGTAGGAGGTCGACTTCGGAACGCAATGATTAACATGGAGATGAAACACCCCAAAATCATACCGAGCGACTCACGGCTCGCTACCTTAGTCATAAACTCAGCTCATAAATTAACATTCCATGGTGGTCCCCGCCTTACGCTAGCTACTTTGAGACGGGAGTATTGGATTACCAGCGGCACCAATACCGTCAAGAAAGAGCTGTGCAAATGCATTACTTGTCGAAAAAATGAAGGGCAAAAACAACAACAACTAATGGGAGATCTACCGGCACCTCGTATAAACCCAGCCAGCCCATTCTATAATACAGGGGTAGACTACACGGGATTTGTCGAGGTGAAAAGAAACAAAGGACGAAGTGGACTTTCATTAAAAGGTTACATCGCTATTTTCGTATGTATGGTGACCAAAGCCGTACATTTAGAGATAGTGTCAGAACTAACCAGTTCCGCCTTCTTGGCTGCTTTACGAAGAATGGCGGCCAGAAGAGGAACACCCCGGCATATCTACAGTGATAATGGCACGAACTTTGTCGGGGCGAACAAAATCCTACAAGAAGAGTGGGAACAACTAAAACAAATTTTTAATGACAGTTTTCTCACAGAAGTGTCTGAAATGAAGATTGAATGGCACTTTAACGCACCCGCGTGGCCCAGCGCCGGAGGTTTATGGGAACGTGCAGTTAGAAGCTTAAAACATCACCTCAAACGTGTGGTGGGTCAACAAAAATTAACTTTTGAGGAGTATTCTACATTATTAGCACAAATAGAAGCTTGCCTAAACTCCCGACCACTGTGTGCCCTAACAGAAAATATAGAGGATCTTGACTATCTATCGCCCGCTCACTTCTTGACTGGAAGATCAGGAGTTACGATGATAGAAACAGGTGAAGATGCTCGAACGCGTTGGCATTTGACTCAGAACATATTCAGAGACATTTGGAAGAGATGGAAGGCTGAATATTTAAGCCAACTAACATCAAGAGGAAAGTGGCGGAATCCTCAACAAAACATGAAAATCGGTGATATGGTAGTCATCCAGGACGATAACATTCCATCAGGAAAATGGGCCCTGGGGAGAGTGGTTGATGTCCACCCTGGTAGTGATGATTACGTGAGAGTTGTAACATTAAAAACAAAAAATAATCTGATAAAAAGACCGGTAACAAAATTATCTAGATTGCCATTAGAACAAGAAACCGAATATAAATCACAACCCGACATCGGAGTGTCAAGTAAACCTAGTAGGCATGGTCAGTTATACCTAAACAAACGATCGAGTTTCATTACAACGGCATTGACCTTCCTATATATTATATCAATGGTAACGACCTCTATGTGCATCAACATAAATACACTGGATAAGCAACAAGGCATTTATTTCGATAAATTATCAAACATACAGCTCGTAAGAGATGAGTGGAAAATAGTTGCTTACTACGATCTGCAACCTTACTGGGAAGGGAACACCGCTTTGCAAAAATATTATAAACACCTGGAAAGGGTTTGTGACTACCTAAAACGGCAGACATACTGTGACATAATAAGAATACAATTAAGTCATTCACTAAATGAACTGGAACATAATAACAGAGTCTTATTACAACAGTATTCGAACGAGCGCACACGACGTCGGCGCGGTCTTATCAACGGTGTCGGGTATCTGGCGAACTCCCTATTCGGAGTACTCGATGACCGTTTCGCAGAACAGTATACTCAGGACATTACGCTCGTACGGAACAATCAAAAACATTTAGCGTTATTATGGAAAAACCAGACATCAGTAATGGAAGCGGAATTTAATTTATTAAAAAGAACAGAAGCAACCATACAAGTTCAACACAAAATCATTAACAAATATTTGATCACCCTAGACAATGTTACTAAAAGTTTGGTGGAAAAGATAAACGAGACTGAATTTCTTGTAGAATTTTCTCTTTGCGCCATAGCCGCTAACAATTTACTGATTCACTTAAAAGACATCCAAACCAGTACATACATTTAATTGATCCGCAACAGCTTCAGAAAGAATTGGGCATTATTTCAGGACAATTAGACAAAGATCTCTCACTCTCCCGATTGAGAATTTACAGACCAACATGCAGAATATTTACCATTTGTTAAAGGTCAAAACAAAAGCATCAAAACAATATTTGATTTTTGAAATCAGAGTACCGTTAATTGATAAAGATTCTTATGAACTTTACAATGCTATACCGATACCCCGACAGATGGGAACAAAAATGGTGAACATTATACCGATTGAAAGCCACATAGCCATTAATCTGGAAAAGGATTCTTACCTCCCCATAGCTCCAGGCGACTGGGATCATTGCTTAGTGCAGGATGTAACAACTTATTTATGTCAACTGAAAACTCCAATCTTCAAACTAAAATCAGACATGGATCTTTGTGTCAAAGACAACAACAACCAATGCAAAACAATCATGTCAACTTGTCAAAATCAATGGATTGGCTTAACTACGATCAACCAATACCTGCACCTTTGCTGCTATCAATGTCCGCTAAGAACAATTTGTCAAGGCCAAATAACAGCGGAGACACTGACAGGAGCCAACATTATCCATCTCCCTAACGATTGTATGATAAAGACAGAAAATTTTACAATTATCGGTCACAAATTGCGAGAAAGTAGAATAAACATCGAAGCGAACATAGAAATATTTCGAATAGCTCCAATAAACCATATCATAAATTTAACCATACCAAAATTAGTAGAAGGAAACATCTATCAAACGGAAAATGAACTACTGTTCAAAGAGGTGGAAGACCAGATTAACAACTTGAAAAAACAGCCCATGCTCCCTGAAGAAATATCAATCCATGACGTGCATCATTATGACATGTTTTGATTTACGCGTTATGGAGTGTAGCAATCATCGTGGCGGCAGTGTGCTTGTGTCGCCGTGTGCGCTGGCGGTGGCAGGCTGCAGCAGCATCAGCGCCAACGCCGGCTAACCCCGTAGTTTTGGAGATGACGGCAATGGAGGTCACGCGGCCTCAACCAACTACCTGCAGTTTGTACAGTGAACCATCCAGTAGTGCGCGAGTGCATAATAGTGAAAGTGTGAAAAACGAATTTAGGTATAAAGATAAAGGAACATCCCCAATATTAAAGAAATTAGCGTTTAGTGATTCGGTGTGAACAAGTGATTAGTGTAATAAAAAACTCGTGCACGTGTTTACGTGCTTAAGTGTTTACTTTAGTGCCTAGAACTAAGGATTAAGTTCAAGGATTACCTACTAACATTTAGATCAGTAAACGATTGTATATCATCTTGTACCCATTTTCCATTTTCGTAGTTTTTAACAAAAATTTGATGTATCATATTCCCATATCGTTCATCTCAGCCGTGCGCAAGATGTTCGGTTAATGCTGACACCGAACACGTGATGTGAGCCCGCTGGCGACGCGACTTAATTATACATTTGAAGTAAAATTAAGTAGTGTACTTTCGGTGACCGTCGCGACCGGGTGCATTCCTCTAACATTTCCATAAATAACATTTAAACAGTGACATCCTAACATTAACATATCTTTTAACATTAACATTTAATTTAACTTAACAATTATACAGTGTAATATCTAGTGTAGATCAGAACAATAAACAATTTTGTATTTCCCAACATACTCTCTTGATTCCTACCCCACTTCCGATCGTATCCCGAACATACCTACTATTCTCGAACGCTCTAGTGCCTTATCTCTAGATGATTCCGGAATATTCTACCCCGCTATAAAAGGACGCCCGGCTATCGACACGAGGCAGTTAATTTTCGAAAGCAAAAGTGAACACATCTTACCGAAGTGAACCAAGAGAGTTATACCTGCGACTTAAGCAACGATTGTGGACTACTGTGAACTGCTGAGCGAATTGAACTGTTGAAGAGTACTGTGTGTGCTAGTTATTTAGTTGTCTAGTTTGTGGTGAGCGAATAAACCTCTTTGTTGTGTAAACGGCATTTAATTTGTACCCCGCGCACGTAACAATATCATTATTAATGGCGTAGAATTTAATCAAAACTTCCATATTTTTGAGAACTTATCTTGTACCGCAGAAGGCATTCTCGGTCAGGATTTTTTTATGAGATATCGCGGAATACTGAAATAAAAAGATGGTACTTTGAGTTTAGAAAACCAAGACCAATCTATTAGTATTCAAGTTAATAGTAGTGGTAACAATAAGTTTACAATTCCACCTCGTTGCGAAGTAATGAAACACTTTCCGACGTCACAAGATAGTGATTGCGTCATTTTATCTAAAGAAATTTATAAAGGGGTGTTCACAGCGGGTGTTGTATCAAAACCACGCAATGGGTTTATTCCTGTTAGGATTTTAAATACTACTGCTACTTCGGTAAATATGCATTTTTCGGATATAAGTACTAGTTGTTTAGATAATTTTTACATTTGCAAATTTGACGATAATAGCATTACTACGGATAGAGTCAAAACCTTGCTTAGTAACTTAAAATTAAATTCATATTTAAATAAGGAGGAACAATGAAGTATTGAAAGCATATGTGCAAAGTACGCTGATGTTTTCCACTTACCAGGAGACACTCACTACTACAAATTTATTAGAAAATTCTATTAAATTAAAGGAAAATACGTCACCTGTGTACGTTAAGCCTTATCGGTTACCGAATGCACTGAAAGGTGATAAGTGATATGTTAAAGAACGATATCATAGAAGAGTCAGTTTCGGAATGGTCTAGTCCAGTCCTTTTGGTTCCCAAAAAGTCCGATAGGTCAGGAGAAAGGAAATGGAGACTTGTAGTGGACTATCGTCAACTTAATAACACAATACAGGACGATAAATTTTCATTACCTAACATTACTGAGATACTAGATTCACTGTCGAATAATATCTATTTTTCGAAATTAGATCTTAGTCAAAGTTTTTATCAACTTTCTTTAGAGGAAAATTCGAGGAAATTCACTGCATTTACTACTGATAAATAGTATCAGATGAAACGATGCCCAATGGGTTTAAAGACGTCACCTAACGCTTTCGCACGTCTCATGACTGTGGCAATGTCAGGATTAAATTATAAAGCATGTTTCTTATACCAGGATGATTGTACAGTGGTAGGAAATTGTCTCGAAACACATAACAATAACCTTATACAAGTTTTAGAATGTTTGCGGAAGGTTAATTTAAAATTAAATCCTTCTAAATGCGAGTTCTTGCGTAAGAAAATAGTTTATCTAGGACACAAGATTACTTCTGAAGGTATATTCCCCGATCCATCAAAAATAGAGTGTCTTCAAACCTATCCTAAACCGCAGAATGTTGACGAAGTAAAAAGATTCGTGGCGTTTGCTTTTTATTACAGGCGTTTCATCCCGAATTTCGCATCAACAGCTTACCCTTTGAATGCGTTATGTAAGAAAGATGTAGCGTTTGTGTGGAGTGATAAATGCGAGCGAGCATTCTGTAGGTTGAAAGAGATTTTCGTGAGTCCTACTGTACTTGTCTATCCAGATTTTACCGAGAGCAATAGTTTTACACTACAGACTGACGCATCAAAACAAGGATTAGGCGCCGTACTGTCTAATAGTAATGGAAAGGTTGTCGCGTATGCTAGCCGTAACTTAAAACCTGCCGAAACGCGATACCCAGTGATTGAGTTAGAACTACTTGCTATCGTATGGGCGGTACGACATTTTAGACCTTATTTGTATGGCAAAAAGTTTTATATAACGACAGACCATAAGCCTTTAATTTATTTATTTAATATGACCGATCCTTCAAGCTGACTTACAAAATTCAGACTATATCTTGAAGAGTACGATTTTGAGATAAGTTATATCCCGGGACGGCAAAACGCAGCTGCAGATGCATTGAGCCGAATACCCATGTCCATTACATCCACCAGTTTAAAAAATATGTATAAGCATGCAGTATTGGTCATGACAAGAGCTCAAGCTCGTAAGTTACAGACTGACTGTGTCAATACTGACACGACTACTGAGATATCTTCTGCCCCAAGGTCTGATCAGCCTAAGGTAGTGAAATTCTCAAACGACCAATTGACAGCGTTGAATTAGTTTTATTTGGTACTAAGAATACGTTAAATCAAATTAAGAAGTTAAATTGTTTAACTAGTGACATAGTGGTAGTTGCATATTCGTTGCTGAAAGGTCAGCAATTTATGTAATGTCTCGATCGTTATCGACCGTAAGTGTGTTAGCGAGAGAGATTTAATATGACCGATCCTTCAAGCCGACTTACAAAATTCAGACTATATCTTGAAGAGTACGATTTTGAGATAAGTTATATCCCGGGACGGCAAAACGCAGCTGCAGATGCATTGAGCCGAATACCCATGTCCATTACATCCACCAGTTTAAAAAATATGTATAAGCATGCAGTATTGGTCATGACAAGAGCTCAAGCTCGTAAGTTACAGACTGACTGTGTCAATACTGACACGACTACTGAGATATCTTCTGCCCCAAGGTCTGATCAGCCTAAGGTAGTGAAATTCTCAAACGACCAATTGACAGCGTTGAATTAGTTTTATTTGGTACTAAGAATACGTTAAATCAAATTAAGAAGTTAAATTGTTTAACTAGTGACATAGTGGTAGTTGCATATTCGTTGCTGAAAGGTCAGCAATTTATGTAATGTCTCGATCGTTATCGACCGTAAGTGTGTTAGCGAGAGAATTACAACGCTTTTGCAAGCAAATAAAGTTAAAAGAGCTCGTCTTAATAAATAATAAGCGCTATAATAGTTTTAAAAACATTTTTTTAAAGGAAATGACTTCTTTATGTCCCATTCCTAAGTTACTTGTTATCAAAGACGTAAGAAGAATCGGTGACAGAGACACGAAGACTGTGATTTTAAATGGCTTCCATCTATTGCCCACGAGTGGACACGCGGGGGTGAATAGGATATTAAATAATATTAGGAAATATTATTATTGGCCAGGAATGAATAATGACGTCATAGAGTACGTTAAAAAGTGTAAAAGTTGCCAAATTCAAAAGCATTTCAATAGGCACACTAAGGAGCCGATGGTCATCACATCCACGGCATCCACAGCATTTGAGCAAGTAAGTTTAGATATAATGGGTCCATTAGATATAGATAATTATAACTATAAGTACATTTTAACGTTACAGTGTGATTTAACGAAATACGTTGAAGCTTATCCCTTAGAAAGGAAGGACACTGTTTCAGTAGCTAGGTTATTTGTAAATAATTTCATTTTAAGGTACGGTATTCCGAAGGAAATAATTACAGATCAGGGAACGGAGTTTATGTCATCAGTTTTTACTGAAATATGTAACTTATTGCATATAAATAAACTACATTCTACAGCTTATCACCACGAAACTCTGGGAGGCTTAGAGAATACTCATAAAGTTCTAGGAACTTATCTGAGAATCCAATGTGAAAACAACAGATCAGATTGGAGCACGTGGCTTCCGTTTAGGTGTTTTTCTTTTAATACCGCAGTTCATACTGAGACAAAATATAGGTACTCCATTCGAGTTAGTTTTTGGTAAAAATTGTAATTTTACCAACTAATTTAACAGACTCTTACCCTTTGGAACTAAAATATAGACTTCAAAGAGCACAAACTGAAGCTAGGTTTAATTTATTAAAATGAAAAGAGATAAGGAAAATAAACTATGACAGAAATATGAATAAATGTAACTATAAGTATGGAGATTTAGTTTTAGTTAAAAATCAAGTAGGAAATAAGTTAGATAGATTATATTTGGTAGGTACCATATAAAGTATTAGAGGACATACAACCAAATGTTAAAATTTTAAAAGATGGAAAAGGTTATATTATCCATAAGAATAATACAAAATTATTTGTTACATAAATGTAGTTAAATTTTATTTCATTATTTTATGTGTGAAAATAATTTATAATATAATTTTTTTTTTATAAAAAGGGGAGGTGTAGTGTGTGGCTCGCCTTACCTTAAATATGTAACTGCACGCATGTATTTATGACATTATTATACCGATTATGGAACCGAACACTTGTTTATAATTTACCTACGTCACTCCAGCAAGGAGGGCGCGCGTCTCGCCGCTGCCCTGGCCTGCTTCTGCTGGGTTGACACGCGACCTTATCTTTCAACCCCGGGTCTGTGCTCATGGAGTACCGAGGTGTTGATCGACCTCAGGCGTCTGAGTTACCAGCATATATATAGTTTCAAGGAGGTAGGACACGACGGTATCTCCCGTCCTAATTGAGCAGTCCGACTGGGGTAGTACCTCCGCCCTAATAACCCTTGTGTTATGTTCCCGGCGGTAAGTAGGGTAGCCAGAGCTCACTGGAGGGGTTTTGTGCTGTCAGCGGGGAGACCAGAGGTTTTAGTAATCGTCACCGACTTGTATGGGCGTGAAATGCTGGCGTAGCGGTCAGGGAAACCCGGTGAAACGGCTATCCGCTGGCCGCCCGCAGGCTTGAACGGTTCCCGAACCTGGGGACTACATAATCTCCGCCCCAGGAGGCTGAACCAGCTGCCTGTGAAAAGTGCCTGATACTGTGGTCGTGCCGGAGGAGGAGACAGGAGTGGACCCGGCTACAGTATTCGGGAGGGGACCGGGGGCCCTTCCGCCCGCCTCGCCAGCCAGTCACACAACCCTAACTCGTCGGTGGTCGCATAGAGTCTTGCTTTGTCTCCTGCACTGTCAGCACAGAATCTCTCTTAACCTTCTTCCCCACCAACCCTTCTCAAAATGGCGAAAAGTAAAAGGAAAAATATTTCAACAGGATGCCCCTCGTCCACATTACAAGTGGACTTTTGCAACATCAGGGGATTGCATACCAACCTCAATGCGGTGCACCAACACCTTTTTTTTTTTTTTTTTCGTGCGGAAATCTCCTCGGATACCCCCCGCCGGCCAGCGGGGGCGGTTATGTCGGGCTTGAACCGACTAAAACCGCACGACGTCTCGGGTCTGCAGACGCCGGGGTGTAAGGTTGCCCATAGAGCATATCCCTCGCACCCCGACTGACCCTGGGCCATCTCCGGTTTCGAGATGGCCCCCTCGGGTTTGGGAACCACGGTATCCCCGTCTTGCCCCGGTTTGGGGGAGGGGCGCTAGTCGCCCCACCGTCCCGGTGCACCAACACCTTGAAACCGCTCAGCCGACCTTGTTTTTCCTAACGGAGACACAAATAACATCCCCTGCCGATACAGCCTACCATTTTTTTTTTTTTTTTTATCGTGCGGAAATCCCTTCGGATACCCCCCCGCCGGCCAGCGGGGGCGGTTATGTTGGGCTTGCACCGACTAAAACCGCACGCCGTCTCGGGTCTTCAGACGCCGGGGTGTAAGGTTACCCATAGAGCATATCCCTCGCACCCCGGCTGACCCTGGGCCATCTCACCACTAACAGCATCGCTCACCCTGTCTCCTCTGAAAGCAGAGGAGTACGGAGAGCGATGTGTTCCCGCCACGTTGGGTATTGGCCGACGATCAATGCCAACCCTATGAAGGGGTGAAGGGGAAGCCATTGACCGCCGCCCAGGGTGTACCAGCCGCTCCGATTCCGTTCCCCCCGGACTGCAGCGGGATCGGAATCGGAGCGACACTCGAGGAGGTTACCCAACACACACCCCCGATACAGCCTACCTAATGTACCCTGGGTACAAGCTCGAGCACAATTTTTTGAGGCGTGCCGGGGTATGCTTGTACGTCCGGGATGATATTTGTTGCCGCCGTCTTAATGGCCTTGAAGACAGGGACCTGTCTATTTTGTGGGTACGTATAGATCACGGGGGTCACACCCGTATCTATGTGTGCCTTTACAGGTCTTGCAGCGGTGACTTGGGAACTACTCAACTGTTTGAGTACCTGCAGCGGTCGGCAGACAAGGCTATTGAGCAGTACCCCACCGCGGGCTTAGTGTTCTTGGGGGACTTCAACGCTCATCACATTGAGTGGCTGGGGTCCTCGAGCACTGATTTTGCGGGAAGGGCTGCTCACAAATTTGCCCTGACCTATGGGTTCTCGCAAGTGGTTCATTCTATCACTAGAATACCAGATATTGAGACCCATAGAAGCTCTCTACTGGACCTTCTGCTGACTACGCGCCCGGATGAATACTCCATAACTGTGGAAGCACCACTTGGCAAGTCAGACCATTGCGTCGTCCGGGCGCAAGTGCCTCTCGCACGGCCACCACCACCTCGGCCATCCGAATGGCGGCATGTTTGGCACTATAAGTCGGCAGACTGGGATGGATTGCGAGAATTCTTCGCTTCGTACTCGTGAAGGCGGCTCTCCTCCCCTACTGAAGATCCAAGCTCCTGTGCAACAGCAGTTACTGAGGCGATTCTAGCGGGCATGGAATGCTACATTCCCAACCGCTGGAACGCAACAGGAGCAAGTAAGCGCCCGTGGTTTAATCAGCCTTGCAGAGAAGCTAGACTTCACAAGCAATGCTTATAAGGCTTGGACCACGGCTCTTGCTAACAAGGATCCTAATATCACTGAGGTTAAGCGGAAATTAAATGCCGCCTCGAGATCCAGTAAAAGAGCAACGGCCAGGGCTAAATTTGAATTCATCGGCAGAATTGGTGAACGGCTGGCGCAGTACCCATCTGGTAGTCGTGCATTCTGGTCGCTTGCCAAAGCTGCCGAGGGAAATTTTTGTCGGTCTTGTCTGCCGCCGCTGCAAAAAACCCGACGGCAATCTGGCCCATGGCGCTAGGGAGAAAGCCTATCTTTTAGGTGACCTCTTTGCGCCACCCACTATCCCTTGGTGTGGTGTTTCTATGCCAGAAATCAAAATCACACAACGGGTGGTCCGGCGGGAATTGAAGTCCCTAGATGTTCGCAAGTCGAGTAGGCCTGACGGCAGTTCGGCGTATTGGTTAATTGTTTTTAAATTAGACTCAATATTACTTGTATTAATATGTATTTAAGCACTTTTTATGGAACACAATATGAACACACGTTTTACCATTTTACATAGAAACAGAGTGACAGAGACTAGCGAGTATTGCCATAGATTATTAGTGTTGTCATGACTGGATTAAAATTATCTTTATATATGATTAGTAGGTATAATCCTTAACACCTTCTCCTAATTTTAATGTTACTTATCTTATTTACTTACATGACATACTCTCTGTCCATTCTACATTTTACAATAGTTTTAATCTATGACGAATTTAGCTTCTACACTCTTTACATTTTTCTGTATCAATCAGCTGTTTTAGAACATTAAGTCTATATCAAAATTACACAAGTTTTATTTACACTTTAAGAAATTAACTGTTTGACATGAAATAAGAATTTTACATTTCCAAGGGATTTGGTAAACAAGTCAGCCAATTGAACATTACTGGGACAATATTTTAAATCAATCACATCTTTAACATAGTTTTCATGAATAAAATAAAATCTTACATCAATATGTTTAGATCTTTTATTGAAAGAACCCGTTTTTATTAACTGAATAGCTCCTTGATTATCAATGTGCAGTATTATTTTAAAATTTTTGTTTAAGAGTTCTGTCAATAAAGATTTTAGATACAAACATTCCTTAGAACAATCTGCAGCTGCTATGTACTCCGCTTCAGTTGACGAAAGTGCCACAATTGGTTGTCTGCGTGAGCACCATGAGACTGGTCCACCGGAAAGCATTATTACGAAGCCAGTTGTACTCCTTCTTGTCTTTATACAATTTGCATAATCAGAGTCACAATAAGCCATCATAGTATCAATACATCCTCCTTTTTTGAATAAAATTCCTTTCTCTCTTGTCCCATTTAGATACTTCAATATCTTTTTTCCAGCAATGATATCTTCTTTGGTAGGGTTTTCAATCTTTCTACTTGCCTCATTTACTGCTTGAGCTATGTCAGGCCTTGTTCTTGTAGACAAATAGAGTAATCCTCCTATCATTTCTCTGTATGGAAAGTTAGTTTCAATTTGTTTTTCTATATCTGTTTTCTTTTCATTATTGCATGGAGTTATTGCAATTTTAGATTCACTCATATTGAACTTTTCTAATAGTTGATCAGTATAGGTCTTCTGGGTCAATAAAATACCATTTTCATTTTTCTTTACCTCATAACCGATGAATGTTTCTGGTGTTTTACATATTGTTATTTCAAATTCCTTTTCTAAGTTTTTCAGGATTTTTAGTAGTTGTCCTTTGTCTTTCGCAAGAGCCAGTCCATCGTCCACAAATATAGAGATGATAATGGTCTTAGCTTCATTTGTGAAAACACATCGGTCTGTTTTAGTTGGCTTTAGACCTAATTTCAACATCGCTTGAGTGAATCTTCTATTCCATGTTACTGGAGCTTGTTTTAGACCATATAGAGCCTTTTTCAGTCTGCATACTTTGCCTGTATGTTCTTCATATCCTTCAGGAACATTCATGTAGATATTTTTATCAACAAGTTCACCGTACAGAAATGCTGTTTTCACATCAAAAGTCATTATCTCATAATCATTAGATGCAGCAATGGCAAACAAACTTCTCAGAGCGGATTGACCAACTACAGGACTGTAAATTTCTTCAAAATCTACTCCACCTTGCTCGAATCCACGTACTACAAGTCTTGCCTTGTGTGTCCCATCATCTTTGATTCTGAAGACCCACTTGTTGCTTAATATTTTACTTCCTTCTGCTTCTTTCTTATCTACAATTTCCCATGTATTGTTTTTCTTTAGAGACTCCTTCTCCGAATTTATAGCTCGTTTCCAGTGTCCTTTTTCTGGCCCAGTAGTTACATCATTGTAAGTAAGTAACACATAGTCATCAAACTTCTTAGGTACATTCAATATTCTTGTTCCTCTTTTTCTCTTTTCTAGTTGTAATTTATTTCTTTCATCTTCTGTGGTTTGTCTTTGTCTTCCTTCTTCATTTTCAGTAGATTCGCTTCTTTCTTCATATTCTGTAATTTCTATTCTTTTTTCATTTTCTGTCGTTTCTATTCTTTCTTCATTTTCTGTAGTTTCTATTCTTTCTTCATTTTCTGTAGTTTCTATTCTTTCTTCATTTTCTGTAGTTTCTATTCTTTCTTCATTTTCTGTATTTTCTATTATTTCTTCTTCTTCTGTTTCTAATCTGATATTTAGTTGTCTTCCAGATGTTTCTTTTTTCTTAAAGATGACGTCTCTTTCTATTATTATTTTTCTTCTTGTAGGACACCATAAGCGATATCCTGTAGGAGCATATCCTACCATTTTAAGACATTTCGTTCTTGATTCCAACTTTTTTAGATATCCCAATCTCTTTGCATAGGCATCACAGCCAAAAGTTTGTATATTTGACAGATTTGGCCGTTTCTTCGTCCATGCTTCATAGGGTGTTATTTCTTTATCAGTGGTTGGTAATCTGTTTATTAGGTATACAGCTGTACGCGCTGCTTCTCCCCACATTTCTTCATTTAATTTATGTTCAAACAATAAAGCTCTTACCTTTTCAAACAATGTCCGATTAAACCTTTCAGCTTTTCCATTTAATTGCGGACTGTAGTGAGTTGTATAATCAATTTTAATTCCTCTTCTTTGACACCATGTTTTAAATTCATTTCCTGTGTATTCTCCACCATTATCACATCTTAGAATAGAGACTTTTTCATTCAACTCCCTCTCGGCTTCATTAATGTAATCTTTGAGATATTGTGGTGTCTCCGATTTAGTTTCCATTAGATAAATTTTAGTAAAGTTACTGTAGTCATCAATGATAGACAGAACATATCGCTGTCGATCCCAAGTTTTGTGTTCTATAGGACCACAAACATCACTATGTATAATTTGTAATACTCTAGTAGCTCTATCTCTTGTTTTATTAAAAGGTAATCTGTGCTGTTTTGCCTCAATACACACTTCGCATGTTTCCTCAAGTCTTTTTATCTCACTTTCTGTAATTTTAAAACCATCAGCCATTTTTGACAATTTTAACATAACGTTTTTACTTGCGTGTCCCAGTCTTTCATGCCAGTTACCTTGCTGTGCCATTAAAGCAACATTTTCAGCACTTGGCTTCATTTTTATTGTATATAAGCCATTTTCTTCTCTTTTTCCTTCTAAAACGATTTCTGAATCTTTTCCAATAGTCACTTTGTCTTTAGTGAACAACACATCACATCCATTTTTAGTAGCTTGTCCCACAGACAAAAGATTTTGTGTTAGGTTAGGTACATACATTGTATTCATTAGAGTGCATTTTTCCAGTACCACATTTCCTTTTCCTTCGGATATCATTCCTTCATTTTTCTTTGCTACTCCAACAATAGATTGTTCACTTTTATAATTGCTAAGTATCTTCTTATCCTTTGTCATATGTTTCGATGAGCCTGAATCAATAACAAAGACTTTTTCTTTCACTGTTATGTTATTCTCAGTAACTAATGCCACATTTTTATTATTTTGGATTTTGTTTTTATTTCTGAAGAAACACTTGTCTTCAGCATGGTTTGTTTTCTTACATATACCACAGGCTTTCACATTTGTGTCTTTTTCTTTGCAATTTTTGGCAATGTGACCAAATTTTGAACATTTGAAACATTTTATCTTTTTTTCAGTGGTTTTAAAGGCTAGTACTTTCTTGTCACACTCACTTCCTTGTCTTTGTTCTTCTAGTAAAAGTCTATTTATTAAATTTGACAAAGTTTTTTTATTTTCTTCCGTGGAATCCCAGGCTGTTGCAAAATATTTATATTTCTCAGGTAAGCACGACAGTATTTTCGATATAATCATTATGTCATCTATTTTATGCCCTAATTTTGCCAATCGGTATGCAATGTTCTGTATTTCTGTTGTTATTTGTTCGATATTCTCACTTTTGTTATTGTTGTAGCTGAAGAAGTTTTGAAGAAGACTTTCTTTGTTTCTGCATTCCTCACCTTCGAATATTTGACATAATTTTTCATACATTTCTTTAGAACTCGTACAATGCATAATTTGTAGTTTTAATTTTCTTTCAACTGTCGTTAATATGACCTTGGCGGCTACTGCGTCTTTCACTGCAAATCCAGGATCACTTTCCTTTACTTCGCCGGAAATAACTTCATAACAGCTCTTAGCCTTTAAGTACACTAGTATTTCAAATTTCCATAAGTGAAAACTTTCCATGTCTTTGAGTTTTTCTATTGAAATTTCTTCCTTGTCGGCGGCCATTATGTCGCGTCCTCTTACGTAGCTTTTTATTAAGTCGATTTTATTGAGTCTAGAGTGTCTGGCCCCATAACCTATTGGTTAATTGTTTTTAAATTAGACTCAATATTACTTGTATTAATATGTATTTAAGCACTTTTTATGGAACACAATATGAACACACGTTTTACCATTTTACATAGAAACAGAGTGACAGAGACTAGCGAGTATTGCCATAGATTATTAGTGTTGTCATGACTGGATTAAAATTATCTTTATATATGATTAGTAGGTATAATCCTTAACACGGCGATGGTGCTTAAGCAGTGTGCTCCAGAGTTGTGCCCTGTTCTTACACAGCTTTTTGCGCTCTCTTAATCCACGAGACAAGTCCCAGCTTCTTGGAAGACTGCATTCGTGCATCCTGTGCCTAAGAAAGGCGATAGAACAGACCCGTCCAATTACAGGCCTATCGCTATCACCTCCCTTCTCTCGAAGGTAATGGAGCGTGTCATTAACATACAGTTCCTGAGATACCTTGAAGGAAACGATCTATTGAGCGACCGACAGTACGGCTTCCGCCACAGTCGCTCTACCGGTGATCTTCTTGTGTATCTCAGACACCGCTGGGCGCAAGCCATCGAGAGTCAAGGTGAGGCACTAGCGGTCCGCCTCGATATAGCGAAGGCCTTCGATCGGGTCTGGCACAGAGGTCTTCTTTCGAAGTTGCCGTCTTATGGACTGCCCGAGGGACTTTGCGAATGGATCGCCAGCTTTTTGTCCAATAGAAGCATCCAAGCCGTCGTTGACGGCAGCTGCTTGGACCACATGGACATAAACGCTGGTGTTCCACAAGGCTCCGTGCTGCCTCCGACCCTGTTCCTCCTGGATATCAATGACATGCTGTCTGATGACTCAATTCATTGCTATGCGGACGACAGTACCGGGGACGCATTTTACACGGGCCGAGCTAACATCCCTCGGTCCGTAGTGGAAGAAAGTCGCGAACAACTTGTGTCTGAAATCGAGACTACTCTCACAAGAGTGTCCGTTTGGGGTGGACTAAACCTGGTCCAATTCAACCCCACTAAGACACAAGTATGTGCATTCACCGCTAAGAAAACCCCATTTATTGTAGCGCCACAATTCCTGGACACACCACTTAATGTCTTTAAAAGTATCGGGATCCTCGGCGTCGACATCTCCAGCGAGGTCCAGTACCGTAGTCACCTGGAAGACAAGGTCAAGTTGGCATCTAAGAAACTTGGAGTGCTCAACAGGGCGAAGCAGTACTTCACTGCGGAGCAAAGACTTCTTCTTACAAGTCGCAAGTCCGGCCCCAGATGGAGTACTCCTGTCACCTTTTTGCCGGAGCACCTAGATACTAACTTGACCCGTTCGACTCGGTGCAAAGACGGGCGCTGAGGATCGTCGACCATCCCATACTTACAGGCTGTGTGGAACCGCATAACGTTAGGAGAGATTTCGCCTTCATGTGCGTTTTCTACCGCCTTTATAACGGGGGTGTTCAGAAGAATTGTATGATATGATGCCCACAGCCACATTCTACCATCGCACCGCTCGCCACAGACAGGGAATTCATCCTCACACGTTGCGACCGGAAACGGTGCGTACAGTTAGATATGAAAGGCACTTCATTCCGCGCACCCTCAGGCTGTGGAATGATCTCCCTGCTGTGTTTTTCACAAGCGACTACAATATGGGGTTCTTCAAGAAGGGCATTAGAAGGTTTTTACAGGGTCGGCAGCGCGAGTGTGACGGTGTTGCACACGTCCATAGGCCGCGGTAACCGCTTCCCATCAGGTGGGCCGTGAGCTGGTATAAAAAAATAAAGCATCGCGCGGCGAACATGCTGCGGGCTCGGCGGGCCAGGAGAGTTCTGAGGGTTCGCCATAGTAAAATTGGTATCATTTATATTGGTGGCAAGTTTTAAGTGTGTGTGTCTGTAAGTAACTTTTAAGTACCAAAATTTACCTTAATTTTCAACATTTTTGATTTTTTGGAATTTTTCCTTGTTCTGTAAGATCATGCTGTTTGCCAAATTTCATGATTCTAGGTCAACGAGAACTACCATATAGGTTTTGGGTCAAAAACCTATAATGGTAGTTCTCGTACAGGGTACTGCCGGTTGACCTAGAATTATCAATTTTGGTTAAAAGCAAGGTCTTACAGTACAAGTAAAGGGAAAATTCCAAAAAATAAAAGTAGTTGAAAATTAAGGTAAATTTTGGTACTTACATCAAGTTTTCACGAGAATCTAAATCCTTTTTATCGTGTTGACACAGGACCTTGATTTGTATACACTTAATAGAGACTATAGACCTCTGTATCTGGTATAAATTTCAACTTGCTACCTGCTTGTCCACCCGTTCCTGAGAAAATCGGTGGTGACTCACGGCCAGACAGACGTACAAGAGAGTAATCTTGTAAGGGTTCCTTCCACAACATTTTGAGGTACGGAATCCTAAAAAAACATCGTACTTATTGAAAATAAAATACTTGAAATTGGACATTTTGAAAAAAAAAAAAATCGTAATATCTACAATCTCCGGAGATTCTCCGGTTTTTAGTCTGGAGCAAAGCCCTAATTCGATTGGGGAGAAAGTTGTGTGTGTTGTGTTGGCTACGGGAATCATCGGTGCCAACGGCGATGCGGCGGGCGAGGCGACCATTCGCGCGGCATCGTTTGCAGGCCACGGGCAGTCGCGTCGCGTTCGCCGCCGCGACCAATAACGGGCTGGCCACGGGGATCGGGGCGGTGCGAACGGCGATGCGGCGGGCGAGGCGACCATTCGCGCGGCATCGTTTGCAGGCCACGGGCAGTCGCGTTCGCCGCCGCGATCAGTAAGGAAGTTTAGAGAAAAAATTCAATTCGGACTGATTTTTTTTTAAATTTCCTGGGTGGGTGGCCAGACTTCCAAATAGGTGGCCTTGCTAAAATTTCAGCAATAAAAGTCTAGGTGTTCATTATTCGCAGCGAAAACAACTAAAATCGTTTGATCACTGCCTTAGTCGCTGCGACTGACGCTCGACGCCATGGCTCGCGCCGCCGCGCAACATGTGTTTGTTTCACTCGCCGGCCGCGCCGCCTGCAATGGCCCGTGCGATTCGCTCGGTATATTTCGCAGGTCGCGTCGCCATTCGCTGCTCCGCGTGGCTTGATCAGTACATTTCTATGCGTTTGTTTCAGTCGTTAGACGCCCCGCCGTTCGCACCACGCGAATATTCGTTATGGCGAATGTCCCGTGGCCAGGCCGTAAAATGATAAACGCGGGGGCAATGAGTCGGCGACTACCAATACAATATCTACCTACTACGAGTATAGGTATATTATATCCCTTCTAGATTTAGGTGGAAGCATGGATTTGAACATAAAGCAAATTATTCCTTTTGGACTAAAATAGTTTGACCAGTAGCAGGAAGGGAATATTTACCTTGTAGCTTGCCTACTTCTTACTACATACACCCACATTTTGCCAAGTTATGACTGTTAACCGGCTACTTTTTCATGGGCTGTAGGTCTAACGTCGTTATTGTCAAGCACGGTAAGAGACGGGGGACCTACGTATCTAGTGATTCTTATATACAACATAGGGCTGCGCAGGTATTAGGTGTTAGCAAATCATTGGTAGAAAACCCATATGCAAGTTGGGTCCTTATAATATACCACAATATTTATTATTGGACTACAATAGTCGAGTATGAGGCACTAAATATTTTATTTGTTTATTAGACTTAGCCCGTACAGCGAAATTTCACCATGTGATTTTACTAAATTTGAACGTGCGTAGGTACGCTTGTACGCACAGCTAAAAATTACGTGGCGATATTTATATCTATGTGCGAGCTTAGCCTGAGACCCATCTAAATTTCGTGGGCCTTATTCTGGCAGGGCCCCCATCACCGATTTCGATTCTGATCACTCAGAAGTTAGTCGAAGGTAGTCGCCAAAGATGAGAGTTAGTCGGTGTATGGTTTAAAAGTTATAAGGGTAGTGTAGGGGCCCTGCCAGAACAAGCCTTATCCTGGCAGGGTCCCCTCTATATAACTGCAATGAAAACATCTAGCTGAAATCTGTTTGCACACAGAGTTAGTCGAAACTACATACAAAGTTACAGAGTTAGTCGTCAAGTAAATCAAAAAATATTGAAGGCTACATTTTCCCTCTCTTACATAGGTACAGGTGAGTACATAATATTTATTTTATTAAATGTATATTTACATAATATGATAATTTATTATTATCGGGGGCGAGGGCGCCGACACGACCCTCAATCTTGCTCCCGTCCGTGAAAATGCATACATCGATGTTTCTGGTTACCCGATTCTGGTCGTCGTCTACCAGGCTTGTGAACTCCAGGTTCATTTGCTCCGCGGGGTGAGGTGCCTCAATAGCTAGAGCCATCCGTTCGATCTCTCGGTCTCCCAAACATGACTGGGATACCCCTCTCTGAAATACCTATATCTATAGGGTGAATATCAACATAACAATTTGTTTAAGTTTAGGTGGGGATTTTTTTTGGTTGTATGAGACAAGACTCAGTTTCAAGATTTCCAATCAATCAATCAAGCAATTAATTAGCCTATTGTAGTCCACTGCTGGACATAGGCTTCTCCCATTGTATGCCATAGCACCCGATCCTCCGCCATGCGCATCCAGTCTATCCCAGCTAAATTTATATATCATAATAAAATTAATAAAGGCAGAGGTGCTAGCACCCACGTTTCGCCAGTTTATGTTTTAGGTCCCAATGTAATAGGTGGCGAGCCTATTGCCATTAACCGGGCACTTATAAACCTGCGATAAATACACACATAACTTCGAAAAGCATCGAAAAGTCATTGGCGTGTGCCATGGTAAACCTGGGATCGAACCCGAGACCTCGTCTCAGCAGTCCTTTACCCATACCACTAGGCTACCGCGGTTTTTCTAAATTTGCCAACGAACGCAACAATAGTTCCAAAGATATTAATAATTGAAGTTTTCTCTGTTATGAAAACTGCAATTGGGCCACCAAAGCCTAAAAAAACCGGCCAAGTGCGAGTCGGACTCGCCCATGAAGGGTTCCGTAGCAGCAAGGAACATAATGTTTTTTTTTTAAATTTTCATATTTAAGTTGATTGAATGAAAGGTAAATTGCAGTTTACGATTTATGACGTATAAAAAACTACGTACTAGATCTCGGTCAAACCAATTTTCGGTGGAAGTTTACATGGTAATGTACCTTTTTTTTTTTTCTTTTTTCGTGCGGAAATCCCTTCGGATACCCCCCGCGTGCCAGCGGGGGTGGTTATGTCGGGCTTGAACCGACTAAAACCGCACGCCGTCTCGGGTCTACAGACGCCGGGGTGTAAGGTTGCCCATAGAGCATATCCCTCGCACCCCGACTGACCCTGGGCCATCTCCGGTTTCGAGATGGCCCCCTCGGGTTTGGGAACCACGGTGTCCCCGTCCCGCCCCGGTTTGGGGGAGGGGCGCTAGTCGCCCCACCGTCCCGGCCTGCTTCTGCTGGGGTGACAGGTGGCCTCACCCGCCACCCCCAGGCCTGCGCTCATGGAGGACGGAGGTCGTTAAGCGACCTCCGGCGCCTGAGTTGCCTGCGACGCGCGGCGAGCAAGTTGCGGGCTCGGCGGACCGGGAGAGTTCTAAGTCTCTCCCGGGCGCGCTCCGCCACCTCCTTCGCGAGCATTACATGCTCGCAGAAGGAGGCGGCGGCGGCCCACGCGCTCGCGCTCCGCACCATTGCCGCAATCATGCTGCCGAGCGAGAGGACTCCCACCCCGATGGCTGCCACGAAGTCACACATGGTAATGTACCTCATATATTTTTTTTCGTTTTATAATTCTCTTGTTTTAGAAGTTACAGGGGGGGGGGAGGACACACATTTTACCACTTTGGAAATGTCTCTCGCGAAAACTATTCAATTGACCCGACGACAGGGACCATGACCATGGCTGCTGAAAAGTAACTGAAACGTCGGGATCAATGTAAAATATAAAATAACATCAACAAAATCGCGATAGAAACCGTTAAAAATAGTTTTATTTCAATGTGTGTAAATATTCGCGTAAACTTCCGACAATATCATCTTAATGCGGTTCACAGAATACATCTACTTACCAAGTTTCAACAGCATAGTTCTTATGGTTTCGGAAAAAAGTGAATGTGACATACGGACGGACAGACAGACAGACAGACATGACGACACTATAAGGGTTCCGTTTTTTTGCCATTTGGCAACGGAACCCTAAAAACACACAACCAAAGCTTAATTTTGTCCACCTAAGCTGAAAATTATCATCATCATCATATTAGCCATAAGTCCACTGCTGAACATGGGCCTCCCCCATTGAATTCCATTTCGACCGGTCTGTAGCGGCCTGCATCCACCGACTCCCTGCGCTCTTTACTAGGTCGTCTGTCCACCTGCGGGAGGCCTTCCTACGCTGCGCATGCCGTCACGTGGTCTCCACTCAAGACCCTTTCTGCCCTATCGGCCATCAGTTCTCCGAGTTATGTGCTACATGTGTGTTCTCTGAAAATTATATGTAATAAGCAAGTAAATGATACACAAGCACCTGAAGCCTTTTTAAAATTGAGATACTCATCGGGATATGGCAGATCTAACGCTGGAGAGACGTAGCTGAGCGACGGAATGGTAAGGAGGTAGTAGGTGGTAGGAGGAATATTAGTAATTTCGGTTAGATACTTATATTCTTAAAAAAAATGTATTCTGGGGCATTCTACAAAGTACCTATTCTAATCAAAAAGTAAGCATAGTTAAACTTCCCTATGATATGGGTTCTAGAATGCGGATGAACATACTGAGATAAATATTTTTTGTAAACACGTACATATTATACGTAGAAACACCCAGATCAGTGCAAATTTATACATATTTAAGCGTACAAATATTTACACTGAATGCGGGAATAGAACCCGCGATCTTTAACTTAGCAGGTGTTCATAGGTGGTGAAAAATGACTATTTCGAGTAGGACATGAGGTGCAAATGCTTATAGGTAGGTAATAAGTGAACTACTTTATCTATTAATTGCTGGGTAGCAGGTAAATCAGTCCCTACACCTTGTGGGTGTGTTCATCATGTACGTTAGAAAAGGCACAGTGGAATCCCTGCTTACAACTAGAGCAGTCTACAGTGGAAAATACCTTGAATTCTTATCTTATGTAGGGCTCCCCCAGATTTATGGCACACAATCCCCGATCAAAAGTGGAGCAGCCTGATTGTAGTTGAGATAACCTTGTATTATATACCTACCAGTGAAAAATATTTACAGAGCTCCCCTGGAAAGTTGTGCCGTCAACAGGTTTGATCATAACGCAGCGATCCTTATTTTGCATTGCAGAAGGTGGCGCCGTATATTTTCTGGTGTATTTTAGAGCATTTAGTGGGACTTAGTTGTGATATATCGGTGCGTCGGTAGCTTAGTGGTTAAGGAGTCAACCTTACGATCGAGAGGTCCCGGGTTCGAATCCTGGCCATTACACTACCGACGTGACCGTGGGGTCACGTCGGTAGTGTAATGGCCAGTGGTAGTGTAGTGGTCCTAACACAAGCTGCACAAGGTGGCTCAGTTGGTCAGAGCATTCCCCCTGTAAGGGACTGGTCGCGGGTTCAAGTCCCGTCCTAGATGTTCTCTTTTTCCGATTTAAATCTTTAGAAACAAGCAATTTTGCTTAGCTGGAGGGGTTAGGGGGGATATTAGTAATTTCGGTTAGATAGATAGATAGATAGATAGAATACTCTTTATTGTACACCACATATTATTATATAAAATAACTTAAGTCTAAATATATTGTAGGTACAATGGGCGGCCGGCGTGGGAGGCGCCGAGGCGTGACCTCGTGGCAGCCATCGGGGTGGGAGTCCTCTCGCTCGGCAGCATGATTGCGGCAATGGTGCGGAGCGCGAGCGCGTGGGCCGCCGCTGCCTCCTTCTGCGAGCATGTAATGCTCGCGAAGGAGGTGGCGGAGCGCGCCCGGGAGAGACTTAGAACTCTCCCGGTCCGCCGAGCCCGCAACTTGCTCGCCGCGCGTCGCAGGCAACTCAGGCGCCGGAGGTCGCTTAACGACCTCCGTCCTCCATGAGCGCAGGCCTGGGGGTGGCGGGTGAGGCCACCTGTCACCCCAGCAGAAGCAGGCCGGGACGGTGGGGCGACTAGCGCCCCTCCCCCAAACCGGGGCAAGACGGGGACACCGTGGTTCCCAAACCCGAGGGGGCCATCTCGAAACCGGAGAAGGCCCAGGGTCAGTCGGGGTGCGAGGGATATGCTCTATGGGCAACCTTACACCCCGGCGTCTGTAGACCCGAGACGGCGTGCGGTTTTAGTCGGTTCAAGCCCGACATAACCGCCCCCGCTGGCACGCGGGGGGGTATCCGAAGGGATTTCCGCACGATAAAAAAAAAAAAAAAAAAAAAAAGGTACAATGGGCGGTCTTATCGCTAAGAGCGATCTCTACCAGACAATTACTACTAATTACTAATATTCTTTAAATATATATATATATATATATATATATATATATATATATATATATATATATATATTGGGGTTCGCGCATTTCTTGTTTGTGGGGTTGTTTTTGATTGGGTATTAATGATTCGCGAAAATAGTGGTTAACATATAGTTATTTGAATTGGGGAGATCGCCATTTTGTAAAATTGAATCTGGTTCATTTTGGTTGTATAATGGGTTTATTGGGTGTAATATATTTGAATAATTATTATTAGTAAAAAGTAAATAACATTTTGGGGCGCGGTCGAAATAGGCTAGGGCCTTTACGGAAATGAAAACACCTTACATTGGACAAAAGTAATGCGCACATATACATGTGTATTGCTAATGTCTTGTGCTGTTGAGTCTGGCGGTGCATCTGACTGGTCGCGGGTTCAAGTCCCGTCTTAGATGTTCTCTTTTTCCGATCTAAATCTTTAGAAAAAAGTAAGCATACAAAATGCTTAAAAATTTAATTGAAATAAAATTACCTAATAAAAGTGAGAAAATTATAGCTGTTAATAAAGTTTCGCTTTAACTTTTTACGATTAAATAATAAGTTATCAATTAAGTATTGTTAAGCAGTGATATTCTCGTAGGTCTTCTTTAAGATGTGTTATTTAAAACGACGCCAAGAGATATCTTGTTACTTTGAACATGTTTTTGATGTGTTATGGTTCAAATCCCATAATCTATGTTGAGTTTTGTTTATTAGCTCTACGTTCATGAAAAAACTTAGTCTTTGTTTACTATCTATTTAATTTAAGATATTTGATATATTGATATTTGCTGTTTATTCCCTTAGCTTAGTAACGTAAAGTTGCATTTTCATATGAGATGTATCTTTTTAGACTGGTTCATGAAATTATATATATTAACGTTAACTTCTCAATTAATACTGTTATGGTTGGATATTATTAGTATATTTTGCTCCCTCGGGATTATGTTTAATACAACAAAGAATGTATCCGATTTTATATGTTTAATACAACAATAATGTATCCGAATTTATCGCTCTCTCTCTCTAACCGACCATGTAACCAGTCACGTGTGCTCCGCAATAAATTTAATATTTTTATTAGAAATCGAAAGACTTTTCTTGCACCGACCACACAATCCAACCCCAAACAACCACTAGGAGGAAAGCTCAAAATAAGTAGGTACCTTTGTGTAGGAAAGTGAGCGTCACTAAATAATAGTATTAATAGTCCTAATAAAGTTATTAAAAACATCTAGATATAACCCATATGTTCTTATTATTCAAAGTACTAGTTTAAAAGAGTAGGCACTATAGGAAAGAGAACTAGTACTTAAGACCTAATTCAATTTATATTACTATAATGAATTTGTTATGAAAGAAGTAGTGAATGATTTAAGCGGTGAACTGCAGATACCTACATAATTGCAAACAGTTATGGGTATCTGAATAAACGATGTAAATGGCCGGGATGCTTCAGTTTTCTAATAAATACTTTCTAGTAAAGGTTGACGCCATCCGCTCCCATAAAAGCCACTAAAAGGTATTACAGAGATGATAGAGGGAGGAACTTGTTTATTGCATGTTACATTGAGGCGAATGAGTTAATAAAGGTTGTTTCCATCCGCTCCCATAAAAGCCACTAAAAGGTATTACAGAGATTATAGAGGGAGGAACTTGTTATTGCATGTTAGATTGAGGCGAATGAATTAGTAAAGGTTGTTTCCATCCGCTCCCATAAAAGCCACTAAAAGGTATTACAGAGATTATAGAGGAAGGAGTTTGTTTGTTGCATGTTAGATTGAGGCGAATGAATTAGTATAGGTTGTTTCCATCCGCTCCCGTCAAAGCCACAAAGGACATTAGGTTAATACGGAAGGAATTTGTATAGGTATAATTGGATTTGAAGGATTGCTAGTAAATATGGAAGGAGTAAGGTTGAAGTGTGGGCGGAGACTCTGGTGGCCCGCAACGTGGCTGTATTAAACAGCCCGTTAAAAGCGATGGCCGTCAGAGTCATCAGGGGGTATCGCACGATCTCCGTCGAGGCGGCATGTCTCCTAGCCGGGACCCCTCCATGGGACCTGGAAGCGAGAGCCCTTGCGCTGCTGTACCAGTGGCGCAAGGAGGCGCTGGAGCGGCACCATAGGCCGGCGCCCCGAGAAATCAGGGCTCAGCAGTCCCTGCTCCGCCAGGAACTCATGGAGACATGGAGGGTGCGACTTGAGCATCCAAGGTGGGGAGAATCCACCATTGCTGCGGTGAGACCGATCATGAAGGAGTGGTTGGAGAGGGACCATGGGGACCTCTCCTACCGGATGTGCCAGATGGTTACCGCACACGGGTGTTTCGGTAAGTATCTGTGGCGCATCCACCGGGAGACAACGCCGCAGTGCCAGCACTGCGAGGATCCTGGCGAAGACACGGCGCTCCACACGTTGGTGGAGTGCCCTGCGTGGGCGAGTCAACGCCGGGATCTCGTTGCGGTCCTGGGCGTGGACGTTCTCTCGTTGGAGACCATGGTGAGGGCCGTGGTCTCCGACGGGAGCAAGTGGCACGCCGCCGCCTCTTTCTGCGAGCAGGTAATGCGCGCGAAAGAGACGGCGGAGAGGGAGCGGGAGAGAACCCTGCCCCCCGGGTTTCGCAGTCTGACAGACTCATCTACGCCCGGGACTACCGACATCCATGATCGGGGCCTGAGGGCGGCCAAAGTCCGCCGGCAACCCTGGGGTTATCCTTTCGAGGGCTTACCCGGGGTGCCCGGCAACGGACACTTGGGGAGGATACCGTGCGGTTTTAGTCGAGACACGACATAACCACCCCCGCTGGCCGGCGGGGGGGTATCCGAAGGGATTTCCGCACGTTAAAAAAAAAGGAGTAAAGTTGTAATTATGGATTACTTGAATGAGACTTTTATTGATTATATAAGAAAGTACTTATGTTCGTTCACGTAATGCAAGATTATGAACTACAAGTGACTATAGGGTTTAGGAAGGCTTATTGGTTATTTCATGGTTTAATATGGTATCATTAGAAGTTTGTGTAGATTGGAAAGAAATGAAATAGGTACGTAATGGTTGGGGTGCGATTGGTTGGATCACCTCCAAGTTTGGTGCACCCTGGGCAACGTGGGCGATGACGCATCATTGATTGCTCCTCTGGAGTAGCTGGCGTCAACGTCAACGGCCAAGAGTCTGACCAACCGGCCCTATTCAGGGCCAGCTGACCCCATTGCACGAGGGGGTCGGGGTATGGCGAGCCTGCAAGGTCCGCGGGGGGGCGCGGTCGCTCCAGGTTCCCCTCTGCTGTTATCAGAGGGGACACTGCGAATGGCCCAGGGTCAGTCGGAGTGCGAGGGATATGCTCTATGGGTAACCTTACACCCCGGCGTCTGTAGACCCGTGACGGCGTGCGGTTTTAGTCGGTGCAAGCCCGACATAACCGCCCCCGCTGGTCGGCGGGGGGGTATCCGAAGGGATTTCCGCACAAAAAAAAAAAGTACGTAATGGTTATGTTGGAAGGTAGGTTGTAAGGAAAGGTTATTGATGAATCTATCTGATAGTGTTTCGAACAAAATAGGTTTAATGTTTTAATGTGGAAATGTAAATTAATTGGGGTTTGCGATTATATACATATATTTGGAATTAGGTTTCCTCCCAAACTCCTTTCCCATCCCCTCCCAAACTCCTTTGCCATCCCCTCCCAAACTTCTTTCCCATCCCTATGCTTTACAGGGTCGGCAGCGCGAGTGTGACGCCACTGCTGTTGCACACGTCCATAGGCCGCGGTAACCGCTTCCCATCAGGTGGGCCGTGTACTTGTCTGCCACCTTAGTGGTATAAAAAAAAATAATAAAAAAAAACATGATAAGGGTTCCTTTTAACCACAAGATTTATCACAGGCCAAGTTTATTAGAAATAAGTACGATTATTCAGTGAGTTTAAGTAGGTTAGTGAGTTATTTGAATGAATGATAAATGACAACAAGTAGGTGGAATAGGAATTAGGATAGCTGTAAGAGAGGAGTGAATGAGTAGTAGGTGTAGGTAGTTATCTAGGGTAGGAAGTGTGAAGAAGGATCGAGTGAATGAGTTGGTTTAGGAGTAGTAGGAGAGTAAAAAAAAAAGAACAAAGGGGTGGTAGTAGCTAGCTTGAGAGGGGGGGGGGGTCGGTACAGTACATCGTGAAGTGTAATAATGATTTAAATATTAGACAGATAATAAATAAAAATATTCTACGACATTCTACACAACGCTTTCTAGATCCAAAGTAAGCATAGTTTAACTAGCTTGTGTTGTGGGTTCCAGAATCTTATATATTTTTTTGTAAATACATACATATTATACATAGAAACACCCAGACCAGTGCAAATATACATTTTCGCACTGAGCGGGAATTGAACCCGCGCCCCCAGTCGTAGCAGTCGAATGCACTACCGTTACGCCACAGAGGCAGTCGCGCAGGGATAGATAGGTATGTTGTTTAGTCATAAGAAATGTAATTTGTAGGTTATTGTATGATAAGAGCAAACTATTTATTAATCTGTGATAAAAGTAAGCAAGTATAGTAGATTATTAACCAAGGGGATAAAGCAGTGTCTTCTGTCGCGGGTGACGATTTCAATCGCGAGCGTAACGAAGGACTCGAGGTTTATTCCCGTGCGTAGCGAGGGTGTTAAAAATCACAAATCACGAGCGAAGCGAGGGATTTAAGAGGAGTCCTGAGTGTAGCGAGGGATTTAAGTTCACCCAAGACTAAGACAGCTTTATCACCGAGGAAAATACTCTACTTTTCGTACCATTTGCGAAAAAATTAACACAATAATAATATGAGATAAGCATTTATTAAAAATAATGAAAATTAAAATTAAAAATTAACATTCGAAACATTGGTCCAATTATTGATAGAGAGAGTTACATTTTTGTTTGGTACATTTATTGTTGATGAGTTGATTTGAGTATTTCCAGGGGGGTGTCACTCCACCGATCTGCGAGAAATTATAAGTACATACCGGCGGCAGCCCCGGGGTTTCTTATTCAGTGGTTGCCCCGCCGTGGCCCGCGACACTCGCGCGCCTGTCTCCCGTATACCAACGTCGCAAGCGCGTATTGTATACGATGTATAAAATAAGGGCAACGAAATATTGCATTGCTGCGGGTTGCAGAAACAATGACCAAAATTCGGATTGCACGTTTTCTATGTTCCGACGCGTGAAAAGGATACCGAAAGGTGAGGTAGGAAGCACTAAATGCTCATTTATACCTATATTTTCATAGTAAATCGAACACAAGAATCAAGTAAAACAGCACAGTGTTAATTAAATAGGTATCTGTCAACGGCATATCTACATATCTATACATATACATCAAACGAAAATCCCGAGATTGTGATTAAATCAGTACTTATTGGACTCATTTACACCTGGCGTGCGACCGTAACGGAGATCGTAAAGTCTACCTCCGTCTCTGTCACTCGAATAGTAAGTGCTATCTAAAATTTATAATGCGCGTATTCTGTGTGTGTATATTATTGGATCACGGATAGGTACAAGATGTCTAGGTGGTACATTTAAATATCTTATTGTCGTCGAGGCGCGCCGCTTGACACCTCCGCGGCGCCGGCGCCGAGGCGGTGTCGGGTGCAAGTTCAAACAAGCCACTAAGTTAGTCCAAGAGCCGTGCTACAAATTTAATGCTTCTCCGCTGCACTACTGTGAAAAAGTGACGGGTGTCGTTATGTCCTGCAACGAGAGTTGCCAAGCAATAAGCATAGTTGTGCTAGACGGGTACCTTTTTTTTTTTTTTTTTTTTTTTATCGTGCGGAAATCCCTTCGGATACCCCCCCGCCGGCCAGCGGGGGCGGTTATGTCGGGCTTGCACCGACCAAAACCGCAAGCCGTCTCGGGTCTTCAGACGCCGAGGTGTAAGGTTACCCATAGAGCATATCCCTCGCACCCCGGCTGACCCTGGGCCATCTCACCACTAACAGCATCGCTCATCCTGTCTCCTCTGAAAGCAGAGGAGTACGGAGAGCGATGTGTTCCCGCCACGTTGGGTATTGGCCGACGATCAATGCCAACCCTATGAAGGGGTGAAGGGGAAGCCATTGACCGCCGCCCAGGGTGACCGGCCGCTCCGATTCCGTTCCCCCCGGACTGCAGCTACCCAACACACACCCCGCTAGACGGGTACCTTATTCTGACATAGTCGATGCTTGCGCCACAGAATAGATAATAGTGCAAAGCTACCGGATCCGCTTACGATCAGGCGGACCGTACGCTCGTTTGCCACCGACGACGTTTAAAAAAATGACAACCCTATCTTCGGCAAGGTGCGGAGTAATGTTGACCTTCGCGCCGGGCAATAGAACTCAATGACGGCGCGGCAGGCGTGCGGTCCGTTGCTAATAATAATTAATAGGCACGTAAAAAGGCGGCATTCATGAACATCAAAACAGAGGGTCTTCTGTACTTGTACTATTATTTATTCTGTGGTATTTCTCTGTTCTTGCGTCTGAGGAACTTGCGTTTCATTTTAGATAGTATACGTCGGAGTTAGTGGTGGTGGTGCATCGTGAGTTGCGGACGAAGATAAGATGCCGGAAGTTGATGGTTGTGGCTCTGATGGATTAAGTTTTATATTTTTGTTAATTTGACAGCTTAATATGGTTTTATTCGCCATTGAGCTTTCGATATAACCCTCAGCTACTCCATCAGAGCTCCAACCACCGTGTCTTTTAATTGACGTAATATCCACCCCTGAATCCGCCAAGAAAGAGAAATATGATATTTAGAATTAAATAACGATGAATTGTTGCAATACAATTCAGGAAATAATCTATTTTAAAGAAAGAATCTAATAAATGAAATTAGGTTGTTGGTAAGTGTAATGAAAGCAAGCGTCTACCACATTGCGTCATAGTAGCGATTGATCTAAGTAATAATTCGGGTTTCTGAGAGATGGCGCTGTTCTCAGCAATTATAATTATTTGTAAGTATTAAATATTAATAATTTTAAATTGCTACAATATTATTGAAGATATATTCTAATAATAAGGAATAGATTTAATAAATGGGGTTTTGTTAACTAAATTGAAAGAATAAATGAAAGAAATACTTTTCAGAAGAAAAAAAAAAAAAGAATTCTATGGTAGCTTGTTTTATAAAATATGTAGATAACTTCCGGTCTGAAGGCTATTTTATAATAGTAAATAAATAGAATGAATTAAAAAGAAGGGAATTAAATTAAAAGGGAAGAAATTTTAATTTAGTTAAACGTTTTAACTTGTATAAAGTAAATATTTCGCACAGGGAATTATTATTATTAATTAAAAAAATGATATTTATTAAGTTGGTAGCATTGGGGGAAAAACACTGGATTGGTCTAGAAATATTGCGGGGTTTGTAGAAACTAAAAAAAGGATTTTAAGAGACGCTGATTGGTGGAAAGAGGCTCCCGCGGATGTAGACCGCGAAAATGGTGAGAAAAGATGGGATTTGGGTACCTTTTGGCGCTATCCTCGGCGATTCTCTTTTGACACATCTAACGTGGGTCACCGGTGGGCGGGTTACCAAGCGAAGTTTTGGAAAATTTGTGGTAAATTAGTGAGACCTTGCTTTGTGAATTGATTGAAACGTTTTTTACATTGAAAATCGCGTTAATTCATTATAGTTTGATAGAATCGCGTTACATTTGTGTAGAATCATAATTCTTTTAGTGAATTTTAGCTCGAACATTGATTGAAACGTCGCGTTAACAGCATTTTGTTGGAATGGTAGCAAGACACCTTTCCTGGCGACGTTGAATATCTCAGATATGAAAGCGTAGTTCGTTCGAGTGAGTCTGCTCAACGGCCATTCCTGACGCAAAATGTTGTTTTAGGAGTTTGAATGGGGATAGTAGGATTAAGAAGTTAGGCTAGGCGGCTGAGGCCTTAGGAATAGCTAGGGAATCCCATTAGGTAAGTCTGTCGATGTGGCAGCCACAAGTGGAAACCTTACGGTGATAACTAAGCTTGTGTCCACCTTTTAGCTAGATATCTGATAATCCAAAATGGCGGGACAGCTTTCGACTTTACCTGAGTTTCAGGGTCGAAATAGGCATCTGAGTGTTGATATCCAGTAGATTGGCCTAGTCACATTTATTGGAGTCAGCAGCTCAGTCTTATATAAATATATATTTATTTATGCACACAGTACATATGGTAGGGAAGGTCGTAAGGCTACATCCCAGACTACGGTCGTGGTCTTATGACAATACACGGGTCTTAGGCACGTCAAAATCAGGCTTGACTCTCCTGTAATGCTTTATCTAGGAACATCACACCACACATTTAGTCTAAATGAGTAAAATTAGTTCAAACACAGGGATTAGTCTTATAGGTAGGTGTAGGTACACATAATAACACGGGATTAGGAATTAAACTGGCATTTACACATAATTATGTCTTTATGAAATCTAAATATTAGTTATGTTAAGTAACCCTCAGGCTTGAAACGCAATAGAGAAACGGAACGTATTAGACAGCGTCATGTTATTCATAATCGTCAAAGTTTGTGGTAGAAAGAGTTTTAAGATTATTTGAAATCCAGTGTTATGACCAATATAATACCGTGATATAAGAAGTTATGAGTGTGTGTAGGTTTGTGTCTGAACTTGACTTATAAGTTCTAAGAAACAGCCATGAATTCCCTCAAGGTCAGTCCAAATTATCGATAAAGTAATAATTCATGAATTTTGATTGTGAAACTCTTTAGTTCAATACAGAAATTATTCAAAAAAACGAGCTAAGAGCTGATTCAAGTATAATTAGTTTCAAATTCATTGACAAAGGATGAAATTTCTACCTAATTTACATTATAGAAAGGCAATATTATCCTTATTATTCTAATTCAATAACCTACAAATTTGAAATGTAATTAAAGGTGTCAAATTGGTCATTTGAATACAAACAAATCTAAAGGTCAACTAGAATATATCCTATAGTATTACATTTTTGGTATTCAATCCTATATTAGACTATTCGTATAAACAATCAGATATGATAATATTATGAACAAAAGATAAATTTAGAAAGGGTAATGTTATGAGCTTGGTGAATAATAAACGATTGTAGAGTGAGTCGTTCATGTCATGTGTTGTTTGCAGTTAGTTATATTCTATATGCAAATAACCGGCGAAAACCGATAAAGCTTAGTTTTCTTATAACATAATTTATGTCTATTCTACTGTAACTGAGGATAGTTCTCAATTGTAACAATTGACTTAGTATTTGCTCACTTAGCCGAGTATGGTCTAGAGAATGAGAGTCTTATCACAATAGATGATATTTTCCAACTATGGAATGGATTTAAATCTCTTAGACTTGGGCAATAGACCCTGTACACATTATAGTCTAGTAATGACTTGTGTTAAACTTGGTGATGTGGGTAACTAATAAGTTATAACTCAACTTTACCTACCTAAACATTAGATTGTGTTCTGGTGGAATGGACAGTAGTTCCAGGTTGAAATCTATTGTAAGTTTCTATAAACATTTACTGCAAATATGCATTCTAACATAAAAAAATAAATATAAAGGATATTTATTATTCTCCAAGTTTATTATATACATCTCTATGATCCTTTATACCTATAGTAGGTGGATATACAAAAGAGAATACTCGTATAATTTATCTTAAGCTTTTAATTAAGTAAAGGGAATGATACATTGTAATTCCACGCCATTCGAATTGGTGTTTCTCTATATATGGGTGCCAGATGTCTTGGCCAGGTGGAGTAAGTAAAACTACTCCAATACCTATAATAGACATAGGAACAGTTAATCATAATTGGTGTGAACTGTACTGTCTTGGGCGTATGTTTATGGGGCCCTAGACCAAAAAACAAATATATCATGTTGTATAAAGTTATTAGTAATAAATTAAGAACTCATATAAAGTATTTGATCCAATAAGATTAGGAATTATACCTAATTCACATAAGTACAGAACTCAATTAGTCTATGTATTGGACCGAATAAACAAATATCATGTTGAAATCAATAGTTGTATAATAACTGGAACAAAGTTAAGTTTGGATATTTTAATATGTATCATTATAGGTGAAACATGGAACTTAGTAAATACAATTATTTGTAGAATAAAATTATAAATTCTAAACTCTAATTATATGAAATTGATTTTACATTCTATTCCTATGGTGTAAACTAGATATATTAGAAGATTAGGTAGGTATTACTATAATCAAGTATTTAATAAGTTAGGTAATATCATGACTAGACAGACATTATAACAAGTAAAGTTAGTTCAAGTAAATCATTTATCAAAGTATAAATGGATCAGGTAATATAGATAGATAGATAGATAGAAAACACTTTATTTGTACACCATTTACAATACAGACACAAGTAGCACATTAACTATTATTAAAAGGTTATTGTAATGTACAAAGGGCGGCCTTATCGCTAAACGCGATTTCTTCCAGGCAAACTTAGGATGGAATGGAATATTTTCACAAACAGGGTGGTAATAGTTGGTGTAACATAAAGGAGTTAGCAAACAATATTTCAATTAAAAACATATAGAATATTATATGAACCTACTTAATTATACCTTCACAGGTACACACTAAATATATATACTTAAACTACATACATATTAAGATACCTACATATAATATGATATACATATAGACTACATGCCTTAAAGATATACATTACAGATACATATACAAATACAGTATGTTATTCATAAACAAATATGTGCTTCGTGCTACAGTGATAGGTAATGCTCATGTAACATCTTTTTAAAAATATTAATGGATTACGCTTTCCTGATTGTAACTGGCAGTGCATTCCATAGACGTACAGCTTTTACAGTAAATGATTGGTCAGAGAAGTTGGTAGAATGAGCTGGCATCTCCAGTCTCAAATTTTCCGATGATCTTAATCTTTTCCCATGAGTATCATTTAAGAACTTAAACCGTTCTTTAAGATAGCTGGGAGTCAACGGATTAAATAAAATATTGTAAAGAAAAGTAAGTGTATAAGTATTCCGGCGAAGGCGGATCGGCAACCACTTGAGCATTTTACGGAAGTCAGAAACGTGATCATATTTGCGCAAGCCAAATATAAATCTTATACAAAAGTTTTGAAGTCGCTCAAGCTTATCGAGTTGCGCTACGGTAAGATTCAGATAGCTGACATCGGCATAGTCAAGAATCGGAAGAAGAAGAGTTTGAGCTAGCGCAATCTTAGTAGCAGTGGGAAGAAAATTTCTCAACCTACGCAGTGAACCCGCAGACGCAAACAGTTTGCGACTTACCTCCTGTATCTGAAAATCCCAGGATAAGGTGCTGTCAATTAAGATACCCAGGTTCTTAACCTTCATACTGATGGGTATGGTGCTGTTTTTAAATTTAACTGCAGGCTGTTGGGACCAATCTATTTTGGAGATCATTCTGGAGCTTCCGATAACACAAACCTGAGTTTTTGTAAGGTTAATCTCAAGCCCATAGTCCGCACTCCACCTACATATACGGCCTAGGTCCGTATTAATTGTAGTGAATGCATCCGATAATCCATTGATATGCGCATAAGTATATATCTGTAAATCATCCGCATAAAGGTGGTAGGCTGAAACTAATTGACTGGAAATAGAATTTATGAAAATTGCGAAGAGTAATGGAGAAAGCACGCCACCCTGCGGCACACCAACAGTCGCATTGCACCACGAAGAAAAGGACCCCTCGAGATGAATACGCTGTCGGTTACCAAACAGGTAACTATGAAACCAATCAATTGCCCTTGGAGATATGTTAAGAGAACGTAGAATCCCAAGTAGTATATGGTAATCAACAGCATTAAATGCATTACTGAAGTCAAGTAAAGCCAATACCGTTACTTTACCCATATCTATGTTCATTCTAATATCATCTGTAATATGCACCAATGCTGAAACAGTACTATGCCCGCGACGGAAGCCAGACTGAAAGGGATTGAGGAGATTGTTTTTAATAAGAAAGTTATTTAGTTGATTATAGACAACACGTTCAAGTACTTTGGAAAGGAAGGGTAAAACAGATATAGGACGGTATTCAGACAAAGCGGAAGGATTAGTTTTTTTAGGTAGAGGAATAATTTGGGCTTCCTTCCATGCTGACGGAAAAATGCCACAGGCTAAAGAATGATTATAAATATGACACAGAACAGGCAGAATGACATCAAGGATTGGGAGATGTGTAGGTAGAGATTCATTATAACAATTCATGATTACAAGTTAAGTAGTATAAGGATTTAAGTAGACATTCATTTTAATGGAGAATTAGCACATAATCCCTTTATAAAATTTACAAATTAATATTAAGTTGTAACAGAATTTATGTAGATCATGATAGGGTTATTTGATAAGTAGGTAAGAATTGAATTGACAAAATTGATATCAAGGGTTAGTTTAGGAAGTTGAATAGGAGTTGTGAGTTTCACATGTGTGTAGGATAAGAGCATGGTAGGAGTAGGTATAGTCTGGGAGTAGGAACAGTTGAGTTGATAGGGAGGAGTAGGTTAAGAGGGTTTGGTGGGGTAGAAAAAAAGGGAGAATGGGGCAGGTAGGGGGGGGGGTACAATTTGGTGGCGCCGTGACCAGAATAGGATAGGATGTCTTGGTGTTATGTAATAGTAGTGATGATGATGATTATTATTTTAGAATAAATAACAGTTATAAATAAGTTATTGAAGTTTATCAGTGGATAATTATTTATTATAAAAAAAAAAGTGTGGTTGGAAATTAATTTTATTAATGAGGTATTTATAATTTTGAGGTACGGTATGTCTATACCGTACAATTTGTTGCTGTGTTAAATAAAAAGGTAAAAGGGAATAGTTGTGCTAAAATAATAAAACATAGTGAATAGCTAGAAGTTATATTATGATAGTAAATAATGAGGATTGAAAGTTTAAATATATTAATCATAATTTTAAAGGTAAATGATTAGGGTCGATCAATTAGTTATATTAATAATAATAAATGATGGGGAATGATATATAAGATAAATTAATAATATTGTGATAGTGAATGTTGAGTGACAATAATAGTTTAGTAACTTGGGGGTCGTTAGTAAGTCATATTTCTTATTAGTAAATAGTGGGGGTCGTTCATTATTTTAAATATATTTGTTATAAGTAAATAATGGGGGTTGTTAATCTAATTAAATGAATAAATCTAGTAAAAATAAATAATGGTTGTAGGCTGATGAAATTCCACTTATCCAAAATTTGAGTAATTGGATTAGGAAGGTAATTAAACTTATATTAAACTTATTATAGTGATGATTAACATAGAATGTTATGTATAATAGGATGGGGATTTTAAAACGTTAATTGTAGGGTTTGATAAAAAAAAAAAAATTTAGTGAAATACAAGTTAGGAAACGGTGGGAATTGGCATTATTTGTCTAATGTCAATTCTCATCGATTTAATTGAGTTAAATTAACTTGTGTGGAAATTGATTTAACAGTAAAATTTGTGTAAAAACAAAAAAAAAAAATTGGGTTGGCTGGTTACCTACGACCTGACCTGACCTGACGAACCTACTTTCCAACTAGGTTCGTCATTGGGGATAAATGGAAACGGGATTAAAACACCTTTAGCTACTATATTAACTAATAGAAATCGTACAGAAGGATTAGGTTATAAAACGTTAGAACCAAAACAGTTAAATATCGAGTTACAGTTAGTAAATTTGTTTAAATGGGTAAATAGTATAAAACAGGGGAATATGCTAGATTAAAAAAATGCAGGAGTGGTGTTTGAGGAGGAGTCAAATAGGGAAATAAATTTAAATTTTACATCAGAAGTTATGGTTCGAATATTCGAACGTAAAGTAATAGCGTTGATAGATACGGGTTGTGACATTACTAGTATATCTGAGGAGTTTTTAGATGAATTGAAAGCTGACGAGAATCACGATATCCCTTGGTTGCCGATTAAACCGTTCAATATTAAAACAGCTGTAGGTCATAAAAGTGGGGTGATTAGGAAAATGGTTTTACTACCTTTAATGTTAGGAGAGTTTGTACAGCAAACTGGGGTTACAGTAGTACTTGGAAGATTATAGAAAGCAGGGTTAACTTATAATTAAAAAAAAAAGTGAATTTTGTTGTAAGGAGGTCAAAATGTTAGGTTATATAATTTCTACGGAAGGGTTACGAACTGATCCAGATAAGGTTAAAGCAATTCAAGAATTTCCTATACCAAAAAGGATAAAACTAGTATTATTAGTATTACATAACCCCAAAAATGTTTTATGTAATTTTTATAGGAAGTTTATTCCGAATTATACAGACAGGCTCAACCACTGTATAATCTATTAAAGAAGGGTAAAATTTGGAAATGGGGTCATTTGGAACAACTAACTTTTGAACAATTTAAATCATTGTTTTTAAAAACCATTCAGTTACATCATCCAGATTTTTCCAAGCCATATTATTTACAAACAGATTGTTCACAAATAGGATTAGCAGGGGTTTTGTATCAATTAGATAATGACGGAATGAAAAAAATATTGGGGTTTTATAGTAAAGATTTAAAGGGAGCACAATTAAATTGGACAGTAACGGAACAGGAGTTTTATTCGGTAATTTGTTATTAAGAGAAATTTGAAACTTATTTATGAGGGGCAAAAGTAATAATTAGAACGGATCATAAGGCTTTGTTATTTGTTAAAACTTTTTATTAATATTATTTAGAGAATTTCCAATATGAAATTCAACATATTAAAGGGAAAAATAATATAGTGGCAGATGTTCTATCACGTTATCCACCGGATGAAGGAATATTACAGGAGGAAAGAAACAGAATGCCGAGTATTTTATATATGGAATCTAATCAAAATAAGGATTTGCTAAAAAAGTTAAGTCGGATAGCGGAGTATCAGATGAGGGATGAGGAAATAAATAAATAAATTAAACAAATTAAAGTTTCAAATGAGACAGGAAAGTCATTAAAGGGGTAGGGTAGTAAATGTAAATTAATAGACGAAGTTTGGTTGTTTCTAGGGGAGGGGGAAAAGGAAATTCTATATTTTTACCAGGAGAACTTAGAGAAGAGGTAGTTAAACAAGTACATTTAGAAATGGGACATCAGGGTAGTTATAAAATGCTAAAATACTTAAAACAACGTTTTTATTGGAAGGGTTTGACTAGAAATGTAATGTAACAGTTGGTTAAAATTTGTAAAATTTGTCAATTAACGAAACACTCTAATTCTAATAAGGTGGGGCCTTGTTGTCCTTTAATTACTAAAGATATAGGAGATTTAGTTATGGTAGATATCTATGGTCCTTTGCCAACTGGGAAGTTTGGAATGAACTATATATTAGTTTTTCAAGATTCGTTAAGTAAGTTCGTGAAATTTTACGTCTTGAGAAAAGCTACAGCAAAAGCAGTATTCAGTAAAATTTTTAGAAATTATAAAACCTAAAGTAATAATGTCAGATAATGGTATACAATTTACTAGTCGAGTGTGGAAGGAAGGAATGGCTTCGCTAGAGATCAAAATAATTTACACTACCGTTAGGAATCCTAGACCAAATACAGTAGAGAGGGTTAATAGAGAACTGGGCAGATTGTTTAGAACTTATAATAGTACTAACCATAAGGGATGGGTAGATACAGTGCCTAAATTGGAAGAATTATATAATAATACCTTTCATGAAAGTACAGGTTATACTCCATGTGAAATAATGTATGGGACTTCTACTAAACTTTCTTTTGATGACAAAATAAATAAAAGTAATGATAAATTAAATATTTTAGAAGTTAGAGAATTAGCCCAAGAGAATATAAAGGTGTCAGCGGAAAAGCGAAAATTAAAATTTGATAAAACCTGTCGGTTAATAGAATACCAAATAGGAGATTTGGTGAAAATTAGAAAATTAAATAAATCTAATGCTGAACTAAAATTAACAACAAAATTTGAAAATTTATATGAAGGGCCGTACTTGATAGCTGGAAGTCCCTATAAAAATGTGTATATTTTAGTTAATCCGCAAAGTAAAGAAATTAAAGGAAAATTCAATACAATTCATTTGTCTAAATTTTACATATAAAGGGAATAGGGGTAATTATAATTATTTGAGTTGGGACTGGACCGAGAAGCCGATAGTAGATTCATACTTATATAAAATTGTATAAGTGAATAGAAACAGTATATTTATAATTTAAAGGAATTTTAGGAGGATTTGTAATTTATTGCAATGTATAGAGAAACTGGTAACCTAATTAATTACAAATATTAGAATCTACTAATTTATAAAATATTTGTTAAAAATATAAATGTTATTTTGTATAAGAAAGATAAATAAATATTAATTGAAGTAAAGAGTGAGAACCACCTGGCAGTATGATTATTTTGTTGAAAAAAAAAAGGGGGGAATAAATTAATTTAGATTGAGAAACGTGTTATTAGAATAATTTTGGTTTAGAAAAAAAATGCTGAAGAAATATTTGTTGAAAATATAAATGTTATTTTATGTAAGAAAAAAAAAAGAAATAAATAAATAAAGATTAAATGGAGGAAAGGGGTGAAGCCCATCTGATGGTATGATTATTTTGTTGAAAAAATAAAAGGTGGGGGGGGGGCGTAGGGCTTTACCTTTTAATTATTATTTTGTTTATGTAGGTATATAAAGTATTTATATATATTAAAATAATATGTATAAATAAATAAAGTTGTTTAGTAGGAGTTGAAAATTGGTTATTAAATAATAAAAATAAAAAAAAAACATCTTCCTGTTAGTCTCACTATCTGAATTTGATCTGATTTTAGAATGATTTTAATAGTTATTATTATTTTGTTCGTTTATCAAATATATTTATAAGAGAGGGATAATAATTGATTGCTTGTCTTCTTTCCTATACCTATATAGAAAAAAATTTTTATTGATCATAACCACATTACATTGTAGTATATAATGCTGATTGGTTGGCAGAAAGTAAGACTACAAAAGAAAGTTCTGAAAAGTTTAAAGAAGTATTTTGGTGTATAAGACGAACGGAACAATGTCAATATGAAAAGTAATGAATGAATGCTATTAAATTCAGTATGGTGGGCCATCCCAACCAGCATTAATTTCAGGGGTTTATAATTAAATTAGGTTATGACTCAAATATCTGCATGCATCACAAACGGATTCATGAAAGATGCAAGGAGTTAGGTTAGTAATAGACATTGATTTCAAAATTTGAAATCAAAGTCATGCATGTCGAAAGGAACTTTCATGAATCTCCAACTAAACAGAATAGGTCAGAACTAAGCACACTCTAGAAATACCATTGTCTTAATGTCGGCCTTTCAGGTTTATTACTGGTGGGGTGAAAATCTATATATTCTTTATGTCTTTAGTCAATAGGATTGATCTTTTTTTGGGGAGCGGAGTACTTGGTTATATGGCGAGCGTAATGTAGGTTCCTGTATAAACTTTTACTCTGTGCGACAGCGCAAAGGTGCCTCACAAACATTTTCTCTCACTGAATTGGATCAAGTCCTGACGGGAAATAATGTAATGTTGTGATCTAACTAAAAACTTGTAATAGAGTTGGGAGGTGTCGTATTTTGATATTTGGTCAGATTACACAAAACATAAAAGGTGCAGAATTTGAGTTATAACTGAAGTAGGTTATGAAATGGGTTAGAACATAGTTATGGGGAAAGGAAGATTGGTAATCTATATTGTTGATTTGGGTAAATATATATAATAATATTTATTTTAAATAGTCTTTAATGTGAATCTTACTCCGAACAAACTGTAGTTAAGTTTCTTCGTCAGATTCAGGGGGTCGATTGTGACGAGACAGAATGTCATATGTCTTTATAAGTAATAAATCGATTTTCTAAGAGATGGCGCTGTATTAGTAAAGAATTAGGTTGAGAAATATGATATTTAGAATTAAATAACGATGAATTGTTGCAATACAATTCAGGAAATAATCTATTTTAAAGAAAGAATCTAATAAATGCAATTAGGTTGTTGGTAAGTGTAATGAAAGCAAGCGTCTACAACATTGCGTCATAGTAGCGATTGATCTAAGTAATAATTCGGGTTTCTGAGAGATGGCGCTGTTCTCAGCAATTATAATTATTTGTAAGTTCTTTTAAATATTAATAATTTTAAATTGCTACAATATTATTGAAGATATATTCTAATAATAAGGAATAGATTTAATACATGGGGTTTTGTTAACTAAATTGAAAGAATAAATGAAAGAAATACTTTTCAGAAGAAAAAAAAAAGAATTCTAAGGTGTTTTATAAAATATGTAGATAACTTCCGGTCTGAAGGCTATTTTATAATAGTAAATAAATAGAATGAATTACGTTAACGTTTTAACTTGTATAAAGTAAATATTTCGCACAGGGAATTAATATTATTAATTAAAAAAATTATATTTATTAAGTTGGGAGCATTGGGGGAAAAACACTGGATTGGTCTAGAAGTATTGCGGGGTTTTTAGAAACTAAAAAAAGGATTTTAAGAGATGCTGATTGGTGGAAAGAGGCTCCAGCGGATGTAGACCGCGAAAATAGTGAGAGAAGATGGGATTTGGGTACCTTTTGGCGCTATCCTCGGCGATTCTCTTTTGACACATCTAACGTGGGTCACCGGTGGGCGGGTTACCAAGCGAAGTTTTGGAAAATTTGTGGTAAATTAGTGAAACCTTGCTTTGTGAATTGATTGAAACGTTTTTTACATTGAAAATCGCGTTAATTCATTATAGTTTGATAAAATCGCGTTACATTTGTGTAGAATCATAATTCTTTTAGTGAATTTTAGCTCGAACATTGGTTGAATTGTCGCGTTAACAGCATTTTGTTGGAATGGTAGCAAGACACCTTTCCTGGCGACGCTGAATATCTCAGATATGAAAGCGTAGTTCGTTCGAGTGAGTCTGCTCAACGGCCATTCCTGACGCGAAATGTTGTTTTAGGAGTTCGAATGGGGATAGTAGGATTAAGAAGTTAGGCTAGGCGGCTGAGGCCTTAGGAATAGCTAGGGAATCCCATTAGGTAAGACTGTCGATGTGGCAGCCACAAGTGGAAACCTTACGGTGCTAACTAAGCTTGTGTCCACCTTTTAGCTAGATGGCTGATAATCCAAAATGGCGGGACAGCTTTCGACTTTACCTGAGTTTCAGGGTCGAAATAGCCATCTGAGTGTTGATATCCAGTAGATTGGCCTAGTCACATTTATTGGAGTCAGCAGCTAAGTCTTATATAAATATATATTTATTTATGCACACAGTACATATGGTAGGGAAGGTCGTAAGGCAACATCCCAGACTACGGTCGTGGTCTTATGACAATACACGGGTCTTAGGCACGTCAAAATCAGGCTTGACTCTCCTGTACTGCTTTATCTAGGAACATCACACCACACATTTAGTCTAAATGAGTAAAATTAGTTCAAACACAGGGATTAGTCTTATAGGTAGGTGTAGGTACACATAATAACCCGGGATTAGGAATTAAACTAGAATTTACACATAATTATGTCTTTATGAAATCTTACTTTTAGTTATGTTAAGTAACCCTCAGGCTTGAAACGCAATAGAGAAACGGAACGTATTAGACAGCGTCATGTTATTCATAATCGTCAAAGTTTGTGGTAGAAAGAGTTTTAAGATTATTTGAAATCCAGTGTTATGACCAATATAATACCGTGATATAAGAAGTTATGAGTGTGTGTAGGTTTGTGTCTGACCTTGACTTATAAGTTCTAAGAAACAGCCATGAATTCCCTCAAGGTCAGTCCAAATTATCGATAAAGTAATAATTCATGAATTTTGATTGTGAAACTCTTTAGTTCAATACAGAAATTATTCAAAAAAACGAGCTAAGAGCTGATTCAAGTATAATTAGTTTCAAATTCATTGACAAAGGAAATGTCTACCTAATTTACATTGTAGAAAGGCAATATTATCCTTATTATTCTAATTCAATAACCTAGGAACTCTCTTACACACAGTTATACATACATATATTTAATCCATATACACAATACACAAGAAGTTCAGACATACATAAGTAGGTTGCAAGTTGACTCAGAATTACACAAAGGTCTTGCCGGTCCCTCCACTTATGCGTAGGGTCTTCTATTCCTCAGATTGCTTGCGGAGGTCGTTAAAGCCAACCCAAGGTGGTTGGGGAACTCCTCTACGCTTAAGTAAGTACAAGATGAGTGAATTTTAGGATACACACAAAAATATTAAAGGAAAATTAAATACGTGACCAGAGCCTTGGTTGTCTGCCAGCACGGGGCTCAGTATCGTCCCGCGAGTCCTCCTTTGTCTACCGAGGTGTAGACGAGAAGAGCCCTTGGTATAGCGATACTGAAACTCGGGGTGTTGTCTGCCAGCACGGGGCTAAGTATCGTCCCGCGAGTCCTCCTTTGTCTACCGAGGTGTAGACGAGAAGAGCCCTTGGTATAGCGATACTGAAACTCGGGGTTGCCTCTCCGCTCAATCACGTTCGCAAGGTGCGATTCCAAGACCTGAATCTGGGACCCTGAGACCAAAATGAGTATAAAGTATTGACTCTAATGCAGAAGAAACTTAGAAGCAAATATAGTGCAGCAACTTACCAACGATGTGGGAATATCACTGAATCTAATTAGTATAGGTTATGAACTTATAGAAATTGACAAAACAGTCTATACGCAATATAACCGTTATAGGTTCTCAACAAAGTATTCTCAAGTGCCGGCCCGCCAGCTGACCTGGCCTTATATACCGTCTAGCGAAGAACTTTCTCGAAAAGACCAAATTCCATCGTTTTTCACGAGCAGTCTCACTGAAAACACAAAGTCACTCCGACAATGCGGCACAATAAGGTGTCAACTTGTCGCTGCGAACACAAGGCGGACTAGGTATCTACTTAATTTATACGTATTTTACTAGACAAACCATAGCTTACGAAGATGAAAACCATAGAGGCACTGAGTTATTAAATTAGGGAAAAGCCTGGACTTTAACGTTTGACTACTAATCATCATTACTCTTCCCAAAAGACAGAATACAGGGACACATTAACTGAAAATAAAATATTATTGCATCCAGTACAGCAACGCCATCTCGTGGTATTACTGTGAACCACAAACACCACTATGGGATTCCGATCGAACGCTGCTACACTCCGGGAGAACTCGATGCATAGGTGTCGCTACCGGACTCGCCTTATTAATATCTATTTCAGAAAATAAAATGTTACAAAGTTTTAACTCAACTTTACCTACCTAAACATTAGATTGTGTTCTGGTGGAATGGACAGTAGTTCCAGGTTGAAATCTTTTGTAAGATTCTATAAACATTTACTGCAAATATGCATTCTAACATAAAAAAATAAATATAAAGGATATTTATTATTCTCCAAGTTTATTATATACATCTCTATGATACCTTTATACCTATAGTAGGTGGATATACAAAAGAGAATACTCTTATAATTTATCTTAAGCTTTTAATTAAGTAAAGGGAATGATACATTGTAATTCCACGCCATTCGAATTGGTGTTTCTCTATTTATGGGTGCCAGATGTCTTGGCCAGGTGGAGTAAGTAAAACTACTCCAATACCTATACTGCCCTACTAAGCGCAAAAGCGGTATCTCAAACAAAAAAAACGTTGATTTTTATGCCTTCGGATAGCTCTAAAAAATACGCATCTAATGAATGTAATATATAATATATATATATAATAAGCCTTTTAGCGCTATCTTGCTCAAAACATATAAAAAAACCTTAAGAAAGATTTCCCTATCTCAGTTTTGCCTTAAACCACTAAGAACATTAGAGGTATATCAATATTACGTAGGCCAACAGCTGCATATTTGAATACCGCCAAATCTCTTAAAAAAGAACAGCAACTTTTCTAAGTCGATAAGCGGCAAATATGTAGTATTTGAATGCTTAATTGATCCGCAAATCATTTTGACTATATGAGATACGGTGGCAGCAGCAAATCAAATTGGCTCTTATGGTTTGTTTGATACGGCCGACAGTTTCCACCATAGAGTGGAGTTGTCAATGAAACGCATGAAAAACAAAATTTATGATTTTTCAGATTTTTCTCAGGCAGTTAGTACTGCAGGAAAAAACGTAAAACCTAAAGAGATGACTCTACAAGATTTTTATGACTGGGAAGTTTACACGACACAGTTTAAACTGTCTCGAATTAAACCGCATCCATATATTAATTAAATGGCCGAAGTAGAAGTCAATAGAGGCAGTTTATTTTTTTATTTTTTTTTACGTGCGGAAATCCCTTCGGATACCCCCCGCCGGCCAGCCGGGTTGGTTATGTCGTGTATCGACTAAAACCGCACGGTGTCCTCCCCAAGTGTCCGTTGCCGGGCACCCCGGGTAAGCCCTCGAAAGGATAATCCCAGGGTTACCGGTGGACTTTGGCCGCCACCGCTTTTGATTTAACATACAAAACTGAATTCAATAAAGACCCTATCACTACGAGCATAATCGGAAAAAAAAATTTGAAAACTCTAGTTTTGCCACCACCGAAGAAGAAAATTGCAACGTATTTCTAAAATCAAAAAAGAAAATATTTTGAAATCTTTTCAAAATATTATACCTCAAAACAGAATGTCCTTTTGGAGAGAACTGCCTACTTTTGACTAGATTAATTCATAGAATCCGTTTTTTCTGCAGATTTTTTTTTATAACATTAAAAATTTGAATAATAAAAGACTTTATAAATGTACTTTGATTCTTTTTTTCCTTTAAATTAATACATATTTTATTCGATAGAAAATTCATACTTTTTTGTATACATACATGGAGAAGAGATAACGAAAAAGCGGTAACTAAAATTTTAATTTTATAATTACTAAGCGGTATAGCCGTATCTCATGAAAAAGGTATATCCAGATACATTTTTGATATTTTAACTATTGTGGTAACAAATAGTTTCAATATAATATATAAATTCTATTTAATAAGCAACAAAGTCAATATGTAAAGTAAAAAAAAACTATTTTTACAAAACTCCAATTATCTCGGAACTCCCTTTCATTGAGGTACCGCTTTTGCGCTTAGTTGGGCAGTATAATAGATATAGGAACAGTTAATCATAGTTGGTGTGAACTGTACTGTCTTGGGCGTGTGTTTATGGGGGCCCTAGACCGAAAAACAAATACATCATGTTGTATAAAGTTATTAGTAATAAATTAAGAACTCATATAAAGTATTTGATCCAATAAGATTAGGAATTATACCTAATTCACATAAGTACAGAACTCAATTAGTCTATGTATTGGACCGAATAAACAAATATCATGTTGAAATCAATAGTTGTAAAATAACTGGAACAAAGTTAAGTTTGGATATTTTAATATGTATCATTATAGGTGAAACATGGAACTTAGTAAATACAATTATTTGTAGAATAAAATTATAAATTCTAAACTCTAATTATATGAAATTGATTTTACATTCTATTCCTATGGTGTAAACTAGATATATTAGAAGATTAGGTAGGTATTACTATCTAGTATAATCAAGTATTTAATAAGTTAGGTAATATCATGACTAGACAGATTTTCATTATAACAAGTAAAGTTAGTTCAAGTAAATCATTAGGTAGGTATCCAATTTATCTAAGTATAAATAGGTCAGGTAATATATTGTGTATGTAGAGATTCATTATAACAATTCATGATTACAAGTTAACATAACATAACATAACATAAACTCACGCCTATATCCCCGAAGGGGTAGGCAGAGGTGCTAGCACCCACGTTTCGCCAGTTTATGTTTTAGGTCCCAATGTAATAGGTGGCGAGCCTATTGCCATTAACCGGGCACTTATAAACCTGCGATAAATACACACATAACTTCGAAAAGCATCGAAAAGTCATTGGTGTGTGCCATGGTAATACCTGGGATCGAACCCGAGACCTCGTCTCAGCAGCCCTTTACCCATACCACTAGGCTACCGCGGTTAATTACATAATTACATACATAATACAAGTTAAGTAGTATAAGGATTTAAGTAGACATTCATTTTAACGGAGAATTAGCACATAATCCCTTTATAGAGCTAAGGGTAACTACGTATCATGATAAGGGTTCTTACTCACTATGACGATCATTGGCCAAATTAATATTAAGTTGTAACAGAATTTATGTAGATCATGATAGGGTTATTTGATAAGTAGGTAAGAATTGAATTGACAAAATTGATATCAAGGGTTAGTTTAGGAAGTTGAATAGGAGTTGTGAGTTTCACATGTGTGTAGGATAAGAGCATGGTAGGAGTAGGTACAGTCTGGGAGTAGGAACAGTTGAGTTGATAGGGAGGAGTAGGTTAAGAGGGTTTGGGGGTAAAAAAAATGGGGGTTTGGGGCAGTTAGGGGGGGGGGGATACAGTTTCCTTTACATTAATCAGCAGCAACGCATTGAAATGATTTTCAACGTCATCCACCTTTAAGTTTACAAGTTCACATCCGCGGCAAGCACCATTGAGTCCAAAAATTAAGGCCACCTATAACAAAGATAAAAAACAGGTAAATATATAGAATAATTACCATTACTAAGATACGAAATATTCATAGTTAAATCATGTATACTTACTTTTGTGGCCAGAAAAAAATCATCAGGAGCTTCATTAAGGAATTTTTCCACATTTTGAGTAGTCAAAATTTTAGACTGCCCTTCCAATTTTCTTTTTAAAAAAGCCAGTAATTTCGTGAATCTATTTAATTCAATGCTGTTTTTGATGCTTATTGTAGCTTTCAGTTTTGAGTATATGCACCAAAGTGTATTCGGATTCTTTGTCTTGGATAAATAATCAAAGAAGACAAGAAGTACTGATTCTGAAATTGATAGGCCTTTCGCACTTCTCCACGTTGAAAATTCTTCATAAGTTTTTAAATAATTTTCCTTGGATTTTGTTGGAAGCAAATTATTTATAATTGCGGCAGCATTTGCACTGATGGAATCCGACAATTCACTGTCACTGTCGCTTTGATTTAACATCGTAACGTTTTTTAGAACATTAACTTATTTAATACTTTATTTATTAAAAATAAATTATAATAAACTTAACGTTTATGTATTTGAAGAAAACAAAAACAAAAAACGCGGCTAATTATTTACATACAACCATATAATTATTTGTGATATTATTTAAATGTTTCCTTTTACATAGCTATTATTGATTAAACTTTGTATTAATCTTTCTTTAGATAAATAATATTTAAAAACGACTAACCTAAACCAAATAGTTGCCATGTAACATTATATTGATAATCAAATTTCAGTATAATCGATATAATATAAATATTACTCTCCCACAACGATTAATATATATATATATATACACCGCGGTAGCCTAGTGGTATGGGTAATGGACTGCTGAGACGAGGTCTCGGGTTCGATCCCAGGTTTTACCATGGCACACAGCAATGACTTTTCGATGCTTTTCGAAGTTATGTGTGTATTTATCGCAGGTTTATAAGTGCCCGGTTAATGGCAATAGGCTCGCCACCTATTTCATTGGAACCTAAACATAAACTGGCGAAATGTGGGTGCTATAGCACCTCTGTCTACCCCTTCGGGGATATAGGCGTGAGTTTATGTTTATGTATGATGTTTTATTTATATATATATATTATCAACCATAATTTACAATATTAAACACTATTTTTAATTACTTCTCCATAAATATTTTAATTTATATTAGTTCGCTTTGCCAACTACTAGATGACTCTCTGATACAAAATTTTAATTTAAATTATAAATATATTTTATTACTTCGGTAGCCCGTTACAGTACACACTAATAATATTAATTATTAATTAAATATTATATATAACTATATAACAACAGAAAAACTGTTACAATATTCTACTTCTAAATTACATAAACAAAACAATATTTCAATAACAACGGGAACTATTATTTGATCAATAGAATATCAATCTGTTTGATTTCGTTCTTTCATCAATACAAATATTTGCTATCATTTATTTTCTTATTGCTATAAGTAACACCTTCTCTTTCTATTCCGCGGGTGCTTGACTTATAGAATGGGCGAGGTATTGCCGTAATTTAATCAATAGAGGTAAGAGGAAAAAGGACACAAATATACAGTCAAGTAATGGTAAAAGGTGAGAAAAAATATATCTTTTAAATCGATGCTTGCCGGCCTACTCGAGTCTCGGGCAGTCGGGCGGGTTGGGCCTTATTGAACGTTTACCTGCAATTCTTATCTATGCTTGAACGCTGCGAGCGAGCTCCTGCCTTTTTTGACGTGACAACGTCTTATAATTCGATGGAGCCGGCTGCACGCACGAAAAAATGAGGCCTTCCATTTAAGGCTTGAAGTGCTAGCGAGAGCGCGGAACGAGCGACAAAGAGGCACAATCGGCCTCCGCGTTCGGCAGCGTTCGACATCTGTTTCTCTCCTACTTGAGTGAGCGATGCGTCCGCGTGGACAGCTGCTATACAATAATACATTTACATGTTTTCGTCAAGTATGAAGTGCAGTGAATTCTTATAACCGATCTTAGTGGTTTAACAAATAAAATTAAAATTTTCTTTTGAAAAATGCAACCATTCCATTAGTATTTTCTTATGACGTTGTCACGTTCAACTATTGTCAGTAAACCGATTTCACAGACAAGCAATTTTTTTTTTTATGTGGGGAATACTGTTACGCACGTCACCTCAGGCTACGGGGCAGTAGCCGGAGATCGTGTGTGGGACTCTCCCATCAAGACGGATGGGCATACCCACTAAACCCCACGGTGCGCCATGCTCTGCGCCTTGTTGGGGGGGCCTGAAACTATGTGTAGGGTTTTAGAATGGTATAATGTGGGTAGGTATTTTTCCATAATAAACCAGTTAGCTGTCAGCCACCGCCTTTTACTTACGTTCCATTGGCGACGAGGCGATTTCACGCGTGATTTGTGTAGTTAATTGTGAAATTAAAGCGAGAATAATGCCTATCGGGAAGCTGGAACCCTTTGATATAGGTTCTAAACAATGGCCCGCGTATATCCGCCGCGTAAAACAGTATATACGTTTAAACGAAATCAAGGAGGAGTTATGCGTGTCGTTACTAATTACTGTGGTCGGGGAAGCCACTTATTCGTTAATGTGTGATTTGTGTTCCCCTGTGCATCCTGAAGTGAAATCTTTCGATGAATTAGTGCGACTTGTGTCGGAGCATTTAGAGCCTCAGCGGTCCGAAATAGCGGAACGGCATATATTTCGTTTGCGGAGACAAAATGGCGGAGAATCACTGACGGAATATTTACATTTGAAACATCTGGCGACCACTTGCAATTTCGGTGCAATGTTACAAGAAAATTTACGCGACCAGTTCGTGTCGGGGTTAGCGAGCGAAACGATGCGTTCTCGAATTTTTGCGGAAAAAAATATTTTGTACAAGGAGGCGGTTGAGCTAGCTCTGGCGTTAGAAGCCGCCGAGAGGCACGCGGAGGTTAGCGGGACCACGGCGGCGACAGGCGCAGGGGCCACCAGCGTTGGTGGCGACGCAGGCGAGGGCCTGCACCAGGCGGTCGCCCGCGGCGGAGCCCCCAGGCGCGGCGGAGGCGTGCGCGCTGCGGGCCGGGCGCCGCGGTCGGAGAGGAGCGCCGGCGGCGGCGGCGGCACCGCAAGCGCTTGTTGGCGCTGCGGCAAGCAGCATCGTCCGGATCGGTGCCGGTTCGCGCACTACAATTGTGATGAATGCGGCGTGCGCGGTCACTTGAAGGTGATGTGCAAGGAGCGCAAGGGAGGCCGAGCGAGCGGCCCACATAATTACGTGAGTGATGACAATGTTGGTGAGGACTTCTTCAACATACAGGTGGACGGTACAGGTGACGAACCATATATTATTACAGTAGAAGTCGATCGTCGACACGTTGAGTTTGAAGTCGATACCGGTAGTAGAATCTCAACGATCAATGAGACTTTTTATAAGCGGTATTTTACTCATAAAGTGTTAAAACCTAATAATTTAAAGTTACGCAGTTATGTCGGTTCACGAATTGAGTCGCTGGAGTCAATTTCAGTAGATCTAGCACTCGGTAAGGTCACGGCTAAGCATTGTAAGCTTCACGTAATTCGTAACGGGGGTCGCCCGTTACTTGGGAGGGAGTGGGTCCGAGCCCTGCAAATAAACCAGATTGAAATTAAATTGAATGAAATAAATGATAAAGTACACCCTGTCAGCGACCCATTAGTGAGCCGATTAATAGCTGAGTATCCTCAAGTGTTTACTTCTCAACTTGGAACTTGTAAAAAAACTGTTCAATTACAGCTGACCGATCAAACACTTGTATATGTGCGCGCGCGATCCGTCCCTTTAACATTGCGACCCGCCGTCGCTAAGGAGCTCGAGCGGTTGGAGCGCGAGGGGACTATTTACCGAGTCGATTCCTCCGATTACGGCACACCCATTGTACCAGTTATTAAAGAGTGCGGAGATATACGAATCTGTGGTGATTATAAAATAACAATTAACCCGAAGTTGAAACGCGATCCCTATCCCTTACCGAAAATCGAGGAATTGTTTGCGACTCTCAGTGGGGGACAGGACTATTCAAAGCTCGATTTAAAAAATAGTTATCAACAATTGCTGTTAACCGAGGATTCACAGAAATATACGACCATCACGACTCATGTAGGGACGTTCGTGTATCGCCGTACTCCCTTCGGTTTATCCTGTATCCCGGAGAAGTTCCAAAAAATTATGGAAGAGACCTTAAAGGGTGTGCCTAATACTGTCGTATTTTTAGATGACATTTGTGTGACGGGAACATCACGCCAAGGTCACCTGGATAACCTGAGAGCGGTACTTGAACGGTTGAGTAAGATGGGGTTTACGGTTAAATTAAATAAATGTTCCTTCCTACAGAAGAGTGTCAAATACTTAGGATTTATTATTGATAAGAGCGGGTTACGTCCCGACCCGAGAAAAACAGAGGCCATTTTCAATGCTCCCCAACCAACTAATGTGACACAACTAAAGAGTTTCCTTGGCATGTTAAACTACTAAGGTAAATTCATTCAAAACCTCAGTATATTGTTGCATCCGCTGCATGCATTGCTGAAAAAAGGGGTGGATTGGAAATGGGACTCTGAATGTGAAAATACATTTAGCGAGGCAAAACGAGTATTATTATGTGATAAAGTACTCGCACACTATGAGGAGGGGCGGCCACTCGTGCTGTCGGTGGATAGCTCCGCGTACGGGCTAGGCGCGGTGTTGGCGCACGTGTACCCCGACGGCAGCGAGCGGCCCGTTAGCTGTGTCTCAAGGACACTTAACTCAGCTGAGCAAAATTATAGTCAGCTCGATAAGGAGGCACTCGCGATATTTTTCGGGATTACCAAGCATCACCAGTATTTGTTTGGCAGGCGATTCGAACTACGCACGGATCACCAACCTTTGAGTTACATTTTCGGTGAGAAAGGTGGGATTCCACAGACGGCCGCGAGCCGGCTCCAAAGATGGGCAGCTCGATTGGCGGCCTATGATTTTACGGTAAAGTTTGTAAGATCGCAAGATAACGGACCGGCCGATGCGTTATCGAGACTACCACTTCCACGCGAGTGCCACCCCGCTGATCAAGAACCGGTTACTTATGTAAACCTAGTGCACAATGATATGCCGGTAGATTTTAAAGAAATTAGTAAGGCTACCTCTAGAGAGCCTGTATTGTGTAAAGTTATAGGATATGTGATGTTCGGTTGGCCGCAGTCGGTGACTAATTGCGAAGAGGAAATGAAGTCGTATTACGCGAGAAGACACGCAATTTTAGTTGAATTGGGTTGCCTGATTTACAAATATCGAGTTATTATACCTCCGTCTCTGCGTCAACGGGTTTAAAAGGAAAATCACGAAGGGCACTTGGGAGTCAATAAAATGAAAAACCTATCGCGTAGTTATGTATATTGGCCGAGTTTAGACCAAGATATCGAAAACGTGTGTCGTTCGTGTGAGGCGTGCCGCGCGGTGCGCGATGCGCCGCCTCGCGCGGCCTTGCACCCGTGGGAATTTCCTCTCAACCCTTGGCAACGTCTTCACGCCGATTTCGCAGAGTGTGGGGGTAAGAAGTATTTAATTTTAGTGGATGCCCATTCTAAGTGGATTGACGCCGTGGGGATGAATCGCACGGATGCCAATTCCACGATTGCTATTTTCAGATCGATATTTGCCAGATTCGGTTTGCCTACTATGTTAGTCACCGACAACGGCCCACCTTTTCTTTCGTCATCTTTTCAAGAATATTGTTGTAAAAATTGTATAAAACATGTGACGTCAGCACCGTACCGACCGCAAGGTAATGGGGCAGCTGAAAATGCTGTAAAGTCGGTTAAGAAAGCGATCAAAAGAGCCATACAGGAGGGGGAAAATGTTCCACAAGCGCTCAGTAAGTTTTTGTTTCAATATCGAAATGTGGAGCATGCGACCACGAATGTGGCGCCAGCAGTGGCTTTGTTGGGGCACCGCTTGCGGGGGCGCCTCGACGCTCTACGGCCGGACGTGGGGCAAGTCGTGCGTGCCGCACAGGACGCCAACTTCTCAATAAGCCGGGTCTCGACCAAAACATTCAAATTGGAGACCCCGTGCTCACTCGTGGTTACTCTGATAAGACCCAAAAATGGGTCGAAGGGAAAGTGGCACTCAAAACCGGACCGGTTTCGTATAAAGTGGATGTGGGTAACGGGTTACAATGGCGGAGGCATCAGGATCAGGTGATCCCTATTAACCGTAGAAACAGATATTCACTGTCTAGACCGAATGTGAACTCATCCCAGAAAGAGGTTAATACTCTTCCAACGGGTAGTGGTGCTGACGACACGTTTGAGGACGCAACGGGGGAAGAGTGGTCGGAAGAGACGACGGATAAGGATACATCCTTATCAGTGGCACGGAACGATATTTCTAAACCTGTTAGTGCAACCACTTCGGTGCGTGCACCGACGTCTCCGCCTCTGGGTGCGAGTGCCCGTGCTGTTAGGGCTTACAATCGAGCACACCAGAAAAGTTAAAATAAATAGTTGTGAATAGTAATAATATAATTATAGTTGTGTAAAAGTATTTTAAGTAGATAATAGAGTGTGTTGCATAGCTATTTGTATGTAGTGTGGATGTAGTATAGGTAACGTGCCTATTTAAGGGGAAAAGATGTAGGGTTTTAGAATGGTATAATGTGGGTAGGTATTTTTCCTTAATAAACCAGTTAGCTGTCAGCCACCGCCTTTTACTTACGTTCCACTATGCAAGAATACTTCTATGGCGACACTAATGTGGGCACCACACCTATGACACTCTCGGTTGGGTAACGTCTAGGCACACATGGACGTCGTCCCCTTCGCGGGTGGCTAGACCAGCGGGTGGAGGGCTGTCCTCATTCTTCACACCCGCAGCCACGCTCGGGGTGGCATGAGGCGCAAATCCTCGCGCCTCCGCCGCCCGGCTCGCCGGCGGCGGTTTGGATCAGCAAGGGGATCTCCCTCCGTAATCCGCTCCGCGCCCTCCTTCCGCGAGATGACGTCCTCACAGAAGGTTGCGACCGCGGTCAAATTCCTGTCACTGGCGGCCATAGATCGGATGATGGCCGCCAGCGAAAGGTCACTGCCTATAACCGCAGTAAGGGCCTGGCGCTGCGACTCCCAGGCCGGGCAGACCGCAAGCGTGTGCTGCGCCGTGTCCTCACTGCAGACGCAGTGGTGGCAGGCGGGACTCGATTCCGTCCTAGCGACCTTGAACAGGTACCTTCCGAAACAGCCGTGCCCGTAAAGCACCTGCGTCAGTCGGAAGGAAAGGGTCCCGTGCTGCCGCCCTGCCCACTCGACTATGACCGGCTGGAGCGCCTCCACGGCGGCAAAATCAGCGCGTGGAGCCTCCAGCCGGGTCGACCACCTCTGTAAGATCTTCAAGCGGGTGGCGTCACGCCACCCGCGAATCTCCTCGGGCGGAGGCCGACTGCCATTATCCGCCCGGTACGCTACCGTTCGTCGATACACTTCGGCGAGCACTTCCGCCTCCAAGTCCCATGGGGGTGTTCTGGCCAACGCGCAGGCTACCTCCGTCGATACGGTATGGTAACCACGTATGACCTTGACCGACATTACCCTCTGAGGGCGCCACAGGCGGGCCCTATTCTCGGCGGTCAAGGCCGCCGCCGCCCACACAGGCGCACCGTATACCGCCATTGACCGGACAACCCCGGTGTACAGTCACCTGCAAGCGACGCTGGGTCCCCCTAGGTTGGGCAAGAGCCGACCAAGGGCAGACGCAACGCCGACGAGCTTCGGGGCGAGATGCATGAAGTGCTCGTCGAAGCGCCACCTCCCATCCAGAGTTAGGCCCACGAGCGAGCTCCTGCCTGTTGCAAGAAATAGGTATTGAATGAATACGTAACTTGAGAATTGCTATAATTTTAGCGAAGGCGTTTGATATAATTTAATGTTTAGTTTATTGGTCTGCAAATATAATGAGTTTTACATAATGCACATATGGACCCCAAGCCCCTGATAAAGAAGGATAAGGCTTTTTTTTACGTGTACGGGTACGCCTTCTAAAGGATAACCCGGGTCCCCGACGGACTTCGGCCGCCGTCGCGGCCTCGCCTTTGGGGTCGGGCTTTATCCCGTGTCGGTGAGTTGGCAGGCGTGTGTAGGACACACACGACACGCCTCCGTCTTGGCCTGCTTCTGTAAGGACGGCTAGCCGGCCGACTGCCGTCCTCAAGCCCCGATCATGGAGGTCGGTAGTCCCGGGCGTAGACAAGTCTGAGGCGTCCTCGCTGCGTACTGCGGAACTCGGGTGGCAAGGTTCTCTCCCACTCCCTCTACGCCCCTTTTTTTCCGTCGGAGACCACGGCACTCATCATGATCACGAGAGAACGTCCACGTCCAGAATCGCAACGAGATCCTGGCGTTGACTCGCCCACGCGCACCACACATTAGTGGAGTGCCCACGCGCAATCCACTAATGTGTGGTGCGCCGTGTCTTCGCCGGGATCCTCGCAGTGCTGGCATTGCGGCGTTGTCTCCCGGTGGATGCGCCACAGATACTTACCGAAGCACCCGTGTCCGGTAATCATCTGTGCCATCCGGTAGGAGAGGTCACCGCAGTGCCTTTCCAACCACTCCTCCATGTCCGGCCTCACCGCCGCAATGGTGTTTCAATTCTCCCCACCTCGGAAATTTCAAATCAATTTCAAATTTCTGCAATGCAAAATAAGGATCGCTGCGTTATGATCAAACCTGTTGACGGCACAACTTTCCAGAGGGGCTCTGTAAATAGTTTTCACCGGTAGGTATATAATACAAGGTTATCTCAACTACAATCAAGCTGCTCCACTTTTGATCGGGGATTCCACTGTGCCATAAATCTGGGGGAGCCCTACATAAGATAAGAATTCAAGGAATTTTCCACTGTAGACTGCTCTAGTTGTAAGCAGGGATTCCACTGTGCCTTTTCTAACGTAGGTACATGATGAACAGTGAACACACCCACAAGGTGTAGGGACTGATTTACCTGCTACCCAGTAATTAATAGGTAAAGTAGTTCACTTATTACCTACCTATAAGCATTTGCACCTCATGTCCTCGAAATAGTCATTTTTCACCACATATGTGGCGACTGGCGCAGCGGTAGAGCGTTCGACTGCTAAGTTAAAAATCGCGGGTTCTATTCCCGCATTCAGTGTAAATATTTGTACGCTTAAATATGTATAAATTTGCACTGATCTGGGTGTTTCTACGTATAATATGTACGTGTTTACAAAAAATAGGTAATGTCCGGGGGTTGGACGCCACAATACCTCGTGTTGATGAAAAGATAAACACAAGGATTAAACTTTATATTATCATTTATTTAAACAACAAAGCTTCCTATATCGAGTTTAGGGTAGTTTTTACGCGAATATATTTATATTTAAACGAACTGTAGGGAGTCGCGGATTCTGCTCAGGGATTGAGCCTACATTCAGTACACTTGTATCTTCTCTTCGGACGGCGGGCGAGGGCGGCGCCCCAAGTCGCCCGCTGTCAGCAGCTTGGTCCGCCAAGCAATTGTTTTTCTTCCCTAGACTTATTTGAATCAAACAAGTATTTATTTTTAAACTCTGACACATGATGGCCAGGTCAATGAACTGTAGTGATCGAACGAGGTCGAAACACTACAGTACTTTGTAGAATGCCCCAGAATACTTTTTTTTAAAGAATATAAGTATCTAACCGAAATTACTAATATTCCTCCTAACCCTCCTTACCATTCCGTCGCTCAGCTACGTCTCTCCAGCGTTAGATCTGCCATACTCCGGTGAGTATCTCGATATTAAAAAGGCTTCGGGTGCTTGTGTATCATTTACTTGCTTATTACATATAATTTTCAGAGAACACACATGTAGCACATAACTCGGAGAAGTGATGGCCGATAGGGCAGAAAGGGTCTTGAGTGGAGACCACGTGACGGCTGCGCGTAGGAAGGCCTCCCGCAGGTGGACAGACGACCTAGTAAAGAGCGCATGGAGTCGGTGGATGCAGGCCGCTACAGACCGGTCGAAATGGAATTCAATGGGGGAGGTCCATGTTCAGCAGTGGACTTATGGCTAATATGATGATGATGATAATTTTCAGCTTAGGAGGACAAAATTAAGCTTTGGTTGTATGTTTTTAGGGTTCCGTTGCCAAATGGCAAAAAAAACGGAACCCTTATAGTTTTGTCATGTCTATCTGTCACACAGTCACTTTTTTCCGAAACCATAAGAACTATGCTGTTGAAACTTGGTAAGTAGATGTATTCTGTGAACCGCATTAAGATGATATTGTCGGAAGTTTACGCGAATATTTACACACATTGAAATAAAACTATTTTTAACGGTTTCTATCGCGATTTTGTTGATGTTATTTTATATTTTACATTGATCCCGACGTTTCAGTTACTTTTCAGCAGCCATGGTCATGGTCCCTGTCGTCGGGTCAATTGAATAGTTTTCGCGAGAGACATTTCCAAAGTGGTAAAATGTGTGTCCTCCCCCCCCCCCCTGTAACTTCTAAAATAAGAGAATGATAAAACGAAAAAAATAATAATATATGATGTACATTACCATGTAAACTTCCACCGAAAATTGGTTTGACCGAGATCGTACGTAGTTTTTTTATACGTCATAAATCGTAAAACTGCAATTTACCTTTCATTCAATCAACTCAAATATAAAAATTAAAAAAGAAACATTATGTTGTGCAGTATGGTGTGCTGAAATATCGGATTCTCGAAAAAGATACTAAACATGGTAAATATCCCGTTTATCATTCTAATTTTAATGTAAATGACCATGTCAATCTAAAATCATTATGTTACTTGTTGCTACGGAACCCTTCATGGGCGAGTCCGACTCGCACTTGACCGGTTTTTTAGGCTTTGGTGGCCCAATTGCAGTTTTCATAGCAGAGACAACTTCAATTATTAATATCTTTGGAACTATTGTTGCGTTCGTTGGCAAATTTAGAAAATATGTCATAGTTTATTAATTTTATTATGATATATAAATGTAGCTGGGATAGACTGGATGCGCATAGCGGAGGATCGGGTGCTATGGCATACAATGGGAGAAGCCTATGTCCAGCAGTGGACTACAATAGGCTAATTGATTGCTTGATTGATTGATTGGAAATCTTGAAACTGAGTCTTGTCTCATACAACCAAAAAAAAATCCCCACCTAAACTTAAAAAAATTGTTATGTTGATATCCACCCTATAGGTATAGGTATTTCACAGCCGAGATGGCACGCGACACTTTTGAAGAGTGTGTCACTCCTCGTATGGACTGTGAGTGATTATTACTGCCCGAAGTTCACGCAAACCGTTGACTTGGCGTTGAAATCTCGAAACATTCCGACGCGCGACGCCGCCGCCGCGCCGGCGGGCAGACTTTTGAACAGGCATGATGACAGATTTTGAAAAACTGTTCTTTAATGCTTGAAATCATATATTATTTAAAGGGAATTACATATTTCTGCAGAAATTAAAGGTTCATTAGAAAAACAATTGCATTTTAGTTCTTTAAATTTGAAATCCGCACCAAAAAGCTTGTTAGTGACAAAGTCCATTGAAAAGTTACATTTGGGGTTGCATTTTTTAGACGACGCAATTTTATTTTTTGATGTGTAGGGGGGGTCAGTGTAAAGCTAAAACCAAGTTTCTGGGGTCGCCACTCTTGTCCCACGGCCGCCATCTTGAAAATAGGTGTTGAAATGGTTTTTACAATATATCTCTTAAACTATTTATCTGATAAAAAAGATTTTTCAGCATTTTTTGTTGCAAATTAAATTATCTACAACTTTGGTCCAGTAACTTTTTGTCGTAGAACTATAAATAAAAAGGTAAAAGCGAAAATGTTCAGAAACGTTTTTTTATCTCTTTATACGGTGGTAATAAAGATGATAATTCTCTTGACAGCCTAAGATACAAACAATTCGCCAAGTCAGTGACAAAAAGTACATTTAACTTATCTTCACTTCCTCCAACACAAGACACAGCTCGTTTTCATACTTTCCGAGTTTACCATCAGGTCCAGTCGTGGCTTAGTAATAAAAATGGTCCTGAAGACTGGGGCTGGACAAATATGTGGAAAATTATTGATGCCAGTGCAGAGCTCTAAACCTCCAGAACCCCCTGAGCTTCTAAAATTGATCTTTTGCAAATGCAAAGGAAACTGTGGAGCGATGTGTGGATGTCGAAAAGCAGAGCTGAAATGTTCTGCAGTGTGCTTCCATTGTTCTGGAGAGACTTGCAGCAACGTAATTGGGCTCTCAGAATTAATAAATGAAAATGACTTTGATGATGAACCACCGATATTAACACCCCTTCCTTCTCCAGTTCTCCCACTGATATTTAATTCAGAAAGTCGATCAGATGCTGAGTCGCAGCCTGGTCCATCGAAAAGACTGAGGACGGAGTAGTTCAAATTTAGAAAATCACCGTGGTTTATGCCTATTGGGGATACCACGTAACAAAAACGTGCCTCCAGACTCTACCTCGTGGGTGGTGGGGAAAAGAGTCAATAATTAATTATTAATAATATTGCAAAAACAATAATTAAAAAAATTATAATAACAAAATAAAAATAAAAACAAAAGTTACTGGACCAAAGTTGTAGAGAATTTAATTTGCAACAAAAAATGCTAACAATTTTTTTTACCAGATAAATAGTTTAAGCGATATATCATAAAAACCATTTCAAACCTTATTTTCAAGATGGCGGCCGTGGCACAAGGGTGGCGACCCCACAAACTTGGTTGTAGCTACACTGACCCCCATACACATCAAAAAGATAAAATTGCGTCCTCTAAAAAACGCAAGGTAAGGCCTAAAAAATGTGACATTTCAATGGACTAACATTTATTTTTCCCCTGAGAACCCTTTTTTTGACATTTTGGAAATCGAGACTAAATTGAGACTTGAACATCTTTTTATTACGAGAATATTGTCCCTCAGAAGTCAGTAACCACAGAGTAAGTGGGTCAGAACTGTGACGTCATTCGCGCTGATTGGTGTTTAACAACACAAGGCATATTACCGTATTTTGTTTTTGAAGTGATAACTTCTTTAGCGGCGTTGTGCACTTTTTAGTAATGGGTAAAAAAGGTTAAAGTTGTGTCAGGACACGTGACCTGATCGAAAATTCGTAAGACGTTAGCAGACAAATATAGAAGCGCTAATTTCACACTGTACCTACATAACAACTTTGGTGGCGCGTTCGTCTAATGAGTGGTCGTTGACTTCGTCAAGACAGATCGATTCCGACCGAGGCCCCAGAAACACTTTTTGTCATCATATAAGTTTTTGTAATATTTATTCTATTTTGTGCCATAAATCTATTGATATAAAATGAAAATTAAACAAAGTGCATCTATTAATGAAAAAAGTGACGAAGAAATAGCGAAAGAAAATGAGTGAGCTCTTATACGAGGTATAGCCGCTTACAAACTCGAATACTCCTTTGCAACCACAAATCTGATTTCAACCAAATTTGGCATGGTCATAACGACAATCTAGGGGCATTTTTTGAAACCATAAAATTGAAAATCGGACATACCATTGAGGAATTATCACCGAAAAACAAATTTACCATTGAAACTAATGGAAAAATTTCTCGGGCGCAAAAATGTAATTTTTCAGATTTTGTAATCAAAAAATAAATGCTCGCTCAGCTCAATTTTCTTGCGATCGGCTAACTGCATCGCATCCCTAGTAAATATATTGGCGATGATGGTTCTGGTAATAATGATGGTGAAAAAGTCGTTGATTTATGGATGGAAGTTGATTTTTCTGAGAGATAAACATTTTAATGTAAAATAATTGTAATAGTTCTGAAGTGTTAAATTTTTATTGTAAGATAAATTATCATGTTTGTGTACGATTGCGCAATAAATGAATATTGTATGTTACCACATAAATGATAGTACTTTTAAACTGCAAAATTATTCCCTAACCATTTCTAAATATCATAAATGCACAACGTTAATATTCAAGTTTTCACTTCTGCCGGCACTCCCGGAGTGCAACCCGTCGTTGTGTGTGCAACACGTACATAGTAGCACCAAGCGAAGTTGAGATGGCTGCCATACTGAAGAAAATTGAAAGCGCCAAGCTTGGTCTTAAGATCAACCATTCGAAAACCAAAATAATGGTAGTAGACAGAGCACAACTCCCTCCGCAAACAGATGCTCTTAAAGGCTACGAACAAGTCAAGCAATTTATATATCTCGGTTCCGTGATAAAGTCTGATGGGAGCTGCACAGAGGAGATACGTCGAAGAGCTGGGATGGCCAAAAGCGCAATGACGAATCTTGCGAAGATCTGGAAGAACCGCGGTATTCGTCAGCAAACCAAGGTGCGACTGGTTCGAGTACTGGTGTTCTCAATATTTACATATTGTTCCGAGACATGGTGCGTAAGAAGCCGCGACTGTGCCCGAATCGATGCTTTCAAGATGTGGTGTTGGAGAAAAATGCTCAGAATCCCGTGGACCACCTTTAGAACCAACATTTCCATCCTAAATGAGCTCAAAATTACAAAGCGACTATTGACTATTGATGCCAGTGCAGAGCTCTAAACCTCCAGAACCCCCTGAGCTTCTAAAATTGATCTTTTGCAAATGCAAAGGAAACTGTGGAGCGATGTGTGGATGTCGAAAAGCAGAGCTGAAATGTTCTGCAGTGTGCTTCCATTGTTCTGGAGAGACTTGCAGCAACGTAATTGGGCTCTCAGAATTAATAAATGAAAATGACTTTGATGATGAACCACCGATATTAACACCCCTTCCTTCTCCAGTTCTCCCACTGATATTTAATTCAGAAAGTCGATCAGATGCTGAGTCGCAGCCTGGTCCATCGAAAAGACTGAGGACGGAGTAGTTCAAATTTAGAAAATCACCGTGGTTTATGCCTATTGGGGATACCACGTAACAAAAACGTGCCTCCAGACTCTACCTCGTGGGTGGTGGGGAAAAGAGTCAATAATTAATTATTAATAATATTGCAAAAACAATAATTAAAAAAATTATAATAACAAAATAAAAATAAAAACAAAAGTTACTGGACCAAAGTTGTAGAGAATTTAATTTGCAACAAAAAATGCTAACAATTTTTTTTACCAGATAAATAGTTTAAGCGATATATCATAAAAACCATTTCAAACCTTATTTTCAAGATGGCGGCCGTGGCACAAGGGTGGCGACCCCACAAACTTGGTTGTAGCTACACTGACCCCCATACACATCAAAAAGATAAAATTGCGTCCTCTAAAAAACGCAAGGTAAGGCCTAAAAAATGTGACATTTCAATGGACTAACATTTATTTTTCCCCTGAGAACCCTTTTTTTGACATTTTGGAAATCGAGACTAAATTGAGACTTGAACATCTTTTTATTACGAGAATATTGTCCCTCAGAAGTCAGTAACCACAGAGTAAGTGGGTCAGAACTGTGACGTCATTCGCGCTGATTGGTGTTTAACAACACAAGGCATATTACCGTATTTTGTTTTTGAAGTGATAACTTCTTTAGCAGCGTTGTGCACTTTTTAGTAATGGGTAAAAAAGGTTAAAGTTGTGTCAGGACACGTGACCTGATCGAAAATTCGTAAGACGTTAGCAGACAAATATAGAAGCGCTAATTTCACACTGTACCTACATAACAACTTTGGTGGCGCGTTCGTCTAATGAGTGGTCGTTGACTTCGTCAAGACAGATCGATTCCGACCGAGGCCCCAGAAACACTTTTTGTCATCATATAAGTTTTTGTAATATTTATTCTATTTTGTGCCATAAATCTATTGATATAAAATGAAAATTAAACAAAGTGCATCTATTAATGAAAAAAGTGACGAAGAAATAGCGAAAGAAAATGAGTGAGCTCTTATACGAGGTATAGCCGCTTACAAACTCGAATACTCCTTTGCAACCACAAATCTGATTTCAACCAAATTTGGCATGGTCATAACGACAATCTAGGGGCATTTTTTGAAACCATAAAATTGAAAATCGGACATACCATTGAGGAATTATCACCGAAAAACAAATTTACCATTGAAACTAATGGAAAAATTTCGCGGGCGCAAAAATGTAATTTTTCAGATTTTGTAATCAAAAAATAAATGCTCGCTCAGCTCAATTTTCTTGCGATCGGCTAACTGCATCGCATCCCTAGTAAATATATTGGCGATGATGGTTCTGGTAATAATGATGGTGAAAAAGTCGTTGATTTATGGATGGAAGTTGATTTTTCTGAGAGATAAACATTTTAATGTAAAATAATTGTAATAGTTCTGAAGTGTTAAATTTTTATTGTAAGATAAATTATCATGTTTGTGTACGATTGCGCAATAAATGAATATTGTATGTTACCACATAAATGATAGTACTTTTAAACTGCAAAATTATTCCCTAACCATTTCTAAATATCATAAATGCACAACGTTAATATTCAAGTTTTCACTTCTGCCGGCACTCCCGGAGTGCAACCCGTCGTTGTGTGTGCAACACGTACATAGTAGCACCAAGCGAAGTTGAGATGGCTGCCATACTGAAGAAAATTGAAAGCGCCAAGCTTGGTCTTAAGATCAACCATTCGAAAACCAAAATAATGGTAGTAGACAGAGCACAACTCCCTCCGCAAACAGATGCTCTTAAAGGCTACGAACAAGTCAAGCAATTTATATATCTCGGTTCCGTGATAAAGTCTGATGGGAGCTGCACAGAGGAGATACGTCGAAGAGCTGGGATGGCCAAAAGCGCAATGACGAATCTTGCGAAGATCTGGAAGAACCGCGGTATTCGTCAGCAAACCAAGGTGCGACTGGTTCGAGTACTGGTGTTCTCAATATTTACATATTGTTCCGAGACATGGTGCGTAAGAAGCCGCGACTGTGCCCGAATCGATGCTTTCAAGATGTGGTGTTGGAGAAAAATGCTCAGAATCCCGTGGACCACCTTTAGAACCAACATTTCCATCCTAAATGAGCTCAAAATTACAAAGCGACTATTGACTATTGATGCCAGTGCAGAGCTCTAAACCTCCAGAACCCCCTGAGCTTCTAAAATTGATCTTTTGCAAATGCAAAGGAAACTGTGGAGCGATGTGTGGATGTCGAAAAGCAGAGCTGAAATGTTCTGCAGTGTGCTTCCATTGTTCTGGAGAGACTTGCAGCAACGTAATTGGGCTCTCAGAATTAATAAATGAAAATGACTTTGATGATGAACCACCGATATTAACACCCCTTCCTTCTCCAGTTCTCCCACTGATATTTAATTCAGAAAGTCGATCAGATGCTGAGTCGCAGCCTGGTCCATCGAAAAGACTGAGGACGGAGTAGTTCAAATTTAGAAAATCACCGTGGTTTATGCCTATTGGGGATACCACGTAACAAAAACGTGCCTCCAGACTCTACCTCGTGGGTGGTGCGGAAAAGAGTCAATAATTAATTATTAATAATATTGCAAAAACAATAATTAAAAAAATTATAATAACAAAATAAAAATAAAAACAAAAGTTACTGGACCAAAGTTGTAGAGAATTTAATTTGCAACAAAAAATGCTAACAATTTTTTTTACCAGATAAATAGTTTAAGCGATATATCATAAAAACCATTTCAAACCTTATTTTCAAGATGGCGGCCGTGGCACAAGGGTGGCGACCCCACAAACTTGGTTGTAGCTACACTGACCCCCATACACATCAAAAAGATAAAATTGCGTCCTCTAAAAAACGCAAGGTAAGGCCTAAAAAATGTGACATTTCAATGGACTAACATTTATTTTTTCCCTGAGAACCCTTTTTTTGACATTTTGGAAATCGAGACTAAATTGAGACTTGAACATCTTTTTATTACGAGAATATTGTCCCTCAGAAGTCAGTAACCACAGAGTAAGTGGGTCAGAACTGTGACGTCATTCGCGCTGATTGGTGTTTAACAACACAAGGCATATTACCGTATTTTGTTTTTGAAGTGATAACTTCTTTAGCGGCGTTGTGCACTTTTTAGTAATGGGTAAAAAAGGTTAAAGTTGTGTCAGGACACGTGACCTGATCGAAAATTCGTAAGACGTTAGCAGACAAATATAGAAGCGCTAATTTCACACTGTACCTACATAACAACTTTGGTGGCGCGTTCGTCTAATGAGTGGTCGTTGACTTCGTCAAGACAGATCGATTCCGACCGAGGCCCCAGAAACACTTTTTGTCATCATATAAGTTTTTGTAATATTTATTCTATTTTGTGCCATAAATCTATTGATATAAAATGAAAATTAAACAAAGTGCATCTATTAATGAAAAAAGTGACGAAGAAATAGCGAAAGAAAATGAGTGAGCTCTTATACGAGGTATAGCCGCTTACAAACTCGAATACTCCTTTGCAACCACAAATCTGATTTCAACCAAATTTGGCATGGTCATAACGACAATCTAGGGGCATTTTTTGAAACCATAAAATTGAAAATCGGACATACCATTGAGGAATTATCACCGAAAAACAAATTTACCATTGAAACTAATGGAAAAATTTCGCGGGCGCAAAAATGTAATTTTTCAGATTTTGTAATCAAAAAATAAATGCTCGCTCAGCTCAATTTTCTTGCGATCGGCTAACTGCATCGCATCCCTAGTAAATATATTGGCGATGATGGTACTGGTAATAATGATGGTGAAAAAGTCGTTGATTTATGGATGGAAGTTGATTTTTCTGAGAGATAAACATTTTAATGTAAAATAATTGTAATAGTTCTGAAGTGTTAAATTTTTATTGTAAGATAAATTATCATGTTTGTGTACGATTGCGCAATAAATGAATATTGTATGTTACCACATAAATGATAGTACTTTTAAACTGCAAAATTATTCCCTAACCATTTCTAAATATCATAAATGCACAACGTTAATATTCAAGTTTTCACTTCTGCCGGCACTCCCGGAGTGCAACCCGTCGTTGTGTGTGCAACACGTACATAGTAGCACCAAGCGAAGTTGAGATGGCTGCCATACTGAAGAAAATTGAAAGCGCCAAGCTTGGTCTTAAGATCAACCATTCGAAAACCAAAATAATGGTAGTAGACAGAGCACAACTCCCTCCGCAAACAGATGCTCTTAAAGGCTACGAACAAGTCAAGCAATTTATATATCTCGGTTCCGTGATAAAGTCTGATGGGAGCTGCACAGAGGAGATACGTCGAAGAGCTGGGATGGCCAAAAGCGCAATGACGAATCTTGCGAAGATCTGGAAGAACCGCGGTATTCGTCAGCAAACCAAGGTGCGACTGGTTCGAGTACTGGTGTTCTCAATATTTACATATTGTTCCGAGACATGGTGCGTAAGAAGCCGCGACTGTGCCCGAATCGATGCTTTCAAGATGTGGTGTTGGAGAAAAATGCTCAGAATCCCGTGGACCACCTTTAGAACCAACATTTCCATCCTAAATGAGCTCAAAATTACAAAGCGACTGTCAACAGTCTGTCGCCAGAGAGCTTTCAGCTTTTTTGGGCATATAATGCGGTCACCACATCACAGTCTGGAAAAGCTGATCATTGTGGGTCAACTGGAAGGCAGACGGACGAGAGGCAGAACACCAATGCGCTGGTCTGATAAAGGAGGCAGCAGGTGGATCCATCCAGCAAGCATCCCATCGCGCCCGCGACCGAGACGAATAGAGAACCCTTGTATATCGTCACGAATTCACGATCCTCAGAATTAAGGCACCGATTTATAAGTAAAGTACACAAACATGACAATTTATATTACATTAAAAATTTAACACTTCAGAACTATTACAATTACTTTACATTAAAAAGTTTATCTCTCAGAAAAATCAACTTACAACCATAATTTCAACGATTTTTTCACCATCATTATTACCAGAACCATCATCGCCAATATATTTGTATAGTACTCACTCATTTTCTTTCACTTTTTTCATTAATAGATGAACTTTGTTTAAATTTCATTTTATATCAATAGATTTATGGCACAAAATTGAATAAATATTACAAAAAATTATATGATGACAAAAAGTGTTTCTTGGGCCTCGGTCGAAATCGATCTCAGTCTTGACGGAGTCAACGACCACTCATTAGACGAACGCGACACCAAGGTCGTTAAGTACAGTGTGAAATTAGCGCTTCTATATTTGTCTGTAAACGTCTTACGAATTTTCGAATCAGGACACGTGACCTGCACGTGTCCTGACGCGAGTTTAACGTTTTTTACCCCTTACAAAAAAGTGCACAACGCCGCTAAAGAAGTTTTCACTTCAAAAAAAGGTACTGTCATCATGCCTATTCAGCTAATAGTTTTGACTAAAGAAAACGCGGACCGAAAACATCGGTTTCTGCTTTAAAAATATATGTATATAATATATCTACCTAAGTACACAATTAATTATTGATCGGTGCCTAATCATACTTAATTAATAATCGTCTTTGTCAATTATATTGGTAGGTTATCAGATTCGATAAAAGCTGTGAGGCTTATATATAAACAGGATACAAAATAATACTTTTTAGTATCAAAATTTGCATTCGATACGAATATCATAGGGATTTACATAAATTAACGTCAATATGTTTATAGTGTGTATATTGTTGGAAGTTGCTTTAATAACAGTATCTGCCTCTGTATCATACCTAGACTGTGGTAAGTAGATTTCCTATTGAAAATGATCTAACATTCATTCCTCTTTACAAACTTAAAAAAAACTATATATTTAAGTAGGTATTTTTTCTTTTATATTCTTGTTAATGCGTAGGTTTCATCTTTGTTACCTTCTCCTTCTTGACCCGAGAACTAATTTAGGTTTAACGTTTAGCAGCTGATTTTGCTTACGCGTGGATACCAATCGAAAATTAAACTTAGATACTAGGTACATAAAAGAATTTTCACTTTTACAAAACAAAAATCGAGTTCAATAAAACCTAAATCACGCTAATGAATAATTATTTAAACATGTCGTGCAGGTACCTTTGCTAGGTTAAGGGTTTGATCATATCATCAGCAGTTTTAGAACAATTTATATGGGACACATTTACTATGGTGTGAGTAAACAGCATGTCAGGTGCTGTATTAGGATTAGGAAACTATCACCCCGCATATCCCGTAGGGCACCTAATCATGTCCCGCTTCAGATAGGATTGGTGATAGGCGAGACACTAGACAGACTACGTGCGGCCGCGACACACTTATGTGGATTTACATTCGGAGGTGGTTAATAGGGTCTGGTATAGTCATCCCGCTGATCAACCTGTAGGCCTGGCCTGGCACGGAATAAAAGCTTCATTAGAAGATTACCCTCCTTCGACAGTCGAGTAAAAAGAACCCTGGTTTTACCATCTTTCCTAACTGACCATTCTTCAGGTAGGTATTTGAGCGAAGCTCTGAAAGAGTGAAGCTCTCTCTTAGACGACTCATGTATTTCGGTTGTGCGCTTACTACTCTTAAACTATTCAACCGATTTATATCAATTTTGGCATATATACACAACATATAAGTGTAGAGGTTATAGGCTAGGATATCAAAAATCAAAGTAGTTACCACGGAGGTAAGTTGTAGTAGAGTAATCACCGGTTTTTTTTTAAATCTGATTTCTCAATGAACAAACAAGCCTCATTCCCGCGATTGGTGTTAAATTAAGTAATTTGTTCATATACACAAGACACAAAAAGAAAAACGAAAATCGGACTAGCCATTGGGGAATTATCACCGTTAGAAAAAGTCCTGGTGAAATTGCGACTAAGCTATTGTGATGAATCCTACTATGCGCGCGCCACCTACGTGCCCTCAGTGTCCATTTCGCAAAAGAAATTCCAAAATCAGACTAACCACGGAGTAAACAAATAGGGCACGTGCAAAATATTTTTTTATTTATGAATGGCCCCTTATCACAAAATAACTGGCTGGTTAAAAAAACTAACCATTAATAAACTATTCAAACAAATTACACTGATGATGATTACTAGTCGCTCAATTTTTGCAACAGCAGAATGTATTGCAGACCTAGTTAGTTCTCTTTTGTTTGGGGCAATATAAAAAAAAACAGACATACCGATAGCGATGTTCATCAAATGATTGACGAGTTTAGAGCATGCGGCAGGCTCATGACTCACGCCCGCTTCTCAATAGAGAAAGAGGATTTGCTCTCCTTCAAAACGACCGAGTCGCCACTCCTTGGGTCAGAATGTGGCGGGAACGTAGGCAATGCGCACCGCAAGCTAACCACCTACCCCGGCAATTAATTCGAAGCGGGAATTATACAGGAAACGCATACTTACCGAAGGCGTGAATTATACAGAAAAGGCATAAGTACGATGACGAACGGACGTGGAACAGGCATGGATAAGGCGCGACAGTAGGCACCTACCTAAAAACGGTTTTAAAACTTTATTTTCTGAAGTTCACGGATGTAATGCGTTGAAATTATTTGTGTATACTGTTTCTAACCAAAATATACCGTGATTTAATATTTTTACTTTTTATTTACCTATGTAAAACAATATCAAATAATAAATGCCGATATACCTATTCAGGTAACAGTTTGATTTCAATGTTAGGTAGGTTACTTCATACATGGACTTCATATACCATATTTATAATTCCTTAACGAGGGTCCCTGAGGAAGGGTGTTTTTAGATAGGGATTTATCGAAAATGAGAAGTCCCTGTTTTCTGGAAATAATAAATGTTATTTTAGGCTAATTAAACTAGTAGTTTCGGTTATTCGATACACGATGACTTCTACTTTCCTCGATAGAAACCCAAAACAAATTCGAGTTTTATTTGAGTTGTGTACAGGTTAGAAAAAAAATTGATACGAAAATGAAGGTCATGAATAGGGGCATGAAAACGGTTATCAAAATTTACATGAATGCTGAATTATATCATGAAAATTCAAAATACCTAGGTACGTTTTCTACCTATATGACGCGTTCAGAGAGACTGATTGATTAGTCCCTAGTAGAACGTGTTAGAGGCAGGACGTGTGTCAGTTTGCGGCAGATGTACAGTGAAATTGTACGATTGTTAAATGTGGGTACTTAGCGTGAACGCCACATCGTAGAGAATGTGCCAGATGTATAAATCCAATGATAAAAGGTTGAGACTCGAACTTTCTCTTCGAACTCTTTTTCAGTTTTGTAAATAAGTAAGTAGTTACTTGTTTACAAAACTAAGTCTTATGAAGGCATTATAATAGCATTAAATGTCTTATGACATTAGTTGATTCAATACAAGAATTTGTAATGATTAACATTGGTACAAATAGACGTAGGTATATCGAATGGTGGTACTAAATATTGGGAACAGTACCTTTTTTTTTCTTTTAAGCGACAGAATTTAAACTGACATGAACCTTCATCACTACCAAATACTATTAAGACTTACGGACTGAATTTAGACAGTACAATACTTCGACATGTAACGAACTTCGAAAACACATAGATCGACAAGTCATTGCTTCGACAGACAATTATTGTGGTAATAATCACACCTTCGAATTACCACTACTTCGACAGACGATTCTTCGACAGACAATACTTAGACAAGACACATCTTCGAATGACCACTAGTTTGACAGATTTTTTTAACATTCTCCCAAAATAATAATGCTCTGATCATTTGACGTGTGACCGATAAAATATTAGGCCATTCTACTACTGATCGAATGAACAAATGACCAAAAGAGTTTTGTGGAAAAACAGTTACGGGTTACAGGCTTACGGAGGCCCTATGAGTATATTGGGCCCCATCAAGATCTTGCAGCTTTTCATAGTTTGGTTCATATAGGCTTTCACGGGAGCAACTTTCTAATAGCTATATTACAATATTATAAGCTTTATTCCCTTTATCTAAAGTGCAACTAGAAGATCTTCTTTGTAAATAACAGTTGCGTCATTATTTGTGTTCATACTACAAAACCACCTTAAGTTAACCTTCGGTGTTATTCTGTATATTGACGCGAAACACTGGGCGCGGACCGCCAGCTCCAGCGCCTAGCTGTGGCGTACAGTGGCAACTTTACTATGCCAAAAATACCCAAAGTCGTCGAATACCCTGGCGTTAATCATAAAAACTTAGTTAAATTACGATGGATGGTGGGTGAAAATAGGGCTATGGGGTCGTGTTCACCTCGGTATATTGTAACATTACATTCATTATGTTTTTAGTTTTAGTTACTTTTTTACGCCGTGGTTTAATTTTATAATTCTAATTTACATTATTAGAATAAATAGGTAGGTACATAATATGTATAGCTACGCTACAAAGAGAGGCCTCTTTCCTATTGTATTATATTTAAAGGACAAATACTATTATTGATAATTGTCGCTAATTTTGTATATTTTGGTATGAAATAAAATATTAATTATTATTCATTTTAAAACTTATAAATGATATTTTTAAATACATTGAAGAAAAAAGAAAATAAATAAATGTCTAAGACAATTGTATCCTTTGGTTGGTGTATAAAGAAGTATAAAGTGTGTAAAGAATATCTATCTATCTAAACAAAGTCGTGTTAGTGATACCGTTTACAACTCAAGAAAGGGGGAACCAATTTTCATAATCTTTGTTCTTTTAGATTTGTCTCCGCCTATACTGTGCCATTTTGTAGTTTTTTTTTTGCGGAAGTCCCCACGGTTACCCTGCCGCCGCCGCCGGCCAATGGGAGTAGTTATGTCAGACTCGAACCGACCGAAACCGCACGCCGTCTCGGGTTTCTAATGTCGGGCTGTAAGGTGACCTAATAAGGCAATTACTTCGCACCCTGGCTGAACCTGGGCCATCTATGGCTTTGAGATGTCCACTTCGGCATACTGCATTAGCAATTAAGATAATTAAAAATATGATACATTCACGAAATAAATTCAGCTGATTGAAACAAACATAACTTGCTTCTAAGGTGGAACGAAGATTGCCGGGTCAGCTAGTATCCAATATTCCCAGAGCAGTCCAAGAAACGGCCCCTGAGACCCACCTCATAATATAGATCTTTGCAGCACATGTCAGTCGCAGCCCTCGTACAGGACATATATCTCCTGTACACAGTATGCCAACAGCTGATTCAGAAAGGCTGGTACCCTGTAATAATAGCACGGATCCGTAACGCAGCTTAACGACTGTCTGTTGAATGCGTTGGACATGTCCAGATACACCGCTGACATGACTCTACCCCTGCAGCTGTAGGTAGTCCTAGGGTCTCGCCGTCGTTAGCCAAAAGAGGCATGGATGGGGGTGGTTCCGACTGTTTTGGCGGGGGGAAGGGAGAGAGTCTGCCACATAGAGCTTGTTACTTCATATTCGAAGGTGATGTTCAGCTACGCTTGGAATATGGCTGTCTCCTATAATAGGTCCCTTTTTTTTTCATGCGGAAATCCCTTCGGATACCCCCTCGCCGGCCAGCGGGGGCGGTTATGTCGGGCTTGAACCGTCTAAAACCGCACGCCGTCTCGGGTCTTCAGACGCCGGGGTGTAAGGTTGCCCATAGAGCATATCCCTCGCACCCCGACTGACCCTGGGCCATCTCCGGTTTCGAGATGGCCCCCTCGGGTTTGGGAACCACGGTGTCCCCATCTTGCCCCGGTTTGGGGGAGGGGCGCTAGTCGCCCCACTTTCCTGGCCTGCTTCTGCTGTGGTGACAGGCGGCCTTACCTGCCAGCCCAGGCCTGCGCTCATGGAGGACGGAGGTCGCTAAGCGGAAGGAGAGTTCTAAACCTCTTCCAGGCGCGCTCCGCCATCTCCTTCACGAGCATTACATGCTCGCAGAAGGAGGTGGCGGCGGCCCACACGCTCGCGCTCCGCACCATTGCCGCAATCATGCTGCCGAGCGAGAGGACTCCCACCCCGATGGCTGCCACGAGGTCACGCCTCGGCACCTCCCACGCCGGGCAGTCCGCCAGCGTGTGCAGCCCTGAGTCCTCGCTCGTATCGCAATGATGGCACTCAGGCGTTGGCTCCTTCCTGTTCCGATGCAGGTGGTCCCCGAAGCTCCCCCTGCCGGAGATCACCTGCGTCAGTCGGTACGAGAGGCTTCCGTGTCGCCTCTCTAGCCAATCCTCCATGATGGGCCTTACCACTGCTATTGCGGCGTGCCCTGCGCTAGGTCGCCCAAGTCGTTCCTTCCACTACACCACGATGGCCTGGTGGAGCTGGGACTGCACGGCCTCGATTTCTCAAGGTTCGGGGTTCCATCCCTGCTCCCGCGCCTCCTTTCGCCACGGGTACAGTTGCGAAAGGGCTCTCGCCTCCAGGTCCCATGGCGGAGTTCCGGCAAGTAGGCTCGCCGCCTCGAAGGAGATCGTGCGGTACCCGCGGATGACCCTGTTGGCCATCACCCGCTGCGGAGCTCGCAGCATCCGCACACTTCCGGCCTTCAGGGCCTCCGCCTATATTGGGCACTCATACAGGGCCATGGACCGCACGATCCCCGCGTAGAGTCTCCAGCAGGAGTCATCGCGGCCCCCTCATGTTGGGCAGCAGCCGCGCCAGAGCGAGAGCTGTGCCCTTCAGTTTGGGGGCCAGACTTCGGATGTGCTCTCCGAAGACCCATCGGCCGTCGAGCACGAGCCCCTAATATTTCATTTGGGGCTTGATGCCGATGCGATTTCCTCCCACGATGAGACTGGATCCCTCAGGTGGCTTGCTCCGAGGCCCATGAAAGAATAGGGCCTCGGTTTTATGCAGAGCCACCTCGAGACCCAGCCGCCGGATCCGCTCCACGACTTGGGCAACCGCTGTCGTGGCCTTCAGGGTCGCTTCGCGGTACGTCGCCCCGCACGCCGTCACGAGCGTGTCGTCCGCGTAGCACGTGACGGCGGTACCGTCTGCGAGCTCACCGCGAAGCACCCAGTCGTATACGAGGTTCCCCAGGACCGATCCCTGCGGAACACCGCACGACATCTCACGCCGGCCGAGACCGGTAACGGTTGGGTAGAAGACGGCCTATAATAGGTCCCTATAGAAACAATACTAAAACACCCAATTCACCGATCGCTGGCATTCTCAATACTTTGTTACGATTTCCGCGTAGATATCAGGTGCTGCATTAATTATATACCTACCTGATAGTCATATCGATAGATGTTGTTTACTTATCTAATTGCCTAATTAATAAATATTGCTAATTGCATAATTATTATTTTAGATTATGCCGTGATAAAAAATTACAGAGGTTATGATTTTTCGTTTGGATAATCTCGTACACATCGAAGTATAAAATATATCTGTAGGTATAGGTACTACTAACGGAATAACCGGCGGCGCGGCGCGGCGTAGCAAATAGTTGCACGCAGCTGGACTTTATATATTTTTCCCCGTGCTGAAATCCTCTAGGGATACCCATCAGTTTCTTGTTATTAAACGTCAAGATGGAGTAGGTGAATACGTTGCAACTTGTATGAACTCATGAAGTATGACGTCACACACTGGTCCTGATTACTGACCAATGGCCGCCGGGACAAGCTAGCAAATATAGCTATAGCTAAGCTAGCAAGGTACATACCTTTTTTTTTTTTTTTTTTTTTATCGTGCGGAAATCCCTTCGGATACCACCCCGCATGTCAGCGGGGGCGGTTATGTCGGGCTTGAACCGACTAAAACCGCACGGTGTCTCGGGTCTACAGACGCCGGGGTGTAAGGTTGCCCATAGAGCATATCCCTCGCACCCCGACTGACCCTGGGCCATCTCCACTTGCGAGATGGCCCCCTCGGATTTGGGAACCACGGTGTCCCCGTCTTGCCCCGGTTTAGGGGAGGGGCGCTAGTCGCCCCACCGTCCCGGAGCAAGGTACATACCTACACTACTTTTTCCCATACATTTTTTTCTTGTCAAAGTGAGTTTTGGCGACAGTGGGATCATACTCCATATTATCAAGGTTCGAAAATATGACGTAACGTTGTGGAAAAGGTTCTGCTTTGACTATGGAGTGACGCCATCATTGGCGCGCTTTACCACTTCAAATACTTCAAATGTCAGAATATTGATAATCAAGCTTTATTTATCTAAAGGTAAATAAATCATAAAAAGGTTCCTTTTATAGGGATTTTTTTCATTTTGCAATAAATCGTTATGATTTATTGCAAAATGAAAAAAATCCAAAATAATTCATAACCAAAATGAATTATTTTCCAATTTAAAATCGTTTTTTTCTGTCTCTTAAACCTTTCTATATTCAACTACTTTGTTTGATATTAAGTGGCAAATTGTATTCCTTAAGCTTGGAAACAATTAATAATATTATGTATCATCAAGATTTCATAAAGTATTGCACTGTGACTACCATAGAACCTAAAAAGACAGTTTCACGCCATCGGTGACTGACAGTATCTGTTCGCAGTTTGCATAATAAAACTGTCGTTGTATTTTTGTGTTTCTTTGCTGTTAATTCTGTTATCTTGTTATTGTTATAATTTGTTAGTTGTTTATTTAGAAATTGACAACAAACAAATTGACACCTAACAAAAGACCAGCCCATACCTGTACCCGATGCAAAAGTGCCCATCACACTGGCCGCATTAAGAGGTAATGCATAATGGCGATGGCCAGCCTTTGCACCAGGTACGATCCGGTGCGGGAGTCACCCGACTTCGCTCTCAATCTACGCCCTATGTCCTTCTCAATGTGTTTTGCCTTCACGCTCCAATCCCATACCATGCCATCGTCTCCACCGCAAAGGGAACGGAGTGATACCGGGTCTGTAACCCCTTGTGTCACTTGTCAGCAGCTGCATCCTCGGCAGCAGCCGGCGGAAATCGGACCGAGATGGCTTGGAGCGACAGTGCTGAAACACGTGCCTCCCATACCCATACCACTTGCCGCTCTTCCACGGCACCAAACGTATCTTATCATACCATCCGGGTTTCACCCACCCTGCAGCCCAGACTAAGCGCCACAAAGAGTCGTCGACGTCGAAAAAAAAACGTTTCATACCGGGCCCTCTTTCGTCTTCAGAGAAATAAACACTCATAAACATATTTAAATATGTCGAGGAAACATGGCCCAAAGTTTATATGTATTCATGAGAATACCTACCATTGTAGTAGGTAAAAGGTTGAACATCCCTGAACGCCGCCATTTTTATTGTTTACCTTTAGTTAAATAGGTACCTAAACAATTAGGATATTCTATTTGTTTAGATATTATACATATATCACGGTTTATAAACTAGTTGGTAGATGGTAAAAATAAACTTGTTATCAGGTTTTATCTAGTAAGCACATCGATTATCTGTAGGTACCTACATAACTAACAAGATATTTATGGATATTTAAAATAAAATTAAGTCTAATTAGCCTTACTAACCTAGACGCATGTGTTTGTGCAAGGGTATTAAGGTTAACAATTTCTTTGGTTTATCTATTTGAAGATAATATAGATCTACAAATGTGTTAGTTATAGTCTTTATCACTTAAAATAATTATATAACCAATTAATTACCTGCTTAGCTACTTAATATTCATAGATACATATAGGTAGGTACATAGATTACCTTTTTTTTTTTTTTTCGTGCGGAAATCCCTTCGGATACCGCCCCCGCTGGAGAGCAGGGGGTCTCCAGCGGGGGCGGTTATGTCGGGCTTGAACCGACTAAAACCGCACGCCGTCTCGGGTCTTAAGACGCCGGGGTGTAAGGTTACCCATAGAGCATATCGCGCACCCCGACTGACCCTGGGCCATCTCCGGTTTCGAGATGGCCCCCTTACTTGCTCTCCACTGTGCCATCTGCTAATCAGAGGGACACGTGGAAAGCTTCCGAACAGCCCTCAACAGGGCGTTCCTCGCCTCGGTCGGAGTTGGCCGTAGGCGGCAGCGTCTCTCCCGCCCTAGGAGAGAGGCGCTGCCGTCTCCGTTGCCCAGGGTGCACCGCGTGGAGGTCCCCAACCAAGCACCCCGGTACATAGATTACCTACTGACTATTTTCATTTAATAAGATACCTGGATTTTTTTATTTGATGCCGATTAAATACCCCATATTTAATAAATATAAAATATATATAAATGCCCCATATTTCGGCAGTTTTTTTTTAATGAATGTAATGTGTTTAATGAATGTTTGACCTATACGTAATATATATCTCACCTGGTCGTGACGATGTGGGCTACGATGGATCACGTTTGCCTAGAAAAAACCTATTCACTCGAGACTTGAAGATTCTGAAATTATAGATTTCCGGAAACATAGACTCAGGCAGGCAATTCCACTCCTTAGCTGTACGCATAATAAATGTGTCGCCGAAACGTTTCGTGTGTATGAGTGGAATATGTAGCGGTGGATGGCGGGTCGCTGTGCGTCTGGTCGGTCGTTGGTGGAAAGGGCTTGGAGGTATCAACTTATGCAATTCCAGTGCAAACTCTCCGAAATGCAGCCGATAAAAGACCGATAGGCCTGCAACTTTACATCGATGTTCAAGGCTCTGAAGCCTTTTCTCGACGAGTGCATCGTTGTTAATGAGCCTCTTGGCCCGTCTCTCTATTGTCTCCAGCGCTTCTAGGTTGTGTTTAGCTGAGCCACCACACAGATACCAGCAGTACTCCATACAGGATCGAACCGGCGCTTGGTACAAGTTGAGTGACTGTTCCAGTGTGAAGTACTGTCGCACCTTCGACAGAATGCCCTGCTTTTTAGCAGCCACTTGAGCTTAAGCCTCAATGTAAGACCCAAAATTGAGGGTGGATGTCAGAGTAACGCCAAGAAGCTCGAGGCGGTTGGTTATCTGCACGGATGCATTTCGGAATGTGGGGTTTGGCTGAAATTGACTTCGCTTGGCGGATACGCCTGGGTTATAGTAGCATTGAATTTGACCAAGTTAGCATCACCTCAATCGGAAAACCCTTTAAAGGACAAATTCAGACGCTCAACCATGGCCTCTCGGAGAGACCGGATCTGTCCCACGCTGGTTCGGGGGTTGGACTCGTAACTTTCGACTACTGTGCTGTCGTCTGCGTACCCAAAAGAACCGGGCTTGAGCAGGTCGTACCAGTGCAACAAGAATAATGTAGCCGAGAGTACCGACCCCTGAAGGACCCCAGCGTTGATTGCTAATCGGTCGGATGTGCAGCCGTCAACGACCACTCGAATAGACCTTGTAACGGTTAACAAGTTTTTATATAAGGTTTTTAAATGAAGTTATGAAAAGTTTAAGGTGTGACTTATGCACTGTGAAAATTAATTAAGTGATGGATGTAATTGAGACTACTACCGGCTAGGGCGAGCAGAGTTAAATAAAAGGTTGATTACAATGTATAGTATGAGATTATAATCGTGAATAGAATGTTACATAAATTTATATCTGGTATTTGAGTAAATGAACCTCAGGGGATGGATTCATAATAAATATTCTGCCGTGGCGTTGTTCGGTCCGTTGTGCAAGATGTTAGTATGCACTTAGCTAATGGACACGTGGCTGGTGGTGATGCCGGCGTGCCAGGGTCTCCGCTGGTGTGCCTCGCTACCGCTAAGATGGTGCGAAGCCCGGTGCGAAGACCCTGGAAATAGGAAAGGTGCGGGTCAGTTTGTCACTAGGCAATTACGTCCAAGTGACCCGCTAAAATAGCAGGTGAAGAGAATCCCCCAGCGGCAATGCAGCGTAGCTAAAAGCTATAATAAAAACGAATATAGATAGGCAGCACAAGCTGGTGCCGCGACCTCTGACCGCAGGGGTCATCGGCCTCGTGGCACTAAATAGGTAGGCTGAAATAGCACACAGTAAAATAAAATATGTTAAGCGATGCATTTTAGCAGGCAATAAGCTGCACCGCTGGAAAGTCTTCACCTGTAGAAAGAAGTAGGAAATGTTGATCTCAAAACTTACCCGGAGCCGACAGCAGTTGGCCACGGGGTCAAAGCGACCTTCCTTGGCGAAGGTTCCAAGGAAAGGGACGATATAAGAGCCGTCAGTTGATGACTGGGCTAGTGCTGTCCAATCTCGCTCGCACAACCATAGATATTTAGTAATAACTATCGAAACATACTAAAATATCGATTAATTTACGGATATTGTTTTAATTAGATTTATAAAGAATCCACAACGTTACAATACCCCCTCAATTAGTTCAGGGTTTTTGTTACCCAAAAACCCGATACTGTACTGCTCCATACAATGCTTGACTTACGCTTACACATACATACTTTCTTACATACCTCCTCTATCATTTTCATCCATAAATTGCGGTTACCACTTAAATAATGTAGCACACGCTTCCTTCCGAAGAGAGTTTCCAGGATAATAGGCGCTGGAGACTCAGACGTAAATCTAACAAGATGTTAAATATTGAAATGTCACAGACAACAATTCCAATAGAAAGAAAAAGAGCAATAAATACCACTATATATTTTCGACTATAAAAGATAAAGTGTTATGTTTTTAGTATAGGGCTTATTTTAGATGTATACATTACCGCATCTGCAATAAGGCTTATTTCACGAGTTTGCAAACCGCTCGGAAGAGGACATAACAAAGATATGCAATAAGGCTTGTTTTTGGAACTGAGTTTGCACGACCGCTCAGCATAATAATGGTATAAAACCATAAGAATCAATACCCAGATACTGGTTGAATATCCCAGCTCCAAGAAAAGGTATCCGTTGGTTTAAAACGCCAACGGACCCACAAATGGTACAAAACCATAAAAATAAGGTATCCGTTGGTTTAAAACGCCAACGGACCCAAAAACAACATCAGTTGGTTTAAAACGCCAACCGACCCACAACAACCTTTACTAGGCAAAGCCTAATAATAAAAGAAAACGAACATGAAGTTCAAAGTTCCATCTCAAGGAGAGGAGAAAAGAAGAAAATATATAGTAGTGGTAGGGTAATATGATTTCATACAATAAAGACAATCAATTTGTCAAAAAATATAATGAACAACTTTTAAAGTTATGACCAAGTCAATTTATTATTAAAGTGTTATTATTTAAAGTAAAATAGTTTATTATTTGACCCACATCAGTGAGTATGAATGCAAACATCAGTTGCAATTTGAACAACTAGTGTTCAAAAAAAATTTTAAAAATTTCAAAAATATTAAGAACCCACGGTTCAATAAGGTAGGTGTAGTTTCTCTAATGTTTTGTAGTCGTATATGTTTGTATTTATATTTTGTGGCAAAAAGTAAAAAAAAATTTTTCAAGTTAAAAATGACCATGAAGGCATTTTAGGGTTGATCCAACGGATCATACAAAAAATTGCAACAGGCAAAATAATTACGAAGTTGAAAACTAATAAGTTGAAATATATATATAATAAATTATTTTGGGGCAAGTCCAAAATAAATATTATTCTTTATTCACCAGTGAATTTAATGTTTTGTTCAAAAAAACAGAAACATAAAAGGGAACAGTCATCCTAAGAGAAGTATTACAACAAGATAGAGAATTAACCAATAGGTTAAAAGATTTTAATATTTAATATTCAGTAAAAAAGTCCAAAAGTTGGTATTCATCAAAGAATAATTTTATTTTGTTTTTAAAAAAACAAGACAAATTTTTAAACAATAACTAGTAGTAATCTTATATGATACTATACTGGCAACCTTTTTGATTGTCAAAACCATATGAAGTTTGACAACTAAGTTGAATTTCATAATATTTTAAACAATTTCACCAACAAACTTTTGATAGAAATAAAATGTTCAAATATACGAACCGAAGATGTAATAACAATTGAAAAGTGTTACATTATTTAGTAAGAAGACATAATTGACCTGTAGACCATGTCTACCAACAGGATAGATGAGTTATTTAAGTTATAAAAGTTTTCGTAATATGTGAACAAGTTGGTAGGTACATGAAATTAAAATTTTATTGGTGACCCTTTTTAGGTACAAATATCATTATGACCATTGTAGTATTGAGATATAGGTAGTGTATTACCACAGTGCAATAATTATAAAATGCAAGTTTTAGTTACAAGTATGTGTAGGTATATATTTGTTTGCCACAATAGTGTATAAGAGTGTTTAAGTGCAAAGGAAAGTTTATTGAATATTTACATATATTTACAACAATAGTGATTATTAGAACAAAACAAGTGTTGTTCATAGTTAAGAAGTTAGGTTGCTATTTAATTAATAAATTTATTAAGTTAGGTTAGATCCTTGTATTGTTTTATGTTTGATTAAAAATGTTTTGTATGAATTATATTGATTATTTTACCTATATTTAGTTTATAGTTATGACACAAGTCATTTTAAAAGGACTCGGGGGAAAATGGCTAATGCATTGCTGACTTTGAACGGTCAATTTATATAAGCGGTAATGATTTTAAAGACTAAACTATACCAGACACAACAATCCAACAATATGCAGAACAAGACGAAGTCTACAAATTTAAGTATTTATTATCTTTGTTGTTCTTTTCAAAGATTTTATTAGTTGTATACAGATCTTTTATTCTTTGTATTTCTTTTCAAAGAATTAAGTTTTAATTTTTTTTTTTCAATTACATAAGCTAATTTGGATACAGAAATCCGACAACAAGCAACACTGACTACAAAACAGTTGAGTAAGTATTAAATTTAAAAGGTAAATTAACCCAAAGTTAAGTAAATATAAAAGCTATGGTGCGATGAGCGAGATTGACATAAAAATTTAGTAAGTAATTTACTTCAATATAAGTGAAATCAAGTAGTATATATGTAACCTGTCAGTGAGTAATAACTATTTGTGTATAATACAACAAAATAGTATTAATATATCAAAATAAAGATAAATTTCAACCAGCAATAGGTTGATATAATAACCTAATATATGTTATTATATTGCACATAAAAGGTAAGCAAGTATAAAAAGTATAATAAATTCACTGACGGGGTATACAAAAATGGAATAAAAAAGTAAGTAGATAACGGTTGAGATCAACAAGTCCAAGAAACAAAAGTGAATAGATCCTTATTTTACCAGTGGTATAACAGTATACAGTTAAAATGACCATAAAAGGTATTAAAACAGTCTAGATGTTAAATGCAAAATAATTGAATAAGTAATGTTAATTAGCCTTGTTGTTATATTTAACACAAGTAATTAGTTAAATAAATGAGTAATTACACTAATATAATGGAAAAAGTATGCATTATTCAGTTAATTATAAAAAAATTGAAATTAATAATTATTTTCAACTACCTTCATTTAGTTAAAAATGAAAAATAACAATAAAATTGGTGAAAAAAATCACCACACTGGTAAAATAAAGAGAAAATAAGAAGAAATAAAGTACTTACGGACCAAACACACAATACCTACGGCAGAATAATACCTTGTAAGGCGCCAATGTAACGGTTAACAAGTTTTTATATAAAGTTTTTAAATGAAGTTATGAAAAGTTTAAGGTGTGACTTATGCACTGTGAAAATTAATTAAGTGATGGATGTAATTGAGACTACTACCGGCTAGGGCGAGCAGAGTTAAATAAAAGGTTGATTACAATGTATAGTATGAGATTATAATCGTGAATAGAATGTTACATAAATTTATATCTGGTATTTGAGTAAATGAACCTCAGGGGATGGATTCATAATAAATATTCTGCCGTGGCGTTGTTCGGTCCGTTGTGCAAGATGTTAGTATGCACTTAGCTAATGGACACGTGGCTGGTGGTGATGCCGGCGTGCCAGGGTCTCCGCTGGTGTGCCTCGCTACCGCTAAGATGGTGCGAAGCCCGGTGCGAAGACCCTGGAAATAGGAAAGGTGCGGGTCAGTTTGTCACTAGGCAATTACGTCCAAGTGACCCGCTAAAATAGCAGGTGAAGAGAATCCCCCAGCGGCAATGCAGCGTAGCTAAAAGCTATAATAAAAACGAATATAGATAGGCAGCACAAGCTGGTGCCGCGACCTCTGACCGCAGGGGTCATCGGCCTCGTGGCACTAAATAGGTAGGCTGAAATAGCACACAGTAAAATAAAATATGTTAAGCGATGCATTTTAGCAGGCAATAAGCTGCACCGCTGGAAAGTCTTCACCTGTAGAAAGAAGTAGGAAATGTTGATCTCAAAACTTACCCGGAGCCGACAGCAGTTGGCCACGGGGTCAAAGCGACCTTCCTTGGCGAAGGTTCCAAGGAAAGGGACGATATAAGAGCCGTCAGTTGATGACTGGGCTAGTGCTGTCCAATCTCGCTCGCACAACCATAGATATTTAGTAATAACTATCGAAACATACTAAAATATCGATTAATTTACGGATATTGTTTTAATTAGATTTATAAAGAATCCACAACGTTACAACCTATTCCTCAGGAAGTCGGTCACGACAGACACATAAGCCAGGGGGCAGGCCGTAGGACAGAAGCTTGCCAATTAGGCTATCGTGCCAGACCCTGTCAAAAGCCTTCGAGATGTCGAGAGAAACGGCAAGTGCCTCTCCATGCCTCTCAGTATAACGCTCTTACAACTTTAAGATTTTTTAAATAAATTACTAAACATGATAACTGTTCGAAAGCTTATGTGTGATGAATAGTGATATTTTGCCAGTAATTTAATACATGAACTATAATAGTTTAAATTCGATTTTTTTAATTTAATTTATTTGTGAACATCTCGTTTGGCGTCTATTTCGTGATAAAATTTGATCCTGCTTCTAATTTCGAGGGTTTGTGGCCCCTGTTTCGGTATAATAATTTATTTGTAAAAAAACATAAATATTTAAGTGGCTTAATATTAAGAACAGGATAAAGATATTTTTTAAATAAATTTACGATTAATTTAGATGTAGGTACATTTTCAATTTTTCTATAACGTTTGGTACGACCCCATAGACCAATAATAAACAAATTGTTTATATATTGGTCTATCTCTATGGTTACACCCTATCTAGATGCCAAGATCAGTCAAGCCGTTCTGGGGCGATGGAGTAACAAACATCATCCATTAATCCAAACTTACGAATTTCTATAATAAATAGCAGTAAGATTTATTGGTATGGTTTGTAGATACATAAATACGACTTCCTACTAATATTATAAACGCGAAAGTTTGTGAGGATGTATGGGTGTTTGCACTTTCATGCAAAAACGACTGAACGGATCTTGCTGATATTTGGTGCAGGATAGATTAAAGTCCGGAATAACACATAGACTACTTTTTATTCCGGGAATAGGTTCCCATGGGTTGCGGCAACGGGATAAGAATTCCACGCGGGCGTAGCAGCGGGCAACAGCTAGTATAATATACTATGCTGTGAAGTTGTTCATGCAGGATAAGTTATGTTCTGGTTTATCAGCCATGCACGCAGTTTTTTAATTATATTTGACGTAGGAAATATTCAAAACACCCAAATAAAACTAATATCACTTTTATCTTTTTAGCGATTTACTAAATACTTTAAGATAGGTACCTAGGTACATCATCGTTTTATGTTTTTATACCTTTTTTTTTCGTGCGGAAATCCCTTCGGATACCCCTCCACCGGCCAGCGGGGGCGGTTATGTCGGGCTAGAACCGACTAAAACCGCACGCCGTCTCGAGTCTTCAAACGCCGGTGTGTAAGGTTACCCATAGAGCATATCCCTCACACCCCGACTGACCCTGGGCCATCTCCGATTTCGAGATCCGAAATCCACGGCCGGCCCCCTCGGGTTTGGGAACCACGGTGTCCCCGTCTTGCCCCGGTTTGGGGGAGGGGCGCTAGTCGCCCCGCCTTTCTGCTGGGGTGACAGGCGTGGTGGTGGCCTTACCTGCCACTCCCAGGCCTGCGCTCATGGAGGACGGAGGTCGTTAAGCGACCTCCGGCGCCTGAGTTCGGAGAGTTCTAAATCTCTCCCGGGCGCGCTCCGCCGTCTCCTTCGCGAGCATTACATGCTCGCAGAAGCGCTCGCGCTCTGCACCATTGCCGCAATCATGCTGCCGATCTAGAGGACTCCCACCCCGATGGCTGCCGGAGGTAAATGAGAATGAGCACACGGACTGAATTCTTATAATTATGCTGGGTACACACCAACCGGACGAAGACGAACACATTAATAAAATTTTATATATTTAACTAGCTAACCCGGCAGACTTCGTACTGCCTCAATCGATAACAACTTTCATATTTATTCACCTTTTAAACCTTCTCTTGACCTCCACAAATAATTCAAGACCAAAATGTACCATAACCCATATGTACCATATGTACCGAAGGAGACGGCGGAGCGCGCCCGGGAGAGATTTAGAACTCTCCGAACTCAGGCGCCGGAGGTCGCTTAACGACCTCCGTCCTCCATGAGCGCAGGCCTGGGAGTGGCAGGTAAGGCCACCACCACGCCTGTCACCCCAGCAGAAAGGCGGGGCGACTAGCGCCCCTCCCCCAAACCGGGGCAAGACGGGGACACCGTGGTTCCCAAACCCTAGGGGGCCGGCCGTGGATTTCGGATCTCGAAATCGGAGTATATGAAAAAATGTACCAAATCGGTACAGCCGTTCTCGAGTTTTAGCGAGACTAACGAACAGCAATTCATTTTTATATATATTTAATATACTAGCTGTACCAGTGACTTCGTCCGCGTGGATTAAGATTTTTAGGGTTTTATATCTTTTGCGTGGAACTCAATTTTTTTTTCGAAAATAAAAGTAGCCTACACCTTGTAACATTACCTATCTGCCAGTGAAAGTCCCGTCATAATCGGCATAGCCGTTCCAGAGATTACCTCTTTCAAACAGACAGATAACATTTTTAAATATTGTATTTTTTTTAAGTATCGTGTATTCATTCATATGCAATCTTTAAAAATCTGTTATTTTAATATTACAAACAGATAACCGTGGGGGTTTCCACGTGTATAAAAAAAGCTCCGTCATTTGAATACACTCCGCCTGGCAGTAGCTGCACTTCAAAATACCGGGTGTCTATAAAAGAACTCCGGGGTTTTAAAAATTCATATCTCACTAACTATAAAAGTTAGCAAAATTTAGTCGATTTCTCTGAAAAGAGTAGCTAAAAAAGTTTTACTCATACCAATTGGGAATGTTTGTATCAACTGTTGGCGGCGCTGCAGGGCGTTGACCTTGAAATGACGTCGCGAAATTTGAAATGATGGCGACTACGCAACAAAAGGCTCAATGTGTTATTTGGCTCATAAAAACGAAGTATGTAGTTACCGTACAAAGAAACTTTCGACGTAACTATGGTGTTAACCCGCCTTCTGACAAAACCATTCGTCAATGGTTCAGTGCATTTAAGGAAACAGGAAGTGTTTTGAAGCAAAAGTCGCCGGGTAGGCCGAGTGTGTCTCAAGAGAAAGTGGACAGAATCCGAGCTTCATGCCTTCGAAGCCCTAAGAAATCGTTGACAAGACGCAGCCTGTAGTTGGGGTTACCAAGATCAACTGTCGGTATGGTACTTCATAAAAGACTACGTAAGAATGGAAGAGGTAGAATACCGTTTAGGCGTCTGCTGTGCCACTAACGGGGCTCATATAGAACTTTACTAAGTGTTGAAAAAAACTTGAAAGTGTAAGCTTTTCAGTCATGTATAAAACATGTATGTATGTTTTTTATTTCATTAAAATATTTTGCCTCAAAACCCCGGAGTTCTTTTATAGACATCCTGTATAATATGACTATTCCAAACGCTATCATCACCGGTAGTGCTGGCTCGAAAACTCCATAGACGTACTATAAATTCACTACAGGTTGTGAATTAACATATCGCTATGTATTCTTTTTCTGCTCGTGGCAAAGTGGTTACCGAGTAGGTTAACACATTGCAAAGTCAAGTAAACCTGGACGGGCCAGTCTTAGAATGGGTGACCTTAACATATTGAAACCGCTCTGTGCCTCGGAGAGCACGTAAGGCGTCGTTCCCGGTTACATACCGAACATCGAACATCACTACGACAGTCGTTATAGGTAGTTGGCGTCATAAAAAGTCCGATAACTAGCTACAGAACTTTTATATCGCCAATGGATTTTGGAGGTCAGATGGCAGTCACTTCATGGAACATTTCGAAGTTCGGCCGCTTCGTAGACTGACAAAAGCCGACCCCAACTGAATTGGGAAAAGGCTTGGAGGATGATGACTATGTATTTTCTTTAAAGTGTCAATAGGTAACTGCATATCCGTACAGCTTATCAGTCTTCAACTGTAAACAAATGGTTCTGTATTTTCCAATGTAGAGCATAAATGTAACCAAATGATATCCCGGCCCTATGGTATATCACCTCTAAAACAATGTGCGGTATTTGGGTACTAAGACTTACGATACACTTGACGAAAAATCCGTCGCGGATCTACCGCGCCGGTACACCACACGCTAATACACCTTGTCAACACAACACAAACACAATCAACACAACCTAGGGACATGTCCGATGGTGTGTCCCTCTCTCAAATATATAGAAATGAAACCTTTCCTATAGTTTAAGTATTTCTGATATAAATTGATTGTTTCAGGTTCAGTTTACGAAATAAAGGCCGTGCACATCGAGGGATGTACCGCAAGGCAGCCGTGCTTCCTCACTTTAGGAGACAGCTTGAAAGTTAATTTGCAGTTCTACGCAGGTACCTGTACGTATAATTTCTCTTTGCAGAACTATTTTAGTGTATAAGTATGTCAGCACTATCATCATCTTAGTGATGGTTCCGGTTGCACTAACCCCAAGAGAAGCCTTCGCCAGACTCTCGTTCGTTTACAACGAAAGTGCTTACATAACATTTTTGTGTTACAGATTTGAGAGCTCGCAACCTACGTCAGAATGTGGTGATAGATATAAATCAATTACATCTTTCTGCTGCAGTAACTCCAGGTGAGTCACTTACTATTTATATTGTTCAAAATATTAACGTACCCGGTAACGAGAACTTCAGGATATCCATGCCCATTCGTATGTATGTATGTCACACACGTTTAGCACGTCTAGGCTCCTCAGCATTAATAATAATCTATCACTTTATGAGTGGATTAGTGTTCGTGGTGGAATCAAAATGATGAAAAACTAAATGTTTTACTGAAACCATCTCAATTAGGTATAGTTTTATCATTATTGGTACTAGTATATAACAGCGGGACCCAAGCCAACCTCAAATGCGAGCCAGTACACGTGTTGATTAGCAGACAAGGCTCTGGCGAAGGCTTTCGTTTCGTGGTTGGGGGCTCAGACGTCAGTCGCTCCTGTAAAAGCCAAGATAAGCTATATCAGTAGGAGGAGCGTAGGAACTGCAAGCTCTAAATGCAAACTGATCCAATGATGATGATAACCAGTATAACCGGCGGTACCACTTGCGGTAACCCATTAAAAACAGTTAAGTAAACACTTGTCTTTACTATCTATAAACTATTTTAATTGAAAAAGCTCCAGTACCTTTTTTTTTTTTTTTTATTTTTTATCGTGCGGAAATCCCTTCGGATACCCCCCCGCCAGCCAGCGGGGGCGGCTATGTCGGGCTTGCACCGACTAAAACCGCACGCCGTCTCGGGTCTTCAGACGCCGGGGTGTAAGGTTACCCATAGAGCATATCCCTCGCACCCCGGCTGACCCTGGGCCATCTCACCACTAACAGCATCGCTCATCCTGTCTCCTCTGAAAGCAGAGGAGTACGGAGAGCGATGTGTTCCCGCCACGTTGGGTATTGGCCGACGATCAATGCCAACCCTATGAAGGGGTGAAGGGGAAGCCATTGACCGCCGCCCAGGGTGTACCGGCCGCTCCGATTCCGTTCCCCCCGGACTGCAGCGGGATCGGAATCGGAGCGACACTCGAGGAGGTTACCCAACACACACCCCTTACCCAACACACACCCCTTACCCAACACACACCCCAAGCTCCAGTACTTTTTTTTTTTTTTTTTTTATCGTGCGGAAATCCCTTCGGATACCCCCCCGCCAGCCAGTGGGGGCGGTTATGTCGGGCTTGCACCGACTAAAACCGCACGCCGTCTCGGGTCTTCAGACGCCGGGGTGTAAGGTTACCCACAGAGCATATCCCTCGCACCCCGGCTGACCCTGGGCCATCTCACCACTAACAGCATCGCTCATCCTGTCTCCTCTGAAAGCAGAGGAGTACGGAGAGCGATGTGTTCCCGCCACGTTGGGTATTGGCCGACGATCAATGCCAACCCTATGGAGGGGTGAAGGTGAAGCCATTGACCGCCGCCCAGGGTGTACCGGCCGCTCCGATTCCGTTCCCCCCGGACTGCAGCGGGGTCGGAATCGGAGCGACACTCGAGGAGGTTACCCAACACACACCCCAAGCTCCAGTACCTAATCAAAAAGGTACTGAAAAGTGTAAAATAACTGAATTGCACATTTATTCTAAAGATAAAAAAACTAGTAGGATTTTTCTGTTGAAGTCGGTGCTAAGCCAAATAGGAATTACGTAAAAGGGGTAGGTCCACTTGCGCCACATCATGAGTCTCCCCGTGCAAGCGATAAAAATCTGTAAGCGTGAGTGTGGTCTTCACGTCATGAGCAAAATAGAACCGATCACGTGCGGGTAGGTATATTGTGCGTTCATACAGGTAGACGACCCTATTGAACTTGTGATGTTTTATAACGTTATGATTGAGCCACAGCCATCCTAGCAGAAGCAGGTGGAGGCGGCGCTGGCGGCCCTGTGCAGCCCCCCTTTTTCCGAGGGCAAGACGGGGACACCGTGGCGTGGTTACCAAACCTGAGGTTGCCATCTCGAAACCGGAGATGACCCTATGTCGGTCAGGGTGCAAGGGCAATGTCTTATGGGCCACCTTACACCCTTATCTCCAGACCCGAGACGGCGTGCGGTTCTAGTCGGTTCGAGTCCGACATAACCTTCCTCGCTGGCCTTTATCAGAACTTATCGGCATTTACGCACGAAAAAAAGTCACCTCGAAGTCCTGGAATCGCTTAAAGAAAGTAAGAAAAATTATCCTTTTTCTATACCACCTAAGTGGCAGACAAGCACACGGTCCACCTGACGGGAAGCGGTTACCGCGGTCTATGAACGTGTGCAACACCAGGGGCGGCACACTAGCGCTGCCGACCCTATAAAAACCTTCTGATTTTTTTGTGGCGTGTTTAGTTGTAAGTTTTTGTACTTTTTGTTTTATCATTTAATTGCTTATGTGTGTGTTAGTTGTAAGACCACTATTGTTTTGGGGGATACCCTGTAAGATAGTGGAAAAAATATTAAATAAATAAATAAATAAAATAAACGCTTAGCTAGAATTTCTTGGAAGCTTGTCCTTTAAAATTTACTTATAAGGCTTTTATGGGAGTGACTGCCGTCAGAGCTTCCAACCGTGAAAGGAAAACCTGCACCAGAACCTCGTCCGTCAATCAGTACGAGTGCCAGCTTGCAGGTGAGGTTAACTTTCTAGCTTAGTGAATGATGTAGACGGCGCCCCACAATGCAGGGCTTCTATTTTTCGTCACAAGTAACCCAACACGAAGGGTATACACTTCTAACCTAAAGTTTCCGTGCCGGGATGCGCTATTTTGGTAACTCCACTTCACTCTTCTCTCCACTCCACTTTGCGCTCCACACTCCATTCCACTCCATTCTCCACTCCACCCTATACTCATCTCTCCCTCACTGATGTTTAAATGTTCGAATCAGTAACGTTACATTATTTAGTCGGTTCAAGCCCGACATAACCGCCCCCGCTGGCCGACGGGGACCCCCCCGGCGGGGAAGGGATTTTCGCACGGCAAAAAAAAAGGTGAATGCTCACGATCAGAGAGCACCTAAAAAAAATGCTGCTATTGTATTAACAAAATGGCGTTAATTCTGTTGCTCATCTCACTAAACAGTAACAGCCTCTAAAACTATTTCACTTTAATTTTGAAGTTTTGTTCTATGTGCCGTCAGATTTAATCTAGATTTTAAAAAGGTAGTCTAGTTTAGGGAGTTTTGTAACAGCCGAATCGGTACCAATATACAGAGAGGAAACTTGTGAGTGTGTCCAGCCGATTATCATTTCATCATTATTAAAGATATTCCAAAACTTAACGAGCTCAACCCTGCCTTTTTTACGTTCATTTTATTTTTATTTTTTAACATAATATGTAGTTATCATACCAGTGAATAAACTATGCCATAATAAATGTATGGGAAATTCTAAAGAACAAATTGTGAACACATGCCGATATTTATTATTTACTTTTCAAATTGTTGTTAATGTCACTTTATAGATGGAAAGAAATTTATTTTAGATTACAATAAGTAAATAATGTACAAATGTGTTTACAAATTTTATATCTAACTAAACTAAATAAAACTAAAATAAAATAAATAATTAAAAAAAACTTAAAACCTAAAATGCATCGTGGAATTTCTTCCCATCGCATGCCTCCTGTGGTAACGTGCCCAGAAGACTGGCAGCATTGCCACGTTGTATGGCAATATTTATTCTCTGTGCTAAAAAGAAGCCAGCCTTCTGGTCACGAGAAGCGACGATCATACGTGTTGCAATCTCCCTGAAGAGACTGCGAGCACTCGGACCCTATGCCCCTAACATTTCGACTCCAAACGACACAAATTCATAATCTCCAATTAAATTTGAGTATTTGCGCCGTTTGAGGGTCTCCGCAGAAGCAGCAGCAGCACCGGCACAGCCAGCCGTGCCGGCTATATGGGTAGGAGCAATGGTGTCGACGCATGTTGCGTCCCAAACCAGAGTCCTACCCATTTTCCATGGCATTAATGACATACCGTCCGGTCTCTTGCCATCGTCGCGTGCCAAACTATTTGGTTCAAGTACAGCTGGCACACCGGCAGTGACAAGAGCACGTCGGATTATGTCATTGCGGCTGGCGTGCCATGGTATACGCCCAGCGCTCCTGCAGCACGATAAGCCATGGTGTCCGAACCTGTCGACGGCTTCTCCAGCGATATCGATGCGGAGAAACACACGGGGCACCTTAACGAAGGCATGTTGCAATGCGGAACGTAGTTCCTACGTTAGATAACGGAAGAGCTTGAAAACAAAGACCTGACTCCCACACTCCTACCGCCAGCAAACGGGCACGCTCTGCAGCATTAGAACATGTATTTATTAAATGTTGTCTTACTAAGCTGCAAAGTGGGCTTTCAGTAGTGTAAAAATGACAAAGGCCAGAAAGTCCTTCGACCAGGTATTGAACACCTACCCTGGGTCTGAAGAACCAGCAGTGCCACCTCCTGGCCCTTCAACAATGGATGTAGCGGTCCCTGAAGGGTCCGGTGCACCAGTTGGGGGCAGGGCACGAGAGGCAAAACTGTGCAATAACCGCGCCAAAGTGTCACTGAACAGCGCGAGGAACCTTAGAACCGACATCAAGCAAACCGTCACCAAGGAGATAGAGCGCCTCTATCAACTTGTGAAGGAGGCCGAAGCGGTCATAGAGGGGATGCAGTCTGGGAAAAAGGCCACCGCAGGGGTAGAACGTGAAGTAGTCAGGAGAGTGACGGTTGAGTCGCAAGAAAAATACTGGGCAGGGCTAGAAGAGTTCGAAAATCGCATCATAGCAAAAATTGAAGAGAGTGAGGTGAATTGAGGGACTGTTCGAGGGCCTTGACGATGAGGAGAGCCGCGTAGCCATCCGTTACAAAAAGAGGGCACGAGACTCTAACTGCCACCACGTGGTCATTAGCGTGGCGCCGAGGGTTTGGACGAGGGCGACGGAGGCGAGGCGATTGTACATAGATCTCCAGCGAGTCGTAGTAGAGGACCAGTCGCCCCTCGTCTAGTGCACTCGCTGCCTGGGCTATGGCCACGGGAAAAAGTACTGCACTAGTGAGGTGACGGCAGACCTCTGCATGAACTGCGGAGAGCATCCTCACTACAAGGACGAGGAATGTCCGAGGGAAAACTTTCGCCCCTGCTGTATAAACTGTTATCGAGCCACTAACAAAAAGGAGTATCACAATGCCTTTGATACTCACTGCCTGATACAGATACGTACAGCATCGGTAGCATATAGCTAAAAATACTCTGGACACTGTGCATGGCTTCAGAAGGAGTATAAAATATAAACCAACCTTAGTATTGTGGTGTTTGAACCTCATTTCACACCACGATGCGGTTACATGGCCATCATGTGTCAGAGTTTAAAAATAATTACTTATTGATTTAAATAGAGCGTAGGGAAGAAAAAACAATTGCTGCGTGGAGCTGCATTCGGCTGTGCGGCTGACAGCGGGCGACTAGACGCGCCGCCCGGGTCCGCCGGCCGAAGAGAAGATAATATATGTGTATTAAATTTAGGCTCAGTCCTTGAGCGGAGTTCGCGATTCCCTAGTACGCATTAAATAAATATATACGCGTAAAAACCTCCCTAAACCCGATATAGGAAGCTTTGTTAAAATAATAAATGCCCATTTAAATTTCTTCCTCTGTGTTTATCTTATTATCAACACGAGGTATTGTGGCGTCCAACCCCCGGACGCTACAGTATTAAATACCGTCAATCAAGGAACACAGGCTATGTCAATGTTTTCTCAATTCTACAAACAAAAATGTGTCATTTTATGATTAACAATAGGTATTTCGGACCTAACCACCAGAAAGGGTTTTTACCCGGCATTTCTGGTTGTCTGGAACACAATAGTCTGTTAGCGGAAAGCTTAAAAATGCCAGAAAATACGAAAGACAGATAACGGTATGTTGGATAGACCTAGAAAATGCATTTGGCTCAATTCCACATTACCTTATGGTATACGCGTTGCAATGGTATAACTTTCCGCCCGTGGTCATAGAGATAATCGAGTCGTATTACTCCCAGCTAAAATTTGCTATAAGCTTCCAAGAAGTACACACAGGACCATTACGGTATAATGTGGGACTGTTTCAGGGATGCTGCTTGTCACCAATAGCATTTAACATAGTAATTAATATCTTAATTACCAAGTTAATACGTCACGAAAAGAAATGGGGTTATCGGTTTAAAGTAAATAACATATACTCAGAGTCCATCTTAGCTTTTGCTGACGATCTCGCAATACTGACGCGCAATCCAAAACAATGTCAGGAACTATTAAAGGAAGTCGATGAGTTCTGTTCGTGGACAAATGGACTGAGGACGAAGCCCAGTAAGTGTCACTGTCTATGTCTGGGTAGACGGGACACCAAATTTACCTCTTACGACCCGGGACCCTTCATTGGGGGTAAACCAGTTTCCATAGTCGCTGAATCAGTGCCATTTAAATTTCTTGGGAGAAAGATAGACTATAAAGGACGCACACCATCCTTAGATGAAGTTGTCGATACGTTTATAAATGACCTAAATAAGATAGATCAGATACCACTAAACAATATCAAAAAAGCTTGGATATATGACAACTACTTAACATCACGTCTGACTTGGCCTTTTCTGGTGTATGAATTCGGTAAAACCTTACTGGCGAAAATAGATGCAACTGTCATAAAATCGCTAAAATTGTGGCTTGGACTAGCGCACTCTGCTGATTCCTCTGCTCTATTTAGGGATCAAAATAATTTTGGGATGAAACTTAAGAAACCATCGGAGCTCTATAAACATCTTAGAGTTACCAAAGCCCACATCTTAGGAAAATCCCAAGATGTCACAATCAGGGCACTCCCGAAAGATAATAACGCGTCCGAGCTTGAATCTAGACTTCTATTCCATAAACGATTTATGATAGGGGCCCAGTCAAACAGAGTAGGGTTGGGAGTACGAGAGCCAGAAAGGGACCAGGATATACTTAAGTCCTTTCTAAAACAAGACGAAAATGATAAATATCGAGTGCACGCGATGAATTTGGAAATCCAAAATGAATGGTTGACAATGGGAGAGTTCTGCATACCGATGGCCTTAAAGTGGCGCACCTTGATCTATGACTGGTCGCCGGCCCTGTTAAAATTTTATCTTAACGCCTTTCAGATGACCCTCCCAGACCAGAGTAATCTGGTAAGGTGGGGGAAGGCCACAGAAAAACAATGTTATACTTGTGGTGAGGCAATAGGGACGGCTAGACACATATTAGTAGGATGTAGGGTGCTTCTCGATAGAGGCCATTACTCACGCCGCCACGATAAGGTGCTTATCATCATACGTGAAGCAATGAGTCTGGCAGTAGCTAGAGCCCAAAAAGGATTGACTACTAACAGACGTCATATCAACTTTGTGTCTGAAGGTTCATCCATAACACCCAGGAACAAACCTTATTCAATCTTAGATACTGCCCCAGATTGGACTCTCCTAATCGACACGTATGAAAAGCACTACAAAATTCCGGAGGATGTTGGGGTTTCGTCATCTAGACCTGACATATTCCTATATTCTAAGAGATTAAAACATGTGGTTCTTGTGGAACTTACTGTACCGTGGGAAACAAATATACCGAAGGACCACACAATAAAGAATAATAAATACTATGATCTCACAAACGAATTAATCAAAAACGGTTACGTGGTTAATTTGTATGCAGTGGAAGTGGGAGCGAGAGGTATACCAGCAAAATCTCTCTATAACCTACTTAAAGATCTAGGCCTATCGAGAGCTACAATAAGCTCATTACTAGGACGAATGTCTAAAGCGGCACTAGTAGGTTCGTATCAAATTTGGTTAGGCAGGGAGGGGAACTTGGGTAGTGAAGGTGAGTGTTGATGTACATCAACAAAAGGGGCCCCTTCTAAACCTACACTTGGGTCGCAAGTCCCAGGCACTGTCCCGAGTTCCCAACTCAGCAACGCGATGGACCCGGCACCCGCACGGAGAATCCATGGATTGCTAAGATTACGGTCTCATAAAATTGGGGAACAAATATTTACTAAGGGACCAAAACAACATAAAGGTACTCCATCCAAACAAAAAATGCTTACTAGGCCAAATAAACTTTTAATAAAAAACACAAACGCACACCTTACAATAAACTCTCATCATCATTGGATACACGCCACACCATTCATCATCATCATCATCATCAACCTATTCTAGTCCACTGCTGGACATAGATCTCCCCTAATGAGCGCCATAGCGCCCTGTCTTCAGCTTGCCGCATCCAGCATCTGCCCGCCACACCATTAAAAACACATAATAATTTACATCAAAATTCTTCTTTTTAACACATCGGGCTTCTGTATCTTATATATAGATAAAATGCAGAATAAACCAATAGGCAACAAGGCAACAAGTACGCACACGAACACAAACTAGCACAAACAATCTAAACAATTAAACCAAAACCCAGACATCTAGTACACAAGATATTCTAAATTAACCAACTAAAACAATATTAAAGAGTCTGCAAACAAATAATAAATCAGTAAATAGCTAAAAAACCCGGAATAAACATCACTAAAACACAAAAATAAATTAAAGTAATTAAATATATGTAAGTTGATTAAATTTTTCCTTTCTAAACTATCATGATATTCGTATCTTCTTCTATTAAATTAATAAAAATCCAAGATCTTCCCTCTTCTTCTATGTATTTATAAGATAAGCGTATGTACAAAATATCCTATTTAACCCTATTATTTAATGTAATATACAAAAAACACTTGAGAAAATTTTCCTTGGGAAAATCAGACCAAGCTGCATCTAAAGTACTACTCTTACTCCTTAATTATAATCTACTTATCATTATTACCATAATTACCATACAACATAATTATATAATCTTACAACTACATATATAAATAACTATAACTATTATTATATATATCATTATTATTATAATATAATTACCACACAACATATATAACCTTATAACTACATATATAAATAACTATAACTATATAAATTACGGCATATTATATATATTACCAGTATATTTATTTTCACAAATATTTATGTATTTATGTACTGCTACACCAATCTGTGACTGTCAAGCGATAAATGAGCTACTCATGTACGCCTGGCAGTCAACATCTTTCTCTTCATAAATAAATCTTTAACACACCTATAAAAAAAAAAAAACAATATAAAGGATCCTGTTCTCCATGGCCGGAGAACTCCTGAAGAGTCTTGCTAGAATATTGATTCTAGCGGGACTTCACAAAAAAAAAAAAAAAAACGCTGCAAAGTGGCCCGTCCCACTGTCGCTGAGAGAAAAGGTTCTTTGGGAAATCGGTGTTCGGGCATGCAATTTTCCAAGCATTTACTGCATCAGTTTTACACAATACTTCACAGTTAACCAGTGTAGGTGCAAGGATTTTCCTGGTTAATACTTCCGTACTGTGGACCGAGGACAGGAACGCTGGTAAGCTTAAATCCGAAATTTTGCGAACACCGAGCCCACCCAAGTGAATCGGTAGAGACGCTTGAAGTGAAGTTCGGTCATTCAAGGCCACATTTAAGATTTTTGTGAGGGTGCTTTGTATAATTTTGTCCATTTTTTCTAAGTGTTAACTGTTTGAAAAACTGGGAAGATCTGAGGGCATGGGTGAATTTTGGAACAAAAAGGCAATACCGAAGAATAGTATAAGCAGAATGGATATTAATTTTGAGTAGGCGATCTGAAATATCACAAAAATTATGAATTTTCTCCTCTATAAAGGAGTTATAGGCATCTTCTAAAATTGGGGACCCAAACAGGCGTAGTGCATCTTAATCAATTATTTTAATATTCGGTGCTAATGAATTAAATTTTGAAATTGTTGAATTTTTGTGCAAATCATCATTTAAAAAAAGTTCAAATTTATTTGCATTGAGTTCTAAACCTATTAATTTAAATTCATTTTTAATAAAGGCCAAATCTTGTAAAACAGTATCTATTTGTCCTCCTAAGGTCCCATCGTCTAGATACCATACATTGAATTTAGAATTTAACTGCCGAATAATAGGTTGAATAACTAAACTGAAGATTACCGGCCCGAGGGGGTCACCTTGTTGGCATCCAACAGCAGATTCAAAAAGGTTGTCTTTATATAATTATTTGGATGGGTTTCTGTAACATTGCCAAAGAAAGTTATAAATTTTGGGGATTTGTAATTTAGCTTGTGTCAACAAGGTGTCCCTGTTCACGGAGTTAAAAGAATTCTTCACGTCAACCTTAAGGATCACCTCGCTTTTCCCGGAGCCAAGGTAGGTTGACAAAGCATGTATGGAAGCCTCACAACCTCCCTTCGATCCAAAACCGATTTGGACTGGCTGGAATTTCATAGCCAACTCCTCTTTATAAAATCGACAGCAAATTTTGGCTGCCATACGTCAGTAGCGCACCAAGCGCAACGCTTCCTTATTTATTATGCGGACAGCGAGGGAGTGGAACTCTTTGCCTGCGTCTGTGTTCCCCGATTCTTATAATTTGGGGACCTTCAAGGCGAGAGTGAATAGGCATTATTTGAGTTTGCGTGTACCATCCTCGACTGCATCGTCACTTACCATCAGGTGAGATGCAGTCAAACGCACTCAAATTTTTAGTAAAAAAAAAAAAAAAAAAAAGTAGGTAAATCCCACGGCAATGGGACGAATGCCACCATCTCCTTTGCGCAGGGCACATAAATTAGCCCCATACGAAATATCTATGATGCCATTGTCCACATTTCCGGAGACCATTAAATTAGTTAAATTAATTATGGGTTCTAGAATGCGTATAAAAATACTTTTATACTTTTTTCCCTGCTGCATCCGGAGTTCTAGGTCCAATAGTGATAAAATGTATATGGGACCAACTTGGAGTTAAACCGAACCCTTGGATCAAGAATTTTAAAAATCGGTTCATATACCACGAGTTTTTATCTTTTTATTCTTTTTATATTGGTCACGTCAATATGACTATTACATCGCCTGATGGTAAGCTATAGGTAAAGTCTCAGGAATGAGGTTCACTATTACAGACACGGATACTATTACAATGGTGGCTCTCAGCTTGACGGCCTCATCAGATACTTTTTCACGCCCCGCTTATTGATGAACATACATAAAAAAAAGGCAGTGGCACTCCGGGAGTGGCGACAGAAGTGAAATCTTGAACTATTACGTGTTTAGTTTTTGAATAGTAATCTTCCATCCCATATTATTATTATTTAGAACACATGGGCTGCAATAACACATAGTCTACTTGTTATCCCTGGAATAGGCTCCCACGGGCTTCACCCTATCGGTGCCGACGATGGGGTGGGCGTGTCGGAACCGGACCGACTAAAACCACACGGTGTCGACCCCAAGTGTCCATTGCCGGGCACCCCGGGTAAGCCCTCGAAAGGATAATAATAATGGTTTATTTGGCAAGAAAGAAAATTACAATTTACATTCTGTTATTTCTAATATAGGTACATTACTAAGATTGATTACAGAAAAACAGAGAAGTTAAACAATCAACCCCACACTAGGTCTAGCCTGTCTCGTGGGGTTTTATGTAGAATTTCCAAATGATTTTTACCCATTAGCGTACGGCTGATTATTGTGCTACAATTGCTAAATACTTTAGCTTATTCCATGCAAAGAGTAAAACAACAAGTTCGCAAGACTTACGGTAGATGGCTCCAACGTCGCCTTAAGACGTATTAGTGTATCGGAGAATTTCGAATATCTGGGACGTGTCTAGGTGGCTCAGTTGGTCAGAGCATTCTCCCTGTAAGGGGCTGGTCGCGGGTTCAAGTCCCGTCCTAGATGTTCTCTTTTTCCGATCTAAAATCTTTAGAACAAAAAAAAAGAAAATACATAACAGATTAATGGGTGAAAGTCTTGTACGCAGACATCACAGACTTACGTTACGGGCACAGAATTAGACTATCAGTCTACGCACCGAATACATAAAAGAACTGGTGTACGTATGTCTGATAGTGTGTGTGTGTTTGTATGTGCGTGAGGGTGTATAAGTGAATTATGTCTGTCCGGCAGGCAGGTTGCAAAAAAAACCGAAATTACTGCAACAGATTTATTAAACAAAATTACAATTATTTATTATGTCTAAAATAGTGACAATTGTTCGATGTCAGAACGAAAAGTGACCCGATGCCTTAACACGAAGCAGTCGTTGCGATGCGCCGCGTGTCTCACGTTGCGCAGGATCAGCATTTCCAGGTGGAAAAGTAGGTAGCTGCGAGGCTGTTGCAATGTTTATAGTAAATTACTTCAATTTACTTCATTTGCAAATTACTTGTATGCGTGGTACTTATCATCTCCCTCCCAAAGATCAGCGACTACTAGATGACTTGTTCGAGAGTATCGCTGAAAAGGTGCTCTGGGCAGCCACGGGGTGATTCTGGATCTCTGCATAAATCTTGCCGTGTTCCAATACCTCAATCTCATTTTCTTTAGTTACTTGTAGCTTTTGTTTCAATTGCTTTCGTATTACATAGCCGATAATTAGTGCGCATGCACCGAATATCAGTAAGTATAACGGAGTGATAGTATAGTACACACCGTGTAAGTCGGCTTTACTCAAAGTCAATGGAGGTTCCATGGATATTTTGTTCGTGCTGACTTGCAAGCTCTGTAGATCTATAGAATTCAGTGTTAATCTTTTTCTTTCTAGATTGTTTTCAGCTTCATTGAAATGTGGCAGGTTCATAATTTTCAGTATTTGTCCTTTGACACGATTTTCTCGATTCGTTAGTCAGTTTGGGGCTTTGGAGGGTGCATCCTTTGGGTATTACAATCAAGAAACTGCCTTCTATCGTGTTGTATTGATCCTGGGTGCAGGATAGACGGACCTTAGTAGGTTTAGGAAAACTTGCTACATAATGCCGGTCATCGAAAGTTTCTACAGCTTCAGTTGTCAAAGATGCCGTCGCGAAGGTGCAGGATTTATCTATTTGCTGTGTGGTTATCAGTTGAAAAATGCAATCATTCCTATTGTGGTAGTGAAAGTTGATATTGTCCTCGCAGAGATAGTATGGGCCAGACTTCGGGCATTCAGCCTCTATGTACATAAAATCTTTGTCGTGAATTGCTAGGAAAGGATATGACGGAATAATTATCTGGTTATCTTTATTTGGGACTATTTTATTATCATTTTCTTGTAATAATTTTATAGCGTTATCGTAATGAATAGCATCAGTCGAATCTAAGTTGCCAGAGATACTCTTAATAATGGAACCTAAACCGTCAACTAAACCGCGTTTAGTGCGATTAGATTGAAATAATTCTAATTGATTTGATAGTTTGTTAATTTTTGTGTGTAAGAATTCAAGATGCGGTTGGAATAAAAGGAGAGTTTTATTATGAAACTGTGGGGAAATGGGGAAATGCCTAATTGAATTAACGTTTTTATGAATAGATTCTAAGTCAATTGGTTGTATAAACGAGTGGTAATGGGAAACAATCTTAGTACGTCCTAGATTAAAAGGTAAGATGCCGGGCCCATTATCTAAACTATTTAACACTATTTCATCCTCTTGCGCTTCAACCAGGCTCAGGATCAGGGTGAGAATCCTGTAACAAGTGGAAGGATTTAGGGACTCTCTTTAAGCGAGACTTGGCCACGGGTCCACGTTTCTTTTTAGTGTATATGTGGATGGTTAAGTCAGCCAGGACTGTGTCCTGTGTAAACCTAGGTGCCAATTTTTGTCGACTAGCCATGGGGTTGCGTATGAATATTTGTTGATCGGGGGAATATTCTTGTTCGGGCTCACGGTCTTTATTAATATTTTCAGTAATTCGCGTACGATCATGAAGGGCCGAGTTATTAATAATTTCAAAAACCTTTTTCATTTTATTCCTGTGTACTTGTATATACTGTTGTAGTATATTTTCTGACAAATTTATATCTAAGGGATCGCGCGGATCTAAATGGCCTGTAATTATATCTAATGGTCTCGTTTTGGTAAAACTATGTATAGAACTATTGTAGGCTAATATTGCATATGGCATCAGATTAATAACGGATTCTCCGCTATGCTGTAGTTTTAACACACGCAAATGTTCAAACAACGTAGAATGCAATCTTTCCACCATACCGTTTTCATTTGGAGTGCAAGCTAAAATTTTATGATGTTGAATTTTATGTAAGTTAATAAATTCTAAAAATAATTGATTTGTAAATTCAGGACCTCTGTCCGTTACAACGGTCATAGGAACGCCATGGTGTGTACTAAAAATCAAAAGGGCTTGAATAACACTGACCGCAGTTGAGTCTCTAAGGTGATAAGCCTGAGCATATTTCGAAAACGCATCTATGATTGTTAGGTATTTTTGTGACTCGACACTTAATAAATCAAGGTGGACTATTTCAAATGGTTTGCTCGGAGGTGGTACTATATGAAATCTTTGCTTAATAGGGTTCCTATCGTATTTTGCTTGACCACATATACTGCATTCATTTATGTATTTCGAAACGTGCTCTTTCATTTTGGGCCAAAAATATTTCCTTGACAAAGACAGATAACACTCATTAATTCCTCTATGGTTTGTTTTGCCCTCATGATAATTTCGAATAATTTCTTGTTGTTTTAAATAGTCTTTTACATTATCTAATTCTACTTTAATTAACACCAAATCCATGGCTGAACTTTTAAAGTTACTTTGAATTACTGGTATTATTTCGTACATTGCTAATGGTGGGTTTATAAGTAAGTCTGTCTTGACTTTAGGGTTCACAAATTCTTTTATAGCGTTAACTAAACCTTCCTCAAGGTTATTTTTAGAGATTTGAATATGCGTTCTAGTGTGAGATTCAAAAGGCTTCGATACAGAGGGGCGACTTTTAATATCATCGACTACGGTAAATATTATTTGCCTATGGTACTTGTTAAGAGGATTGTTGGGTGCGATGCGGAGGTTTTCTTCAATAAAACGACTTTCTCGATATTAAACTTTTAACGTTTTATTTTAGTACCGTGAATGAGACGTGTGCAATGACGAAGGAAGTTTTTTTGTGCTTGTACAATGACGGTGACAGGAAGTACTACAAAAAACTAAACTTAATACTAATTAAGTATATGCGCGTGGATTTGCTCACAATTATTGTGTAGGCGCTGAAACATGCCCCCGGACGTTGGAAGCGACAGGTGCGCTTTCAACCACACGAAGAATCAACGGGCAGCGGGCAAATCCTATTGAAAGCTCTTCTTATTATTCCAGCGGACGTTTGGATATCTACCACACGTACAATGCCATCTGACCCTGGATGAACAGCAATGACTCTGCCCAATCTCCACTTGAGAGGAGGAAGATGATCCTCCTTTATGACTACTAAGGTGCCCAGCTTCAACTTGTCTGTATTCGTCTGCCACTTACTCCTTTGTTGAAGCTCCGACACGTACTCCTTGCTCCAGCGCTCCCAAAAATGCTGACGGAGCTGCTCGATTCTCTCATACCGAGACAAGGAAGTAGCAGAATGGTCTTGCAAGTCTCGCTGCGGAAGTGACGTCAGCGGCCGCCCAACAAGAAAATGGCCAGGAGTTAATGGCGTAAAATCTGCTGAATCGGAGGACAGCGGTGTCAATGGGCGTGAGTTCAGGATCGCCTCAATTTGGACTAACGTGGTGTTAAGCTCTTCGAACGCAAGATGACTATTACCCAACACTCGTTTCAGGTGATATTTTGTCGACTTAACACCCGCTTCCCAGAGTCCGCCGAAATGAGGAGCATACGCAGGTATAAAATTAAAGTTAATTCCGTCACTAGCCAATTGCTCGCCTAAGGAATCGCAATTGGTTTTGAGAAATTTTGAAAGTTCGTTGCACGCACCAACGAATGAGGTACCGTTGTCGGAGTAAAGATCATTGGGCTTTCCTCGTCGCGAAATAAATCGGTATAAGGCTAACAAATATTTGCTGCTAGTTAAGTCACTCACCAGCTCCAAGTGTATGGCTTTGGTAGTGAAACAGACAAAAATTGCAATGTACACTTTTAACAGCCTACATCCACGACCTTGCCTATTAGCAGCGATGATGGGACCAGCGTAGTCTACACCAGTGCTGGTAAAGGGATAACCACCTGGAAGGAGCCGCTGACGAGGCAAATTGCCCATGATAGGGGTAACGGTCTTACCCGACATGCGACAACAACGCACGCAATTACGATAACAACTCTTAGCTAACCTTTGGCCGCCTATTGGCCAATATGACTCACGGATAGAAGCCAATAGCAATTGTGGACCTGCGTGCATCAATTTAATGTGCTCATATTCAAAAAGTAATCTTGTAAATTTGTGAGTGGACTGTAAAACAATGGGGTGTTTTTTGTAATATGGGAAATTCGAATTTTCTAAACGTCCCCCTACGCGCATTATTTTGTTATCATCCAAGAATACATTAAATTTAATTAGAGGGCTTTTTTTAGGTATGTTTTGACTATTTATAAGCGTTTGATATTCAGGGAACGACTCAATTTGGCTTCTAATTACAATAATATTTAATGCATCTTGCAACTCTGCTACAGAGAAAAATTGATTAGGAAAATGAATTTTCCTACACCTTTTAATAAAACGTAAAACGGTAGCTACACTACGAACAAGTCTTAAATAACTAGAGAATCTATTAAAATCTACAAATTTGCCACAGTGACTGTTATCGAGAATATTAGCGCCAAATGAAACATGAGGCCGAGTCTCAGGTAGCTCATCTACTGCTAACGATTTATGTTGAGAAGGCCATTGTGACTGATCGAGCTTTAAAAAGCTGGGACCGCTCCACCACAAGTCCGAGGATTGCAGGGTACTAATTTCCACACCACGAGAAATTAGATCCGCAGGGTTCTTGTCGGTTGGGACGTGTCTCCACGAGCAATGCCCCGCCTTATCTAAGACTTCAGCAACGCGGTTGCGGACAAAGGGCTGAAGCTTAGAAGGCAACATATTTAACCATCCCAACACGACGGTGGAGTCAGTCCAGCAAAAAATGTGGGTGAACTTTAATCGTGAAGAATTCACGACCTTCTCACATAATCGAGCTCCAACTACAGCGCCACATAATTCCAATCTTGGAATCGTGATTGGTTTAATCGGCGCCACTCGACTTTTAGCTACCAACAAACTTACAGTGTATTCACCCTGATTATTGGCACTGCGTACATAGATACACGCACCATACGCACGCTCCGATGCGTCGGTGAATACATGCAACTCTAATGAATTAATATTGTACAAATGACAGACTACTATTCGTGGAACCCGAATATTATTAATTAATGGCAATGCCTTAACAATGGCAAGCCAAATAGTGTTAAGTGCCGGGGTTAACGGCTCGTCCCACGAAAGTTTGTCCAACCACATTCGTTGCAATAACATTTTCATCGAAATTACACAGGGAGATAATAAACCTAAGGGGTCAAAAATGCGTGCTATCGCAGATAGTATGTCACGCTTGGTCACATGATCTTTAGAAGGCAACGTCGAGTATGAAAACCCTAGCACATCAGAATTAGCAAACCAGTCAAGCCCTAGCAACTTATTGGGTTCATTAGACCCCATATTTAGATCTAATGACGACTGAGAATCATTGACTAATTCTGATACGCTTGACCTCCATTTTCTGAGTGGCATACCAGCAGACTGAAGTGCGTTGGTGACCTCTGAACGGATAAACTGTACCTCGTTTAAGTCATCACTGCCAGTCAGCAGGTCATCAACGTAGAAGTCATGCAGGATGACGTCAGCCACCTTATTTCTAAGACTACAGTATGACTCACCCTTATTTTGAAAAAACATACTTTGGGTGTCTTTTTTATAATCAATGCCTATTTGATTAAGACATCGCGTAGCGAGAAAGGGTGCACTAGCTGTGCCGTATGTGACAGTACACAGGTTATATATTTTCACCGGATCAGTGGTGCTATTCCGCCATAAAACCTGTTGTAGGTGCCTATCAGATGGGTGGACGTATATACACCTATACATTTTCTCGACATCAGCAGATAATACGTATCTGTGTTGTCGAAACCGTAAAAGGATAGATATAAGATCGTCCTGCACTGTAGGCCCAACCATCTGGACATCATTAAAAGATAACCCGGAAGACGTAACACAACTAGCGTTAAAAACTACCCTAAGTTTGGTAGTAGCACTGCTTTCGCGCAGCACCCCGTGGTGTGGTATGAAATATCCACTGGGCCTGCCGTAACTCACTTTATTTTCGGTCATATGTCCTAATGCCTCGTACTCAGACATAAAGTCATGATATAACTTGCTGAGGTCAGGCTTAGACTTCAGTCTACGTTCCAGAGAATATAAACACTGAGAAGCTCTTTGGAAAGATTGGCCTAAGACAGACGGACTTAGTTTTAACGGAATACGAACACAAAAATGACCGCTCTCTAAACGTGTCGTATTTTTCATAAAATGCTCCTCACATGCTTTCTCTTCTAGAGAATAGCAGGAGGATTGTGAGTTGATTTCTTCTAGATTCCAAAATTTAACTAAATCGGTTCTAATTTTATCTAAATTATCGTGATTAGAAGAATCAGACTGAGTGAAATTACATGAAATATAACTCGGAATTGATTTATTATTGTTGTATGTGACAGGGCCAGAAACGATCCAACCTAATATAGTGTCACATAATACTGGCTTCCCCTCTCCCAACTTAATTCTTTGCGAACCAAGCAGGTCCCAAAATAAGTCAGCACCAATTAAAACATCTACTTCCGAAGGTTTGTAGAAGGTGGGGTCGGCTAAACTAATAAAATCTGGAATATTAAGGTTCGAAATATCGACTTCCCGATGTGGCATTACAGTTGTTAATGATGGCAAAACGTAACAATAAAACTTGGTATTATAATGGTCGTCTAACGACGTCATTTTTACCTGACACATTTTGCCTACGCGAGAACTCACGTTGTTTATACCACAGACCGAACCATTTACCTGATTAGTAATTAAATTAAGACGTTTACATAATCGTTCCGATATAAAACTTGACGTACTACCGCTATCAAGCAGGGCTCGCACTAAATGCTGACGACCATGACGATCACATAACTTGATAAGCGCCGTGGACAATAGAATACCGCGGCTGGCTTGTTTACGCTCGCAGGACGTACCGAGATCCGCCGCTAAGGTTAAAGTATTAGCATTTGAATCATTGCTACCGACGACGTGCGCGGGCGATGACATAGAATCTTGTGATATGGTGTCGTTGCTATTATTGCGGGACTCAGCAACACCTTGATATTCCGACGAATGAATAAGAGTGTTATGTCGGCGTTTACACAATTTACATCCCGGTTTTTTACAGCGGTTGGCAAAGTGACCTGTGTGCAAGCAATTATAACAAACTTTATAGTTCGGTATTAACTTTAAACGGGCGTCAATGCTAAGTGCAAGGAACTGTGGACAATTCGTCAAACTATGATTACCTTTGCAGTGCGGACACGATTTACCTATATTAGTGTGATCATTGTTGCAATCTTTTGACGTCACCATTGATTTTATTTTTTGAGAACTATGAATAGACTTAACGGGAGTGGCAGTTACGTTCGTTCGAGACAATTCTAGTGTTTCCACCAGATTAGCACGGGTGTTAATGAATTTAAGAAATGAATCAAATGTTATTGTGCTATCGATGTCAACATGACCTCTGTACTCCTCCCACTCACGATAAGTTTTCTGATCTAATTTACGGGTCATTATGTATATTAATAACGTGTCCCAGTGCTTGACAGGCTCACCTAAAGATTCCAAGGCACGTAAATTTTTATTTAATAGGTCAATAAGACCTTTTAGGGCAACAGACGACTCTTTAACAATAGTATTTATATTGAATAAACTTGAAATATGGTTTTGAACTAATAACCTCTTGTTGTCAAATCGATCACAAATTAGCTTCCACGCGATATCATAATTGCCTGCAGAGAAATCAATGGCATGGATTACCACGGCAGCAGAGCCTTCCAGTGACGCTCGTAAATAATGAAACTTATTAATCGGATCAATTTCATCGTTTGTGTGAATGAGGCTGGCAAAAGTGTCTCGGAACTCAAGCCAATTGCTATAACACCCATTAAACTTAGGTAGCTGTATAGTGGGTAACTTAACGGGCTTTCTCTGATGAACGTGAGTACATTTATCACTGCTTGTTGATGTGTTATCGTTACCGTACTTATCCAATAACTCCTGCGACCTAGATAAAGCTTTATAATACTGAGTTTCGAACTCAGCACGTTCAGAATATTGTAGTGTAGCATCCGCTACTAAACATTCTAGAAGCAACTGTACCTCATCGTATTGCTCGTACAAAGTCTCAATTTTTCCCATCCTCAATTGCAATTCCCTCACTTCACAACTGTTTAACTGCCTCTCAGTGATTGAGTCTAGGTAATTGATAAAAGTAGTTAAACGACCCTTGAAACTACCTCGTTTTTTAATAAGTTCCTTTTCTTCGGACATTCTGGGAATCGGGTGCAGTTAACCTGGAATTTATATAGGTAGACAATTTAGTTCTTAGTTTAGTTATAGTTTAATTTTAATTTACAATTACAGGTTCTTATGTTTTTCAGTTTAATTTAATAATAGGTTAAGAGTATATTATAATGTAATCACGTATTGTAAATACTGTAAATACAAAATATTTTTTAATGTTGGTCTTTAATTTAAACTATAAGTAGGTACCCTTTCAATGAATGCCTAGGTAATTACTCGAACTATCAGGACAATACTACAATTGACAATAGAATGAAATGTTACATACATTAACGATTGTTATTCAATTAAAAGTTAACAAAGTCAAGACTTAAGCTTTTTATTTTACACCAACTTAATGTTAGCAAATACCTACCTACCTACGTACACCAATGAATGCGAACAGTTTATTTGCACTTATTAACAATTATAAATGTAGTATTGATAACTACTGTACTGCAATACACTTAATATGAGTACGTATAATTGATTAGATGTAATAATTCATCTAAATAAGTTAGGACACAGACTGATCAATTCACACTACAAAATATATTATATGTACTTGGGTATATGCTAAACAATTTCAAGTAAAATAGGTAATACTAACCTTTTAGTACATATCTTAATACTAAATACCTGAACGAGGTTGGGTTTTTAAGTCCTTATAGGTAAATCCTTAACTTTTACACACGTTGCCGGTATATGTGTGCCTCTCAGCGATCGGCGATTCCACTCATTAATTAATTCTCCTCTAATTAATTATCAATCCGGCTTCGTGGGACCAATATGTTGGGTGCGATGCGGAGGTTTTCTTCAATAAAACGACTTTCTCGATATTAAACTTTTAACGTTTTATTTTAGTACCGTGAATGAGACGTGTGCAATGACGAAGGAAGTTTTTTTGTGCTTGTACAATGACGGTGACAGGAAGTACTACAAAAAACTAAACTTAATACTAATTAAGTATATGCGCGTGGATTTGCTCACAATTATTGTGTAGGCGCTGAAACAAGGATCGTCTGTAATAGGGACTTCTAAGATCGGATTTTCAGCATCTGTATGGACTGTTGCGGTATTCGAGTTATCTAATAGCGAGGGAGGTTTTTCAGAAGGGTTTGCAATGAGAGAATCAGCTTCTTCATTGTGTAGTTCTATTCGCGATAGTGCGTCGGCATTTGTGTTATACTTTCCTTGTTTATACTCGACTGAAAAATCAAACTCGCTTAATTTTAGTCGCCATCGAGTAAGACGTGAGTTGGGCTCTTTAAGATTCATTACCCACTGAAGGGGTCTATGATCCGTAATTATCTTAAATTTTCTCCCAAATAAGTACGGCCTAAAATATTTGGTAGCCCAAACGATAGCCAGCAATTCCTTCTCGATGGTGCTATAATTTATTTCGCTACTGTTTAACGTTCTGGATGCGTAAGCAATTGGCTTATCTGAACCGATAGCACCCTGAGATAAAACGGCTCCTATAGCTAAATTCGATGCATCGGTTAAGACAAAAGGTTTAGAAAAATCCGGATATTGCAAGATAGGGTCATTGGTGAGAAGGGTTTTACATCTTTCGAAGCACTGCATGTAAGTTTGATCTAAGGAGATTTTTGAACCCTTTTTTAAGCACTGAGTCATTGGTTTTGTAACTCTAGCGAAATCAGGGATAAATTTCCTGTAATAACCTAAAAGTCCTAAGAACCTCTTAATTTCGGTAGGGGTTCTCGGAAGCGGATAATTTTGGATTGCAGATATTTTATCCGGATTTGGCTTAACACTGTCTTTACTTATAACGTGACCTAAGTAAGCCGTTTCTAATTTGAGAAATTCGGACTTATCCATTTGGATTTTGAAGTTAGACTCACGCAACCGGTTGAAAACTTTTTCAAGGTTGACCATGTGTTCCTGGAGCGATGTCGAGAATACGATGACGTCATCCAGGTATACTAGGCATACTGTATTCTGGAGATCCCTGAGAACATTGTCCATTACTCTTTGAAAAGTAGACGGACTATTCTTTAAACCCATGGGCATCCTTAAAAATTCAAAGTGCCCGTGTTCTACGGTAAATGCGGTCTTCGGTATATCCGAGGGGTTCATCTGAACCTGGTAGAACCCACTTGCTAAATCTAATGTTGTGTAATATTGGCAATTACCTAATTTATCTAAAATATCTGCAATGTTTGGTATAGGGTACTTGTCGTCTAAAGTATTTTCGTTTAATTTCCTAAAATCGACGACTATCCTCCATTTTGTTTTGCCAGAGGCGTCTGCCTTTTTAGGGACTACCCATATGGGTGAACTCCAAGCAGACTCTGACGGTTGAATTATACCCTGGTCTAACATCTTGCTAATTTGATCCTGTACTTCCTGCCTATGTACAAAAGGGTAGCGATAGCTTTTAGTGTGTATTGGAATTTCATCACGGGTTCTAATAGAGTGTTTTATTTTATTGGTGAAAGTTAGGTTTTCACCCTCTAAGTAGAATACGTCTGCGTAACGTGAACATAACAATTCTAAATTAACGCGTTCCTCGTCATTCAAATGGCTGGTTCTTAATCGCGAAAGTACTTGTTTCACACGTTGAGGCACTTGTTCGGTACGCTTGCACTCAGTATTATAAATATGCGCTTGTACTGGGCGGTCCATAGAGAATATAATATCACTACGGCTCGGGTTATGTATTTCTATAATACCGCGATTTTCTTTGACTGTAGTTAAGCATTCGGCTATATGACAATTACTTATAATTTGTTCAGGAATAATAGCCTCTCCATTTTGTATATTAATTGGCAATTTAACGAGCTTAGATGAACAAGCGGGAATTACATCTTCATATAAATTAGCGTTACGGGAATCATAAACTTGTATAGGATTAGATGCGTGCTGTGTAGATAAACTCTTTGTTTTAAAATTAATAGTTGCTTCCCATTTATCTAATAGATCGGACCCTATCAGTCCGTCAAAATAATCGTGGAATTTATACATGAAAAGTGTAATGTCACTATTATCACGGAACTCTGAAAAGCAAGGCAGAGTAATAGAATAATCGTTACGCATAACCGCATGTACGTTACTCACTTCAAATGGATCATAATTTAGAGGTAAGTTACTGTAATAAGTTTGAACAGCATCAGGGCTAATGAAAGACTGATTAGCGCCTGTATCAATTAATAACTTTAAAGGGGGGTCTTTAATCTGTATGTACGGCAGTTGACGTTGGGTCTGTAAGTTAAGTTCTATTTTGGTTTGTCTAACTGTGGGGTCTCCTGAAAATCCTGACGAACGTCTTGCGACCCGTTTGACTCAATGTTTGATGACTCGTAAGTAATTTCAGGTTCTTGAGACATCATAGGGTCGTAGTTATTATAATAATTTTCGTTATAGTAGTCAGTAGGTTCGTAGTAACAATCACTATAATATTCATCGTAACTGTAGCCCCAACAATCATTAAAATTCATCTCTCTTGGTTTAAAATAGTTGCTAGGCGGGGGATTACCTGACCTACACCAGTCATGACCTCTCATTCCGGTAGGTGGCAATGCTTTGGGTACAAAATGGCTAACACCGCTCATAGGACGGGGTTGCTGGTTATTAGGCTGAGGGCTAGTATAACGTGGGGTAAATTTAAAGGTGTTATTAGGATTATAGTTGTGGGGCGCACCGCGGAACATTTGTTGCGTACGCGATGGGCCTGCCTGGTGTTGGTTATTAAAATTAGATCGCCATTGCGGGGGTCCTTGTGACATCATTGGTTGTCCAAATTGAGGTCTAGAAGGTCCACCCATATTAAATGCAAACGGCCCAGGTGGCGGGACGTTAAAACCTTGCGTCGATAACGGTTTAGAAGACGCGGGTTGAGCCTGTGGCTTCCTATCTGGCATTGAACTATTGCGTTGTTGCAAATATAATGTATTTTGTTCTTCGTGCACGAACTCTAAGGCTTTTTCGATATTTTCTGGCCGCATGCAACGAATACGTGCACCTAATGGATCTTTCAAACCGCGTAAAAATGCCTGAAGGGTTAATTTTTTATAGAGGTCTCTTTTAGCCAATACTGTAGTTGGTATATTCTCGTGTAAAGAGACATACGTCATCAACGTCCTGAAAAGGTTTTGACACCGTTCATAAAACTCTTGCGGCGTGTCATTACTTTGAATTAACAATGAAATATCGTTATACAACGCCGTTTCGTCGCGTTGATCGGCAAAGTTATTAATAAGGGCTTTACGAATGCCAGGCCAATCGGATGGAATGCCACTGGAGTTTATCAATCTAGCCGCTGGGCCGGTTACTTTGTTCAAAATGCCGTTAAGTAGGGCGGCTTCACTTAATCTAGACGCGGATTCGTCAGAAGTTACGAATTCTGAAACTAACTCGTCACACAAGCTAATAAAGCGCGTAAGGACATTAACGTTACCGTCAAACTCCGGGACTAAGCGGAGGGCTTTAAATATTCTATTTAAATCCGACATGTTCCCTGTCGAATTTTCTAAAATACACGTAGATTCTAAATCGATTTGCCTATTTGAATCTTGCGTGTTTTGCCTATTGTTACAACTATACCCTAACCTATCGATCCTAGATTCTCGTGGATGGAAAATCTTGGAATTTTAAAGGAAACTTTAAAGGAAAAAGGTGAGCAAATCACTAAAAGATTTTAAAGTACTCACAGAATGTGCATCTCGGTGTCTGCGGTATCGATAGCTGGATACACCTGCTGCTGGGCACGACGTGTAGATTCAGATCCTCGTTCAGGGCTTGATAACCACCAGGACAGCGTGTAGATGCTCCGTAGTCCTCGAGGATCCTACCGACTGCGCCAATTATGTCTGTCCGGCAGGCAGGTTGCAAAAAACCGAAATTACTGCAACAGATTTATTAAACAAAATTACAATTATTTATTAAGTCTAAAATAGTGACAATTGTTCGATGTCAGAACGAAAAGTGACCCGATGCCTTAACACGAAGCAGTCGTTGCGATGCGCCGCGTGTCTCACGTTGCGCAGGATCAGCATTTCCAGGTGGAAAAGTAGGTAGCTGCGAGGCTGATGCAATGTTTATAGTAAATTACTTCAATTTACTTCATTTGCAAATTACTTGTATGCGTGGTACTTAACAAGTGTGTTTATGTATGTGTTTGTTTTATGAAGCTACTGTTACTACAGATTCCGATTCAGAATACGATAATGATAAAAGGTATTTCTGAACAATAATTTTGACCTGACTGGTTCTGCAGTGCTTAATATTGCATACTTTTGCGATTTTATTGAATATATAACAGAGCATAAATTCCTGCATATGCTGTGCAAAACTAGGTCTCACTAGAAATGGTACGCTTTTGTAAACTCTACGCTCAAGGAGTTAGGGATAATTTTGTGACTGTAACTGTGTGACTATCTTGTGTTGTTTTTGAACCATTTTAAGGATATACAATTGCCGAACATTAAGTGTGGAGGATTCTTTATAAAGAGCTTCGGTGGAGAATCTGAAGGGCTTCCTGTACATGACCTTCAATACCGATCTCTGTGCTCGCTCAAGGAGCAGCATAATGGATATGCCGACGCCACCCCATACCGGAATACAGTAACAGATAATGCAGTATATCCGAGGTGCAGAACTTTTCTATTAGCAGAGTTACGTAGCAACTTCATTACGTAAATCAATTTCCTGGCACGCTTTGCCACTACTTCGATATACCTTTTGGATCGATTCACAGGAGCATATGGTTGATTTGCAATTGCTAGAGTGGATTTTAACGGCATATAACAGTTTGGGTTCAGACGCTTTAGTTTTATAAAAACACAGATAATTAGTTTTTTTAACATTAAGGGACAGTAGGTTTTTGTCAAGCCAATGTTTTAAGTCTGTCATTGTTTTTTGTGCATTTTCATGCACTGATGCCCATGATTTGCCATGGAATAAAATAACAGTGTCATCAGCGTAACAAATGGATTCCGCATGTGGTCCAATTGTATTATGGATGTCATTCATATAGATAATGAATAGCGTTGGGCCAAGGACACTTCCTTGTGGTACTCCGAATGTGTTAATTGTACTTTATTTCTATTTTATTTATTTTATTTTATTTATTTGGAACAAAAAACAGTTACATGCTAAAATAGTTAACAAATTAGGTATAGATAATATAACAGATTGGTGAACATATAACCCACACTATTGTTCGCGGATTTACAATAAAACAGAAAGAAGCTCAAGCCAAGTTGTAGTCACGATCTCATAATAACAAAAGATTATGTGAAATATGAAATTCATAACAAGTTTATAAATATATAAAATCAAATTTCATTTACCTAAAACATAACATAAAAAAATAATAAGGTGGTATCAATTACAGAGCTGACAAGAGCTCAATGACACGACTTTTAAATTGTTCACTGGAAAATGCGAAGATGTCAATCTCATTAAAATGTGTGTTTTAGTTTTTAACGAGACGACGAATAGGTGCGCGGATCCCTGCGTTAGTTTTGCAAGTTCCCGTGTAGAACAACTGGGGCACACGCACCGTTCGTCGATGAACAGTTCTAGGTACTATATAACACAACTGATTGGTGATTTCAAGGCAATCATATCGGTTGTTACATATACCATGCAACATCATGGCGTCCAGAAGTAGACGTCTAGATTGCAATGTTAAAATGCTATACTGCTTTACTAACTGTACATAAGGAACTCTTAATCGGTAATATTTATAGTTAACGACACATAAGAACTTTTTTTGTACTAATTCTAGACTCTGAGTGTATTTAGCATAGAAAGGATTCCAAATTCAAACTGCATATTCTAATTGTGGTCTTACTAAAGTTTTATACAAAAATAAAAGTGTGGAAGGCTGCACAAAGTCACGACAGGATCTCATGACAAACCCGTACATACGGTAGGCTTCATTAATTATGCTGTCAACATGCTGTTCAAAGTGCAAGGACGAATCTAACAAAACACCCAAGTCGCGAACCAGGCTGACTCTGTTCAAAACCATATTATTGATGGAATAATTATATTGTTTCTATTTTTTGTAAAAGAGATTACGTTACATTTAGGGAAACTGAGGAACAGTTTATTTTGCTTACAGTAGTTATTAAGCCTGTCTAGATCATCTTGTAGAAGTAAACAATCTTGAATGCACTTACAGGGCTTGTAGATTTTAACATCGTCTGCGTACATTAAAAATGGGAGTTTTTAAAACACTGGTTTATATCATTAATAAATATAACAAAGAGAAATGGACCTAAGATAGATCCTTGTGGAACTCCAGAATTTACAACTATAGATTCAGATTTGAAACCGTTTACAACAACCCTTTGAGTCCTGTTAAAAATATAAGAAACAAACCATCGGAGCAAATTACCGCGTATTCCTTTAAAGGCAATTTTATCCAATAGTAGTGCGTGGTCCACCTTGTCAAAAGCCTTCTGATAATCTGTATAAACAGCATCAACTTGCACTCGTTGATCCATACTCTTAAACAGGTAGTCAACAAAGCACATAAGGTTAGTGTTAGTCGAACGACGCTTCACAAAACAATGCTGTTCTGGTATTATCATTTTATGAATATGAGGATACAGTGCGTCATGTATGAGCCTCTCAAACAGCTTCGAAAAAGTAGAAAGGATCGAGATTGGGCGATAATTTTCGACGTTACCTTTACTTCCATTTTTATAAATAGCTGAAATGAAAGTCTGCTTCCACACTGATGGGAATATGCACTCATATAGGCACTTATTAAAAATTATATGTAGGGCAATGTAAACATTATTAGATATTTTCACGAAAAAGTATGGTGGCAAGCCATCAGGATCAGCACCCTTTGAAAGATCTAACGATTTAATTGCTTCATGAATAGAATGCTCGGAGAGGTTAAGTTCTGATATACAAGTGGAAATATATGAGAAATAATTAGAAGGCTGCCAAGTTTCTGGATCTAGAGTCGAAGGCTCATAAACAGAACTAAAGAAAGTAGAAAAAAGGTTACATATATCCAAAGGATTCTGTGATGACACATCCTTATAGTACATAATATTAGGGAAGTTTGTTCTAGCTTTCTTATTCGAGATATAAGACCAGAAAGTCTTTATATTCGTAGGTATACTAACTTCGACAGAATTTATGTAACCGCGGAAACCTGTAACATCTCCCTATGCAGCAACTTACGATAACTCGAGAAGTGTTCATAATCGGACAAGTTTCTATAAGTTTTCCACTTCCGCCAAGCCCTCTCCTTGCTCTTAAAAATACGGATTAGAGTAGGACTAAACCAAACGGGAAAACGTGAAGTTTTCACTTGAGTAGTGGGAACACGCTTCCTTATTACACCATACAGCGTATCATAAAAGACTCCGACCGCCTGTTCAGCAGGGAGGTGTGAAAGCTTCGCGCACCAGTCGACTTCACGCAGGTCATCATTAATATCATTGTAGTTGGCTTTACGGTAGTTGTAAATACGTGGCGGTTGACGTTTCATTGGAATAAACTGTGTATCTAAACTAGTTAATACGGAGAAGGGGGGATGATGCTGAACAACATTTAATATGGGACTGCATGCTACTGTCTCAGAGTTAATGTTGGAAATAAACAAGTCAAGAATACGCCCGAGGGTGTTTTTAAAAGTGTTAAATTGGAAACCATTACTTATAGATAAAAAATTCAACAATAATTGACCGACTGAATCCAAGGGAGAATCCGTACGAACAATGACATGGTTTCCCTGAGGCAGCCAGTCAACACTGGGAATGTTAAAATCACCTGTTATAAAAAATGACTCGACTGAGGGATCAATGACCGTGTTCTGTAGCATATCAAAGTATTTACTATATACATCTACAGGTGTGTTCGGAGGTAGGTACACAGCACTAATGATGTGACGTTTATTGGCTTCAGACGCGGGAACTTGTATCATAATTTGTTCAATATAAGTGCAGTCAAGTTGTGTTGTTACCCTAGTCGGTTGTAGCTCACGGCGTATTGCTACTAAAATACCCCCTCCATCGAGCTTCTTCGAAGCAGTCCTGTCACGATCATATCTAAAAACAAGGTAGCGGTCGTCGACAAGTTCATTATCTTGAATGTCAGAAATGAGCCAAGTTTCCGTCAATATTAATATGTCATAAGAATTGGCCATAATATTCATATATAATGTCTGCAACTTTGTGCGAAACCCTCCACAATTTTGATAATAAATAACTAAGTTATTAGCAGCCATTTGGAATGATCACTTAATAAATACCTAAGTGTTTGTAATAAAATATATTTTACAATAATATATCGACAATACAGTACGCAATACTAACACAACATAACATAACGAAACTTCACGCCTGTGTCCCCGAAGGGGTAGGCAGAGGAGTATTAACAAGCCAAAAAAATACAAGCATAATACTAATACACTCGCACCTCGTCCACAGAATAGATCAGTTATTACTGTATGATGGTTATATTTAATAAAGAAAAGTTTATGTGTCATGACATTCATATGAAACAAAAAAAAACAAACATAAAGATACCATAAAGCCACCCCAAAGCCACCAGAAACAATCAATAACAATTTAGGACATTGCTGCATGAGTTTAGGGGCACCCAGACATCCGAGCAACAGACAATCATTAAGTATAACACTACAACTATGATAAGTAAAATATATAGGATACAAAATTAGTAAGGATATCAAATATTTAGTTTCTTTGCGTTGACGTGCTTGTTTTGTCACTGGCCATAAACTTGATGAGATCATCGTTAGAACGAACAGCAGAAGCCGGTGATCCATCACTTTCACGTACCAATATGGTTCCATTTTTAATCCATACATATTTGTACCCCTTTTTGCGTGCGATATCTCGACAATTACGCAATAATGTTTTGTTTTTCAGTGTAAGATGTTCGTTCAAATATATAGGTACTGCAGCGCCTGAAATTACTATTTGGTCCGTTTTAATGCTCTTAATTCTTCGGTAGGCGCTAATCATGTTGTCCCGCATTATTTTAGAGTTCAATTTAATTATTATGTTTTTGGGCTTCGCATTACGTTGTTCTGTTTGTGGGACCCGGTGTACAGCTATTATTTCAGTTGGTGGCACGGGGAAATTCAATAATTTGCCAATGGAGTCTATCAATAAAAGCAGGTTCTCATGTTTCCTTTCGGGTAAGTTGCAAATCTCAATATTACATTGGCGAGCCTGTTGCTCCATGAGTCGATTTTTGCCTCAAGTTTAGCCACAGTCTCCCCGCCACCGTTGTGCAAGCGCTTCTCGTGTTCACTTTGGCTCCTTTCCAATACTTCGAGCTTCTCATGTCCTCATATCCAATATTAATATATTTAATTGATTTTTCAATCTCCAAATTTGTGTTCTGAATCGAGATGTTTTGTTGCTTTAATTCGGACACTCCTGTCACCAGCTTATTCAGGATAATATCCTGATCGGCTTTCCAAGATTCCAGCATGCTCTTGAGCTCAGCAAACCTATCAGTTTCCGAATAAATATCATCTCCACGGAAACGTTTACCAGGTCTAGTTGATGTGTTGCCCGACTCACTTGTCCTGTACTCAGTTACCGACTCGGTTCCAGCTTTAGTAATATCTGGCTCGGATTGCGTTTCTTGAAGTGTTCGATTATTGGGGGAACCCTTCGGCGGAGAGTACATGACGCGTGGCATTGTTGAGATGACAAGAAAAGAAAAAACAGCAAACAAGACCCAATGCGTGACTATAACTTCTTATAACGCCCTCTAGTTATGATTTTCTACAACACCGTTATTGCTATTCGCCGCTAGGTGGCGCTGTAACGTTATCCAATTTGAATTTATAGTGAAAATAAACCGCCACAAAATGATTTTAAGTGTGTTTTTTATATTTGCACTGTATCCACGGCTGAGAAATTCAGGATAAATAGTCACTACGGCATTCTAAGTGTCATCAATCACTATAACAGTGTTGTATTGAACTTATTGATATTTAATTGCAATTGACACCACTCGTCACACTATTATAAATCTTCATTCTTCGTGGTTAGATTTTAGAGATAACACTCACAGTTGATTTTTAGAAGTATAACATCACTTTAGTACACTATATTATACAATTGACTAAGAATTTCTATTTATTTATATTATTTAAAAATGGCCGACACTAATTCGCTGTTCACAAGACAGCAGCGCCATCTGTTTGGTGCTGACATATTCTCCTATTTTTACATGCTGGCGTCTGTTTGATAGGTATGTTTTAAACCATTCCAGAGGCATGCCTCTAATACCAAAAACCTCTAGTTTTTTTAAGAGTATTGGAATGGCCACTGTATCAAAAGCCCTCGCAAGATCTACAAAAACTCCCAAGCACTTTTCATTACTATCCAGATAGTTTGTCACATGGTTGATTAGAAGAGTAACTGCATCTTCTGTGGATTTGCTGCGTCGGAACCCCAACTGTTTATCCGAGATAACCTTGTTTGTTTCGAGGTAAGATATAAGGCGTTTGTTCACTGTTTTTTCTAAGATTTTGGAAAATATTCCTAACAAAGATATGGGCCTATAGTTCGCAGGATCTTGCTTCGATCCGTTCTTGTGTATAGCAATCACCTGAGCTTCTTTCCATTTATCAGGAAATATCCCAGACCTTAGGCTAAGATTGATAATATGGGTTAGCGGGTTTATAATTTCCTTACGAATTACCTTAATCAATCGAGGCGTGAATGCATCTGTGCCTGCTGCGCTATCACTATTGAGGTTGCTTATAAATACGTCAACTTCATAGACGTCAGTAGGCTGCAAGAAAAAGGTAGCGGCAGCTGGTTCTCCTAATTTCTGTTTGTAGACCACTGACTCTAGGGTTTCATTTAGGTTAGCCAGAATTTTTGTTGCTAGGTCAGCACCAACAGTAGAAAAGTACTCGTTGCAGTCGTTAACCAATGCTTGTGGGGTAGATTTGAATTTAAGGACTTGCATTACATTTTTTTTTGATATCTTGCTCAGTGATATCTTTTATAGTTTTCCATAGGCTCTTAGTGTTATTTTTACTTTCTTCTAGCCTATGACTATCATACTCATTTTTTATTTTACGTATCAGGTTTGTAAAAAAGTTCCTGTAACGAGTGTAGATAAGTTTTTTAACTTGGTCATTTGGGTGTTGTATGTATGCCTGATGCAGTTTGTCTCTGTGATTCATGCATTTTATGAGACCAGGGGTGATCCACGGTTTCCATATAAATTTTGAGCAGCTTATTTTTTTTGCAGAAGTGTGCGTTTTTAATTTGCTATCTAAAATTGAATGAAATGTATTAGTTGCCTTGTTTACATCCGTCTCAGATACCACTTCCATCCAGTCATAGTTTTTCAGTTCTTCGACGAGCGCTGGGAAGTCAACTTTAATAATTGTGCGCTGTGGGATTTTTAATCTGCTTGGAGTGGCCGTATTACATCCCATCATTACCATGCGGTGGTCGGTAATATCAACATCGCAAACTATCCCTACCACGTCCTGATGTCTTGAACTGATAAATATGTGGTCTAGACAACTGTTCAATCTGGTTGGTCCTGATATAACCTGTGTCAGACCATGTTCAGACATGAGGTACGAGTAATCTAACACCGAGCTGTCTGATAGATTTAGTAGGTTTATGTTTATATCACCAGTCACAATAACTGTAGAGCATTTATTCAAAGAACTAATAATTTTGTCAAGGGAAAAAATAAAATTGTCTGTTTGTCTGTGTGATGGAGATCGGTAGATAGCAATTAAAGTTAGGTTAGAAGAAAGTCTCACTAGGAGGCATTCTGCGTCTCGAATATCGGGCTCAGTGATGGTTGGGCTCCAGCAATCTCTGACGTAGGCGGTAGTCTCCACATTTGTTGAGGTTATTTACTGTGGCGTATGATTTATAGCCCGTTATTTGCCTCACTATTGGGTTAATTATTAGATGACATTCGGTGAGAATTATCACATCGTAAGTAGTGTATATTCAAACGTTTTAGTGCAATGCAAAAAGAATTGAAATTTGGTTGTATACCTCGTATGTTAAAAGTCAGCACCTTAAGGTTATAGTTGCAGTGTAAAAAACCGTTACACAGTTCTAGTCTGTCGAGTTCGTGACATTTCAAATTGGAAATAGGATCTATTTCATCAGTTAGATATGCTGTCATTTGGAGTTAGTAAAACAAATATTTTAATGTAAACAAATAGTAGGTAAGGCGTCAGGAACTCTGTAAGGTGGTTTCGAGATACTAGTGGGTTTTTCATAGTGAGGACATACTTTATGTTTACTTCGTAGCAAATGCAGAAGTGAGTTATTATATTCCAATAAAAATATTGCTTATTTTTTTTTTTTTGTTTTATTTTATATGATAGGTACAGAAACAGACAACAGATTGAGTGTATACACAATGTTACTACAAACTAAACAACTTTTGTAAATCTGATGTCCACTTACATCTGTACACAGCATTTCAGTGGCATCTTCGGTGCTGGTTTACTAAATATTAACTAACTTAAGTATCAACTAGTAGTAGCCATACACATACCAAATTCAATGACATAATAAAATAAAAGATGTTGTCTATGTGTTGTGTATGTTCGGGTATGTGTACAGATAGAAGTTATGAACATTATGAATAGTTGTTTTAATGTATGTGTAGCTTATGTATGTATGGTAGGTGTAAAAAGTACGGTTTATGTGTGTGTTGTATATAGGCATGGTATGTGTTATTTATTTGTGTATAACAAGTGCAGTATGTATTATTTATTTGTGTAATGTTGATCTTTTGGCAACGTTTAGTTAAACAATCCTTTATAATGATAGGTCTGGTACGCGTGCAGCAGAGATACCTGTGTGAGAGATGAATGTTGGTGATATGTATAAAGGCGTGATGGAGGTGTATCCGTATGTATGGTACTATATCGCATATAAAATAGCTAAAAAATGATGCTAGTGGTTCGATTCGTGTGATGATTATTCCATTTGCGAAGCGTGAGTCAGAGAAAATACCACTACCGACTCGTAGTCACACCACAACATGATATAGGTTGGATGACAATAAAATTATGGTCAGTGATTCGAAAATAATGCAGCTGCGAACATAGATTTGTTAGATAGAGTAACGGAAAGTATACATTAGCCCTCATGAAAATCAACTGTCTGGGATAGAACAGTAATTTTACTCCGCTGAGTGTTTTCTCTGGCAGCAGCACCGTGAAGTCCGATCTTTTCATCGAGGTCCCTCGGCGTACGGACAGGCATGGCTGGCAGGTTTTCCGCTTTTCGTACGTATATCGTGCTGTTTCGAACCCAACAGTAGCGAAAATTATACTCCGCTGCGCGTGCTCGTGCTTCACCAAACAACTCCTTATTGCTTCTAGATAAGCGTTCATTGATGTAGACATTAGAGGCGGACCCCTTGATTATATCCTCAGAGGAAAGCGGCCGTCGGACTTTTAAGATTTGCGTGCGTAATATACGGCGTGTGAGTCTCAACACAATAGATCTTGGTTTACCACCAGTTGGTGCGTCGCTTACCCGTGCGGTAAACCTCATCTATGTCAGTTTCGGATAGTTGGATCCCAATTTTTCTTGCCGTCAACATGGTGATATGGATAAGATTTTCGTTACTTTCCTCCGGAATACCCACTATTTCTAGCTCAGATTTCATGTCAGTTTGCTCATAACTGTATAATTTCGTTTGAAGTTCGTTAACGGATTCCTTTAGAAGTATAATTTCATAACCTGGGTTATCCCCAGGGTTACCGGCGGACTTTGGCCGCCACCGCGGCTACGCCTGGTGGAGTAGAGTTTTATCCCGCGTCGGTGAGTTGGCAGGCGTGTGTAGGACACACACGACACGCCGCCGGCACGGCCTGCTTCTGTAAGGACGACGAGTCGGCCAACTGCCGTCTTCAGGCCCCGATCATGGAGGTCGGTAGTCCCAGGCGTAGACTGCGGAACTCGGGGGACAGGGTTCTCTCCCAATCCCTCTCCGCCGTCTCTTTCGCGCGCATTACCTGCTCACAGAAAGAGGTGGCGGCGTACCACTTGCTCCCGTCGGAGACCACGGCCCTCACCATAGTCTCCTGCGAGAGAGCGTCCACGCCCAGGACCGCAACGAGATCCCGGCGTAGACTCGCCCACACAGAGCATTCCACCAACGTGTGGAGCGCCGTGTCTTCGCCAGGATCCTCGCAGTGCTGGCACTGCGGTGTTGTGTCCCGGTGGATGCGCCACAGATACTTACCGAAGCACCCGTGTCCGGTCCCTGGTGACGCGTATCGACTGGTGCGCTCTTTACCGCATGCCTCGAAAGGGGCCAGTTTCCAAAGGCTAGGAAGACTGGGAAACTGGTCCTTATCCGGAAGGCGGGGCGGCTGGCGGATCAGCCATCTGGCTACCGGCCGATCGTTTTGCTCGTCGAGGTGTGCAAGCTATTTGAGCGGATTATTGCAGAGGGCCTCGTCAAGCATCTCACGAACGTGGGGTCAGATCTGGCGGACAACTAGTTTGGTTTCCGCCATGGGCGATAAACCGTGGAAGCGATCATGCGCGTTAGGCGCCAGGCGGAAGAAGTAGTCTCGCGGGGTGGGGTGGTGGTGGCGGTGCCTCTCGACATCGCCAACGCCTTCATCACCCTACTCTGGAGCTGCGTTAGGGAGTCGCTCGCGTATCACGAAATGCCTCCGTACCTCCGCCGCATTGTCGGGGCATACCTATCCGAGAGGGCCATAGTTTACCCGAGCTGGGTAGGGCCAGGGCGGCGAGAAGTATCGTGCGGTGTTCCACAGGGTCGGTCCTAGGGCCAGTCCTGTGGAACATCGGATACGATTGGGTGCTGCGCGGTTCGTTGCTCGAGGGCATCAGCATAACAACTAGTACCTAATATATTTTATAAGTGCACGATCTATAATAAGTGGATTGAAATAGGTATCTAACAATTTTGTCAATGTTGTTTCAGAACGTTGTGAAATGTCAAACTGTCCTGCGCAGCACACTGGATCGTACACCTCTTTCACTAGCATCATGTCAGTGCCGTCAAGGATAGCATTGGTAAGTAATTCACACTTTGGTCCTGAAATATAACCTACTAGGTGTTAAGTAGGTACCTGCATCTCCGTTCTCGTGATATATACTGGTCCCATTCTGGTGCCCTGCAGGAAAATGAACCCGGAATAAAAAAGTCATCTTTATACCTTTCTAATTACGCTCGCTTCCCTATATACTAGGTACGACATGATGCATCACGAAAACCAACCGCTATCAGGACCTCTAACTTTGGACAGTGTAATATTGTAAGATTATGTTCACTAATGTTTGCCCATATCATAAAATGGCCGTGAGTTCGCATGAATAATTCATGTTTCTGATACTTTTCAGAAGGTTCTTACGGAAAGAAAAATTAAGAAAATTAAGAGAACACTGAAAATTTCAGCCTTCTTAACGACTTTTTCAGTATTCCACCTGGGCGGAGCTGCGGGCAGCAGCTTTAAGTTAATATTATAATAATATATTAAAATAAGTTCCTAAGTAGGTATTGTACCCCCCCCCCCTCCTTTTTTTCTTCCCTCCGTTTCTCTCTCCCTCTACCTCTAACCTACCTCTATACGTGTGTCCCCACCCTTTTTTTGCACCCTACTCCTACTACTCCTCCGAAACCAACTCATTCACTCCTCTCTTACAGCTATCCAAATTCCTATTCCCCTACTTGTTGTCATGTATGATTCATTCAAATAACTCACTAACCTACTTAAACTCACTGAATAATCGTACTTATTTCTAATAAACTTGGCCTGTGATCAATCTAATAGTGGTTAAAAGGAATCTATACCTAGTATCCCTAGTTCTATAAAGGTGAAGAATGCTGACTTCCTATTTTAAACCTACGATAACCTAATTCCGACTATATGTAATCGCAGACCCTAATTAATTTACTCTTCCACATTAAACTCTAAACCTATTTTGTCCGAAACATTATCATATAATTCATCAATAGCCTTTCCTTACAACATAACCATTACGTACCTATTTCATTTCTATCCAATCTACACAAACTTCTAATGGTACTGTATTAAACCATGAAATAACCAGATAATCCTTCCTAAACCTTATAGTCACTGGTAGTTCATAATCTTGCATTACGTGAACGAACATAAGTACTTCCTTAAATAATCAACAAAAGTTTCATTCAAGTAACACAAAATTAGAACCTTATTCCTTCCGTATTCACTAACAAGCCTCCAAACCCCATTATACCTACACAAATTCCTTCCGGATTAACCTAATGTCCTCAGTGGCTTTGACGGGAGCGGATGGAAATAACCTATACTAATCCATTCGCCTCAATCTAACATGCAACAACCAAAGTCCTCCCTCCATAATCTCTATAATACCCTTCTGTGACTTTTATGGGAGCGGATGGAAATAACCTATACTAGAAGGTATCTATTAGGAACTGAAACATTCCGGTCATTTACCCCGTTTATTCTGGATACCCATAACTATTTACAACTATGTAGGTATCTGCAGTTCACCGCTTTAATCATTCACTACTTCTTTCGTAACGATTTTATTATAGTGATATCAGTTGAATTAGAACTTACTAATTCCTTTTCCTATAATACTTACTACTTTAAACTAGTACTTTGATTGACAAAAATATGTAGGTTATATCTAAATGTTTTTAATAATTTCAATTAGGCTACTACTTTATTGATATTCCCTTTCCTACACAAAGGTGACTACTTATTCCGAAGTTTTATATCCGAGGTGCTGGCCCCTTACTCGCCATGCACAGTAGGACCCTTCCACTTGTATTGTATATATAACAGTCCTTCCTATGTCTAAATAGGTATTAGAAGATTTTCATAACATCTTCCCCCTATTATACCGAGACATCCGGTAAATATAACTCCCCACACTCTATTCAGGATGTATATGAACCCGACAGAAGAACATACAAATCTTACTGCCATAATGTTTGGATAATATTCCGTAGTAACTTACAGCGCCACGCTTAAACCGCTTTAAATATTGTTCACGAATAACATGTATTTTGGTGTGATACTTCACTTGTTTTTAAAATGTAAGACAATGAATTGAGTCAGTACTCAGCTTGGATATTAACACAAACTGTTTTATTACGAAACTAACAAAGGAGTATTCTTTTCCTACTGTAGTAATACTTTGACCATGCTAGCTACTACAGCGCCCCTCACTCAAGCCGCTTTAAATACTATTCACGAATAACATGGATTTTGGTGTGATACTTCACTTGTCTTTAGAATGTTAAACGATAAATTGAATCTGTACACAGCTCGGACATTAACATATATTGTGTAATCTTATAAAAATTGCTAGTAACCAATTCACTTCAGAATAATGTGGTTTCAAAGGTTTATTGTAAGGTATAATACACTCTCAGATCACATAAACGAATTGGTATAACTGACCCATGATATAGGGCTTTAGTATACAGGAATTACACTCCCGGGGTTCTAGATTCGAGCAGTATCCACTTGGATAAGGTTCCCAACTACCGTGAGATGGCTCTTTGAACCCTGATTCGAACACATGCAATGAGAGATAATCACTGAATTCAATTATAAATATTATCACTCTTGGTCAATCAGTTATTAGCAGATATCGTAGGCGTTATTACTTAGACTTTTGTGTAATTAATATTTAGTCTTGGGTGTGGTTACCTTTTAATTGTTTATAACCCGGCTCTGTACACAATCAACACTTCTTAAAAGAATCACTAATATTTCACTGTAGGTCTCACTTCCACAATTTTTACACACTGTATCACCACTCTTAGGTGAACTACAGCAATAGTAGCTTACCTAAATACCATCGAATAGTTCATATGGCTCTTTTTGAACCGACTAAAACCGCACGATAAATCGATATAAAATACGATATTATTAATAGTAGTGTTAGCGCCTACAACTACAACTAAACGCAAGATGGAGGGCTGCGCGGGCGCGCGGGACGGGGAGAAGAATAAACTCGAGCTTACCAATGGCGACTATGGAGTGACTGGTTGTAATTTGAATATAACTCACTAGTTAAATATATTGTGATATAACATCTCGTAATCTTGGTTTGATTTCTATTCTAAATACAAACAAATAAGTTGCTGAACATAAACTATACAAAACAAATGGTGACCCCGACGTGATGTGCTGATCTTGGAAGACGTATATCCCGCAGGACGAGGTGAAACAATCTAAACCGAGGGAAGTACTGCCATTTCCTACCTATTTACATCCTTATTTTGTTAATTCATTGCTTCGAATTGTGCAGATTGCGTTTGTTAACTTCGCCGTTAAATGAGTGTTAACTCACCCACATATTTGCTGTAACAAAATTATCATTCAATATTCCAGTAATTTGTAAAGTAAACCCTTATTTCATAATGTTTACCATTATAATGTTCATAATGTTTACCATTATAGTTACCATTATTTAGATTCCTTTCTAATTTCCATATAATTTTACGGATTAGGTATTTAATCAAAATTCTGTCTTACATTCAAAATCAGTTCCGTTATCAAGCGAATTATGTAACTTATGTTGAACCAATTAATAGTAATTACGTCCCAATTCATTAATCTAGGTCATATTTTTTCACTACTCACATGTTCATCAATACTTAATTGATATTATCTTGTTCAATTAATCTCAACCTTTGTGTTAATTACCTACGTAATGTTGCATTATTGTTATTAAGGTGGTTAAGTCCCCATATTATTCAGTAGAATAGTTTTATAAGTGCTAAATCGGATTGGCCGACTATTCCAGGGTACTCCGAGAGAAAATTAGCGAGAATCGAACGAAATACCTATCTAATGCAGCGGCGGGCCGGCCGGGCGACTTGTTACGTAACCTGCGCCTGAGTTAGCGGTTAGTGCATCGATCGCCCGCCAGCTGATCCTTTGTTATGATCGAGCGGCGATAAACGAGGTTGTATTCATTGCATTTTTTAACTTTAGCTGCAACTTTATAATAAGTTGATTTTGTTATCAATTTAATTGAGTTTTATCATTGTTTGCGCTTCAAATATGACTGAAAAAGAATTACGGGAGTTTATTGCGGAAAGAGGTCGTATTAAGTCACGTGTAACGTCATTTGAAAAATATTTCAAGCCTATCCTATTATTAACCGATATTAGTAAAACTCAATTCAATGAACTAAACTTGAGGCTGAGCAAATTACAAGACCTTTTAAGCATTTTTGACGCGTTGCAAAATAAAATAGAAAGTCTTGATGAAGACGAAGAGTCTCAAATGCTCGAGAGAGAGGAATTTGAGAACCGCGTCTACAAGTTGATTGCTCAGGCTCAGGAGTTGCTTCAAGCCTTTGAGAATGGACTTGGTGATAATGGCTCACATACGACCTTGAAATCTTCTAGACATTTAAAATTACCCCCGTTAAAAATTCCTTCATTTAACGGAGACCCAAATACGTGGTTAGAGTTTCGCGACATGTATAGATCTCTCGTTCACGATAACGAAGATCTCGATGACGTCAGTAAGTTTCATTATTTGAAATCTTATTTAGTCGAATCCGCTCAGGCAGTCATAAATTCAGTTGTAATTACTCGTGATAATTATTCCATCGCCTGGTCGCTCTTATGCGATAGGTACGACAACAAGCGACTATTAGTAAATGAACACATTAAGTGCTTGTTTTCAATTGAGTCTATGTCTAAGGAATCTGAAAAGGGTTTACGGGATTTAATTGATTTAATTTCAAAAAACTTAAATGCATTGAATTCACTAGGGGAACCCACGGATCATTGGGACTCCCTCATCATATACATGGCGTCTACAAAGTTAGACACAAAAACTGCTAGGGACTGGGAACAGTTTAGGACTACTTTGGAAAGAACTAAATTAGATGACTTTTTTAATTTTCTACGGCAGCGAGCCATCGTATTAGAAACCGTCCATGCTAGCAAACCCGATAAATCGGAAAAGCGCAATGCCATGGTTAAGTCTAAGTCCTTTACTGCGTCATCATCTTCTGCCAGCCTTGAAAGGAATAACAATAGCTGTGTCGAATGCAAACAGAATCATAAATTATATGATTGCCCTAAGTTTAAAACGTTACCTGTTGAGGAGCGTATCTCAAAGGTTTTTCAATGGCAATTATGTCACAATTGTCTTCGTAGCGGTCATAGGTCCGCTCAATGCAGACTAGGGGGTTGTCGTGTTTGTAAACGAAAACATAATACAATGTTGCACAAACAGTCTTCTTTAAATAACTCACAGCCTCCTCGGTCACCGCAAGGTTCTGAAGACACTTCGTCACTTCGTTCAACCGCAAACGACAACAGTGAACGTTCTCATATTGCAGATAATTCTTCTGGGAATATTTCTGCCATCAGCATGTCTGCTGTCTCTGCAAACCAGGCTCTTCTGTCCACGGCCTTGGTTAAGGTGACAAACAACGACAAATCCTTCGTTTTAAGAGCGTTACTGGATAGCGGTAGCCAATCTTCTTTTATTATCGAAGAAGCTGTAGCTAAACTCGGTTTGCTTAAAATTACAAATCAGGTGCAGTGTGTCTCCGGCATTAACAATGCTGTCGTCAATATTACAGAACATTGTAACATCGTCATACGTTCTTCTGTTACATCTTTTAAAACATCTCTAAGATGTTTTGTTCTCCCTTTGATTACAGATAAACTACCTCAAGTGCAAGTTTTCATCAAAGATTTGGGTATTCCAAATAACATAAAGTTAGCAGACCCCGGTTTCTGTTATCCTTCAGAAATCGACCTTCTTCTCGGAGCGGACGTCTTCTGGGATCTACTTTGCCCCTCTAAAATTAAGCTGGGTCCTAACAAACCTCTTCTACAAGAAACCCAATTGGGCTGGGTAGTAGCAGGTCCAATGAGAACAAATAACGTCTCTAAAACTAATCGTATGTTTTGTCACTTCAGTAAAGACATTCAATTACAACTATCTAAGTTTTTCGAATTAGAAAATGTGCCTTCATTGATTAGTCCTAATTTCGATGAAAATATTTGTGAAAAGCTCTTTACAGAGACGACTTACCGCGACAAGGATGGTAGGTTCAATGTTATGATTCCTCTTCGTGAACCGCCCAGTGTGCTAGGCGACTCTTATCATATAGCTGAAAAAAGATTAAATCAAATGGAAAGAAAAATGAGAAAAAATCCTAACTTTCATGAACAATATATTAAATTTATGCAAGAATATGAGAGCCTAGGACACATGAGCGAGGTCACAAATCCATCACAGGGTTGTTACCTTCCTCATCACGCTGTCATCAGAGAGAGCAGCGAAACCACTAAGTTAAGGGTTGTCTTCGACGCGTCCGCTGAAACGTCCTCAGGAAAGTCTCTTAACGACATCCAGTACGTAGGACCCGTCGTCCAAGACGACCTATTTTCGATCTTGTTAAGATTCAGACAGCATCAGTATGACGGCGGACGTGGAGAAGATGTACCGACAGGTGCTCGTCCAGCCCGAACAGCGGCCTCTACAAATGATACTGTGGCGTGATAGTGAAGAGCTTCCTATTAAAACATACCAGCTTAACACCGTAACATACGGTACTGCTTCTGCACCATTCTTAAGTACAAGGTGTTTATTTCAGTTATCAAGGGACTGTGAAGATGAGAAGATAGCTCAACTGATCAGATCCGACTTCTACGTTGATGACTATCTGTCTGGAAGCAGTAGCAAAGCGGAGTTAGCTCGCATTATAAACAAAGTCACAGAAATTCTGAATTCAGCATGTTTTCCTCTCCGTAAGTTTCGAACAAATGTTCCCTCTGTTCTAAAAAACAACTCAAATTTACTTACTACTACAGATTTGGAGTTAAGTTCACAATCTAGTACGCTCGGCCTTAAATGGGACCCAGCCGCTGACGTCTTACATTTTCCTACCGAATTTTCTTGTTCTTCTCTAGCTACAAAGCGAGTAATCTTATCAAACTCAGCAAAGCTCTTCGATCCACTTGGGCTACTGAGTCTTTGTACTATAACTCCAAAAATCATACTACAAAAGTTATGGCTTACCAAATTAGACTGGGATGAACCCATTCCTTCTGACATAGAAAGAATATGGTTTACATTTATTTCGGGCTTAAATAATTTGTCTTCGATTCAAATTCCCAGGTGTGTCTTAAGTAAAAACCCAGATAACATTGAGCTCCATGCGTTTTGCGATGCCTCGGAAAGCGCATATGCAGCTTGTGTCTATCTTCGCTCGCTAGATAGTTCAGGTAAAGTGGTTGTCAATCTTCTTTGTGCTAAAACTAAAGTTGCACCAGTCAAGCCACAAACGATTCCACGCTTAGAGCTTTGTGGAGCTCTAATAGCAGCTCGTTTAGTAAAAAAGGTCTTAAAGGCTTTAAGACTGAATATTGCTAAAATATGTTATTGGACCGATTCTTCTGTTGTCCTCGCTTGGCTGTCCTCTCAAGCTCGCGACTTAAAGACATTCGTGTCTAATCGTGTAGCGGAAATCCAGCAGTTAACGTCGTCCGGGTGTTGGCGCCACGTACCGGGACTTCAAAACCCCGCCGACCTCGCGTCTCGAGGTATAGATCCCAAGCTTATACATAAAACTACTTTGTGGTGGCATGGCCCTCAATTCTTATTGCAATCCGAGTCTGATTGGCCCAATAACATAAACTATACAAAGGAATTACCTGAAAAGAAAACTTACACTAATACTAAAACTCACTCTTCAACTAAAACTACTACATGCACTAGTACTACCATACCTACGAACTCTCACGCCACCACTCTTTGCGGAGTTATGAATTTTGACAAATATTCGAAGTTCACAACCTTACAAAGAGCCATTGGCTTTCGTATTAAGATTTATTCATAATCTAAAAACCACGGACTCAAAACAAACAGGCAATTTAACAGCTGAGGAATTGGAAACTTCTGTGAAATGTTTAATAAAACAGCACCAAACTGAATGTTTTGAATCCGAGTTAAAATTATTATTAAATAAAAAAATCTTACCTTCTAGGTCCCGTATTTTATCTCTGAGACCGTTCGTAGACGAAGACGGCATTATCCGTGTAGGTGGGCGTATTCAGCGCGCAGCGGAACCGTACAGTAAAAAACATCCTATGTTGTTTCTAGTCACAAAATGACAAAATTGATTTTCGCTCACGAGCATAAAAAACTGCTACACTGTGGTCCACAGCTGCTGCTTACAAACTTACGCCAATGTTACTGGCCTATTAGCGGTCGACGACTTGCGAGAAGCACTGTAAACAATTGCCAAGTATGTAGGATCATGAAAGCAAAAACCATAACTCCCATTATGGGAAATTTACCTTGCTCTAGAGTTACTCCCAACTTACCTTTTCAAATTTCAGGTGTTGACTTTGCTGGGCCTTTCCCTATCAGAGACCGCCTCGGCCGCGGATGTAAAATCATCAAGGCATATCTATGCCTCTTCGTTTGCTTCACAACTAGAGCATTGCATCTCGAGGTTGCATCTGACCTCAGCTCCGAAGCATTTATACATTGTTTGAGACGTTTCATTTCTCGTAGGGGAAAGCCGAGTGAAATTAACTGCGACAACGGTCGTAATTTTGTGGGCGCAAGCAATGATTTAAACCAATTTTTAACCCTAAACAATGAATCTCTGTCGTCTTTCGCTGCGAACGAAGGTATTAAGTTTCGGTTTTCGCCGGCTTACTCTCCCCACTTCGGTGGGCTTTGGGAGGCAGGCGTGAAATCCGCCAAACATCATTTTTATAGAATGTTAGGAAAAAATGAAAATCATTTAACTTTCGACGAGTTATCTACGTGGTTTGTTCAGATCGAAGCAATTTTAAATTCGCGTCCCCTTACTCCTCTTTCATCGGATCCTTGTGATCTTCTTCCATTAACTCCTGGGCATTTCCTGATCGGAAGACCACTTACCTCGCTGCCGTCTCCAGTGCTGTTGGATATAAAAACTACCAGATTAAACAGGTACCAACAGATCGAGCAAATGAGGCAACACTTTTGGGAGAGATGGCGCAACGAGTTCCTTTGCGAGCTCCAACAGAGATCCAAATGGCGAGTCAACCAAGGGTCGTTGTCACAAGGAGACATGGTGATCCTCAAGGAAGCCAACCTGCCTCCTCTCAAGTGGCGAATGGGTCGGATCGAGCGACTCTATCTTGGAGCAGATGGCGTCGCGCGTGTTGCAGATGTCCTGACTTCGAAGGGCACTGTGCGCCGTGCAATCGGTAACCTGTGTCCTCTACCAGCTGAGCCGGAGCCACACCAGACGGTGCATCCTCTCGAAACCTCACAGTCTTCGAGGGGGGGGATGTTGTTAGCGCCTACAACTACAACTAAACGCAAGATGGAGGGCTGCGCGGGCGCGCGGGACGGGGAGAAGAATAAACTCGAGCTTACCAATGGACTATGGAGTGACTGGTTGTAATTTGAATATAACTCACTAGTTAAATATATTGTGATATAACATCTCGTAATCTTGGTTTGATTTCTATTCTAAATACAAACAAATAAGTTGCTGAACATAAACTATACAAAACAAGTAGTCTACCTAAATACCATCGAGTAGTCCCTATGGCTCCTTTTTGAACCGACTATAACCGCACGATAAATCGATATAAAAGACGATATTATTAATAGTATTCCACCTAAATACCATCGAATAGTCCCTATGGCTCCTTTTTGAACCGACTAAAACCGCGCGATGAATCGATATAAAATATGATATTAATAAATTTACTATTCAGACTTTGAAATAGACTAGGTTTCCTACGTTCGTTGTGATGCCTAAGATTTTCACTAAACAAATGCGTGTACCTACCTATCTACCTACTGAACCTAATCCCTGTATTTACCTTTTCAAACCCATTGTATTTTACTTTAAGCGTGTGATGAGTTGTGTTCTCCTTCTAGCTAATTTTGGGGGCAAGTTCGTGAAACTTGACTTTGTGTAATCCCTACCACGGTGTGCTTGTCTCAGTTCACGAGCCGAGGCTCAGGGATGTGAAATGAAACCCTAACGAGATAATAGTTAGTGTATATATAAATAGATATATAAGACTGAACTGCGAGCTCCGTAAGTTCTGATCCTGGCCCAAAAGGACGGTTCCACTTCGACGGTACCTACCTATCACAGAACGAACAGTCACCCATATCCAGGAAGCTTATCCGATCCTGTCTCCAGGGAAAATCGAATTGCCGCTCGCTTCAAAAGTTATCGGCTACTAGCGAATTATAAGAGGGATATGGAGTCGTTATCACCGTTAGGTATCCCTCCATAACCAAAGCACATTGCCTTGGGTTTCCTACGGGAATACTAGCTAAGTACGCCGCAGCCCTAATTCCTACTTCTAACATAATAAAAATGATAAAACGACAGCATTTGCTTTACGAGTGCACCGCCAGGCTAAACGGTACAAGGATGAGATCAATACACATGTGTATGCGTGTATTACTCCAGCCCAATGTGAGGAGTCTTCATTCACGTAAAAGTCCTACCTATGTCGATCGCGTCCCGAAATGTAATTTACCCTTTTCTAATTATTATTCAAATATACTTACTACACCCAACAACCCATTATACAACCAAAAATGAACCAAATTCAATTTCACAAAATGGCGATCCCTCCAATTCAAATAACTATATATTAACCATTATTTCCGCGAATTGTTACTTCCCAAATCAAAACATCCCCATAAAACAAGAAAACGCGCGAATCCCAATACATATATCACAACTAAGACCCACTAAATGCTCTAAAAAAACAATCTCACCAAGAATATACTTCGCCTCCTCTTCCCCTGACGGAATCCCCAACAAAAAGTGCCGGTGATTTTCGCGCTTCCCGTATTTATCCCCCCGCCATCCGCGCTCCTGTCCCATGTCTCCATCCAATCAAAAGCCTCCCCGTAATGCCAACTGCACAATTCAAATCCCCCAAATAACACAATTTTCTACTTTTTGCAATGACCATGCATAATTTTAAGCATTGAAATCTCTTCACTAATACTTTCAACAAGGGATTTCAATAATTACGAACGACATACCCAAGTAATTCTGCGTATATCTTATTAAAACTTTAGTCCGCCAAAGCCTAATTAGTTCCTAAATCTCCCACCCGGAGGCGTTGCAACTCCTTCTCCTCCAACGCGCCCCAACCAATTCCCTATTCAATTACACTTATTATTTACCTCTATGACATTCCAATTCCTCAAGGTTTTGTCCGCTCCCCTTGATTAATCCTGATAACATTTTTAATTGTATTATTCCTGTCCAAATTCATACGTAACCTAAATAATTTATATTTCTTTTCAAAATACGAAATCTACCTTCCGGCATTTTTGCGTTTCAAATAATACTATCTCATCATTAGAATGTAATAATTACATACATTCCATATAACTATTTGTGATATTATTTAAGTGTTTCCTTTTACTTAGATATTATTGATTAAACTTCGTATTAAATTTTCTCTAAATAAACAATACTTAAACAGCTATCTTAAACCAAATAGTTGCCATGTGACATTATACAGATAATCAAATTTTTACTATAATCGATAAAATTATAAATATTATTTTCCCACAACGATTAATATTTATATATAAATACATTTTCATATACATATACGTATATTCACAACTATAATTTACCATTTTATACACTATTTTTAATTAGTTTCTTGTAATTTACTTAATTTTTTTCTCCGACTGATAATTTCACATAGTTTACCGCCACCTATGTCAGAACTACCCAACTAATTCAATCCTTTTTCCGTTCAACCGAATTAAGACTTTCGCATCGCCGACCACTAGATGACTCTCTAATATAAATCGTATTGTCCTATAATTTATTTATTTTTTATTACTTCGGTAGCCTGCTACTCGACTAATTCAATCCTCTTTCCGTTCATCGAATGATGAATTTCGCATCGCCGGCCACTAGATGACTCTCTAATATAAATCGTATCGTCCTATAATTTTTTATTTTTTTTATTACTTCGGTAGCCTGCTACTCGACTAATTCAATCCTCTTTCCGTTCAACGAATGATAAATTTCGCATCGCCGGCCACTAGATGACTCTCTAATATAATTTTTTTTTTTTTAATTATTATTACTTCGGTATCCCGTCACAGTATTTTGAATTTTTGCGATTTATAGCCTCTTTTCTAGATTCAACAATAAGTACTTAATGTCACATAGAGGATATACGTACTGTGAGCGCAAATCTTACTAATAGTCACAGTACTCACAGTAGGTGTACAGTACAGTAGGTCACTATAAGAATTGGTACTTATGCTAATATACTGAGTCGCGTGGGAAATAGTTAAATTCCAAAGTACATATTTTAAACTATCGTATAATACCTACCTATACATATAACGGACGTATGACATAGGACGCCTCCGGTCAGGTGGGATGACGATCTGCGAAAGACTGCGGCAAGATTCTGGATGCGGCAAGCTGACGACAGGGCGCTATGGCGCTCATTAGGGTAGACCTATGTCCAGCAGTGGACTAGCATAGGTTGATGATGATACATATAATAATAAACACAATCATTCAACATCACACCAACAATCACGATAACATCACGCGTCACGAATCGGGCAGAATTTATGTCGATGTTTCATATAAACCTTTATTTTGAGCGAGGTCTGTCCGCGGTTAAGTGGATCGAGACTGCTAATGCCTTGATCTATTCCAAACTTAACGCAGACTTAGTCCTGAGTAAGTACTAAGACATTCCGCTGAACACCTTTGTTTTTAAGCCTTGCGGTAAAGGGGAGGAGCAAACCCGACGTAGTTTGCCAAATGCTGCCCAACCTAATTGGATCCTTTTGGTGACTTCTTTCTCGAAGTTGTTTCTACCGAGCTGGATAACCTTCCCAAGGTAGACATACTGTTGAACAACTTCGAGTGTCGACCCTTCGACGGAAATCGGTCTCGGTGTGACATGTTCGTTGAACATAACCATGGTTATGTCAAAGTTCACACCAAGACCGACGCATCGAGAGGCTCCATTTATGCTGTGCAGCATCTCGCCCAGCTACTCCAGCGACTCCGCAACTATAAGATGTCGTCGGCGAACCGATGATGCGAGATGTACTCGCCGTTTATGTTTATACCCCGCCCAGTCCAATCCAGAGACTAGAAGACGTCCTCCAGCGTGTTGGTAAATAGTTTGGGGGATATAACACGCCCCTGTCTCACTCCACGCTGTAGGCTTATGGGGTTCGTCTTCTGGTCTTGGAGCTGGACGAACATAGTGGTGGTCTCATACTCTTCGATGTATCACTAGTCAACACGACACCATTGCAGAGCATCCGTCGTTATCGTAACTTGATACACAACGCATGTTCACAAGTATTATTTTGGTGAATATAACCTACCCACGAAAATGCAAAATGTAACTAAGTGTGATAATTGCAACAGAAATATCTCAGTAATATATATCAGTAAGTGTGAAAAGATAGTTCATCTTAATTCAAAATATCTAACAAACAAACAGATTGCTGCTATGAAAGCTGCGACTATACTAAAAAAAAGCGGCCAAGTGCGAGTCGGACTCGCCCATTAAGGGTTCCGTAGCAGCAAGTAACACGATAATGTTTTTTGATCTCGCTCGAACCAATTTTCGTTGGCAGTTTACATGGTAATGTACATCATATATTTTTTTTAGCTTTATCATTCTCTTATTTTAGAAGTTACAGGGACGGACGGACACATTTTACCACTTTGGAAGTATCTCTCGCGCAAACTATACAGTTTAGAAAAAAATTATATTAGAAACCTCAATATCATTTTTGAAGACCTATCCATAGAACCACACACGTATGGGTTAGGTGAAAAAAAATTTTTTGAGTTTCAGTTCTAAGTATGGGGACCCCCAAAATTAATTGTTTTTTTTTCTATTTTTGTATGAAAATCTTAATGCGGTTCACAGAATACATCTAATTACCAAGTTTCAACAGCATAGTTTTTATAGTTTCGGAAAAAAGTGGCTGTGACATACGGACGGACAGACAGACAGACATGACGAATCTATAAGGGTTCCGTTTTTTGCCATTTGGCAACGGAACCCTAAAAACATAGCTTGATCTCTGGGACAGCTGTCAGTAAAATCGCGCTTACGAAGTTCTGAATTTAACAGTACGGACAAACGTACCATTCAATGTCATACTTTATGGGCATGCTGAGCTAATTAGTGATGAGCGATGAATCATCGTGACCACAGACTATAAACTATCGATATTTAGTATAAAACTTAATTCAAAATTAATGTATCATTTAATTGAAAAAAAATAACATTATTGAATATTTAAAAAAAATTAACATTATTTACAATAGTGAGTTAATAAAATCTAAATTCTAACCTACTCGTAACATTCCTTCCGACAACTTTGGGGTTCGAGAGAAGTTTGGCCGCGGCGTGTCTTCTTCCGCAAGATGGCACCAACGCGCCGCCATCTTGTTTCACATGACCCATTCTCCTCAGTACGAGGGCTAACGCCTTATATACGTGTTTTCCGTTCTCATCACTTTGTTTTTGTTACTATTGCTGTTAATTTGTTAAGTTTAGTTATTATTGTTAGTTTCTTTGTTGTTATTGTTTCTTTTTATTGTTTGTTTTCATTGTTTGTTGGCATAATGCCAAAGAGAACAAAGAAAACTATTTTGAACAGTCAAAGTCGTGAGCTTGTGATTCGCTTGCTTGAATATTTTGAGCGAGGAAACAAAATGGTGGACGGGTATTACCCATGGCAAAGGTTTGTGACAGAGTTGCAGATGCTCTTGGCATTGGACGTGCGACAGTAATTCGCATCAGTAAAGAAAAGTATGGCGAATCTTCAACCGCAGTATTGACAGAAGACGAGGAAAAAAAGCTTTCAACGCCAAATAAAAAAAGAAGAAAGGCTGCCCCTGTCACAAAAATTGACGACTTTGACGCCGCTGCGATTCGCAACCATGTATATGATTATTATACACGGGGCGAATTACCTACATTAAAAAAACTGGCGGCGTCCCTAAAAGACGCAGACTTTTTTAAAGGAAGCTTGCCGTCACTATCGAAGATTTTGAAAAATATTGGATTTTCCTACAAAAAAAGTGACAAAAGAAAATTTATAATGGAACCAACCGAAATTGGTCTTGCTCGAGTGAATTTTCTCCGTAAAGTCATAAAAATTAAAAATTGGGACAAAGTTGTCTTTCTAGACGAGACATGGCTAAACGCCAATCATACCGTATCCAAAGCTTGGACCGATGATACGGCACAATCGACCACCAAAGTACCCGAAGGCAAAGGTCAAAGATTAATAATAACTCATGCTGGGACGTCATCTGGTTTTGTGCCTAATTGCCTATTGGCATTCAAATCTACGAAGACCAATGAATACCATGAAGAAATGAATTTTGAAAAATTTAAAGAGTGGTTTTTAAAATTATTAGATAATTTGAAGGAGCCACATTATTTAATTATGGATAACACCCCATATCACTCGGTCCAAAAGCACAAACCACCAACTTCGGCAAACAGGAAGTTAGAAATAATTGCATGGCTTCAAGAAAAAGGAATAGAGGCCAATGAAACAATGCTTAGAAACGAATTATTGAGACTCGTTGGTCTGCAGAAACATCCAGCACACGAACGTATGTCTTAGATGACATAGCACAAGAAAAGGGTCATAATGTCATAAGACTGCCTCCATATCACTGCCAGTATAATCCGATCGAGCTTATCTGGACCCAAGTAAAAGGTTTATTTGCTCGAATTTCAGTTAGACAGGTTCTTTATGTATTAACTCCTGTATAATTTATGATATTAAAATAATATATGTTAAAGATTTAGATCGGAAATAGAGAACATCTAGGACGGGACTTGAACCCGCGCCCAGTCCCTTACAGGGGGAATGCTCTGACCAACTGAGCCACCTAAACACGTCCCAGATATTCGAAATTCTCCGATATATGATATACGTCTTATGGCGACGTTGGAGCCATCTACCGTAATTCTTGCGAACTACGAAAACAATGAATAACTTTACAGTCATTTTTAAACATTGTTTTTTGATGACTCCGCGTTTAATTCAATTAAATTCTTAAGCATTTTTTATGCTTACTGTTTTTCTAAAGATTTAGATCGGAAAAAGAGAACATCTAGGACGGGACTTGAACCCGCGACCAGTCCCTTACAGGGGGAATGTTCTGACCAACTGAGTCACCTAGACACGTCCCAGATATTCGAAATTCTCCGATATATCATATACGTCTTAAGGCGACGTTGGAGCAAGGTAGTAGTCCCTGTAAGGGACTGGTCGCAGGTTCAAGTCCCATTCTAGATGTTCTCTTTTTCCGATCTAAATCTTTAGAAAAAAGTACCTAAGCATACAAAATGCTTAAAAATTTAATTGAATTAAAATATGTTTTTCTTTCAAGGTTACGCTGCTAGATATAACACAACACCGCCTTTCACGGCAAATAAAATGTTGCAGTTACTAAACACTGCGGTTGAAAATGTATCTGCAGAAGATTGGAAAAAGGTAGTTACCAAATGCAGAAAATTAATGGAAGAAGATTGGGAGCGGGACGTTCGATTTGATAATATTTGCGAACAAGAGTTCATTATAAATTTACAAGATTGCTCTAGCAATTCTGAAAGTGATTCGGATATTGATTTGGGGTGTACTCCTTTGAAATAAATAAATGTATGTATTAAAATATTCGTTTCATTTTATTACCCATTATAATTATGGCATCGGTAAGTAAGAAACGCCGAAAATTATTATCGGCATTTTTTTCTGTATCATAACAACCCTAGGAATATCAGTTTAACAAATGTCGCTGAGATCAAGCTATGTTTTTTCAAGTATAGTCAGGAGTGGATATGCCCTGAATGCAAAAGACACCGCGACGTAGCTCGTCTATAATCGTACCAGAAGACGAGGAGGAAGACGAAGCGGTCCGAATTGATGCTAAGAAGTTATTAAGCAATATAACTAAAGAAGTGGAAAGGGCAATCAAGAGAGAAATTACCCAGTTGAACGATTCTCTACAATTTCACACTGTGAAGCTTGATGAAGTCATGGAGTGTATGGAGGTATTCAAGAAGACAATCAAGGCACTAGAACGTACGTACGAATACTGAGTTAAATAATAAAAATTACAACCTTGAAACTTGTATTGTTCCCTAGAACAACGTTCGGAAGAATTAGAGCAAGAGAAACTGGATAAATATGTAGAAATTGCAAATGTTCCAAATGAAAACAATGAAGAGGCTCAACTACTGGTAGAAAACATTGCTCAAAGACTAAACCAACCCAAAGAGGAAATTAAAAGTACAAGAAGAGTCTACAGAAGGATCAGCCTGCGAATATATTGGTTGAATTTAAGGACGAATAAACACAAGAAAAGTGGATTACCGCCAATAAATTTTCGAAAACTATTGTAGCAGATATCCACCAAACAGAAAAAAATTACAAAATTCCGGTATTCATTAGAGAAGCTATGACCAAACTCAACAAACAACTATTCTAGAATGCTAAACAGGAGCTGAAAGTCAACCAGAATTTCAAGTATGTATGGCTCAAGAGAGGTCTCGTCAAGGCTCGTAAGGATGACAGCGATAAGATAATTGTTTTAAGATCTATGGAACAAGTACGCTCCATATCTAACGTTTAAAAACGTGTCATTATTTGTAAATTCTGTACACACCACATTCAAATCTCTTTATGTATAGCAACCCTGATGATATCACTGAAATCACGGACTGCTTAAATGTTAATGAGTTCCTAACCCACTTACCTAATAATGCTATAAATTTATTATGCGTACACTTCAATATTAGATCCCTAATTAAAAACTTTTCTGCACTTGAGCACTGTATAGAGGAGTCTAAAAAACTCATTGATGTTATAATCCTTACTGAGGCTAATATATCCGAAAGTATCAGCTGTCTTTATAAAATCAATGGCTACCATATGTACACAGCCCTGCGGAAATCGAGAAAAGGCGGTGGCATTATACAGTATGTCAATAGCAAACATAAATGTAGCATTAAAAGATTAATAACTTATCACTTTGAAAGCATAATATTCACAATAACTGCACCTTTGAACTATTCCGCGGGTCTGTGTGCTATAATCTAGACTTAGCAAAAATCTATTCATTGATGAACTTTACACTACGCTCAATCATTTCTCTAAAACCACAGATTTGTATTTAATAGGAGACACTAACATAGACTTAAAATCAAATAAACCTATAACACATAATTACATCAATATGTTAAGTGGAACGGGGCTTCTGTGCGGGATCACTGAACACACTAGAATGGAATTATCTAATGGAATATTAAGTAAATCGTGTATTGACCACATCTTTGCTAGATCCCGCGCACAAGACCTGTTTACCGCGGCACTTGGGACCGCACTGGCCGACCATCGCGCTGTAATACTTGCCTGCGCCGCGCGCCGGTGTCCAACTACAGAATGCTCCTAAGTACAAAACATGCGTAAATAACAAGAAATTTGTGTATTTATTGAATCAAGTGGTCTGGGATGAGACATATGACATGAAATGTCCCCATTTCAGTATACGACTACATACACACGCGATTCAAATGAGCAGTCCAAATATGTCATCAAAGTCCTCCTGCCGTAACAATGAAAGGATTAGTCAAAAAATAATCAAAGCCTGTGAATACCGAGATAATTTATATAAAACATGGCTAAAAAAACCTTATAACATAATCCTAAAACAAAACTATAACAGAGCGATAAATTACGGAAATACACTAATCAAAAAGGCCAAAAACAATTGCATTTAATCGAACATTTTATCAAACATGTTTAATATGAGAAACCTCTGGCAAAATTTTGAACCGAATAACAGGGCGTATCAAATATTCCTTCGATGATATTGTAATAAATGCTTTTAAAAGTGCTCAAAACTCTTGTAAAGATATAGGTAGCTAATAACTATGCACGAACGTTTGTAAACAGCGTAAAGGAAATAATTCCAAATTGCTCGCTACCATTGTTAGAAAAATCAAACTATAGAACTACCGCTAATGTAACAATGCGCAACCAGCTGAGCCAAACTCAATCAAAAATATCATAATGTCTTTGAATAACAACAAAGCTCCTGGTGTTGACGGCATTAAGACTATTGACTTAAAATACATATATGTAACAAGATAACATCGATTATTTCTAATTTAATCAACCTATGTATAAAAAATGCCAAGCATCCTCCTTCATTAAAAAGCGGTGTTATAAGACCAATTCATAAAAAATGCAGCCGAACTGATTATGGTAACTATAGACCAATAACTATTTTGCCTAGCATTGATATAATTGGGGAAAAATACATATGCAAACAAGTCTACAAATTTTATGATAAAAATAGTAAGTATATTATCTAAAAAACAACATGGCTTCCAGCCCCATAAAAACACTACACAACTTCTCTCAGCTTTTACAGATAGTGTATACACCTATCTGGATAAAAAACCTCACGTCCTCGTCGTATTCATAGACTACAGCAAGGCATTTGATACGCTTAAACACGACAGATTGATTACCTCTGTGATAGCGGAATCAGAGGAAAGCTGCTAGCGTGGTGTAAAGACTATCTTAAGGATAGAAAGTTTATGGTCAAAGCCGGTGACGCGCTTAGTGAAAATACCTTGGTCACTGTAGGCACGGCTCAAGGCTCTGTACTAGGACCCCTTCATTAATTCACTTATGTGAATAGCCTTGAAAAAGTAATACAAAATTGTAAAATCTATCAGTTTGCAGACGATACTTGTTTGGTCATGGCTGGACGCAGTATTACCGAAGCCCAAAGTCTACTACAAATTGATTTCGATATACTATCAAAATGGTCGCATGATGCTGATCTTTTTTCAAATACAAAGAAAATCCAAGTGATGTATATTAGTTCTAGCCAAAATAGAAACACTTTTATACCTAAACTTGTTGCACACTCCCACGATTGCCTACAAAAGAACAATAAAGTCAATTTGACTACTCCTTGTACTTGCGACACCATAGAACACGTTAACAAACAGAGTTATTTAGGGTCAATTATTGATAAGCGGCTTAGCTGGAAATAACATATAAACCAAGTATGCAACAAACTGAGAATAATTCTTGCCAAATTCTCCATCATTAAATATAAAATACCCTACCAGACACTTCTGCTACTCCATAAATCACTGGCAGAATCAATCATTTCATACGGACTGTCAAACTACGGAAGGACATTCAAATCCCACCTTGACTAAATCTACTCACTCCAAATAAGAATTTTAAAACAATTAGTTCCGAATAATATAAAAATCCTTACTATATAAATGTGAAAGTAACTCTGTCTGTCTGTCTGTCTATCTGTTACGCTTTCACGCCTAAACCACTGAACCGATTTTGCTGAAATTTGGTACAGGGGTAGATTAGACCTTGGGAAAGGACATAGGCTATGTTTTGTCGCGATAACCGACATCTACGCGGGCGGAGCCCCAGGCAAAAGCTAGTATCTATTAAATCAATTACTTAAACCTTTAAAAAACTGGATAACCGTTCGAAATATGAAAAACAAACTAAAACAACATTTCCTACAAAATAAAATTACCCCGACCCCACTAGGCGAGGCCGCGGTGGAGGCCAAAGTCCACCGGTAACCCTGGGGTTATCCTTTCGGGGGCTTACCTGGGGTGCCCGGCAATGGACACTTGAGAAGGACACCGTGTGGTTTTAGTCGGTCCGATTCCGACACGCCCACCCCATCGTCGGCACCGATGGGGTGAAGCCCGTGGGGGTTTCCACACGCTCAAAAAAAAAAATCCTCAACCGATTGAAATGAAATTTTGCATATACGTTTAGTATGGATCACAATGCATTAATATGGTACCACGGAGCTGGTCTGATGATGGAGTAGGACGGTGGCCATAGGAACTACTAAATTAAACAAAATATAATTTTTGAAGACCTATTCACCCACACCACACGTGACTTTGATGAATCGTGACGTGACGTGACGTGATTTTGATTTTCAGTTCTAAGGGGGAACCCCCATAATTTAATGTTTTTTTTTTCTATTTCTGGGTGAAAATTTAATGCGGTTTACAGAATACATCTACTTACCAAGTTTCAACAGCATAGTTCTTATAGTTTCGGAAAAAAGTTGCTGTGACATACGGACGAACAGACAGACAGACATGACGAATCTATAAGAGTACCGTTTTTTGGCCTTTGGCAACGGAACCCTAAAAATTGTTATATAAATTTATTTTAAAATGTTGTATGTTCATGTAACTACAATTTTAGGATTTTTTACACAGAATTTGGCGTAAACAACGCCGTATATTCTTAAGATTGAACTTGAACCAAGTTCATTTCACATTTATGTTTTGATGAGATTACATCATACATTAAGCAGTTTTGGATATTTAGAAAGATACGCTAAGAAAATGTTCTTTTTTTGTTTTGTATGTACGGCCTCAGTGGTGTAGCGGTAGTGCATTCGACTGCTACGACAGGCGGTGCGGGTTCGATTCCCACTCAGTGCAAATATTTGTATGCATGGATATGTCTATTTGCATTGGTCTGGGTGTTTCTATGTACAATTTGTATGTACCTAGTCCAGCCATAAGTTTTGTTACAAATGAAAATGCATTTTTTTATAAATAAAGTAATGTAATATTATTAAAATTTATACCTACATATTTATTATAGTCTTAGCAAAGAATAAAAATATATTATATTCCAAATGTCCACCTTTGGCTTTTATACAGGCCTTTAATCTGTTTGGCCACGAATCTATGGATTTACGCACTGTTTGCAAGGGAAATTTTGCCACTGCTTGCTCCAAAGATTTTTTGAGAGACTCAATGTCGCCGTGTCGTTTAGAGCAGACCATGTCCTCTAAAACTGACCATAATTTTTAGTCTAAAGGGTTGAGGTCTGGGCTAGATGAGGGCCAGTCTTCAGCTCTTATAAAGTCCGGAACGTTGGTTTCTAGCCAGGCTTGGATAGTTCGTGCCTCGTGACCAGGAGCAGAGTCCTGCTGGAAAGTCCATGGTATATTTTAAAAAATGTATTGCTGAGAGGTTTCACAACATGATCCAAAACAGTATCTTGATACACTTTGGCTGAAGTTTTCACTCCTTTTTCACAAAAATGTAGCTTTGTGACTCCCTGATAAGACACGCCCACCAAACCATCACTGACGCAGGATGATGACCACGTTGTACCTTTCCGACCACTTGGGTAACTTCCTTAGAACTGTGAGCGTACACTTTATCATTTTGCTTATTGTAGTGTTCTTCAATCGTGAATTTTTTTTCATCGGTAAAGAGGATATTTCTGTGCCTTTCATCAGCGTATCGTGACAGAAGGCGCTTTGATCGATCCACTCTCTTTAATCGTAAAGATTGATTTAAGGCATGTCCTGTATATCGAAGATAAGCACCGAGCTTCAGGTCTTGTTTTATAATACGTGACAGAGTCCTAGCGGGAATCTTCATTTCTCGCGATAAGATTTTTTGCTTCCTTATGGGGTTTCGACGAATTCTGGCTTTAACAGCATTAATAGCCTTTGTAGTTCTGACAGCATGCGGCCGCCCCGATCTTTTCTGGTCTTCGACAGACGAAGTGTTGTTGTATCTAGTGATATTACGGCCGTTCAGAGAATGCGTTCCTGACCGTCGCGATTGAACTGACGACGTAACTTTGTAATGGCGTTACGATAAAAATATTTTTGCTGGTTGTTTACCGTTTTAACAATTGATGAGCATTAAAACAACATTATTATATCAATAATCAATGAATGTTATAATTTTGTGCCAAACTGAGTGTCAAATAACTTGGTAAACGATATTTTTTTAAATCTATAGGTACTGCGCTATTACAAGGTTATGTCAGCGCTTTATATTTGTAGTGCTGTGCTAACAATAACAGGCAATAATAGTATCGTAATCTGTTCTTATACTGTTATACTTTATAAAATAATACGTTTTGTTTTTTTTTTAAGAATTTGAAAATAATGGACTATAAGATAACTTTTATTAAATATAAAAATAAAACTACGACCAAACCGAACGCGCGAAAGAAAGTAGCATTTTTATATTTAGGTTGAAAATGGTAACCCCAAATGGCGTTACCAGCATTTTTATACTTAGATTAAAAATGGTAACCCCAAATGGCGTTATGGGCCGCCATTTTGTGACGCTAAAACAGTCAACAGTTCAAACTGACATCGGCGCTAAATCGGACTTCGATTGTGTTTTGTATTGCGTTATTTTTACTTTTGGTGCATAATAATGCCTAAACGTGGACAAACATTGAAAAGTGGAGCCCGTGAGTTAATCATCAAGCTGCAAGTACAAGAACGCGTCTCTCAGGCGCTTGGAGTTAGCAAACGAACGATAACAAATATTAATAAAGAAAAGTTCGGCTCTACTGGCACCGAAGATAATATTTTACGTACTCCGAAGAAGAAACGTAGAACTAAACCCGTGACAGATATTGACACCTTTGACGCCGATGCAATCAGAAATCATATATATGGTTACTATTCCAGAAATGAATATCTCAACAGGAAGAAGCTTTTGGCATCGTTAAGAGAAGCTGGACTGTTTAGCGGGGGTAAAACTGCTTTAACCAAAATCTTAAAAGATATTGGTTTTTGTATAAAAAAACAGACAAAAGAAAACATTTATTAGAAAGATACGACATAATTTTAAAACGGATAAGTTTTTTGAGAGAAGCAAAAAAAATTGATAACTGGGATAATGTCGTGTTCATTGACGAGAGATGGCTAAACGCCAATCACACGGTTTCCCGTTCTTGGACGGATGATACACAAGCGTCGACGTCGAAAGTACCAATGGGTAAGGGGGCCCGTCTGATAATATGCCACGCAGGTTCTGCAAAATACGGCTTTGTGGAGAACGCGTTACTGGCATTTCAATCAAAAACCACAAATGACTACCACGAGGAAATGAATGCCACTACATTTAAAGAGTGGTTCCAGAACGTGCTTTTGCCCAGCCTACCAGAGCCTACTGTAATATTCATGGATAATGCCTCCTATCACTCGGTTCAAATACAGAAACCACCTACCCAAGCTAATAAAAAAGAAGAAATGGTGGCTTGGTTACAAGCAAAAGGCATTGACGCAAATATGCAGATGCTAAAAGCAGAGCTAATTAAATTAGTTAAAGAAAATAAAGCGGCAAATGTGCGATACGAAATCGATGAACTGGCTCTGGAGTACGGTCATCGCGTTCTAAGAATTCCACCGTATCATTGCCAATATAACGCGATTGAGCTAATCTGGGCTCAAATAAAAGGTTACGCCGCCCGCCACAATACTTCCCCGCCATTCAGCACGAAAAAGATGATGACTCTATTAAAAGAAGCCTGCGGGGAAGTCACAAGAGATGACTGGGCAAAGGTTGTTGAGAAGACTAAAAACCTGATTGTGGAACATTTTGACCGAGATATCAGGATTGATTCTGTTATTGATAATAATATAATTATACATGTAGGCGAAGATGATGATGAAGACACCACCTCCTCAAGCGAATCGGAGTCTGATTAATATTCTGTACGCACATTCAATTCAATGTACTTTATTGCATAGAAATACAGATTGTAACTTTGTAACAAAGAATAAATAAAACAATTTTATTATATTAATATTACCTTTTTTTGGTTTCCACTTAAATAACTAAAATATAAATTTTAAATGATTCCGCCAATTTAAAACGAAAATAATCTTAAAAATAACGCGGCGGTTCATTTTTGAGGAACGGTAACGAACTCAGTGTTATGTTGTGCCCATCACTAGTCGTGACTAACTGATAGGTGTCAAGAACGCATTCTCTGAACGGCCGAACTTTAGTACGATATACGAACATACGGCTGATACCAAGTTTTTGAAGTGTCTGGAAAATGACCGACGGCTCCATACCCACTTTGTGCAAGGCGATCACTGCGATCCTATTTTCTTTAACACCCCATTCCAGACCGATATTTTTAGCAATCCATGGATTCTCCGTACGGGTGCCGGGTCCATCGCGTTGCTGAGTTGGGAACTCGGGACAGTGCCTGGGACTTGCGACCCAAGTGTAGGTTTAGAAGGGGCCCCTTTTGTTGATGTACATCAACACTCACCTTCACTACCCAAGTTCCCCTCCCTGCCTAACCAAATTTGATACGAACCTACTATATAGTGCCGCTTTAGACATTCATCCTAGTAATGAGCTTATTGTAGCTATCGATAGGCCTAGATCTTTAAGTAGATTATAGAGAGATTTTGCTGGTATACCTCTCGCTCCCATTTCCACTGCATACAAATTAACCACGTAACCGTTTTTGATTAATTCGTTTGTGAGATCATAGTATTTCCTTTTCTTTATTGTGTGGTCCTTCGGTATATTTGTTTCCTACGGTACAGTAAGTTCCACAAGAACCACATGTTTTAACCTCTTAGAATATAGGAATATGTCAGGTCTAGATGACGAAACCCCAACATCCTCCGGAATTTTATAGTGCTTTTCATACGTGTCGATTAGGAGACTCCAATCTGGGGCAGTATCTAAGATTGAATAAGGTTTGTTCCTGGATGTCTGTTAGTAGTCAATCCTTTTTGGGCTCTAGCTACTGCCAGACTCATTGCTTCACGTATGATGATAAGCACCTTATCGTGGCGGCGTGCGTATTGGCCTCTATCGAGAAGCACCCTACATCCTACTAATATGTGTCTAGCCATCCCTATTGCTTCACCACAAGTATAACATTGTTTTTCTGTGGCCTTCCCCCACCTTACCAGATTGGTCTGGTAGGGTCATCTGAAAGGCGTTAAGATAGAATTTTAACAGGGCCGGCGACCAGTCATAGATCAAGGTGCGCCACTTTAAGGCCATCGGTATGCAGAACTCTTCCATTGTCAACCATTCATTTTGGATTTCCAAATTCATCGCGTGCACTCGATATTTATCATTTTCGTCTTGTTTTAGAAAGGACTTAAGTATATCCTGGTCCCTTACTGGCTCTCGTACTCCCAACCCCACTCTGTTCGACTGGGCCCCTTATCATAAATCGTTTATGGAATAGGAGTCTAGATTCAAGCTCGGACGCGTTATTATCTTTCGGGAGTGCCCTGACTGTGACATCTTGGGATTTACCTAAGATGTGGGCTTTGGTAACTCTAAGGTGTTTATAGAGCTCCAATGGTTTCTTAAGTTTCATCCCAAAATTATTTTGATCCCTAAATAGAGCAGAGGAATCAGCAGAGTGCGCTAGTCCAAGCCACGATTTTAGCGATTTTATGACAGTTGCATCTATTTTCGCCAGTAAGGTTTTACCGAATTCATACACCAGAAAAGGCCAAGTCAGACGTGATGTTAAGTAGTTGTCATATATCCAAGTTTTCTTGATATTGTTCAGTGGTAGCTGATCTATCTTATTTAGGTCATTTATAAACGTATCGATAACTTTATCTAAGGATGGTGTGCGTCCTTTGTAGTCTATCTTTCTACCTTTTTAAATGGCACCGATTCAGCGACTATGGAAACTGGTTTACCCCCAATGAAGAGTCCCGGGTCGTAGGAGGTAAATTTGGTGTCCCGTCTACCCAGACACAGACAGTGACACTTACTGGGCTTCGTCCTCAGTCCATTTGTCCACGAACAGAACTCATCGACTTCCTTTAATAGTTCCTGACACTGATTTTTTGGATTACGCGTCAGTATTGCGAGATCGTCAGCAAAAGCTAAGATGGACCCTGAGTACCTATATGTTATTTACTTTAAACCGATAACCCCATTTCTTTTCGTGACGTATTAACTTGGTAATTATGATATTAATTACTATGTTAAATGCTATTGGCGACAAGCAGCATCCCTGAAACAGTCCCACATTATACCGTGTAACGAGCTACCGGAGCAATGAAAAAAGATAAATAAATTATATAACGGTACGATTTATATTAGGGAGTCATCTAGTGGCCGAAGATGCGAAAGTCTTAATTCGATTGAACGGAAAAAGGATTGAATTAGTTGAGCAGTTTTGACATAGGTGGCAGTAAACTATATGAAAAAATTATCAGTCGAGAAAAAAATAAAATAAAAAAGTAATTACAAGAAACTAATTAAAAATAGTGTATAAAATGGTAAATTATAGTTGTGAATATACGTAAATGTATATGAAAATGTATTTATAAATATATATATATATTAATCGTTGTGGGAAAAATAATATTTATAAATGAATCGATTATAGTAAAAATTTGATTATCTGTATAATGCCGCATGGCAATTATTTGGTTTAAGACGACTGTTTAGGTATTGTTTATTTAGAGAAAATTCAATATGAAGATTAATCAATAAAATCTAAGTAAAAGCAATCACTTAAATAATATCACAAATAGTTATATGGAATGTATGTAAATAATACATTCTAATAATGAGATAGTAATATTTGAAACGCGGAAATGCCGGAAGGTAGATTTTGTACTTTGAGAAGAAGGGAGACTGCAACGCCTCCGTGTGGGTGATTTAGGAACTAATTAGGCTTTGGCGGACAAAAGTTTTAATAAGATATACGAGGAATTACTTGGGAATGTCATGCGTAATTGGTGAAATTCATTGTTGAAAGTTTTAGTGAAGAGATTTCAATGCTTAAAAGTATACATGGGCGTTGAAAAAGATAGGAATTTGTAATATTTGGGGGGGTTTGAATTGTGCGGTTGGCATTACGGGGAGGTTTTTGATTGGATAGAGACACGGGTGGAGCGCGGTTGGCGGGGGGAGAAATACGAAAGGCGCCAATAACTCTTTCACTTTTGTTGGGGAACTCGTCAGGGGTAGTGGAGACGTCGTATATTTCTGGTGAGACTGCTTTTTAGAGCATTTAGTGGGACTTAGTCGTGATATATGTGTTGGGGTTCGCGCGTTTTCTTGTTTTAAGGGGGTGTTTTGAGTTGGGAAGTAATAATTCGCGGAAATAGTGGTTAACATATAGTTATTTGAATTGGAGGGATCGCCATTTTGTGACATTGAATTTGGTTCGTGTTTGGTTGTTTAAAATGGGATTGTTGGGAGTAGTATATTTGAATAATAATTAGTAAAAGGTAAATTACATTTTGGGACGCGATCGACATAGGTTAGGACCTTTACGTGAATGAAGACACCTTACATTGGGCTGGAATTAATACACGCATACACTTGTGAATTGATATCAGTCTTGTACCGCTGAGTCTGGCGGTGCACACGTAAAGCAAACGCTGTCGTTTTATCATTTTTATTATGTTAGAAGTAGGAATTAGGGCTGTGGCGTACTTAGCTAGTATTCCCGTAGGAAACCCAAGGCGATGTGCTTTGGTTATGGAGGGATACCTAACGGTGATAACGACTCCATATTCCTCTATATTTCGCTAGTAGCCGATAACTTTTGAAGCGAGCGGCAATCTGATTTTCCCTGGAAACAGGATCGGATAAGCTTCCTGGATGTGGGTGACTGTTCGTTCTGTGATAGGTAGGCACCGTCGAAGTGGAGCCGTCCAATTCGGGCCAGGATCAGAACTTACGGAGCTCACAGTTCAGTCTTATGTATTTATTTATATATACACTAACTATAATCTCGTCAGGGTTTCAGTTCACATCCCTGAGCTTCGGCTCGTGAACTGGGGCAATCACACCGTGGTAGGGATTACACAAAGTCAAGTTTCACGAGCTTGCCCCCAAAGTTAGCTAGAAGGAAAACACAACTCACCACACGATTAAGTAAAATACAATGGGTTTTGAAAGGTAAATACAGGGATTAGATTCTGTAGGTAGATAGATAGGTACACTCATTTGTTTAGTGAAAATCTTAGGCATCACAACGAACGTAGGAAACCTAGTCTATTTCAAAGTCTGCTTAGTAAAATTTATTAATATCATGGTTTATATCGATTTATCGTGCGGTTTTAGTCGGTTCAAAAAGGAGCCATAGGGACTATTTGATGGTATGTAGGTAAACTACCATTATTAATATCATATTCTATATCGATTTATCGTGCGGTTTTAGTCGGTTCAAAAGAGCCATATGAACTATTCGATGGTATGTAGGTAAACTACCATTATTAATATCATATTCTATATCGATTGATTGTGCGGTTTTAGTCGGTTCAAAAGAACCATATGAACTATTCGATGGTATATAGGTAGGCTACTACTGCTGTAGTTCACGTAAGAGTGGTGATACAGTGTGTAAAAATGGTGGAAGTGAGATCTACAGTGAAATTTTAGTGATTCTTTTAAGAAGTGTTGATTGTGTACAAAGCCGGGTTATATATAATCAAAAGTAACCACACCCAAGACTAAATATTAATTACACTAAAACTTGGGTAATAACGCCTACGATATCTGCTAATAACTGATTGACCAAGAGTGATTTTTATATTTGAATTCAGTGATTATCTCTCTTTGCATGTGTTCGAATCAGGGTTCAAAGAGCCATCTCACGGTAGTTGGGAACCTTATCCAAGTGGATACTGCTCGAATCTAGAACCCCGGGAGTGTAATTCCTGTATACTAAAACCCTATATCATGGGTCAGTTATACCAATTCGATTATGTGATCTGAGAGTGTATTATACTTTACAATAAACCTTTGAAACCACATTATTCTGAAGTGAATTGGTTACTAGCACCTTTTATAAGATTACACAATATATGTTAGAGTCCGAGCTGTGTACAGATTCAATTTATCGTTTAACATTCTAAAAACAAGTGAAGTATCACACCAGAATCCATGTTATTCGTGAATAGTATTTAAAGCGGCTTGAGCGAGGGACGCTGTAGTTTGCTATAATAGTTAGCAGTAGGAAAAGAATACTCCTTTGTTAGTTTCATAATAAAACAGTTTGTGTTAATATCCAAGCTGAGTACTGACTGAATTTATCGTCTTACATTTTAAAAACAAGTGAAGTATCACACCAAAATACATGTTATTCGTGAACAATATTTAAAGCAGCTTAAGCGTGGCGCTGTAAGTTACTACGGAAACTATTATAATCAAAACATTATGGCAGTAAGATTTGTATGTTCTTCTGTCAGGTTCATGTTTACTCTGAATAGAGTATGGGGAATTATATTTACCGGATGTCTCGGTATAATAGGGGGAAGATGTGTGAAAATCTTCTAATGCCTATTTAGACATAGGAAGGACCATGATATATCTATATACAATACAAGTGGAAGGGTCCTACTGTGGCTGGCGTGATAAGGGGCCACCACCTCGGGGGGAAAATCCAATATAACTAGGTATTATTGTATAGGGGTCACCACTTCGGGGGGGGGGGGGAATTCAATATAACTAGGTACTATTGTATAGGAAAGAAATAGTTATAATGAGCAAGCACCTCGGGTAGATAACCTCAGAATAAGTAGGCATTATAGGAAGAAGAATAGTAAGTTCTAATCAATAAAGAAGTAGTCTAAATGAAGTTATTAAAAACGTCTAGATATAATCTACATGTTCTTGTCGTTCAAAGTACTAGTTTAAAGTAGTAAGCATTATAGGAAGAGGAATTAGTAGGTTCTAATTATATACTTAATAAAATCGATACGAGAGAAGCAGTGAATGATTAAAGCGGTGAACTGCAGGTACCTACGTAGTTGCAAATAGTTATAGGTATCTAAATAAACGAGGTAAATGACCGGAGTGCTTCAGTTCCTAATAGATATTTTCTAGCATAGGTTATTTCCATCCGCTCCCATAAAAGTCACTAAAAGATATTACGGAGATTATGGAGGAAGGACTTTGTTTGTTGCATGTTAGGTTGGGCCGAATGAATTAGTATAGGTTGTTTCCATCCGCTCCCGTCAAGGTCACCAAGGACATTAGGTTAATCCGGAAGGAATTTGTGTAAGTATAATGAAATTTGGAGGATTGTTAGTAAATACGGAAGGAATAGGTTCTAATTTTGGGATACCTACTTAAATGAGACTGTGTTGATTATTTAAGGAAGTACTTATGTTCGCGCACGTAGTGTAAGCTTTTGAACTACTTACGACTAGAGGGTTTAGGAAGACTTATTTGGTTATTTCATGGTTTAATATAGTGTCAATAGAAGCTGTGTAATTAGATAAAAATGAAATAGGTACGTATTGGTTAGGTTGAAAGGTAGGTTGTAAGGAAAGGTTATTGATGAATTTATATGATAATGTTTCGAATAAAATAGGTTTAAAGTTTAATGTGGAAGGGTAAATTAATTGGGATTTGCGATTACATATAGTTGGAATTAGGTTATCGTAGGTTTGAGATAAGAGTCAGCATTCTTCACCTTTATAGAACTAGGGATACTAGGTATCATGATAAGGGTTCCTTTTAACCACTAGATTGATCTCAGGCCAAGTTTATTAGAAATAAGTACAATTATTCAGTGAGTTTAAGTAGGTTGGTGAGTTATTTGAATGAATCATACATGACAACAAGTAGGTGGAATAGGAATTGGGATAGCCGTAAGAGAGGAGTGAATGAGTGATAGATATAGGTAGTTATCTAGGGTAGGAAATGTGAAAAGGATTGAGTGAATGAGTTGGTTTCGGATTAGTAATAGGAGTAGTAGGAGTAGGGAAAAAGAAATTAGAAAAGGGGTATAGGATTTAGAAAAGGGGGGGGGGGTACAACCGTAATAGTTCTGTGTGTACTTTTTGGAAGCTCATAGCAAATTTTAGCTGCGAGTAATACGACTCGATTATCTCTATGACCACGGGTGGATAGTTATACCATTGCAACGCGTATACCATAAGGTAATCTGGAATTGAGCCAAATGCATTTTCTAGGTCTATCCAACATACCGTTATCTGTCTTTCATATTTTCTGGCATCTTTTAAGCTTTCCGCTAACAGACTATTGTGTTCCAGACATCAGAAATGCCGGGTAAAAGCCCTTTCTGGTGGTTAGGTCCGAAATACCTATTGTTAATCATAAAATGACACAGTTTTGTTTGTAGAATTGAGAAAAATATTTTTGAAATTGTGTTAGTGCTATCGGTCTAGTATCTTTAGGACGGGTCACTTCATGTTTTTTTGGAATGAGAACGAAAACCGCTTCGCCAAATGCGACTGGTATATTCTTTTCTGACCAGATTTTACTGAATATATTTGTGAGATGTTTACGAACTGTTGGACATTTTTTATACACTATATATGGAACCCGATCAGGGCCCGGAGCCGATTTAGATGATTTCTTTCTTATTTGTATCTCTATTTCCTCTATGGTAGGTGCATTCCCTTGGAATTGTACTAGAGGGTCGTGGGGTCTTTGGGTTTCCGGTTGATTGTATGGTGTTCTGCATTTAAGTATTTCGTAAGTGTTTTTGTAATGTTCGTAAGTTTGTTCTTTGGTCAAAAGAAGTTTACCATTGTAATTCGATAATGAACACGAAATAATAGTTAAAAAAAAACTAAAAAAAACGCCTTTTATAGAAAACCGATCTAAAAAAATAGAAAATAAGATTTATAAATTTAAATTAAGAATAGTGTTAAAAATTTCAATAAATATAAATTAATAGTAGTGTAAATAAAAAAATGTATTTTATTTTAAAAAAGGCGTGGGGTGCATGCATGGGTCAATAGATATAAATATTTTATTGACACACATGAGTAGAGTGATTATCATTTTGATAATATCTTAAAAAGCACCCCACGCTTTGTTTAAAATATAATAAGTACATTTTTTTTTATTTACACTATCATTAATTTATATTTATTGAAATTTTTAACACTATTCTTAATTTAAATTTATAAAAACTTTCTTCTATTTTTTTAGTTCGGTTTTCTATAAAAAGCGTGTTTTTTTTTAACTATTATTTATTTCCTACTTTTTAAATTAACATGCTGCTGTTGCCACCTATTTCAGAGTTTATAATGTGACATTATTCGCTACTACGTGATACAAAGTTGACGGGATAGATGGCGTTATCAAATATTTACAGAGCTGTCAGTAAATATTTCGCTAATTCATAAGTTTAAATTATTTAGCAAATTGAAAAATGGAATAATTTTATCAAATTAGTGTATTGTCATCGGTCCTCGATAAATCTACATAGTTTGAACGAAATCAGGCCGTTTAAAGTGGGTTAAAATCGCGCCTAAAGGAGTCGGTTACAAACAAACATACAGGTGAAGCTAATAAAAAGCGTATAAAAAATCCGTTCCCGCAGGGGGAACGCACAGGTAGATTTCGTGAAGTAATTAATATTATTTTATATAGAGAACTACGGACTTTAAACAGTTTAATTTTTTTTCTCGAAAACGGTAACTTTTAGCGAAAAACTTTTCAAACATTTATTTTAGACTTAAAAATGGCCTATCGATTAAAAATGTTTCCGACTGCAAGAATGTTCACCGGTTAGAAGTTATGATTTTTTTCCCGAAAAATTTTGGTTTTTCCCCCCTCCACTTTTAATTAAAGTTTTAATCTTATAGGTTTATAATTAAAAGTTGTTGGTATTCATGTATACTATAGGATAAAATTAGAACGGTTCGAATATCTTTCATGTAACGTGAAATTTTGAGGAAAAACTGATTTCACAAAAAGTGAGGCCCTACCATCCCCTTAGGCCGGATTCCACCCGTTCACGAACTTAAACTAAGTTTACACCCAAGCAATTTTTGACCGCAGTTTGAAAGGGATCGGGGCAAAAATGCGACCGTGAGAGTGCCGCAAATTTTGGGAAGTGGAACCATACATACATATATATATATATATAAACTTTTTGACCAGTGGTCATTTCGGACTCAGGGGGTCATAACTAGACCTCCTATGAAGATTTTTTTTTTAAATTCGGCAGTAGTCAAGAAACCAATAGGAAGATCGATCTCATCGAAATCTACCTAAAAAAAGTGAAATGGCGCGAAATCGAAAGAAGTTTTTAAATTAATATCATCATCATCATCATCATCATCAACCTATTCTAGTCCACTGCTGGACATAGATCTCCCCTAATGAGCGCCATAGCGCCCTGTCTTCAGCTTGCCGCATCCAGCATCTGCCCGCAGTCTTTCGCAGATCGTCATCCCACCTGAAATTAATATACATGTTCCAAAATAAAATACTTAAAAAGTTGAAAAAGAAAGAAAAGTTTGATGTAACAGTATTTATGGCCAGACTAGTTATTTACCAATAAAAAGTATATATGTATGTTATCCGCATTCTGGATCCCATAACACAAGCTAGTTAAACTATGCTTACATTGGGTCTAGAAAGCGCTGTGTAGAATGTGGTTGAATATTATTATATAAATTTTTTTTTTCTTTTTTTTTTAACGAATTCTATCGCGATTTATTTGATGTTATTTTATATTTTACATTGATCCCGACGTTTCGGTTGCTTTTCAGCAGCCATGGTCACGGGGAACTTACGACAATATCATGAAGAATTAAGTATTTTTATTTATTTACAAGGAATGAAAGATACGAAGGAGATTATGGAAGGCTGTGGAAAATAGCGTGAATAGTGCGCTACATTCCCATCCCATTCATGGTTGACGTACAATGTGAGCTATCAAACTTGCACAAGTCTTTGTTACTGATTCTTAATATGTTATTGTTTAACTAATTACAGAATCAGCGCGGATATCTTAGATGGCAGATAACGAACGAGGAGGGACGGCTAATACTGTGTTACGCGGTTCTTGTGCAAACAAGAAGTCGGCGCCAGCAGTTGCATTCGGCAATACCAAATACCAAGGCATAATTCAAAGAGCGCAGAGTATGGAGCCCAACAAATGAAGCATTAAAACTGGCATGATATAATCTCATTAACAAACTATAAGAGCACTGATGTGTTTATTTAATTAACTTAGGCGTAAGTATATGAATAAATATTAAAATTATTTATGAATGCTTACAAAACACTATAAAGAAGTTTATTAAATTTATTTAAGGTCACTTAAAATAGAGTGAACTTATAATTACTTACACGTTTTAAAACGTAGTTTTACTGAATCCCGCTTGGTATATTTCGAACACAGACATAGTGCAGGGATAGGTATATTTAATTTGGTAATTTCATTTGAAGCTACTTTGTTTTTCGTCTGCTACCAAACCAAATACCAAAAGGTTGATATTATGTGTCTCGACTACTGGCTTTGTGAAGTGTTGTTTACTGTCGTGCTATGAGGAAAAGGCACATCTAACACATTTTTCGAAATTGAGATATATATACATAAAAAATTAATAAAAAATCAGGAAAAAAGGTGCTATACTAAGCCCAAAAAGGCCCAGGCACATCTGACAACTAATCTGATATTCACTAAATTGAAAAAACATAACACAAATGCGTACAATGACTTTAATTTTATTATACGCTTTTTATTAGCTTCACCTGTATGTTTGTTTGTAACCGACTCTTTTGGGCGCGATTTTGACCCACTTTAAACAGCCAGATTTCGTTCAAACTTTGTAAATTTATCGAAGACCGATGACAATACACTAATTTGATAAAATTATTCCATTTTCAATTTGCAAAATAAGTTTTTTGTTAATTTATATAATTTTCATCTTTAGTCGATAAGGCAGAAATTTCAATTTCCAACCATTATCTATGCCGATTTATCTAATATTAACAAATTTTCGAACAAGCTATTATAAATAAACCAAACTAAAAAGTAGAAAATAAATAATAGTTTACAAAAACTAAAAAACACGCTTTTTATAGAAAACCGAACTAAAAAAATAGAAAAAAAGTTTTAATAAATTTAAATTAAGAATAGTGTTAAAAATTTCAATAAATATAAATTAAATGTTAAAAAATGTATTTTATTTTTAAAATAGCGTGGGGTGTGTAACGGGCTACCGAAGTAATAAAAAATAAATAATGTAACAATATGATTTTGTATTAGAGAGTCATCTAGTGGCCGGCGATGCGAAATTCATAATTTCGATTGAACGGGACGAGACCGTAATCTTAGCAATCCATGGATTCTCCGTGCGGGTGCCGGGTCCATCGCGTTGCTGAGTTGGGAACTCGGGACAGTGCCTGGGACTTGCGACCCAAGTGTAGATTTAGAAGGGGCCCCTTTTGTTGATGTACATCAACACTCACCTTCACTACCCAAGTTCCCCTCCCTGCCTAACCAAATTTGATACGAACCTACTAGTGCCGCTTTAGACATTCGTCCTAGTAATGAGCTTATTGTAGCTCTCGATAGGCCTAGATCTTTAAGTAGGTTATAGAGAGATTTTGCTGGTATACCTCTCGCTCCCACTTCCACTGCATACAAATTAACCACGTAACCGTTTTTGATTAATTCGTTTGTGAGATCATAGTATTTATTTTTCTTTATTGTGGGGTCCTTCGGTATATTTGTTTCCCACGGTACAGTAAGTTCCACAAGAACCACATGTTTTAACCTCTTAGAATATAGGAACATGTCAGGTCTAGATGACGAAACCCCAACATCCTCCGGAATTTTGTAGTGCTTTTCATACGTGTCGATTAGGAGAGTCCAATCTGGGGCAGTATCTAAGATTGAATAAGGTTTGTTCCTGGGTGTTATGGATGAACCTTCAGACACAAAGTTGATATGACGTCTGTTAGTAGTCAATCCTTTTTGGGCTCTAGCTACTGCCAGACTCATTGCTTCACGTATGATGATAAGCACCTTATCGTGGCGGCGTGAGTAATGGCCTCTATCGAGAAGCACCCTACATCCTACTAATATGTGTCTAGCCGTCCCTATTGCCTCACCACAAGTATAACATTGTTTTTCTGTGGCCTTCCCCCACCTTACCAGATTACTCTGGTCTGGGAGGGTCATCTGAAAGGCGTTAAGATAAAATTTTAACAGGGCCGGCGACCAGTCATAGATCAAGGTGCGCCACTTTAAGGCCATCGGTATGCAGAACTCTCCCATTGTCAACCATTCATTTTGGATTTCCAAATTCATCGCGTGCACTCGATATTTATCATTTTCGTCTTGTTTTAGAAAGGACTTAAGTATATCCTGGTCCCTTTCTGGCTCTCGTACTCCCAACCCCACTCTGTTTGACTGGGCCCCTATCATAAATCGTTTATGGAATAGAAGTCTAGATTCAAGCTCGGACGCGTTATTATCTTTCGGGAGTGCCCTGATTGTGACATCTTGGGATTTTCCTAAGATGTGGGCTTTGGTAACTCTAAGATGTTTATAGAGCTCCGATGGTTTCTTAAGTTTCATCCCAAAATTATTTTGATCCCTAAATAGAGCAGAGGAATCAGCAGAGTGCGCTAGTCCAAGCCACGATTTTAGCGATTTTATGACAGTTGCATCTATTTTCGCCAGTAAGGTTTTACCGAATTCATACACCAGAAAAGGCCAAGTCAGACGTGATGTTAAGTAGTTGTCATATATCCAAGCTTTTTTGATATTGTTTAGTGGTATCTGATCTATCTTATTTAGGTCATTTATAAACGTATCGACAACTTCATCTAAGGATGGTGTGCGTCCTTTATAGTCTATCTTTCTCCCAAGAAATTTAAATGGCACCGATTCAGCGACTATGGAAACTGGTTGAATTAGTTGAGAAATTCCGACATAGGTGGCGGTAAATTATATGAAATAATCGGGCGCCAGAAGATAGAAATAATTATGGAAAAATAATTAAAAATAGTGTTTAATATGATAAATTATAGTTGAGAATATATGTATATATAAATATATATATATATATATATATATATATATATATATATATATATATATATACATATTAATCGTTGGTGGAGAATAATATTTATAATTGTATCGAGTATAGTGAAATTTGATAATCAATATAATGTTACATGGCAGCTATTTGGTTTAGGATAGTCGTTTAGGTATTATTTATCTAGAGAAAAATTTATACAAAGCTTAATGAATAATATCTAAGTAAAAGGAAACATTTAAATAATATCACAAATAATTATTTGGTTGTATGTAAATAATACATTCTAATGATGTGATAGTTTATAGCTTTTATTATTATTATTATTATTTGAAACACAAAAATGCCAGAAGGTAAATTTCGTATTCTAGAAAGAAATTTAAATTATTTAGTTTACATATGAAATTGGACAGGAATAATGCAATTAAAAAGCTATCAGAATTAATCAAGGGGTGAGGACAAAGTCTTGGGAAATTAGAATGTCATAGAGGTTAATAATAATTATAATTGGATGGGTAATTGGTTAAGGCGGACAAAAGGGTTTAATAAGATATATACAGAATTACTTGGGTATATCGTTCGTAATTATGGAAATCCCTTGTTGAAAAGATTAGAGAAGAGATTTTAGTACTTAGAATTATGCGGGGCCATTGCAAAAAGTAGAAATTCACGTTATTTAGGAGATTTGATTTGTGCGGTTGGCACTATAGGGATTCTTCTGATTGGCTTAGGACATAGCACAGGGGTGCGGATGGCGGGGGGATAAATACGGTAGGCGAGCAAAAACAGCAACTTTTTTTGGGGATCTCGTCTGGAGTGGAGGTGACGTCGTATATTTCTGGTGAGACTGTATTTAAGAGCATTTAGTGGGACTTAGTGGTGGTATTTGTATTGGGGTTCGCGCGTTTTCTAGCTTGTGGGGATGTTTTTGATTGGGAAATAACGATTCGCGAAAAGAGTGGTTTACATATATTTATTTGAACAGGAGGGATCGCCATTTTGTAAAATTAAATTCTGTTCATTTTTGGTTGTATAATGGGGTTGTTGGGTGTAGTATATTTGAATAATAATTAGTAAAAGGTAAATTACATTTCGGGGGCGCGATCGAGATAGGTTAGGAACTTTACGACGAATGAAGACACCTTACATTGGACAAAAGTAATGCGCGCATATACATGTGTATTGCTGATGTCTTGTACTGTTGAGTCTGGCAGTGCACTCGTAGAGTAAATGCTGTCGTTTTATCATCTTTATTATGTTAGAAGTACGAGGTAGGGCTGCGGCGTACTTAGCTAGTTTTCCCGTAGGAAACCCACGGCGATGTGCTTTGATTATGGAGGGATACCTAACGGTGATAACGACTCCATACCCTCTGATAATTCGCTAGTAGCCGATAACTTTTGAAGCGAGCGGCAATCCGATTTTCCCTGGAAACAGGATCGGATAAGCTTCCTGGATGTGAGTGACTGTTCGTTCTGTGATAGGTAGGTACCGACGAAGTGGAACCGTCCTTTTGGGCCAGGATCAGAACTTACGGAGCTCGCAGTTCAGTCTTATATATTTATTTATATATACACTAACTAATATCTCGTTAGGGTTTCAGTTCACATCCCTGAGCCTCGGCTCGTGGACTGACACAAGCACACCGTGGTAGGAATTACACAAAGTCAAGCTTCACGAACTTGGTCCCAAACTCAGCTAGAAAAGGAACATAACTCACCACACGTTTAAAGTAAAATACAATGGGTTTTGATAAATAAATACAGGGATTAGTTTCTGTAGATTAGGTAGATAGGAAGGTACACACATTGTTTCGTGGAAATCTTAGGCGTCACACCGAACGTAGGAAATCTAGTCTATTTCAAAGTCTGCGTAATAATATTATTAACATCATATTTTATATCGATCTATAGGCCATATAAACTATCCGATGGTATGTAGGTAAGCTACTATTGCTGTAGGTCACGTAAGAATGGTGATACAGTGTGTAAAATTGTGGAAGTGAATCCTTACAGTGAAATTCTAGTGATTCTTTTAAGAAGTGTTGATAGTGTACAGAGCCTGGTTATAAACAATTAAAAAGTAACCATACCCAAGACTAAATAATAATTACACAAAAAATAGGTAATAACACCTACGATATCTGCTAATAACTGATTGACCAAGAGTGATAATATTTATAATTAAATTCAGTGTTATCTCTCATTGCATGTGTCCGAATCAGGGTTCAAAGAGCCATCTCACGGTAGTTGGGAACCTTATCCAAGTGGATACTGCTCGAATCTAGAACCCCGGGAGTGTAATTCCTGTATACTAAAGCCCTTTATCATGGGTCAGTTATATACCAATTCGATTATGTGATCAGAGAGTGTATTATATCTTAAAATAAACCTTTGAAACCATATCATTCTTAAGTGAATTGGTTAGTAGCACCATTTATAAGATTACACAATTTATGTTAACAACCGAGCTGTGTACAGACTCAATTTATCGTTTAACATTCTAAAACAAGTGAAGTATCACACCAAAAAACATGTTATTCGTGAACAGTGTTTAAAGCGGCTTGAGCGAGGGGCGCTGTAGTTTGCTACAAAAGCTAGCGTAATCAAAATATTACGACAATAGGAAAAGAATATTCCTCTGTTAGTTTCGTAATAAAACAGTTTGTGTTAACATCCGAGCTGTGTACAGACTCAATTTATTGTTTAACATTTTAAAAACAAGTGAAGTATCACACCAAAAACATGTTATTCGTGAACAGTATTTAAAGCGGCTTAAGCGGGGCGCTGTAAGTTACTACGGAAGCTATTATAATCAAAACATTATGGCAGTAAGATATTATGTTCTTCTGTCAGGTTCATACTTACTCTGAGAAGAGTGTGGGGAATTTTATTTACCGGATGTCTCGGTATAATAGGGGGAAGACATTATGAGAATCTTCCAATACCTATTTAGACATAGGAAGGACTGCGATATATATAATACAAGTGGAAGGGTCCTACTGTGCATGGCGAGTAAAGGGCCAGCACCTTGGGTAGAAAACCTCAGAATAAGTAGGTGCCTTTGTGTAGGAAGGCGAGCGTCAATAGAGTAGTAGCCTAAATGAAGTTATTAAAAACATCTAGATATAACCTATATATTCTTGTCGTTCAAAGTACTAGTTTAAAGGAGTAAGCACTATAGGAAAAAGAATTAGTAAGTTCTAATTCAATTGATATTACTATAACGAAACTGTTATGAAAGAAGTAGTGAATGATTAAAGCGGTGAACTACCTAGTAGCTACATAGTTGCAAATAGATATGGGTATCTAAATAAACGAGGTAAATGACCGGAATGCTTCAGTTTCTAATAGATACTTTCTAGTCAAGGTTGTTTTCATCCGCTCCCATAAAAGTCACTAAAATATATTACAGAGATTATAGAAAGAGGAACTTGTTTATTACATGTTAAATTGAGGCGAATGAGTTAATAAAGGTTATTTCCATCCGCTCCCATAAAAGTCACTAAAAGATATTACAGAGATTATAGAGAGAGGAACTTGTTTATTACAGGTTAAATTGAGGCGAATGGATTAGTATAGTTTATTTCCATCCGCTCCCGTCAAAGCCACTAAGGACATTAAGTTAATCCGGAAGGAATTTGTGTAGGTATAATTGTATTTGAAGGATTGTTAGTAAATATGGAAGGAATAAGGTTCTAATTTTGGATTACTTGAATGAGACTTTTATTGATTATTTTAGGAAGTACTTATGTTTGTTCACGTAGTGCAAGATTATGAACTACGAGTGACTATAGGGTTTACGAAGGTTTATTTGGTTATTTCATGGTTTAATATGGTATCATTAGAAGTTTGAGTAGGTTGGATAGGAATGAAATAGGTACGTAATGGTTAGGTTGGAAGGTAGGTTGTAAGGAAAGGTTATTGATGAATCTATCTGATAGTGTTTCGAACAATAAAGGTCTAAAGGTTAGTGTGGAAAAGTAAATTAATTAGGTTTTGCGATTATATATAGTTGGAATTAGGTTATCGTAGGTTTAAAATAGGAGTCAGCATTCTTCACCTTTATATAACTAGGGATACTAGGTATCATGATAAGGGTTCCTTTTAACCACTAGATTGATCACAGGCCAAGTTTATTAGAAATAAGTACGATTATTAAGTGAGTTTAAGTAGGTTAGTGAGTTATTTGAATGAATGATACATGACAACAAGTACGTGGAATAGGAATTAGGATAGCTATAAGAGAGGAGTGAATGAGTAGTAGATATAGGTAGTTATCTAGGGTAGGGAATGTGAAGAAGGATTGAGTGAATGAGTTGGTTTGGGAGTAGTAGGAATAGTAGAATAAAAAAAAAAGAAAGCAAGGGGCTTGGTACACGAAGGAAGCCCCCCCCCCCCCTACAGGTGCTTTTTAAGATATTATCAAAATTATAATCACTCTACTCATGTAAATGATAATCACTCTACTCATGTCTGTAGCTTCACATATTGTTTAGTAGAAAAGACATTATTTGGAAGGTGTTACAATGATTAGACTTATTTGGCAGATATAATGCCCGTATGGATTGAGGAGCCACTTCAGATTTTAAAAGGAAACTCACCACCATTATTTCGCAGGAAAGTAAATAATTTTATAGGCCAAATTCTGCAATTTGTAGGAAACTTGTAATGAGGCTTGTCACATTTTCCCATATTCTTAGAAAAATTATATTTCGTATGTATGGTCACAGGAGCCACATTTAATGTATGGTAGCTTTTTAATTTTAACACTGCCGTGTTCAGACGTTGTCTACTAAATACTCTGAAATGCTAAGAAATCATACCAAATTATGATAAATATTGATCTATTATGTTCCTAGTTCTGACGTGGCTCCTCAATCCACATATTTATTAATGAAAGTTTTAAGAACAAAAGTCACAAATAGTCAGTTGTGCTCTTATTAGTTATTAGACTTGCTAATAATAAAATAAGATTACGTAGAAAAGACACAATTACACAAATACGTGTTCATTCATTGTAACATTATTTTTTTATTGTGAAGGACTAATCTGGTTAGTTGTGCCTTTTAAATGAGAAAAAGTTATTTTAGTTGTAATTTTGTTGTCTACATGAAAGGTAAAATTGTATTTTTTATATAAAAACCATAAATAAAAGTTTACCCCCTACAGTTAAGATTGAACTGAAGCTTGGACTCAGAATCCTGGACGAAACAATTCTGGCAGTAAGTATAGGTATCCCAGCTCCAAGTCTACTTCACCTTTAGGTTATGAATGAATTATGCCTACGCACCTTGATGTTAATGGTGGTATCATAATTTGATTTATTTTGGCTTTTACGGGTGCGACTACCGTCGGAACCTCTGACTTCAAGAGGAAAGACTTTACTAGAGCCTCATTCATCCATCATTAGGTGTATCAGCTTACAGGTGAGCTTGACTTTGTTCCTTGTGGTGCCCCACAAACCGCCCACCCTATCTGGAATTATTTTTTTGCTGCAGTCTAAAAACGTTTTGGGCGGAATAACAACATAACATAACATAACATAACTTCACGCCTGTATCCCCGAAGGGGTAGGCAGAGGTGTATTACACACCCACGATTCGCCAGTTATGTTAAGGTCCCAATGTAATAGGGGGCGAACCTATTGCCATCTACCGGGCACATTGTTAAGCGAGCGATAATTAACATTTATTAATACACACATAACTACGAAAAGTCAGAGGTGTGTGCCGGCCGGCGGGGGGGGTATCCGAAGGGATTTCCGCACGATAAAAAAAAAAAAACGGTATTTTATTGAGAAGAATATAAGAAATAATAAAATCATGCAAGCAATTATTTTTCAGCATCATCTGATATTGACTCTTGATCTATTATTGACTGCTTATTGATTCATTATCCTCCGAGCCTTTTCCTAACTCAGTTGGGATCGACTTTTCAGTCCAACAACGAAACGGCCTTAATCCACATACCACTTGCGATATCGAAGTTCTGTGTAGTTAGACCAGTTATCGAACTTTGCACTCGGTTGCCACTTAGCCACGAGCCCCACCAAATTGTTTTCTCCTCCAATTCATCGCTTATTGATTGTAAACAATAAAGAAAATCAAGTACACAGTCATCACCCCCCCCCCCCTAACTCTCTTACCCTACCCCACTTACCTATCACTCCAACTGACTATACCTACTCCTACCTTGCTCTTATCCTACACCCATGTGAAACTCACAACTCCTATTCAACTTCCTAAACTAACCCTTAATATCAATTTTGTCAATTCAATTCTTACCTACTTATCAAATAATCCTATCATGATCTACATAAATTCTGTTACAACTTAATATTAATTTGGCCAATGATCGTCATAGTGAGAAAGAACCCTTATCATGATACGTAGTTACCCTTAGCTCTATAAATGGATGATGTGCTAATTCTCCGTTAAAATGAATGTCTACTTAAATCCTTATACTACTTAACTTGTAATCATGAATTGTCTCTCTACACAAAATCTCTACCTACACAATATATTACCTGACCTATTTATACTTTGATAAATTGGATACCTACCTAATGATTTACTTGAACTAACTTTACTTGTTATAATGAAAATCTGTCTAGTCCTGATATTATCTAACTTATTAGTTACTTGATTATAGTAATACCTACCTAATCTTCTAATAGGTCTAGTTTACACTATAGGAATAGAACCTAATATCAATTTCATATAATTAGAGTTTAGAATTTATAATTTTATTCTACAAATAATTGTATCTACTAAGTTCCATGTTTCACCTATAATGATACATATTAAAATATCCAAACTTAACTTTGTTCCAGTTATTATACAACTATTGATTTCAACATGATATTTGTTTACTCGGTCCAATACATAAACTAATTGAGTTCTGTACTTATGTGAATTAGGTATAATTCCTAATCTTATTGGATCAAATACTTTATATGAGTTCTTAATTTATTACTAATAACTTTATACAACATGATATATTTGTTTTTCGGTCTAGGGCCCCATGACCACACGCCCAAGACAGTACAACTCATACCAACAGGAATAGTTGTTCCTATGTCTATTATAGGAATTGGAGTAGCTTTACTTACTCCACCTGGCCAAGACATCTGGCACCCATAAATAGAGAAACACCAATTCGAATGGCGTGGAATTACAATATATCATTCCCTTTACTTAATTAAAAGCTTAAGATAAATTATAAGAGTATTCTCTTTTGTATATCCACCTACTATAGGTATAAAGGTATCATAGAGATATATATAATAAACTTGGAGAATAATAAATATCCTTTATATTTTTTTTTTATGTTAGAATGCATATTTGCAGTAAATGTTTATAGAATATCTTACAATAGATTTCAACCTGGAACTACTGTCCATTACACCAGAACACAATCTAATGTTTAGGTAGGTAAAGTTGATTTATAACTTATTAGTTACCCACATCACCAAGTTTAACACAGTCCTTACTAGACTATATATGTGTAAGGGTCTATTGCCCAAGTCTAAGAGATTTGAATCCATTCCATAGTTGGAAAATATCATCTATTGTGATAAGACTCTCATTATCTAGACCATACTCGGCTAAGTGAGCAAATACTAAGTCAATTGTTACAATTGAGAACTATTCTCAGTTACAGTAGAATAGACATGAGTTCTGTTTTAAGGAAACTAAGCTTTATCGGTTTTCTCCTGTTATTTGCATATAGAATATAACTCACTGCAAAACAATACATGACATGAACGACTCACTCTACAATCGTTTATTATTCACCAAGCTACATTACCCTTTCTAAATTTATCTTTTGTTCATAATATTATCATATCTGATTGTTTATACGAATAGTCGAATACATTTTGGTATTCAATCATATGATTGAATACCAAAATGTAATACTATAGGATATATTCTAGTCGACCTTTAGATTTGTTTGTATTCAAATGACCAATTTGACACCTTTAATTACATTTCAAATTTGTAGGTTATTGAATTAGAATAATAAGGATAATATTGCTTTTCTATAATGTAAATTAGGTAGACATTTCATCCTTTGTCAATGAATTTGAAACTAATTATACTTGGATCAGCTCTTAGCTCGTTTGTTTGAATAATTTCTGTATTGAACTAAAGAGTTTCACAATCAAAATTCATGAAATATTACTTTATCGATAATTTGGACTGACCTTGAGGGAATTCATGGCTGTATCATAGAGCTCATAAGCCAAGTTCAGACACAAACCTACACACACTCATAACTTCTTATATCACGGTATTATATTGGTCGTAACACTGAATTTTAAACACTAATCTTAAAACTCTTTCTACAACAACCTTTGACGGTTATGAATTATGAATAATATGACACTGTCCAATAACGTTCCATTTCCCTATTGCGTTTCAAGCCTGAGGGTTACTTAACATAACAAAAAATTAGATTTCATAAAGACATAATTATGTGTAAATGCCAGTTTATTCCTAATCCCGGGTTATTATGTGTACCTACACCTACCTATAAGACTAATCCCTGTGTTTGAACAAATTTTATTCGTTTAGATTAAATGTGTGGTGTGTGATGTTCCTAGATAAAGCATAAAGATTACAGGAGAGTGACGTACCTACGACCCGTGTATTGTCATAAGACCACGACCGTAGTCTGGCATGTAGCCTTACGACCTTCCCTACCATATGTACTGTGTGCATAAATAAATATATATTTATATAAGACTGAGCTGCTGACTCCAATAAATGTGACTAGGCCAATCTACTGGATATCAACACTCAGATGGCTATTTCGACCCTGAAACTCAAGTAAAGTCGAAAGCTGTCCCGCCATTTTGGATTATCAGCCATCTAGCTAAAAGGTGGACACAAGCTTAGTTATCACCTTAAGGTTTCCACTTGTGGCTGCCACATCGACAGACTTACCTAATGGGATTTCCTAGCTATTCCTAAGGCCTCAGCCGCCTAGCCTAACTCCTAATCCTACTATCCCCATTCCTAAAATTCCTAAACTCCTGAACTCCTAAAACAACATTTCGCGTCAGGAATGGCCGTTGAGCAGACTCACTCGAACGAACTACGCTTTCATATCTGAGATATTCAGCGTCGCCAGGAAAGGTGTCTTGCTACCATTCCAACAAAATGCTGTTAACGCGACATTTCAACCAATGTTCGAGCTAAAATTCACTAAAAGAATTATGATTCTACACAAATGTAACGCGATTTTATCAAACTATCATGAATTAACGCGATTTTCAATGTAAAAAACGTTTCAATTAATTCACAAAGCAAGGTTTCACTAATTTACCACAAATTTTCCAAAACTTCTCTTGGTAACCCGCCCACCGGTGACCCACGTTAGATGTCTCCAACAAGAATGCCCGAGGATAGCGCCAAAAGTTACCCAAATCCCATCTTTTCTCACTATTTTCGCGGTGTACATCCGCGGGAGCCTCTTTCCACCAATCAGCGTCTCTTAAAATCCTTTTTTTAGTTTCTACAAACCCCGCAATATTTCTAGACCAATCCAGTGTTTTTCCCCCAATGCTCCCAACTTAATAAATATCATTTTTTTAATTAATAATATTAATTCCCTGTGCGAAATATTTACTTTATACAATTTAAAATGCTTAACTAAATTAAAATTTCTTCCCTTTTAATTTAATTCCCTTCTTTGTAATTCATTCTATTTATTTACTATTATAAAATAGACTTCAGACCGGAAGTTATCTACATATTTTATAAAACAAGCTATCTTAGAATTCTTTTTTGTTTTTTATTCTTCTGAAAAGTATTTCTTTCATTTATTCTTTCAATTTAGTTAACAAAACCCCATTTATTAAATCTATTCCTTATTATTAGAATATATCTTCAATAATATTGTAGCAATTTGAAATTATTAATATTTAAAAGAACTTACAAATAATTATAATTGCTGAGAACAGCGCCATCTCTCAGAAACCCGAATTATTACTTAGATCAATCGCTACTATGACGCAATGTGGTAGACGCTTCCTTTCATTCCACTTACCAACAACCTAATTTCATTTATTAGATTATTTCTTTAAAACAGATTATTTCCTGAATTGTATTGCAACAATTCATCGTTATTTAATTCTAAATATCATATTTCTCAACCTAATTCTTTACTAATACAGCGCCATCTCTTAGAAAATCGATTTATTACTTATAAAGACATGTAACATTCTGACTCGTTACATTACCAACAACCTAATTTCATTTATTAGATTCTTTCTTTAAAACAGATTATTTCCTGAATTGTATTGCAACAATTCATCGTTATTTAATTCTAAATATCATATTTCTCAACCTAATTCTTTACTAATACAGCGCCATCTCTTAGAAAATTAATTTATTACTTATAAAGACCTGTGACATTCTGTCTCGTCACAATCTCAGCAAGAATTTGGAAGCAGCCGTGATAACTAACCCGGTTACATTGAATGTAATTTGGAGTCCGTGATCCGCTTTAAGAGCCGCGGGCAGCTGCTGGTTTATTTATAAATATAGTGTATTTGGACTGCAATGAACTTGAGAAGTATTGATAATATATATATATTTCATAATAATAATAACAACGTAGAATCCATTTCTTTTTTAAACTTGCAATATTTGTATTTAATTTACTTTTTTTAAATTAATTTTTGACACTTGGGCAGGACACCGTGTGGTTTTAGTCGGTACATGCACGACATAACCGCCCCCGCTGGCCGCCGGGTATCCGAAGGGATTTCCGCAAGCAAAAAAATAAGGCCGTGGGTGCCGGGAATCCCTGAAAAGAATTGCGTTTTCTTTCTTCTAGTTTGAAGCATAGAACAATAAAATTATTACTTAGTTTGCAGTAAGTTTAAACGTGAGAACAATTAAAATGTAAAAACCAACCGGCCAAATGCGTGTCGGACTCGCGCCTGAAGGGTTCCGTACCCTTATCTATAAAAAATGGTAAGTACTAAAACTTTTCTATTTTTTTAAATTTTGCCTTAATTGTGCTGTAAGGACCTTGCTTCTTGTCATATTTCGTGATTCTAGGTCAACGGGAACTGACATATAGGTTTAACTAAAACTTTAGGGTACTTCCGGTTGACCAAGAATTGACAATCTTGGTTAAAGCAAGGTCTTTCAGCACAAATAAAGGGAAAATTAAAAAAAAAATGTTGTGCTAGGAGAATCCGATGCTGTAAAGTAGATAGTTTTTATACTTAACATTGATTGTGAATGTTTCACGTTTTTTTTAACTACTTTTAATTTTTATTGAGTTTATAATTTGGTCTAGATTTGGTTTATTTATATGTATTTAGTGTTATTTTTTCTTTTTAAATTACATGATAATTTACGCAGTACTTATTTATTTAATTCACCGTGATTTTGGTCCGAAATCACCGTATTTTTACTCTTGTAAAACGGTAACTCACGATTTACGATATGGAGACACTGACCTCCGTTTTAATTAATATGAAAAGTTGAAACTCGGACATGTTGTAGCTTTTGTGGTCCTTAAAGTTTATTTGTTATGCCAAAAATTAAAGAATAATGCAAAGAAATCATCAATTGTGCACAAATCACAACATCAAACAATCAATGATGCTGTGGCTACTATGTCAGTTTTTATTTTTGATACGAAATAGCCGCTAAAAGTGTTTAAGTATACTTAAGGGATATATCAAAAAACGTCTTTGCATCATTCTGCCCCACCCGGAGGGTACTTTGATTCATAGGGTGCTCCATCTTACTCCCTCTGAACCTCTGCCCAAAAGTGAATCGCATAATCGCGTCGAGGTAGGTCCAAAAAATATCCAGAAACAATAGAATTTCAATATGTAAAATCGATTACAACTTCCTCATACATAAAGTCGATTGTTGTGTGATGTTGAATAGGTTACGCACTAGGACACAAATATTTGATGACAAATTAAGCTGTCAAAAGTTAAATAAATGGTTGGACAAAGTATTTGATTTTTTATCAAGGCAGATTGATAGGTATTCTTGTGAATAAGGGGCGCACCGTACTTTTTTCACAAATAATTAGTTTAATATGTAATTCAATATGTAAAATCGATTACAACTTCCTCATAAATAAAGTCGATTGTTGTGTGATGTTGAATAGGTTACGCACTAGGACACAAATATTTGATGAAAAATTAAGCTGTCAAAAGTTAAATAAATGGTTGGACAAAGTATTTGATTTTTTATCAAGGCAGATTGATAGGTATTCTTGTGAATAAGGGGCGCACCGGACTTTTTTCACAAATAATTAGTTTAGAATGATTTGTTAATATACTTAAAAATATATTTAAAAGCACTTTAGAATATATTCACTTACCTTTGGTAACATTGATGTTGCGGCAAAGAACCCATTGGTTCTTGATGGAACTGTTTGCACCGTGTGAGGATGATACCTCAGCCTTGCACGTGGTGCTATCAACCCAGCTGCACAATTGAGGAGGCAGACCAAAGGCAGGCAGCTTGGAAAGAAGCGACCTGTTCCAGACTCTATCTAAAGCTTTGAAGATGACAAGAATGTGTACCCCCCCCCCCCTCACTTCCACTACCCTGCCCCTTGCTTATTATTTTATTGTACCCTACTATTCCTACTACTCCGAAACCAACTCATTCACTCAATCCTTTTTCACATTCCCCGCACTAGATAACTACCTTTTTTTTTTTTTTTTTTTTTTCCGTGCGGAAATCCCCTCGGATACCCCCCCGCCGGCCAGCGGGGGCGGTTATGTCGGGCTCGAACCGACTAAAACCGCACGCCGTCTTGGGTCTGCAGACCTATACCTACTACTCATTCACTCCTCTCTTACAGCTATCCTAATTCCTATTCCACCTACTTGTCATGTATTATTCATTCAAATAACTCACTAACCTACTTAACCTCACTTAATAATCGTACTTATTTCTAATAAACTTGGCCTGTGATCAATCTAGTGGTTAAAAGGAACCCTTATCATGATACCTAGTATCCCTAGTTCTATAAAGTTGAAGAATGCTGACTCCTATTTTAAACCTATGATAACCTAATTCCAAATGTATATAATCGCAAACCCCAATTAATTTACTTTTACACATTAAAACTTTAAACCTATATTGTTCGAAGCACTATCAGATATATAACCTTTCCTTACAACCTACCTTCCAACCTAAACATTACGTACCTATTTCATTCCTACCCAATCTACACAAACTTCTAATGATACCTGTCCGGGCTAAATAATACACAGTTCCTTGTAGCACCTATAATATATTATAATAGGCAATTACATTGGCGCGCCTCCTCCGCCCCGCTCCCCTCGTGTGTGGCGCGGGCGCTACACGCTCCGGCGTGTACATACTCCGCGGCGTTGAAAGGCTCAAGATAGCCTTTTAAGTACTATTTGATGTCTGAATGAAGCAGACACATCTTTGCTACGGCTCTTCTTACTGTGCCTTTTGTGGTGTGCACGTCGGCCACTCTGCTGACACCATCACGTCCGGGGTATAGTTTGATTATACGACCCATACGCCAGTGGAGCGGCATGACGTTGTCCTCCTTCAAAATCACGAGGTCATCTATTTGCAACCGTGTTCGGTCTTGCTGCCATTTGTGACGGTTTTGAAGTTCGGCCATATATTCCAGGCGCCATCTCTTCCAGAACTGCTGCCGGATCTGTTCTATGCGCTGATACCTGTTGGGTCTTGTAAGGTTCATAGGCAAGCTAGGTACTGATACTAATGGTCGACCAATCAGAAAGTGCCCTGGGGTTAATGGATTTAGGTCGGTAGGGTCGGAAGAGAGAGGAGAAATCGGGCGACAATTTAGGATGGCCTCTATCTGTGTGAAGAGCGTAGCCAACTCTTCAAAGGTGAGGGACGCATTGCCAGCCACGCGTTTTAATAAGGATTTGGCGGATTTTACGCCAGCCTCCCAAATTCCACCAAAGTGTGGTGAATAGGCGGGACAGAACATGAATTTAATCTCTTCAGCAGCTGCGTAGTCCGAGACTGATTGACGGCTGGAACGTATAACCCTGCCCAGCTCATTATTGGCTCCTACAAAAATTTTACCGTTATCGCAATGGACAATCCATTGCGATAACGGTAAAATTTGGCTTACCTCGGTGCGATACAAACCTGCGTAAACACAAAATAAAAGCTTCCGTGGTTAGGTCGGTTACTACCTCTAAATGTAACGCCTTGGTAGCAAGACACACAAACACGCACAGGTATGCCTTTGTGACACGGCTGCCTCTCCCCTTTTTTGACAAAATCATAAAGGGACCAGCGAAATCCATCCCACAGGAATTAAATGGAAAATCTGTACTGACTCTAGCACTAGGCAAATTTCCCATAATAGGCTGAACCGTTTGTCCTCTGAAGCGGGTACAAACAACGCACTGTTTGGTTACGGAGCGAGCTAAATTTCTGCCACCAAGTGGCCAGAATTTTTCACGTACAGTGGCGAGCAATAATTGGGGTCCTGAATGAAATAGCTTTAAATGTTCATATCTAAAAATTAATTTTGTAAAATGATGTTTGGCGTCCAAAATTATTGGATGCCTTTTATCATAATGTAAATCAGCTTGATTTAGTCTACCGCCTACTCTAATAATACCATCCTCATCAATAAACGGATTTAAAGAGAGAAGCTTACTCTTATGATTTAACTGCTTACCATTTTTAATACTAATCATGTCTTTAGAAAAAGACTCGGACTGACTAAACCGTACTAATAAGATTAATGAATGTTTGAGCTCATCAGCATTTAGTGGTCCTTCGACCTTAGATTTATTTTTGTTACAATTGTTAAGGAAACGCAATACGTACGCATATATTCTTTTTAATCTTACAAAATTCGAATAATTTTGAAATTGAATAAATGAATCTATAACACTATCTTCGACATTTAACAATACCTTGATCTCGGGTAAGTTATTAAGTGTTGTTGTGTGTGTTTGAGTAGGCCAATCAGAATAATCTTTCTTTAGAAACGCAGGTCCCTCCCACCACAAGGATGATGAGTGCAGTTGCTGCGGGTCAATACCTCTAGACGATGTATATAATTAATAAAATTAAACCATCTTTTAATATAAGGCTCCGGTACTGGGTCATCCCAGTCCAATTTAGCATTCCATAATTCCTGGAGTAGTATTTTGGCCTAAATAATACAACAACCTACTAAACCTAGTGGGTCAAAGAGCTTACAAGTGGTCGAGATAATTGTTCTTTTAGTAACCTTGGATGTGGCTTCAATGCTATTAGGGAACTGTAAATTATCTGTCTGAGGTGACCATTTTAAACCCAACACATTGGCTTCTTCGTGAAAATCTAGGCAGTTTGATGTATTTGCGTCGTCACAAATAATGTTTGGACAGTTGGTACGAAACTTTCGCAACGGAAAGCAAGCCATGGTTAACGTCTTAGTGACACCTTCATAGATATGCCGAAGCTCATCCTCTTTCGAGGCGCCAGTGTTGAGATCATCAATATAAAAATCATTTTTGATGACTCTAGCAATAACATTGTCTTCACACTGACTAGCCAGCTCAGCAAGACATCTGGTGCTCAAAAATAGAGCAGAAGCCATACCATAAGTTAAGGTTTCAAGTTGCAAGATCTTAATAGGCGGATCGACCCTATCTCGATCGCCAGAAGTTAGAGTGCTAGCAATTTCACCTTTGTCCCTCCATAAAACCAGCTGTAAATGACGCTGCGATTCAACCAGGGCAATTTGTCGATACATTTTCTCTATATCGGTATCGGTAGTACAAACTTACGTGCTCGAAAACGAATGAGAATGGAAAACAAGTCACTTTGTACTACAGGACCAATTGCCTGGATGTCGTTAAGGGATTTACCGGAACTTGTTTTAACAGAAGCGTCGAACACTACCCTAAGCTTAGTGGTTTCATGCTCTTCCCTTATGACGCAGTGATGAGGCAAGAAGCACCCGAAAGCTGGTCTTTCAATTTCCTTTAAATGGCCTAAAGTAGCATATTCGTGCAAGAAGCTAGCATATCGTTGACTAACATTCTCATTCATTCATCATTGCAATAGGGAATGAGTTACCAAGTGCCTGCTCAGGAAGCTCTTTCAGCGGCATCATAACTGAAAAGCGCACATTAGGTAAGCGACGAGTATTTTTAACGAAATGAGTTTCGCAAAATTGTTCATCTATAGAAAGATTATTACATTCTGAAGGCAATTCTTCGACCGCCCAGAACCTTTTGAGAGAGTTATTAATGTCTTGAAGTGACGTAGACTCATGTTTTACAAAATTACAATGTTTATTTACAGGGAGCTGAGATAAATCCCCTGTCGGGCCAGCTACAAGCCAACCAAATCTACTGTCTTGTAAAGTGGGTCTGTTTGGACCTAAACTTATTTTATTGTTACCTATAATATCAAAGAAATGGTCTGCACCTATCAAAATATCTATCTCAGACGGTTCGTGAAACGAAGGATCAGCTAAAACAATGCTATCTGGTAGCTGTAACCTCTCAACATCTATCGAACGCTGGGTAAATAGCCTGTAATTTTTTGTAACACTAAACAATTAACTTGCACATTAAACAAGTTAATTCGAGATTTTATCATGATGCTGCATGCTTCTGTAACTTTGCATGGTGCGTTATTAATGCCTGATATATTAAAAGAATTCCCCTTTTTTGGTTGCAACCCCAGTCTATCTTTCAGAGTTTTAGTTATAAAGGACGACTGACTGCCAGTATCCAGCAAAGCACGAGCGAGGTAAGTACTATTTGTTGTTGTATTTACAACTTCAATTTGTGCAGTGCATAAGAGGACTTGACCTGACGAAACGGCTGATAATGACACTGTGGCGTTACTATTTGATGATTCACTTGAGTCAGCAGTGTAATCTTATAAATGGTGCTACTAACCAATTCACTTAAGAATGATATGGTTTCAAAGGTTTATTTTAAGATATAATACACTCTCTGATCACATAATCGAATTGGTATATAACTGACCCATGATAAAGGGCTTTAGTATACAGGAATTACACTCCCGGGGTTCTAGATTCGAGCAGTATCCACTTGGATAAGGTTCCCAACTACCGTGAGATGGCTCTTTGAACCCTGATTCGAACACATGCAATGAGAGATAACACTGAATTTAATTATAAATATTATCACTCTTGGTCCATCAGTTATTAGCAGATTTCGTAGATGTTATTACCTAGGTTTATTGTGTAATTATTATTTAGTCTTGGGTGTGGTTACTTTTTAATTGTTTATAACCAGGCTCTGTACACAATCAACACTTCTTAAAAGAATCACTAGAATTTCACTGTAAGGATTCACTTCCACAATTTTACACACTGTATCACCATTCTTACGTGACCTACAGCAATAGTAGCTTACCTACATACCATCGTATAGTTCATATGGCCTATAGATCGATATAAAATATGATATTAATAATATTATTACGCAGACTTTGAAATAGACTAGATTTCCTACGTTCGGTGTGACGCCTAAGATTTCCACGAAACAATGTGTGTACCTTCCTATCTACCTACAGAAACAAATCCCTGTATTTATTTATCAAAACCCATTGTATTTTACTTTAAACGTGTAGTGAATTATGTTCCTTTTCTAGCTGAGTTTGGGAGCAAGTTCGTGAAGCTTGACTTTGTGTAATTCCTACCACGGTGTGCTTGTCTCAGTCCACGAGCCGAGGCTCAGGGATGTGAACTGAAACCCTAACGAGATACTAGTTAGTGTATATATAAATAAATATATAAGACTGAACTGCGAGCTCCGTAAGTTCTGATCCTAGCCCAAAAGGACGGTTCCACTTCGACGGTACCTACCTATCACAGAACGATCAGTCACCCACATCCAGGAAGCTTATCCGATCCTGTTTCCAGGGAAAATCGGATTGCCGCTCGCTTCAAAAGTTATCGGCTACTAGCGAATTATCAGAGGGATATGGAGTCGTTATCACCGTTAGGTATCCCTCCATAACCAAAGCACATCGTCTTGGGTTTCCTACGGGAAAACTAGCTAAGCACGCCGCAGCACTACTTTCTACTTCTAACATAATAAAGATGATAAAACGACAGCATTTACTTTACGAGTGCACTGCCAGACTCAACAGCGCAAGACATCAGCAATACACATGTATATGCGCATATTACTTTTGTCCAATGTAAGGAGTCTTCATTCACGTAAAGGTCCTAACTTATCTCGATCGCGGCCCCGAAATGTAATTTACCTTTTACTATTCAAATATACTATACCTGTACGGAAATGGACTTGTTTTATGGAGAATAAAATTCCGAGGTGTTAATAAGACTTGTAATCAGTGCAAAAGCTCAAAAGTCATTGAAAATTTTCTAAACTTACACTATAATTAATTAAAACTACCTACTCGAAGCAGCGCCAGATATGATGATGCATACATCGCGGTTACTCTCGTTGCGGGTGTAAATGGTACAGGCGCTTTAACGATTTAACATGCCCCCGGGCGTTGAAACAAGTCACAACGGTTTCAACCAGACTCCGACGATACAGGCAATGGACAAATTCTGTTGAATGCCCGCCGAACTACTCCAGAAGATATCCTTATGTCAGCAACACGAGCTATACCGTCTGTTCCAGGGTGAACAGCCACAATTCGTCCCATCTTCCAATTTAGAGGAGGAAGATTATCCTCCTTAATCACTACTAAGGAGTTAAGCTTCAGAGCATCCCTTCCTGAACGCCATGTGGTCCGCACCTGTAATTCTGCGACGTATTCTTTGCTCCATCTACTCCAGAAATATTGCCGGAGTTGTTCGATCCGTTGGAACCGAGACAAATGGTGGGTAGAATTATCTCGGTAATCAGGTTGCGGTAAGCAAGTAACGGGGCGTCCAATGAGGAAGTGACCTGGCGTAAGGGGGGTGTAGTCTGCTGGATTCGAAGATAACGGCGTCAGTGGTCGAGAGTTTAATATGGCTTCAATTTTAGTTAGCGTGGTGTAAAGCTATTCAAACGTCATGTGACAATTTCCCAACACTCTTCGAAGGTGATACTTTGTTGACTTTACACCGGCTTCCCAGAGACCATCAAAATGCGGAGTGTACGCGGGCATGAAATGAAATCGAATGCCATCGTTCGCTGCACTTTCACCCAAGGACAAGCTATTCGATTTTAAAAACTTATTAAGATCGTTGCACGCACCGACAAATGAGGTACCGTTATCCGAAAAAATATCAACGGGTTTGCCTCTTCGAGATATATTTCGATACAAAGCTAGTAAATAATTATTGCTTGTTAAGTCACCAACAAGCTCTAAATGGATGGCCTTGGTTGTAAAACAAATGAAAATTGCGACATACATCTTTACCAGCCTGCATCCACGACCCTGACGGCTGACACTCATAATAGGGCCGGCGTAATCAACGCCCGTGCTCTCAATCGGATAACCGGGACGAAGGCGCTCACGAGGTAAGTTGCCCATCATAGGGGCTACCACCTTACCCTTCATACGATGGCATCTAACACATTTATGAAAGCAAGCCTTCGCCAAATTGCGACCATCTATTGGCCAGTATGTTTCCCTAATGGAAGCTAATAGGGACTGTGGGTCAGCGTGCATTAACTTTATGTGCTCAAAGTTAAACAGTAGTTTTGTGAAATGATATGTGGACTGAAATACAATAGGATGCTTTTTACCATATTATGCAAAACACGAATTATCGAGACGTCCTCCCACTCTCATTAATTTCCTTTGGTCTAAATATACATTTAACTTGAGAAGGGCACTCTTTTTTGGTAAACTGCAATTATTTAAAAGTAAATTATATTCAGGAAAAGATTCTGATTGACTTTCAATAATGACAACATCTAGTGCATTTTGTAAATCATCCTGAGACAAATAATTAGTTTTAGCATAGTTTTTCCTACTTGAATTAATAAATCTTAAAACATAAGCTACACAACGTATAAGCCGTGAGTAATTAGAAAAACGAGTAAAGTCTATCAATGCCCCGCTCTCGGAGTCATTAATGACAGCACTTAAAACTAAATTGGGTCGAATCTCTGGTAGCTTTTCCAGGCCTGAACACTGAACTTGAGAAGGCCACTGAGACGGGTCGAGTCTTAGAAATTCTGGTCCAGACCACCACAGATCTAAACACCTCAGAACACTAATATTCACGCCTCGAGATATTAGGTCTGCTGGGTTTTTATCCGTTGGAACGTGTTTCCAGGTGCAGTTCCCTGCCATATCCAAAACTTCAGCAACACGGTTGCGTACGAAAGGTTGAAGTTTGGTAGGCATCATCTGTAACCAACCCAGCACAATGGTCGAATCAGTCCAACAATAGACTCGACTAACCTTCAATCGCAGTGAGCTAGTCACCTTTCCATGAAGACGTGAACCAATAACTGCACCACACAATTCAAGTCGCAGTATAGTCGTGGGCTTTATTGGGGCAACTCGACTCTTGGCCATCAATAAACGGTCCAAACAGCTACCGTCATCATTGAAACTGCGAATGTAAACGCAAGCACCGTATGCGGTCTCCGACGCGTCTGTAAAAATATGGAGTTCCAACTCCCTATGTGCATTGCAAAGTACAACTTGCGGTATACGAAGAGAATTCAAAAGAGGCAAAGATTTAATAATAATTTCCCACTGTTTACTTATCTCATCGGGGAGTGGCTGATCCCATGGCAACTTATCTAACCACATTTTTTGCAATAATACCTTCATGGTAACTACAATAGGGCACAGTAAACCTAAGGGATCAAAAATACGTGCAATTACCGATAATAAATCACGCTTTGTGTGACCAGTTGAAGATTTTGTAAAATTTAATGGAAATCCCAACTCATCAGAACTGGCATGCCAACCGAGGCCAAGCAGCTTATCAGGCTGGTCAGATCCAATTGAGGCAGTCAAGTTGTCTAAGGTAGGAACATCCGCTACCAATTGAGGGTCGTTAGACTTCCATTTTCTTAATGGCATACATGCTGACGCAAGTGCTTTCGTGACCTCAACTTGAATGAACTTAGCGGTTTCAAAATCACTATCACCGGTGAGCAAATCGTCCACGTAAAAATCATGAATGATGACATCAACGATTTTAGGGTGCCTACAGTCGAGTCCTACTTGCTTAAGACATCGCGTCGCAAGGAACGGAGCACTGGCGGTACCGTACGTGACGGTGTTCAATTCGTAAACATTGATAGATTCGTTAATACTATCGCGCCACACGATCCTTTGCAAATACCGATCCGACGGGTGGACTACTATCTGTCTGTACATTTTCTCCACATCAGCAGACAAAACATACTTGTGGAATCTGAACCGTATAAGTATAGACAAGAGATCGTCCTGCACCGTTGGTCCTACCATCTGAAGGTCATTGGAAGATACTCCAGTCGACGTAGGGCTGCTCGCGTTAAAAACAACGCGCAGTTTAGTCGTGCTACTTGACTCTCGCAATATGCCGTGATGCGGGATAAAATAACCGGGATACAACTCACGTCCACTCACATTAGTCATGTGACCAAGCGACTGGTATTCTGACATAAATTCATAATACATTCTGCCGAAGTCATGCTTAACTTTTAATTTACGTTCTAAATAATGTAAACAATGTGTAACCTTATTGTATGATTCCCCTAGAACCGAATGATTTTTCTTAAGTGGTAGACGAACACAAAAACGACCATCAGACAATCGTGTCGTATATTTAATGAAATGATCCTCACATAATTTTTCTTCTGACATATAAGAATTTGAGGATAGTGTGTTTATCTCACCTAATTGCCAAAACTTTGTTAAATCAGATCTAAGTTTTTCCCACTCGCCATGATTGTTGACAGAATTGACAGAAATATTACATTTTAAATCATTCGAGAGTAATGATAAATAGGTTTGTGTGACTGGACCGGAAACTATCCATCCTAAACAGGGTTTCACATAATACTGGTTTCCCAGCACCTAACTTTTAAGTCTTTGAGATCCCAACAATTCCCAAAACAGATCAGCACCGATCAAAATATCAATCTCTGCAGGCTTATAAAAGTTGGGATCGGCTAAAGTAATATTCGAGGGTATCTCGAAATCAAAAATATTAATTTCACGGCACGGTACGTTACTCGTAATATATGGCAAAACAAAACAATTAAGATCGAAAACAACGTCATCTTGTAATGACGACATCTTAACTCGACATAATTTGCCTACGCGCGACGTTACATTGTTTATACCAAGTATAGATTTATTTACCTGGCTAGTTATTAAATTTAGTCGTGTGCATAATCTATCTGTTATAAATGATGAAGTGCTACCGCTGTCTAGAACAGCGCGAACAACATGTACACAGTTATTATGGTCGCACAGTTTGATCAAGGCGGTGGACAACAACACATCTCGCTGCTTATGACGACGGAAAGACGCAATGTTAGCTGATAAAGCTACGTTAGATGTGGTACTAGTGGCACACGGAACAGATGTATGCAAGTTATTAGTCATATCAGGGGATGAATTATCAATATGTGTATTCGTAATGGTGCATTTATTATTATCTGTGTGAATAAGTGTGTGATGTCTACGTTTGCATTGTTTACAACCTGGTTTTTTACACTTGTTAGCGTATACAACCTGGTTTTTTACACTTGTTAGCGTAGTGACCCGAATGAAAACAGTTGTAACATATTTTATAGCTAGGTAGCAATTTGAGACGCGCGTCAGTGTTTAATGCGAGAAACTGTTGACAATTATTTAATGTATGATCATTACTATTGCATTTGGGACATACTTTAGGAACTGAATGGATATTAGAACTACTAGAAGACTGCGTAGCCACCATAGACTTTAACTTAGGGCCTGATTTACTTAGAGTATGTGGATAATTATGACGTGATGACTCTAAGGTTTCGATGAGATCAGCTCGACTACGTAGGAATTGTAGGAACACATCAAACGTAATCGAGCTGTCTTTGTCTAACCTGCCTTTGCATTCTTCCCACTCACGAAAGGTTTTGTGATCAAGCTTGGGAGTGATAATACAAATCAAAAGTGTATCCCACTGTTTGACAGGTTCCCCTAATGATGCTAAAGCTCGCAAGTCTTTATTTAATTTGTCAATTAAATATTTCAATGCAATAGACGACTCCTTAAGAATAGGCTCAATATTTAGTAATGCATTTACGTGATTAGTTACTAATAACCTTTTGTTGTCGAAACGATCACATAATAAACTCCATGCCACGGCATAATTACTCGAAGAAAACTCAATACTTTTGATTACAACGGCAGCAGTTCCCTCAAGAGATGCTCTCAAGTAGTGGAAATTATATTAATTACGTCAATTTCATCATTCGAATGAATTAGGCTAGTAAAGGTGTCACGAAATTCTAACCAATTATCATATGATCCGCTAAACGTTGGTAACTGAATGGTAGGTAATTTAACCGGTCTGTGCATGCTAGCACGAGTGCCTTTACAACTCTGCATCGATTTATTATCGTTATTAACATTATTAAGAATGCTTTGCGCTCTGGACAAGGACTTATAATATATAGACTCGAAATCAGAACGTTCAGAGTATTGTAATTTTATATCCTCTACAATACATTCTAGGTGCAACTGTACCTCATCGTATCGCTCGTACACAGACTCAAGTTTTCCCATGCGCAACTGCAATTCCGAAATATCGCAACTTGATAACTCTTTGTCCTCAAGCGAGTCCAGGTAGTTAACGAAGGCAGTCAAACGACCCTTGTAGCTACCTCGCTTTTTAACTAGATCTTTTTCTTCGGCCATACTGGGAAACGGGTGTCGTCAACCTAGAACTGATGCAATAACAATTATCAACCAATGCTTATATGCTACGAGTACCTATAACAGAACACTATAGTTATGAAAACTACCTACACTTGACCAAAGCTTACTGAATGTTACTGCGTTAACAATATTAATCTATTTACCCAATTATATATATAAGCTTTAAGGTATAAGCGCATTAGGGTATAAGCTTTAAATAAGGTACGTAGGACTCACACTGTACCTATACTACCACTTATATAATTTTACTAATTAATTCACACAATGTTATAAAAAGAACTAAGTACATATCCCATTAAAAACAAGTAAATACGTATATATTATCTTGATGAATACACTATTTTGATCAATCCTAAACTAATAACTGTATTGCTTTTAACAATGACTTGTGTTCAATTCCGGGCCAGGAGGTATATTGCGCAGTGGAAGTTTAGCCCTCCTGGCTACAATGGGGAAATGAGCAGTCTGCGGTTCACAGAGCAAATTGTTTATAAATAGATTTCACTTACCATTTACTTGAAGTCGCCCGAGGCACAACGCTTTCTCAAGACAATTCTTTCAACAAGTTGACAACAAGTGACAGACGTAGATCTGTCAACGCAAATTTTGTTTTTTTTTTTTTACTTCGTTTAGGAACGCAACATCTACCCCCTCCGTACGGGCCTTCCCGTCCGCTAATCAATTGGCAATCTTGATAAGGTTGCGACCGCTCTCCTCATCACCGATCCGTCAACCAAAACCTCAGCAAATCGAGGAACCCCATCGGTGCCAGCCACTAGATTGAGAATGCGCCCCCGGCGCCAATACAACGGCATTAGGTTGGCATCCTTAATCAGGACGAGGTCTCCGACCTTGGGAGGATGAGTTTTATCCGTCCACTTGACGCGCTGCTGGAGGATGTGCAAGTACTCCAAGCTCCAACGCTTCCAAAAGCTCTGAGCGAGCTGTTGCACTAACTGGAACCGCGATAGCCGATTTCGGCTCACATCGACAAGGGGGCGCTCCGGCAGGGCGACAAGTGGTTGTCCAATCAAAAAATGGCCCGGGGTTAGGGCCTCCAAATCATTAGGGTCCGAAGAGAGCGGGCACAATGGACGCGAGTTTAGTACGGCCTCAATGCGGCAAAATACCGTAGCTAATTCCTCAAAGGTGAGAACTGTGTCTCCCAATAATCTCCGCCAGAGTCCCTTGGCCGCTTTCACCGCGGCTTCAAAAATACCCCCCCAATGGGGGCAGGCTGGCGGGTCAAACAGCCAAGTGACCCCCTTGCGGGCTAATTTGTTGCCTATGTCAACCTGGTTCTCCGCAAGGAAGGCGTAAACTTCCTTCAAATAGTTACTTGTACCTCTGTAATTGGTACCGCAATCAGATCTAATTAAAGAAGGCAACCCACGGCGAGACACGAATCTATCCAAAGTTGCCACAAAGGTCTCCGTCGAGAGCGAGGTTACTAGCTCCAAGTGTACTGCCTTCGTTGACAGGCAGACAAACACACACAAATAAGCCTTAAGGATTTTACTGTTACGAAGAGTAGACGTCTTCACCAAAAAGGGACCGGCAAAGTCCATTCCGACGCCTGCAAAAGGCCTTGCCTCATTGACACGATCAGCCGGCAAGTCTCCCATCATGGGCTACATAGTGGGGGCCTTAGTCCGGTAGCATGGCATGCAACGAAAGACAATGCTGCGGATAGTACGACGGGCCGACAAAATCCAAAAGTCTCGCTGCAGAATGGCCAACAGCGCATTACAACCGGCATGCGAGTTCTTAATGTGACGATCAGTCACCAACAACTTGACCAAATGGCCTTCCTTGGGCAACAAAAGGGGGTGACGAGCTCCGTACGGGAGGCTAGAGTGCCTCAAACGTCCTCCAACACGCAAGAAACCCGCATCATCCAAAAAGAGGCTCAGCTTACTGATAGCTCCCGACAACTTAGCCATACCGGACTTCAAGATTTCAATCTCCTTCTCAAAGTGTGCAGCCTGCACAGAGCGGACCCAAAGGAGGAGAGATCCTGGAGCTCTTGAGGAGAAAGGACCGGAGACAGGCGTTTGTCCCCACGGTTCCTACAATTGTGACGAAAGCGCCTGATCCAAGATGTGACATTCAACAGTTTATCGAGGGAGCTGTACCGATTCAACAAAAGGTCGGTATCAAACGGCGGGTCCTTCGTCTCAACAGCGAGCACCCTTAGCCCGGGCAAAGGATCCGTCATCAAGACTGGCATTCGAGGCCAAGCATCCTCGGACCGAATCAGCCATTCTGGCCCCCACCAGAGGGGGTGATCAATCAAGTGAGGGGCCGTGCACCCACGTGAGGCCACGTCGCCGGGGTTCAGGTCCCCAGGGACATGCCTCCAAGTTAAAGGTGTTGCAGAATTTTGTATCTGTGACACTCGGTTCGCCACAAAGACCTCCAAAGAGTGGACGGACGTCTTCAACCAACACAAAACAATTTGACTGTCCGTCCAGGCGTAAGAGGATCGAATGTCCACAGTTTCACCCAAGGTATTAACAACGTGATTCAATAGACGCACAAGAAGAGCTGCCCCTGACAACTCCAATTTGGGAATGGTCAATGCTGTTCGAAGAGGGGCTACCTTGCTCTTGGCCATGACCAGCGAGAGCTTCCCCTGGCCTGTCGCGCTGACAGTGCGCAGATAAACAACGGCTGCGTAACCGTGCGACGACGCGTCACAAAACCCGTGGAGGGTAGCAGTGTAACTCCCAGGGGGGAGGATGGCGCGGGGCAACACGACCTCATTGACCGCAGGGAGTGTGGACACAAAGTGGATCCAATCCTTCAACAGGGTTTCCCGAAGCGGCTCGTCCCAACCAAGTCCCGCGGTCCAGAGGCGCTGGAGAAAGCATTTCGCCCAAAACAGTACCGGACAAATCCAACCATTAGGATCAAAAGTCCTTGCGACAGTAGACAACACAAGTCGTTTAGTCCAAGTGTGGGGCGACTCTAGGTCGACATCGTATGTAAAGATGTCTTGGACAGGTCTGTACTGAACACCGAGGACGGCCATCATGGCGGGGTTGTCAACGTCTTCAAACAAATGCGGGTCCTGTCTATGATCCTCCGGCAAACCTTCCAATAGAGCTGGACAGTGGGACACCCATTTACGCAACTCGTATCCAGCGGAAGCCAGGATCCCAATCAACTCGTCACGCAATAAAATGGCTTCCCCAACCGTGGGAGCCCCAGTACAGACGTCATCGACGTACAGGTCCGTTTTCAAGATGGCGGACGCCCGAGGGAACTTCAAACGCTCTCGGTCCGCGAGCTCCCAAAGCGAACGAATGGCAACAAAGGGGCTAGAACGAAGGCCGTATGTATTCGTATTGAGCTCGTACACAATCATGGGGTCCTGGGGGTTCTCGCGCCACAGGATTAACTGATAACGTCTGTCATCCTGGTGAATGACCGTTTGTCGGAACATCATCTTGATGTCGGCCACAAAGACAACCTGATGTCGACGGAAAGACGTGATGACGTCACAAAGGTCCTTTAACAATTTGGGGCCTGAATGTAAGCAATCATTCAATGAGACACCCGAAGAAGTTCGCGCAGACCCATCAAACACCGTGCGCAGCTTGCCAGTGGACGGCTTGAGGACCGCATGATGGGGCAGGAAGTTTTTTTTTTTTGTGTTCCCTTTAGAATCTTGCAATCAGTCGTTTGACTATGAATAGATGTTGTGAAGTATTATGGGTTTGTAGAGGGCTACTCCCATTAGAGCCACTCCTCTTTATATGATTTAGCCAACTCTTGGCGACTATTACAAGTAAAAGATGTCTCGCCTTTTCCTTAGTCGGCGAATCGATTCAGGGATAGTCAGTTGTCCTGCAAGCTGATTAGGGTGCATTTGTAATCGTGACCTGTATCTATCAGTGTAGCACATGATCACGTCTTTTATCATTGGCATGTTAAGAATTTCGTGAATCTCTTTAGTTTTGATGAACCATGGCGCATTTGAGATCTGTTTGAGTTTATAATTTTGCACCCTCTGTACTATCATTATATTAGAGCTACAGGCTGAACCCCACAGTTCAATGCCGTATGTCCAAATAGGTTTTAGTATTGTTTTGTATACCAGAATTTTATTGCCGATGGCCAGTTTAGAGTTCCTACCCAGCAGCCAATGAAGGTTTCTATATTTAATGTTGATCTCATCTCTTTTTGTTTGAACATGCTTTTTCCAGGTTAGTCTACGGTCCAGATGCATTCCTAAGTATTTAACTGTGTCTTGGTGGGGGAGTTGGGTACCATTTAGGGTTACCGGGTCACAGTCCTTCTTACGCAGGGTAAATGTTACATGCACGGACTTGGACACACTAGCTGTAATTCGCCATTTGGCCAGCCAGTTTTCCATCTTATGCAAGCCACTTTGTAGAAGCTCAGAGGCTTGAGATGAACTTGAGTTTGAAGTGAGTAGAGCAGTGTCATCTGCAAAAGTGGCAACCGTGACTCCTTCACTTTGCGGGAGATCAGATGTGAACAGGGTATACAAAACGGGTCCGAGGACAGAACCCTGTGGCACCCCTGCCATAATCCTGTGCAGGTTTGAGGTGCAATTGCTTTCCTTTACTTGGAATACTCTATTAGCCAGGTACGATTTGAGGATTCCATAGTATGTATGGGGTAGCAACATCTTTACCTTACATAACAGGCCCTCATGCCACACTCTATCGAAAGCCTGTTGGATGTCCAAAAAAGCTGCCGAGCAGTACTCCTTTTTTTCATATGTCTTCCGAATTACTCTACAGACTCTGTGCACCTGCTCTGTGGTGGCATGTTCTCCTCTAAAGCCGAATTGGTGATCAGGGATGATGGACTTCTCTTTCAGGACATTGTTTAGTCTATGTAGTAGGATTTTCTCAAACAACTTTGACAAGGTTGGCAGCAGGCTTATGGGTCCGTACGAAGTAACTTCATGAATAGGTTTGCCTGGTTTGGGAACCATTATGATTTGTGAGACTTTCCACAGTTCCGGAAAATAGCCCAGTCTCAAAACGGCATTAAACAAGGTGGTTATGTATATTATTGCTTTACGCGGCAACTCCTCTAGCACTTTTTTATCGATGAGATCAAACCCTGGCGCTTTATTATTGTCAAAAGATTTTATAGTCCTAAATACTTCTCCAGGTGTCACGGTTTTCAGAGGTAGGTCAAGTTGGAGGTCCTGTTCAAGTATGGCTTGTATTTTCGCCTCATCTGTATCAGGTCCGGCACCATTTGGTTTGAAGACTTGGCCGAGATGGGCGGCAAATGCGTCGGCTTTATCTTGTGCAGTTTTAGCCCATTCTCCGTTGCATTTTCGAAGTGGAGGTTTGTGGTGTAGTGGGCGATTAAAGTTTTTACATGCCTTCCATAGGGAATAATTTGTGGCTCTTGTAGGAGTCAGTTCCTCCAAATAGGTTGCAAGCGCAACGTCGTTAGCTTCTGCTATAAGCGCTTTCAACTCCTTGGTCGCCTTATTGAGCGCTTTTTTGTCACTCGGAAGTCTGCTGGTGTGCCACACACGTCGAATTCTCCTTTTTTCCAGTATATTTTGACGTATGGATTCGGAGTAGGTTTTACGTTTTTCTTGGCGTCCTACGTTTTTTGGTGTGCAGTACCAACAGCATTCCTGAATCATAGCAGTTATAGCTTTGGTTGCATCATTAATCTCAGCCTCAGTCTTCAAAGATATATGAAGTTCAAGTTTTCCTCAATCAAATCCCGAAAAGCATTCCAATCTGTAGCTTTGTTGTATAGTTTTGGATTCTTTTCAACATCAAGAACTGTAGTACCAACCGTTAGTATTACCGGGACATGGTTTGTATTTACGTCCAAACACGTTTCGATGTGGTGAAAGTACGTAGATAAGCCTTTTATAACAAAGAAGTCTATGACATCTGGCAACCTGTTTGGGTCGGTGGGCCAATTCGTGGGTTCCGCTGTCGATATAGTTGAAAGATGGTTGCTATCCAGGCTCTTTTTCAGCTCTCTACCTCTGGTATTTGTCAATCTAGAAGCCCAGTGAATATGTTTTGCATTCCAGTCTCCGCCTGCTATAAAACGTAGGCCTAGGGAATTGAAGAACTCGTCATATTGCTCCTTAGTGATTTTGTGTTTAGGTGGACTATATATGGCACAGATATTAAGAGCTCCATTCCGATCTTTTACTTCAACAGTAGTACCCTGGATGTGGGCTTTCCTGAACTGTGGTAGTTCTTGATGCTCGATGCTAGATCTTACGACTATGGCTGACCCTGCGTGAGCAGTGCCATCTGGATGATTTGTCGAGTAGATGTTGTAATGAGGTATTCTTATACTACTGTTCGCGGTAAAATGACTTTCAGAGACTAGCAATATATCGATGTTGTGTGTTAATAATAGGACTTCAACCTGTTCCTTATTTGGGGACAGCCCATCTAGGTTCCAGGCTACTATCTTAAAGGAAGTCATTTTGTAAGTTTTGCTACGAGTGTTGTTATGAGACTGATCAATGAGCTCATTTGTTGTAGGATTCCATCAAACTTTTCGGCTTGTTTAGTGAGCATCTGAATGATTCAGGGGCAGGAAGTAATGTTCAACTGAGCGCCAATCCAACCTTGACACCGACATGTGTCCCAAATCCGCGTACTCCTGCATGAAATCCAAGTACTTCTGCCTCAACACAGGGTCCCTGCCCATGCGGCGCTCCATTGCCAACAATCTCTTCTCGGCCGTAGGTCTAGATTCACCGAGAGGTGGTCGCACTGCGACAAAGGGCAACCTGGTAACAATCCGACCGGAACGGAGTCGACCCGTGTTGTTCTGATAGAACAATTCGCAATCCTGGTGTTCCGGGTTCAAACGGGCCACCTGAGGGGGCTCCTCAACCTCCCAAAACCTCTGAACGGCGTCAGAGAGCGCGGAGCCGGACACCAATGCACAATCAAGCTCAGGTGGAGGGGGTTCCTTAAATACCGGTCCCATCAATGCAAAGCCAAAGATGGTCGAGACAGCCACCAACCCGGTTGGCTGCAAGACCCTTATACCACCCAAAAATATTCTCCCTAGTACATCGGCACCCAACAACAAATGCGCTGTACTAGGAGAATCAAACCGGGGGTCAGCCAACTTCATACCCAACGTCAACCGAACAATATCTGAAGACAACTGTGTCCGGGGATGTCTTCCCAGAATGTTCTTCATAACAATGGCCGAGGTACCAATTTTAGGGCCCAACGAATGCAAAGGAGTGAGCCCAAACCGAGCCTGTCCCTCAACAGTGGTGACAGCTGCGTTGCCCACTCCTCTAATCGTGTCTGAATAGCCACGTACGTCAAGGCGTACCTGTCCCACTAACCAAGACGACAAAATGCAGCCCTGGGAACCCGTGTCCAAAATGGCACGGACCACAACAGAGGCCCCCGCTGGTCCCCAGACCCTGACCGATGCCGTAGGCAACAAAACCGTGTCAATCTGGGGGGCTGCAGTAGTGGGGCAGGCGCCGACTTCCTAATGTCTGGGCGGTGACCGATCGCCGCACCCAGACTGTAGTCTCTCGCGATGAGGATAGGGTTCAAACCCCTCGTCCACGCGATGTCCCGAGCCGCGTGCCATCGCTGGAGGGGCCTATCCCACCGGATGCTTGAATGGCGGGGGGCGCGACTCCAATCGGGGACGCTCCGCCAACGGAGGGGAGGGCAGTCGGTGCTGGTCCGGCCACTGCCGGCAAGCGGCCGTTGCGTATTCGTCTCCATGTGACGGAGCCCTACGGCGCTCATGCGGCTCTCGTGACACTGGGGGTGGCGAGCGGCGTTCAAACCTGCGGATCTCGCCTCGGTTCTGCACTGGCGAGCGGACCCCGTGACCGTCTCCATCGTACCCCCCCCCCGTACGCGAACCCCCCACAGAGGCTGGACTGCCAACGCGGTTCGCGTTCGCGCATAAAATGTCCAAATGTGGTCCCCCACAAACTCTGCAAGGACGGGGGTTGGGGCATTCCCGTTGGAAATGTGCCCCCAAACATGAGTAGCACAGTCGGCGTGCACTGGCAATGCGGCGGCGGGCACTCACGTGCTCTCCCAAAAAGGCCGCGCAAGTTGCTATGCCATGCCCCGTCGCCTTACAATAAGAGCAGTCAGGACGAATCTGGGTGCCGGCAAAACGGGGGGCGGGGCGACTCTCAACAGGCCCACGAACCCTAGGCAGTCCCTGGCCTCTGGGCCGAGGAGACGGTGGGCGAGACCCCATGGCAATACTGGAGTTGTCTAGAAACCGGCATTCGTCCTCCAAGAACTTGACGAGGTCCTCAAAAAGGGGGAGATGGGTGGCACTATCCCCACCATATTTCTGCTCAAAACGGGACTTCAAGTCCACGGGCAGCCGTTGCAGCACTATATGCACCAAGATGTACGACCAATGGTCGACTGGCAACTCCAGTCGCCTCAAAGCATTGGTCGCTGCCAACAACGGGTTCAAAAGGTCAGTACGCAAGGCTGACACTCTGGTAATAAAGGGCAACCCCAAAATATGGCTAATGTAAGCGTCAGCCAAACACCGTTTATTGTGGTACCGCCGGGAGAGCAGCTCCAGAGCAGTAGGGTAAGCCGCATCCGTTACCGGTAAGTGCTGCACCAAGGCTCGGGCCTCTCCCTTGAGGACGGACATCAAGTAGGCCAACTTTTGGGCGGGTCCAAGGTCCGAGCGTGAGTCCACCAGACTCACAAATAAATTTTGAAAGCCCAGCCAGTAGTCCATCCGACCATCAAAATGTGGCAGTTCAAGCGTGGGCAGCTTGCTCAAAAGTCCCGGGCAAGCGACAGAGGTCTCCGGCTTGACCTGGACAGACTCCCGGCTCTTCAATATTTCGCTAGCACGTAGGGAAATCGTGTCTGCCAACGCCAGGATCTGGTCGTAGTCACCAACAACCTTGTCCCGCGCTGCCTGGCTCAGCTGATCCAACCCGAGGTCCTCAGCCAGGTGGCTAAAGCGGGTGAACAGGGCATCTACAGCCCCAAGCCTGTTCTCCATACCCCCGAACCTGGTAAGAGTGGTCTCTGCCAGCTCTGGTCGAGTAGTAGTGGCCGCCGCCGAAGTGAACCACCTCACTTGTGTGGTTATACCGGCTATGGCCTCCTTCGTTGCACTTAAATGAGACATTCCAATGACCAAACTTCAACAAATTAGATAAAGAGATTACCCAAACAAAGAAATTATTTAAACAATGTTACTTCAATTTAATGGCAAAAAAACTTAAGTTCAAGTTTATTTTATCCAACAATGATGCGAAACACCAATACAAATATAATTCAATATAGCTTACAAATAAGCATTCAATTATAGAATGTTATGTGTGTACAACATGACAGGCCACCATCAACTGATTAAATCAAATGCCTTAACAAGATTGCCAATTAATTCAAACTGATAGGTTATGAACTATGTATGTTTGAACAACTATTATAAAGTATTGTCAATTTACCTACTTTATACCAAATAGCAGTAAGTAGAATAAGTAAATGATTTTATCGAAAAACTACGCTCTGCTACCAAAATGTTCAATTCCGGGCCAGCATGTATATTGCGCAGTGGAAGTTTAGCCCTCCTGGCTACAATGGGGAAGTGAGCAGTCTGCGGTTCACAGAGCAAATTGTTTATAAATAGATTTCACTTACCATTTACTTGAAGTCGCCCGAGGCACAACGCTTTCTCAAGACAATTCTTTCAACAAGTTGACAACAAGTGACAGACGTAGATCTGTCAACGCAAATTATGTTTTTTTTTTTTTTACTTCGTTTAGGAACGCTATCCCTTCGGATACCCCCCCGCCGGCCAGCGGGGGCGGTTATGTCGGGCTTGCACCGACTAAAACCGCACGCCGTCTCGGGTCTTCAGACGCCGGGTGTAAGGTTACCCATAGAGCATATCCCTCGCACCCCGACTGACACTGGGCCATCTCACCACTAACAGCATCGCTCATCCTGTCTCCTCTGAAAGCAGAGGAGTACGGAGAGCGATGTGTTCCCGCCACGTTGGGTATTGGCCGACGATCAATGCCAACCCTATGAAGGGGAAGCCATTGACCGCCGCCCAGGGTGTACCGGCAGCTCCAATTCCGTTCCCCCCGGACTGCAGCGGGATCGGAATCGAAGCGACACTCGAGGAGGTTACCCAACACACACCCCACTCCAATGTACCTACTGTGTCAAGATACCTAACTGTTAACAATCACTTTTAAATAAAGTAAATTAGTTGCAGTGTCATACAAAATTAGTTAAATAATGTAGCAAGTAAGCTAACTATACTGTATTAAGTATGATTTAAACTAAATTTTTGCTGATGAACAAATACTAATCACAATGTAAGTAGGTACCTGATGATTTTACTCTAACACTGTACATATGGTAAGCAATAAAATATACTGACCTTTTATTATAGATCTATTTTTATTTATGTTACCTGAGTGCTGGGTGAAGATATTAAATAATTTTAAATAGGTAATTGCTTTACACCACGAACTGTCTTGCTTGAACTTAATCCTCGAAGTCACTTTGGCAAATCCTTAATTCCTTATATATCTTAATCCTTATCCTTATTTATTTTCGCTAATCTTGGAGCTATTCGGTTCGTTCGGACCATGTACGGAAATGGACTTGTTTTATGGAGAATAAAATTCCGAGGAATAAGACTTGTAATCAGTGCAAAAGCTCAAAAGTCATTGACAATTTTCTAAACTTACACTATAATTAATTAAAACTACCTACTCGAAGCAGCGCCAGATATGATGATGCATACATCGCGGTTCCTCTCGTTGCGGGTGTAAATGGTACAGGCGCTTTAACGATTTAACAACACCCAACAACCCCATTATACAACCAAAAATGAACCAAATTCAATTTTACAAAATGGCGATCCCTCCAATTCAAATAACTATATGTTAACAAATAACCATTATTTCCGCGAATCGTTATTTCCCAAATCAAAAACATCCCCTCAAACAAGAGAACGCGCGAACCCCAATACATATATCACAACTAAGTCCCACTAAATGCTCTAAAAATACAGTCTCACCAGAAATATACGACGTCACCTCCACCCCAGACGAGATCCCCAGTAATGTCCTTAGCCAATCAGAAGAAGCCCCATAGTGCCAACCGCACAAATCAAATCCCCTAAATAACGTGAATTTCTACTTTTTGCAATGGCCACGCATAATTCTAAGTACTAAAATCTCTTCTCTAATCTTTTCAACAAGGGATTTCATTAATTACGAACGATATACCCAAGTAATTCTGTATATATCTTAATAAACCCTTTAGTCCGCCAAAGCCTAATTAATTCCTAATACTACCACCCGGAGGCGTTGTAGTCTCTTTTTTTTTAACCCGCCTTAACCAATTACCCATCCAATTATAATTATTATTAACCTCTATGACATTCTAATTTCCCAAGACTTTGTCCTCACCCCTTGATTAATCCTGATAGCTTTTTTAATTGCATTATTCCTGTCCAATTTCATATGTAAACTAAATAATTCATATTTCTTTCCAAAATACGAAATTTATCTTCCGGTATTTTTTGCGTTTCAAATAATACTATCTCATCATTAGAATGTATTATTTACATCATATAATTATTTGTGATATTATTTAAATGTTTCCTTTTACTTAGATATTATTGATTAAACTTTGTATTAATTTTTCTCTAGATAAATAATACCTAAACGACTATCCTAAACCAAATAGTTGCCATGTAACATTATATTGATAATCAAATTTCACTATAATCGATACAATTATAAATATTATTCTCCCACAACGATTAATATTTATATATATATATATACATTTATATATACATATACATATATTCTCAACTATAATTTACCATATTAAACACTATTTTTAATTATTTTTCCATAATTATTTCTATTTTCTGGCGACCGATTATTTCATAAAATTTACCGTCACCTATGTCGGAATTTCTCAACTAATTCAATCCTCTTCCCGTTCAATCGAATTATGAATTTCGCATCGCCGGCCACTAGATGACTCTCTAATACAAAATCATATTGTTACATTATTTATTTTTTATTACTACGGTAGCCCGTTACAAATGGGTCGGAAGCAAAGATGGGTAACGTACGCCAGAAGGTCACCCCCCATTGACCGTTTTGGCCTGAAGCCATATTGCCAAACATTAATTAAGGAGTGATCCTCTAGGTAACGCATGAGCTGTGCGTTAATGATATGCACAAACCTTGCACAGCACTGAGGTGACGGCTATGGGTCGAAAATTGCCCGGGTCTGAACGATCCCCTTTCTTGGGGATTGGCTGTACATTCGCCTCTTTCCAAGCCAGTGGCACTTTACCCGAGGCTTTGGCCAGTTGCCAGGATCCACGGCTACCCGCGGGCTGTGCCAAAAGCTCTCGACCAAGCCGTGCTATGTGCTGGGCATCCGCTCTGATGTAAGCCCTCTTACTGACCTTGGTGGCTTTGTTGTACGCTGCCTTAAAATAGCCCACGTCAGGCTTGCATAGCCCTTGCCCAAGCGCTTTTGATGAACAGCCTCTGCACACTCGCGCCCAAACCAGGGATGCACCACACGGGCACCGGCGATATCAGTGTATAGGATATAGTATTTGTACCCCCCCCTTTCTAACTCCTATACCCCTTTTGTAAATTCCTTTTTCCTACTCCTACTACTCCTATTACTACTCCGAAACCAACTCATTCACTCAATCCTTTTCACATTTCCTGCCCTAAATAACTACCTATATCTACCACTCATTCACTTCTCTCTTACGGCTATCCCAATTCCTATTCCACCTACTTGTTGTCATGTATGATTCATTCAAATAACTCACCAACCTACCTAAACTCACTGAATAATTGTACTTATTTCTAATAAACTTGGCCTGTGATCAATCTAGTGGTTAAAAGGAACCCTTATCATGATACCTAGTATCCCTAGTTCTATAAAGGTGAAGAATGCTGACTCCTATCTTTAACCTACGGTAACCTAATTCCAACTATATATAATCGCAAATCCCAATTAATTTACTCTTTCACATTAAACTTTAAACCTATTTTGTTTGAAACGTTATCATTTAAATTCATCATTAACCTTTCCTTACAACCTACCTTCCAACCTAACCATTACGTACCTATTTCATTTTTATCTAATTACACAGCTTCTATTGACACTATATTAAACCATGAAATAACCAAATAAGTCTTCCTAAACCCTCTAGTCGTAAGTAGTTCAAAAGCTTACACTACTTGCGCGAACATAAGTACTTCCTTAAATAATCAACAAAGTCTCATTTAAGTAGGTATCCCAAAATTAGAACCTATTCCTTCCATATTTATTAACAATCCTCCAAATTCCATTATACCTACACAAATTCCTTCCGGATTAACCTAATGTCCTTGGTGACCTTGACGGGAGCGGATGAAAACAACCTATACTAATTCATTCGGCCCAACCTAACATGCAACAAACGAAGTCCTTCCCCCGTGTTCTCCGTAGTATCCCCTTGTAGCTTTTATGAGAGCGGATGAAAACAACCTATACTAGAAAATATCCATTAGGAACAGAAACATTCCGGTCATTTACCTCGTTTATCTAGATACCTATAACTATCTACAGCCACGTAGATATCTGCCCTTCACCGCCTCAATCATTCACTACTTCCTTCGTAACAATGTTATTAGAATAATATCAATTGGATTAGAACCTACTAATTCTTCCTTTCACAACGCTTACTACTACAACTAGTACTTCGAACGACAAAAATATACATAGGTTATATTTAGATGTTTATTATAACTCCACGTAGACTACTTCTTTATTGATTAGAACTTACTAATTCTTCTTCCTATAATGCCTACTCCCTTAAACTAGTACTTTGAACGACAAGAATATATAGATTATATCTAGATGTTTTTAATGACTTCATTTAGACTACTACTTTATTGACGCTCACTTTCCCACACAAAGGTACCTGCTTATTCTGAGGTTTCCTCCCCAAGGTGTTTGCTCACTATACAGTAGTACCTAGTTATATTGGATTTTCCCCCCCGAGGTGGTGGCCCCATATCACGCCAGCCACAGTAGGACCCTTCCACTTGTATTGTATATAGGTATATCATGGTCCTTCCTATGTCTAAATAGGCATTAGAAGATTTTCATACATCTTCCCCCTATTACACCGAGACATCCGGTAAATATAATTCCCCATACTCTATTCAGAGCAAACATGAACCTGACAGAAGAACATACAAATCTTACCGCCATAATGTTTTGATTATATTCCGTAGTAACTTACAGCGCCACGCTTAAGCTGCTTTAAATATTGTTTATGAATAACATGTATTTCGGTGTGATACTTCACTTGTTTTTGAAATGTAAGACGATAAATTGAGTCAGTACTCAGCTTGGATATTAACACAAACTGTTTTATTATGAAACTAACAAAGGAGTAATCTTTTCCTACTGCTAGCTATTATAGCAAACGACAGCGCCCCTCGCTCAAGCAGCTTTAAATACTATTCACGAATAACATGGATTCTGGTGTGATACTTCACTTGTTTTTAGAATGTTAAACGATAAATTGAATCTGTACACAGCTCGGACTCTAACATATATTGTGTAATCTTATAAAAGGTGCTAGTAACCAATTCACTTCAGAATAATGTGGTTTCAAAGGTTTATTGTAAAGTATAATACACTCTCAGATCACATAAACGAATTGGTATAACTGACCCATGATATAGGGTTTTAGTATACAGGAATTACACTCCCAGGGTTCTAGATTCGAGCAGTATCCACTTGGATAAGGTTCCCAACTACCGTGAGATGGCTCTTTGAACCCTGATTCGAACACATGCAAAGAGAGATAATCACTGAATTCAAATATAAAAATCACTCTTGGTCAATCAGTTATTAGCAGATATCGTAGGTGTTATTACCCAAGTTTTTGTGTAATTAATATTTAGTCTTGGGTGTGGTTACTTTTGATTATTTATAACCCGGCTTTGTACACAATCAACACTTCTTAAAAGAATCACTAAAATTTCACTGTAGATCTCACTTCCACCATTTTTACACACTGTATCACCACTCTTACGTGAACTACAGCAGTAGTAGCCTACCTATATACCATCGAATAGTTCATATGGCTCTTTTGAACCGACTAAAACCGCACAATCAATCGATATAGAATATGTTATTAATAATGGTAATTTACCTACATACCATCGAATAGTTCATATGGCTCTTTTGAACCGACTAAAACCGCACAATCAATCGATATAGAATATGATATTAATAATGGCAGTTTACCTACATACCGTCGAATAGTCCCTATGGCTCCTTTTTGAACCGACTAAAACCGCACAATCAATCGATATAGAATATGATATTAATAAATTTTACTAAGCAGACTTTGAAATAGACTAGGTTTCCTACGTTCGTTGTGATGCCTAAGATTTTCACTAAACAAATGAGTGTACCTATCTATCTACCTACAGAATCTAATCCCTGTATTTACCTTTCAAAACCCATTGTATTTTACTTAATCGTGTGGTGAGTTGTGTTTTCCTTCTAGCTAACTTTGGGGGCAAGTTCGTGAAACTTGACTTTGTGTAATCCCTACCACGGTGTGATTGCCCCAGTTCACGAGCCGAAGCTCAGGGATGTGAACTGAAACCCTGACGAGATTATAGTTAGTGTATATATAAATAAATACATAAGACTGAACTGTGAGCTCCGTAAGTTCTGATCCTGGCCCGAATTGGACGGCTCCACTTCGACGGTGCCTACCTATCACAGAACGAACAGTCACCCACATCCAGGAAGCTTATCCGATCCTGTTTCCAGGGAAAATCAGATTGCCGCTCGCTTCAAAAGTTATCGGCTACTAGCGAAATATAGAGGAATATGGAGTCGTTATCACCGTTAGGTATCCCTCCATAACCAAAGCACATCGCCTTGGGTTTCCTACGGGAATACTAGCTAAGTACGCCGCAGCCCTAATTCCTACTTCTAACATAATAAAAATGATAAAACGACAGCGTTTGCTTTACGTGTGCACCGCCAGACTCAGCGGCACAAGGCAGAGATCAATTCACATGTGTATGCGTGTATTAATCCAGCCCAATGTAAGGTGTCTTCATTCACGTAAAGGTCCTATCCTATGTCGATCGCGTCCCAAAATGTAATTTACCTTTTAATAATTATTATTCAAATATACTACTCCCAACAATCCCATTCTAAACAACCAAACAAGAACCAAATTCAATTTCACAAAATGGCGATCCCTCCAATTCAAATAACTATATGTTAACCACTATTTCCGCGAACTATTACTTTCCAACTCAAAATATCCCCTTAATACAAGAAAACGCGCGAACCCCAACACATATATCACGACTAAGTCCCACTAAATGCTCTAAAAAACAGTCTCACCAGAAATGTACGACGTCTCCACTACCCCTGACGAGTTCCCCAACAAAAGTGAAAGAGTTATTGGCGCCTTTCGTATTTCTCCCCCGCCAACCGCGCTCCATCCGTGTCTCTATCCAATCAAAAACCTCCCCGTAATGCCAACCGCACAATTCAAACCCCCCCAAATATTACAAATTCCTATCTTTTTCAACGCCCATGTATACTTTTAAGCATTGAAATCTCTTCACTAAAACTTTCAACAATGAATTTCACCAATTACGCATGACATTCCCAAGTAATTCCTCGTATATCTTAGTAAAACTTTTGTCCGCCAAAGCCTAATTAGTTCCTCAATCACCCACACGGAGGCGTTGCAGTCCCCTTCTTTTCAAAGTACAAAATCTACCTTCCGGCATTTCCGCGTTTCAAATATTACTATCTCATCATTAGAATGTATTACTTACATACATTCCATATAACTATTTGTGATATTATTTAAGTGATTGCTTTTACTTAGATTTTATTGATTAATCTTCGTATTGAATTTTCTCTAAATAAACAATAGCTAAACAGTCGTCTTAAACCAAATAATTGCCATGCGGCATTATACAGATAATCAAATTTTTACTATAATCGATTCATTTATAAATATTATTTTTCCCACAACGATTAATATATATATATATTTATAAATACATTTTCATATACATTTACGTATATTCACAACTATAATTTACCATTTTATACACTATTTTTAATTAGTTTCTTGTAATTACTTTTTTTTATTTTATTTTTTTTCTCGACTGATAATTTTTTCATATAGTTTACTGCCACCTATGTCAAAACTGCTCAACTAATTCAATCCTTTTTCCGTTCAATCGAATTAAGACTTTCGCATCATTGGCCACTAGATGACTCCCTAATATAAATCGTACCGTTATATAATTTATTTATCTTTTTCATTGCTCCGGTAGCTCGTTACAATCCGACCCCTTGAATCTCAACGCAGGTACAATACTAACCCTATTGTCCGTAGTGATGATTCACCCTTACTAAAAGAATGCTAAATAAATAAATTCTTCGAATATGCTAGCTATCTACGTCACACTTTATTGGTCAATACTCCAGTTACAATTCAACAACTGCACATTATCTGTAGTGTGTTATTTTCAACCAACGTCTAAAACAAATGGCTAGTCAATCCCGGAGTCAAGCTTTCCGGCTAAGTCCCCACACAAAACCATGTCCGAAATCCGACCCTGACAAATTTCAGCGGGAAAAGTCTGATTGTGAGACAGACTCCAATGCTATCATTAAGAAATAATGTTTTGATTCGGAACCAATCTTACGTTCATCCCTCAATCCATTATCCCCTTCCCCATAAAAATAAGTCAAACTCCAATGGCTGACAGACATAATCAGTACGAACGACTTCACCCCACCTGATCCAAATTGACCAGACATTCGCCCAAATATTGGAGTGTGTATAGTGTGATTCGTCGTATCCTGGTTGTTTAGTAGTGCATTCATGGAGGCCCTTAAATGGTGTGCTTAGACAATTGATTCATTCGGAATCAAATTTTGTCTTTACCCTAACTCCTAGCATTACCTCCATAAACCCATTTTGTGGTGCATGCAAATAATTGAATTGCAATCTGTCCTCACAATATCACTCCCCCCCTTTTACTTTCTACATAATGCTAGTTGGGATGGCCCTCCATTCTGATTTTAAATTCATTCACTTTGTCATTTCATACTAATCTAGCTTTCTTTCCTCTATTATTTTTTTTATTTTAATCATTCTAACAGAACCAACTTTCACGGTTCATCATTCTACCAACCAAACAGCATTATAACATTTCCCCGAGGTGACCACTAGATCTTAATAATTCTGAATGTTCATTCCCTATTCCCTGCCTACTATATATTCTAAAGAGAGGCCTTAGAATATCTCCCTCATTTATTTATATGGAAAGTAAATAAACATATTTTTTATTTATTTAGGTAAAGCTACCCTGTTCCCCAGGAAAGAGCAGACACTGACAGAAAAGGTTTAATTAATTTTTTAATTAATTATTCGTATTCTAATATTTAGAATTCGCGTCAAACATAGTAACACAGCACAACAGTGGTGCCATCTCCCAGCCCTTCAGGTACTAGAAACGCTCCTTTGAATTTTTTTATTTTTTATTACTCCATCTACTCAAACAGTTGCGAACTACTCCTTACAACACTACGTGTATAATACTTCATTGAATAGTTACGTTTCGTTACAATTGCGACCCCCCAATTTCTATTTTCTTATGGCCGTAGCCAATATTCTACTAATTATAATACTGAACAATAAAAGACAACCTAATTTAAAACTCACACTCTCTGAACTACATGTCGAAGTGAAGATACTTTTTTACCCACAGATGTTTTTTGTTGTATATTATTCCGTTTAGTTAGAGTCCAGTCACCCCACACATTAAAATGTTTGTGTAGTTTAACCATATCAAGGTAAATCACTTCTCAATCTCGATACCAAGCTTGATAGTAATTCCACAACACAAAACTATCTCTTCAAACCAGGACATGACAATTTAAAGCAGGGAAAAACTTGGTTGTGAGGCCAGCTCCGTCCTAGTGACTCCGAATAAAGATTTGTGGAGTGAACCAATCTTACGTTCGTCCACATCTAATTACCCAGTCCCTCATTAATAAAGTCATTCCTATATGGCCGTCAACCATAGAAAAGTGCGAGCGGTTTCACCCCACAAGGCTCGAGTCTTCAAAATCATTTGCCCCGAAAATGGCGCATGTATAGTGTGCGTCGTTATAACCTGGTGGTGTAGTTGAGGAAATATGAAGGTACATTAACGTCATGCTTAGACCTCGGATTCATCAATCTCGAGCCCATCTATTAACCTAACTCTTAGCAGCCCTTCATAAATCCGATTGTAGTGCATGCAGAATGACTAGACTATAACCATGCTTCGCGATTCTACTCCCCCCTTAGTGCTGGTTGGGAAGGCCCTTCACACTGAATTTAAACAAATACTCATTCAACATACAACCTTTCCTTAACGTGAATAATCCTATCGCTCTAACATAGCCGACTTCCATGGCCGTTCATACTACCAACCAAAATCAGCACTTGATACAAACGAATGGTTATTGTTTCGTAATTTTAGGAATGTCCCCAGCTTTCATAAGGAAAGGCGGACTTCAGTATATCCTTCCCTATTGCACAAAACGTGTGATAAATTGATAAATTTTAACTAGATCTTAAAGTCGAACTATAACGAACCTTACTACTTTTTTTTTTTTGGTAATCTATTTAATAAATTTATTTAACTACTTTTTTATACATCTCTCTCCAACACAAATCTCTTACTTCTCATTATAAAACTCTCCCCCTTTTCCCCCTTTGAATACAAAACCTTATCCATTGATCTAATTTTGATAATGTATCCACCCAACCTCTATTGTTAGCACCATTGTAGGTCCCAAACAATCTTTCCAATTCCCTATTAACCCATTTTACAGTGTAAGGCCGAGGATTCCTAACCGAAGTATAGACTATTTTAATCCCTAAAGTTTTCATTCCTTCTTTCCAACTCGCCTAGTGAATTGTGTCCCATTGTCTGACATAGCTTTTGTCAATACCTAATCCGTATTTAATTTCCTCACTATTCCAATCCTAAAAGTTTTAACATTTATGTTAAGAAAGACACAACCAATCTATATAACACAAACCCGCTATCTCCACAGTGCCCTGCATAAACTTCTAGATGATGACTAGACTCCTTGTTGCTAACAATAACACGTTCGATACCTTTTCACTGCAATCACGGTTTAAACCAATTATTACATATAATTAACATGGATTGTAAACACACATCAATGACAACTCTAAAAACCGGGAAAAGAATACACTGTCAAGATAAACTTGTCAGAACGCGTAAACACTTTTTCCGTTGACAAACGCGCGCTTGTCACCGCTGTTCCGACGACGACAACAAATCGAATACCTATGCAATAATCTCTAACATTAGTGGCAACCGACACGAAACTTCAATAACCCTTCTCAACCTAGATCTTATGTTGTTAGATTTTCTAATCTCAGCAATACTTAATCCTACCCTATCTATCACTTGAAATAGATAAAAAATTAACTCGCGACCCCCCATCCCCTAAAATAAAGAACATATCTAACCCTCTCTATACACAAACACATACTTGCACGAATACACATACATATCAGAGGTGAGTCGATCCGAACCATAATAGTTACAAAAACTATAACCTAGCTTTACCTACATTGTCTACGATTCGCGGACCGACCAATGTGTCGCACTCAACAACTACCTATACTATACGAACCTTACCGAGCGCGACCGACGACACACGAATTTTTACGAATTGACAAGGTACTTGGCTAAGCTCGTGTCGACGCGTTATTTAATTTTTGAATGATTTTGTCCCTGTTGCACTTGCATTTTGGCGATGCGTAAGACCTTGACACCCACCTCAGGCCTCATTTACGAATTAATATTATTTATTTACTTTCTCAAGGTTCGCTCAGTTTTGTTTACAGTGAATTTCATAGTTCGCGCTTGATTTGTAATTATTTTCCTATAGTTCCACAGTTTGTTTATATAAACCTATAGTAAATACCAATTTACATTTCATACAATTTTGCTCAGTCAGTGACATAGAGAAAATTAAAGTATTGTTTAAATAAATATAGATACATAGGTACATACATATACACATGCCCACGCATAGCTACACATTCACGCACACAACTATACCCTTACAAGATGTTTATTATCAATTTCAAGATTCCGACCCCTATTTGTTAATAATCCTAAACTCCTAAGTAACTGTATTTTAGGCTTAACAATAACATCCAGGTCAACATTCTTACCTTTTACCTATATTTTACGGCAACAAATTGTGCAGTACCTGAATACCGCAACTTTATTAATAACTATTTTCAATTAAACATTCAAGAACTGATTATTTGACTAATCGATAATTTATTGATTAAATGTAAATCCTCCCCAATTTCCTAGCTACACTACAACATGACTCAACAACCCTAATATTAATATTATTATTTTTATTATTACTTTACATTTTGTTAAACTTTAATTATCTATTCTATATACTATTATGACTATGTTACCTAATTCACAGCAATGAACCAAACATAATTACGGCATACCAAATCCTGGTTAACGGCGCCACCAAATTGTACCCCCCCCTTTCTAACTCCTATACCCCTTTTGTAAATTCCTTTTTCCTACTCCTACTACTCCTATTACTACTCCGAAACCAACTCATTCACTCAATCCTTTTCACATTTCCTGCCCTAAATAACTACCTATATCTACCACTCATTCACTTCTCTCTTACGGCTATCCCAATTCCTATTCCACCTACTTGTTGTCATGTATGATTCATTCAAATAACTCACCAACCTACCTAAACTCACTGAATAATTGTACTTATTTCTAATAAACTTGGCCTGTGATCAATCTAGTGGTTAAAAGGAACCCTTATCATGATACCTAGTATCCCTAGTTCTATAAAGGTGAAGAATGCTGACTCCTATCTTTAACCTACGGTAACCTAATTCCAACTATATATAATCGCAAATCCCAATTAATTTACTCTTTCACATTAAACTTTAAACCTATTTTGTTTGAAACGTTATCATTTAAATTCATCATTAACCTTTCCTTACAACCTACCTTCCAACCTAACCATTACGTACCTATTTCATTTTTATCTAATTACACAGCTTCTATTGACACTATATTAAACCATGAAATAACCAAATAAGTCTTCCTAAACCCTCTAGTCGTAAGTAGTTCAAAAGCTTACACTACTTGCGCGAACATAAGTACTTCCTTAAATAATCAACAAAGTCTCATTTAAGTAGGTATCCCAAAATTAGAACCTATTCCTTCCATATTTATTAACAATCCTCCAAATTCCATTATACCTACACAAATTCCTTCCGGATTAACCTAATGTCCTTGGTGACCTTGACGGGAGCGGATGAAAACAACCTATACTAATTCATTCGGCCCAACCTAACATGCAACAAACGAAGTCCTTCCCCCGTGTTCTCCGTAGTATCCCCTTGTAGCTTTTATGAGAGCGGATGAAAACAACCTATACTAGAAAATATCCATTAGGAACAGAAACATTCCGGTCATTTACCTCGTTTATCTAGATACCTATAACTATCTACAGCCACGTAGATATCTGCCCTTCACCGCCTCAATCATTCACTACTTCCTTCGTAACAATGTTATTAGAATAATATCAATTGGATTAGAACCTACTAATTCTTCCTTTCACAACGCTTACTACTACAACTAGTACTTCGAACGACAAAAATATACATAGGTTATATTTAGATGTTTATTATAACTCCACGTAGACTACTTCTTTATTGATTAGAACTTACTAATTCTTCTTCCTATAATGCCTACTCCCTTAAACTAGTACTTTGAACGACAAGAATATATAGATTATATCTAGATGTTTTTAATGACTTCATTTAGACTACTACTTTATTGACGCTCACTTTCCCACACAAAGGTACCTGCTTATTCTGAGGTTTCCTCCCCAAGGTGTTTGCTCACTATACAGTAGTACCTAGTTATATTGGATTTTCCCCCCCGAGGTGGTGGCCCCATATCACGCCAGCCACAGTAGGACCCTTCCACTTGTATTGTATATAGGTATATCATGGTCCTTCCTATGTCTAAATAGGCATTAGAAGATTTTCATACATCTTCCCCCTATTACACCGAGACATCCGGTAAATATAATTCCCCATACTCTATTCAGAGCAAACATGAACCTGACAGAAGAACATACAAATCTTACCGCCATAATGTTTTGATTATATTCCGTAGTAACTTACAGCGCCACGCTTAAGCTGCTTTAAATATTGTTTATGAATAACATGTATTTCGGTGTGATACTTCACTTGTTTTTGAAATGTAAGACGATAAATTGAGTCAGTACTCAGCTTGGATATTAACACAAACTGTTTTATTATGAAACTAACAAAGGAGTAATCTTTTCCTACTGCTAGCTATTATAGCAAACGACAGCGCCCCTCGCTCAAGCAGCTTTAAATACTATTCACGAATAACATGGATTCTGGTGTGATACTTCACTTGTTTTTAGAATGTTAAACGATAAATTGAATCTGTACACAGCTCGGACTCTAACATATATTGTGTAATCTTATAAAAGGTGCTAGTAACCAATTCACTTCAGAATAATGTGGTTTCAAAGGTTTATTGTAAAGTATAATACACTCTCAGATCACATAAACGAATTGGTATAACTGACCCATGATATAGGGTTTTAGTATACAGGAATTACACTCCCAGGGTTCTAGATTCGAGCAGTATCCACTTGGATAAGGTTCCCAACTACCGTGAGATGGCTCTTTGAACCCTGATTCGAACACATGCAAAGAGAGATAATCACTGAATTCAAATATAAAAATCACTCTTGGTCAATCAGTTATTAGCAGATATCGTAGGTGTTATTACCCAAGTTTTTGTGTAATTAATATTTAGTCTTGGGTGTGGTTACTTTTGATTATTTATAACCCGGCTTTGTACACAATCAACACTTCTTAAAAGAATCACTAAAATTTCACTGTAGATCTCACTTCCACCATTTTTACACACTGTATCACCACTCTTACGTGAACTACAGCAGTAGTAGCCTACCTATATACCATCGAATAGTTCATATGGCTCTTTTGAACCGACTAAAACCGCACAATCAATCGATATAGAATATGTTATTAATAATGGTAATTTACCTACATACCATCGAATAGTTCATATGGCTCTTTTGAACCGACTAAAACCGCACAATCAATCGATATAGAATATGATATTAATAATGGCAGTTTACCTACATACCGTCGAATAGTCCCTATGGCTCCTTTTTGAACCGACTAAAACCGCACAATCAATCGATATAGAATATGATATTAATAAATTTTACTAAGCAGACTTTGAAATAGACTAGGTTTCCTACGTTCGTTGTGATGCCTAAGATTTTCACTAAACAAATGAGTGTACCTATCTATCTACCTACAGAATCTAATCCCTGTATTTACCTTTCAAAACCCATTGTATTTTACTTAATCGTGTGGTGAGTTGTGTTTTCCTTCTAGCTAACTTTGGGGGCAAGTTCGTGAAACTTGACTTTGTGTAATCCCTACCACGGTGTGATTGCCCCAGTTCACGAGCCGAAGCTCAGGGATGTGAACTGAAACCCTGACGAGATTATAGTTAGTGTATATATAAATAAATACATAAGACTGAACTGTGAGCTCCGTAAGTTCTGATCCTGGCCCGAATTGGACGGCTCCACTTCGACGGTGCCTACCTATCACAGAACGAACAGTCACCCACATCCAGGAAGCTTATCCGATCCTGTTTCCAGGGAAAATCAGATTGCCGCTCGCTTCAAAAGTTATCGGCTACTAGCGAAATATAGAGGAATATGGAGTCGTTATCACCGTTAGGTATCCCTCCATAACCAAAGCACATCGCCTTGGGTTTCCTACGGGAATACTAGCTAAGTACGCCGCAGCCCTAATTCCTACTTCTAACATAATAAAAATGATAAAACGACAGCGTTTGCTTTACGTGTGCACCGCCAGACTCAGCGGCACAAGGCAGAGATCAATTCACATGTGTATGCGTGTATTAATCCAGCCCAATGTAAGGTGTCTTCATTCACGTAAAGGTCCTATCCTATGTCGATCGCGTCCCAAAATGTAATTTACCTTTTAATAATTATTATTCAAATATACTACTCCCAACAATCCCATTCTAAACAACCAAACATGAACCAAATTCAATTTCACAAAATGGCGATCCCTCCAATTCAAATAACTATATGTTAACCACTATTTCCGCGAACTATTACTTTCCAACTCAAAATATCCCCTTAATACAAGAAAACGCGCGAACCCCAACACATATATCACGACTAAGTCCCACTAAATGCTCTAAAAAACAGTCTCACCAGAAATGTACGACGTCTCCACTACCCCTGACGAGTTCCCCAACAAAAGTGAAAGAGTTATTGGCGCCTTTCGTATTTCTCCCCCGCCAACCGCGCTCCATCCGTGTCTCTATCCAATCAAAAACCTCCCCGTAATGTCAACCGCACAATTCAAACCCCCCCAAATATTACAAATTCCTATCTTTTTCAACGCCCATGTATACTTTTAAGCATTGAAATCTCTTCACTAAAACTTTCAACAATGAATTTCACCAATTACGCATGACATTCCCAAGTAATTCCTCGTATATCTTAGTAAAACTTTTGTCCGCCAAAGCCTAATTAGTTCCTCAATCACCCACACGGAGGCGTTGCAGTCCCCTTCTTTTCAAAGTACAAAATCTACCTTCCGGCATTTCCGCGTTTCAAATATTACTATCTCATCATTAGAATGTATTACTTACATACATTCCATATAACTATTTGTGATATTATTTAAGTGATTGCTTTTACTTAGATTTTATTGATTAATCTTCGTATTGAATTTTCTCTAAATAAACAATAGCTAAACAGTCGTCTTAAACCAAATAATTGCCATGCGGCATTATACAGATAATCAAATTTTTACTATAATCGATTCATTTATAAATATTATTTTTCCCACAACGATTAATATATATATATATTTATAAATACATTTTCATATACATTTACGTATATTCACAACTATAATTTACCATTTTATACACTATTTTTAATTAGTTTCTTGTAATTACTTTTTTTTATTTTATTTTTTTTCTCGACTGATAATTTTTTCATATAGTTTACTGCCACCTATGTCAAAACTGCTCAACTAATTCAATCCTTTTTCCGTTCAATCGAATTAAGACTTTCGCATCATTGGCCACTAGATGACTCCCTAATATAAATCGTACCGTTATATAATTTATTTATCTTTTTCATTGCTCCGGTAGCTCGTTACATATTCTAAACCCACACTGATCTCACCGGCGACAGCAGTGGCACTATCCGACGGGGCCCTATCCTTAAAGCAGTGTTCAACCCACGGGATAAACGCAAAGTAGTCACGAAGTCTATATCAGTCTGGCAGACGGCGCTTGACCTGATATTTTTAGTATCCTGGTGGTCTGGCGTATCAATTGGGTCAGGTCATGCGTGAGTGGAGTGAATGCGTGGGTGGCTCTTCCCGCATGGTCTGTTTCAGCGGAGCCCAGTCAGGTCTCATGATGGGCGTTAAAATTCCCCAAAAACACCATTTCAGCGTTCGGTAACCGCTCCTGCACATCATCTACCACCTGAATCAGATATACGAAGAGTGGAGATGTCTCGGCATCTCCTGTATGGGAACGGTAGAGGCACACATAAATCTGACTTCATTCAGAGCCATGATCTACATGTAGTCAGAGAATGGGAGAGGATGGGTCCTCTAGGCAGCGCAAACGGCGGTAACAAACATCCGCCCCGACAAACACGCACACCCCGGCTTTAGCACAGAAACATAGCTGGGGTAGAGCAAGTAAGTCGTAACGTCAGGGCGGCGTATTTGTGTCTCCGTGAGAAGGAGCATGGCTGGCTGCACCATCTCAAGATGTTGGTGAACGGCGCTGAGGGTCGCATGGAGCCCACAGATGTTACTGGACTTCACCTCAAATAGTGAGTATGTGGGAGAGTGACGAGCATTCTAGTGACGTGACCTACTGCATAGCGTTTTACAGTCTTAAATATAGGTACATATTACATACATATTATACATAGAAAAACCCAGACCAATGCATTGCACTGAGCGGGAATCGAACCCGCCCGACTGCTACGACACCCCTGTCGTAGCAGTCGATTGCACTACCGCTACGCCACAGAGGCGCCAATATCCATGTGCCCCATGTATCTATGATCCCCCCTCTCCCTACTTACAATTTATTTTTTTATCAAATGTGAGGGATGGCCTCGTCCATCAGTCTATATAACAATACTTTAAGCCCTTTGTGCGGATAAAGAGATTGAATGAAGTTGGTATTGTTGGGAATGTGCATGTAGATGTACTTTTTTTTTTTCGTGCGGAAATCTCTTCGGATAACCCCCCGCCGGCCAGCGGGGGCGGTTATGTCGGGCTTGAACCGACTAAAACCGCACGCCGTCTCGGGTCTTAAAACGCCGGGGCGTAAGGTTGCCCATAGAGCATAATAATACTCCCTCGCACCCCGAGACTTGTAGATGTACCTACGCTCTATTCTGTGTTGCCACACGTATGTTTTAGTTTTTTAAATATTATAATCAATGTTGTCGTAACTTTAATACTTTTTGTGATATAACTTGAGTCCTTAGATATTGTTTTGGGCAAAGTTCGCTCTGTTGGCAAAGTTGGTATATTTAACGGTATACCTATTGACCATAACACAATTAACTAGTAGTATCCATAGCGACTTGTTTCGTTGGTTCTCTTCCTAGGTGCCTAGGAAACCGATCTCAGGCTGTAGTACTTCAAGGCCAATTATATATCCGGGATACTGATTGTGCTGTACCGGGATAACTAAAGTTAAGTCTTTGAACGACTTAATTGGGCGTCTGGTTCGACATAAACCTCTATTTGATGAGCATGTTCACAATATTGTCTCTAAAGCGTCTGAAGCCCTAGGACTCATAATGAAAGGCTTTTAAGGCTTAGTTGCATACCTTCAGTTTGTACCAACTATTTGGTAAAACTTGTCTGTTATTTTTGTTATTTATAAGCGAAGATTTGTTAAAGAAAACTTCGAATCTACTATGTAAAAAACACATACTTTATTATTATATCTGTCAATCTTCCTAAAATAAATAAATGTTTCAAAAAGTATAAAACCTTTAAAAATAATATTAAAACATACCAGCATTTCCACGTACCTACCTACTATAGTTGTTAGATCTTCGAGTACGAGTGTACAGGTTTTACGGGCAGTTTACCTATAGGTTCATATATTTATCTATACAGATAAATAAAATTGAAGTGTCTGTGAGTAATATTAAAATACAGATTTTTAATGATTGCATATGAATGTATACACGACACCAATACCAAAAATACATATTTTTTTAAATGTATCTGTCTGTCTGTTTGAAATCAGTAATCTCTGGAACGGCTGGGTCGATTTTGACGAGACTTTCACTGGCAGATATGTAATGTTATAAGGCGTAACATAGGCTACTTTAATTTTAGAAAAATAACAAAATTGTGAAAAAAATCTGAGTTAATAGTTCGTTTTCCTTAATTCACTGGCAGATAAGATCAGCTTTGTTAATATAAGATAAGTGAACTATGATTGGTTTCAAACTTTAGTTCCATTTCAGTTTAATCATATAAAAAATATAAAAAAATATAAAAAGTAAGCATACAAAATGCTTAAAAATTTAATTGAAAAAAAAAAAAAAAATTTTTAATTGCGCTTAGTTAGTTTATTATACAAATATTTGAATAGGAAAAAGCCTCCAGCCAGCGGACTTTTGTTTCAACGATGCCATATGACAAGGAGTATAATTAATATGTATATTATAACTGCTGGCTGACTGAGTAGGTCGTTTAACTAATCTAATGAAACTAAATCTAATGCAAAATGTAATGTAAGTAATGATTATGTTATCTAATCCCATTGTTGAAGCAAAAGTCCGCTGGCTGTAGGTTCCTTTCTACTCAAATATTTTTATAACTAAGCGAGATAGAAACAATATTTTTTTCTAGCATGATAGATCTAAAATGGAACTAAAGTTTGGTACCAATCTGGAGTTCACCAACCTTATATTAACAGAGAATCCCGCTAGCTGGAGATCAATTTTAAAAGTATTTATTTTCTTCAATATCGCGGAACAAATTCAGTTTTGTCATGATTTCTTTTCTTGCCTGATCTCTAAAGGGTCAGGCAAGGATGTGTAGCTTCGCCATGGTTGTTCAATCTTTTCATGGATAGCTGTATGAGTGATATGAAAGGGTGTGAACATGAAATAAAGATGGGAGACCTGCATGTTAAGTGCCTCGTATACGCCGATGACCAAGTTATACTTGCATCATCGGCGCAGGAGTTGCAGAAAATGGTGAACAGCATAAATGCGGCCTTTAAAGCGAGAGGTATGAAAGTGAATCCAAGAAAGACGAACGTTATGGTTTTTGAGAGGCAGCAAGAAATGACTGAATGTAATGTCAAAATGAAGGTGAATGTGTAGAACAAGTGTCAGAGTTTGTATACTTGGGTAGTTTGTTCACAAGGGATGAAGATACGATGGAGATATTGAAAGGAGGGTGACTGAAGGAAATCGCGTGAATGGTACGCTACACGCTATCCTTCATGAGTGGCCAGTCAGTGAGGAAGAAGGCACGCCTGGCGGTTCATAACGGCGTGCTAGTCCCCACATTAATGTATGACAGTGAAAGTTGGGTATGGCAGAAAAATCATGAAAGTAGAGTGAATGCAGTGGAGATGCGGTCATTGCGTAGTATGTGTGGAGTAAGGTTGGCTGATAGGAAGAGGTATACAGATATTCGAGAATGGTGTGGCCTGAAAGAGAATGTTGTTACAAGAATTGAAAAGGGTATGCTAAGTGGTTTGGACACTTGGAATGAATGAGTACTGAGCGAATGACACATCAATTATATAAGGCAGATGTAAGTGGGCAAGCAAGCCGGGGTCGACCTCGCAGGACATACACTGATCAAATTAATGACATATTGATAAAAGGGCAGGTCAAAAGCACTCGAAACCGGCGGGCTTGCATGAAAGGTTTAATTATAGTGAAGGAAGCTCGTGAAGTATGTAAGGAAAGAAGCAGATGCCGGGCTGTTGTCTATGCCTACCCCGGGGGGGGAAAGGCGTGGGTATATATATGTATATGTATGCATTACATTACATATATTGGGAGGCGGTCAAGTGGATTCGGTATTTACTGATTACAGCAAAGCCTTTGATCGTATAGATAACACGATACTTTTTCATAAGTTACTACGTGCGGTATCCATGAGAACTTGTTAAGAGGGTTTTACTCATACATAGATAACAGGTCGCAGGCAGTTACAGTGAATGGATTTGTGTCAACATGGCATACTGTAACCTCTGGCGTTCCACATGGTCAATTATTAGGCCCGCTGTTGTTTAATAACTTTATAAATTACATCAACACCTGCTTTCTTCATTCGTATTTCATAATGTATGCTGATGATATGAAAAATTTTAAGCAAATTATAAATGACACGGTCTGTTTTGATTTGCAACAGGATCTGTTCAGATTTGAAGATAATTGCTAAATTATTAAGTGCACAGTACGCACTTAATAATTTAGCAATTAATGCTTCTAAATCTTATAGGTACAATAACTTTCTCTCGCAAACCTACAATACGTGAATTTGCCTATTCCCTGAAAGGAGTTGCACTTGCAAGAGTGAACGAAATCTGTGCCTCAAGAGTAATACATGATTCTAAATTAACATATGAAAGTTACATCGCTGCCAGTTCCATTAGAGCAAATGAAATGTAAGATTTCGTGATAATCCATTCTTTATTATTGCTCACAAGTATGTATAAAATTTATGTATTTACAAAAAAAAATTATACGCATTCTAGAATCCATGACACAAGCTAGTTAAACTATGCATACTTTGGGTCTAGAAAGCGCTGTGTAAAAATATTTATTTATTTATGAACGATGTTTACCTATATAAAAATATTGGAATCAGTGCAACAAAAAATTGTTAGATATCTGCAATTTAATAAAAGGGACGACGATAGCTACGATAAGAGATGCAAAAGGTAACATTTACTGACACTTCACGGAACACACACAAATAGCACAAAGTAATATAGGTTTTCATTACCTTCTTGAGAAACTACAATTGAGAGCCCCTGCCAGATTTGTAAGGTTACAATATTCGTTTCACGTCCCTCGAGGATCCTTATTATCGAAATGGCTCAATTCTTGTAAGAGCACCTGACTGTACTATCAAATTGGGAAACCATCCGGAATAAGATCTGTTTAATACAAATCCGTCCTCCTAGTCGCTTTATCTCTAAGTGGTTTGAATCGGTTCTCTGACTGTATTTAAAAATTAATTAATAATTCAAAAAAAATCATATTTATTGTCCAAGCAAGCACTAATATGCACATGCGAAAACTAATAAATGGTTTATAGTTGTATAAAAAGATACTGTTTGTTTTGCTAATAAAATAAAATAAATGAAGAAAACTGTCTGGTGATATTTCGCATTTATAGATGTAGCTGGTAATTAAAAAATATCAATTCTAGAAAAAAAAAATTTGATGGCAGTTTTTATTTTTGATTCCAAATCTAAATTAAAAAAAAACGTAACAGGTGGAAAAGTTTATTTTAATTGCTCTTCGGTCTAATCAAAGTCCTGCGTTTTCCCATTTTTGTTGATTTTAACTAAAATATAAGTACCCATCCTCAGCAGTCTAAGGAGTGAAGACCAATTTCAAGCACCCTATTCCTTGCGGTTTGGTCGCTTACTGAACAACCGTGTTCCTCCCGCAGATTTAAAACCAATTGTATTTGTCTTTTCGCTATAAACTTTAAAAAATTGTTTGTGTAGTGCTAAGTCTATCCGCAACATTCTTTTGTATAGCACCTCCTTCTAGCATGCCTACTGCACGCACCATTTCTTCTTCTTCTTCTTTTAGTTAATGATTTCTGCAGAATCACCGCAATTTCGCCAATGTCAAGTAAAATGTAATAATTGTTTATAAAATTATTAATGGCGAAGATGCCAATGTCAAGTTTATTCAGTTATTTATTCCTTATCCTCTGGTAAAATATAATAATTTTTTATAAAATTATTAATGGCGAAGACGCCAAATGTCAAGTCACTCAAACGTTCCTCAGAATCCATTGCTTAAATGTCGTCGTTGCATGGCAACAAGATTTTTTTTAACCAAATTTTTTTTGCAAAGAATTATAATATTTTAGTTTTATATGTATATTTTTTTAATATTAAATTGGTATTAAAAACTTTTTTCTAGAATTTATATTTTTTTATTACTATCTCAAATCCCTAGACAGTTTTGAGGTGTGAAGGCGTAACGTAGGCTACTTTTATTTTAGAAAAAAAAATTGGGTTAATAAATTAGGGTTCCGCGCAAAAGATAACTCTTTTGCGCGGAACCCTAATTTATGTTTTTATGTTCTAACAAACCTTAAAATTTAAATCTACGCGGAGGAAGTCGCGGGCACAGCTAGTTATAAATATTACCGCATACCGCATCATCTTTACAAGTCCGACGCGTCCCGCGGACACAGCAGAGATGAAACGCCTATATACCTACCTATACTTTTATTGGCAAGCACAGGCAGACAGCTAGTTTATTGTCAGTTAGGTATACCTCGTGTCAATATAAAGGAACCCGGTTCACGATACCCAATCTGCCCGCTCTGTCGTGTGCTCGTCGCCTCAGTTGTCCGAGTCGTAATACTTTAATCAGAAGCAACAATGGTCTCAATCAGTGTAGTCGTGTGTTTCGCTGTGCTTACTATCGCCGCCGCCACTGACGTGCAGCAATGTAAAGGTGAGACTTCTCTTTACATAAGAACTAAAGCCCGTTAGAACACGACCTGCTTTCGTCTCGATTTACGTACACAGAAAACAAGTATAACACGTTCAATGCAATATTGTCGCGAGTGTAAATATAAAGTCAGTTAAATTGCACTTAAATAAAAACTGTATGAGAATTTCCTAAGAAAACGTACTTATTTATATTAACTAAGCAAAAACAGACCATTCTTTGTTTGATTCACACATTTTATAATAACTTAAACGAGTTAACTGTTATTGCTTAACTAGAAATGTAGGTTGATATATAAAGATTTCTACTAATTTGTATCCTAATGGTAGGCAGTCTGAAAAACGTTTGGGTAAATTCATGCGCTGCTTATTCAACTTCGATTACGTACTTAGAAAATATAATAACACTCTTTGTTTACTTTATTTATTACTTACCTATACAAATAAATTCCACAGCTATAACAAACGTGCCTACTTAATTACAGGTACCAGTGATTTGAATTTTGGTATTTTTTTATTTAGTGGAGATTTTTTATATTAAGACATGAGCGATATTGTCTCAACTAAATATTGTTCCATCGTGTTATACGATCAGATATTACTTCAGCCAATCATATTTTTTTACCTTTGCAAATCTTTATGTAGAACAAGCGTGTGCTGACATAACAAATTTCCAACATAGTTAACAAATATGCGTGTGTAGTAGTGGACTTCGTATTGAGATTATATCATTAATGTGTATCATTTACCAACCGTTAAAAATGAAAGACAAGACACAGGACAACAAACAAAAGTAAAAGATTCCAGTCCCAGCGCCAACGGTTAAACAACAATTTTTTATTAAAAAAGGGGATCGTCTCTTTAAAAACAGGTTTTATGCTAACATAAAACCTGTTTTTCCAGTATTTTTCTGTTAGTCCCAAGTCTCAACCGCAACTAACACTGCTTGATGCACATAATATTTTACACATTATAGGTACCTATCTACGCAGCTATCTCAGGTTGCCTTCTACACAATAGAATAATTATATAGAATCTGTAGGGTATAGTAATAAACTATGATCGATTAAAGAACCAGTTTCACACAACTACACGAAGCATTATATTTTCTAATTACAGTTAATGTAATCTAACCTCTAACCTTTCTTTGTGCAACTTAGTTGATACTCTGAACCTTATCCGATTGTTTTTCTTTTTCAAATAATTACTAACCCAGGTTTCAACTCAATTTATCGTTCACACCATGTAAGATGTACCCCATCAAGGTGTATGGGGCCCTAACAAGACCTTTGGGGTCCATCCAACCTCAACTGCAAGCGTGACGGGCAAGGCTCCGGCGTAGGCTTAAGGCCCTGTCTGGACGCAAGCTACCATAATTATGCTTATTTTTTGTTTCTACGATTATTTCTCTCTCTCTATAAGAGTACTGATGCTAGACAGTTGATTTTTTTTATATATACAGCTAATTATCTACTGTTCACGCACATCCAAAAACATTTTGGATAAATAGAGCAGTTTCTTGTTAAAAAAATTGCAAAGAAACACTCTTTGAAATAAATTTTTCGTTTCAATTATCTCAATATTTTTAGCGATGACATATATATTTTTTGTTACAAATATAAAGAAAATTGAATGAACTAGTGGGATATCTACAAATTAACATCCTCAAATCCGTCATATTTTTTAAATGATTTATTTATCCGTTTGCCGCCAAACAAATCAAACAAATCAAACAGATAAATAAATCATTTAAAAAATATGACGGATTTGAGGATGTTAATTTGTAGATATCCCACTAGTTCATTAAATTTTCTTTATATTTGTAACAAAAAATATATATGTCATCGCTAAAAATATTGAGATAATTGAAACGAAACATTTATTTCAAAGAGTGTTTTTTGCGATTTTTTTAACAAGAAACTGCTCTATTTATCCAAAATGTTTTTGGATGTGCGTGAACAGTAGATAATTAGCTGTATATATAAAAAAAATCAACTGTCTAGCATCAGTAATCTTAGAGAGAGAGAGAAATAATCGTAGAAACAAAAAATAAGCATAATTATGGTAGCTTGCGTCCAGACAGGGCCTTAATTCTCGGGTTTGGGAGGAAGGAGAAGGAGTAAACCTCGGATGCAATCATTCCCGGATAAGCCTACGGTCATGATCATTTTGGCTCATCCTCAATCGGGAACGGCACATCTAGCAAACACTTTGATAGCAACAAGTGAAGTAACTGGAAACACCACGCCGTCAGTATTAATATAATATAACAGACAAGTTTGTAGTAGGCGGTTTAGGCCCTGTGTTGTTGAATCGGTCAGTCAGTCAGGATGTGTGGATACCAGTGGACACAAATTAGAGTACTTATAGTTAAGTATGGCGCCCCATCAAGATCTTCGGGAAAGTTGGCTTACGACCTCACCTGCAAGCCGGTAGAATTAGAACAATCATAAATTGATTAGGTATGTGCTGCGTGTTGCGTATGAGAGCGAAGCAAGAATAAAATTATCTTAGAAATCATGATGCGTGGTAGAATGATCTAAAGAACATAAAATTTATCGTTTTGTAACGACGTGGGGTGGGGACACGGCAATGAGGTCAGAATTAGAGTTTTTTTTTAACTAACTTATACTTAGTTTATCGAAAGAAGGACATAGGCCCTTCCTCGATTTTGAAGACGTTTTCGACCTGGACATGTCTTTTTAAGCTGTCTCAGAATGACCGACCTACTGTAGAAATATTTTATTCATAACGTAATCTGAAACAATCCTTACTAATATATAAATGTGAAAGTAACTCTGTCTGTCTGTCTGTCTGTCTGTTACGCTTTCACGCCTAAACCACTGAACCGAGTTTGCTGAAATTTGGTACAGGGGTAGATTAGACCTTGGGAAAGGACATAGGCTATGTTTTGTCGCGATAACCGAAATCTACGCGGGCGGAGCCGCGGGCAAAAGCTAGTTACTAATAATCTGGTCACGAATGTCAGTGATTTGATGTTTTGCATACAAACGCTAATATTGACGCAGTTTATTTAGGCAAATATCACCAACCTAAACCTATAAATAGTATATGTTCTAATCTCTTTTTATATACGCTTATCCTCTGTGTCACCTGTTTGAGGTGTGTCACCATTTAAAGGTTCGGTCTTTTGAAGTGTAGTAATATTACTAGACTTATACCTAATTCCAATTGATGTATAACATCGATTTTGCCGTAACAATCATAGATTCCTGTTGCATATAGCCGCTTACAAAACATGAAGGTCCTTACTTTTGCTTCGACAAACTCGAAAACCCTTCTAATTAATAAACAGATGCCTATGCAAAGAGTGTCTATAATGCAAGAAAAGAGAGTTTCCTCTGCGCTTCTTAAGGACCTCTGCCCACGCAGCATGGCATTATGTTACTGTAGACTCGTGTCTCTCCAGAGTCACATGACTCTTTGACCAATGAAATGAGTCGTTTTGGTGGCAGATTTTTCTGCTTATCATTGTGGACGCTTAGTCTGACAGCATAAGAAATTCACTTGGGCAACCTCCGTGAGAAAACCCGGAAGGAGCCGCTTCAGAACGGCATCGCGGCATAAAAATGTTTCGCGTAGTACTTGATTTACAGCGAAATTCCTGCTCATAAAGGTATTCACCTTATTTCCTAAATTAATGTATTATTTTGAATGGTTGATTCTTAATATGCTTTATTATAATAAAATCCATTAAAATCAAAATAACATGAGGATGTCCGCAACTACGATGTAATACCACAGTGAGCGGTGCGGCGGCAGTCTGAAAAGACTCAACAGATTCCACATCCATACGCATAGGCGATGACTTGGTCGAGTGCATGGAGACATCGATTCCGATGCGACGTTACTGACGCGTGGGCCAAGCGACTGGTGTCATTTGTGACCCCAAATACCCGTTAGGTTGAAGGAAGGGTCTATAAAATCTACTATTCATTGATCGGAGAGACTCGAGAGGCACTAATTGTAGAGTCAGAATATAAATTATTTTATCACCCCTTTCATTTGAGTGAGAATTATATTCTACAGTACCCATTAAATATATATATCGTGAGGTAATCTGCATCGTACCTTAGGACCTTTTATGAAGTTATATTTATCATGATTGCTAACTACTACTTAGGCACCTACCTCATGTAGCGAAAGCTATTAGTGACAATAGACATTCTGGTAATAAACACATTGACTAAAAAGTAGCACTACTAATAAGCAGTAAATAGAAATCAAACTATAAAATTGTAAATTACGTCGAATAGACGAATACACACCTATATTCTAGGAATTGAAATACTTCCTATTAATATATTTGGCACTGGAAAGTTACTAACCAAGCACAAGGTCTGCTCGTATATAGACAAAAGCAAAGTCTGCACTATTCATTAATTGCCAGACCAGTACCGAACTATAACGCAATACTTTTTTACTTAAATAGCTATAAAACTTCTTCACTCTATATAAGAGTATGTAAATACCCAGACAGGTACTTAGTTTTTTTTCTAGGCGGTTTTCGACCATAACGGTGGATCCGTCTAGTTCTATCTATCGTGTATCTACTACGACTAGTATTATGTTATGCAATGAGATGGCATCATCAACCTGATAAATTCATGTATAATAAATGCCATTCTATTTTCTCGACTTTAAAGTTCGCTGTTTTGTATGTGGCCGTTTTGTCAATTTTCATTGGCAATAACCGTGCAAACTAACAAGCAAGCACATGGGCGTCTTTACCCCGGGGTGCAAGGGGTGCGGGGCTCTTGGGCGCCGGGTCCTAGGGGCGCAAGCCGAGTTTGGGAGATACCAAACAATAATCCCTGCGGCGCCCCTTCGTATTTGGCGCTTCAGGGAGTGTGGGGTATCAAGCGCCCAACGTAGAAGACAATGTTGCGCCCGAAGTCACTTAGGCAGAATGTGAGGTAGCGATGATACGGCCCAAAACCTAAAACACCTCTTCGGGACCTGACAGCGTTCTAGGCTGAGCATGGGTCTTATCTCTGGAGGCTTCCGAAAATATGACTGATGATAAAGACAGGGAAGCTTATCCTCATCGGTGAAGAGGGACGCCCTGTGGACTCACCGTACACCTACCATCTGTTATATTGCCCGACTAGTTGAGTATAATCTTTTAGCGCATCATAACGAATCAAATTGTCGAGCACCTTATAGAAGTGGGATCGAATTTGGGGGATAACCAAATCTGTTGTCGTCAGGGTACGATCCTATGCGCGAGGGCCTGGATGTAGCAGTGCCCTTAGGTGGATGGTGCTGGCAGTTTCTCTTAACATTCGGAACACCTTCAACACCACACTTCACCTTGTCCTGGAGTTGCAACAGAGAGGCCTCTTCCCGATTGTCGGGGTTCCCCTTTATAGCCGTTATCTACCCAAGCAGGGCAGGGCTCGATCGTTGTGATTTGTAGTGCGGTGAAACATTTGGTGGCTTTGTGTCGGGTCCGCTCCTGTGGAACAGCGGCTACAGCTGGATACTTCGTGGTGCTCTTTGAGCGGGTATTATCGTGACCTACTGTGACGCTGAGCGATTAGGCGTATCGCGAGGTACCCATAAAGGTCACGGCCAGGATTGACGGGTCCGGTTTAGTCGTAGGAGGTGTATGCATCGCCGTTAAGCCCTCGATGAAGGACCTGGGGTTCATAATCAATGGGTAATGGGATTCCGGATATTAAATTCCAAAGTATGGCCCTCAAGCTAAAGAAGTGGTTGCACTATCGCAGCTGCTGCCCAAGTTGAAAGAGCCCGATGTGTGGGACTTTACGCTATGACCGAGCGCGATCCATGGCGCTTTATGAGGCCCTAGCATGACCGGTAAACCTAAATCACAGCAACGTCACTATCCTGCGATCCCCCTTATGGGTGATGGCCATCCGAATCAGGTTTCCGTTCTCAATTGAATGTATGGTGATACATCATCTCTGTACGTGTTGTTCTGAATAGGAAAGGAGAGGGGGGAATTAATTGCAGGAGCTCTTGGGAACACTCAATCGGTACTCACTGGGCATGGCTGCTTTGGTGAGTTCCAGCATTATTTAGCCAAGGGGGCATCTAAGTTTATCTACCGTTTCAAGTAAGTACACACATTTTTTTTAGCGTGTGGATACCCCCAAGTACGCACATCAAAAAAAATTGTGATCACTGGTATAAGCTGATATAATTTTTTAAATTGGACTTTATGAAGAAAAAATCTTTGTTGTGTTTTCTTTAAATAGAAATACCCTGTTTGAAATTTTAAAAACGACGGGTTGCACTCCGGGAGTGCCGGCAGAAGTGAAAACTTGAATATTAACGTTGTGCATTTTTGATATTTTCACTATCATTTATGTGGTAACATACAATATTCATTTTGCGCTATTGTACACAAACATGACAATTTATATTACATTAAAAATTTAACACTTCAGAATTACGGTTAGATTACATTAAAAAGTTTATCTCACAAAAATCAACTTCCATCCATAATTTCAACGGCTTTTTCACCATCATTATTACCAGAACCATCATCGCCAATATATTTATAAAGTACTCACTCATTTTCTTTCGCTATCATTTCGTCACTTTTTTCATTAATAGATGCACTTTTGTTTAATTTCCATTTTATATCAATAGATTTATGCACAAAATAGAATAAATATTACCAAAAGTTATATGATGACAAAAGGTGTTTCTTGGGCCTCGGTCGGAATCGATCTCAATCTTGACGAAGTCAACGACCACTCATTAGACGAACGCGCCACCGAGGTTATTAAGAACAGTGTGAAATTAGCGCTTCTATATTTGTCTGCAAACGTCTTACGAATTTTCGATCAGGTCACGTGTCCTGACGCGACTTTAACCTTTTTTACAAAAAAAGTGCACAACGCCGCTAAAGAAGTTTTCACTTCAAAAATAAAACTACTTTTTATTTAAAAAAAAGAGTAATTATTAATTAATCATAACGTACTCGTCATTGTCACAGAAATTTGATAGAAAGAAAAATAATGTTTAATCAAACTTAAGCAATTTATTGCCATTCTTGACTAGCGGCCTCCCTGAGCTCTGGGTGTTCTATTAGGTTAAAGTCAGGCGAGCCGGCCGGCCAGTCTTATCTTGTGATGTCGTATTCACGGAGAGCAGCATTGACTCGTTGAGCTCTATGGGCAGGCACATTATCATCGACCATTACAAATTGGTACCCATGGTTTACTCGGAATGGTCTGACAATTCCATCAATAGCAACTGCTTTATAAATGTCTGCTGTCATGAAGCCTCGATACGGGAACAAAGGGGTCTAGCTCCAATCATAATACTACCCCAAAAGGACATCGATTTCCCGCCTTGCTGAACTGTTCCAGTGGCAATTCTTTGCCTTTCACGGTCTACTGATTTTCTACAGACACGGACACGTCTGGACGAGTACTGATTCGCGATTCGTCAACGAAGAGATAGTTCCGCCAAATGTTTCCTACTTCATCTTCTTCATTTTGTCGAAGCCTAGCCCACTGCAATCTCCGACGTTGACGCTGTCAGGAATTCAGAGGAGCTCGCCAAGACCTCCGTGCTCGTAATCCAGCCTGTTGCAAGCAATTCTGAATGGTCTGAGTACCAACTTCAAGCCAAGAGACGGCCCGAACTTCTGCTTTTATTTTAGTAGCGTTGATTGTTGCCAGCAATCTAATATAGCGCTTTTGGGCAGCAGTTTTTTTTTTTTTTTTAAGAATATTAGTAACCGAAATTACTAATATTCCCGTTAACCCCTCCAGCTAAGCTAAATTGCTTGCGTTAGGAGTGGGTTCACGTCGGTAGCGTAATGGCCAGGATTCGATCCCGGGACCTCGCGATCGTAGGGTCGACTCCTTAACCACTAAGCTACCGACGCAACTAAAACAGTTGGGCGACCACTGTGGGGTCGGTCAACTAAATTTGCCATCTCGTGGTACCTCTGCAACATGTTCACGACCCAGGATTGGGATATAGCAACTCTGCGTTCTATTTCCCCCGTGGTGTATCCTTCTTCCCTCAAAGTTACTATTCTTGCTCGTAAAACTTCTGATAATCCTCTTGACATTTTTTCAATTACAACATTCCACGAAACAGTCTTTTAACTCCATTAAAATTGACTAATACACCTTTGCCTACCCCTTCGGGGATACAGTCGTGAAGTTATGTTATGTTATGTTAAAATTGACTAAATCAGCTTTCTGAATGAGCGTATATAAGCTAGGACTGAAAGCCTTTTTATATGGAAAAACAATCGAACTGTTGTTTATTGTTTAACATTCTAGATAATTCTAATTCTATATTTTTAAATAAAGAAACTAAAAAGAAGAATAAATCATAATGTAAAAAAAACCGCGACAAAAAAAGTTTAGATTTTTCAAAGTGATCGCAATTTGATGTGTGTATATTACTTTTTAGCGTCAAATAGTTTGCTCATATATTATTGCTATATATTATATTATATTATATATTGCTATTAATTTTTTTACCGTTTAACCAAATTATATGACCAAACCAAAACCAAACATGACACCCATCTTAACACTGACCTTATTGACCTATAACATCATCCACGCGTTGAGTCTCAGTCGCATCCGAGACTACCACCTCGGAGCTTGAAGTCTACTTCCCAGCTTTTCCTCTTCCACTTCGCAGGGACCATTGGCGCGCATGTCAATATGTTGATATAAGAAATTCTATAGATGTACTTTTTTTTTTTTTCGTACGGAAATCCCTTCGGATACCCCCCCGCCGGCCTTCGGGGGCGGTTATGTCGGGCTTAAACCGACTAAAACCGCAGGCCGTCTCGGGTCTACAGACGCCGGGGTGTAAGGTTGCCCATAGAGCGTATCCCTCGCACCCCGACTGACCCTGGACCATCTCCGGTTTGGAGATGGCCCCCTCGGGTTTGGGAACCATGGTGTCCCCGTCTTTATTTCTTTTTCTTTTTTTTTTATTTGGAACAAGAAACAGTTACATGCTAAAATAGTTACCAATTACACTGAGAAAAATGTACCCCTCGTTTTAATAGGAATTCTAAACAATTTAACAGGTTTTCCTCATAAAAACCGACTAGGCGTCAAAACGTAGATATTAACAGGAAACTGATATAACATCATGCACAAGCCATGGATGTGGACTGACGACGGCAAGAGACCAGCATGCTAATGTGACGTGTATGGACTGAAGAATTAACAGGAAGTAATGTTCATAAATAGGGGCGGACCGATATATTAGAACGTAGTCATGTTCCTATTACTGATAGGTTATCCGGCGTAATGACAATATGTAAAGTAATATTAAAGGGAATCCCGATAAATTTACTAAAAATTTCCCTATAAAGTATCTGTATGTACCAATATGTTAAAAAGAAATCCTGATAAATCAACACGACTGTAATCATGTATTTAAGGTACATCTGATAAATTAAAATGCTTTCCTGATACTTTTAAGAGTATACTACTCGTATTATTTGGGTTCTGTATGATATATCGTAGTGGTTTTTTGTAAAATCTTAATTACTGTACTCATGTATATAAGGTATTCATCTGTTATATTAATAGTCCTTCATGATATATTTAAGAGTATACTACTCGTATTATTTGGGTTCTGTATTATACCTTATAGTGCTTTTTTAGTAAAATCTTCATTACTCATTATAGTTTATCGTGAGGTTCATCACAGACCAGCAGGATACGTGCGCCGGATTTTACGCTAATTAATAATCAACTTTATCGACGATTACACACTGTTCAAAATCGTATGAGCGTGCATATAATCGTCGATAAAGTTAATTATTAATCAGCGTAAAATCCGGCACACGTATCCGTTCGGTCTGCGCTGCAACTCACGATAAACTATAATGAGTAATGAAGATTTTACAAAAAAGCAATATAAAGTATAATACAGATAATTAACATTTTACAACAAATACTACATTGAAATTATATAAAAAATAGTAAAATAAAAAATAGGTAGGTTACATAAGACAAAATTTATTCAAATAATAAACACTTGTGAAATATCGAATGTAGATACTTACATAAGAAATAAATCAATCGTACAAGTCTAAGGCTGGTTTCGCATAGCTGTGCGGGAGACCCGTGTGGATCGCCCGTGCGGGCCTGGTGCGGGCTCCCGGAGCGGAGACGAATGCAAGGCGCTAGAACATCGTTTGCAGCGACCCGGAACGTGTCACTTACGGAAAAATTCGCATCAATCTTTTTTTTTTGTCATAAATCAGGGCTGCATCTAGTGACATTTCATCAAAGATGATGGAACATAATTTTTTCTTTTTTCTCCCATTCTGCAACCTGGAAAACAATTTGTAATTTATAATGCAATTTTTTTAAATATCTTCCTGAATGACTGCAGAGGTCTCTGGTTTGAGTCTCAGGTCAGAACCAAATGTTTGTACAATCTGCAAGTATTTGATTCAGAGTTTGGAGGGTGTTTTCTGGGTATAATTTGTATGGTATTAATACACAAAATTATTATTACACAAAATTATAAACCAAAAATATAATTTCATAATTATATGTTTAATACAAAGATAACTTAACTAAGATGCTGGATGCGGCAAGCTGAAGACAGGGCGCTATGGCGCTCATTAGGGGAGACCTATGTCCAACAGGGGCGAAGTAGGGGGGGAAGTACAGCTATAGGTAAATAAAATAAGAGGCAATATAAAACATTTTGTCTACTCATTTTATGACTAACAACTTATTATTATACATAAACTAAAACTAATATAAATAAAGGACCTACAAACCTTTTGGCGGTTCCTGATGTGTGTGATCGAAGTGTCTTTTGCGTGTGTATGGGTGATCCAAAAGAGGATCCACATTTTCTAAAATAAGAAGAAAACATTTTAACTTACTACAAGATAAGTGATGACATTTACTCTTAGGAAAAACTAAGCAATGAATACTTCTAATGTTTATTGATAATAATAAATAGATTGATACTTATATCTTTATCTTACCAGTATTGGCCTGAGGTATTCCACTTAAAATTTCGTGATCAGTTAACAGGGTTGGGAGCGCCAGATTTGTGAGCCGTTCCTTCGGTGTAATAAACTTCTCTTCGAAGTGTTTTTGACAAACAAACACTTGCGAAAGCTGCTGAGCTGATAACAATCTCAGATCATCACGGTTAAGACACTTCAACCATTTTTTGAGTCTTTTGTACGTACGGGGAAAACGGTGTAAAATAGCCTCCTTTCGCGATCTTTTACAATCACAACACTCGTGATACATATTAGAATATTATTTAACAAAAGTACGACAAAGGGTTTTATTACAGATAAAATGGAGAGGATAAGCACAACGAGTTCACTCGATCAACAAAGAATCTGATCTGCAATGAAAACAAGAATTGACATGACATTGACTTGACAAATTTAACAACCATGCACCCGGTATTTTTGGGCCAATCACCGACTACGGTACTGATAATTCATTGAGGATGTAACATTATATTTATGGGATGTACGTATATAATACAGGTGGCTACGTATTATTCATACTATACGGACGTTAAAAATATGCTGCTAGAAGCATAATATATCAGCATTTCATGTTAATTTAACGTTGCGTCATGTCAATATAATGATATTGACATGTCAATATTTGATTCTTAATATCATGATATTTTATGCGTTTGTCACGTAATATCATGAGTACAAGACCATTTATTTTATCGGTCACTCCCTTCATTAATAATAATCGAGAATTACAGTGTGATATCTCAGAATGAAATGATAGATTAACAAACCGTCACTATATAACATGGGTCAGAAGTTTACCTAATAAGTTGCATAACGAGGCATGATAATTTGAGCATCCTAGCAGTACGTTTTTTTATTATACCTAAATAATTTAAGGATGGGATTAGCGTCCCGATAAATTGACAGTTATCAATGAAATTTTCACTGTAGAACTTATAATTCATTCCGATACCGATATAATTTATTATCTTACGTGTATTTTTGCATGACGCGAATTAGCCACTTCTCTCAGTGTAGGTATAGATAATATAACAGATTGGTGAACATATAACCCACACTATTGTACGCGGATTTACAATAAAAAAGAAAGAAGCTCAAGCCAAGTTGTAGTCACGATCTCATAATAACAAAAGATTATGTGAAATATGGAATTCATAACAAGTTTATAAATATATAAAATCAATTTTCATTTACCTAAAACATAACATAAAAAAATAATAAGGTGGTATCAATTACAGAGCTGACAAGAGCTCAATGACACGACTTTTAAATTGGTCGCTGGAAAATGCGAAGATGTCAATCTCATTAAATTGTGTGTTATAGTTTTCAACGAGACGACGAATAGGTGCGCGGATCCCTGCGTTAGTTTTGCAAGTTCCCGTGTAGAACAACTGGGGCACACGCACCGTTCGTCGATGAACAGTTCTAGGTACCTACTATATAACACAACTGATTGGTGATTTCAAGGCAATCATATCTGTTGTTACATATACCATGCAACATCATGGCGTCCAGAAGTAGACGTCTAGATTGCAATGTTAAAATGCTATACTGCTTTACTAACTGTACATAAGGAACTCTTAATCGGTAATATTTATAGTTAACGACACATAAGAACTTTTTTTGTACTAATTCTAGACTCTGAGTGTATTTAGCATAGAAAGGATTCCAAATTCAAACTGCATATTCTAATTGTGGTCTTACTAAAGTTTTATACAAAAATAAAAGTGTGGAAGGCTGCACAAAGTCACGACAGGATCTCATGACAAACCCGTACATACGGTAGGCTTTATTAATTATGCTGTCAACATGCTGTTCAAAGTGCAAGGACGAATCTAACAAAACACCCAAGTCGCGAACCAGGCTGACTCTGTTCAAAATCATATTATTGATGGAATAATTATAGTGCAGTTTGTTTCTATTTTTTGTAAAAGAGATTACGTTACATTTGGGGAAACTGAGGAACAGTTTATTTTGCTTACAGTAGTTAGTAGTATATATATTATAGTAGTCTTGCCCCGGTTTGGGGGAGGGGCGCTAGTCGCCCCACCGTCCCGGCCTGCTTCTGCTGGGGTGACAGGCGGCCTCACCTGCCACCCCCAGGCCTGCGCTCATGGAGGACGGAGGTCGATAAGCGACCTCCGACGCCTGAGTCGCCTGCGACGCGCGGCGAGCATGTTGCGGGCTCGGCGGGCCGGGAGAGTTTTAAATCTCTCCCGGGCTAGCTCCACCATCTCCTTCGCGAGCATTACATGCTCGCAGAAGGAGGTGGCGGCGGCCCACGCGCTCGCGCTCCGCGCCATTGCCGCAATCATGCTGCCGAGTGAGAGGACTCCCACTCCGATGGCTGCCACTAGGCCTCGGCGCCTCCCACGCCGGGCAGTCCGCCAGCGTGTGCAGCCCCGAGTCCTCGCTCGCGTCGCAGCGATGGCACTCAGGCGTTGGCTCCTTCTTGATCCGATGCAGGTGGTCCCCGAAGCTCCCCTTCCTGGAGATCACCTGCGTGCGGAAGCCTCTCGTACCGACAGGCTTCCGTTTCGCCTCTCTAGCCAATCCTCCATGATGGGCCTTACCGCCGCTATTGCGGCGTGCCCTGCGCTTGGTTGCCCAAGTCGTTCCTTCCACTCCACCACGATGGCCTGGCGGAGTTGGGACTGCACGGTCTCGATTTCTCGAGGCTCAGGGTTCCGTCCCTGCTCCCGCGCCTCCTTTCGCCACTGGTATAGTTGCGAAAGGGCTCTCGCCTCCAGGTCCCATGGCGGAGTTCCGGCTAGGAGACTCGCCGCCTCGAAGGAGATCGTGCGGTACCCGCGGATGACCCTGATGGCCATCACCCGCTACGGAGCACGCAGCATCCGCACACTTCTGGCCTTCGGGGCCTACGCCCATATTGGGCACCCATACAGGGCCATGGACCGCACGATCCCCGCGTAGAGTCTCGTGCAGGAGTCATCGGGCCCCTTCATGTTGGGCAGCAGCCGCGCCAACGCGAGAGCTGTGCCCTTCAACTTGGGGGCCAGACTTCGGATGTGCTCTCCGAAATCCCATCGGCCCGGCCGTCGAGCACGAGCCCCAAATATTTCATTTGGGGCTTGATGCCAATGCGATTACCTCCCACGATGAGACTGGATCCCTCAGGTGGCTTGCTCCGAGGCCCATGAAAGAACAGGGCCTCGGTTTTATGCAGAGCCACCTCGAGACCCAGCCGCCGGATCCGCTCCACGACTTGGGCAACCGCGGTTGGGACCTTCAGGGTCGCTTCACAGTACGTCGCCCCGCACGCCGTCACGAGCGTGTCGTCCGCGTAGCACGTGACGGCGGCACCATCTGCGAGCTCACCGCGAAGCACCCAGTCGTATCCAATGTTCCACTGGAGCGGCCCCAGGACCGATCCCTGCGGAACACCGCACGACATCTCACGCCGACCGAGACCGGTCACGGTTGGGTAGAAGACGGCTTTCTCCGTCAAATACGCCCCGACTATGCGGCGGAGGTAGAGAGGCATTTCGTGATACACGAGCGCCTCCCTAATGCAACTCCAGGGCAAGGTATTGAGCGCGTTGGCGATGTCCAGGGACACCGCCAACATGACCTCACCCTGGGCGACTGCATCCTCCGCCATAGCCCTCACGCGCATGATGGCATCCACGGTGGAGCGCCTCTGGCGGAAGCCATATTGGCCATCCTTCAGGTCCGGCCCCACTCTTGAGAGGTGCTCGACGAGGCGCTTCGCAATTACTCTTTCAAAGAGTTTGCACACCTCGTCGAGCAACAATATGGGCCGGTAGGCGGACGGCGAGTCCTTTCGGATGAGGACCAGTTTCCCCGTCTTCCACAATTTTGGAAACTGGCCCCGCTCCAAACATGCGCTGAGAAGCCCTCTCAGTCGGGGCTCTAGATCGTCGTCGACTAGAGCTACGATGTAATAAATGTACCTATAGTATGTATATATGTACCTATAGATGTACCTATAGACATTCGGAATGTGAGTATGGAGCGTGAGTACTGCGCAAATAATTATTTTTCAACTTCCTCGTCGCTACAAATAAGTAATGCTTTTTACCATCATATTTTTTACCAGTAACTCAATTAAAGGTGTTATTTCAAGCCATGACCAGTGATAAGTGTAGTCTGTAAAAGGATAAAAAAACGACCTATAACAAATCCGCAATCACCGGTTATGAAATGATTAAGTGCTCGGTGAAATATAATACTTAGCATGTCTTATTCATAATTTTAATATAATTGAGCGAAGTTCTGAAACAGTGAAGTTCTTTTTTAGACGACTCTTGTATTTCGTTAGATCATCTTCTCCTCCCAAACGGCTGAACCGATTCTAATGGAATTTCAAACAAGCAAAGATGTTACTGATGGGAAGGACATAGGCTATGTAATTAAAGACGAGCACGGAGGAATAATCACCGGAAAAAAAAGTTAAAATCTGATTTCTCAATGAACATAAAAGCCATTCACGCGATTGGTATTACATCAAGTAATTTGTTCATGTACCTACCTACACAAGACAATAAAAACTTTTTAGCAAAAAATTAAACAGCCGAAAAAACTGAAAAGCAAAGAATAATAAACCTTTTTATTTAACCTTAATAACTAACTTCCTAAAGTAATGAAACTATATCTAAGTACATATTTTTGTAAATAGTTGAGTTTTTAATTAACGTTAATAACTAAGATCTTAAACTAATGTAAGTATAGCTAAGTAATTTTGAGTCGGCGCCAAACAAAAAAACAAAGTTTCATTACTTTAAGAAGTGAGTTATTAAGATTAAATAAAAAGGTTTATTATTTTTTGCTTTTCAGTTTTTTCAGCGGTTTAATTTTTTGTTAAAAAGTTTTTATTTCATATTTTTTGTGCCTATAATCCTCTAATTACTACATGCTTAATTTTTGATTACTTTTATGGTACTACTCAACTCAGCAATAAAATCTGTGTGTGAACAATCAATCATCCCCTGTTTTCCTACCCTTAGGGTTGGATTTTTATTTTCAAATTTATGTGGGACCAACTTTAGGGTATACTCCTTACAATAAGAATAGAATTATCAAAATCAGACTACTCTGTAAAAAGTTATGCGTAGTCATACATAAAAAAATATCGCGTCGACTTGAGAACCTCCTCCGTTTTTTCGTCGGTTAAAAAAGAAAAACGAAAATAGGACTAGGACCATTGAGGAATTATCACCGTTAGCAAAAGTCCTGGTTAAATTGCTTTTCTCATATTTATGCATCAACAGAATGAATTGCAGACCTAGTTATAATATCAACTAGCTGATGCCTGCGAATCCGCCAGCACGGAGGTCGGTTATCAGTTTTGGTCATATCTCCGGTTCTTAATCAATTGCAATCAAACATGCAGCAGATTTTGAGTCTGACCAAGACCTCTCTAATAGAAAAAGCCGCATCAATATCCGTTCATTAGTTTTCTGCGTCCATCGTGAACAAACAGACAAGAATTCAAAAAAAAAAAATTGTGTTCAGAATCGTTCATATACCATAACCCAACCCATTTTTTTTTAATATCTCCAATGTACAGACACAACTAATTTACAGTTTTATAATAGTATAGATAGACTATGCACTAGTCGAATAAAAACTGCAAAGCCATCAATATCGATCCAATGTTGCAACTTGCAAGCCTATCCGTGTTTCGTTTGTTGTATTTTGTGTGCGCTGGAACTTCATAATTTAATTCCTCAAATCCATCATCGAACGATCAGACCACGGCACACTGTTTTAGAAACGCCATTCGATAGGGCCTTGTATTTAATATACAAGAGTAAAACCCCCATGTGTTAATGTTGTCTATTACAAATAAGTGAAAAAAAATTAAATATCACCAACCTTAAATTTATTTTTTATGTGTTTTTGAATACTTAACTGCTTAGATACCTATAATAAAAAAAAAACGAAAAATCTATAATTTTATTTTTCTACCAAACTTCATAAGGTACAAGGACACAATAATTTTTTTCGTGTTGTTAAGCACTCCGTCTCTGTAATAACCCATTCAACGAGGTATTCGTCAACTCGTCTTTTAGGCGCTTTATGTATATTTTTCACGTTTTCCAACTTGTTAACTAGACTATACGACAATCGACAAGGATGTCAAAATAACTAAAAAATATTTTAATGACTCCTTAATCACTAAGCTACCGACGCTTATTCGACGATAAGGTAGTTTTGGCATAGCAAAGTTGCCACTTTACGCTGCAGTGAGGCGCAGGCGGTTGCGCCCTGTATTTCGCGCCAACAAAGAAAAACAACGAAAGTTAACTCGGGGTCTGACTTCACAGCTTCTCTTGTTAATTCAATTATAACACCAATATTTTGTATTAGATATATCATTTATTAACCAATGCAATTTTATTCACCGTATTTAGGGGACTTTACGCGAGGTTATTAAGTTTTAATAATAATAATAAATGTGTATTTCACAAATAAGGAGTACATAGTAACATTTCAGAGCAATGAATGAGATATCAAATGGAAATAAGAATATCAGATAGTGTGATGTAAGCATATTACAACATAGGTAGTACTTAGTTACTGTGTGTGTGTGTGTGTGCGTGCGTGTGTGTGTGTGTGTGTGGGTGTGAGTCTTGTTAGTGTACGAATTTAAGTAAGGATTCAGTTTCAGAGTGATCTAACTGGAGAAGCCAGGAAGTGATGGTTGATTTGAGTTTATTCTTGTTAAGATCTATAATATATTAAGTCTTTTGTGAACCTGTTTGTACAGGTAGGTACTCAGAATGAAGTACTGCCGCTCTGCTAGTGTGGTTTTATGGTGGGTCATTAAAGGGTTATTCCTGCGCTTGCTAGGGTCTGAGGGAGGGACACTTGCGTGTTTTCTGAGGATAGAGCGTAGTATGTATAGCTGTCGGACAGTTAGGACCTTGCAGTCCCGATATAGCTGAGTGGTCGGGTATCTACGAGGCTTCCGAGTCATTACTTTCAGGATAGCTCGGTGTGCTCTCTCAACTTTCATAAGGTGGGTGTCATAGGCGCCTCCCCAGACCGGAATGCAATATCCCATGATAGCCTAGCACAGTGATTTGTAGACCAACTTAAGTGTTACTGGGTCTGCCGAGTTACGGAGTGTTTTGAAGATATGAATGAGTCTCATGGTTCTAATTTTGAGTAGCTCCAGGTGCTTTCCCCAGTTCAGGGCAAAGTCGATTTGAATGCCCAGATATTTCGTGTCTTCAGTCCGAGTGAGAGTCATGCAGAGACAAGAAGATGGGGTAAGTGAGCATTTGTGCACTGTTATCGAGAAGTTATGGTGTGGCAAGGTTATTCGACTAGGAGCAAAGGGAACGAAGCATGATTTCTTTACATTTCATGTGAGAAGGTTGTTATTTAGCCAATCGGAAATGTGTCTTAGGGCAAGTTCTGAGCTATTCTTGACACTGTCCCAGGAAGCTCCATGAACCAGGATGGCGGTGTCGTCTGCATAGGCGTATATTTTCGCATTAGGGATTGACATATTGCACAAGCCATTGATGTAAATTTGGAACAAGATTGGGCCAAGGATGCTTCCCTGTGGGACACCGTATGTAACAAATTCTTCGTCGCTAAGAAGATCACCAATTTTAACTTGCTGGGTGCGGTTAGACAGGTAGCTTTAAAGATGTCAAGGGCGATACCCTTGACATCCACGCGCTCCAATTTTGATGTAAGAATGAGAATAGAGACTGTATCGAATGCCTTAGAGAGGTCTAGGAAGATGGCAAGACATTTGATACGTTTGTCTAGAAACTCGGCTACAGATTGGGTAAGGTTCATTACCGCGTCCTCCGTGGATACTCCCGCGCGAAATCCGTATTGGTTGCCAGAGATGATCTTATAGGCATCCAGGAAATTATTAAGGCGATTGCTTAGGACTCTCTCGAAGATCTTAGATAGTGAGCTGAGAACTGAAATAGGCCTGTAGTTGTCAATGCAGTCTCTATCACCCCCCTTGTGGGAATACCTTTTAATATGCGAACTGGGGGAGGAACGCGGATTCTGCCCAGCGATTGGGCTTAAGATACAACTTTCTTCAGGATATTTTCCACTGCTCGATCAAGGACGGACCCTCTGGTCGCCCTCCCCAATTTGATCTGCTCACATCGTACAACCACGACTTTGTTACCCTCTAACAGCACTTTAGCAATTACCGCAGCCAGGCGGCCGAGGAAAGGTATCAACAAAAATTCAATAATTACGCAACTGTTATTTAAGATCCTTAGTAACACTTTAGAAAAAGGGAATAAAGCTTATAATAATTAATAGCTATCAGAAAGTCCTCCCCGTAAAAGCCAATATTTATTGGGGGCCCCATAAACATACGTCACCCACACACCCATGCGTAGCCATAAAGCTATGGAACCCCATACACACACGTCACTTATGGGCCGATACACTTAAGGGGCCACATACACCCATGGGGCCCATACACCCATGAGGCCCATGGAGGTCGAGCAAGCCTGCAAGCTGATACACCTGCTGATTGACGCAGGTTTTCGGGAAGTCAGACGGCAATCGCTCTTGTAAAAGCCAATATGAACCTATTTTTGGAAAGGAAAAGTAGTAGAGCGGACCCCGGCCTCCAAGCTAGTTCCAAGATACGGCTTCATGAGGTTAGGACTAAAAGCAAAAGCTTCATTAGCAATGAAAACATTATAATATATTATAGCTGTTGCCCGCGTCTCACTAGTTCGATCGTCGAACTAGTGAGACTCTTTTTTCTCATTTGTTCGACCGTCGATCTTACTTTAATCAATACTACAGCGCGCGCTCCGACACAGGCAGATATAGGTTAGAAGGGTTGAACCCTTCGTGTTAGGTCACTTGTGATAATGCACGTAGAAATAGGATAGATAGACCCCAAAATGCCGGTTAGGTTGAAAGGACAAGTCTATAAACCATCATTAGGCCTGTCTGCCACACGGATGTGAAGCGTAGCCATTGCGGAGTTACGCGCAAAGATCGTGTGACGAACTCCCGCCTCCACAGCAGCCTTCATGTCCAAGACATCGCAGATAAAATGCAAGAGTATCGCCTTCGCTGATGCAGCACATTTTGCGGCAAGCGCCAGGTTACGTAGGTAACAAATGTCTGGCCATGCCACTTCAGCCGAGACGCGGTACAAGCCATTCTTGAATCTCAAGAATGGCTGTTATGACGGTGTAAAGGATGACATGCGTGCCAATGATTTCACTATCATGGATGCCCAAGACCGTGCGAAGTGGAGAAGAAAAAGCAGGAAAGTGAACCCTGGGCTCCAAAGTGCAGACTCGGATGCAATCGAGGTACAATGAGGTGATGATGAGTAGTAGTATTTGGTAGTTTTGAAGGTTCGTGTCAGTTTAAATTATGTCGCTGGTAGGCATCTACTGTTTTCAACATTTATTACATTGTAATAATACACCAAATTCTTTTAGTGCATCATTAGTCGATGCACTAAAAGAATTTGGTGTATTATTACAATTGTCATAAGACATTAAAATGCGTTCATTATTTTGAAACTATTGTGCCTTAATTTCTATAAATTTATGCAATAAGTTGGGGGTTGGTGTATCATTAAGAGTCGATTGCGCCGGTGGAGGTACTTTGCTCAAATCGGACTGGACATCGGACAGCCCATGTCGTGCTCTAACTCACTCAATTCAATTGAGAAAAGAGCGGGAGTCGTCGTTGTCGTCGTTGGTGAAATCCCAACTATATTGTTTGCCTCTGTACAAATACATACATTTTAAGGCTACTAGTAATACTTTACCACAGTGGCGTAACTATAGGGTGGCAGGGCTGGCAAAATGCCACGGGCCCCCGACCCAAGAGGGCCCCAGCTTAAGAGGCTACGAGCTCAGAAATAACCTAACATTTTTAACAAAATTTTGTACCTAAGTTGCTTGGCATTTTTTGGCATTGGGCATTGGCGCCTTACAAGGTATTATTCTGCCGTAGGTATTGTGTGTTTGGTCCGTAAGTACTTTATTTCTTCTTATTTTCCTCTTTATTTTACCAGTGTGGTGATTTTTTTCACCAATTTTATTGTTATTTTTCATTTTAACTAAATGAAGGTAGTTGAAAATATTTTTTAATTTCAATTTTTTTATAATTAACTGAATAATGCATACATTTCCATTATTTTAGTGAAATTACTCATTCATTTAACTAATCACCTGTGTTAAACATAACAACAAGGTTAATTAACATTACTTATTCAATTATTTTGCATTTAACATCTAGACTGGTTTAATACCTTTTATGGTCATTTTAACTGTATACTGTTATACCACTGGTAAAATAAGGATCTATTGCTTTTGTTTTCTTGGACTTGTTGATCTCAACCGTTATCTACTTACTTTTTATTCTATTTTTGTATACCTAGTACACAGTCAGTGAATTTATTATATTTTTATACTTGCTTACCTTTTATTTGCATTATAATAACATATATTAAGTTATTATCAACCTATTGCTGGTTGAAATTTATCTTTATGTTGATAAATTAATACTATTTTGATGTATTATACACAAATAGTTTATAACTCACTGACAGGTTACATATATACTATTTGATTTTCCTTGATTTGAGTTCCTTATATTGAAGTAAATTACTTACTTAATTTATTTGTCAATCTCGCTCATAGCACCATAGCTTTTATTTTTACTTAACTTTGGGTTACCTTTTAAATTTAATACTTACTCAACTGTTTTGTAGTCAGTGTTGCTTGTTATCGGATTTCTGTATCCAAATTAGCTTATGTATTTGAAAAAAAAAAATGTAAACAATTCTTTGAAAAGAACAACAAAGATAATAAATACTTAAATTGTAGACTTCGTCTTGTTCTGCTATGGGATTGTTGTCTGGTATTATAGTTTAGTCAATAAAATCATTATCGCTTACATAAATTGACCGTTCTAAGTCAACAATGCATTAGCCATTTCCCCCGAGTCCTTTTAAAATGACTTGTGTCATAACTATAAACTAAATATAGGTAAAACCATCAATATATTTCATATAAAACATTTTAATCAAACATAAAACAATAGAAGGATCTAACCTAACCTAATAAATTTATTAATTAAATAGCAACCTAACTTCTTAACTATGAACAACACTTCTTTTGTTCTAATAATCACTATTGTTGTAAATATAGGTAAATATTTAATAAACTTTGCTTATTACTTAAACAATATTATACACTATTGTGGCAAACAAATATATACCTACACATACTTGTAACTAAAACTTCTATTTTATAATAACATTCCTTATTGTTATTCCACTGTTGGTAATACACTACCTATATCTCAACACTACAATGGTCGTAATGATATTTGTACCTGTAAAAGGGTCACCAGTAAAAATTTTAATTTCATGTACCTACCCAATTGTAAACATATAACGAAAACTTTTTATAACTTGAACAACTCATGTATCCTGTTGGTAGACACGGTCTACAGGTCAATTATGTCTTCTTACTAAATAATGTAACACTTTTCAATTGTTATTACATCTTTGGTTCGTATATTTGAACATTTTATTTCATTCAAAAGTTTGTTTTGAAATTGTTTGAAATATTAAATTCAACTTAGTTGTCAAACGTCATATGGTTTTGACAAACAAAAAAGTTGCCAGTGTAGTATAATATAAAATTACTACTAATTATTGTTTAACAATTTGTCTTGTTTTTTTAAAAACAAAATAAAATTATTCTTTGATGAATACCAACTTTTGGACTTTTTTACTGAATATTAAATATTAAAATCTTTTAACCTATTGGTTAATTCTCTATAATATTGTAATACTTTTCTTAGGATGACTATTCCCTTTTGTTTCTGTTTTTTTTGAACAAAACATTAAAATTTATTCATTAGTGAATAAATAATAATATTTATTTTGGACTTGCCCCAAAATAATTTATTATATATATATTTCAACTTATTAGTTTTCAACTTCGTAATTATTTTGCCTGTTGCAATTTTTTGTATGATCCGTTGGATCAACCCTAATATGCCTTCATGGTCATATTGAACTTGAATAAAATTTTTTTTACTTTTTGCCTCAAAATATAAATACAAACATACGACTACAATACATTAGAGAAACTACTTACCTCGTTGAACCGTGGGTTCTTAATTTTTTTTTGAAATTTTGAAATTTTTTTTTGAAAACTAGTTGTTCCAATTGCAACTGATGTTTGCATATATACTCACTGATGTGGGTCAAATAATAAACTATTTTACTTTAAATAATAACACTTTAATAATAAATTGACTTGGTCATAACTTTAAAAGTTGTTAATTATATATTTTTGACAATTTAATTGTCTTTATTGTTTTAAATCATAATTACCCTACCACTACTATATATTTTCTTCTTCTTTTCTCCTCTCTTTGAGATGGAACTTTGAACTTCATGTTCGTTTTCTTTTATTATTAGGCTTTGCCTAGTAAAGGTTGTTGTGGGTCGGTTGGCGTTTTAAACCAACTGATGTTGTTTTTGGGTCCGTTGGCGTTTTAAACCAACGGATACCTTATTTTTATGGTTTTATACCATTTGTGGGTCCGTTGGCGTTTTAAACCAACGGATACCTTTTCTTGGAGCTGGGATATTCAACCAGTATCTGGGTATTGATTCTTATGGTTTTATACCATTATTATGCTGAGCGGTCGTGCAAACTCAGTTCCAAAAACAAGCCTTATTGCATATCTTTGTTATGTCTTCTTCCGAGCGGTTTGCAAACTCGATAAATAAGCCTTATTGCAGATGCGGTAATGTATACATCTAAAAAAAGCCCTATACTAAAAACATAACACTTTATCTTTTATAGTCGAAAATATATAGTGGTATTTATTGCTCTTTTTCTTCCCATTGAAATTGCTGTCTGTGACATTTCAATGTTTACCATCTTGCTAGATTTACGTCTGAGTCTCCAGCGCCTATTATCCTGGAAACTCTCTTCGGAAGGAAGCGTGTGCTACATTATTTAAGTGGTAACCGCAATGTATGGATGAAAATGATAGAGGAGGTATATAAGAAAGTATGTATGTGTAAGCGTAAGTCGAGCATTGTATTGAGCAGTCCAGTATCGGGTTTTTGGGTAACAAAAACCCTGAACTAATTGAGGGGGTATTGTAACGTTGTGGATTCTTTATAAATCTAATTAAAACAATATCCGTAAATTAATCGATATTTTAGTATGTTTCTATAATATATTACTAATTATCTATGGTTGTGCGAGCGAGATTGGACAGCACTAGCCCAGTTATAAACTGACGGCTCTTATATCGTCCCTTTCCTTGGAACCTTCGCCAAGGAAGGTCGCTTTGACCCCGTGGCCAACTGCTTGTAAAATTCTATTTTTTTAAGTAATTAAAATCAATCATAGTGGGGCACAACCAAAGACCGTATGCAAATTCAAACTAATCATGAAAATTTTAACACATTTAAACAAAAGGATGTCAATTTTCAGAACGCATCCATTGGTTGCTTCATTTTTTGTCGTAGTACATTGGTGACGCGGGCGAGCTAGTGACGGTCGGGGAATTCCCTCATTTTGTTAACCAAATAGATTAGAAGCCGGTGACACTGAAAGTCCTGTCATCGCGGATTTGAAAAAAATATATGTAAATTGATAATTAACAATTATACGAATAAAATCAACTTGGTACGCGTTGCCTTAGTGAGCCGGAAATATGTTACATAAAATGTATTATTATAAAAAAGCAAAAATGATGATTAATTTATAAAAAATTTATATATTTATAAATTTTAGATCTTTAAATTTTGATGATTTATAGATACTTTTGCTGGAACAGAAAGTTCGAAGAAAAAAATTTTATTAATAAAAAAATCTTATTGAAAGTAAATTGTTATTTCTTTTTTTTTTATATATAGGACACGTCAGTTTGACTTCACCTCGCCTGATGGTAAGCTGAAGGTAAAGTCTCAGGAAAGAGGGTCACCATTACACACACGTACCATGTTAACAATGGTGGCACTCAGCTTGACGGCCTCATCAGAAGAGGATTGTTGTCGCAGCACCGCGTGACACCCACCGGTCCCACTAGTGCTGCGACCACAATCCCCCTGCCCGGCTATGCACTTGCTGACCCCTGAACGCAATCAAATCGAAATTGGATTACTATGAAGGGTTTTTCGCAATCGAGCACGGTGGTACCTACCCGGCCGAATTTTGTGACAAATTTGTGTCATCAAATTTCTACCACCAAAATTTCATTATAAATGTGTATAAACCTATGCTCTTGAAAATAAAATTTATTAGATATTTAACTAAACGCACATAATATTATTAATAGTTTTGGGCAACTACTTACATCAGTGGTTTATTAAAATTAAATTTTAATGTGACTATTTTTACTGGGACGCCGGAGGGCCTCATCCAAAAAATTTGCCACGGGCCTCACACGGTATAGTTACGCCACTGCTTTTACATTTCTAGTATGTTACACTTTGTTATACAGTTTAGACTAAGTTAATTGTACCTTTTAATTTCAATAAAGTTATATTATTATTATATTATTTCTCAGGCCCCGCCTTAACTATAAAACAAAAAATATGCGAATGCACAAAGCCTGTATGCAGCCTTCATCTCATCAACTTTACAGACCAGTTTGCTTGCTAATGTGAATTAGAGTAGGTACCTAGCTGTGTTGAAAATGGACTTTATGTGTTTAGTAAGTAACGATAAACTAATCTTTTTATAAATATTAATGTAATATGCTATGTAATATAATATGTAATGCTATGCCATACAACACAACGAGTAGTAACCACAAGTTTGTACAAACAAAGTTAGCTGGCATAGCTTACTAGCTGGTAATAACTAATAACTAGGTCTGCAAGGCGAATCACTGCTTGCAATGTTGAGCTGAGTGAGACCATAGATTTGACCGCTATTGCGGAATCAGATTTTGAAAATTTTGAACAGTGATCATTCCTCCGTGGCAAGTCCGATTTTGAAAATTATTTTTGAAAGTCACAACTCTGGACATGCTTTCTGGGCGTGTAAAGTTTGGTCACAGTGTCTCGAGCGGTTATTATTGTTATGTAATTCCATCTGGAATTTCTTTAACGGTGATCATTCCTCTGTGGAAGCATTAATTTTTTCAAAATATATCCATAAACCTTCCTCTGATTGACCTCTTTAATCATGCCAAATTTGGTCCGGATTGGATTAGTAGTTTAGGAGGAGACCTGTGACAAAGAAAATCCTGAAGTCTGGTATGAGGAGCTTTCTCTCGACTTCGTCACACTCAGCTCAACTAGTCTCGCCATAAATACTGTTACATCAAGCTTTTCTTTCTTTTTCAACTTTTTAATAATTTTGAATTTGGAACACGTACTTATATTATTTTTAAATACTTCTTTCGATTACGCGCCATTTCACTTATTTGTTCTTGTTCATTACCTATCGAATTGCAATATGGAATGGGGTGTTAAAGAAAATAGGATCGCAGTTATCACCTTGCACAAAGTGTGTATGGAGCCGTCGGTCATATTCCAGACACTTCAAAAACTTGGTATCAGCCGTATGTTCGTATATCGTACTATACAGCAACATTTCGAGTTCGAGATCGGGGCGGACGCGTGCTGTTAGAACTACAAAGGCTATTAATGCTGTTACGTAGTAACTATTTATTAATCTGTGGTTAAAGCCAGAATTCATCGAAACCCCATAAGGAAGCAAAAAATCTTATCGCGAGAAATGAAGATTCCCGCTAGGACTCTGTCACGTATTATAAAACAAGACCTGAAGCTCGGTGCTTATTGTCGATATACAGGACATGCCCTAAATCAATCTTTACGATTAAAGAGAGTGGATCGATCAAAGCGCCTTCTGTCGCGATACGCAGGTGAAAGGCACAGAAATATCCTCTTTAACGATGAAAATATTTTCACGATTGAAGAACACTACAATAAGCAAAATGATAAAGTGTACGCTCACAGTTCTAAGGAAGCTGCTCAAGTGGTCGGAAAGGTACAACGTGGTCATCATCCTGCGTCAGTGATGGTTTGGTGGGGCGTATCTTATTCAGGGCATTTTTTTAAAACGTGTCCAGGTTGCAAAATGGAATGAAATAATAAAAAAAATTGGTAATCCATAACAAAATTTACAGAATGATTCGCTATTCTTGAAAGAGCATTAAAATAGCTACAGTTACCCTATAAATATACAAGTTTGGAAAAAAAAAAAAACTTTCTTTGGACACGAGAGTGGTTTAGACATCCACTTTGTAACTTTTAAAAGTAAAGTTAATAAATAAAATAGTAAATTCTTAATGAAAGATTTTCGTTTATTTGGTTATAAATATAATCTTTAAAATAATATTACAGCATAGATAAGATAAGTCATATATTTTTAGTATTTTGTTAAAATGTAACCATTTTGTAACTATTTGGTAATTTAGCCCAGCTAACTTCTGATTTATATCGTTCAGCCTTTTAATTCAGTTCAGTCTCAAAAAATCAATCTATGTAAAGACTGCCTTAAGGCAAATCAAACGAGCCCAAGCCATCTTCCAGCTCAAGCATTAGACCCTGGTTACGCTACAGGATCATAGTACTCGTTAATACCATTCAAACGATCCCAAACTCGATGGGGTTGTGTCGTTTTATTGAGTAGTTCCTATGGCTAGCTTCCTCCTCCTGCATCAGATCAGCTCCATGTTATCATAATATTGTATTGTCACGTGGCATGCAAAATTTCAGCTCAATCGGATAATCAGAAGTGGTCGAAAAATGACTTGCAAGACTTCAGCAAAGTTACAATATCAACATGGCAAGTTAAATAAAAGCGTCGAAAAATACCAACACCTTGCAAATAAAGAACATAAAAAGAGCCCCAAGTACATTTTATGCTGAAACACAACTCAAGTAACCGACAATAATTATTGTACTGAAATAAATAATCTTCCAAAATATCATCATATATATCCACTAAAAACATAAGTAAACGCATGCATTTGTACTCGCCTTTATATTTCCATTTTGTAACTTTTTTATTCCACGTTTTATGTAACCAAACAAAATGGAAGTAACGTATCTCCAATCGCCGGCGTAAGATTGCTGGTAAATAAACTTTAATAAAGATGAAACACAAAAACAACTATTTTAATATTAAAATTAGAATTATAAACGGGATATTTACCATGTTTAGTATCTTTTTCGAGAATCCGATATTTCGGCACTGTTACAAGTACCATGATCACGGATGTACTAAAGTTCTGCAAGCTAGTTGTTACTCGGCAAACCGTATCGGTCTACCCTCTTCCTCACTCGTTTCTGACGCGCGTCACCACTACCACTGTCCGCGTTCTCACTACGCACTCGATCACGTTCACGACACACACCTCTGGATGGAACACTTTGAAAACAGAGCCATTGCCACTGCACCTCATGTTGTCAAAGGTTGGAAGAGGTATGCCGATGACGTTTTTTGTATACTGGAGGGTGACGAAAGTGTTGTGAAGGGATACTTGGCACATCTCAATAGCATTCATAGGAAGATCCAGTTTACCCATGAAATGGAAAGGGAAAGGAGTCTAGCATTTCTTGACGTAAAGGTGGTAGTACGAGAAGATGGTTCCTTGGGTCACACAGTGTACAGGAAGCCCACTCACACTGACCAATACCTGCACGCCAGCTCGCATCACCATCCCCGTCAACTGAACTCTGTAGTGACGTCACTTACCGACCGTGCATATAGTCTATGCGACGAGGAACATTTAAATGCTGAAATTGTACACCTAAGGGGCGTTCTACAGAGAAATGGTTACAAGAAGCGTATCATGCCACCTGGATACACACCAGCACCTAAACGCCTGGACTATAAGGTTGAACGACAACCCGCGTACTTACCATACGTGAAAGGAGTGACAGATAAGGTCGCTAATATTTTAAAGAAGTTCTCAGTAAAAACTATCTTCACTCCTTTTAAGAAACTGTCTCAATACCTACGCACACCCAAAGACAGTTTTCCCTTAGAACATCCAGGTGTTTATAAAGTTGACTGCAGCTGTGGGAGCTCCTATATAGGCCAGACCAAACGTACTGTCTCAAGCCGGATCAAGGAGCACATCAGGGCGGTCAAAAATAACAAGCCACAGAAATCGGCTATCGCTCAACATCTTTTGGAGGAGGGGACGAATCACTGGATTGAGTTACATAACCCTCAGATTCTCTCGACAGAACGCCACTACATACCCAGAATGGTGAAAGAAGCAATTGAAATTAAAAAGTACAAGAACTTCAACCGGGAGGATGGGTTTCAACTGTCGAGTGTCTGGCATCCAGTGATCCGTATGTTCACAAGGCCCAAACAAACTGCAATTCCAAAAATAGTGAGAACGCGGACAGTGGTAGTGGTGACGCGCGTCAGAAACGAGTGAGGAAGAGGGTAGACCGATACGGTTTGCCGAGTAACAACTAGCTTGCAGAACTTTAGTACATCCGTGATCATGGTACTTGTAACAGTGCCGAAATATCGGATTCTCGAAAAAGATACTAAACATGGTAAATATCCCGTTTATAATTCTAATTTTAATGTAAATGACCATGTCAATCTAAAATCATATATAACTATTTTAATAGCTTATAATGCGTTTGTAGTTTATCATTATTATATTTCTATAAACAAAGAACCAAACTTACCAGTAAAAATCACAATTACAAAGTGGATGAAAAATCCGACACGGTAACGCTCAACAAGTTTCGACACGAAATGCGTCAAAATGGTCATTCTCTGACTGCTTTACAAAATGGCGAAGTCTGAAGTATTGTTGCCAGGGAAGAAATTTATAGTCAGTGGTATATTTTTTGGCGACAAAGTCCATCAAATTACGGTTACAAAGTGTAATTCCATGCACGGCCGGAATTGTGAGAAATAATATAATGTTACGAAAGATAGTTTATATTATTAAAGTAGTGTTACTTTTATGTTTAATTCTGATAATATTATCATATCTCGATAACATTCATTCTTCTTTACCCTTACCACTGAAGGAAATTCACGAATAAACTTAACTCCAAACTAAGCCGGTCAATGTGGGACATAGTAAAATCAAGGGTATTGAAAATTATATTCAGGATTATTTTATATTTATCAATAAATTATTCACATAATTTGATGTATTTCGGATACATTAAATATTAAATATTTTTACCATCGACATGTCATAATAAATTTTCTTACATTTCTTCATAAAATTAATGGTAAACTTCTGGGACATGCTCATTTAGAGTATGGACGTGTAATAAAAAAACCCATCAGGGAGTCACAAAGCTGGGATGCTTGGTTGGGGAGGGGTGCATGGTTGGGGCGGGGTGCTTGGTTGGGGACCTCCACGCGGTGCACCCTGGGCAACGGAGACGGCAGCGCCTCTCTCCTAGGGTGGGAGAGACGCTGCCGCCTACGGCCAACTCCGACCGAGGCGAGGACGGCCCTGTTAAGGGCTGTTCGGAAGCTTTCCACGTGTCCCTCTGATTAGCAGAGGGCATAGTGGAGAGCAAGTAAGGGGGCCATCTCGAAACCGGAGATGGCCCAGGGTCAGTCGGGGTGCGAGGGATATGCTCTATGGGTAACCTTACACCCCGGCGTCTTAAGACCCGAGACGGCGTGCGGTTTTAGTCGGTGCAAGCCCGACATAACCGCCCCCGCTGGCCGGCGGAGGGGTATCCGAATGGAGGGCTGTGTGTTGGGTAACCTCCTCGAGTGTCGCTCTGATTCCGATCCGGCTGCAGTCCGGGGGGAACGGAATCGGAGCGGCCGGTACACCCTGGGCGGCGGTCAATGGCTTCCCCTTCATAGGGTTGGCATTGATCGTCGGCCAATACCCAACGTGGCGGGAACACATCGCTCTCCGTACTCCTCTGCTTTCAGAGGAGACAGGATGAGCGATGCTGTTAGTGATGAGATGGCCCAGGGTCAGTCGGGGTGCGAGGGATATGCTCTATGGGTAACCTTACACCCCGGCGTCTGGAGACCCGAGACGGCGTGCGGTTTTAGTCGGTGCAAGCCCGACATAACCGCCCCCGCTGGCCGGCGGGGGGGTATAAGAAGGGATTTCCGCACGAAAAAAAAAAAAGGGAGTCACAAAGCTACATTTTTGTGAAAAAGGAGTGAAAACTTCAGCCAAAGTGTATCAAGATACTGTCTTGGATTATGTTGTGAAACCTCTCAGCAATACACTTTTTAAAAATATACCGTGGACTTCCCAGCGGGACTCTGCTCCTGGTCACAAAGCACGAACTACCCAAGCCTGGCTAGAAACCAACGTTCCAGACTTTATAAAAGCTGAAGACTGGCCCTCATCTAGCCCAGACCTCAACCCAAATTATATAATTACAAATTATGGTCTGTTTTAGAGGACATGGCCTGCCCTAAACGACACGGCGACATTGAGTCTCTTAAAAAATCTTTGGAGCAAGCAGTGGCAAAATTTCCCTTTGAAAACAGTGCGTAAATCCATAGAATCGTGGCCAAACAGATTAAAGGCCTGTATAAAAGCCAAAGATGGCCATTTCGAATATTATTTTTTTTTTTTTGCTTTTATTACATATTTAATAAATATGTAGGTATAAATTTTAATAATATTACATTACTTCATTAAAAAAAATTGCATTTTCATTTGTAACAAAACTTATTGCTGGACTAGGTATAGCTTCTAGAATGCGGATAAACATACATAGGTTTCGGCTTAGACACCTTTTTTTTGTAAATACATATATATTACACATAGAAACACCCAGACTCACGCTAATAGACATATTGATGCATAGGAATCGTACGTAAGAGCCGGAATCGAACCCGCTACTTCCGACGTAGCCGTTGAATGCTGTACCAGAGTATACTAAGAACAACAGTATTGTGTCTTGGCCCTGTCCTTAAAGTAAGAACCTATAGCCGCGCGGTACGTAAACACGCGATGGGCTACCTGCCTACAGTATTTTAAATTCGTCTGTCTACTTGAGTTTCTTTGTTGTTTAGCGATTGGAAATATTATATTTTTCATTAGCTGTGCCTGCAATTTCGCCTGTCTTAAATCTTAGTAGGTAGTTAACTTCCAATAATTTTTTACACTCAATCATTTCATAATGATATTTTGTCTAGTTCAACGATATGTAATTCATATATGTAAGCTAAGTACATTATAAATGGATAGCCTAGCATAGCCTAACCTACTAGCTTTTTTATGCGAGTACCTACTTATTATTTACTTTTTTCACCCTATCTACCTACTAATTTATTTATTAATATCCACCCTATACCTCTTACCTATCAAAAAAAAGAATCAAATTAGGTACTAATATGTTGGGGTGTGTGTTGGGTAACCTCCTCGAGTGTCGCTCCGATTCCGATCCCGCCGCAGTCCGGGGGGAACGGAATCGGAGCGGCCGGTACACCCTGGGCGGCGGTCAATGGCTTCCCCTTCACCCCTTCATAGGGTTGGCATTGATCGTTGGCCAATACCCAACGTGGCGGGAACACATCGCTCTCCGTACTCCTCTGCTTTCAGAGGAGACAGGATGAGCGATGCTGTTAGTGGTGAGATGGCCCAGGGTCAGCCGGGGTGCGAGGGATATGCTCTATGGGTAACCTTACACCTCGGCGTCTGAAGACCCGAGACGGCGTGCGGTTTTAGTCGGTGCAAGCCCGACATAACCGCCCCCGCTGGCCGGCGGGGGGGTATCCGAAGGGATTTCCGCACGATAAAAAAAAAAAAAAAAAAAGGTACTAATAGGTTAATAAAAAATCCGTTCCCGCAGGGGGAACGCACAGGTAGGTTTCGTGAAGCAATTAATATTATTTTTTAACATGTTTAATTTTTTTTTCTCGAAAACGGTAACTTTTGGCGAAAAATTTTTCAGACATTTATTTTAGACTTAAAATTGGCCTATCGATTAAAAATATTTCCGGCAAGAATGTTCACCGGTTAGAAGTTATGATTTTTTTCCCGAAAAATTTTGGTTTTCCCCCCCTCCACTTTTAGTTAAAGTTTTAATCTTAAAGGTTTATAATTAAAAGTTGTTGGTATTCATGTATACTATGGGATAAAATTAGAACGGTTTATCTTTCATGGAACGTGAAATTTTGAGGAAAAACTGATTTCACAAAAAGTGAGGCCCTACCGTCCCCTTAGGCCGGATTCCACCCGTTCACGAACTTAAACTAAGTTTACACCCAAGCAATTTTTGACCGCAGTTTGAAAGCGATCGGGGCAAAAATGCGACCGTGAGAGTGCCGCAAATTTTGGGAAGTGGAACCATACATACATATATATATATATATATGACGGATCAACAGGTCCAGTATTGTTTTTTAAAACTAGCTGACGTCATTATCTTCTTTGGTATGTTGATATTCCATGATGGAAATAAATTAATTCATAAATATAATAAAACAAACTTTATTTTGAGTACAGTAATATTATTATAAATTTTCAGAGTTGTCAACGGTACGAGCGCTAACAAACGAATGAATAATTCACTTCGGTGTGTCTCCTTTTTATAGTCGATAGAGTGGGGCGGTTGTCGTGCGTCACTTGTTTACGAAGTTCGGCACACGTGCACGATGATTCATTTGTTTTGTTACTCGTTCAAATTGTGTTGCGCCGATACGACCATTCAGACCGGCAGTGCGCGCTCTGCACTAGCCGTGTTATCGGATGTCTTACTGAAGAGTATAACTTAAACAAGTGATTAATGTTTCCTTTTGAGAGTGGTATCTGTTTTTGGTTATCCTATTTTACCATGTGATGATAAGATATTCCATGCTACACTGTGGTAGAATATGGGACTGGTGATGGTGAGTTGCGTACACTGTGGTACTTTGTTGGTGCGTACTCTGTGGTACTTTGTTGGTGCGTACACTGTGGTACTTTGTTGGTGCCTACACTGTGGTACTTTGTTGGTGCGTACACTGTGGTACTTTGTTGGTGCGTACACTGTGGTACTTTGTTGGTGCGTACACTATGGTACTTTGTTGGTGCGTACACTGTGGTACTTTGTTGGTGCGTACACTGTGGTACTATGTTGGTGCGTACACTGTGGTACTTTGATGCGCACACTGTGGTGCTTTATGTACACTGTGCTACTGTGTTGTGACTATGTTTGTGTATGTCCTGATTTAAGAAATTTTAATAAAACCTTTTTTTTTTTATTTGATGCTTGGGCTTGTTATTCGACCGCATTGGCTCGTGAAGTGGATGGTACCGGGTCATTGGTCGACGTTGAAGTGTCTTCTTCTTCCGCCGATACGGTTATCTGGTCACCAGGTTGAGGTGCTCTGCGGAGTTGATCATGAGCAACTTTTCTTGGACGCCCTGGACCCACCACCCTTTTAACTAAGTAGCGATCGTTATCCAGAATTCGTGTTATCTCGAACGGCTCGCTAAATTTTAAATCCAATGAAGTTTGGTTGCGGGGATTATTTTTAATAAGAACATAATCACCACGCTGGAAATGATTGATCTTTGCTTTCCGTGAATCAAAGCGTACTTTGTCTCGCTCTGCATTTTGTGACATCTTTTGGTGAACATGATTAGTTAAAGCTTCAATATTAATTGTCTGTTCATCAATATCTACAAGTGTGAGTAACTCTGGCGGAACGCAATGTTTGCGTTGAGTAAGCAAAGTGAGTGGAGCTACCCCTGTCACGCGATGAGGAGTGCAATTTAATGCCAACTGGAGTTCTTCAAGTGTTGTGTGCCACTCTTCTGTTTCAAAGTTCTTAATCATAGTTAGAGTATTTTTTACTGTAGCTACCACACGTTCTACTTGTCCATTAGCTCTGCTGACTCCTGGTGTATGTTTGTTCGTGTTATCTCGAACGGCTCGCTAAATTTTAAATCCAATGAAGTTTGGTTGCGTGGATTGTTTTTAATAAGAACATAATCACCACGCTGGAAATGATTGATCTTTACTTTCCGTGAATCAAAGCGTACATATGTTTGTTCTAAATCTCTCCCGGGCGCGCTCCGCCATCTCCTTCACAAGCATTACATGCTCGTAGAAGGAGGTGGGGGAGGCCCACGCGCTCGCGCTCCTCACCATTGCCGCAATCATGCTGCCGAGCGAGAGGACTCCCACCCCGATGGCTGCCACGAGGTCACGCCTCGGCGCCTCCCACGCCGTGCAGTCCGCCAGAGTGTGCAGCCCTGAGTCCTCGCTCGCATCGCAGTGATGGCATTCAGGCGTTGGCTCCTTCCTGATCCGATGCAGGTGGTCCCCGAAACTCCCTTACCGGAGATCACCTGCGTCAGTCGGTACGAGAGGCTTCCGTGTCGCCTCTCTAGCCAATCCTCCATGATGGGCCTTACCGCCGCTATTGCGGCGGCGGCGTGCCCTTGATAAGTAGGTACCTACTTACTGAAAGTGTGTGCGTGTGACTTATGTACCTACTTTTACCTTTATAATTTTTTTGGACGAGGTAGTTTGAAGATCCTAGCCTAAGCTTACTAACCAACTACCCTAACCTAAAACCTCAGATAAATTCACACAATGATAATAAGTGTATCTTCGTGAGCGTGACACAACTTGCAATTGCTTACAAATTGCGATATTGTGTGACTTGACCACGACTATGTGACCTCCCCCTGGCACCAAAGCTGGATCCGCCCTTGGTGTTGGTTCAGCCGTAGGATGTTGCTATTAAAAGTTGCCGGCTATAGTCGTTGATAGTAGCCTACCGTAGCCCGGAGATTCTTCGCACCTCCTGCCCCACCGTTACCACGACCGCTACCATGGCCGGAAATAGCAGAACCGCCGGGAACTGGAGGCCTTTTTTGTGGCTTATCTCCATTGTGAGGATATTGACCTACTGTTGCCACGCTGCCCAGACGGATTGGTAAAGGGTTTTGTTTCGAGTTTTTCTTTTCTTTGGCCATATCGACCTTGGCAGAATATCAGCCGGAAGTGGCAACTCCTCCCCCAAAAGACGGAGGAGTAGTTACCGCTTCCGTTGCCCATGGTGTATCACATGGCTTTCAGGCCTTTATCATCACCACCTTCATTCAATTAATTAAAATAATTAATGCAATTTAAGCTTACGTTCTTTATGTATACATATAATTATGTTTGATACTAATGTTATAACATAAGTATTTTCTCTCTTGTTTATTTCGTTACCGCATTTTCGACACGTTAGTGTCGTTTTACAGAAATCTGACTCCAACCCTGAACTAAACTTCTTAATTCTTAATTCTTTATTGATCACATAAAATAGTACAGTAACAGGCATAATTATAATTAGATGTACAAAGGCGAGCTTAACTCAGTATTGAGTTTTCTCCCTGCAAACTTCTAATTATTTCTTTCCCTTATCACCTTTCGTCCCTTTCTCTTAAACGTGCCGTTTTCACAAAATTAAATATCTTTTCGATATTCGACCTTTTTCAGTCAGTAACCGTATTCTGAAAAAAAAACCATATAATGAATATCAACAAAGCGAAAATGAAAGTAACATTTTATTAGATTAAATTAGAAAAAGATTAGAATCTCACTACAATTACAGCCCACATGGACTTATTATTTCTACTTTTTTTGTGCTGTATATCCAAATTTTGCAAAAAGCCACAACAATTTTAAAGTAAAGGTATATAATAAATATATTTATTTTATTACTTGCCTCTTCGTAATATAATAATAATAATAATAATCTTTATTTGTCTGAATATGGTGGTACAATACAGGTCTAATATTAAAGGGTAGGTTCAGCATATTCTACCATTACTGGTGTACAAATTTTTTAAGCACATGCAAGTCACTCAAAAACGCAAAATATAATAACAAAAGTCAATAATACCTATTAAATGATTATTACATTACTCAATTAATTCTTAAAAATAGTTTCCATTGACCATTACACTTTTCGAATTCATCCACCGTATAAAAACATTTCTGGATGAGCCATTCTTTCAACTTCCTCAGAAATACAGAGGTTTGAAATTGCTTTAAGCTGTTTGGGACTGCATTATAAATACGACCACACATCGCAAAACAGTTTTTTTGGTAGAGAGTCGTTTTTGGTACTCGTGGTAGTACAATTCTATCCGGGTTTCTAGTGCTCCTCGGATAAACCTCACGTGCCTTCGAAAAGAAACTAGGATATTGCCTAACAAATTTCGCAACTTCATAAATGTACATGCTGGGGAGCGTTAACAGATTCAACTTTTTAAATATAGGCCTACACGAGTGCCATGGTGCAGCACCACACATAGCTCGGAGAGATTTTTTTTGGGCAATAAAGACTCTATGCACGTCCGTAGAGTTACCCCAAATTACTAGACCATAATTTAGAACTGAGGCAACGTAGCCATTGTAGGCCATGATGACTGTTCAGGGTTTGAGGTCTTTCTTAGTTTAGCCAGAACATAGACAAATTTATTTATTTTATTGCAAACCTTTTCTACGTGTGCCTTCCAGTTAAGGTTGTTATCAATAATTATGCCCAAAAAGGGTGTTTTGTCTACTTTTATTAAGTTTTCAGTCAAATATTTGATATGATATTGTCGGAAGTTTACGCGAATGTTACACATTGAAATAAAACTATTTTTAACGGATTCTATCGTGTCTAGTCTACCCGTGACCATGGCTGCTGAAAAGCAACCGAAACGTCGGGTTCAATGTAAAATATAAAATAACATCAAATAAACCGCGATAGAATCCGTTAAAAATAGTTTTATTTCAAAATATTTGATATCCAAATTTGGCATCTTCTTACCGTAAGTACCAAATGTATTGAGTTTTAGTCATATTAACTTGAAAATTGTTATCATGTAGCCATTGAATTATAGAGTCAATTGAATTATTTATGTCATTAGTGTAATTTATATCGGAATAATTAGATGTCATGATAAGAGAAATATCGTCAGCGTATAAAATACAAGGGTTTGGGGTCACATTTGGCAAATCGTTTAAATATATCAAGAACAGCAAAGGCCCAAGGATACTCCCTTGGGGCACCCCAGAGTTATTGACCCTGTATGAGGATCTATGTGCCCTTAGCTCCTTGTTCTTATCTATATACATAACTTCAACACATTGTTCCCTATCCTTTAAGTATGAATCAAGCCATTTGTAGGCAGGGCCCCTAATTCCATACTTTTCTAATTTATTTAGTAAAAATTTATGCGAAACCAGATCAAAGGCGCTTTTCATATCAAAGAAAATACCAGTGGTTTGCATCTTCAGATCCAGGCTTTCAGAAATCCTAGTAACGAGATTAAAGCACGCCAGAGTTGTAGACTTGCCTTTCTGAAACCCATATTGCTCGTTTCGCAATAATTCGTGTTTAGTAAGAAAATCATACATTCGCCTATGCATGGCCATCTCGAATATCTTAGAGATTATGGGAACAAGGGTTATAGGTCTATAGTTACTTAGTAGAGATTTGTCACCCTTCTTATATAGAGGTTTTACTATAGACCTCTTAAGGAGATTTGGGAAATGACCTTCACTGAAAGATAGGTTAATTAGATGTGTTAGAATGGGTGTAAGTTCAACGGCACTATCCTTAAGAAGTGTCGTGCTTAACTCATCATAACCCACTGAATTTGTATTATTCAGCGATAGGATGATTCTCAGAACCTCACAACAGTCACAAGGCTTAAGATAGATACTGTTTCATATACTACGTATGTCTAAATTTTTTGAGCTTTGATTGTTTGTACTTTGTTTCGCATGCATGTCCACCAAACGATCGTTGAATGCTTGTGCTATTGCTGTTGGGTCTGTAAGAAGGTAGCCATCGTGGTTTATTTCACTTATAAAATCAGTTGTTTTTATGCATTCAGACTCCTTTTTAATCAATTGCCATGATGTAAAACATTTTTGCAGTTACTGATTTTACTCTGATTGTAGATTTTCATAGAGTTAAAAATACATTTGCGTAGTAATTTAGAGTATGACTTGAATTTTTCTTTATTTGTTTCAGATTTGTGTTTGTAGTATTTTAGCCGTAGTAGTCGTTTTGTTTTACAGCTTACTCTTAATCCTTTACTAATCCAAGCACTCTTTTATTCATCTGCACAAACAAAAAGTATTGTTACTGTTTGAAATACAGACCAACTTGCGCTTAGTTTGTATGAAAACTAACATTTGCACTATAGTAATGAATACAAGTCAAGCGAGACTTATTTATTTTATGTGTTACAATTAAACATTTAAAGTAACATTATACTATAAATAAATATATCATCATATTAGGTATCTATCTTTTCGTTTTATTTATCACCTGCAAAAATAATAATACTGATAGATAAAATATGACTCGCAGTAAGACAATTTTTATCTGATTATTTTGGGTATACTGTGCGCGATCGTATTTCACAAAACAAGACGGTAGCTAAGGCAACGCACGGCGACAACGCGAATGCAGCAACATAAGTATTCTTGCCGATGCAATGGACGAGAGCGGTGTGAGGCGCGCGGGTGAAATCGGATATTTTTTTAGGTTTATGCGCGCTCTTAATACTAGTAAATCTTTTTCGCTACGCTTTTAGGAACGCCACACCTGACATTATACAAAAAATGGAAATGTAAAAAGTAACTACACCTTTTTATATTTCAATTTTTGTAGTGTCAATTTCTTGTCAAGATCTTCTATATGCACTTTAGTTAAAGGGAATAAAGCTTATTATAATTTTATTATAATATTGTAATATAGCTATCAGAAAGTCGCCCCGTGGGATGACATAGACCCATTGCACCCCATACTTCTATGGGGCCCCATACATATTCGTTACCCATGGAGCCCATACACCTATGGGGTCCCATGCACCCATAGGTTCCATATACTTGGTTGGTAGTGTTGAAGGTTCATGTCAGTTTATATTATGTAGTTGGTAGGTACTGTTCCTAATATTTAGTACCACCATTCAATATATGTCTATTAGTACCAATGTCAATCATTACCAATCCTTGTATTGAATCGACTAATGTTATAAGACAATTAATGCTATTTATAATGCCGATCCAATACTTAGTTTTAATATTTGTGCAATGAGTAACTACTTATTTATTTACACAACTTATACTTTAAAGAGAACAGTGTACTAATACTAGCACCTATTCGCAAAAGTGCAGGTCTCAACTTTTTATCATTGGATTTGTACATCTGGTACATTCTCTACGATGTGGCATTTACGCTAAGTACCTAAGCACATTTACAATCATACGATTTCGCTGTGCATCTGCCGCAAAACGGCACACGTCCTGCCTCTAACATGTTCCGCTCGGGACTGATACTGATACTGTAGAAAACGTAGGTATTTTGAATTTTCAGGGTATAATTCAGAATTTATGTAAATTTGATAACCGTTTTTCATTCTTCTATGAATGACCTTCATTTTGGTATTTTATTTATTTTTCTAACCTGGATACAAATCAAATAAAACTGGAATGCGTTTTGGGTTAGACCAATCTTTGAGAACAAATTCTATCGAGGAAAGTAAAAGTCATCGTCGGATAACCGAAAATACTAGTTTGAATAGTCTAGAATAATATATATGATTTTCAGAGTACAGGGATCTTTCCATTTTCAAAAAATCTTAATCTAAAAACACCCTTCCTCATGGACCCTGGCTATAAAACAATGTAGATAAAAAACAATTTGTATATATTCTACCTAATTATTTACTTAGTATCAGAGCTCATTATATTATTACTTAGGTAGGTAGCTAATATTATTACTAGGAAATTAACCTACCTGCTTTTAGCAATAAGACCACCATTTGTACACATGTTAACTGTATTCTATGTATGCATATTTTGATTGGTGTACAATAAAGTTTATTTCTATTCTATTATATAGCCTGTACATAGGTATACTATCTGGGTAGGTACAAATTTACGCTCTGTGTGCCTTTATACTCAGTCATCAATTTTGTCTTCATCTTTACTGGAGCGTGAAGTATAACTCACCAGGTAGATCCTACCTAAATGATGCGACAAGGACATAACGACTTTACTTCTATCTTTTCAGGCAGAAACATCGCTAATCTGACTGACAACGTGCAACTCATACCGTGCAGTAAAATACCTTGCAAACTAAAAAAAGGCACCGATCAACAAGTTGTCATCAACTTCATACCACGTAAGATATACATACCTACTACTACCATTTATCTTTCAGATTTCATTGCACTTTGGTGTTTAGCGTAAGTTTACCGCCGCTGTTAGCTAAACCAATCAAAATTATTACATTAAGGCAGATTAAAAATAAAATTCACTTCTTACAGTTGTTACCTACAAATAAAAAAAGACGTACCTACCGGGAAACACGCCACATTTTTTAAATAAAACAAGATATTTCAAGATTTTTTTATGTAACCCAGGCCCATATTTTTGTATCTATGGCAGCACTAAGATCATTAGACATGCAATGGTGCACCAAAATTTAAGATTAGTCATCGCTTACTCGATCATAGAAACAATTTTCAAGGTGGATAAAGTTATCTGGACTTCAGCCAACATTGCACAACCTGATTTTTAGTGGAACTATAAGTATTATTTGAATGCCATAAAAACTAGTAAGCAAAGTTACTCCATATCATTATGCATTTCCCTACTAAAATGAATGGGCAACGTAACGTTACCCTGACATTTTTCTCTTCTCTATATTAATGGTACGTAGCGATTAGAAAATGCTAGGTTTTTCACATTTCAATGATTTTTACAAAGTCAGTAAGCAGACCAAAACAAGTTAAGTAACACATCAATAAAGTTAGTAAAAATACGGTTATTCTTGGAATCTATCTATAATATTTAAGAAATAGACTAAATAATATGTTTCATTCATAACGTAAGAATTAAAATAAATAGCAAAGAGTCGCTAAAAAGCAAAGAGCTAACTGATACCCGAGGCTTCGCTCACGTGTAATTTGTTCCCGTTCCTGCTTCCCAGAGAAGCATTCCAGGGATAAAAAGTAGCCTATTTGTTATTCTACACTATAATCCATAGCTAGGTAACTTTCAGCCAGATCCGTACAGCCGCTAGAGCTTGATTGAGTAACATAAACATAAAAATATCTTTAGAAACTTTTTCATTTATAATATATATAGTAGGAAGTAACTGCTTCGATGTTCTATAAATTCTGATACGCTGTGGAGACTTTCAATGCTGACTGTACCACAATAAGGTTAAGGACTTCCGTTAGATAATACTGTGCTTCCGTGTTATTGTTGTTCACGGTTCACTGATTTGATATGCCTTTAAAAATTGTTTATTAAAACTTTCAAATCTTATATAAAAATGCCAACATATCTACCTATATACATATACCTACCTACCTATATATTTATGTTATGTGTTTCTAAGATTTACGGAAAATTTTCATTAAATGTCCCAAACATAACACTCATAAAAAGGACACATTTATAGTCAAGGTTCTCGCATATTTATTAACCGTGTTCAAAACACGTCGGATGTTATATATCTACCGCTTATCAGAATAAAATCCTTTCGTTTCCGTGTGGAAACCTCTGGTTACCTGAAATACCAGTAGTAATAATACCGTAGGCGCGTCAGAGTGGTTATATCGTAGTCGAACGTTATAAAAATTTCACGGTGTTTCCGACATCAGACTGTCAGAAGAGGCAGTTTGTCCGAAGAGTAGACTGCCTATCAACCAGTACATGACAACCATAACTGCCCATCAAACAACAAAGTTTTGAATTTTTACTCGCACCTCATTTCCCCGGGGTGTGTGGGGCCAACCAAGATCTTCGGGACCCAAACCAACTTTACCTGCAATCCGGTAGGTACACCTACTGATTGACTGAAGGGGCTCAGGCGCATGCTTTCCTCTCGGGGTCAGAGGCTGGCCGCTTCCGTAAAAGTAAAAAAAATGGCAACAGATGTTGCAAATTGTATGATTGACAAATTGAGTGGTATGATCGAATGGTGAATTTCACTTAGATACGACCACCAAAGCAGGTAGGTTGGTATTTCATCTATCTATTACTATTATTGAGCTGAGTGAGACGAAGTCGAGCGAAAGCTCCTCATACCAGACTTCAGGATTTTCTTTGTCACAGGTCTCCTCCTAAACTACTAATCCAATCAGAACCAAATTTGGCATGATTAAAGAGGCCAATCAGAGGAAGGTTTATGGATAGATTTTGAAAAAATTAATGCCACCACAGAGGAATGATCACCGTTAAAAAAATTCCAGATGGAATTACATAATAACCGCTCGAGACACTGTGACCAAACTTTACACGCTCAGAAAGCATGTCCAGAGTTGTGACTTTCAAAAAGAATTTTCAAAATCGGACTTGCCACGGAGGAATGATCACTGTTCAAAATTTTTAAAATCTGATTCCGCAATAGCGGTCAAATTTATTGGACAAGAATCACGATGTCTCACTCAGCTCAACATTGCAAGCAGCGATTCGCCTTGCAGACCTAGTAAAATTGTAAATCAGTTGGGTTTGTACTTTGGCGATATTTAATAAAAAATACTTGGGTTATGTTTATCTGTTTGTTCGCAATGGACGCTAAAACTACTGAATGGATTTTGATGCAGTGTTTCTGTTAGTAAGGTCTTGGTCATACTCAAAATCTGCCGTATGTTTGATTGCAATTCGTTAAGTAGAACCGGAGATATAACCGAAAAAAAAATCGCCCTCCGCACGAGCGAAGCCGCGGATATCAGCTTGTTGTAAATATTATTAGAGGTCATTACAATACCGGACGCCGGACGGTTGGTCACCGGTTCTCTCGCGCGAAGGACGAATCATGTGGTTAAGTATTCATACTTTAGCTAGACGATATAATACCCAGTTATTACGCGTACGTGCATATGTTTACTGATTTTACGAGGAAAAATTAATCATAAAGTTATCTTGTACCTTACCAGAATTTAAATTATACGGAAATAAGATGAGCTACATAGCCTACCTACACAAGAACAACTATTTATAAATTACCGTGCTACATTACAAACCTACATATAACTCGCGCCAAACTTCTGGCTTCTCTGAACATAGCCACGAGTTCGGACTTTGCGCATGTTCAGTCGAGTGGGCAATACATACCAAAGAAATTTACTTATCATAATAGAATAATAGATACCTATTATGTGGGGTGTGTGTTGGGTAACCTCCTCGAGTGTCGCTCCGATTCCGATCCCGCTGCAGTCCGGGGGGAACGGAATCGGAGCGGCCGGTACACCCTGGGCGGCGGTCAATGGCTTCCCCTTCACCCCTTCATAGGGTTGGCATTGATCGTCGGCCAATACCCAACGTGGCGGGAACACATCGCTCTCCGTACTCCTCTGCTTTCAGAGGAGACAGGATGAGCGATGCTGTTAGTGGTGAGATGGCCCAGGGTCAGCCGGGGTGCGAGGGATATGCTCTATGGGTAACCTTACACCCCGGCGTCTGAAGACCCGAGACGGCGTGCGGTTTTAGTCGGTGCAAGCCCGACATAACCGCCCCCGCTGGCCGGCGGGGGGGTATCCGAAGAAAAAAAAAAAAAAAAAGGTGTGTCATAATGTAAGAAGTAAAATATTCTAGAATATTCCAAGTAAATTGATGATTTATTATTAGTACATATTATAATTATAATACTTATTGTAAAATCAAAAATGAAAATCAAATTCAATTTATTGCTTGTCACAGGTATGTTGTAAATTACATAAATAAGTAGGTATCACTGTAGCTTGTCTGATAAGACGTATTTATTACTCACATTAAACTAAAAAAATAATTGAGAAATACTTATAATTATTTATTCAAGCTATTCTACTTCAATTATCATTAATAACATTATACCAACTAAATAAAAAAATAAAAATATGCGATTAACAAAATGAATTTATAGGTGAATGTCAACATTGTTTCTAGTCATTTACATAGTCAGAATAACAAATATGTCACAGATGTAGTCATCAAATTAAATAATACAATGAAAAAATCAAATGTCTGTTTAATAAAGTATGTCGACGAGTCAGTGTTAGGAAGTCATTTTTCATTCAAATCATCATTTAGAAATTCTGTAACATTATAATAAGCTTTTTGCACTAACATATTTTTTAGAACTGCTTTGAATTTGTTGCAGTTCAACTCCCTCCAATCTCTGGGCAATTTATTGTATATTATAGGCGCCATACAAATTATACTTTTGCGCACAAGAGCCGTCTTCGCCCTATGCAAACGTAGCCTGCCATTATCTGCTCTAATGTCGGAAATAAATGAGGATTACTTTTTACAAACATTGCAACCTCGAAAATATATACAGACTGATAAATTTTTTTGAAATCAGTTGCATATACCGACTTATATATATCGTTTTACTCGTACGGCTGAGCCCTACACGAATCAAATATTTTTGCGACCATTTTCCTTGGGAAGTCTAAAATTTTCATTGTTTTTATATTTTTAAATTTCTGTATTGACATTCGGCAGTAATCTGCATTTTCTGTGTGTCTCATATAGGTACCTGGAATTCTAACATCACAGCAGTGTTCACAAGAACGCCACGCGTCATTTACACACGCGTATACAGGACCAACATTTTGGCAATTTTCGGGGCATTTCCCCTTGATTTTTATCGATTTGGCTAATTTCATCTTTGTTTGCAAATTTTTGAAATTTACGCAAGGTGCCCGTGTTTTGTGATACCTGCGGGAACTGGTACGACTCAGCCCCTCGCGGCTGTCACCATCTGACTCCAGATTTCCCGGGTTTGCTCGCATTTTCACGCGGATTACCGAACTGTTGGTTTTTAATCAATATTTCAAAAAAATCCTATAGGCAGCTATCGTTCTACTCACGTTTTTGGGAACAGGCGGGCGCCCTGCGTCGAACGCCACCAACCCCGTTGAGCTGGAACGTATAATCGCGACAGTAGCTACAGTTAAGGCCAATTTGGTCACGTCAAAATTTAGTTTTCCGGGTTTTTCTAAAATTTTCTTCATTGAGGTCCTTCATCTAGTAACACCATTGTGAGCGCGCTGACAACGCGCGTCTTCGGACACCTCAACCGTCTCTCTGGGACCTATACTTTTCAAGTTATCTGCAAATTTTGAGGTCCTTCATATAGTAATGTAGCGACTAAAAAGTCGCACACTAATTGAGCGAACGAAGAGCGCACTAGTATCGGGCGAACGGTTAGCAACGTGGTTTCCGCCGCTCGTCGGCAATGTTCGGGAGATGCGCCGGCGCGCTTCGGGTTTCTTCGCGAGCTCCGCCAGTCGCTATTGTCCACTACGCTCTGACGCAAGACGCACGCTCATTGTATAAAGATTTACCGTTAGCTCTAGCCGTGACGTGTTAAGTGTTGAATGTTATTTTGATTTCTATCTTTCCTTTTGTATCTGCTTATACACGAAAACGTACCTTCTGTGCCTATGTGTTCCTTCAGTGCTGTAACTCTGTTGTTGTGCTTGGCTTGCTTTTCATTAAACTGTTTTATGTGAACTCAAGTGTTTCTTTGTTCGCTGGACCTATAAACTACATAAACCGTAGTGTGCTAAGCACTACAAAGTGGTGACCCACGACATTGAACAGTAATTTGTGAAGTTTTTATTTTTATTTTGAAAAACATAACGTGTAATTTGAAATACACAATTGAAAATGCCAACAAATAAGGAAGACGAAGGGTCTGGTGCTGGAGCAGCTGGAGAAAGCTTTCGAGTTGGTGTCCGTCCCCCACCATTCTGGCCAGAGGAGCCCGCGTTATGGTTTGCGCAAATGGAAGGTCAGTTTATTTTGTCAAACGTAACGGCTGATACTACAAAATTTTATCAGGTAATAGCCCAATTAGACCACCGGTACGCAAAAGAGGTGAAAGATATCATTACTACTCCGCCGGCTTCCAACAAATATGAAACATTAAAAAAGCAGCTCATAGAACGTCTTTCTGCTTCGCGTCAACTAAAATTAAACCAACTGCTTAGAAGTGAGGAAATGGGTGATCGTAAACCCTCACAATTCTTAAGGCACCTTAGAGATCTAGCCGGCGGTGACGTCACTGACGAATTTCTGAAAACCATGTGGACGGGCAGATTACCAACTAATATTCAGACCGTCGTAGCTTCACAGTCCGAGTTGCCGTTAGATAGCTTAGCAAGTATAGCCGACAAAGTGTATGAGATTGCACCAATGGGCCCGCCGCAAGTAGCTAGTACTTCAGCATCATCCTCGTCATATGTTACTTCTGCTCAATTCGACGAGATGGCTAGACAGATAAGTGAGCTTTCAATGCAAGTAGCTAAACTTACAAGCAGACATGAACCATCGGCCAACGCGACCGCACAATATAACCCACGTTCACGTTCTCGTTCTAGAAGCCAGTCTAGGTCAAGAACGCCTCAGCCTCCACCTGGACATCCTCACTGCTGGTACCACTTCACGTTTGGGGCTCGAGCAAACAAATGCCAGTCACCCTGCAGCTGGAACTCGGAAAACACCAGGAGCAGCCGGAAGTAGCGGCCAACGACTGCTCAACTCAAACAGGCCGACTATTTGTAACTGACCAAACCACAAAAATGCTGTTTTTAATAGACACCGGTTCCGACTTATGTGTTTTTCCGCGGTCTGCCGTCAAGACACCTTGCACACCTACAAAGTATGACCTGGTAGCTGCAAACGGAACAGTCATCAATACATACGGCCCCATACAATTATACCTAAATTTAGGACTCAGGCGTACTTTCCCGTGGAAATTTATCATTGCTGACATATCTAAACCTATTATTGGAGTGGATTTCTTAAGTTATTATAATCTGCTTGTAGATTGTCGTCTGCACCAACTTATAGATGGAACAACCTCACTCTCCGTGTCAGCGCCACGCCAGAAAGTCTCAGATAGCATCGCTTCAGTCAAGACAGTTTCCGGCGAGACTGAGTTCCATGACCTTCTACGACAATTCCCAGAGGTAACTCGTCCTGCAGGTACCGTAGCAAAGCCTAAGCATAGTACACAGCATTTTATAAGGACCACGCCGGGCCCTCCGGTCTTTTGCCGACCTCGGCGCTTGGATGTCGACCGTTTGAAGGCTGCCAAAAAAGAATTTGAGGACATGATACAAAACGGTACCGCTAGACGATCAGAAAGTCCGTGGTCATCAGCACTACATCTTGTCAGGAAAAAGGACGATGGCTGGAGACCGTGTGGAGATTTTCGAGCTCTTAATGCCCGCACTATTCCGGATCGTTACCCTATACGGCACATACAGGACTTCTCGCAGCAGCTTTCTGGATGTACCATATTTTCTAAAATAGATTTGGTCAAAGCATATAACCAGATACCCGTTAATCCCGCTGACATACCTAAAACCGCTATAACAACACCATTTGGGCTGTTTGAATTTCCTTACATGACCTTTGGACTCCGCAACGCAGCCCAAACCTTCCAGCGGTTTATTGACGAGGTACTTACTGGCCTTGATGACTTTTGCTTCGGGTATCTGGACGATATATTGGTATTTTCGCCATCTGAAAGCCAACATAGAGAACACCTGCACCAGCTGTTTGAGCGGCTAAGAGACTACGGTGTTTTAGTCAACGCTGGCAAGTGTGCTTGGGGCCAATCAGAGGTATCCTTCCTGGGCTATAATGTATCTTCTACAGGAACGCGCCCGTTCGACATTAAGGTCCAAGCTATTCAGGAATTTCCTGTACCGAAGACGGTGAAAGAGCTAAGGCGGTTTCTGGGTATGTTAAATTTTTATAGGCGGTTCATACCCAAGGCAGCAAAGATCCAAGCACCGCTGAATGCTTTATTAGAAGGTCCTAAAGTCAAAGGATCACATCCAATCAACTTTACTTCCGAACAGCAGAGAGCCTTCGATCAATGCAAGAAAACCCTCGCTGATGCAACTCTTCTTGTGCATCCAGACCCGAAAGCCGAGCTGTCCATAATTACAGACGCGTCTGACGTCTCAATAGGGGCAGTACTGCAGCAACGTAGACGTTCGAGCTGGGAGCCTCTCGGTTTCTTTTCCAAGAAGTTGAAGCCATCACAAAAGAAGTACAGTCCCTACGATCGCGAGTTGTTAGCCATATATGAGGCTATCAAGTACTTTCGGCACATGGTTGAAGCAAGGAAATTCACTGTTTTCACTGATCACCGGCCACTTACATACGCTTTTACTTCACCTAAGGAAAATACTACATCACCACGGCAGTTCAGATACTTTGATTACGTTGCTCAATTTACCACCGACATCCGCTACGTACCAGGACCTGAAAATGTGGTGGCTGATACCCTTTCCCGAGTGGATGAGGTAACTTTGGCATTGGACTACCAGGCACTTGCACGTTCTCAGGAGACTGATTCTGAGCTGCAAAACCTGCTTATTACAGGATCCTCGCTTTGTTTACGAAAGATTACTGTACCAGGCTCAGACTGCGAGATCTTCTGTGACATATCCACCCAACCACCCCGACCATTCATTACTGCAAGCTTTAGAAAACAAGTCTTTGACATGCTACATAATTTAAGTCATCCAGGAAATTCGGCCACAGTGCGACTGGTCACTGAAAGATTTGTGTGGCCAGGGATACGCAAGAATTGTAGGGAGTGGTCTAGGCTGTGCCAAGAGTGCCAACGTTGTAAAATTACCCGTCACACAACTGCTCCTCTCTCCTCTTTTCCTATCACGTCCTCGAGGTTCTCTCATATCCACCTTGACCTCGTAGGACCATTAACACTATCTTCTGATTACAGATATTGCCTTACTGTCATAGATAGATTTACTCGGTGGCCTGAGGCAATACCACTGAAGGACATGACGGCCGAGACATGCGCAGCTGCCCTTGTTACTGGGTGGATTTCTCGATTTGGCTGTCCAGAGCAGATCACGACGGACCGCGGTCGTCAATTCGAGTCTTACTTGTTCCGGGCCCTCACCACCATGGTCGGGGCCAATCACTTTCGCACCACCGCCTATCATCCTATCGCCAACGGGATCGTCGAGCGCTTGCACAGACAGCTGAAGGGTGCCATCATGTGCCACGACAACCCACAGTGGACCGAAGCCTTACCTCTTGTTTTGTTGGGAATTCGTAGCTCCTGGAAGGAAGACATCCAAGCCTCTTCTGCTGAGTTGGTATACGGCGAGCCACTTCGCCTACCTGGCCAGTTCCTGTCTCCATCCAACAGCCACACTGTTGAAGACCTTACCAGCTTCGCGTCTCGATTACGGTCGCACATAGCCAAGCTTACACCAACACCAGCTAAGTGGCACCGCAGTTCCCCATTTTACTTACCGAAAAATCTTGCAGACTGCTCTCACGTATTCCTGCGCCTGGACAGAGTTCGAAGATCTTTAGAACCTCCTTATGCTGGCCCCTATAAGGTAATAGAGCGGCGAGAAAAGTACTTTAAGATTTTAGTTCAAGGCACGACGACCAATGTGTCTATCGATCGATTGAAACCAGCCTTCACCGTCAACGACACGTCTGGATCACCTACTACTCATGAAGTTCCGCCTGAGCCAACTCCAGAAAACGCCGAGAGAAGGACAAGGAGTGGTAGAAGAGTTCATTTTCCGGACTATTATCGACCGTAGTATCGGTCTGGTGGGGGAGCTATGTAGCGACTAAAAAGTCGCACACTAATTGAGCGAACGAAGAGCGCACTAGTATCGGGCGAACGGTTAGCAACGTGGTTTCCGCCGCTCGTCGGCAATGTTCGGGAGATGCGCCGGCGCGCTTCGGGTTTCTTCGCGAGCTCCGCCAGTCGCTATTGTCCACTACGCTCTGACGCAAGACGCACGCTCATTGTATAAAGATTTACCGTTAGCTCTAGCCGTGACGTGTTAAGTGTTGAATGTTATTTTGATTTCTATCTTTCCTTTTGTATCTGCTTATACACGAAAACGTACCTTCTGTGCCTATGTGTTCCTTCAGTGCTGTAACTCTGTTGTTGTGCTTGGCTTGCTTTTCATTAAACTGTTTTATGTGAACTCAAGTGTTTCTTTGTTCGCTGGACCTATAAACTACATAAACCGTAGTGTGCTAAGCACTACAGTAACACCATTGTGAGCGCGCTGACAACGCGCGTCTTCGGACACCTCAACCGTCTCTCCGGGACCTATACTTTTCAAGTTATCTGCAAATTTTGGAAAAATCGGCCAAACGGATAACTGCTTAAGCAGGTGGATTCCGCTGGGGCGGAGATTCCTGAAGGGCGCATAATTACATTCCGATAGTCGGAATCTTGGTTTATATTTTATTTTACACTCTGTATGCAAATACTGTTCGTTGTTTGTCCGCTTGTGTTGTGATTAGGTTGTAGTTACACTCATATTTTAATCACACTTACCATTTATTATATTTTATTCATATTGAATAAATCACTTGTACTTTTCCACAATTATTTATTTATTTGAACCTTACCGGTTTCACCTTACGGCATTATCAAAGGTCTACAATGTTTTAAACTAAAAAACTACTATATTTTATGTGTGGGTACTTTTAAAAAAGAGTATACCAGCTTCAACAAACGTAATTATGTTTTGCAAAAATAATTTATACATTATAAAATTAATTGTATTACAGTGAAATGTCAAATATAAAATGTCAAGGAATTATAATTAAATTAAATTAAAGTAATTGTCAAATCAATGATGTCAAATGGATTACATACTTAGATTACAATATTAAAAAATGTCAGTTACAACAATAAATTAAGATTACAACGAATTATTAACAAATAAATTATTTTATTCCCTATTGGAACTTATCTGGACGACCGCCTAATTCTTGTAGTGTTTCTTTATACAATATACGATTTTTACATTTTTACTTTATACAATCTATGATTTTTATTTATACACATTAGTTATTAGTCTTCAGTAGTCACCTTGTTCTAGTCATCTTACTTTGAGAGTAGGTATACTCTGGGCTGGGATTTCCGCACGAAAAAAAAAAAAAAAAAAAAGGTATACTCTGGGTATATCGCAAATTAACAAATATTCATTATAATTCTTCGGCTATGGCGAAAGACAACGCCAGACGTGAACTAGTGTTTACACCACAGTCAACGGAGTCGCAGCTAAAGAAGAATGCTCAAAAGGAGATAGACCTTATCTCGCCAACGGCGGCTTGCGTAGGCTACCTGGAGGAGTCTTCGGGGGGAAAACCGAAGCCCGCGCCCTCTCTGAAGAGTAGAGCACCGAAGGCTTCGGCAGACCCCTCGCTTACTACTGTGAAGGAGATGCCAGCAAGCCGGCGTTGTCGAGAGAAGGAGGCCAAGTCGTGCCTAATGAGCGCAAAGCTGCAACTAAATAGCGCTCGAAATCTGAAAACAGATATAAAATTAGCAGTCTTGGCAGCCATAGACAAATTGTATCTGCTGGCCAAGGGGCAGACGAGACGAATAGAGAACAGGGAAGGGAGCGCCAGGAGATGTCGGTCACTGTAAGTGGTGGGCCGCAAGGGTGTGACACTATGGAGAAGCTCCAGGAACACTCTGCCCTCCTCAGAGAGAACGGCAGAAGGCTCGAGGAGCTTAAAGAGGCTGTGGAGAATAGAGACCAGAGTGTTAACAAAATTGGCGAGGCCCTGGAAAGGCAACATGAAACCCTCGAGAGGGCAACGTACGCAGGTGTGGCAGCCGCAGGCCACACTAAGGAGAAGACCTCGGAGCTGGCGGTGCTACACTCCGTAGTTGTCTCCTCGAGGGACGAAAATGCTACCGGGGAGCAGGTGCTGGAGAGTGTGAGGCGTGCGATAAACGCAAAAGAGGGGTGGGTCCAGGTGGCGCGAGTGCGGAGAGCCAAGGATCGAAAAATCATTATGGGATGCCGATCCGAGGAGGATCGGAATAAGATCAAGGCCAGATTGGAGGGAGTAGGAGACCCCTCGTCGTCGAGGAGGTCAAAAACAAGGACCCCCTTCTGATCCTGAGGGACGTTTTGAACATTAACAGCGATGATGATGTTCTGACGGCCCTCAGGAATCAGAACAGGGGGGTTTTTGGCGGCCTCGACGATGGGGAGCTCAGAGTCAAAATCAAATACAGGAAAAAAGCCCGAAATCCCAATAGCTCCCACATCGTCCTTGGTGTCTCCCCCAAAATCTGGGCGAGGGCGATTGAGGCGAGGAGGCTCCACATAGATCTACAGTGGTTCACTGTGGAGGACCAATCGCCGCTCGTCCAGTGCACGCGCTGCCTCGGCTACGGGCACAGTAAAAAGTTTTGTAAGGAGGCCGAAGACCTGTGCAGCCACTGCGGAGGGCCGCATACAAAGGATCACTGCCAAGCCTACCAAGACTCGCAGCCTGCAAAATTCGTGAACTGTGTCCGAGCCGGGATTTCGCCTGCCCACCACCACGCCTTCAATAGTGAATGCCCCATCAGGAGGAAGTGGGACGCAATGGCTCGAGCCACTGTAGCGTACAGCTGAAGCGGCTATATCAAACAAACATCAAATTACAACCAGTAATGTTCACAATAATATTTTGAAAATATTGTATTGTAACATCAGTTTTATAATTGAAAAATATTCCCCCCACATTCGAAACAACTTAAATAAGTATACAACCATTATTAAATAATTAAATAAATAGTAAAATAGAGATAAATTAAATTTAAATCTTACAAATTAACAGTAATTTTGCTAAAGTCAATATGGCTATCAATTCTCGAGGGATATGCTCTATCAACCTTACACCCCGGCGTCTGTAGACCCGAGACGGCGTGCGGTTTTAGTCGGTTCAAGCCCGACATAACCGCCCCCGCTGGCACGCGGGGGGGTATCCGAAGGGACTTCCGCACGATAACAAAAAAAAAAACAAAAAAAAGGTACAATAAATAAAGGAACTTTGATCCGTATTCTTCAACTAATTGAAACCCGTCAATAATAACACCATATCAAGAATCCGGCTATCCTAAGGCTGGGGTAAACCGGGGGAGTCTGGCCAAGATTAAATTCTGGTTGGACTTCCATTAAAAAAAATAAAAATAAAAAAAAAATACCTCGAAAATATACATGCTTGGTAATGTTAAAATTTTGTTGTCCTGGAAGTAACTTTTGCAGCTATCTGTAGTTTTTAATTTTAACATTGATCTAATACATCTCTTTTGAGCCTTGAACACCACTTCTTTATCTGTTGAGTTCCCCAGAAAATAACTCCGTATCGTAACAGAGGTGCAGCTAAACCGTGATAGGCTATTATTAGAGCATCTCTATCAACAATACTGGACAGCGTATGTAAGGCATAGGCAGAACTAGAAATTATTTTGCAGAGCTGTTCTATATGTGATTTCCAGTTTATTCGTTCATCAATTGTTAACCCAAGAAACTTAGTGGTTCTAACATTTTCAATTACAATATTCTGACATTCTATATCTATTCTATTTTGTGTTTCCCTTTGGTTAATTGGTTAGTTTTTTTTTTATTAATTTTTGTTAATGTCCAACCATTGAATTATAGATGTCAAAGCATTGTGTATGTCAATTTTATATTCAATTAAGTCATTATTGTCATTACAAATTGTCAATGTACTGTCATCTGCAAATAATGTCATATTATGTCGGGTAGATGTAGGTAAGTCATTTATATAAATTGTAAAGAGCAATGGTCCAAGTATTACGCCGAAGGAACAAGGCCAAGGAACGCCGTATTCAACATTTCTCTGTTCTGACTGATGTATTTCCTCATGTTTAGTCACTGTATTTATTCGGGCAACTTCCGTATATTGCTTCCTATTATTAAGATACGATTTCATTATATCCAACACATTATCTCTCACACCGTACGCTTCTGTAGAAGGATCTCATGTTTAACGTAGTCAAACTCTTGCGTCATATCACAGTAGATCGCGCATACGGGTGTTCTTTTATCAACGTTCAACATAACCTCATACAAAAACTCATAAATTGCTAAATTGATGGTTTTCTTTTCACGAAATCCTTTTTGTTCATCGCACAATATGTTATTTTCTTCCAGATAGTTATATAGTTCTTTATGTATATATTTTTCAAATATCTTGGCAGTAATAGGTATCAATGATATAGGTCAATAATACTCCATTACTTCCCTATCCTCTTTCTTAAATAGTGGCTTAATTATGGATATTTTTAAGGCCTCCGGAAACACACCATGATAAATGCACAAGATGCTTACCAACGTTTAAAAAGAAATTATTCACTATGTTAGCTGATGTTACTTGTGACGAATGGGCGCACAATAAACTTGAAGGCGATTCATTTTGCTTCGTGGTATATGTTATAAGTATTCTTAATGTGTTGCAATATCAATTTACTATTCGTCCCTGCCTTTTCCAGTTCTAATTTGTCATGGCTTATTTTAACTTTACGTAACAGATCATTGCAAAAATTTCTGTATCTTTTGTATGTTATACAAATGTTGTATGTTAAATATATATTTGCACTGAGCGGGAACCGAACCTGCGACCTCTGACTTAGCAGACGAACGCACTACCGCTACGCCTCAGACGTGATCAAATATCTGGATACTTATATACTTCTTGTAATTTTGTATAAGATTTTTGTAAAAAAATTCTAATGATCTATCTTTATTCGCCCCGTTTTACCCTGGTACTGAGTCTATGACACTGACACAATTTCATATATTTACAGATGTAGACGTCAAAACTGTCACGAACCGTGTGACCGCCGAGATAGCGGGTGTCGATTTGCCGTTCATAGGAGTGGATGGCGCATCCGTCTGTGATAAAATCTACAATGAGGACGGAACAGCAGTTGGCTGCCCACTTAAGGCGGGAACTAAATACTTGTATAAAAATTCCTTCCGTGTACAGGATTATTACCCTACCCTAAAAACAAAAGTACATTGGGAGTTGAAGGACGGAGATACGAGCATTACCTGCTTCGAGGTTGGTGCTAGAATCGCTGCTTAGTTTTAGTTGGTATTATAATTGGTCACTACTAGAATAAGTTTCCGTGTGTGTTGTTGATATAACATGAAGTCATGAAGAGATAAACAAATGTTTTGTTAAAATTATGTACGTTTACAGAAATATACGTAAATAAATTCTAAAGTTTTAGTAAAGTATTAAGAATAACACTATAAGGTACATTTAACACAGTAGGTATCTAAACAATATACCTACCCATTGAACATTTATATAAACAAAAAAAAGTATCGCTGAAATAGCTTCCGAACGACTGCACCAAATTCAATAATTCTGAAGGCCTAACCATGTGACGTACATCCGCACTTGCGGTCCGAAATTTCGGGCAATCGGTACCATAAAACGAACTTATTCCGCAATCGGGTCAAAACTATTAAATCAAAACACGATACTATACGACTTATTTCAAAAGGTCGAAAGGTTTTCATAATCCAATACAAAGGAATGTACCTTTTTTTTTTTTTTTTTTTTTTTTTCGTGCGGAAATCCCCTCGGATACCCCCCCGCCGGCCAGCGGGGGCGGTTATGTCGGGCTTGAACCGACTAAAACCGCACGCCGTCTCGGGTCTGCAGTCCTATTCTTTAATATGTTGGTTTCATGGTTGGTTGGTTCATTTTAATAGAAATATATTTTAAACGAAAACCTTGATATGTTTGATCCACACATGAACATACTTTATGGTCCTGACCGAAAGAACGAAATCCGAAGTAACTTCATGGTACCTAAATGACACTTCTTTCGTTCGTATTTCGTGCGGGCCCGCAACTGCGGATGTACGTTTCATGGTAGGCCTACTGTTTTTATTGTGTTCGTTATTGCCAGGACAGGGCAAGGTGTGTATGAAAAAAAATATTTTGAATTCCCCGGGTAATGTGCTATAATTGCACCGACATCGACCTCCTACATCTGAGTCGCAGCCGTACCTATACCACAACCCTAAGCATGAATTTGCAAAAGCTATTTATATTCAAAACATAGAATATACTTAATTGATTACAGATTCAAGTGTTAGTTTTGTACCTTTCTTTTTTCGTGCTGAAATCCCCTCGGATAACCGCCCGCCGGACAGCGGGGGCGGTTATGTCGGGCTTGAACCGACTAAAACCGCACGCCGTCTCGGGTCTTCAGACGCCGGGGTGTAAGGTTGCCATAAAGCATTTCCCTCGCATCTGTATTTATGTACCTTTGTAATTGACCTTTAATACCGTACTAAAAACTAAAGCTGCGGTCCCACTAGACAGTTTCTCACCATGGCTAGGCCCAACAAACAGTTTTCGTTCGTCAGTGCTATTTGGCACAAAACTCCGGTTTACTGCGGTACACCGTAAACCGGAGCGTGTAGAAACCGCCTCGTGAATACGTGGCCTTAAGACGCACTCAGACTGTTTAGACTCTACTCAAATACCATTTAGTACCTACCTAGATACCTATTATCATGTGCGCCAAGGTAAGGTAAAGCAACTTACCGAGATATACAATGTTTATAAAGAAAGGAATCCATACTTACTACCTACTTAGTACTTAGGTAAACTGTCATACTACCTAGATAAATGTTATTGTTAACTGAGTACCTACCGATAGAGATTCATGATAACTTCATACATAGACATAGACATAGACATAATAGGTAGGTAGTTTTACAATATTCAACTGTTTATTATTTTCATACTATACCCAATTTTATTGTCATCGGATTCATCATAATTGAATTTAAGGCGAGGGTATATGCGACGACTTTAGGTATGTAAACTTGCCACTTTAGGCCACAGCGAGGCGCTGGCGGTCCGCGGCCAGTGTTTTGCGTCAATATACAGAAAAACAACAAAGGTTAACTTAGGTTGGTGTTGTAGTATCAATAAAAATAATTAAGCAACTGTTATTTACATAGAATATCTTCTAGTTGTACTTTAGACAAAGGGAATAAAGCTTATAATAATTATAATATGGTAAAATAGCTATCAGAAAGTCGCTTCTGTAAAAGCTTATATGAACCAAACTATGAAAAAGAGCAATAGAAAAGTGGACCCCGGGCGCCAAGCTGCAAGATCTTGATGGTGCCCCATGTACCCATAGGGCCCCCTAATGGAGCCATACACTAATGGGGCACCACACATGTATGGGGCCCGTATACCCATGGGGCCCCATACATATATGTAACCCGTAGGGCCCCATTCTCCTATTGGGTGACATAGACCTATGAGTTCCCATACACCCTTGGGTTCCATATACCCTGGGCATCATTAAGATCCGTAGAACATATAGGGCCAAGGAACCTGTGAGACGGCAGTCACTCCCGTAAGTCACAATGAACCAGGTTATGGAAAGGAAAGTACAAGAGCACAAGTATGTGCATTCACCGCAAAGAAAACCCCCTTTATTGTAGCGCCACAATTCCTGGACACACCACATAAAATCTCCAAAAGTATCGGGATCCTCGTTGTCGACATCTCCAGCGAGGTCCAGTACCGTAGTCACCTGGAAGACAGGGTCAACTTGGCATCTAAGAAACTTGGAGTGCTCAACAGGGCGAAGCAGTACTTCACTGCGGAGCAAAGACTTCTTCTTTATAAGTCGCAAGTCCGGCCCCAGATGGAGTACTGCTGTCACCTTTTTGCCGGAGCACCTAGATGCCAACTTGACCCGTTCGACTCGGTGCAAAGACGGGCGCTGAGGATCGTCGACAATCCCATACTTACAGGCAGTATAGAACCGCTTAACCGAGAGATTTCGCCTCCCTGTGCATTTTCTACCGCCTTTATAACGGGGTGTGTTCAGAAGAATTGTATGATATGATGCCCACGGCCACATTCTATCAACGCACCGCTCGCCACAGACAGGGAATTTATCCTCACACGTTGCGACCGGAAACTGTGCGTACAGTTAGGTATGAAAGGCACTTTATTCCGCGCACCCTCAGGCTGTGGAATGATCTCCCTGCTGTGGTTTTCCCAAGCGACTACAATATGGGGTTCTTCAAAAAGGGCATTAGAAGGTTTTTACAGGGTCGGCAGCGCGAGTGTGACGCCCCTGCACACGTCCATAGGCCGCGGTAACCGCTTCCCATCAGGTGGTCCGTGAGCTTGTCTGCCAGCTGAGTGGTATAAAAAATAAAAATAAAAAAAGAGCGTACCCTGGGCTCCAAATTGTAAGCTTTGGATGCAACCGGGATTGAACTCGTATTCATGAGGTCAGGCGGCAAAGCAAAAGCTTAAAACATTACATGGATATTTTGATAACCGTTTTTCATTCTCCTATCAATGACCTACATTTTGGTATCATTTTTATTTTTCTAATCTTAACACATCTCAAATAAAACTGGAATGAGTTTTTGGTTAGACCTATCTTTGAGAGCAAATTTTATCGAGGAAAGTGAAAGTTATCGTGTATCGGATAACCAAAAATACTAGTTTGTACAGCCTTGAATAACATATATGATTATCAGAATACAGTGACTTCTCATTTACGAAAAATCCCAATCTAAAAACACCCTTCCTCAGAGACCCTCGCCTTAATTATACTTTCCAATAATGACATCTTACATCGATCGAAAGATCAAGTACCTATGCTGCACTGTGGCGGCACACCTTACGTAATTCTTCACTAATAAAATCATCAATTTTAGTGTATTGACAGCGATTGGGGTTTTTGAGTTGCTTACCTCAAAACGAAAAACCGGTACGCTTATAGGATCACTTTAAGGTCCGTCTGTCTGTCAAGACCTTTTTCGCACCTGTGCTACCCCACTGCGATGAATGGAGGTGAGAGGTGAGGTAAAGGAGAAGGACGAGTTTGAAGGTATTGACAATCTACTTATTGTAGGTATTGAATAAATAACCAGTACCGAGTAGCTCGATAAGGTACCCGTCAGATATGTATAGGAATCTAGGTAGAATTTGCCACAATTATCTTACTAGAATAGGATTGGCAGAAGAAGCATTAAAGTAAAATTGAATGCTGCGTGGTCTGTGAATATAGCTCACTCCAGCCAGCACGTTGATGGACAAGTAAGGAAGACTGTGATAAGCAAACATTGTGGTTAGTTAGAAGATGTAGTGACCAAGATAGAGAAAAGGGTACTTAGATGATCAGGGCACGTAAATTGAAAGAATAAACAATCATTATTTCCATAAAATATGTATATAGCAAATAATATTAGCAATAGGTATCTTTATAATTACATGAGGCAGGTTTAATACTTGCAGGCATACAACATACTTATTTGTATTACATAATACTTTATATTTAAACTTATACAATACTCGAGTATATTTATATAATACCATCTATAACGATCCCCAGGTAGTCTCCTACCTGGGGTGTGGGTTGGGTAACCTCCTCGAGTGTCGCTCCGATTCCGATCCCGCTGCAGTCCGGGGGGAACGGAATCGGAGCGGCCGGTACACCCTGGGCGGCGGTCAATGGCTTCCCCTTCACCCCTTCATAGGGTTGGCATTGATCGTCGGCCAATACCCAACGTGGCGGGAACACATCGCTCTCCGTACTCCTCTGCTTTCAGAGGAGACAGGATGAGCGATGCTGTTAGTGGTGAGATGGCCCAGGGTCAGCCGGGGTGCGAGGGATATGCTCAATGGGTAACCTTACACCCCGGCGTCTGAAGACCCGAGACGGCGTGCGGTTTTAGTCGGTGCAAGCCCGACATAACCGCCCCCGCTGGCCGGCGGGGGGGTATCCGAAGGGATTTCCGCACGATAAAAAAAAAAAAAAAAAAAAGGTAGTCTCCTACCTGGGGATCGTTATAGATAGTATTTTTAAAAAAACTAACTAAATCGACAGTCAGTAAATCAGTAGAGAGCTTGCATAATTGTGACGAGACCTATTAGTGCAGACAACAAATAGCCCTAAAAGTGGTGTAAAGCTAGTAAGCAAGAACCTAAGCGATTCCTTCAGGAATTTATTCAAGGAACTTAAGGAGCGAACTGACTAAAATCCTTTCATCTAGGTCATGAGCCAGAAGAACGAAAGGGGGACAAATTCTCACTTCTGGGTGTTTCGTTTCTACCACCAAGGACTACCATTTTAGGATCGATAACATCTGGAATGATGGATTCTTTTAAACTTCATAGCTTCTTACCATCCAGCGGTGTGCAGTCAATTAGCGGACTGAATATAAAAGAAAAACTCAAAAACTGTCCGTCGTAAGGAAATAAGTTCTGATACCACTTAGAAGCTCTTAACATTTTCTACAGCTTTTATTCTGTACACTTTTTTCCGATATCTCAACCGTTTTCAAACTATACGCTCCGCAGAAGTGGAAATAAAAATGATTGAAAATTAGCTAAACAACCAATAATAACATAAGGTGGAAGTAGCTCGGCGCGGTGTAGGCGGCAAAATTTGATGGCTCGTTTTGCACGACAGCGGTTATTTGAGCGGAAGCAGGAAAAATGAGCAACCAATGACGAAGGCCGAGATTTTTCATTCAATATTTCCAATGCCGATAGTCACAGAAAACGTGACCTTACTGCTAAAGCCCCAGAATGCCAAAAAAAGTTTTTAAATGCCCTTAAACCTTGTTAATATGGAAACTAGTGTCGCCATCATTTTGAATTTTATGATAGGCCACGTGAGTCATATTAGTTATAATTTTCAACAGAGAACAATCTTCATCATCATCCTAGCGTTATTCCAGATTGCTTCCGAGGCTTTTACCTTGATTTGGTTTAACGGCTTTTATGGGGCGAGACTGCGATCCGACCTCCCGACCCCGAGTGGAGAGCCTGCGCCAGAGCCTCGTTCGTCAATTAGCAGGTGTATGGGCTTGCAGGAGAGGCCTTGCCCCGAAAATCTTAAAGGTCGCCTCGTTCGTCAATTAGCAGGTGTATGGGCTTGCAGGAGAGGCCTTGCCGCGAAAATCTTAAAGGTCGCCTCTTTCGTCAATTAGCAGGTGTATGGGCTTGCAGGAGAGGCCTTGCCCCGAAAATCTTAAAGGTCGCCTCGTTCGTCAATTAACAGGTGCATGGGCTTGCAGGAGAGGCCTTGCCCCGAAAATCTTAAAGGTCGCCTGGTTCGTCAATTAGCAGGTGTATGGGTTTGCAGGAGAGGCCTTGGCCCGGAAATCTACAAGGTCCTCTAAACACCCAAAAATTATATTCACCGGAATACGCTATCAAAAAATATATGATCTTTGTTCTGAACCTATAATAATCGAAATCAAAAATGGATTTTATCCATCGTCTAATTCAAGTCGTCATCATCATCGTGTCATACCTATATATTATATATTTATAATATGTAGGTATCTAAAATGAAATATTTATGAAACTTAATAGTAATAAATATAATAAGTACATAATAAAATAGTAGTTTATGCAACTGTCATATAAGAAGGGGTATTAAAACACGAGAGTCTGTTTATCGCATGAGGCGAAGCCAAAAATGTAATAAAAGTTGCTGTTTGTTAGCTTAATGTTGTCTCATTCATACACATAAAATTTGGATTTGTCATTCCTAAAAAAAATGCAAAAATGTTAGTAGGTACTGAAAATTGGAGGGCACGCCGCAATAGCGGCGGTAAGGCCCATCATGGAGGATTGGCTGGAGAGGCGACACGGAAGCCTCTCGTACCGACTGACGCAGGTGATCTCCGGGAAGGGGTGCTTCGGGGACCACCTGCATCGGATCAGGAAGGAGCCAACGCCTGAGTGTCATCACTGCGACGCGAGCGAGGACTCAGGGCTGCACACGCTGGCGGACTGCCCGGCGTGGGAGGCGCCGAGGCGTGACCTCGTGGCAGCCATCGGGGTGGGAGTCCTCTCGCTCGGCAGCATGATTGCGGCAATGGTGCGGAGCGCGCCCGGGAGAGACTTAGAACTCTCCCGGTCCGCCGAGCCCGCAACTTGCTCGCCGCGCGTCGCAGGCAAATCAGGCGCCGGAGGTCGCTTAACGACCTCCGTCCTCCATGAGCGCAGGCCTGGGGGTGGCGGGTGAGGCCACCTGTCACCCCAGCAGAAGCAGGCCGGGACGGTGGGGCGACTAGCGCCCCTCCCCCAAACCGGGGCAAGACGGGGACACCGTGGTTCCCAAACCCGAGGGGGCCATCTCGAAACCGGAGATGGCCCAGGGTCAGTCGGGGTGCGAGGGATATGCTCTATGGGCAACCTTACACCCCGGCGTCTGTAGACCCGAGACGGCGTGCGGTTTTAGTCGGTTCAAGCCCGACATAACCGCCCCCGCTGGCACGCGGGGGGGGTATCCGAAGGGATTCCCGCACGATAAAAAAAAAAAAAAAAAAAAAAAAAAAGGTACTGAAAATTGGGTTTCCTCCACTTTCTTCAAGAAAAACGGCAATTTCATATGTAACGACCTAATATTTACGGCTGCCTATGTTACTAAAAATAATCTTGTAGAATGCTTATTTCTATTTGTGTACGATTATCACATTAAAATAACCTACTAGCTTAACTATTTAAATATTACAGAATAAAATAAAACCCTTATTAGAATATAATTTTCGACATTCTAGAAAACAAAGCTAAACACAAATACACTTGATCGATTTTTATACATGTATTACGTACTTTGATTCTTCAAACATCTGAACAAGCGTTTGCACAAACTTTATTTTCCCAGCGTGACCCACCACGAGTTAACTCTCCTAGTGCATATGGGGAAAATAAAATAAAATATTTCAATGTCTCTTGATCAAGATCGAGTATGATTTATAGGAAACAATGAGAAAATGCTGCGACCTAGTATTTTATTTTCCTAAATCGTGACCTGGTGCCAAACTGGTGCGACCCACTATTTGGGAATCCTGGTCTAGATTTAGGAATCTACTAATCTACTTAAGTAGTACTGTTTCACATACATAACAAGTATTTCAACGCACAGCTATCTCGAAATTTGGAAAAAGAAGACATAAGTAGTACTTAGTCTTTTCGCTACATATGATGTGTATATAGATATATAATTTTTTAAGAAGACATAAGTAGTACTTAGTCTTTTCGCTACATATGATGTGTATATAGATATATAATTTTTTAAGAAGACATAAGTAGTACTTAGTCTTTTCGCTACATATGATGTGTATATAGATATATAATTTTTTCCTTAATATAATATATTTTAATTAAATAATATTCCTATGTGTTAATAAAAAAATTAACCACAGATAACTATCCCATAATAAAATTTGCAAAAATGTAAAACAAATTAATAATAATATCATATTTTACAACGTCATAAGTAGATGATCATTTCACATTTAAAAATAGGTTTTGAGCAAAGTAATTTGTTTTGTAATGAAAATGATGTATCACTGCTTAATGGGCTTAAGTTCTGATTCAATAAAAATTAATGATTTTCATTAAAAAAATTGATTTTCAAATCTGTGCATCATCATCTACTTTTGACCCTGACTGTACTCCATTTTAATTAATATTGTAAGAAGAGAAAAGTGCTATACTATTGACAATCAAGAACAAAATCTTTAAAAGGCTTGTGAATACAAATAACAACGCATTTTACATATGACGCTACCTATCAGGTACCGGGTATAACTTACGAACTGTGTCAACGGGAACGTTCATAAAGGCGTCTCTTAAATTGCCGCAGTTCGACACAGATGCCTCATCGAAATATTTGCTCATACTGTGCAGTAATGACTGCGAAGGGTCCGTTCCGACGACATGCTCGTCGATAGCTCGGTAAATTGCCTGAAACAATGTAATTCTTTTCTTAACGAGAATGCGAAATAAAATAGTTTAGGCCCCTTTTTATTCCCGGAATAGGTTCTTGTAGGTCGTGGATCCCGATCAGCATTTCATGTGGGTGGAGCCGTAGGCAACAGCTAGTTTTAAGTAAATATTGTAGAAACATTGCTTGTAGAATGTGGTTCTAGAATGTGGGATAACATATTATACATAAACATCCAGACAAATAGACATATTCATTCATATATCTGTACTGAGCGGGAATAGAACCCGCGACTTCTGACGTAGCTGTTGATAGCTGTACCGTCAAGCCATACCTACAAACCCATTAGTATCCAAAACGTTAAACATATTCTTAGTTCTTATGTGACAGATGTTGATTTAATAAACAAAATATTGAGCGTAACAGAATAACTAATGTCCCGAGAACACAGTCTCGATAAGAAAATCCAATATCATTCATTTTTAATTACACTAATGAAACGTAACGCTTTTTTCGATTCGATCCATACAGGGCCTCTGTTCACCAATAAATAAATATCTGATCATAATCATACCGTATCGGCTATGGAATTACAAAACCTAGTAAGGGATAACTGCTAAAAAACCAGATACTAAACAATATAGCATAAGCCAAATCAAGAGAAAGGGTAGGAGAGCAGCCCTGGGCTCCAAAGTACAAACTATGAATGCAACCGTGTCTGACACTGTAATGATGATGATTAAGGCCGTCCTCTGCCTTATACGTTTTCAAATACAAAGAGTAGCCCTGGGCTCCAAAGTACAAACTATGAATGCAACCGTGTCTGACACTGTAATGATGATGATTAAGGCCGTCCTCTGCCTTATACGTTTTCAAATACAAAGAGTAGTCTATGTAATTTTTGCACGAAATTTTCACAGTATTATTTGCACGAAACAGGCGCCCGCATGCGTGCACATGTATAAGGCAGCGGTCGACCTTAGTGGTAAAGCTGTGATACCTGGAAGGCTGGCTGCTTATCATTATGGAATGCCTTGCGACTGCCGTGCAGGAGGAAGATACCGCGTGAAGTGGCGTCGGCGCATGCGTCTCCGTACATGCACTGATCCGATCGATAATTATACCGACACGACAGCACAAACACTGCGCGCTCGTGGTAGTGGAATATTATGTTAATTATGTCCTGAAAGCAACGAATACATTGAAATGACGAATTAAAGTGAATGAGAACTAAGTAGGTACATGGGGTGCATTGGGAGGACCCAGCAGTTGAGGGTTTTAGTAGGAACCAAAACCCTCAACTGCAACCTGTTACACCTTTTGGTTGACGGATGAGGCACTAAGGCTAGTTTCCTTCTGAGGTTGAGGGGTCAGTCGCTACCGTAAAAGACAAGATAAGGCAGATCAGGAGTAAGAGTAGGAGATGGGACCAGACCCCAAATTGCAAGCTTTGGATGCAACCGGAACTAATGCTGTGAAGACAATGATTTACAAGAGAGCTAAATAATAGTTATACCTGATCACCCCAAGGAATATATAGTTTCCACTTCAACATGATAGGTGTGACATATTCCACCCAGCCAAATGTACGCATTCTTGTGAGGTTCATCAACATTACACCTGAATTTAGACCTGCAATAGGACCAAATAACACATCACACAATTGTGACCACAGTAAACTAGCTTACTGCTACAGTAACAGCTTAATCTGGCACAATAATTCCAAATATTTAATTTAACTCAAAGGAGTTATCAACTTCACAAATATCTTGCTTTATTAGTATCTATATCGCTTGTAAAGCACCCTGTTCCCAGGTGAAGGTGATATATCGTAAACCATATCTCTTACAATTGGTTTACAAATTAGCTCTAATAATATTTTCAATGTGGAGGAATGGGGTGAGGTGTTTCGCAAACACAAAGAGAGGATCGTCTGACCAGGCTCAACGTGTATGTGTAGTTATTAAATCAATGATGAAACATGTGGGTTTAGTTGATTCTATTCTGAGATAGCTCTGCACAGTTGGTTTATATATCTGGTAGTTTCTACACGTAGAAGATAAAAGTTTAGGTATTAGTAGATTATTGCATCGAGCACAAAGTAATTTAATATTGCACCGAGTGCCTGATTTAGAGCCCGAGCGCCAGCGAGGGCTCTTATCTAACAGGCACGAGGGCAATATAAATTACTTAAGGCGAGGTGCATAATCTGCTTTTCTTTCAACTATTACCTATAGGAATAGTAGATAAAAGAAACTCATATCAAACAGTTAAAATAGAAGTTTAATTATTGAAATTAAAAGTTATGCTTGAGCAATTATTAAACGTAAGCTTAAGAGTTTAGTTGGTTTTTTTTTTGGTTTTTTTTTCTTTCATTTTTAAATCAGAGTTAGCAGCAATCATTTTTTAAATTTGGAACAAGTAGGATAGAAACGAATAATACGTACGTAAAAAAAAAGTATTGATATCGGCTGGCTGAATAGAGCTAATCCATTGTGATTGGCACCTTTTGGTGCGATTAAAAAAACTGTGCAATAATGAAATTTCATACATGTTTATTGCTCTAGAGCAGGGGTCTCCAAACTACGGCCCGCGGGCCAAATGCGGCCCGCGGGCCAAATGCGGCCCGCCAGTGTCATCAATCTGGCCCGCGACAACCAATGATTTATTGTCATCAATCTGGCCCGCGACAGCCAATGATTTATTGTTGTTACTATTGCTGTGATAAGTTGAAGAAGAAAACACAGAATGATAATTACTCAGTTTTATTTACTTGCAAGGTAAAACTTAACGACAGAAATGATGCCACAGAAAACTTAACTTATGTATCTAAGTTTAAGCATATTAATAACTAACAAATAATTGAAATGTACCCCACTAATCACAGTAAAACAAAAACACTAATGAGATTTATGTAATTGTGATTTTCCACCGACAATAGTTTGTAGTTGTGGATCAATTTTACTTGTACTAATTATCAAAAGAGATTTAAGATTCTCATCGGTTAATTGAGATCTGTAAACATTCTTTGTGTACTTCATCTTGGAAAACGTTTTCTCACACAAGTAAGTAGTACCAAAAACAGAAAACAACCCACGAGCAAATTTATGCAAATTATCAAATTGTTCCAGTGGAAGACTCTTATAAAATTCCAGCAAAGATGAATTTTGATACTTGTTCTTAATCATATCACTGCACTGTAAATCAATAATTTCCATTTGGACTTCCGGAGCCAGGGTTTCAATGTCAGAATCAAAAGGATTTTGAAAAAGCTTAATTTCATTCGCAATGACATCAAAATCTGAGAAACGAGTATCAAAATTTATCTTCAAAGCACTCAAAGTTTCGATTGCAAAATCGACGGGAAATTCAGTATCTGTAGTGTGGCTGAATATTTAAAATGTGTCAAATTTTTTTTACGTAATTGCGATTGAAATAGTATTATTTTCTGCCTGAAGGATTTGATATTGGTGTATAAATCAGGGAGAAGCTGATTTTCTCCTTGCAACCTCAAATTCAGTTCGTTCATATGATTTGTCAAATCGACATAGAATGCTAACTTCCACATCCATTCACTATTTTCTAAATCGGCAAAAGGGCGCTGCTTCTCATTTAAAAAAATTTGGATCTCTTCTCGAAGTTCAAAAAAGCGCTTAAGGACTTTTCCGCAACTACGCCAGCGTACGGCAGTATGATATGGTAAGTCATTTTCTCCAATCTCTTGAATAAACTCGCGGAATTGTCGGTGATTCAGCCCAGTGGATCTGATGAAGTTAACAACTGATGTGACTGGTTTTAGAACTTCAGACATATCCAAACATTTCCCGCACAAGGACTGTTGATGAATGATACAATGTAAGACTAATGGTTTTGAACCACCATCATTATCTACAGCCTTTGACACAAGTGCAACCACTCCTTTATTTTTACCACACAGATTTTTGCCTCCATCAGTTGTTATAGATTTCAAATTTTTCCATCGAAGGTTCTTTTTAATAATGGCATTTTCAACTCCCTTAAAAATATCTGCCCCAGTTGTCGTACCGTGAATACTATCAATATCAAGAAGTTCTTCATACACTTCATAGCTTTTATCTACTCCGCGAATAAAAATCAACACCTGAGCAGTATCTGACACATCCGTTGACTCATCCAATGCTAGAGAAAACCACTCAAGATGTCCATTTTTCTCAGACAGTTGAGATGATATATTTTCTGCGATGTCTTGCACCCTCCGAGCCACAGTGTTTGCTGACAAACTGATACTTTTAAATAAATTTACCTTTTCGGGGCATATTTCTTCGGCTACTGCAATCAAGCATTTTTTTATCATTTCTCCATCGGTGAATGGTTTGCCACGTTTTCCAATTTTAAGAGCCACACGAAAGCTGGCGCGAGTTGCAGACTCTTGTTCAGTATTCGCTTTGGTAAACAAACATTGCTGCGATTTGAGTCCGCGTTTCAAAGCTGAAAATTTTTCCGTCCGCAAACTTCCTGTATACTTGGAGTAATTTTGAAGATGTTTCGATTCAGTGTCGTTTAATGTTATATTCTTTGAGAACAGCTATGGTTTAATTACAAATTAAACATATCGCCTTATTACTGGACTCAATCACAAAATACTGAAAGTTCCATTTATCTTGGAACGTTCTGCATTCACTGTCGATTTTTCGCTTCTTTTCCATACTAACAAATCACACATAAAAACAATAAGTAAAATCAAAATACTTTTAAGCACGGGTGTTACTTTATTTCACAATAGAGATAGACAGTTTCGCTTCCTTCGCCTTTCCTACGCAGACTGACTCGCGGTAGCGCCGCTAGCCTTTTTATATGCAATTACTGCCATCTCGAAGTGATCGGAATACACTAGCCAGAACTAGAACTTTCTGGAACCAACGCGGTAATTCCAAATATTTAATTACGACGAATGCCACCTGTTAGCGGGTAGCTGAAATAGATAGTACATAGTACCACTACTCGCCACTAGATGTCGTTAAGTGTCACAATACACAATAATAATTGAAATGCAAAAAAGCGTAAGTTTGCTTAGGTCGCGCACTTTGCGACTATTCTAGTCTAGTCTAGAAATATAGTTAGGGGCAGAAAAATTAAAACTGGTTTGGCCCTTGGAACAAACAGAAAAAATCATTATGGCCCGAAAGCTTCAAAGTTTGGAGACCCCTGCTCTAGAGCATTAAAGACTCGCTTTGTACTGAGTTTTTAGTGTGATTGTGATGAAATTAAAGCATATTTGGAAGAAAAGGTTATTAATCAGTAAATTGAAAGGGATAGATGGAAGAAGGATGCGGCCCGTATTCGCCTACAAGTAGGATAGAAACGAATAATACGTACGTAAAAAAAAAAGTATTGATATCGGCTGGCTGAATAGAGCTAATCCATTGAGATTGACACCTTCTGGTGCGATTAAAAAAAAACTGTGCAATAATGAAATTTCTACATTTTTATTGCTCTAGAGCATTAAAGACTCGCTTTGTACTGAGTTTTTAGTGTGATTGTGATGAAATTAAAGCATAGTTGGAAGAAAAGGTTATTAACCAGTAAATTGAAAGGGATAGATGGAAGAAGGATGCGGCCCGTATTCGCCTACAAAAAAAATTACATTATTAGCTTACTAACCATATTTGCCATAATATGGATGTTTGGCGAACCTAGGATACCATGACACATTAGGATTATCATCCTCTAGTGCCATTGCAGATATTTGAGAAGTGTTGAAGTGTGAGAAAATCTGCCACAACTCTTCCACAGGGCCTAAAAATAATGTATCTGTATCCACATATATCATTGCATCTATATGAGGAATTAGTTTCTGAAACAAACAATTTTTTTTAAATTTTGTGATAATGACTTATAATATAATATAGTTATGGTTTACTTTTCAAACGGATTTTATAGTATAGATATTTTATAGATAGATAGATTTTAATGTGTTCAATATACTTCAATAAGAAGTTTATTGAACACATTGAGGCAATACAAATTAATTTTCTAAAGAACATTATAGACTAAAATAATTACACAAAAGGAAAAGGGAGTATGTGCAGTTAAAACTAAAGCAAAAAGTTTAGGCGTCAAAGAATTCCTCCTTATCGATATCGACTGGTAACGTACTTAAAAGCTGGCTGCACTGCCCCGTTGTATGGCAATGCTATTTTTTTGCAAAGAAGAGGCGAACCCAGTTTGGGGTCTAAACACTAGGTTCGTGGACCTATTTGCTCAAAAATATAATTACTGATTAAATTATTATATTTGCGCCATTTGAGCCAAAGCAGCACAAGGCCAGCCCGTCGTACTTTGAAGATGGGAAGGCGCAAGGGTGTCGACGCAAGTTGCGGCCCAAATCAAAGGCCTACCCATGGCAGCGATGAGGAGAGCAACAAGGAGCACCCAAAAGAAGGCAAGCTGCAATTCTGAAAGTCGTGTCGTCCAACATGGTAACTATGGTTTTCTATTATTTATTATTTTTAATTCTCCTAATTGCTAGTATACGCACAGTATCCCGAGAGAGCCATCTCAAAGCCGTAGATAGACCATTGTCAGCCGGGATGCGAGGAAATTGCCAGGCAAGCCTATATGATTGGTTTTGTATTTACAGATCAGTGTAGTTACCTATATTCACTTCGACTGCTACGAGAGGAAGCGCGTGTTCGATTCCCGCTCAGTGCAAATATTTGTATGCATGAATATGTCTATTTGCATTGGTCTGGGTGTTTCTATTTATAATATGTATGCATTTACAAAAAAAAAAGGATGTAAGTATATTTATACCGGACGGGACTTGAGCCCGCGACCAGTCCCTTACAGGGGGAACCAGCTGAATATAGTTCGCAAGATATAGTTCTCCAACGTCGCCTTAAGACGTATTAATGTATCGGAGAATTTCGAATATCTGGGACGTGTCCAGGTGGCTCAGTTGGTCAGAGCATTCCCCCTGTAAGGGACTGGTCGCGGGTACAAGTCCCGTTCTAGATGTTCTTTTTTTCCGATCTAAAATCTTTAGAAAAAAGTAAGCATACAAAATGCTTAAAAATTTAATTGAATTATTATATTTCATAAAAAATATGTATCATCAAGTTACCTGATGTGTGAAGGTCGATCTTCGCCGGCTCTTATACTAATTTTCAAGCTGTTGTCACCAATGGATAGAGTGGAGGAAGGTTTTAGTATATAATTTGTCAAGTTTTTATATACATTGGCTAAAGTATAATTATATTTGTTGGAGGTGTCGGAAAAAAATAAGCCATCTGGGAGCTTCCAAGGAAAATACTGCCTAAGCCCTTTGAGATATAACAAAATGATGTATGGTAGAATCGTGTATCTTATATAAGTTGTGGTGGTGGAATAGGGTCCCATGGATCAGAATTTCATGCGGGTGAAGCTGCGGGCAACAACTAGTTTTTTCTATAATTTACATTTATAATTTGATTTCTAATGTGATAATCGAGAAATTTTAATAAGAATAGTAAATATTTATGTTGTTTTTCATTTATATAATAGTTTCGTTGCCAATAACATTTTCGTCCAACCCGGTCAGAGGGGTAGACCTAATTATGCTGGCTTGACGTCATAAAAGATGACATGCATGCCAATTATCCCACTACCAGAAATGCTGTAGATAAGGTAAAGTACAATAGGAAAGTAGGAAATAGGTTCTTAAGTTTTAGACGCAACCAGGATTACCATTCGGAAGAGAGCTTGCACAAATATTTGTGTATATATTTATAACAACAATGTGTTCTCAGAGGCAAGTAACTCTCTCATCTGATATGAACAAACTCTGCAAATGATCTAAATGATACTTTGAAGTATGAACAAAAATTAATAAACGAAAAGAAAGCACTTTGGGGGGTGATGTTGCTCGCGTCCGTAGGACTTACCACCTTATCCTAGGCCCACCCTACACGTGTCCCCCGGGTGGTGCTAACCGAGCAACAACGCCGAGCTACAGGCGGCGCGCCGCCGGCGGTTAAATAACCTGTCTACTGGTGAATAATAAGCCAAGAAGACTAAATTCCCTCTAAAAGAGTGAACATGCCACCTTGGGAAAGTGACGTGTGAATCTCTCCCAACCCTTTAAATATGGAATGTACTATGAACGAATGCGATTTGTCATGCGACCCGGCTAACCCCCGGCGCTCTCTGGTACCCGGGCCAGAGAGTGTGAAATTTGCTACCGAAGACTGCATAGAAGTGGGTAACCAGGCTTCTACGCCAGTGAATGCTACTGGTAATAATAACAATAATAACAAGAAGATGGTCCAGCAGGCATTTTATCCTAGCCTCTTATTTAATCGGCCAAGAAGCTCTTCCATAGGCAGCTCCCCAAACAATCTACTAACAAAGAAAAGTCAAGTACAGATTTAGAAAACCCCATTGATGATGGCGAAACCAGTATAATACGCCCTCCTTCATGGCAAAGAGTACCCGAGAGCAGAAGTGCCAAGAGAAAGAAAATATCTGACAGCCCGCCTCCGGATGCTATCAAAACCTCGAATAAATTTAGTGGGTCAGGAATTGATATAACCGAAGAACAGCCTAATTCAAAAGCTAAAAAACTGAGTAAACCGCCACCAATTGTCCTTTACGGAATAGACGACATTAATAAACTCGCCGAAATGCTAGAGACAGTAGCAGGGAAAGAAGAATTCTCCTACAAGATAACCAATAGAAATCAACTAAGAATTAGTAGCGTTGACATTGAAGCATACAAAAAAATTATTAAATTAGTTAGAGAAAAGGGTCTTATATGACATACTTTCACCAGAAAAGATGAAAGATGCTATAGAATCGAAATACGGAACTTACACCCTTCTACTCCAATTGATGTTATAAAAGAAGAAATAGAAGCAACTGGCAACATTGTTAGGGGAAAAATAATTAAAGCCAAGTATGGCCCTGAAAAGAAGGTTACTTCAACATTCTTTGTAAATTTACCACCTGGACCAAACAACAAAGCTGTTAAGGAACTTAGATACATTTACCATCAATCTATGGTTATTGAGGATCCAAAAAGAGATCTGTAGTACAGTGTCACAGATGTCAACAATATGGCCACTCAAAGAATTACTGCCTGCGCCCTTATCGCTGTGTCAAATGCGGACAATCACATAAAACGTCAGACTGTAACAAGAAAGACCATAGTATACCCGCTCTATGTGCTCTTTGCAGTGGATCTCACCCTGCTAACTATAAGGGATGCGAAGTTTACAGAGAAATCCTAGCTCGAAGAAACAAGCCAAAAGATGTAAAAGGGAAAACCTCCCAAAACCCCCAATTTAAAACGGACAAGAAAATTGAAACAACTGTAATCGCTACTAGAGTTACGAGCAAAACTTACGCAGAAGCTATACGACTAAACAGCACCCAACACACTGTACACAAGACCCAAACCACCTATCCTCTCAACACTGCTGGCTTTCCTGATTCTCATCCGGCTACTTATTCAACAATAGAGCACATACTTCTGAAACAATCAGAGAAATACGACCCTATCCTACAACAAATGAGTACATTGATGATGCTCATAACTAAACTCGTTGATAAGATATCAAAATGACTTCCTTAAGAATAGCCACCTTTTCGAGGGCTTACCCGGGGTGCCCGGCAACGGACACTTGGGGAGGACACCGTGCGGTTTTAGTCGAGACACGACATAACCACCCCCGCTGGCCGGCGGGGGGTATCCGAAGGGATTTCCGAACGTAAAAAAAAAACAAAAAAAAAATAGCCACCTGGAACATTAATGGAGTCGCTCCTAATAAGAATGAAACAGAACTACTGATGACACAACATAATTTAGATGTACTGCTAATCTCTGAGGCACATTGTACATCGTCTTCAAGCCTAAAATTTAAAGATCACAAATGCTATGTTACTACGCACCCTGATGGAACTGGCCATGCGGGAACAGCAGTAACTGTGGTAGAAATTTGATGACACAAATTTGTCACAAAATTCGGCCGGGTAGGTACCACCGTGCACGATTGCGAAAAACCCTCCATAGTAATCCAATTTCGGTTTGATTGCGTTGAGGGGTCAGCAAGTGCATAGCCGGGCAGGGGGATTGTGGTCGCAGCACTAGTGGGACCGGTAGGCGTCACGCGGTGCTGCGACGACAATCCTCTTCTGATGAGGCCGTCAAGCTGAGTGCCACCATTGTTAACATAAGTACGTGTATGTAATGGTGACCCTCTTTTCTGAGACTTTACCTTAAGCTTACCATCAGGCGAGGTGAAGTCAAATTGTCGTGTCCTAAATATAAAAAAAAAATGTCATAATTAGAAAATCTATTAAACATCACATTATGTCGGAGTACAAAACTGAATCCATGCAAGCAACAACAATTGCTGTTGAAGATAAAAATGGATTTATTTGTTGGAAATAAGGGTGGAAGTTTAAATACTTCTTGATGTTTGTCTGTGGTCAAACTTTATGAAGAGATTGTTTTGAAATTTAAAAAAAAAAGGAAATAAACAGTTGAATAGTTTTTCTAGAAATTTTATTTGGCTCCCTGAAAGGAATTCAACAAGATTATTAACTTAACAGCTGTATATTGCCCACCGAAGCACAAAATTACGGCATCTGTATACGGCATTCTTTCAAACGCTTGGAAACCGTTTTGTCGCTGGTGGAGACTGAAACTCTAAAAACGTTCAGTGGGGGTCTAGATTAACAACCACCAGAGGAAGACAATTAAAGATCTGCGTTGACACCTATAACCTAATAACTGTTTCATCCGGTGAACCTACATACTGGCCAGCGGATCCAAATAAAGTACCAGACCTGCTCGACTTTTTTGTTATGAAAGAGTTTTCTAAACATTGTGTCAAAGCAGAGGCTTGTCACGATAGTTCTACAGATCATACTCCGGTGCTACTAACTCTAAGTACTATGATCATAGAGTATACCCACCCTGAAACTATGTATAGTAAAAATACGGGGCCCTCTTTTAGAGATTATCTTGATGAAAGAATTAATTTGAAAGTAGCTCTCAAAACTTCTGAGGATATTGAAAATGCGACTGAGTATATTACGAACCTCATCCAGGAAGTGTGCTGGTTAAATACACCCTTGGGGAATTTCCAGAAATCACACAATAATTATCCTCTGGAAATCAAAAGAGCTGTCCTTGAGAAACGAAGGCTAAGAAGAGTTTGGCACCTAAGTAGAGTGGATGCAGACAAAAAACTCCTGTCCAAGTCAGCAGCTGAGTTAAAGGAAATGCTAAATAACTGGCACAACAACACCTTTGCAACCCAAATAGAATCTCTCACGGCCACTGCATCCACTGATTACTCACTTTGGAAGTTTACCCGTGACTGCAATAGACCACAAGTTGCTAAGCCGCCTCTAAAAAGAAACAGTGGATGGGCACGCACTAGCCAGGAAAAGGCAAATCTATTTGCCGAGCACCTGGAAAGAGTATTCCAACCTAACCAAGCAGAAGGTATAAACTCAGACAAAGAGACAGATGACATATTAAGCCAAAAGTCTCACAAATCCTTATGATACATAAAGCCGGCAAACCAGCTCACGAGGAGTCGCCCTTCACCTCTTGCGACGACTAGCTGCGATTCTATAGGGCTCCGTACGAAAAAAATCCAAAAAGTGGGATTTTGTTATCCGATTTTGACGAACCAAGTGTCAGCAGGTGCGTCTCGGTAAATTACACCCGTCGGTACATCGTGTGTGTTCGAAACTTTCACCACCAACCCGGAAAAAGCGTTTTTCCACGTTTCCGGCTCACCACGCTACGTGTTCGTGATAAAAGTGTTAATAAATCAGTGCACTGTGAACGGATTTTGAAACAGCAAATTGCCCCGGCTGCGGGCAGCCCACATGGCCCCAGGCCCACCCCCCACATGCGTCAGCTTTCCTGGGAAAGCCCTGGTCTTTCCAGGAAAGCCAGAAAAACAAGTTCCACGTGGCCATCAGGTACCAGTTGCCGCAGTCCGAGCGAGCTGAAAATTTGCAGGAATGAGGGACTTAAGAACAGGACTATTTTGCCGCCTCAAGAAAAATTTTACCACCAGGGGTTCATTAGTTATATATTTATAAAGTTCCAAACTTTGACAGTGAATAACGCGGGACCAGAGCGGAAATTCGAAAAACCACAATTGCTATTTTTTGCGCGCTCGCGAGGAGAGCAGATTAACTTGCAGATTTTTCACGCGATTTTCCAGTTTGTGAAAATCAAATTACTGAAAATTTTCCTTTTTTTAAGTTTTTTTTATTAAAATTTGTATATTTTTATATATTGTTTATACTGTCCGATAGAGGCCCATTTTACACTATTTATGGATTTTTTTCTGGAATTTTAGCATAATCCAGTGCGGAAATATCAATTTTTTTGTCTTTTTCTTAAATTAATTGAAAATAGGTAGATTTTCTTTGTTTTTGGCATCGGGGTTGGGTTTAGATAAGCCATCTACACTTACCTAAGCCCAAACAAGGCCCCTCTAACGTCTAAAACAACGAAAATCGTAAAATCCGCCATTTTGGTTTTTTAGTCCCATTTTTTGGAAATTTAGTATCTCCGGACTGGATTGGCCTATCGGACAGCGGTTTTCTGTATTAGCTTTAGTTTGTTGTATATTTTAGGCCTATCTACAAATTTTGCAGTTTCGTCAATATTTTTTATTTAGGGTTAAAACCCCCCCAGGGGATAGAGCCACATAAGCCGACCCCAGATATCGATTTTGGGAGCTCTGGGACCAACCGTTCCGGAGTTATAGCCGGTCAAAGTTTGACCTCGGCCGCACGGTGGCCATCTTGGCTTTTTTCGAACATCAATAACTCCGCGGCGGAGGGTCGTAGAAGCTCCGGATTTCGACTGGGGACATCGGGGGAGCACCGGCTTTCCCGCTCTACGCATTTTGGGGGAAAAGGGGCAAAATTTGCAAATTTTTTTGTCAAAAATTTTTTTTGACCATTTTACATTGTGGTAGGGACCCCCCCCCTACCACAATGCAAAATGGCCGATCAGCGAGAAACTTTTTGCGGCTCGTTGAGGCTTCTAGAGACCGAGATATTCCGGTTCAAAGTTTTGTAAATCCGCCATCTTGGCAAATTACAAACCGGTATATCTCGGCAACGGGTGATCGTAGCGGTTTTCGCTGGGCGACTCAGCTTCTCGCTCCGCTTCGAGAGAGTAGAGTGGGGGTTTGACCCCACAGGAGGGGGGGTAAAACTTTGGGGGTCATCCTATTGGCGTGACAGTAGTGTCAGGGGGTAGCCCTCGCCGAGACCTTTCTGGGGATACCAATCTCGAGTGATTCGGACTACTGGTTTGCTAGGGAGCCAGGGTTCAAAGTTTGGTTCCATCTTGGTGCCACGAACTTTGGAACCTGACTGCCTCCTAACCCGTGAGCGTAGGACCCTCGAGTTTGGGCTCTTTTTGAAGAGCTCGGGGAGCTCTATCAGCCTACCCCAGTAGGGTGACTCTACATAGAGCCGGGAAAGATTTCACTTGTATAGCCGAATTCAACGGTACCAATTGGCTTAAATTTTTACAAGGTCTTTATCTCCTGGGCCGGGACCCTATAACAGGGCGACTTAGGTTAGGTTAACGGTTAATTTAGTATTTAAGTTAATATTAAGCTTTGTAAATAATATTATATAATAACACTGTGACACCACTTTATCGGAGGTCAGCTAATAATTTGTAGTATTAAGACAAGAACACAGCTCTACGTAGAGTTGAGATTTTAAAATTAGTTTTAACCAGACTTCTGCCTGACAAAAGCCTTTGGTTAGACTTGTGCCCTTTGGCCTATTTAATTGACCGAGTAGCTGGGCTACCTTGACTTAGGGGCAATTGCAATTACCCTAAATAATACTGCTAGAACTACCCTTGTTCCAACCGAACAACAGCATCTTCTAGTAGATAGGCAGGCTCAGTACACACACATTTACTCACCTACACCACACATACACACACGTATATACACTCGCAAACACACTAAACTTGCACATCACACACCCGACACACACACACAGATTTTAACTTCTTGCGCCTGCTGCGCAAGGGACAGACACCTGGTAGCCACAGTAGTTTATTTTAGATTAGGACGATCTTGACCCCTTTTGTGGCAAGAACATAGTTTAAGTTTCTGTTGTTTTGTTTTATTTTTTACACTTTCATTTAATTTAATCCAATTTTTTTATTTTAAATTTTAATTTGTAGTCCACTTGTCGGTATTGCGTGGACATTGCCTGCAAAATGCCACTCGGCAGAACTCCAGTTGCCAAACAGGCCGGTTCCTCCCCGGGGACCTCTGCCTCCACATCATCATCACCAAGGGCTCAAGTACGCCCCAAATCGTTTAGGGACAGCATAGGGGAGATTGAGGAAAAATCTTCTATCACTACCACTCCCCCTACTCAGAGACCGAACACGGCAGCAACAAAAACGGTGACAAAAGCCAGAGCTTTTACGGTCAGTGCCTCTGTAACCCGCAGAACAACAGCGGAAAAGGAATTACCTAAAAACCGCAAACCATCAGCGGAGACTCCCATGTCACCAATTACTAACGAACTGTCTGAGGAAGCTGTCCTGCAAATGGCCACAATCGAGGCATTAACGCCGGAAGACCGGCACACGACGGCCCTGTCCTGTCTAGATCTCAACAGGCAAGGATGCCGAGAGTCGAAAAATATCAAAAAGGAGATTAGGTTGAAAATAGAAGCGCAAGAAAAAAACCTGCGCAAGATACTTCTCCTCAACGAAGCTAATAGGAAAAAGCTCGTTGAAAAGGCACCCGGACAGGACAGTGTCGTCGAATCGGCTGCGACCACGGCTGGACCTGCAACTGCATGGCCCAGCAAAACGAAGGAAGAGGTGATGAGGAAGTTAGAAGAACATGGTAGGCTTCTACGGGAAAATGACAAAGCCCTCGCCGAAATAAAAGGCAGCCTCGACACCTACCAAGAGGGCAGGAGGGCATCATCATATGCGACTGTGGTTGCGAACACTGCCGGGGGGCGACCCCCGCTGCAGCCGGCGCTACACTCGTTGGTGGTGACTTCCACAGATGAGAATAAAACGGGAGAGGAACTTTTGAACGACCTGAGGCGGACCGCGCATGACGATGAGGGGTGGATTGCGGTAGAGCGGGTGCGTAAAGCCAGGGACCGAAAGGTCGTCCTGGGGTACAAAACTGCGGAGCAACGGGAGAGGGCTAAAGGGACACTGGAGAGGAGGCAGGGGGCCCTTAGACTGGTAACAGTCCACAATAAGGATCCCCTGCTCGTTCTTTACAGTGTCCTCAAAGTGTATAAGGACGAGAAAATTATAGCAGCCCTACGGACTAAAAATAAAAATATCTTCCGCGATCTTGACCCGTCCCAAGATAGGCTCAATATTAAATACCGCAGGAACGCCAGAAACCCGCATACCGCCCACATCATCCTGCAAACGTCGCCCATGATATGGCGCAGAGCACTAGACCAGGGAACACTGCATATCGACATTCAGCCTGTCAGAGTGGCCGACCAGTCGCCACTCGTGCAGTGTTCCCTGTGCCTAGGGTTCGGGCACAGTCGCCGCTTCTGTAAGGAGACAGAGCCCAAGTGTAGCCACTACGGAGAACACCACCTGAGGGTAGACTGCGCTAAATATAGGGCAGGAGCCGAAGCCAGGTGTTGTAACTGCTGACAATATAGCGCGGTCTGCCACGCAGTATTGCTAAGGGCACCACCGGAAACGACCCACACTACAAGGTGCTGCAGGCGAACCTCCAAAAGAAGAGGCTTGCGACTGACGACTTCATTCTGGAAGCGATCAGGAGGAAGGCGTCAGTCGCACTCATCCAGGAGCCGTACAGGGACCCCGTAAGGGACGGTATGAAGAGGTACCGGGGTGTACGCATTTTCCAAAACACTGGACCAGGGGCGGGCACTGTAAAGGCGGCTATTGCCGTCTTTGATCCTGACTTGGACGTGACAAAGTGCCCAAAACTCACCACCGACAACATCGTGGTGGTGAGGATCCGAACCAGTGCCTGAGAGGTAACCGTGGTATCTCTCTATATGGAGCCCGATAAACCCATCGGCCCTCACCTGGCCCTGCTCAAAAGAGTGGGACACAGGCTGGGCCCTGGACGGCTCCTAATTGGAGGTGACGCCAATGCGAAGAGTGCTTGGTTGGGAAGTCACGTTGAGGATGATAGGGGGGAAGAACTGTTGGGAACTCTCGTAAAGATGAGACTACACATCCTCAACGACGGTAGGAAGCCCACCTTCGACACTGTCAGGGGGGGGGCAAAAGGTACTGCAGTTACGTCGACGTGACTGCCTGCTCAGGAGACCTGCTAGCACTGATCGACGGCTGGAGGACCGACGAGAGCTTGGCGGCCAGCTCCGACCACATCGGTATTACGTTAAATCTAAAGTTGGTAAAATCTACAGGGTCCACAATCAGCAGAACTACCAGACTGTTCAACTCCAAGAAAGCGAACTGGATAAATTTTCATGAGAAAATGTCGCGCTCCTTGGTGGAGAACAGTCTGGCAGTCGAAGTAATTAAAGACATCCAATCCACGGAGGAAATAGAGGAGAAGTTACTAGTTTACCAAAATTGTATTAAAACATCTTGCGAGGAAGCAATCCCAAAAATGTCCAACAAGGAAACGTTAAGCATGCCGTGGTGGTCGGAGAAGGTCGCCAAGATGAGGAAGGAGGTCGTTACCTTCAGGTGCCGAATCAGGAACGCAGCGCCAGTCCGCAGGCAGTGGGTCGTGACGCAGTACCTGGAGCGCAAAGACAGATACGAGTCGGAGATAAAGTTAGCACAGACTGCGAGTTGGAAGGAGTTCTGCACAAAACAAGACAAAGAGGGGTTATGGGAGGGGATTTATAGGGTTATTGGCAGGTCCACAGCAAGGGAAGAAGACCCACCGCTACAACACAATGGGGTAGTTTTGGACGCAAACGATTCCGCGGGGCTCCTCGCCTCGGTCTTCTATCCGGAGGGCCGGGACGAGAAGGACACCGCGGACCACAGAGCGATTCGTGGGCTGGCCAAAACAGTCAATGCTGGGGGGCAAAATGACGTCTGCGACCCGCCATTCACCGGCGGCGAACTCAGGGACGCACTAGAAACGTTTAACCCAAAAAAGGCCCCGGGTGCCGACGGCTTCACCGCCGATATTTGCAGCCACGCAATTAACTGCGCACCCGCACTGTTCTTGGAGTTACTCAACAAGTGCCTGGCTTTCGAATATTTCCCTAAACCGTGGAAGGAAGCGACAGTTGTCGCACTTCGAAAGCCAGGCAAGGACTCGTACAGCTCCCCCAAGTCGTACAGGCCGATTGGGCTCTTGCCTGTGTTGGGGAAGCTGTACGAGAAGATGCTGGCAGCTCGGCTCAAGTTTTACCTAATACCACGGATTAGTACTCGCCAGTACGGTTTTATGCCCCGGAGGAGCATAAAACCGATTCGAAAGATTCGAAATAACCTGATTCGGCACGTGCGCGGCAATCTTTGTGAGAAGAAGATTGTCACGGTAGTATCGTTGGATGTAGAGGGCGCCTTCGACAGCGCATGGTGGCCAGCAATAATAACACGACTGGCTGAGGAAAAGTGCCCCGTCAACTTGAGGCGAGTTGTCGGCAGTTACCTTAGCGAGATAACGGTGCGGGTGAGGTACGCAGGGGCGGAAAGCAAAAGGGGCACCCAAAAGGGATGTGTTCAAGGGTCGATAACGGGTCCCTTGCTGTGGAACCTGCTTCTGGATCCTTTACTCAGATTGCTTGACGAGGGCGGGAACTACGTGCAGGCCTTCGCGGACGACGTAGTTCTCGTCTTCAATGGGGATACAGCGTCAGAAATTGAAGGGCAGGCCAATGCCGCCCTCGAGCTTGTTCGGGCGTGGGGAGTCAAACAAATTAAAATTTGCACCGCATAAGACCAGCGCAATGGTGATAACCCGAAAGCTGAAGTATGACAACCCACGCCTGAGCATGGACGGGGTCGACATTGCCCTGTCCAAAGAAATCAAAATTTTAGGCTTAATAATAGATAACAACTTGACATTTAATAGTCATGTTAAAAATGTTTGTTCCAGGGCCATTAATATTTATAAGAAGCTTGCACGAACGGCCCGGATCTCCTGGGGGCTTCACCCCGAGGTGATCCGGACCATTTACACGGCAGTGATCGAGCCGATCATCATGTACGGGGCCCCCGCTTGGTACGAGGCGACCAGTAAACAGTGCGTCCGAAAACAACTGAACGCGTGTGTTCGCCCAAAAATTAATCAAGGCCTACCGCACGGTCTCCCTGCACTCGGCATTGCTGCTGGCTGGTATACTCCCTCTGGACCTTCGAGTTCGGGAGGTGGCCTCATTGAACGAGGCCAAGAGAGGAGTGTCCCAGCCATGGCTAGGGGACAGGGAGATCGAACGGTTGGCACCCATTTCGGCCGCCCCGCATCCCGCGGAACGTATACGCTTGGAGTTCGACAGCGTGGTAGACGAGGAACATTTAAACAGCGTGCAACCACACGATATTCGAATTTATACTGACGGGAGCAAACTTGAGGGCCGAGTCAGGGCTGCTGTCTCTGTGTGGAATAGCCAGTCCGAGACTGCGGCCCGCAAGTTTGCCCTCGCATCTCACTGCACCGTCTACCAGGCGGAACTCCTGGCGTTGCGCAAAGCGGTATGCGAGGTCGAGCGACACGACGTTGCCGCGTTCGGGGTGTTCAGTGACAACAGGGCGGCGCTCCTCAGCGTAGTCAATCAGCAATCCCTGCATCCCCAGTGGAAATTAGAGACGCTCTTGGTCGCTGTAAGCAGCAGGGCAAGAGCGTCTCTCTTTACTGGATCAAGGCACATGTTGGTCTAGAGGGGAACGAGAGGGCGGATTGCCTCGCCAAGGAGGCCGCCCTGAGGCTCAAGAAAAAACCGGTCTACGACCAGTGTCCTGTTTCATTCGTCAAGAGAGTCCTAAGACAGGGCTCTCTTGACGAATGGAACAGGCGCTATCGGGAAGGTGAGACCGCCTCAACCACCAAGCTGTTCTTCCCTTGCGCGGTGGAGGCGTATGGTACCGTCAGGAGGTTCACCATCGAAGGTCCTACAACCCAAATCCTCACGGGGCACGGTGGGTTCTCCGAATACTTGACGCGATTCAAGTGTAAGGCGGACCTATCGTGCGCCTGTGAGCCTGGGGTCTCGGAGTAGGTGGTGCACCTCCTGACGGCCTGCCCTATACACGCCAGAGACAGGCTCGAACTGGAAATAGCCACTGGGCTAAAAATGGACAAAAAAGTTATGAAAACATTACTTAGCAAACACACAGAGCTGACCATACAATTTGTAAATAAAATAGTGAGAATTGTAAACAGAAGGAACAAGGAGTAAAAACTATGCTAGCCCATTATGCTGGGCATGATGTTGTAGAGCATAAAATTATTATAGACTAAGAATTGTGTTGCTCAAAAAAATAGTAATAGTCAAACCTGTATAGAAACTAAGACGATAATGCCATTAAATATGTAATAATAATGAAGTAGCCGTAAGAAATAATGTAAAAAACTTGCTGTATGTAATAAAAAATTAATAAAATAAACAAAAGAAACAAAAAGAATAGAATAACAGTAGGTACGCTTATCCCCTGATGCCCCCCAGAGATTGAAAGGTTGTATGAAAGTGCGAGAGGAATAAATGCGAGAACTGGAATGACAAAGAGGCTCGGAATGAAAGAGGAAAGATTAGATTTATATTAAGCGTTTTAATCACGATTGTGAAAATAGGCCCCGCTCCACAGCGGGGTTAGACAAAAAAAAAATAGGCAAATATCATTCCAAATCACCAGTTTGGTTTTAGACAGCAACATTCGACAGTCGAGCAAGTACATAGAGTGGTTGACAGAATTAGAAAAACTCTGGAGGAGAAAGAATATTGCTCTTCCGCCTTTTTAGACATTCAACAGGCCTTTGATAAGGTGTGGCACAAAGGCTTGCTTTGTAAAATCAAAAATAGTCTTCCACATAGGTACTACTTACTACTTGAATCATACCTATCAGAAAGAATATTTCAAGTCAAAGAGGGCGAGTCAACTTCCGTTTTTCTTGAGATAAAAGCAGGTGTACCCCAAGGATCTGTATTAGGACCCGTCCTGTATACTATCTACACATCTGATCTGCCCGTGGAGGAAAATATTACCACTGCTACATTCGCCAACGACACTGCTATACTAGCTAGCGATGAAGACCCCGTTATAGCAACACAAAAACTGCAAAAAGGTCTAAATAGAGTATCTAGCTGGTTAAAAAAAATGGAGAATAAAGGCCAGTACTTCAAAATCAGTGCAAATCACTTTCACACTGAGAAAAGGAAACTGTCCACTGTGCTACTTGATAACACCGTATTGCCACATGAGGAATGTGTACGCTACCTCGGCCTACACATAGATCGATGCCTTACATGGAACCAACATATAAAAAACAAAAGACATGAACTGAACCTCAAATCTTACCTGGATGCTAGGCAGGAACAGCAGACTTTCTGTAGATAATAAGCTGCTCATATACAAAGCTATCCTGAAACCTGTCTGGATGTATGGTGTTCAACTATGGGGTAGCGCCAGCAATTCTAATATCCTCATCCTACAAAGGATGCAAAATGCTATACTTAAATCACTGTGCAATGCACCGTGGCTCATTACAAATGACGAAGTGCATAATTACCTAAATGTTAACACAGTAAAGCAAGAAATTTGTAACACCACGAGGCATACCAACGGAGGCTCGAAAGACATCCTAATGAACTGGCAGCTAACCTGACAACACCCAGCTATGCAAAGCGCCTTAAACGAAAAGATATACTAGTATCTAAGTAGACAATAAAAAATAAAGCTGAGTAGATGCCCTCACTGGACGACACAGTCTACATGAGCAAAATACTCGCCACACATTTGCTTATAGCATTTAGCTGATTGCAGGTAAACAAAAATAAAAACAAAAAAAATAAAAATAAGTTGTGGAGGTGGAATAGGGTCCCATGGATTAGAATTCCATGCGGGTGAAGCTGCAGGTAACAACTAGTTATTTCTATAATTTACATTTATAATTTGATTTCTAATGTGATAATCGAGATATTTTAATAAGAATAGTAAATATTTATGTTGTTTTTCATTTATATAATATTTTCATTGCCAATAACATTTTCGTCCAACCCGGTCAGAGGGGTAGACCTAATTATGCTGGCTTGACGTCATAAAAGATGACATGCATGCCAATTATCCCACTACCAGGAATGCTGTAGATAAGGTAAAGTACAATAGGAAAGTAGGAAATAGGTTCTCAAGTTTTAGACGCAACCAGGATTACCATTCGGAAGAGAGCTTGCACAAATATTTGTATATATATAACAACAATGTGTTCAGTGCAGGCAAGTAACTCTCTCATCTGATATGAACAAACTCTGCAAATGATCTGAATGTTATTTTGAAGTATGAACAAAAATTAATAAACGAAAAGAAAGCACAATAATAAAGTATTAATATCACTAAATTGTACAGCAATTAGGTTATGCATTTTGTTACAAATAGAAAAGTTAACTTACAGGAATAAATAGTCTTTGAGCAGCACATTTGCTAAATAAATTCATCCAATCAGCAGCATGTTCTTCTGGAAAGCTTACTTTATGTAATTCGAAATCTAATTGGTGATTTGTTAAGTCTCTCCATCTCGTCAATGTTTTATTAAATCGTGGTCTTAACCTATCATCTGCAAATATCACGAAGTGTACAGCAGCTCGTGTAAATAGTAGAGCAGACTTCACTACATTTAATGATTCATTAAATCTCGAATCACAAACAACAAATGACAATACTACTTTCTCTCTTTCTTGAGTATCCTTCTTACTGAAAATATTATTTTATTATATAAACATTTTGGTAAACTTTTCAGATAGGTAGTTACTATTAAAATACTAAAATTACTGCCTTACTTTGGTAAATTCGGCTGCCTGATTTCAGTAAATTTTACGTGATTACTAACTTTAGAGTATAAATACAGAACGGTAAAACTACTCAATGTCAGTAAAATCATAATTTTAATATATAATTTTCTCATTTTTGTATATATTGACTTTGTTTTGTTTTTAATAAATCACTAGAACCAAAATACCGCAAATTTAACAGTTTTACAATGTTGGTAGCAGTGTTTTTCTTTCACTAATAGTGTAGTCCTCAAGTCCTGTAGTGTAGTGTACTCCGTCAGGAGTAGTAATGTTCTGTGGTGTAGTCATAGTGTTGTAAGTTTATGGTAATTTTATTGTAATAATTTTGCCATAGCTACAGAGCCTTTGTGTCAGACAATGGCTGCTTGTAAAGTCACGGTCATAGGTCACGGTCATAGATTATTATATATATACTAGAAAGTCACGGTTGTGTGTGGTACGTACTGTTACCAGAGATGTTCGACTCTCTTTTAAAATATAAACTCTGTTTACTACACGATTGTTTAATAAGAACACTGTTCACAAACTTGTAAAAACTGATTATAAAACTGGTACAAAAAGACTTGTAAAACTTATCAAATAAAGAGACAGAGAGACGCGAGAATTGGCAAGTGGTAGAAATGGTAGATATATTCGCGATGGAAGATAGGATGGGACTGAAGCTGAAGGCTGAGCTGGGGAGTGGACAGTTTGCTGAGCTAGCACTAGGACAGGGAGATTAGGGCTGATTGGAGACTTTCACTAGCAGGAGGGAACCGTAACAGTCCCCCGAATAAAAGTGAACTTTACGTCTCATAATGAAGTTTACGTGAAGAGAGAAGAGATAGTGGCAATTAGCAATGCGAAGAGAAGGGACTGGGTTGGAGTCGGGGATTTCGATTTCTTCATTTTCGGTTTCGAAATTTTGACTTACTGGAATTCTAAAAAAGGGGAGATTTCTATAAATGCCAGTTATTTTACAAAGGTTAAATACGAAATAACATAAAATTAGGCGTAGAACTAAAATGATTATAGTAGTATAATAATCTTCATACCAAGCAATGTTAGGTTTTTTAATTATTTCTTTTAATTCTTTTACCCATTTTGGGGTTTCGAAAGCAACAGTGTCTAAATCAATATTGTTTAAATTTATAAGAGAGAGATTTGTTACATAACATAACATAACTTCATGCCTGTATCCCCGAAGGGGTAGGCAGAGGTGTATGCACACCCACGAGATTTGTTACAATATTCGTATATTTTAATTTGTTACAGCACACATCGTTGACTATATTTAATCTAGTATATATAGGCCTTAAAAGTATGTTTACATAATCATCCCTGAGGTAAGTTTATTATTTATTTATTAAAACTTCATGCACATAATGTCCATAGGCGGAATGAATGCCACAGGCATTCTCTACCAGTCAACCTTATAGGCGATGCAGAGAATAAAAAGTAGGTGCATTATGGAGTAAAATTATTGAAATATATATTATCAAATTGAACCATAAAGTAGGTATACATACCTACATAATTCTAATATACACAAACATAAAATATACATACTTTTCTACCACCAGATTTCTAATCCATCCCGGATTAGACATCTTAGGAAGAGGTATAACAAAGGCTTTACGCCATAGGGATGGGAGCTGGCCAGAATCCAAGGAATAGTTCACGTATCCTCAATATTATAGTGGGTAGCTTGAAGGGGCAGGATGTGTGAATTAACCGACTTGACAATATCAAGGAGCTTGCGACAACACGTCGATCCGGGGGGCAGGAGATTAGTGTTAAGATCGCCCGTGATTATGTGATGTTCATACTCCGACCCTATAAGTTCCAGAATCGGCTCAAGACTGGCGAAGTAATTAACTGTAGGAGGGCAATATACAACGCCTAACGTGATTCTGACTCCTTTGACCATAACCTCTAGAAAGAGATACTCAGCGGTAGTATTTAAGTTAGAAGGGGAGGAAGCTAGAATTTTGTAGGGAAAATCACCTCGGAGGTTTAAAGCAACACCACCTCCCCGTGTCTCCTTCTCATCCGCTCGATCATTACGAAGGAGAATGAAGCCAGGTAGAGGGTAGGTGGTAGAAAAATGGTGCGGTTTAAGTAAGTTGTACAGGGATTTAGCTGGAATTCACCCTTGCTCCTACTTCTACGGCGTAGAGTTTAACCACGTAGCCGTTTTTGTTTAACTCGTTAGTCAAATCAAAGTATTTGTTTGTCTATAAAGCGTGGTCTTTAGGTAATTAGTTTCCCACGGTACTGTGAGTTCTACAAGCACTGCACGCTTATGCGATCGTGAAAAAAGGAATATGTCGGGGATGGATGATGAGGCAGAGACATCCTCCGGTATCCTATAGTGCTTCTCATACGTGTCTACAAGTATTTTCCAGTCAACGGCAGCTATCAAAATTGAATATGGCTTTTGAGGTGATTTCTTTGAGCAGTCTTCCTTTACAAACGCAATGTCATTTCTTTGGTTTGTGGTTAATCCTTTTTTCGCTCTAGCTACCGCCAAACTTACAGCCTCACGTATGATTTCTAATACCTTATCATGATGGCGCGAGTAATGACCCCGGTCTAATAGCGTCTTACAACCCACTAGTAGGTGCCTAGCCGTACCAGTTGCTTCACCACATGAGTTACATGTTTTATCTGTGGCTTTTCCCCATCTGACCAGATTGCTTTGGTCGGGGAGGGTCAACTGGAATGCATTTAGGTAAAATTTAAGTAAGGCTGGTCACCAGTCGTATATTATGGTATACGGCATTTTAAGGCTATGGGAATACAAAATTCACCTAGGGTCAACCATTCGTTTTGCATTTCTAGGTTCATTGCGTGCACCTTATAGGTGTTGTTTTCATCTGCTTGAAGAAAAGATTTTGTTATTTCTTTATCTGTTTGTCTCTGAATATTACCTAGACCTACTCTACCAGTCTGCGAGCCTATCATGATTTTTTTATGGAACTGGAGGCGTGATTCGAGCTCCGATGCATTTTTATCTTTTGGAAGGACTTTTACTATTTCGTCTTTAGATTTCGATAAGACGTGCATTTTAGTTACTCTTAGGTGTTTATAGAGTTCTGATGGCTTCTTAAGCGTCATTCCAAAATTATTCGCGGATCTATATAGTGCCGACGGGTCGGCCGACTGAGCTAGCCCTAGCCACGACTTCAGTGTCTTCGTGACACTCGCATCTAGTTTTTTGCGGAGGCTCTGGTTTATATCATATATAAGAAACGGCTAGTTAAGACGCGAGGTTAAATAATTGTCATAGATCCAAGCTTTTTAACATTACTCATCATACGTTCATACGTTCATCATACGTTCGTCGTTGCTCGTTTGATACACACGTATTTATCTACCTACATTATGAAAAAGTGCGATAAATGCAATAAAAATATAACAAAAACATCGCCTGGTGTAGAGTGCAGTCGTTGCAATACTATTGTGCACCTGAAGCCTGAATGTTCTGGACTGTCAACTAAGCAGAGAGCTGCCCTAAAAGCAGCCGATAGTCTGGAGTGGACCTGCAAGGAATGTCTGGGAAATTCGTCGAAGCGTAGTTCCATCTTCATACCTCAGGATGATGATGATGAAGAGGAAGATGAAGGTGAGATTCGAGCCGTCCCTAAGTCACTGATTGATGTGCAGAAGCTGTCTAAAGATATTTCTAAGGAGATGCAGAAGATAATACATAAAGAGCTGATAGAGGTACATAAGACGCTTGAATACCAAAGCGAGAAGATGGACGAGGTCACTGAATCCATTGAAATGTTCAAAACCACCATACAAGAACTTAAGAAGACAAATGTTGAGCTCTATAATCGTAACAACAATCTTGAAACTCGCGTCGGTGTCCTTGAACAACGCCTTAATGAAAGTGAGCAAAAACTACTGGCTAGTACTATTGATGTGTGTAACGTAACATACCAGTCCTAAAGGACGAGAATGCTACACAAATAGTGGTGAAAATAGCATCTAAGCTCAAGATGAGCGCTGAGGATGTCGAATCATGCAGACTACTCGTTGGAAAGAAAGACAAACCTAGCACTTTGGAGGTGAAGCTCAAAAATGAAACCGTTGCTCATCAATGGATCGCGGCCGCGAAGGGAACCCAACTGATCGTGGATGATTTGATAAAAGGACAAGACGAAGTAACTAAAACTCGATCTATATTCATTAGGGAAACACTATCATACTCCAATAAGAAACTCTTGTGGGAATCGAAGCAAGCATTAACAGGCAAATATGAGTTCGTGTGGTTCAAAAGAGGGAAAATCCGTGCCAAAAGAGAAGAGAAGGGAGATTTCTACATCATACGTACCGAAGCTGACATAGCAAAATTATTAAAAACTGCCAAATAGGTATTTCGTCTTACTACTATTTTAATTAAGTATAATTTATTTTTTAAAAATGGCCGTGCTAAATCATAATATAACTGAAATAAAAAACTCTACTACGATTAAAGATTTTCTTCATAAAATACCTTATAAAACGAACCTACTAACTATTCACATTAACATTAGATCCCTAATTAAAAACTTCACAGCTCTCGAACATTATATATTAACATCTCACTCATGTATCGATATTATTATTGTCACTGAAGATAATATATCCGAAAAGATACGTTCACTATACAATATCAAAGGTTATTATCAACATACTAACTTGAGACATGCTAAGAAAGGTGGTGGAATCATTATTTACATGCACAAAAAACACAAAATATCGCATTCCAATACAAAGACATTGCATTGTGAAGGTGTTTTAACAAAAATAACCACTTCACACAACTATTCTTGTTATATTTTATCCATGTACCGGCCACCAAGCACAAATGAATGTTTGTTTCTTAAAGAATTACAAAAAACTTTGAACCGAATTGACACTAGCTTTGATTTATTTGTATTGGGAGATATCAATATCGATATATCGAAGGAAAAGCCTATAAAACATAAATACATGAATATTTTTTCCAGTTACGGCCTTGTGAGCGGGATTTCGGAGTACACCAGGGTCGAATCTAGACTGGACACAGTGACTAAATCGACTATCGACCACATACTAGCGAGATCCCGTACACAAGACGTGTACACCGCGGCCCTTCAAACAGTAGTACTGGCCGATCATCGTGCGATCGCATTTGCATGCGCCGGTCAGTATACACAACAGGATGTTCCAAAATTTAAAAAAATAATCGACAACAATAAAGTTTTAGAATCATTAAAATTAATTGACTGGGAAGTTTGTAGCGATATGACATGTCCTAATACATTATATGACTATATAAAAAGTAAAATTAACCGAAGTATGGAAAACTCGAAAATAACGGTCAAAATTAAAAATAGAATTTCTACAAAAATAGATAGCAGCTGGGTTAATAAGCATACTATTAAAGCCTGCAATAATAGGGATTGCTGGTTCAAAAAGTGGTTGAAAGATCCAAACGATTTGATTTTAAAACAAAAGTACAATGCGGCTAGAAACAAAGCAAATAAAACTGTGAGGAACGCAAAAAACCAACACCTAAAAAACGAGATTAACATCAACAAACGGAATCCATACGCTGTATGGCAAATACTTAATAGAATAACGGGTAAAGTAAAATCATCTCTTGATAACGTGATAATAGGAGCCTTACAAAGTAGCACAGTATCTATTCAATCAATTACTAATAATTTTGCAAATAACTTCAGTTCTAGTGTCTCTAAAATAATACCAACATGTAACAAACCCATATTACCAGAATCCCGATATCGAACCCCACTAGACAAGTCAATGTTGTTTAGAAACGCGACACCGCGGATTGTGAAAAACTTAATTAAAAATATCAACGTCAATAAAGGCCCGGGTATTGATGGCATAAGAGCTAGCGACATTAAATCAGTTCATGAAAAGATGTCAGGTATTATTGCTAAGCTGATTAACTTAAGTGTTATGGCAGGGAAGTACCCCGTAGACCTTAAAACGGGTATCGTTAGACCAGTGTTTAAGAAAGGCAGTAAATCCAGCTATGATAACTACAGGCCAATTACGATTCTTCCTGTACTTGATAAAATTGTCGAAAAATATATCTGCAAACAAATACACGATTTCTATAGGGCTCACTCGATACTCAATAAAACGCAGTTTGGCTTCCAACAGAATACAAGTACCACGCAGCTTTTATCAGCATACACAGATGATGGCAACAAGCATCTTGATAACAGAGAGCATGTCCTGTTAGTGTTCATAGACTACAGTAAGGCTTTTGACACACTCAGGCATGATCTTCTTGTCGAACGGCTGGATGACTGTGGTGTGCGAGGTCCACTTCTGGATTGGTGTGTTGACTATGTAAAAGATAGGAGCTACTTTGTCAAGGTTGCTGATGTAATGAGTGATAAGATATGCGTTACGCACGGGACAGCACAAGGATCGGTCCTTGGGCCATTGCACTACCTCACTTATGTCAATAGCGTAGCAAATATTATAAAATCGTGTAAAATCTACCAATTTGCTGATGACACGTGCCTACTGTCCGCCCATAAGAATATACATCAAGCACAGAAGTTACTTCAGATAGAATTTGACGAACTACAAAAATGGTCCCACGATGCTGCTCTAGCATTAAATGCTGCTAAGACTAAACTTTTGTACGTTTCCTCGAGTCAAAATAGATCTACAGAAAACTTAAAACTGATTGTCCACACTCACGACTGTCTTCACAGTAAACTGGAGCCTTCTGCTCAATGTAGTTGTGACTCAATCGAACAAGTAGAAAAACACACGTATCTTGGCTTGGTAATTGATAGTCGGCTGAAGTGGATGGATCACATCAATAAAGTTTGTGATAAACTCAGAGCAATTCTTGCAAATTTTTCAATAATCAAATACCAAATACCCTTCCCGATACTTTTGTCTTTGTATAATGCCTTAGCGGAGTCAATAATCTCATACGGATTAAGTAGTTACGGTCGGACCTGTAAGTCACATCTTTATAGAATTCATAACCTCCAGCTTAGAATTTTAAAAACAATAATTCCTAAAAAAATCAAGACCGAGTTCCAAGAAAATTACAATCTAGTGTTTAAATTTTGCCGTATATTACCTGTCCATGATAAAGTTAAGCTCATTCTCCTCGTTGAAAATTATTTTAATTCTGAATTGAAGATTCAGTCCCAAAAAGGACACAAATTCATCTTACGAAGTGACAAAGACCCTAAATTACTTATTCCTGACTACACTAACATGTACGATAAATTACACACTTCAATAATCATCCCTAAATTAATTAATGAACTACCAAAAACTCTAAAAGATACTCTAAACCAAACTAACATTAAACATAAGCTCAAAGAATATTTATTACAACTCATTACATAAAAATATTACTTATTATTAACACCCTGTATATGTAATATTTTATGACCGGATGCCTTTTGTTTGTTATCAGTTATCTATCGTAATCTTGCATAAATGTTCTACCAGTCAAGCCTCGCTTGTGTTTTGTACGTATTACGGACGAAATTCCTACTTGGTAACGAATGGAACGATCACCTGATTTTATATTTTTTATATGTATGTTTAAAGTAATTTGTGTTGTGTTGAATGTGTAACGACAGTGATCCAATATCCAGATAAATCTATAAAGGTTTTTGTTATGTTGTTAAATGAATCATATAATATGTAATTTATTATGAAATAAACTATTAAAAAAAAAACTTATTGGTTGTAGGTCTACCTTTTTTAAATCGATAATGAAACTATCAATTAATTCATCCAAAGCTGGAGTGCAACCTCTGTTGTCAATCTTTCTTCCGAGGAATTTAAAAGGCACGGTTTCAGATATAGTTGAAACGTTTTCCCCGCCTATACTAAGCCCTGGGTCATATGAAGTATACCTGGTACCCCGCCTACCCAGACATAAGTAGCATTTGCTAGGTTTTGTTCTCATTCCATCTGTCCATGTACAGAAATCGTCTCCTCTACGCAGTAGGTCCTGGCACTGCTTTGGGTTACGAGTCAGTATTGCCAAATCGTCCGCGAATGCGAGGATATATTTACCGTTTAGCTTAAACCGATAGCCCCACTTCTTGTCGTGTGTGGAAATGTTGTCTATTAAAATATTTATTACTATATTGAAAACTATAGGTGATAAACAGTAACCTTGGAACAAACCCACATTATAATTTAAAGGTTGCGTGTATCCACCTTTGGTATTAATCACAAACTTTAATTTACCATAATTAGAGGATATTATTTCCCAAATGATGGACGGAAAGTGATACCATTTTAATGCAAACAGCATAAGCTCGTGTTGTACTGAGCCAAAAGCGTTTTCTAAGTCTATCCAACAAACTGTTATTTGCTTTTCATTAGATCTGGCATCTTTTAAACTTTCCGCCAGTAAAGAATTGTGTTCCAGACTTCCTGAAATTCCGGGTAGGAACCCTTTTTGGTGGGTTGGTCTGAAATAGTTATTATTGATCATGAAATTTGTCATTTTAAATTGAAGCCATGAGAAGAAAATTTTAGAAATTGTATTGGTTAATGCTATTGGTCTAGCGTCTTTTGGACTAGTTACTATTTCTTTATTTGGAATGAGCACAAAATTAGTCTTGCCGAAGGCCGCTGGGACTTCTTTACTCGACCAGATCCTATTGAATATGCTTAGAAGATGTTTACGTACCGATGGGCATTTTTTATAGGTAATGTAAGGCATGCCATAAGGCCCTGGGGCGGTTTTTGTTGGTTTCTTTTTGATTTGGTGTTCTATTTCGTCTAAGCTAGGTGGATTACAGTCAAATGTGAAATGAGGGCTTAATGGTTTTTGCGCGTTTGGTTTACTGTATTGTTTTTCGTATTTAGGCACCTCATAATTACTTTTATAGTAGCTATGGATCTGATCGTTACTTAACAGTAGCCTATCTTGCTTTCTGTCGCTAAAAATATTCCTTGAGTACTTAAACGGGTCCTTATCGAATTCTACTTCATGTTTTGCTCTATTAAAGTTATTGTTTTCATTTAATATTTGAACAGAAATTTCTTGAATTAATTTCAGTATGGACCTTAAAGCCCTGGCCAGTTGATGACTAAGTTGATTATCGCCCATAGCTTTAGCAAACCGTAGTCGTTTGATAAGGTCCCGCTTTTCTTTCTCATTTTAATTTAAAACGCGTTTTCTCGGTTTTTTCGCGAGTAAGGTTATGATGGTGGGTAATGCTCATGTAGGTATGAGTAAAGTTAAAGTAACGGAACGTAAAAGTTCAGAAGATAACAAAACAATTAGAACCTCAAACTAAATCGCACATTTCCGAACGCAATATTATGCCAGTTCTCCACTACACTTCAAACACTATTATTATGTCATAGTTGTCAAAACGAAATTGTAAACAAACTAACATGATTTAAAAAAAAAAAAAAAAAAAAACATGATTTCATTTATTGTGGGTAATAGTCATAATATAGCAAAGAGCACAGTAATAATAGATAATATATATAGGGATAGCAGTGATAAGTGTGATAACTAACACATTGCGTATGCATAATAGCTGATTTTATTAGCAATAGGTGCAAATTTGAAAGCGAGAATCGCATATTACTCTTAGTTTTTACGCAGCTTAGGCTTCGTGTTATTTCGTCGCTCACCCGCTACCCTGGGATACCGGATTATTAAGGAGTTCAGCTCATCCATTGTAGTTATCCTGTGACTGCTATCAGCAGCCTTAATAACAATAACGCCGTCTTGTGTCCAGCATGCTCGCATACCAAAATGCTGCTGGGCTTTGCTAAAAACTATCTGCCGAGCTTTAGTCAAAACTTCTTTTATAGATACCGAGGAGCCTTTTAGCTTAGTGCTCGACCGCCATACTTCTGACCTGAGTTGTAAGACAGAAAACCTCACCAAAATTGGACGATGATGGTCCTTACTGGGAGCTCCGATTCTACAGCAGTTTGTTATGCTGCCTGCAGTGATTTTATTCAACGCCAATTGCTTTTGAACTACATCTAGAATGGCAGCAGTGCAATCCTCATTGTCCGCCTAAGTGACTCCCATGAAAACTAGTGTTTTTCGCCGGTGTCTTGTTTCTAGTGCATCCACTACTCTTGAGCACTCGGTGATCTGTTTTCTGAGCAAGCCGCATAGAAAACACGAGTTCCCTAAAGGTCCGGAACTCTTCTGCCACCTTTGAGACGGTATCTTTAGCAGATCCTCCAGTATATAGCTGCGCTTCAAGTTCAGCCATCCTCTTCATGAAACACTCTTCTGAGCTGCTTTGAGCATTTTCAATGGCAGCAAGCTGCGACATAGTGATGGATATAGTTCTCTTTGTGTTTGTGTGGAATTTACTGGCAGGTGGTGTCTGTGTACTTGAACTTAGGTCACATTAACACATTCACAAACATAAGTACTGACTATTTGCACTGTATTGCACTTCAGAATGTAATAGACAGCTCAAAACATTAACAAATATCAATTTTAAAATATTTTATAATCAGAGCAACTTTTAGGCTTTTCTACACCTACCTACTTCGTTTTTTTTTTGGATAAATTTACAGTACCACTAATATTTATGTTGGTAATGGATGAGTTAATTTAATACTGCTTAATTTACTTTTTTCGGACATGACAAATAACCATCTGTTATTTTATAACGGTTGCCAAATATTAACGTTTCCAGTAAAGAATTCAGTCGAGCATGTATCAGGAATTGACGTAAGTATTTTACTCATAATAAATAATTTAAATTTCTTGGGAGAAAGATAGACTATAAAGGACGCACACCATACTTAGATGAAGTTGTCGATACGTTTATAAATAACCTAATAAATAAGATAGATCAGCTACCACTGATTTAGGAATCACAGGGGGCAAATGCTTGTCAACTTCCTTGAGAAAGAGGGACTATTCTTAATGAATTCCTTCTTTAAGAAACATCCTCAAAGGAAGTGGACATGTCAAAGCCCCGACGCTGTGACAAAAAATGAGATTGACTTCATCATGACGGATAGCAAGCACATATTCAGAGATGTCTCAGTGATCAACAGGTTTAATACTGGATCTGATCACCGAATGCTCCGAGGCTCTCTGAATATCAACCTAAAGCTTGAAAGAAACCGTCTAATCATGTCCACGCTCCGACCTAACCCAACCCAAATCATGGCGGGCACCGAGAAGTTCCAGCAGCTTCTCGGGGAAAGATTTGTTGCCTTGGAACCCACTGATGACGCTGACGGGACCTAACACATTCTGGTCGAAACGCTGAGAGACGAGGACTTGATGTTCTGCAAACAACAGCGTACTGGCAGGAAGTCCAAACTCTCGGATGAGACTGATGAGGCTGATGGCAAGAAGACGGGAAACCACCCAAGCGACATCGTCAGACAGGTCAAACCTAAAGAAGGAAATTGCGAAGATAGTACGGCGCGACCTTCGGAGCTCCAACAAACGCCTCATTGAAGAGACGATAAAGCGAAACCGAGGGTCCAAAGTATTCACTCAGCAGCTTGGCAGGAGCCATCTGACGAAACTCAAACGCATGACGGGAGGACCGTATTGTCGAACCCGAAGATCGCCGCCGAGATAGAGGATTTCTATGGCCGTCTGTACACTGCACATGCTCCCCGTCCTCGACGAGACGACCATGATTCCAGAGCCACCCTGACACGCCACTATACATACTATACACATTAGTAAACATTCGGTGGATGCCGAAAGGATTCTTCAACGCCTAATCAGCCGAAAATGGCCGGATTCTATAGCCACATACACAGACTCCTCTAAGTTGTCGGAGAACTCCTGTGTTGGATCTGCCGTTTGGATCCCCCAGTATAGTATCATATTATCTTTTAAATCTCCCAATAGCCATAGAGGAAAAAAAAATAGGTATAATAATCTATGGGTAGGTACATGCGATGTGATCAGTTAGATCAGTTTCTAGCAATATAGGTATAGGTTTTTAATTAATGGCTTCTGCAGTAGAATCACCGCAATTTCGCCAATGTCAAGTACAATATAATAAATGTTTATAAAATTATTAATGGCGAAGACGCCAATGTCAAGTTTTTTGGTATCACCACCAGTATCTTGCGCCAGAGCCTCGTCCGTTGTTTAGCAGGTGCACCGACTTGCAGGTGAGGTTGGCTTGGGCCTCGAGGATGTTGATGGGCCCTATACACCCTTCTAGCAATATAATAATCTATGATATAATATCGGGATCGGCCATCTTGTTGGATGTTAAATTTAGTTGAGAAAATCAAGGAACTTTCTCGTATTTTAATTTGTTTTAGGATAAACGAAATGCATCACGATATTCTTGGAGCAGATTGACAAGCAGTGATGGAAGAAAATATTTCGCTTGAATTTTACTAAAATACACGACTCGCCTACGCCACTTGGTTGAGAGTTGTGCGTTTTGAGGTCATATTTGGCTTTTCCTGCACTACTGTCTTTGCTTGTGCTCGGGGAATAATAGGTGTTTGTGTTGTTTTGGTCGTGGTTTAACTCATAAGGTTATTAGATATCCGTATTAGGATGAACCCCCGGATGGGGGCGGAGGTAGGCCTCCAGATATACCCAAGAAAGCTGTAAAACGTCCAGCCACAATGGATACACTGGATTTAGATGGTAAGAAGATTCGCTCACCAGCGGTATCGATTCAATCTATCTTCTCCAAACCGGGTTACGACTCCGACTCTAAACTTGAGTATTCAAACTCAGATAACGGACCTTACTCAGTTTATGTTTCTAGAATTGAACCGGACCCAGCAAGCGGACTCACGCTGAAATCTTTGAGGTTTGCCCAATATCTATACAAAAATAACATACTAAATATTAGAGAGGGTGGGATCAAGAATATTGGACGCAATAAAGTATGCGTCCAATTCGCTACAGCTGAAGATGCTAACAACTTCATGAATTTGAGATTACTCTTAGAGCATAATTACACAGCCAACATACCTAGTTACAATATTTTCCGTATGGGAGTAGTGAGAGATATCCCCACTGATTGGACTTTGGAGGAATTAGTTGGGGGTATCTCCTCTCCTGCCGGCGAGGTGGTCAGGGCTAGACGCCTTAATTCCAAAATCAGAAGGGACAATGTAACTGTGTGGGCCCCATCTAACTCGGTTGTATTAACTTTCTTGGGCCAGGTCCTACCAGATAGAGTATATTGTTTTAATGCATCTCTTCCTGTAACTTTATACCAGCTACCTACCATACAATGCAGGCACTGCTGTCGTTTTGGCGACATTGCCAAGCAATGCAGATCCAAACCACGCTGCTATAAATGTGCTCAGTCCCACTCAGGTGACTCCTGTGCAGTACTGGATTCTGAAATTTCATGCCTTCTGTGCTCTAGCACTAATCACTCTGCAACGGATAGGAGATGTCCGGAGCATAATAGGCAAAGATCTATTAAAATGATTATGTCTCAAGATAATATCAGCTATGCCGAAGTCTCGGCAAGGTTCCCGCAACGTCACAGACCGCTTTATTCGGAGGCTGCTGCTAGTTCTCAAGCTCTTTCATACTCCACTCGAACTCCTCCTTATGCCACTCCAGACTCGTTCTCTCCTGTCTCCTATAAAAAAACGGTCACCCTTCCCCCACGTCCCAGGTTTGTTCCGGGATAATCGTATGACATTCATGCACACAATTTAATCACGCATTCTCCATCATCCTCACAAGCTAATGGGTGCTGCCTTAAACCCCCAACTGAGACAACTCCCCTTGCCACTCCTAATGACAATCTTGTTCAGCTTCTACTTTGCTACCTTATTAATATGCTGACTAAAAAATCAGATGCTTTACCGCACGACGTTGCTGTTTTTGTAGAACTCACTACTGGTGATTATTACTAAAATAACACAAACTATGGGTCTCAATCTCCTTCAATGGAACTGTAAAAGTATTCGTCGCAGAAAGCCAGATCTAATTAGTTTAATAAACCAACATCAGCTTGCCATACTTGCCATCCAGGAAACCTTGCTACCACCTGGATCCCATTTTAGGGTTTCATGCTTCTTTTGCTTGCGGGATGACAGAGTTGACGGCTGGGCAGGTTGTGCTTTGCAGATCAATAGAAATATCACATTCACCCAATTACAACTACCTAACCATGATCCTGGCTTAAACATTGTAGCTATTAGAACAATGAATATATCTATAATATCAGTATATATTCCCCATCCTGACCTCAGTATTCTTTCAGAATTAAACTCTATCCTTTCATCAATTCCTTCTCCTATGATTGTACTAGGTGACTTTAACTGTAGGCATACTTTATGGGGTTCGCACTTTAATTAATCTATTGCTTCATCCATTCTTGACATCCTTGATGATTTAAATCTATGTGTTTTGAATGATGGGTCTGCAACCCGCAGGGTCCCCCCAACTCGAAACATCAATGTCCCAGATCTAACCTTCTCTTCTGATTCCTTGTCCCCACTCTTGTCTTGGTCTACCCTTCCAAACTCCCTCGGTAGTGATCATTTTCCAATTTTAATCTCTTACTATCAGGCCTCAGCATATACTCCAGCTCCCAAACCCTATGAACCCCTTCTAAAATACAAACTTACCAAAGCCAATTGGGAGGCGTATGCATCATTAATGGATACAGAATTGGCTTCTCTTCCTCAGATTAATTCCACTAATTTCCTTTCTTCATATGATTGCTTGATCTCTGCAATAAAATCCCCTACCGACTCGCAGTCACACCACATTAATTCAGCCGCTGACTCTTCCATTCCTATGAAAAAACCAGCCAAACTGCTCACTCCTTCCCCTCCCTGGTGGGATTCGGAGTGCACTGATAGTGTCCAGAAACGCACAGAGGCTGAGAATAAATTTGCACAAACCCTATCCATGTCAGATTACGTCAATTTCAAGAAGACTGCAGCTACCACCTCTAGGTTTCTGGCCAAAAAGAAATCATTGGGATGGCGTAAATTCTGGGAATCCTTGTCTCCCCGAACTCCTCTTTCTATGGTCTGGAAAAGAAAGAAAAAAAGAAAGAAAGAAAAACCGTTTATTTTACACACACTACACACTGAAATATGAACAAAATATAAAAACAAAAAAATTAAGGAAAACAATAAAAACAAAAGATAAAAAAAGAATCAAAACAAAGGATAACGGCCCCCGCAATCAACCCGGTCGCGTCCGTCAACAGTGAATCACCATGCAGCACGCGCGCGACAGTATTGTCCGAGCCGACTCGCTGGGCATACGCGTGCTGCTATTATGTTTTTATTAATATTATTATTCCTAATTATCACTGTGGTGGAACCCAGCCGCGATGAGAAGCGCCCACATACCCACTACTCCAGACGATATATAGGTACCCAACCAAAAAGGAATACCGTGTCGTGATGTCACAATGAAGATCGGTACAACAATACAATATTTTACATATAAGACAAATAGGCACCTATATATATACCAGATTCCAGGAAGGCGTTCAGCTATTGAGCCCTCGTTGCCAAGCACTATGCTCATCGTATGGCCATACCAGAGGGGTAAGTATCTTTTTGTACCGAATTTCATATTTACACCCTCAGTACTACGCTACTATTTATTAAACTGCTACTGTCTTTTTTAGCCACGAGTTGCAGAGTGCCGAGCGACGGGGTCCACACGAGCACAGCATCCTGGAGCGGTGGAGATGACACTGCTGCCAGTGGCAGTTCTCCGCATACTAACGGTCTGCCGCACTAGTGTATAAGTACCCTTGTAAGAATACCCTTACAATACAACAATACACACGTTACATTTTATATGTCAGTGTGGAGTGTGCGTCCAAAAGGCCGCAGTTCAGCTAATGCTACAGGTTGGGTGAATACAATCTGCAGCGCTGGTTTTCAACTGTAGCCCAATTCCACCAGGTTGCATGCTGTATTAGCATTAATTGAATATCATAACAATAACATCTCCTTATACAGAACAAAATAACAAAAAAGAACATTACACACACACTCGAGATCATACACCCGTTTTGCACATATTCTATAACTAGTTGTAGGTAAATTTATATCATTTGTACATTTATATTAGGATAGTTTATAAAGTGATAGTCAAGTAATATTCTTAGTTCAGGTGAAGAAGCAACAATTAGTAATGCATTCAAATAACAATAGATTCCTATATATAAGATCATTTGAGTTCCCTTATCACAAATTGTGCCGCATTATAATTATGTACATACTCGCAATCGTTAGAATAGGTCATACTCATACATAAATTGAATAGATACTTTTTTAATTATACAAACAGACATGAGCAGAAGAGCAACAAATCAAAGAGACACAAGTAACACAAAAATAAACTTCCAGTTAACCCGTAACTGCCGCATTCCCTCTCATTACCAAACACACCTAACACAAATAAATTTAATATATATACACATACATACACACATACATACACATACATACACATATACATATATATATATATTTACACATATATATAACTGCATATATACATATACGCATACACATACACACATACACAAATACATACATTCATACACACATACATACATACACATACATATAGGAGTAATATGTCAGGATCGTAGCAATTGGAGATCCGTGTTCTCTGCCTACCCCTATGGGAAACAGGGTGTGATTCTATGCATGCATGTATGCATGTACATACATATACATACACAAACACACACCCACACCCACACACATACATATATATCGACACATACATACACACACACACGCACGCGTCTGTGCGTGCTTGTGCGCGTACATGCACGCGACGACACATGCACACATACATCCAAAAGATCTCCAGGCTAGACCCCATTATCAGCTTGATTTTTGAACATTAAGCAGGATATTTCTGTACCTAGCTCGGAAACCATGTACGCCGGCAAGTCTTCTAAGAGGCGGAGGAATATTGTTCCATATCTTACTCGCTCGATATCTGAAACCACCCTGAAATGCCGCAGATCTATGCTTCGGAACATGTAGGTTCACACGCGATGCTCTTGTCAAATACCTACTGTTTTCATTGAGCCATTGCAGTTTAGAGTACAGATAAAGAGGGTTTCCTGTCTTGATAATGCCAAAAAGAACAGTTGCAAGATGTAACTCCCTCCTGTACTTCATTTTCAGTTTGTTGTGATTGTTCAGATACGGCGTCACATGGCTTCTAGGCGGTATATTATAACAAAATCGAGCGCACGCATTTTGCACCCTTTGTATTAAATTGGCCGTTTTTGCTAGTAGTCGCGCGCCATAGACCACGTCCATGTAATTGAACTTGGAAAGCACCAAGGTATCAACCAACTTCTCCCGGAGTTCGACACTAAGATAACTTCGCATTCGATACAGCAGCTTCAACCTATAAAAAGAGTTCCTCACACATTCCGCAACATGGCGCTCGTACCTCAGTTTCTCATCCATTAATAAGCCTAAGTTTTTAGCCTCATGTACACGCTCAATTTGGACATTATTAACATAGATAAGGGGCTTCAGATCTCCCACCCGAGTGATTTGATCCCTAGAGCCCAATATCATGTACTTGGTCTTACTACCATTTAGAACGAGCGTATTTTCACTAGCCCATCCACAAATCCTGCCCAGATCCTCGTTCACCTTCCTTATGGCTTCCTGGAATTCAGTGGCCTTAAAGGAGAAGTAGATCTGTACATCATCTGCGTATATGTGAAATTTGCAGTGTTTTATAACCTGAACAATGTCTGCACTGTAAAGTATGAACAGCAGGGGTCCCAAAACAGACCCCTGCGGCACACCTCTATCTACCGTTGCTACAGTTGACCGCAGCGCAGACCCGTCACTGTTGTGGGTTTCTACAAACTGTGTCCGAACACTTAAATAGGAATGAAACCACTGTATTGTATCACTGTCAAATCCATAGTACGCTAATTTAGAAAGTAAGAGAGAAACGTGCACCCCATCAAATGCCCTCGAAAAGTCCAATAACACAAGAATAGTAGCTTTTCCCTGGTCCTGTGCTGCCAGTATATTATCAGTAACGTCCAAAATAGCTGTGACTGTACCACGGCCCTTCCTGAAGCCCGATTGTGCATCTGGTAATATACCTCGCGTTTCCAAGTAACCTCTAAGTTGTGACGCAACCACCTTCTCCAGTATCTTTGACAAGCAGGGTAAAATACTTATTGGGCGCAGATCCTTGGTGTCAAGAACATCATTAGTCTTAGGAATTGGCTTAATGATTGCATTTTTCCAACCACTGGGGAATTTTGCTTCTATAATAGACCTATTTATAATGGTAGTAACTACACTCAAAGTTTCCGGAAGCAACATGGCTATCATTTGCAGCGATATTCCATCGCTCCCCACTGCGTTTGACCGTAGTCCCATTACAATTTTGAGAACCACTGACGAGTCGACGGGCGTCAGTCCAAAGGTAGCTTCACTAAACCGGTTGAATTCATAAAATGTTAGTGTAGACAAAGGGATGTTTGTATCTCCAGGTACCTTTAGAAAATGACTATTAATCAAATTAGGGTCATTTAGATGCGCAGGAAGTTCCGTAGACTTATGGGGATTTAAATTAGTTTTTATATTCTTCCACAAGGTTTTAGGGTCTTTAATATTACTGTCTATTTGCAGCTTAAAGAAACACTTCTTTTCACGACTTACGGCTAGATCTACTTGTTTCTTTAGTTCCCTGTAATAGATCATATGAGACTTAAGTTTAGATTTTCGAGCTCGGTTCAGTGCTGCATCTCTAAGGCCGATCATAAACTTAATATTGCTAGTAAGCCAAGGGGTTGGGCGGTCTTTTACAATTTTTCTTTTTATTGGAGCGTGCAAATCGAATATGTAATTGGTTAACACAGTATAGTCCTGCACAATATCGTCAACATCCTCTAGGCTCAATAGACGATTCCACTTTAAAGAGCTGACGTCCGCGTTAAACTTATCCATATTGATATCCAATAGAGGCCTATATGTAATAACCTTAGGAGGAATTTTTGGTTTGCGGAATAAGAGTTCACATACTATAAAAGCATGTCCATACAATTTGCCTACAGAATCCACGGTCGTACTACGCACCCTCGCATTTGTACAGACAACATCGATTAGCGTCTGACTGTGGTCAGTAAAATGTGTCGCGTCCTTTACATACTGGGTCAACCCCGTACAGTGCAAAAACGTGTTAAATTGACTGGCTCTTGCCTCTGCATGCTTAAGCAAGTCGATATTAAAATCACCCAGTAGAACCATATAGTCATAGTCACAAAAAGAACCTATGGAGTCCGTTAACGCATCCAGAAACTGTTGTACATTACCAGTAGGTGGATTGTAGCCTGTGCCCACTATGATTTTATTGTGATTCACCTTGACTTTAACCCACATCTGTTCGACTGTAGGATGCACAGGGTGGACACAGACCTTTACCTGCAGGCCGTTTCTGTAATAAAAACCAACCCCCCCTCCGCGGTCCGCTATCCCAACGGGGCGAGGTATATGTCGTAACCGGTACCCCGGCACGAATGGCGCACGCCCTTCTTCTCCCCGCCTTAGCCACGTCTCATTTATAGCCAATAAGTCCACCTGATGACGGTCTATCGCTGCCAAAATATCTGTATGGTTCGAACCCAGAGAACCCGGGTTGAACAGTCCGACTCTCAAAAATTTATGTGCCATTACTAATCTGACATTCATACATGTACCCATAAGCCATGCACACATTATTGTATATTGTATCACACTCACAAAAAACAGACCAGTAAACATTATAAACAAGATTAATTAAAAAGAAAACAGTTACCACTAAAAGTTGCGAACAATAATAATCAACACCGAATAAAGAACTATACCCATAGTTTACGCACCCAACATTGTACAATATCAACAACAAAGGATCAAAGCATATAGAAGAAGTGTAGTAGATACATCAGTCTCGAGTAATGACCCAAATACTTTCATACATGACTTCCTATCTAGCCTAGCTCCTCCTTTTGCACCTGAACTTGATTGTTTTCCCCTCTTACACCCTACTGATGTCAGCATGCCTCAAGATCATATTATGAACAACCCGTTTACGTTTGCCGAATTATCTTCCGCCCTTGATCATCTCCATGACTCATCACCGGGCATTGACGGCATCCCATATTCTTTCATCTGTAAATTGTCTGACTCCTCCAAATCTTTCTTCCTCAGCATCCTTAATGCTGTTTTCCTCTCTGGTCAAATCCCAGACTCCTGGAAAAATCAGATTGTTATCCCAATCCTTAAACCTGGGAAGGATCCAAAAATTTCTTCCTCGTATTGCCCCATTGCTTTATCCTCAGTCCTTGCCAAAATTATGGAAATTCTTATTAAAAACCGTCTTGAATGGATTTTAGAAAACAGACAATTATTAGCTTCTAGCCAATATGGTTTTAGAAAGGGTAAGGGCACTATGGACAGTCTAAGTATCCTTACCTCAGAAATACGTCTAGCGTTTTCTCGGAATGAGCATACACAATATAATATAATATAACATACAATGTCCATCTTCCGCTTCTCAGGCAGAAAATGCTACAGCTGTGTATCCCCGTTAGACTGGTTCATATCATTTGGAATATGCTCATGTGTCGTACAATATCCGTTCGATACCAAGGTAACCTCCTTCCATCCCGCGTTGTTTGGAAAGGCCTCCCACAAGGATCAGTTCTCAGTCCAATCCTCTATAATATCTATACTCTGGATCTAGAACTTTCTGTAAACTCTTTTTGTAAGATTCTGCAGTACGCTGATGATGTTGCTCTATATTCTACTAAATTGGTTTGTTACGTGATTCCCTTCGATAACTGTTCATCCACAGGCAATGGCTACTTAATTTTGTGTACAGTGAGGATTTCTGGAAGATGGAAAGGTTAAGTACTTACCGGCGCGGTGATGAAAGGTGTTCAACTGGCGCGTTCTCACTCACTGCACAATATTATGTTTTCTGCTTTTTGATTATATGTTTTCTGGGACGTCCCTTTGTTATATGCTCGAATCTAGATCCTGATAATTACCGGTAGTCGGAAACGGAAACAGCAAAATGGGAAGAATAGGGATGTGGCACACTGTACACTAATTAGTATGTCTGAGGATGAATCGAAAATAGTTTTATGATACTTTAACATTATTCCCCCCCGCTGGCGAAATTTGTTGAGACTGAAAATAGTAATGCTAGGTCCATATTATCTCAGTGGTATGGTTAATATGTAATACATGAATAAAGATGATATTATAATATAATTATGTTATGTGTTAAATATGTTAAAAGTTAAATGTTAATTACCTCCATCTGGGATGGGGCACAGTTTTACCAGAGGTCTATCAAAGACACCCTGAGCTGTTTTAACGGTAGCTGTTCGTGAGATGCCATCACGACCGGGATAAAGTGTGATAATTTTTCCGAAGCGCCAACGCAACGGAGGCGTCTGATCGTCTTTTATGACTACGATCTGTCCAATGCGAGCTTGATCTGAGGACCTAGTCCATTTCAGTCTTTGTGATAGACTGGTTAAATACTCATTGTGCCATCTGGCCCAGAAGTTTTGATGCATGTGTTGAATGAGTTGCCAACGTTTGAGTCTGTTAAGTTTAATATTTGAATAGTCTGGTGTTGGCAACGATGTTAATGGTGCTAATGTTAAAAAATGACCAGGTGAGAGTACTAATATGTCATTAGGATCAGTGCTGAGTGAGCACAACGGCCTTGAATTAAGGACTGCTTCCACCTGAGTGAGCAATGTATTAAGTTCCTCATACGTGAGGATTTGTGTCCCAATGACACGATATAAATGCGATTTTACAGACTTGACGCCCGCCTCCCAAAGTCCCCCAAAATGTGGTGCCCCAGGAGGATTGAAATGAAATTCTATACGCTCAGTCTCACAGGCTGATTGCATGACACTAGATAATTGTGATTGCGCACCTTTAAAATTAGTACCACAATCTGAATGGATAATGTTACACCTGCCACGACGTGCGATAAACCTGCGTAATGCAGCCAAAAATGCCTCCGTGGACATGTCTGATGTTAACTCTAGATGCAATGCTTTTGTAGTGAAGCACACAAAGAGACATAAATATGCCTTAGTTGTACGGGCACCACGGTATCTGTGCATTGTTATATTAAACGGACCTGCGTAATCACAACCGACAGATTGAAAAGGTTTTAATTGAGTTATACGCGACCCTGGCAGATCTGCCATTTTAGGCTCAAACGTTACTGGTTTAGTGCGAAAGCATCTAAAACAATTTGAAATAACTTGATGTATTGCTCTCCGAGGAGACAATATCCAAAAATTTTGTAATAATAAAAAATGTAATTGTTGTAAACCTGGATGAAAATTTTCATTATGTACTGCTTGAATGATAAGTTTCGTTAAACGATGTTTACGTGGAAGTAATGCTGGATGTTTAGTTTCAAATTCGAGATCAGATCTAGAAAGCCTTCCCCCCACTCGTAAAACACCAGAATGATCCAAAAAAGGGTTGAGTTTTCTAAATGATTTAGGCAACATCTTCCCTGCTGATAAAAGCTCAATTTCACGCTTTAATTCCAATTGCTGAACATGTTTTACTAATATCATAAGAGCATTGTGATGCTCAGTTTCTGATAAATGATTTGTCTGTTTGATTTTGCGTAAGGCCGCAATGAATCTGTTACAATATGCTAAGATACGTTGAATTTTACGCAATGATGAATGCCTTTCTATTAAATTGTCAATGGGATCAGCATCGATTATGTTTGTTAAAACAACAGTACGCCTTTCGTAAATCACGTCACTATCTGAGAAGCCTGGTGATTGAACTTGGTCACTGGGCCAATGATTTTGTTTGAATGCTAACCACTCTGGACCTGTCCACCAGAGGGTATGACTGATGAGTACATCGGGTAGTAAGCCACGACTCGCACAATCAGCTGGGTTTTGCTTGCCTGGCACATGTTTCCAGTTAGCATTAGGTAATTTACGCTGAATATTTGCAATACGATTTCCTACGTACGTTTTGAAATTCGTTGAATTTGACTTGATCCAAGCCAAAACAATCATTGAATCAGACCATGCATAAATTCCATCTATATTTATAATGTTAGAAAGGGTGTTGATAATGTAGCTCATGAGGTCGGCAAGCAATGAAGCACCACATAGCTCGAGCCTTGGTAATGTTCTGCGCTTGGTTGGAGCAACACGTGATCTTGCGCTCACCAGGCAGACTTGATTTTGATTGATACGGGAACGAATATAGACTACGGCCGCATAACCAGCTTCGCTGGCATCGCAGAATCCGTGGATTTGATAACTGACTGCTTGAGGGTGTGTTATACGCCTTGGAATATGAAGCAGTGATAAATTTAATAATTGCTGGGTATACTTCGTCCAAATTTGATGAATATCGTCGGGTACAGGTTCATCCCATGATGTTCCCAGTAACCACAAACGTTGAATAAGAAATTTTGCTAAAAATGTTAATGGCGTTAGGACACCAATAGGGTCATATATGCGGGCAAGCTCCGAGAGCATTGTCCGTTTGGTACAATCGCGCACAATCTGATTACTTTTATAGTTAAAAACATCTTGATGAGCATTCCAAGCAAGTCCTAGAACCTTGATGAAATTACTGTCATTGTCGAAAGTCAAATCTGGCACCAATTTGTGTTCTTCTGGTATGTTTCGTAGTACGGCCGCATGATTGCTGGACCACTTCCTCAGTTCAAAACCACCGGCAGCCAGGATGGTGCTCAATTCCTGTTGAAGATGAATTGCTTGTTCTATGGTATCACAACCAGTGACTATATCATCGACATAAAGATCACTCCGCAAAACCTTTGCTGCAGTTGGACACGAATCTTGTTCGTCTTGAGCCAGTTGGTGTATGGTACGGATGGCCAGAAACGGTGCCGAAGAGACTCCGAAAGTCACGCGATTGATTCTAAGCTCTTGAATGGGATCTTCAGGCGAAAATCTAAAAAGAATACGTTCATAATCCCTATGTTCTGGGGTGATAATAATTTGCCGGTACATTTGACGTACATCGGCTGTTAAAACGATAGTATGGAGACGAAATCGTAAAATTATATTATTGATATCAGCTTGCAACTTAATGCCTGTTAAAATAGTGTCATTGAGTAATTTCCCATCATTATCCTTGGATGAGGCGTCGTAGACTACTCTTAGCTTAGTAGAACTGCTAGTGAGTTTTACTACCGCATGATGTGGTATATAATATGCAGTAGGAGACCTACACTCATCAGGTGGGATGAGTTCCATTTGGTAACTTGTTAAATATTCCTTTATGTGTGCTTTATATTCGTTTTCAAACGAAGGATTCTGAAGAAAGCGTTTCTCCAGTTGTTTAAATCGCCGAAGAGCAATTGAATACGAATCGTTGAATGTTGGCAAAACCTGATCACGAAATGGTAGGTGCACAATATAACGACCGTCAACATCACGTTGATGTGTTAAATTATAAATGTCCTCACAACGAACGTCATCTGCAGAGGCTGCTGCGTTGTTAATTGCTTTATTGGCAAAATTATATAATATGCTATCAGTGTCCCATAACTTCTGGATGGCAATATCCAAGTTGGCATCCGGTGATAAATGATTAATTGATACAGGTTTAGGTTCGACTTTGGGATTGGCTGCTTGTGTCCTACCCATTAGAATGAACCCAAACACAGTGTTAATGGCTGTAGCCATTTTATCACCACCATCAATTTTGCCAGGTAGCAAAATATGTGGAAAGATCTCCCCCACAATCAAGAGGTCGATGGGACGAGGCTTATGAAAATCTGGATCTGCCAGTCTAAGATTTCCTATTTGTTGAAAATCATCAATATTAATTGCATGGGTGGGCATATTGCCACAAACCTTGTCTAATACAAGAGCTTCCATTGAGAATGATATATTGAATTTGCCCAATGGGCAGAGTGTGAAGGACACCCTGCTGCCTGACTGGGCAGGAATGTCACCTATTCCTGACATAGAAGTAGTGCATGGATAGCGAACCAGGCCCAATCGACGAGCACAAGCATGGGTCATAACATGACTCTGGCTACCTGAATCAAGTAAAGCCCTAACCTTATGAAATTTATTATTGTTAGTTTTGATTACTACTTCTGCTGTGGCAAGTAAGATAAAAGAAGGAGATGAACCTCTTGCTTCATTAGATAATGTAGTTACTGGGGTAACAACTTGTACCTCAGAACTAGATGCACTTTGTTTATCAACATGATGTTTATATTCCTTTGATGCTTCTTGCTTAAGGAAATGAAGTAAAGTGTTATGACGTTGATTGCAAGTCTTACATGAGTGAGTTGAGAAGCAGGTTGATGTGCGATGATTAGGACGCAAACAATTCAAACAAAGTTTATGTTGTCTTGCAATTTGTGACCTCTCTTGAGGAGTTTTAGAAATGAAATTACTGCATTTATAAAGAGCATGATTTTCTTTACAAATGACACAAGCTACTGTAGTAGTGGTCAACATTGTTGCAGGTTTAATGATTGATTCTGATTTATTTTTATTATGAGTTAATGAATTGTTGCTCCTTTTGATATTGACATTTATTTGATTGTTATTAGCTGTAACGAGCTACCGGAGCAATGAAAAAGATAAATAAATTATATAACGGTACGATTTATATTAGGGAGTCATCTAGTGGCCAATGATGCGAAAGTCTTAATTCGATTGAACGGAAAAAGGATTGAATTAGTTGAGCAGTTTTGACATAGGTGGCAGTAAACTATATGAAAAAAATATCAGTCGAGAAAAAAATAAAATAAAAAGTAATTACAAGAAACTAATTAAAAATAGTGTATAAAATGGTAAATTATAGTTGTGAATATACGTAAATGTATATGAAAATGTATTTATAAATATATATATATATATATATTAATCGTTGTGGGAAAAATAATATTTATAAATGAATCGATTATAGTAAAAATTTGATTATCTGTATAATGCCGCATGGCAATTATTTGGTTTAAGACGACTGTTTAGGTATTGTTTATTTAGAGAAAATTCAATACGAAGATTAATCAATAAAATCTAAGTAAAAGCAATCACTTAAATAATATCACAAATAGTTATATGGAATGTATGTAAGTAATACATTCTAATGATGAGATAGTAATGTTTGAAACGCGGAAATGCCGGAAGGTAGATTTTGTACTTTGAAAAGAAGGGAACTGCAACGCCTCCGTGTGGGTGATTTAGGAACTAATTAGGCTTTGGCGGACAAAAGTTTTAATAGGATATACGAGGAATTACTTGGGAATGTCATGCGTAATTGGTGAAATTCATTGTTGAAAGTTTTAGTGAAGAGATTTCAATGCTTAAAAGTATACATGGGCGTTGAAAAAGATAGGAATTTGTAATATTTGGGGGGGTTTGAATTGTGCGGTTGGCATTACAGGGAGGTTTTTGATTGGATAGAGACACGGGTGGAGCGCGGTTGGCGGGGGAGAAATACGAAAGGCGCCAATAACTCTTTCACTTTTGTTGGGGAACTCGTCAGGGGTAGTGGAGACGTCGTACATTTCTGGTGAGACTGTTTTTTAGAGCATTTAGTGGGACTTAGTCGTGATATATGTGTTGGGGTTCGCGCGTTTTCTTGTTTTAAGGGGATGTTTTGATTTGGGAAGTAATAATTCGCTGAAATAGTGGTTAACATATAGTTATTTGAATTGGAGGGATCGCCATTTTGTGAAATTGAATTTGGTTCATGTTTGGTTGTTTAGAATGGGATTGTTGGGAGTAGTATATTTGAATAATAATTATTAAAAGGTAAATTACATTTTGGGACGCGATCGACATAGGATAGGACCTTTACGTGAATGAAGACACCTTACATTGGGCTGGATTAATACACGCATACACATGTGAATTGATCTCTGCCTTGTGCCGCTGAGTCTGGCGGTGCACACGTAAAGCAAACGCTGTCGTTTTATCATTTTTATTATGTTAGAAGTAGGAATTAGGGCTGCGGCGTACTTAGCTAGCATTCCCGTAGGAAACCCAAGGCGATGTGCTTTGGTTATGGAGGGATACCTAACGGTGATAACGACTCCATATTCCTCTATATTTCGCTAGTAGCCGATAACTTTTGAAGCGAGCGGCAATCTGATTTTCCCTGGAAACAGGATCGGATAAGCTTCCTGGATGTGGGTGACTGTTCGTTCTGTGATAGGTAGGCACCGTCGAAGTGGAGCCGTCCAATTCGGGCCAGGATCAGAACTTACGGAGCTCACAGTTCAGTCTTATGTATTTATTTATATATACACTAACTATAATCTCGTCAGGGTTTCAGTTCACATCCCTGAGCTTCGGCTCGTGAACTGAGGCAATCACACCGTGGTAGGGATTACACAAAGTCAAGTTTCACGAACTTGCCCCCAAAGTTAGCTAGAAGGAAAACACAACTCACCACACGATTAAGTAAAATACAATGGGTTTTGAAAGGTAAATACAGGGATTAGATTCTGTAGGTAGATAGGTACACTCATTTGTTTAGTGAAAATCTTAGGCATCACAACGAACGTAGGAAACCTAGTCTATTTCAAAGTCTGCTTAGTAAAATTTATTAATACCTATCATGTTTTATATCGATTTATCGTGCGGTTTTAGTCGGTTCAAAAAGGAGCCATAGGGACTATTCGATGGTATGTAGGTAAACTACCATTATTAATATCATATTCTATATCGATTGATTGTGCGGTTTTAGTCGGTTCAAAAAAGAGCCATATGAGCTATTCGATGGTATGTAGGTAAATTACCATTATTAATATCATATTCTATATCGATTGATTGTGCGGTTTTAGTCGGTTCAAAAGAGCCATATGAACTATTCGATGGTATATAGGTAGGCTACTACTGCTGTAGTTCACGTAAGAGTGGTGATACAGTGTGTAAAAATGGTGGAAGTGAGATCTACAGTGAAATTTTAGTGATTCTTTTAAGAAGTGTTGATTGTGTACAAAGCCGGGTTATGAATAATCGAGAGTAACCACACCCAAGACCAAATATTAATCACACAGAAACTTGGGTAATAACGCCTACGATATCTGCTAATAACTGATTGACCAAGAGTGATTTTTATATTTGAATTCAGTGATTATCTCTCTTTGCATGTGTTCGAATCAGGGTTCAAAGAGCCATCTCACGGTAGTTGGGAACCTTATCCAAGTGGATACTGCTCGAATCTAGAACCCTGGGAGTGTAATTCCTGTATACTAAAACCCTATATCATGGGTCAGTTATACCAATTCGTTTATGTGATCTGAGAGTGTATTATACTTTACAATGAACCTTTGAAACCACATTATTCTGAAGTGAATTGGTTACTAGCACCTTTTATAAGATTACACAATATATGTTAGAGTCCGAGCTGTGTACAGATTCAATTTATCGTTTAAAATTCTAAAAACAAGTGAAGTATCACACCAGAATCCATGTTATTCGTGAATAGTATTTAAAGCGGCTTGAGCGAGGGACGCTGTAGTTTGCTATAATAGCTAGCAGTAGGAAAAGAATACTCATTTGTTAGTTTCATAATAAAACAGTTTGTGTTAATATCCAAGCTGAGTACTGACTCAATTTATCGTCTTACATTTTAAAAACAAGTGAAGTATCACACCAAAATACATGTTATTCGTGAACAATATTTAAAGCAGCTTAAGCGTGGCGCTGTAAGTTACTACGGAAACTATTATAATCAAAACATTATGGCAGTAAGATTTGTATGTTCTTCTGTCAGGTTCTGTTTACTCTGAATAGAGTATGGGGAATTATATTTACCGGATGTCTCGGTATAATAGGGGGAAGATGTGTGAAAATCTTCTAATGCCTATTTAGACATAGGAAGGACCATGATATACCTATACACAATACAAGTGGAAGGGTCCTACTGTGGCTGGCGTGGTATGGGGCCACCACCTCGGGGGGGAAAATCCAATATAACTAGGTACTATTGTATAGGGGTCACCACCTCGGGGGGGAAAATCCAATGTAACTAGGTACTATTGTTTAGGGGTCACCACCTCGGGGGGGGGGGGGGAATACCTAACTAGGTACTGTTGTATAGGAAAGAAATAGTTATAATGAGCAAGCACCTCGGGTAGATAACCTCGGAATAAGTAGGCATTATAGGAAGAAGAATTAGTAAGTTCCAGTCAATAAAGTAGTAGTCTAAATGAAGTTATTAAAAACATCTAGATATAACCTATATATTCTTGTCGTTCAAAGTACTAGTTTAAGGGAGTAGGCATTATAGGAAGAAGAATTAGTAAGTTCTAATCAATAAAGAAGTAGTCTACGTGAAGTTATAATAAACATCTAAATATAACCTATGTATATTTTTGTCGTTCGAAGTACTAGTTGTAGTAGTAAGCGTTGTGAAAGGAAGAATTAGTAGGTTCTAATCCAATTGATATTATTCTAATAACATTGTTACGAAGGAAGTAGTGAATGATTGAGGCGGTGAACGGCAGATATCTACGTGGCTGTAGATAGTTATCTAGATAAACGAGGTAAATGACCGGAATGTTTCTGTTCCTAATGGATATTTTCTAGTATAGGTTGTTTTCATCCGCTCTCATAAAAGCCACAAGGGGATACTACGGAGAATACGGGGAAGGACTTCGGTTGATGCATGTTAGGTTGGGCCGAATGAATTAGTGTAGGTTGTTTTCATCCGCTCCCGTCAAGGTCACCAAGGACATTAGGTTAATCCGGAAGGAATTTGTGTAGGTATAATGGAATTTGGAGAATTGTTAATAAATATGGAAGGAATAGGTTCTAATTTTGGGATACCTACTTAAATGAGACTTTGTTGATTATTTAAGGAAGTACTTATGTTCGCGCACGTAGTGTAAGCTTTTGAACTACTTACGACTAGAGGGTTTAGGAAGACTTATTTGGTTATTTCATGGTTTAATATAGTGTCAATAGAAGCTGTGTAATTAGATAAAAATGAAATAGGTACGTATTGGTTAGGTTGAAAGGTAGGTTGTAAGGAAAGGTTAATGATGAATTTAAATGATAACGTTTCAAACAAAATAGGTTTAAAGTTTAATGTGAAAGAGTAAATTAATTGGGATTTGCGATTATATATAGTTGGAATTAGGTTACCGTAGGTTTAAGATAGGAGTCAGCATTCTTCACCTTTATAGAACTAGGGATACTAGGTATCATGATAAGGGTTCCTTTTAACCACTAGATTGATCACAGGCCAAGTTTATTAGAAATAAGTACAATTATTCAGTGAGTTTAAGTAGGTTGGTGAGTTATTTGAATGAATCATACATGATAACAAGTAGGTGGAATAGGAATTAGGATAGCTGTAAGAGAGGAGTGAATGAGTGGTAGGTATAGGTAGTTATCTAGGACAGGAAATGTGAAAAGAGAGGAGGGAATAAGTTGGTTTCGGAGTAGTAATAGGAGTAGTAGGAGTGGGGAAAAGGAATTTAGAAAAGGGGTTTAGGAGTTTAGAAAGGGGGGGGTACATAGCACTTGATATAATGGGGATATTTGTAAGTGATGAACGCTCCGATGCGTTACACCTATCTACTAAAAATGTTTTAAGTTGATCAAATCGAGGAAAATCACCACTGTTACATGAAATCTCAAAAGCTTCACGAGATTTTTTATCTACTTTGGTTAAAAGAGAATGAAATAATATAAAATCCCAATTAGAGGTAGGTAAACCTAATGAATTTAACATAGAAAGATTTTCAGTATAACTGTCTATTAGGGTGCGTAAACTCTGCACTGAGTCTGTATTTATTTGTTTTAAATTACAAATATGTTCCCAACATAAAAATGCAAGATATCGCTTATTTGTATATCTGTCTACAAGTGCTTTATATGCACTAAGATAATTAGAATCTGAAATAGGAAAAGCTCTCATAAGATTCACTGGTTCCCCAGAAAGGGAAGTGAGAAGATATTGAAACTTCTCAACATTTGATAAATCAGTTCTATGGTGAACTAAAGTATTAAACAAATCAATGTAACCCGGGAAGTCCTTAAGTTGACCTGAGAAATTAGGTAATTTAATAGGTGGCAATTTAGCCTGCTGCTTATGCTCACATGATGATGATGATGTAGAGGGCTTGACCTCTGTACTACTTTTAGGAAAAAGTTGACGTTGAACTTCCAGGACTTCAAAATACATGTCATCTGCTTGTTCTTGATAGCTGGTTTGTTTGAGAATGCATTCCTCTCTTCCAAGACCCTTGTACTCACTTAGAAGCTTGATATGAGAATCATTAAATGCATCCATTAGGGATTCTAACCGTGAACACCATGTTTCAAAACGTGGTAGGATACTAGGAGTCTTTTACACAATTACGAGCGCAGGTAACAGCATCTGTCAGCCTTTTAAAAGCAATGTTACGCTTGGATTCATAATGAGCTATCATTGCTTCACCCATGATGATGACTTTGGTATTAAATAAAATATATTAAAGAAACTATTAAATAAAACTGTTTATTTAATAATAATGAATTATAACCACTGTTCAAAACAATAATGATGAATTAAATTTGTGAAAACAAGTTTTGTTCAGGAATGGTAGAAAATTGCTACTAAATTAGTAGAAATGACATTAATGTAGTATAGCTTTTAAGGGGGTATCCCTAAATGCACTTGTAAACACTAATTTGGCTTAAAGGTCTTGTAACCAAGCCAAAAATCTTCAAAAAAAAAAAAAAAAAAAAAATAAACACTAATTACGTACCTACTTGTATGAACCTGTTCTGCCATATCTTTTGATAATTTCGAAGGACCTATGTTATGATGAAAATATTTAGAATAATATTTTTACGAATTAGTGAACTATTTTGCGTTATTTGTTGCGACAAAATAGCACTATGATGTTATATTTTATGTTTTAATACTACGATTCGATTGCCACGTTTTACGAGTATATTACGCGTAACGAGCTATGATGATTAGAATAAACGCTGTGTTACGTTTATGCAAATATAATGGTACCTAACACGCTTTGTTACGTTTAGGGTCACTGATATGCTGATAAATGCATGTGTAAATATCACATGTTATATTTAAACAGACTCATATTGACAACTCGTTCAAACACACATGAAATTGCTGAAAATGTTTTGAATCGACCACCGTCCGAATACACGAGGTCGGTGGCAAAAATGCTTTACGAATTTTACGAACGAAATATAGGTACCTACTCGTCGATCCGCGCGAACTCGTAGGTACGAGTTTCTACTTGAATGTTTGAAAATTCTTGTTTTAATGATTTATATGACTAACATACATAAATATTATGAATATATGATGCACTGATAGTGTAATAATAGTGTAATATGTATTATTGAGTAAATATGGACGCCAGAGATAAATTGAAGTTATGAAATAGCAGCCATTTTGTTAGGTGCGAGTTTGAAAATCCGGCTCGAAGGACCAGAAATGAATTGGTTTGTTACGTGATTCCCTTCGATAACTGTTCATCCACAGGCAATGGCTACTTAATTTTGTGTACAGTGAGGATTTCTGGAAGATGGAAAGTACTTACCGGCGCGGTGATGAAAGGTCTTCAACTGGCGCGTTCTCACTCACTGCACAATATTATGTTTTCTGCTTTTTGATTATATGTTTTCTGGGACGTCCCTTTGTTATATGCTCGAATCTAGATCCTGATAATTACTGTTTTTCTGAGTTGAAAATGAGTTTGATGTTTTACGGCGTCCGGACGCCTAGCTTCTTGGTGTGCTCGAACGGAAGTACGTTAAGTTTTTTACTCTTCGCTTGATTTTAGCGCACACGCACCGGTAGTCGGAAACGGAAACAGCAAAATGGGAGGAATAGGGATGTGGCACACTGTACACTAATTAGTATGTCTGAGGATGAATCGAAAATAGTTTTATGATACTTTAACATCTACTTCTCCTACCTTTTCAGTTGTTGCTGCCAATCTCAATTCCGCTTTTTGCAATTGGCTTTTGAATCATAATCTCTCCCTCTCAGTCCCTAAATGTAGTGTAGTTGCTTTCACTCGCAAACGTAACATTCCTGTGATTAACTTCTCTGTTGCTGATGAATCAATCCCAATTTTGGATAATGTAAAATTTTTAGGCCTTATACTTGACTCCAAATTGTCTGGTGCTCCCCATCTAAATTACATTGTGAAAAAGTGTGAAAGGGGTGTGAATGTCATGCGGTCACTGTCTGCGGTCCGCTGGGCCTCGCACCCCTTCTGCCAAAAACTCATATACAATGCCATAGTGCGTTGCCACTTTGACTATGGTGCTTTCCTGCTAGAGCCATGCAATATATTGCCACTCACCAAATTGGAAAAAATCCAATCAAAATGCCTCCGTATCATAACTGGCGCCATGAAATGCTTCCCCATCAACGCTCTCCAAGTTGAATGTAGGGAACCTCCCCTTCATCTCCGCCGACAATTTTTATGCGATAGGTTTCTCTTTAATGCATCCCAAATTAATTCTCATCCGGTCCTCCCTATCCTCCAACAACTTACTCATCTAGTCTCTTCTTCTGAGTACAGGAAGAATAAGTCTCCTCCTCTCCTTATAAATTCTTATAGAAAATTGGTCAACCTCTCAGTCCCCATTCATCAATCCTCACTAAACCCCCTTTTTGATCAAGACTACCAATCTTTAATATTTCAACCAAGAATCATCCCTAATTTCGGCATTAGCAAAAAATGTCAGGCAGCTAATCAAATGTTTTTAAACATCATAGACAGTGACTGGTCGAAATGGATAACACTATTCACAGATTCTTCAAAATTATCCTCGGATGCTCCAGTTGGTTCTACTGTGTGGATTCCCAAATTTAAGATCATTCTGAGTTTCAAGAGCCCTCCTTATAACTCTATTTAGAGAGAATCAATTGCTCTGCTAGAGGCTGTCACATATATGTAGAAGCACATAGGCTTAACAAAAGTCTCATCCTAACCGATTCCCTGCGTTGCCTGACTGATTTACTGAAAAATCCATTAAAGTCTAGGAATAATTTCCCACTAACTCTTAAAATAAAAGCCATTCTGCACAGGTGTCACTTGTCTGGTATTGAGGTGGCCTTAGCATGTATCCCCAGTCACGTTGGCATATCAGGCAACGAGACTGCAGATTCTTGCGCGAGAGTAGCGGCTCAATTATTATGCATTGTATACAATTGCGCTTTTGCCCGGGACCTGCGCACCTTAGCCAGCTCTAACCTGGACAAATCTTGGAACGACTTATGGCAAACCTCTAGAATGATCAAGGGTAAATTCTATGGCTCCATTCAACCGTCTATCCCTTCAAAGTCATGGTTCTCTAGACATAAACAGATTAAGAAGTTAGCCACCTCTTAGGATTTGTTTGCACACCAGTCTTCCTGGCCAAAATTCGAGTTCGGTTTCGGTTATGTGAGTGTGGTTTGGATGAAGGCACTCTTGAGCATATCTTCTACTCTTGTCCAAGATTAGTAGTACCATTATATGATCTCCTTCCAAAACAAATTCCTCGACCGGTTAATTTGGCCTACTTACTTACTCTGGTTCACTCCTTACTTATAAGGATCCTCTACAAATTTATCTCCATAAACGAAATAAAACTATAACTCCCCTCTTTTGCCTACCTTCCTATTCTATTTATACTTTCTACTCATCTATCTACCCCACTAAGTATCCAAATGTTTTTCCCCGATACCTAAATAAACTCTTTATGGTAACTAACAATTACTAACACTTGTGTTCAGTGAGCAGCAACGACATGTTGTTTAATTTACAAATACCTAGAAACCTCTTTAAACGATTAAATCTACTCTCCACCTTGATGTTGTATCCCTTAGTAGTCTGTGGTTGGCAGAATCATCGGTACCTAAACAACCGATGTAAGGTGCCACCTTAATAAAAAAAGAAGAAGAAGATCTATTATCTATAGGCACAAAGTACTTTTATTATACGGAAATCTATAGGCAAAGACGGAAATTTTCTTGGAGTATTGAATTAGAAACCAGAATTGTATTTGAGTGTAAATTTTATGTAGGTGTCATAGGCCACATGGCCACATCGTTAGATTTTCATGCAATATCCATAATGACTGAAGTACGTTCCCAAAATATAATGAAGATCGAAGAATATAATGCTATTGTAGAAGACTTTAGTAAGCTTCCATCATTTAGCCGTAAATGTGAAAATGAACTGAAGAAAAAATATTCAGAGTAAGTACATAGTATGGTGACATTATATCTATATCTATATTATTACTATATCTCCAAAATAGCAATGTCTCTTATTTATGCATAAGTAGCGTGGAATTCTGTTCCCATTCGTATTCCAGGGATTAAAGGTAGCCTCTTTGTCGTTCCAGACTATAATTAGTATTATTTATATATATATATATATATATATATATTACTATAATAACTCTGTACTAAATTTCAGCCCAATCCATTATGCCAATTGAGCATGATTGAGTAACAAAAATATTATTCAAACATCATTGCAACCTTTCTCATTTATAATATTAGTAGAATTACAATTTATTGTAAATACCTATTATCAATTGATTTTGGTTCCAGCTTGCCACCACCCACTGTTGGCAGTATTATATCTTTGCTAGTTCAGAGGTCTATGAAGCATAGCTACAGAAAATCACCATTGATTTCAAGTAAATATCATGAATTTTATGAAGGGCTCATGCGAGACAAGAATAAAGATAATGTTATAGTTCAGTAAGTTCATATTATTATCATGTTTAAGATTTTTTACCTCAACATTGATATATTGAAGTTGAATATTACTTGTAATTATATGTTTTACCATAATATGTTCTATTGGCTTAAACTAAGAATAGGAATGCACTTGCCACAACTTTAGTCACTATGTATTGTGTTAACTCATTGACACCCAACCGGTGCCCGGGCACCGCGAGTACGTCAGTTTGTCAAGCTGTCAGGCTCAATGGCATTTCTTCAGATTCGTTATACATTATTTTATAACATATGTAAGGCCTGATTTCACCAGTGTAAATATGTTCTCTGACAATGGCTGAGTTCGCATCTCGTACTCAATTAAGTTAATTAAATATTCTTTACATTGATGAAAGCTAAACAGGTAGAGTATTCAAATATGAAATTGGCAATAAATACTACTTTTAAACTTTCACATTCTATGATATATGATAATGTTAACAAGCATTAACACAACCATTGTATAGGTACACTGCGGGTCTAAACAGGCCACTTAATTGGAATTATATCAGGAAAAGACCAATATTCTTAGCAATCCATGGATTCTCTGTGCGGGTGCCGGGTCCATCATGTTGCTGAGTTGGGAACTCGGGACAGTGCTTGGGACTGGCGACCCAAGTGTAGGTTTAGAAGGGGCCCCTTTTGTTGATGTACATCAACACTCACCTTCACTACCCAAGTTCCCCTCCCTGCCTAACCAAATTTTATGCGAACGTACTATTGCCGCTTTAGACATTGGTCCTAGTAATGAGCTTATTGTAGGTCTCGATAGGCCTAGATCTTTAAGTAGGTTATAGAGAGATTTTGCTGGTATGCCTCTTGCTCCCACTTCCACTGCATACAAATTAACCACTTAACTGTTTTTGGTTAATTCGTTTGTGAGATCATAGTATTTATTTTTCTCTATTGTGTGGTCCTTTTCCGTTTACTGGTGGTAGAAGTTTAATGACACAAATTTGTCACAAAATTCGGCCGGGTAGGTACCACCGTGCACGATTGCGAAAAACCCTCCATAGTAATCCAATTTCGGTTTGATTGCGTTCAGGGGTCAGCAAGTGCATAGCCAGGTAGGGGGATTGTGGTCGCAGCACTAGCACAGATTACTAAATAGTTACTACGTAACAGATACTTTACTCAGTAGAAAAATTCCAAAACCTACTGCTATAATAGACTACTCCGTCGCGTCAGCAACCACTGCATGCTAAAATGTGCCTAAAAGCTTAAGCGTACAGTTGAGATTGCTTCGCACCGCACAATCCCACAGCAATCGCAGGGCTGCCTCTTTGATAAAATTAAATTAATATAACTTTTTGTGTCTATGTTATTGATAACTGTGAATATATTCTGACTACTTCTGACTATAGGTGGTACCTAGTTTAAAATTGTATCGTTTATAAAATATTTTTTTATAAATTGGTGCTGACTGGTACATCTAGATAAAACATAATTATAGAGGTCAGTGTGTAGGTAAAATAAATAAAAAATCTTTAAAAGTTTCATGTGTTTTTTAATTTTTTATAAATTTCTTACCCTTTCTAAATTCTCGGTTATGAAATTTTAATATAGAAAAAATCCTGAATCTAATAAATTTTGTATCTGCGCCTTTGATGGTAATGGCTGATAGTATATTAATATTCGAATATTTGGTTTGTGTCGATATTTCCTTAGATTCTGGTTCAGTACTGGCACTTGAAGTAGTTGGTAGAGATGGCAGCAGTTTTGTAGGCAAAGCGTCAAATTGTGATTGTGGTTTATGAATAATCACCGACTTTTCAAAATGAAGATAACACACATAATGACTTCTTGGCTTGGTGTCTGGCCTGGCTAAATCGAGCCTGCCTATCAATTCAGCCCATGTTTCACGCCTAAAAAAAAAAAATGGACAGGTCTAAGGAAGGAGATGGGTACCTAGATAAGACAGACGGACAGACACACAGACATGATGAATTTATAATACGAGTAGATCCCAAACTAGGCAATCCTAAAATTTAATATTATGAATAAATAATACTAATAAATACATTGAATGATTATTAAAATTTATCAATTTATTAATAACTATAACACGGGGCGAGCTCAAAAATTATTTGACAATATCATGGAAAATGAACCCTTTGCAATATAATTATTTTTTATAACTTCAAACATCTTTAAATTAAAGATTTAGATCGGAAAAAGAGAACATCTAGGACGGGACTTGAACCCGCGACCAGTCCCTTACAGGGGGAATGCTCTGACCAACTGAGCCACCTAGACACGTCCCAGATATTCGAAATTCTCCGATATATCATATACGTCTTAAGGCGACGTTGGAGCCATCTACCGTAATTCTTGCGAACTACGGAAACAATGAATAACTTTACAGTCATTTTTAAACATTGTTTTTTGATGACTCCGCCTAATTAATTCAATTAAATTTTTTAAGCATTTTGTATGCTTACTTTATTCTAAAGATTTAGATCGGAAAAAGAGAACATCTAGGACGGGACTTGAACCCGCGACCAGTCCCTTACAGGGGGAATGCTCTGACCAACTGAGCCACCTAGACACGTCCCAGATATTCGAAATTCTCCGATATATCATATACGTCCTAGATGTTCTCTTTTTCCGATCTAAATCTTTAGAATAAAGTAAGCATACAAAATGCTTAAAATTTTTTATTGAATCTTTAAATTAATTTTTCTTTACATAAACATTCAATCATCCTTGTTTATTTGTTTACGCTAACAGCGCGACAAGTTGAGACAGGTTGCCGCGCCGCGCGACTTGTGTTGGAAGTTTCGTAGGTAGGTCTGCGCGACTGTCCGTCAAATATTATCAAAAATTTATTTTAATAATAATAGCGTTTTAAACGTTGTTAAAATAGTGTTTATGGTAAGTATGACGTTTCTATGTAACAAAAATATGTAAATCTGAGTCTGAAAGGCAAGCTAATCATGTATCACCTAGACTAGACCTATTAAAAATAATTTTGAAACGACAAAAAACAGTAATAGTTTATCACTTACCTTCCTTCATTGACAGGTAAATGGAAAAATGTTAGGTGTTTATTCCTTCTTTTACTTGATTTGCACCCATCTACAGCACATAAGGCACCAGACGGCATCGTAGGTACGCGTACGAACGGAGCGATTAAAATTAAACAGCTTGCGTGCGCTTCGCTAGCGAAAACCGCACTGAAATTTGGTCCGCAAACGGCCCGAGGCCGCTCGGCCGGGCGGTAGGTAATTATAGCGCGCAAGTATATGGAGTGAAGGAGGCCTGGCACTAGTGGGACCAGTGGGTGTCACGCGGTGCTGCGACGACAATCCTCTTCTGATGAGGCCGTCAAGCTGAGTGGCACCATTGTTAACATGGTACGTGTATGTAATGGTGACCCTCTTTCCTGAGACTTTACCTTCAGCTTAGATACCATCCGGCGAGGTGAAGTCAAATTGACGTGTCCTAAATATGAAAAAAAATTGTTTCCCACGGTACAGTAAGTTCCACAAGGACCACATATTTTATCGCTCTCGAGTAAAGAAATATGTCAGGTCTAGATGACGAAACCCCAACATCCTCCGGAATTTTATAGTGTTTTTCATACGTGTCAATTAGCAGAGTCCAATCTGGGGCAGTATCTAGGATTGAATAAGGTTTATTCCTGGATTTTATGGATGAACCTTCAGACACAAAGTTGATATGACGTATGTTAGTAGTCAATCCTTTTTGGGCTCTAGCTACTGCCAGGCTCATTGCTTCACGTATGATGATAAGAACCTTATCGTGGCGGCGTGAGTATTGGGCCTCTATCGAGGAGCACCCTACATCCTACTAATATGTGCCTAGCCGTCCCTATTGCCTCGCCACAAGTACTTATAACATTGTTTTTCTGTGGCCTTCCCCCACTTTACTAGGTTACTCTGGTCTGGGAGGGTCATTTGAAAGGAGTTAAGATAGAATTTTAACAGGGCCGGCGACCAGTCATAAATCAAGGTGCGCCAAAGGCCATCGGTATGCAGAACTCTCCCATTGTCAACCATTCATTTTGGATTTCCAAATTCATCGCGTGCACTCGATATTTATCATTTTCGCCTTGTTTTAGAAAGGACCTAAGTATATCCTAGTCCCTGTCTGGCTGTCTTACTCCCAACCCCACTCTGTTCGACTGGGCCCCTATCATAAATCGTTTATGGAATATGAGTCTAGATTCCAGCTCGGACGCGTTATTATCTTTCGGGAGTGCCCTGACTGTGTCATCTTGAGATTTACCTAAGATGTGGGCTTTGGTAACTCTAAGGTGTTTATAGAGCTCCGATGGTTTCTTTAATTTCATCCCAAAATTATTTTGATCCCTAAATAGAGCAGAGGGATCAGCAGAATGCGCTAGTCCAAGCCACGATTTTAGTGATTTTATGACAGTTGCATCTATTTTCGCTAGTAAGGTTTTGCCGAAATCATATAGGGTAAGTGCACCAGTGAATGAACACCCACCGGTGAATGAACAAAAGAGAGTTTTTTCATAAAATTAAGAAAAATAAATATTTCTACCAGACATTGTATTTTTTTTTTAGGATTGACCACATGATCTAACGTGTACTGATCACGCTAACATTGCTTTGTTATACATAGTTTCAAAATGGGCACTGTTTAAAGTGCACGTGTTGTGCTGTGTTACGTTTTTATATGAGCCAGAAGTTAGAACTCAGGTAAGACAGATCATTTTGATATTCATGTTGTACATGTTACATGCGAGTCTGAGAAATTAAATGTTCCAAATAAGATGTATCGATAGTTATTTTACTGGATAGAAAGCAATTTGTTTGTAATTTCATGAGTTTTAACAATATAAAAGCATGTTCGAGGACTGGATCATGAAAGTGCAATTAATTTAGAGAATGAACGGGGGTTCATTCATTAGGTATAGGCTGTTTTGTTACTTCTAGCTAATTTTGATTCTTAATGTTATGGGAATTAGTTAATTTTTTGTAGGAAGGCTTATTAAAGGATTGTCAATTTTTTGGCCAGTGTTCGAACAACTATGTTCATTTACTAGTTTCTAAAAACCAATGAATGAACTACAGAAATAATCATGTGTTCATATACTGGTTATTTGAAACCAATGAATGAACTGTGTTATGTTTTATGTTAATTTCAAGCAATATTATATTCATTTTAGTACCTAATAGCTAGAAAAATCATTTATTTTCTCAATTTTCATTATAGTTTTCTCTCTTTTTAGTTCATCATGGAATCTAATCCCAAAAAATACGAAAGATTTCGTTACACTCAAACGCAGTTAGAAGAAGCTCTCACTCGCTTAAATAATAAAGATTTGACGATGAATAAAGCTAGCAAATTATACGGCATACCTAAATCTACTTTGAACAATAAATTAAATAATAAAGTACCATGGCAACGCAAAATGGGTCCATCAACGGAATTAACTTTAGACGAGGAGAAAGCGCTTGCCGACTGGATTTTGGCGAAAGCTAAACTTGGGTTCCCAATGCACCCTGAAGAGGTTTTTGATACGGTAGAAACATTCTTAAAACAAAATCAAAGAGATAATAAATTCAAAAATGATCGACCGGGGAAAAAATGGCTAGAATTGTTTTTGCGGAGGCATCCCGAACTAAAACTAACTAACTAAAAGAAATGCTGAAATAAAATCGACAGCAAGAACAGCGGTTACAGAAGAAGCCATCAGAAATTGGTTTGCTGAATTAGATACGTTTCTAGAGGAAGAAAATGCATTAGACATTAAAAATGACCCAATTCGTATTTTCAATTCTGATGAAACTGGTGTTATGACTTGTTTAAGAACAGGGTTAATCTTGGGTGCAAAAAACTACAGAAATATATATGAAATCGCCAGCGGGAAGAAAAAGAATCAATCACAGTCTTATGTACATTTTCGGCTGATGGAACTGATGTTCCTCCCTTTGTTTGTACCCTTATAAAAGAATGGAGGAGTAGTTCAGAACTTTCCAGATGATTGGTATATTGGCCGTTCTGATAATGGGTGGATGGTGTCAGCAGTGTTTTTAGCGTACATTAAGTTGCTCTAGGAATAGTTGATGCAAAATAATTTCAAGTTGTAGTGAAGTTGTGGTGAAGTAGCTTCCCTTATGTCGTTATTATAACTATTTGATTTATAGTATTTGTTTAAGTTTGTTAGTTATATTTATAAGCTTTTACGTCACTGTTCCAATCCTGAAGTGATAAAAGTATCATATTTCTGATAAATAACGCATGGTTGATTAGAGTTTACTCAAGGTTTACTTTGGATAAGTTTCCTTTATATAATTAGGTGTAGACAATTTGCTTTACAGTATTCTTTATGTTGGTTAATTATGTCTTTCTTTATAACTAATGATGATTACTGACTGGAGTTTGTTTTGATTCTTTAGATTAGACCATGGCAAGTTGCTAAGTGATATTTTAGACTGATATATGTTGATTGCTCTGTGATTTATATAACTGTGATTATGATGAGTCTAGGTTCAAAGAAAACTTATTTTCTGATTCAACTGCTTTTCCTTTTACGATATTTCCTTATGATACTATAAGCCATTTTACGCCACCACTGGGTTTCCATGCATCAATTTCATCCCTCAGCAACTTAGCTATATTCACTGTGATATTAAAAAAAAACATAAATTAGAAAAACTATTTCCTCGATTACTAAATGACCCAGATTTGGATAAGAGTCTAATGTTCATTAACTGGAGTTTTATGTGTTCATACACTGGATTTTGGGGTTCATTTACTGGTGATTTTGGGTATTTTTACATAAAATGTGAAATATCTTATTAACTATACATATTAATGACATATGATCCATGTAATTTCAATCTTGAATAAATTCTGAATATCAAACAATAGCAACATTATGGATTAGCCGCCCTGATATAGATGCAAATATTTTTTAAAGTTCAAAATTGTCTTAGGGGTTCATTCATTGGAGCACTTACCCTATACAACCTACCAGAAAAGGCCAAGTCAGACGTAAATACACAGACATAAATTATTTATTATTACTTCATATAGGTGTGCTGACCTACAGCACCATCTAGCGAACGTGGAGTCATTTAATTTTATGTTCAAGGTTACCTACTACAATTACTGATCTATTTGCTGAGTGGATACTTATAATGGGTACAACACAACACAATGTTTAAAAATTTAGTCAAGTAGATGTTGAGGAATAATAGGTGACCTTGACAAATTACTGAAATTACCAGATTATAATAATTATAATAATAATAATTTATTAACCAAAAGAAATTCGACATAATAACACAATTTATGGTTGACAATGTTAAAATTAAGTTTTACAATTTGTGTCTGGTATTAGCATCTGCTGCTGAACTAGGCTTCTCACCTGTATTTCAGCTAACAGCGCCTCCACCCCGACTTCTGGGTATATTTAAGATACAAATTTTTGTGTATTGTGTAAAAACGAAAATTACAAATTTATAATTAAAACCAAATCAAAATAAAACAAAGTAAAATAAAGAACGCGTCCCTTTCCCTGTGTGTGTTATGTGTGAGTTGTGTGTATACCCTTATGGTATGTATGGGTGTGTGCATAATATGTATATGTATGTGTATGTTATGTGAGTATGTATAGGTGTAGTGTATAGATGTGTGCTTAATAGAGTGAGTCCGAGAGGAGAGTAACATAGTGTAAGCATGATACTTTTCTGTAACCTGCTTTGCTTGCTCAAAGTTGTTATGATAAATTATAACCAATACTTAGCAATATTTAATTACTCTTTAACGGTTATAACTATCTCAGTTTCATCATATGATAATTCGCTCAAATAGTTGGATACTGCTTTTTTTACTTGTAATTTAGTTAATGGATATATTTTGACAATTTTATTAAGTTTGTTGTACGTGTAAGGACCTAGGAATGGAAAAAACCTGTGGATAAAATATGTTTTAGGTTGTAATGTACGGTCACACACTGCGAAACATCTCCGCTGAGATGTTAATTCTTGTGTATAGTCTAGTAAAGAATGTTGTTTCAACGTTATACTTAATATAAATAACTGGCGCACAGTTAGGACATCACAATATTCGTACAAAAGCTTAGTAGGGTATCGAAACGGTTTGAAGGTACTGAGCTTAAGAATACTTCGCTGAGCAACTTCCAACTGAATGAGGGTTGTTTTTAGTGCTCCACCCCAAGATGCTATGCAGTATGTAATCACTGATTGACAGAGGGCATAGTAGACTTGCTTAAGAGTGTCAGGCAGTAGTACAAATCTCAAAGTTTTAAAGATGAAGGTAAGTTTACGAATCCTCTTGCTCAGTGCTTCTATGTGAGCTTTGAAATTAAAATGTTGATCAAAACTCCCAGGTATTTAATTGTTTGAGTATGGTGTAGTGTTTTGCATTTGGAGGTGCAAGGAGTATTAGGCAATGACGGAGACATACAGTGATGGACAATCAATTCATTATCCGTATGGACAGAGGCTCGAATGGAGAAGGCAATATATTTGGTTTTATCAGCATTTAGTGCCAGAAGGTTTTCTTGTAGCCAAAGTTTGACAGAGTTAAGACCATTTTGAGCATAGTAATAAACATCTTCCCAAGTTTTAGCTGTGAAGATAAGGGCAGTGTCATCCGCATACGAGATGACTTTACCTTCAGGTATATTTAGAGAGGGGTGCTTGGTTGGGGACCTCCACGCGGTGCACCCTGGGCAACGGAGGCGGCAGCGCCTCTCCTAGGGCGGGAGAGACGCTGCCGCCTACGGCCAACTCCGACCGAGGCGAGGACGGCCCTGTTGAGGGCTGTTCGGAAGCTTTCCACGTGTCCCTCTGATTAGCAGAGGGCACAGTGGAGAGCAAGTAAGGGGGCCATCTCGAAACCGGAGATGACCCAGGGTCAGTCGGGGTGCGAGGGATATGCTCTATGAGTAACCTTACACCCCGGCGTCTTAAGACCCGAGACGGCGTGCGGTTTTAGTCGGTGCAAGCCCGACATAACCGCCCCCGCTGGAGACCCCCCGCTCTTCAGCGGGGGCGGTATCCGAAGGGATTTCCGCACGAAAAAAAAAAAAAAAGGTATATTTAGAGAGAGAAGGTCATTTACGTAAATGAGAAAGAGAGTCGGCCCTAGAATACTTCCTTGGGGGACACCGTAACACACAGGAAGATCAGTACTTATGTACGAACCCACCCTTACATACTGTGTTCTATTTGATAAATAGTCAGTAAAAAGCTTAAATTGTATTCCTCTAACCCCAACTTCTTCCAGCTTATGCACCAGAGTGGGAACAGAGACAGTATCGAACGCTTTAGATAAGTCTAGTAAAATAGATAGACATTTTTTGCCCTTGTCTAAATTAGATGTTATGAAATCTGTGAGAATACCAACCGCATCGTCAGTGCATTTTCCCTTGCGGAAGCCAAACTGATTGTTAGATAGAATGCCTTTGCTTTCTAAGTAATCAACTAACCTGTTATTCATAATTCTTTCTAATATCTTTGAAAGTGTTGGTAAAATTGATATACGTCTAAAGTTCTCAACACTGTCTCTATCTCCACCTTTGTGAATCGGGCGAATTTGAGACCTTTTAAGTCCATTAGGAAAGACGACATTTGTCAAACACATATAAAAAATGTGAGTCAGGTGAGGCACTAGAATAGCACTATTTTCTTTTAATAGCTCGGGTGAGATATTATCCCACCATTATGCACCAGAGTGGGAACAGAGACAGTATCGAACGCTTTAGATAAGTCTAGGAAAATAGATAGACATTTTTTGCCCTTGTCTAAATTAGATGTTATGAAATCTGTGAGAATACCAACCGCATCGTCAGTGCATTTTCCCTAACGGAAGCCAAACTGATTGTTAGATAGAATGCCTTTGCTTTCTAAGTAATCAACTAACCTGTTATTCATAATTCTTTCTAATATCTTTGAAAGTGTTGGTAAAATTGATATAGGTCTAAAGTTCTCAACACTGTCTCTATCTCCACCTTTGTGAATCGGGCGAATTTGAGACCTTTTAAGTCCATTAGGGAAGACGCCATTTGTCAAACACATATTAAAAATGTGAGTCAGGTGAGGCACTAGAATAGCACTATTTTCTTTTAATAGCTCGGGTGAGATATTATCCCACCCCACAGAACAGTCATTTTTGAGTGCCATTATGAGACTTGCAACCTCTGCTTCATCAGTGTTTAGGAGTACGAAAGAGTCACCACCATTATTCAAAGGTCTTATTGTGCTAGAGGAAGTTGTTTGACTTGAGCTTAGTGTCTCCGCAAGAGTTCTACCAACATTAGCAAAATAATTGTTGATTGCATTCACTGAGTCATGCGGAGAATACGTGAAGTTAAGTAGTTCTTTTGGGTAGGACACATCTTTGGTCGTATTTGTGATATCCTTGATTGTTTCCCACAACTTTTTGGTATTTTTGCCGGCTTTCTGAATACGATCCCTTTCATAGCTTCGCTTAAGTTTTTTTAAGATTGAAACACAAAAATTCCTGTAACGGGTATAGGTTGTTTTGAGAACAGAATTTTCAGGACAAGATTTTGATTTTACGTGTAATTTATCTCTGTTTCGAAGGCAACGCAAGAGACCCTGCGTAATCCAGGGTTTTAATTATCCTTTTCCGACGTGATAAAGGTACTGTTGTTGAGGATTTACTTATGGCTGATTTTAATTCAGTAACGATATAGGTCATTGCACAGTTGCTGTCGTTAGTCGCATATATTGGGTCAAAATCCATATTTGCCACGAAGTTGTTCAAGCATCCTTTGTTAATTTTGGTTCGGGTATTAAAAGCAAAATTACGTGTTTGTTTTTTCTTTATACATAGTATGATTGCTTTATGATCTGTCAGGGTTGATTGTGGTACTATCGTAACTGATGGGATTTTAGTTTTCAGGAGAACATGGTCAATACACGTTCCACTGGCATCACGGGTAATAAAGTAGTGAGCTGGCAGAAGGCCATGATAACTGGTGAGGGCAAGATATTGATTGGCATCAGAGGTTGGAGAGTAGATATCAATGTTAATATCACCTATAATGGCAATGTTCCTACATCCTGATAGGTTCCTTAAACAATTTTCTAATGAGGCAAGGAATGGATCTATGTTTGCATACGAGGGTGACCGGAGATTAGGGCAACACTTATTCTTTGATTTCCTTATAAATTTATTTGCAATAATTCAATATAGGGTAATTGGTATTTCATCGTTTTACTGTTTTAAATACGCTAATTCTACAAAATATCCTACTTAGTTTGTACAAACTGCAGAAAAAATAACCACTAAAATACGATCTTCACTTTTTTCATGCGGCAACATTCACACCAAATGTGAATCTGCGAATCTTGTAATTCTGTTCCATGAGTGACCATTATAAAAATATTATAGAAATTGTTTGGAATATGCTGGAAAATCTTAAAGTTAATCGCTTTTAGCGGCATCGCTCAATGTGACCTTTTAGGCCCAACGCAAACAGAAGACGTCGAGGTGAAGGTAAGGTATGGATACGGCACAGATACGGCGCAGACGCGATATCTGCGCAAGGGCGTCACCAGCCCTTGGCCCAGGGAGGGGCAAAATTTCATCCTCCATAAAATTATGGAGGTTGAAAAAAATATAGATTGTGATTGGTTGCGCGTCAAGGTCAAAAATTCACGATTTTTGGCGCGGCCTATAGCTAATGATGGCCGCGCGCCGGTGCAGTGCACCTTTTTTTTATTATATCGGGCTTGAACCGACTAAAACCGCACGCCGTCTCGGGTCTTCAGACCGGGGTGTAAGGTTGCCCATAGAGCATATCCCTCGCACCCCGACTGACCCTGGGCCATCTCTTTGGGGGAGGGGCGCTAGTCACCCCACCGTCCCGGCCTGCTTCTGCTGGGGTGACAGGTGGCCTCACCTGCCACCCCCAGGCCTGCGCTCTTGGAGGATGGAGGCAGTTAAGCGACCTCCGGCGCCTGAGTCGCCTGCGACGCGCAGCGAGCATATTGCGGGCTCGGCGGGCCACCCTGCGCGCCGGGCAGTCCGCCAGCGTGTGCAGCCCTGAGTCCTCGCTCGCGTCGCAGTGATGGCACTCAGACGTTGGCTCCTTCCTGATCCAATGCAGGTGGTCCCCGAAGCTCGCCTTACCGGAGATCACCTGCGTCAGTCGGTACGAGAGGCTTCCGTGTTGCCTCTCTAGCCAATCCTCCATGATTGGCCTTACCGCCGCTATTGCGGCGTGCCCTGCGCTTGGTCGCCCAAGTCGTTCCTTCCACTCCACCACGATGGCCTGGAGGAGCTGGGACTGCACGGCCTCGATTTCTCGAGCCTCGGGGTTCCATCCCTGCTCCCGCGCCTCCTTTCGCCACTGGTACAGTTGCGAAAGGGCTTTCGCCTCCAGATCCCATGGCGGAGTTCCGACAAGGAGACTCGCCGCCTCGAAGGAGATCGTGCGGTACCCGCGGATGACCCTGTTGGCCATCACCCGCTGCGTAGCGCGGTATCCGCACACTTCTGGCCTTCAGGGCCTCCGCCCATTGAGCACTCATATAGGGCCATGGACCGCACGATCCCCGCGTAGAGTCTCCTGCAGGAGTCATCGGGCAGCCTAAGCCGCACCAAAGCGAGAGCTGTGCCCTTCAACTTGGGGGCCAGGCTTCGGATGTGCTCTCCGAAGTCCCATTGGCCGTCGAGCACGAGCCCCAAATATTTCATTTGGGGCTTGATGGCGATGCGATTACCTCCCACGATGAGACTGGATCCCTCAGGTCGCTTGCTCCGAGGCCCATGAAAGAACAGGGCCTCGGTTTTATGCAGAGCCACCTCGAGACCCAGCCGCCGGATCCGCTCCACGACTTGGGCAACCGCGCTCGTGGCCTTCAGGGTCGCTTTGCGGTACATAGTCCCCGGTGCAGTGCACCTATTGTTTAGATCGGATACCTAAGCTAATTACTATAAGTCAAAAAGTGTGCAAAAATTACACGCCGCGCGCCGTACTGTTGCAACCAAACTATTTTTTTTTGTTGTTTATCAGTTTTTTATTGTTATTTTCTTTGACATACCTACTTTGATTTTTTTATTTACGTTAAATAATTTATTGTGATAAATTATTATTATATTAATGAATAATTACTTATAATGATTTATTAAATTCATATTTAAAATTTCTGTTAAGAATAATAACTTTTTCTCTTTGATTTTTTTGTTATTGATTTTTTACCATGTCTCGCGGACGTTTTGGAGCATGAAAATATTTTTACAATTCGAACCAGTGGTTCCTGAGATTACCGCCTTCAACCAAACAAACTCTTCAGATATTATTTTTGGTTCTCGCATCGGTTTAGGTAGGTACGTTGCAATACTGACGGTCAGTGGCGCGAGTTTTAGGTCGTGTTGCTCTATTATAACTAATTAAGAATTATTATGCCATAATATCTCGATTCTTGGATAAAAAATTATAATCTATGCATTGGAAAATAAAAAACGATACTGCCAAATTATACTTTATAATAACTTTATAAGAGCAATATCCCTGACTCAATAATAATGCGGCCTTAGGAATATAGTTACTTTCCATTCGGCTTCATTTTTTCGATTTCCTAGGTGGGGGCAGCTGCCCCTACCTGCCCCCCCTTAGCGACGCCCTTGTATCTGCGCAAACAGCGTGGAGACAGTACGGCTCAGATTCTTATTATACAAGATGCTATTTAGTGAAAATATTACTTATTGACAATAAAACAATACTTCTTCCTTTTGTATCATTATTATTAGTGAGTGAAATTGTGTAAGTGAGACAGAAGCAGGATGGACAGGGTTCTCCCGTGCTCGATCTTTCGTTCGTTAGCTGACAATACCGCTGTGTAGTGTGTAGGTACATAGTGCGAGGGATATGCTCTATGGGCAAGGTTACACCCCGGCGTCTGAAGACCCGAGACGGCGTGCGGTTTTAGTCGGTTCAAGCCCGAAATAACCGCCCCCGCTGGCCGGCGGGGGGGTATCCGACGGGATTTCCGCACCTAAAAAAAAATAAAAGGTACTAGTACATAATAATATTTTATGTTTAAGTCCTTTAAAATATAAAAAAACGAGTTAAATTACATCGGATTTTCATCAAAATCATGAATGAAATACCCAAATGGATACCCAGGATACAGTAATATACGAGGGTTGTTTGATAACTACCCGTTTATGAAAAAAACAATCAGTCGTTTTTGTAAATTGCATTTATTTTTCTACGTAGTCTCCTTTTAACTCTATACATTTATTCCACCTATACTCAAACTTCAATAAACCATCTAAAAAGTATGATTTCGGAAAGTCATTTAGGCCTCTGTGGCGGCAATGACTTCGTCATTTGATCCAAATCGCTTACCACCAAGCCATTTTTTCAGGTTGGGAAACAAAAACAAATCGCATGGGGCCAAATCTGGAGAATACGGGGGGGTGAGGCAATAGTTCGTATCGTAATTGTGTAATTTTGGCTATAACGACTCTGGACGAATGAGCTGGGGCGTTATCGTAATGAAACAGTCCTTTTTTCTTCTTTAAATGGGGTCGTTTTTCCTTCAACACAGCTTCAAATTCATCCAATAAATTGGCATAGTACGGCCCTGTTATCGTTCTTCCCTTTTCTAAGTAGTCAATATGTGTAATACCCTGCGAATCCCAGAAAACGGTGGCCATGACCTTTCCAGCCGATGGGACGGTTTTTGCTTTCTTTGGAGCAGGTTCACCCGGTAAAATCCACTGCTTTGACTGCTCTTTCATTTCCGGGGTATAGTGGTGAACCCACGTTTCGTCTACGGTCACAAAACGACGCAGAAACTCCTTCGGGTTACGTTTGAACACTGCTAAACACTGCTCCGAAGTAGTCAGTCGGTTCCGTTTTTGCTCCTCCGTGAGTAAACGCGGCACCCACCTCGCCGATACTTTCTTCATACCCAATTTTTCTTCTAATATGTTTTGTACTCGCTCAATTGAAACGTTTACAGCATCAACGATTTCTCGAAGTTTAATTCGGCGGTCGGCTAGACCGATATTTTTAATTTTTTTAACCATATCGTCTGTAGTCACCTCAATTGGGCGGCCTGGGCGATCCTCGTCAAAGACGGTTGTTCTCCCTCGCTTGAACTCGTTGTACCTGTATCTAACGGTTGTCATAGAAGGAGCATATTCATGGTAAACCGCTTGCATTCTTACTTTTATCTCATCACATGTTTTCCCTTCCAAAAACAAAAACCTAATTACAGACCGATACTGTTCTTTCTCCATTTTAACAATTTAACATTCACGCTTCCACTGAATCGCTGTGAAATGAGAAAAAAAAACAAAAGACTGCGGTTTTTTTAATTTTCCCGCCTCTGAAGAATGGCTTAAAAAGGTGATATACATATTTTCGGCCAGTGATATTGGTACATTTAGAAAATGGCTACATATCAAACAGCCCTCGTAAATGTACAGGATAAAATATGGCAAGAGAAATAAAAGTCGGTGCAATAGGGTGTACCTATTTTATAAACTGTGCGAAAACGATCAGGATATTCACATAAAGTTGCCATTATTTTATGGAACCTGTGTTCTTCTGCTTTTCTCCACACTGGATGTATCAAATACCTTCTTGGTCGCTGTAAATTAACAATCTGTAGCAAAGCCAGCGCATCTTCGTCTTCGTCTGAAGAGAAATACATGTCTTATTAATCTCAATCTCGTCAATATCACGCTCTATAATGACATAACTAGCCGTACCGTCTCCACGCTGTTTGCGCAGATATCGCGTCTGCGCCGTATCTGTACCGTATCCATACCTTACCTTCACCTCGTCGTCTTCTGTTTGCGTTGGGCCTTAGACCCGCTGGTCCCCCAGTGCTACCCCGTTAACATTTTTGTATTAGCAATAAATATGTGTTAAACATTGTTTTCAGACTTTCTGACTGCCAAGGAATTAGTCCAGCTTTATTTGCCAGATCATTACTACAAAGCGTGTATTCCGAATCAACAGTGGCAAAGAAGTACATTAAAGATACAACATTAATTGACGACAAAGATTTGGCATACCAAGTATTTCTGGTTAGTAGCCAAGCAAGTATCCAAAAATATATATTATTATTTCATAATGTTTTAGATGTTAAATTATTTAAATAAATCTAAGGATTTTTTAATCTCAAAGTGAATGCACAGCACAGCATGTTTTGGTACCATTCTAAAATTTTATTACTTTTCATTTTACAGGGTATTATGAATGATAACCAATATGGACCATATGCAGATATAATTAAGCAGTAAGTTTCTACCTTATTACTTATGGTTATGATCTTGCCCATAATTTAATTCTCTAAGCGATTTCCGAACACCCGATCATGATTTCCCCTGTGGTAGCGGTAGTGCATAGAACTGCGAAGCCAGAGGTCGCAGTTTCGATTACCGCCCAGTGCAAATTTGTATATTTGCATTGGTCTGGGTGTTTCTATTTATAATATGTATTTATTTACAAAAAAAAGTATTTAAGTATGTTTATCCGCATTCTAGAACCCATATGACAAGCTCTGCTTAGTTTGGGTCTAGATGACATTGTGTACTTTGTCCTACTATATTTATTTATTTATTTAATTTCCCTGCTATTTTCTGGTTTCAAAAACTCCCGAAAGATCCTATAGTATCATAGCCAGTATCAGTACCGACTATCTAACGTCCAGCTCTCCTGGTTATTCGGGGCTAAAACCATAGCAATTTAATTTATTCGCTTTTTCTGAACTAAATCTATAGAAAAAATTTACTATTTGCTTCAAAATTTTATTGAATTAATGTGGCGGAATTATCTAAAAACATACATACATACATACATAAACTCACGCCTATATCCCCGAAGGGGTAGGCAGAGGTGCTAGCATTCACATTTCGCCAGTTTATGTTTAGGTCCCAATGTAACAGGTGGCGAGCCTATTGCCATTAACCGGGCACTTAAAAACCTGCGATAAATACACACATAACTTCGAAAAGCATCGAAAAGTCATTGGTGTGTGCCATGGTAAAACCTGGGATCGAACCCGAGACCTCTTCTCAGCAGTCCATTACCCATACCACTAGGCTACCGCGGCTTATCTAAAAACAATGTTTAAAAATGATTGTAACATCATTCATTGTTTCCGTAGTTTGCAAGAATTACGGTAGATGACTCCAGCCTTGCCCCAAGACGTAAATATATCGGAGAATTCCGAATATCTGGGACGTTTCCAGGTAGCTCAGTTGGTCAGGTATTCCCCCTGTAAGGGACTGGTCGTGGGTTCAAGTCTCGTCCTGGATGATGACTTTTTCCGTTCTTATTATTATTTCAAATGGGGACACCGGAAGCCCGACGAACGATCCACCCACGAAGCTTGCTTGCTTGTTGGGGAGAACGTGGTTATTCCACCTTACACGGCGCCCCTTCAAACCTTTTTGTATCCTTGCAGAATCTTGTGATCTATTCCACCTTCAGATCCTTCTACTCCTCCATATCCAGTGTGTCCGATCCCAGAAGTTTCCATCTAATTAGTAAGTACATGGGACACTCGGCCAGCAGGTGGAAACTGGTCTCTTCTGTCATGCACTCCAGACAGAGGGTCAGTCTTCAATCCGATCACTGTTAGGTTTCTGTTATGGCCTGTTATTACTTCTATGACGAGCCTCATGTTCCCTCTTGAGAGTTTGGTCAGTTGGCTCGACTTTTTCTTGTCGATGCCCTTGATGAAGACCTTCGGATGTCTCATGCCTGTCGATAATAGCTGCATCTTCGGTTGGTTTCTGCTGTAATACTACAGCTGATTACTCCCTCGGTGATTCTGTGCGATATTGGGAGCCAGGGCTTCGCCCCCAACAAGTTTTTATCGGCGCCGTCTCTGGCTAGTTTGTCAGCTGTCTCGTTGCCGGGCACCCAGGCGATTGTTAGTCGACTTCTTGACCAGTTTCTCTAGAGACTCTTCACATTCCTTTACAATTGCTGAGGTCGATTTCACTTGCTAATGGTCTTCAGCGCCGTCTGGCTGTCGCCGTAGATGGTCACCCTGTTAATGTTGTTCAGGTGTTCGACCATCTCAGCACATTCCTTTATGGTATAGACCTCCGCTTGAAAGACGCTTGCGAATCTGCCTAAAGGTATTGATCTATTTATCTCTGATCCGTCTTCGCGCTTAATGTGCACTCCAGATCCAAGCTTTATTACTTCCTTCCTTGAGCCGTCCGTGTAGCAGACAGTGCTACTGGCGTCAGTCCTCCAGTCGTCTCTTGGTCTCATGTGTACTCTGTACTTTTTGTCGAAGATGCCCTCCTTCCTTATTAGGTTGTTAGAGAGGATCATCGACAACCTCTCTTCCTAGTTCTTGCTGATACTGACATAGCCTTTATCCATAGTGGTTCGGGTCCATTGGCCAGTGCTCCTGAGTTTGAACCCCCAATATTTCGAGCGTGGCTGAGGGAGTAGTCCTCATCGCGCCCGTGGTCACCAGAGCCGCTAACCTTTGGACTTTGTCTTGTTCAACTTTATTTCTCCCGATAGCAGTCCTATGCTACCATACTAGGGCTCCATCTAGCATTCTTGGCAGGATAATTGCTTTGTAAATCCATAGAACTATCGCTGGTTTCATGGAACCGCGCTTGGACTGATAGATGATTTGTATTCATTTGAATCAATCGTAGAGCATCCATTATTATTTCAATTGGGGACACCGGAAGCCGGAGAGACGATCCGCCCACGAAGCTTGTGGACCATTTCTTCCATTTCCCCAACCCTCCCGTTGAAGAGAGCGTGGTTATTCCAGCATTCACGGCGCCCCTACAAACCTTTTTGTGTCCTTGCAAAACCTTACGATCTGTTCCACCTTCAGATCCTTCAACTCCTCAGTGTCCAGTGTGTCCGATCCCAGAAGTTCCCATCTAATTAGTGAGTACATGGGACACTCGGCCAGCAGGTGGAAGCTGGTCTCTTCTGTCTCCATGCATTCCGGACAATTGGGGTCAGTCTTCACTCCGATCACTGTTAGGTGTCTATTTAGTCTACAATGTCCTGTTATTACTTCTATGACGAGCCTGTTCCCCCTTGAGAGTTTGGTCAGTTGGCCCGTCTTTTCTTGTCAATGCCCTTGTTAAGGCTCTTCGAATGTCTCATGCCTATCGATGATCTCCATCTTTGGTTGGTTTCTGCTGAAATCCTGCAGCTGATAACTACTTTGGTGATTTTGTGTGATATTGGGAGCCAGGGCTCCGGCCCCACCAAGTTTTTATCAGCGCCGTCTCTGGCTGGTTTGTCAGCTGTCTCGTTGCCCATGTTGCCCTCATTTCCGGGCACCCAAGCGATCGTTAAGTCGACTTTTTTGGCCAGTTTCTCTATTGTAGTGACTCTTTACATTCCTTTACGATTGCTGAGGTCGTCTTTGATTTCTTTGTGACTAGTCGTGGTTTTTAAGGTCACGATGCCGGGCGTTGCGATAAATTTACGATGAGTTTGTAAATTGTAATAGGTGGGGCAAATTATTAAGTCACGATTAAAATTCTACATATTATCCAATAGTTGAAAATTTCTAGCATAATATTATTGTACTTAATGGTCTAATAATTATATGTTTATTCTTTGTTTCAGGTCAATAGGACTGGAATATGAATTAAGATTAGAGAGAGAGTTAAGATTAATGAACATCACATTTTCAGATGAAAATGTCCTCAGATCACGAGGATATGACAAGACACCTGATTTCAAATTAGATGTTCCCATTGCAGTAGACAGCTTTATTGTAAATTGGGTTGAAAGTAAAGCTCTTTTTGGAGATGAAGAAAACCACTCAGGATATTTGAAAGAACAGCTGATTTGTTATTGGAACAGGTTTGGGCCTGGGTTGGTAATATATTGGTTTGGGTACTTGGAAACTTTAGACTCTACACCAGAAGTGAATAACATGTTCATATTACGAACAAGTTTCCCAGATAAAGCAAGTATTACTCAATACAAAATGGATGTATAAGCAATAATTGTTTGGGTTCAAGTCTGTATTGAATTATTTTAGTGAAAACGCATTTTCCAGAGGGATAGGCGGAGACTGGAAACTAGAATGTACGTACCTAGATTATACACAATGAATAAATGGAATATGCAGAACGTTTAAATTTTTATTATTTCAATTAAATTTTTTTAAGCATTTTGTATGCTTACTTTTTTCTAAAGATTTAGATCGGAAAAAGAGACAATCTAGGACGGGACTTGAACCCGCGTTTTTTATTATTTATTAATATCTCAGCATATCAGTGCAAATCATAGAAGAGTGGATCTTCCTGTGTAAAATTTAGTCTAGAAAGTTTTGGTAGAGAAGATTATATCATAAACTTCTTATTTTGAAGGCTGCTTACTGAGCAAAAAGCATTAATTCGTGTGTTCTATGTAATAACACAGATAATGTTAACAGTATAGGATAGTAACAGTAATTATATTTTTTTTTCTATTAAAGTAGGTAATTCATTTCGCGGATTAAAATCCACAACAAATATAAGATCATTTGCCATTGAATCTCGAAAATAACCAACTCGGTTGCAGTGAGCACGCATTCGCACAGTACCTCTGTTGGCCGATCCGTACTAAAAAAAATAGATCGTCAACCTTTTTATAGTTTCCGCGCCTATACGCTGAATGATGATCCCTATGACAGTTCGTTAGCGCTTAACATTGTACTGAAGTCCTATCACATCAAATCCTTTAGAGGTCCTGTAAAAAGTCGAAAAATCATAATTGTCTACAATTGTAAATTATAAAAATGAATATTAAGAAATTATTACGTAATGTTCGGAAATAATAGAAAAAAACTCAATGCAAATTTACATGGTACGTGCTGCAAAAGTTACGTCGTCAAGCTGTTATCGACTAAGAAGGGACACATCGATAAACAAAATATCGATAATTTGTTGGAAAAATAAAACAAATGCTTTGAGTTTGTATTTTATTTATATCAATCTGAATCTGATACAGGGTCAATCGGATCTTCAAAATCTGAGTCATTCTGAAATTCATTTCATTTTCATTTTTCATTTCATTTGTCAGTCTGAATTCATTTCCTCGTGGTACTCCGTTGTTTTCACCGACTTAAAAGCCCACAGGCAATTCGGCACAAAACCTGTAGCTGTGCTAGCGTGGCAAATGATTAAGCGCTGGCCCTTTCCTTCAGGAGTTTTTGTGCTGGATTTGGCTGTGTCATCCGTCCATGCCTTACCTACAGTATGATTGGCGTTCAGCCATGTCTCATCAAGGTATACTACCTTCTCCCAGTTATCAATTTGTTTGATTTTGCGAAGAAAATCGCATCGTAGTAAAGCTATGTCAGTACGCTCCATTAATATTTTTCTCTTGTCACATTTTTTATAGCGGAATCCACATTTTTTCAAAACAATTCTAAGAGAAGTAGCATCGCCTTTGAAGAGTTCTGCAGCTTTTAATGAAGATAATAACTTCTGGCAGGTCGGTAGTTCACCTCGTAGGTAGTAACCATAAGTATGATTGCGTATAGCATCTAAATCAAAATCATCAGGTTCTGTTATATGACATAACCTTTTCTTTTTCTTCTTTGGTGTTAATAGTTTATTGTCCTCCATGGACGACTCCCCAAATTTTTCCTTTGTTATTCGAGAAACAGTAGCCTTTCCGATTCTAGAGCATCGGCTACACGATCGCGAACATACTTTTCCATGTAATCCATAATTGCCAGCTAATTATGAATTCTTTAAAATTCAATTCAAAAATAATTTTAAATTCTTTAAATTATGCAATTTGAATAAAAATTAAAGTATAGTAAAATAAAATATAATAAGGCTGTTACTTTTTTATCTAGTGTTTTATGTCCATCAATGCGCGTAGTCTTTTTTTCAAAATAAATAAATATTGCTTATTATGTTGAATGACCTGGCTGAATGACATGACATTTGCCTGAAAAAACAGTATTTTATTGAAATTGTTTCGCATAACTAATACAACTGTCAGTTGAAACGTCATAGGGATCATCATTCGGCGTGCGGAGTATAATAACAACCTACGTATATAATTTAGAGATGAAGAAGTGTGCACTATATAATGTTCAATTCAGTGACGGCGTTCAATGTTCCGGTTGTAAGAAGGAGCTGGAACTTGGATGTGCAAGTATTTCCAAATCGGGTTTGAGAAAACTGGGAGTAGATAGAAGATAGAATAGATAGATAGATAGAAGGACACAGTGGAAGTTCCCCAAGTGCAGTTTCTTCACCAGCTGTTTCTAACCCCGAGACCCCTGCAAATTTGGACACAATTCTTTCCCAAATCCGAGCCAAACGACAGCTACAAGGCTTACCAAGTCTATTTGAAGACATCCAGATAATTAAAACCGAGCTAGTTGAGTTGAAGGATGCCTATGCCCATTCCAAAGAAAAGTTTGATGATTTTGACAATAGACTCATGGTACTCGAAACAAAAGCTGCTGACTTTGATAAGCTTCTTGAAACCTCTAACTTAATGCAAGAAGACTTTGCTAAAACTAAACATGATCTGTTCTTATACCAGGCCACTCAGAAAGTATTGCGAAAAAAAGTTTTTATATATGAGAGACTGGTCAGTTATAATCTATTTCTAATATTTATGAGTAAAAATAAATACGTTCCAGTTTCAAAATTTCTCTCTGCATTTTTTGCAAGATAATTTCAATTATTGTGTCTCATTGAAAAATGGATCTGCGTCGGGAACATTTTCGCGCTATGATTTTCTACGATTTCAAGTGTCGCCTGAAACCAGACGAATCGTACGATAGACTTCAAATGGCATTCATGGATGCAGGCCCTTCCAAGGGGACCGTGTATCGTTGGTATAACGAATTCAAGCGCGGTCGACTGACTTTGGAGGATGAAGAAAGAAGTGGTCGCCGTTTGACGGCTGTTACGGAAGAAAACGTGCTAGCAGTGAAAAATTTAATCCAAGATAATAGACGAGTCACATATCAAGAGATTCAGCACATTCTTCAGATTGGATCGGGAAGCCTTCACGAGATTCTACACCTGCATCTTCGTGTCAGAAGGATAGTTTCACGCTGGGTGCCGCACAATCTCACCGATGCTCAGAAGCAGGCCCGGGTGGAATGGTGTCGTGATATGATAAACAAGTATGAAGCAGGCGCGTCTCGGCGTGTTTATGACATCATTACAGGTGATGAGTCGTGGATTTATCAGTATGATCCAGAAACAAAACGCCAGTCGACGGTTTGGGTGTTTCAAAACGAATCAACACCTACCAAAGTGAAGCGATCTAGAAGCGGAGGGAAGATTTTGATCGTGAGTTTTTTCAATTTGTCTGGCTACTTGTTATCAATCCCTTTACGAAATCAAAGAAGCATCAACACTGAATGGTACACTTGCAAATGCTTGGCAGAAGTTTTCTCTGTAGTGAGCTACAAGCGACCAAACGCAGGGCTCCGCGGAATACTACTCCACCATGACAACGCGCCCGCACACACCGCGCTTAAAACGAGGGACTTCCTGGACAGCACTCCGGTTAAACTCCTAGGTCACCCTCCTTACAGCCCTGACCTTGCACCGTGCGACTTCTTTTTATTCCCGAAAATAAAAAATCAGCTCAAAGGGATACAATTTTCGTCGCCGGAAGATGCGCTGTCAACGTTTGAGCAGGCTGTAAACGAGGTATCTGCGGCGGATTGGAAAAAGTGTTTTGAAAACTGGTTCAAACGCATGAAACTTTGTATAGAGGCTGGTGGAGAGTACTTTGAAAAGATTTAATAAAAAAATATTTACCTATAGAACACTTTTTTTTATTTTCGCAAAACTTTCTGAGTGTCCCACGTATGAACAGCGCTCACATTTAAATTATGTTAGATTAAAGGAGTACCGATAAAAAAAAGACCAGATTCTATAAATAAGCAACAACTGTCCCAAGTCCCAAATCAACTAGGTATATATCCAGGGTACCTATATATAACTCTAAGGAAAAATTGTCAATACAATTGACAATTTTTCCTTAGAGTTAGCTAGCTTCCTGAACCGCTACGTTAAGGAAGATTTTATAGCGGCTGCACGCTCAACTAAGGACTTGTCCGCCATTCAAGGCAGTGAACGTGTCTACGTCAATGATCATTTGAGTATGGACTACAAAAAACTATTAACAAGAACGAAAACTGTTGCTAACGAGAAAAAATACGAATATGTGTGGGTAAAACATGGAAAAATTCATGTACGCAAAAACAATACTTCTAAATCCTTCGTTATTAGACAAGCAAATGATTTAACAAAATAATCTAAGGTGTCGTTTATATAAATATTTAATTCTAATTAAGCATGTTATATTCGTTACGTTTTATATCCTAAATATAACACATACTACTTCATTTTACTGTAAAACTGTTTAGTGTCTCTGCTTCACTAATGAGCCGAACGCATACGCATTCCGTACCTACCAACTTTTTGTCTATGTCTTGTCGCGCTGCGCTGTTTACACTCTAATCGTTGCGCTTCGAATATATCGAATAAATATACATCCGCTTGTTACACTTGCAGGACTAACGCATAATCTTGATTATTATAAGCCTGCTTGTTCTATTCTTCACTATTTTGCATTCTACGACTGTAGTCTTCATAGGAATGTGATGATATTTTACCCACTTTATAAATATTTTAATGTTACATATGATTTTAGATTGACATGGTCATTTACATTAAAATTAGAATTATAAACGGGATATTTACCATGTTTAGTATCCATTTCGAGAATCCGATATTTCGGCACTGTTACAAGTACCATGATCACGGATGACATAATTGTAATAACGGACTCATGGTTGATGGACGGTATTCAGGAATCGGAAATCTTTGCTGGTCGGTATGTTGTGTGGCGTCGAGACCGTGATTACGCACTCACTAAGCAGTCCCGAGAAGGAGGTATAGTAGTTGTAGAGTATAGTAGTAGTACCAGTTTCCTCATGGTCACATTTATTTTCTACAGCAGAGGATCTCTGCATTAAAATACACCACAATAAATCAAACTCGCGTGATTGTGTGAGTATATTGGTGTACTTTATTTATGTAATCAAAGTAAAGGTTTATCTTTTTCCTCACAACTTCGCAACTTTCTCGCAAAGTGGAATGATTTAACTTTAAATAATATGACCGACCGTTTTCTTGTTATCGGTGATTTTAATTTGCCTGGTATCTCATCGATGGCTCCCATCAAATTGATATGCCGCTTTTACCAGTTAACCTTTCCTCGGCTGATGAGTATTTTTTCACCGACGCGATATGCACAATGGGCCTAGGTCAGTACAATGGAGTTCCTAACAAATTAGGTAGAATATTAGACTTGATTCTGTCTTATGACATAGTTAGTGTGCAAAAACAATCTGACCCCTTTGTCGCGGAGCACCGCGATTAACCAACAATCGGTGAGTCATGTATCAACTATGTTTACCTTAAAATTGTGGTATATATATTTCTTACTGACAACACTAACCTCTATAGTCGTTGGCTAGGAAAATGACACAAAAAAAAGATGGAGGTAGGTAGAACGAGCGCGGCGAATTTCACCGCGCGAGAGCCAGAATGACGTTGGAGTTCTAGTAAGATCAAGATCACCGGTTCTGGTGAGTGCTTATAATTATTATATTATACACAATGCTTGGTTGTAGGACTCGACAACCAACAATTGCCCGATCAAGGCATCAATACCAATAGTAACACTATAGTTGTTACTAAGACAAGCAAAGTCAGAGACTCGTACGAAACCGATGTGAGGCAAGTCGCAAGACAACAGGGGGAGCTATGGGGGCAGGCTATGGAGGCTCCTCGGCCCCATTAAGGGCCACTCAGTAGTAGACAGTCAGTCAATATCCCAAGTAGGGGATCGTATACAGGCGAGAACACGTAGTGATTGTTGCTCGCTCCACAGCACTTGGGTTGTGGCGATCCCTGTGATGTCATAAGCTCGTGCAGACGAGGCTTGACCGTAGCCGTGCCGCCACTTGGAACAGTATACAATACGGGCTCGTAGTTTCTCTGCACCAATAATAAACCAGTGACCCTTGTCATAAAGGTCAAAGAATCAATATTGAGTCCTAAAACCAAATCATATCTATATGCCGATACTCGAATTAACAAGCTATTTTGTCGTCTATTACATCCTCATTCCACAACGTGGCGACACCCTTAGTCCGCAGTGACTCGCACTCCCATCACTACCTTTATTGCCCGTGGTCCGATCACGGAGTTCTACTGACAGCACTATTAGTTTGTATTAAATTGTAAGTATATACCTATTTTTCTTTTTTTTTTTCGTGCGGAAATCCCTTCGGATACCCCCCCGCCGGCCAGCGGGGGCGGTTATGTCGGGCTTGAACCGACTAAAACCGCACGCCGTCTCGGGTCTACAGACGCCGTGGTGTAAGGTTGCCCATAGAGCATATCCCTCGTACCCCGACTGACCCTGGGCCATCTCCGGTTTCGAGATGGCCCCTATACTGAAATGTGCGCCTCGAGTCAGATACTTATATAGTAAGAGCGATTTCCAATCATTGAATAATGGAATAAATACTATTGACTGGGATTATGAATTCACCTCTCATTCAATGGACAACTCAGTTAAGTTTTTTAATGAAACCATTGTAGTGACACAGAACACAGAGCATCCAGATTACGAAACATTGAAGCCATGCGCCAGCACGCTCTAGCGCACGTCCGCGCGCCAGTAAGGAATTCGTGGAATGAACCGGCCATAGATAATATATATATTAGATAATATATATATACTGGTATAGATAAGTCACTCCCAAAATTCTTGTATAGTTTGGAGTTGTCTTGGCAATAGATGACGTTAGTTTCTGCTTATAAGTACCTATATTATCCGATAGGTGGCGTTTTCAGGCATTAAGAATTTTGCTGGCTCAGTTCAAAACTAAGACATCTTGAAAAAAAAATCTTTAAAATATCTTCAATCTGAAATTAGGGAACAAGTCCAAGAGAAGTTTTTTTTCAAGATGATGTCTTAGTTTTGAACCGAGCCTATTAGATATTTCAATTTATGGTATTTATATACATGAGTTTTCTATTTTCAAAATAACTCTAGGCACAAAAAAACACATAAATTGATCATTTTATGCATAAAAATAGTAAGACGCACAACAAAATAAAACAAAATTTACAAAAGATTAAAACATTGTTTTTATTCCTGCAACTTTATATTCTGTAACATTTTAGTAGTACATTATAAAAATGCTTTTCAGTAAAATGTTTCAATTGGAGAAGATGACAAATTTCACTTTTGCTTTTGAGCCTGCCAGAAATATGATATAATATAAGCCAATACATGCCTTTAATTTAATAAGGGCACATTTTTATATGAAATGAAATATTTTTAAATTAAATCAGTTAATTCTCAAGTGGCTTCGTAATAACTTTTTGACAAAACGTGTAGGACTTAGATGCCATCTGCATAAGGTGCAGAATATTCCCTCCTCCTAAAGGCCCGGGTCCTTTAAGCGGCGGTAAGCTGAGTGACACCAATGTAACATGGTACGTGTCTGTAATGGTGACTCTCTTTACAAGACTTTGCCCTTAGCTTACCATCAGGCGAGGTGAAGTCAAATTGACGTGTCCTATATAAAAAAAACTTCTTACTCCTAGCGGTAATTCCCAGTCGGTCGCATTCGAAGCTTTCACCTCGGATTCTGGGGTCCGCTTCACCAGTCTTAACTGCAGATTTGGCTAGACCTCGATATTGTCCGTGAAGCGATAGCCATCTGACCTCCACAACCCAATGATGACATTAGGCGATATCGAAGCATTGCAGCTAGACCATTGTTTTATTTTTTTACTTTTTAGGGCTCCCAACTACCCGTAACGACCTCCATAGATGTTCGTATGGCAACCAGGGCCGACGGCATAACGTGCTCTCCGAGGCACGACCAGACCAATACAAATACTTATATTTATGCACACAAATATTGAACTGAGCGGGGATCGAACCCGCGCCTCCTGCGTAGTGGTCGCGTTCACAACCGCTACGCCACGGAGGCTGTCAAAAAAAAGCTATTATTTATTTTTTCTCCGACTTTTATAATAATTAAAAGCTTGTGATTTCACTCCATCGTCTTGATCAAAATTAACTATTTTCCCAATTAAAATTTTATTAACACCTTTACACCAACTATGAACAATTACATTAATTGACAAATTTACTATATAATCGATTAATTCTGATTTATGTTTGGAGCAATTAATTATTGAGAAATTTGTTCCACAATCAACATAAAACATCAAATTTCTTTTCAAATTAACTGATTCCGGATTTTCTCTTAAACATGCAATAATCATAGAGTACACTTCATTAAGTAAATCAATAAATTTATCACAAGCATTAAACAAACTTTTCTTTGTAAAATCAACGGCATAATTAAATGAATCAACATCGATTTCTGTAAATCACTTAAGCATTGCTTACAATCTTAAAGATTTTCGTCTTGCATTTCTTTATTACATAACCGGCAACATATTTTTTTGCTTCCACATGCACAATCAAATTACTTGATTTCTTTTCATTCATTTTTGATAATAAAGAATCAACATTGCATGCAGAATCATTGTTGCCATCTTTCAAATCACAATTCCCTTTTATTAAAAATTTCATTGATTGTAGCATTTTATAATCATCTTTTTCACAATTAGCATGCACTGAATGAGGAGAATTAATATTATTGATTAACAAAGTTTTGTAGGAATTTTTAAATTGATTAGAGGTTGGGTTAATATTCCGCACATCATTGCTTCGTACTGAAGAAAAAAAATTCTCAAGGGGGTCCTGGTTAAAACTTCTCGTTATTAGATTTTTTACTTTAAATTTCTGATTTAAATGTTGCCACATTTCTTTAAAGGTCTCAATATTTTGTATCCAGTTCTGGACTGATGGTACTTTTTCCACTTTCTTATTTCTTGTACCATCACGATTTAAAGTGTTTCTAATAAATTTTATTGATTTGAGAATTGGTACAATTTCATTCCAGAACTGGATATGTGGCGAGTTATTTCTAAAGCACCCCTTGAGAATTTTTGCCGAAGGTCCATACGAGTGCCCATTGAATGAATCGAACAGCTTATCAATTAACAATAACAAATCAGCTGTATCTGCACATTCCGCTGGTAGTTGGTTATGTTCTGGAACAAATAAAAAAAAAAGTTTAACATAAATAGATTTAACAAACACCAGTGACGCACAGGTTTATGCATGTAGTAACTATAATAATACCATTGGTTCATGTAACAACGAACTGACAATATTGCGCAACTACTAGTAGGTAAGATGTTGGTAATACTATATAGCAAAATTAGCCTGGCCAGGTTTAATAACCTGGTCCAGAGATGTCACAGCAGTTGTATCCTATTTTGTGACACATGCCAAATGTCCTAAATAAATTAAGGTGAATGATAATGTTATTTAAAGAAATTTTCTGTCCGACAAATCCGGTAGGTCAAGCTTTGATATAGGTTCCATATCCCATTTTAAGCAAACTTAAACAGCAAAAATAATACATATTGATAACACACTTGTACTTTTCCACGATATTTATTATTACCCTAACCGGTTTCGCCTTGACATGCACATTGACGGTTTACATTGACAGTCAATAGTCAAACCGTCAATGTAAACCTTTGAGAATGCCGTAAGGCGAAACCGGTTAGGGTAATATAAATATCGTGGAAAAGTACAAGTGTGTTATCAATATGTGTGACAACAAGTTCCACCAAGTGCCATCAATCAACAGTATAAATAGGCAAAAATAATAAAATAATACATACTTGCCAAAAAACGCATTACAGAAGAGACCCTCCGACTGAAAACTTGAGCTGCATACAATACCTTCATTTATGGTATTTTCTCGGGGTCGACATGATATTCCGTCAATTTATTAATTATTCGGATCTCGTCTTCCCCGGGATCTGCATCTAGTAACAATTTCAAATGTTCCCACTTTGCTAATTTTACCTTTCCTTCATGTTGAAATTCGATATCTTTTGTCAAAAAGTTATTGCGAAGGCCCTTGAGAAGATGTGGCGTGTCAAATAATGGAAAAATTTTTTGTTCATTAACTTCAAATGCACAACTATTATATGCTTCATTATTTCTTAAATACTTTGCCTTAGTATCTTGGAGCAACAGTTTTAGAGCGGCAACATTTGTTGTCGCCTGGTCGCAAATAGTGGCGACAATTATTAATCCAGCTTTTTGCAACTCAACTATTGTTTCGACTATTAACTTTTTTAAGTCATATTTTTTAGTGGCGCTTTTACAGAATGTGTAAGCAATTGGCTGTTTTGTTTTGGTCTTTACACCTTTTATCATAAAAACTAACGCGTGATCTGCTATTTCTTTGTTCTTTACGCCTCCAAAATTTTCAAAACCCACGATTTCTTTACCATTAAAATATAATTCAATTAAATTCTTAAGCATTTTGTATGCTAACTTTTTTCTAAAGATTTAGATCGGAAAAAGAGAACATCTAGGACGGGACTTGAACCCGCGACCAGTCCCTTACAGGGGGAATGCTCTGACCAACTGAGCCACCTAGACACGTCCCAGATATTCGAAATTCTCCGATATATCATATACGTCTTAAGGCGACGTTGGAGCCATCTACCGTAATTCTTGCGAACTACGGAAACAATGAATAACTTTACAGTCATTTTTAAACATTGTTTAAATCGGTTTGTTGTGTATTGTTTAAATGTGTGTAAATCGGCTCCGGGCCCTGATGGGGTTCCATATATAGTGTATAAAAAATGTCCAACAGTTCGTAAACATCTCACAAATATATTCAGTAAAATCTGGTCAGAAAAGAATATACCAGTCGCATTTGGCGAAGCGGTTTTCGTTCTCATTCCAAAAAAACATGAAGTGACCCATCCTAAAGATACTAGACCGATAGCACTAACTAACACAATTTCAAAAATATTTTTCTCTATTCTACAAACAAAAATGTGTCATTTTATGATTAACAATAGGTATTTCGGACCTAACCACCAGAAAGGGTTTTTACCCGGCATTTCTGGTTGTCTGGAACACAATAGTCTGTTAGCGGAAAGCTTAAAAGATGCCAGAAAATACGAAAGACAGATAACGGTATGTTGGATAGACCTAGAAAATGCATTTGGCTCAATTCCACATTACCTTATGGTATACGCGTTGCAATGGTATAACTTTCCGCCCGTGGTCATAGAGATAATCGAGTCGTATTACTCCCAGCTAAAATTTGCTATAAGCTTCCAAGAAGTACACACAGGACCATTACGGTATAATGTGGGACTGTTTCAGGGATGCTGCTTGTCACCAATAGCATTTAACATAGTAATTAATATCTTAATTACCAAGTTAATACGTCACGAAAAGAAATGGGGTTATCGGTTTAAAGTAAATAACATATACTCAGAGTCCATCTTAGCTTTTGCTGACGATCTCGCAATACTGACGCGCAATCCAAAACAATGTCAGGAACTATTAAAGGAAGTCGATGAGTTCTGTTCGTGGACAAATGGACTGAGGACGAAGCCCAGTAAGTGTCACTGTCTATGTCTGGGTAGACGGGACACCAAATTTACCTCTTACGACCCGGGACTCTTCATTGGGGGTAAACCAGTTTCCATAGTCGCTGAATCGGTGCCATTTAAATTTCTTGGGAGAAAGATAGACTATAAAGGACGCACACCATCCTTAGATGAAGTTGTCGATACGTTTATAAATGACCTAAATAAGATAGATCAGATACCACTAAACAATATCAAAAAAGCTTGGATATATGACAACTACTTAACATCACGTCTGACTTGGCCTTTTCTGGTGTATGAATTCGGTAAAACCTTACTGGCGAAAATAGATGCAACTGTCATAAAATCGCTAAAATCGTGGCTTGGACTAGCGCACTCTGCTGATTCCTCTGCTCTATTTAGGGATCAAAATAATTTTGGGATGAAACTTAAGAAACCATCGGAGCTCTATAAACATCTTAGAGTTACCAAAGCCCACATCTTAGGAAAATCCCAAGATGTCACAATCAGGGCACTCCCGAAAGATAATAACGCGTCCGAGCTTGAATCTAGACTTCTATTCCATAAACGATTTATGATAGGGGCCCAGTCAAACAGAGTGGGGTTGGGAGTACGAGAGCCAGAAAGGGACCAGGATATACTTAAGTCCTTTCTAAAACAAGACGAAAATGATAAATATCGAGTGCACGCGATGAATTTGGAAATCCAAAATGAATGGTTGACAATGGGAGAGTTCTGCATACCGATGGCCTTAAAGTGGCGCACCTTGATATATGACTGGTCGCCGGCCCTGTTAAAATTTTATCTTAACGCCTTTCAGATGACCCTCCCAGACCAGAGTAATCTGGTAAGGTGGGGGAAGGCCACAGAAAAACAATGTTATACTTGTGGTGAGGCAATAGGGACGGCTAGACACATATTAGTAGGATGTAGGGTGCTTCTCGATAGAGGCCATTACTCACGCCGCCACGATAAGGTGCTTATCATCATACGTGAAGCAATGAGTCTGGCAGTAGCTAGAGCCCAAAAAGGATTGACTACTAACAGACGTCATATCAACTTTGTGTCTGAAGGTTCATCCATAACACCCAGGAACAAACCTTATTCAATCTTAGATACTGCCCCAGATTGGACTCTCCTAATCGACACGTATGAAAAGCACTACAAAATTCCGGAGGATGTTGGGGTTTCGTCATCTAGACCTGACATATTCCTATATTCTAAGAGGTTAAAACATGTGGTTCTTGTGGAACTTACTGTACCGTGGGAAACAAATATACCGAAGGACCACACAATAAAGAAAAATAAATACTATGATCTCACAAACGAATTAATCAAAAACGGTTACGTGGTTAATTTGTATGCAGTGGAAGTGGGAGCGAGAGGTATACCAGCAAAATCTCTCTATAACCTACTTAAAGATCTAGGCCTATCGAGAGCTACAATAAGCTCATTACTAGGACGAATGTCTAAAGCGGCACTAGTAGGTTCGTATCAAATTTGGTTAGGCAGGGAGGGGAACTTGGGTAGTGAAGGTGAGTGTTGATGTACATCAACAAAAGGGGCCCCTTCTAAACCTACACTTGGGTCGCAAGTCCCAGGCACTGTCCCGAGTTCCCATCTCAGCAACGCGATGGACCCGGCACCCGCACGGAGAATCCATGGATTGCTAAGATTACGGTCTCGTCTGATGACTCCGCCTAATTAATTCAATTAAATTCTTAAGCATTTTGTATGCTAACTTTTTTCTAAAGATTTAGATCGGAAAAAGAGAACATCTAGGACGGGACTTGAACCCGCGACCAGTCCCTTACAGGGGGAATGCTCTGACCAACTGAGCCACCTAGACACGTCCCAGATATTCGAAATTCTCCGATATATCATATACGTCTTAAGGCGACGTTTAATTAGGCGGAGTCATCAAAAAACAATGTTTAAAAATGACTGTAAAGTTATTCATTGTTTCCGTAGTTCGCAAGAATTACGGTAGATGGCTCCAACGTCGCCTTAAGACGTATATGATATATCGGAGAATTTCGAATATCTGGGACGTGTCTAGGTGGCTCAGTTGGTCAGAGCATTCCCCCTGTAAGGGACTGGTCGCGGGTTCAAGTCCCGGCCTAGATGTTCTATTTTTCCGATCTAAATCTTTAGAAAAAAGTTAGCATACAAAATGCTTAAGAATTTAATTGAATTAATTAGGCGGAGTCATCAAAAAACAACGTTTAAAAATGACTGTAAAGTTATTCATTGTTTCCGTAGTTCGCAAGAATTACGGTAGATGGCTCCAACGTCGCCTTAAGACGTATATGATATATCGGAGCATTAAAATATAAACCTGGAGACAATGCCACTTCATCAAATAAAAGAGTGGAAAGTCTTTTGTCTATTGGTTTGTTTTTCATTGGTTGTTTAAGGTGTTTCATAATATTTTCATTTATGCCTGGCTCTACCCTCAATCCCAATAAAAGTCGTTGAACGGAACGTTTAGAAGGCAGTACTAGTATTTTTCTTAAAAAATTATAAGCCTTAGCCCCTTGCTTTAAAATCGATGCAGCCATTACTTTTTCTTCGATGGTGAAGCGTCTTCCTTTTGCTTTGCAATTTATTTTTAACTGCATGCGTAAGAATGTTTGTGTTGCCTCAGGCATTTTTTCAATAATTTTTACAAAACTCGCATTCTTAGATAACTTTTTCGCTTCTCTGATTTGTTCAGTTTGGCTTTTACACTTCTTAGTCAATTGCAAAACTTTTTTACTCAGTTGTTGCAGAACATGATCATCCCTTTTCCGTGGGGCTGAAATATAAAATTATTTTATGGTTAAAATTGAATAAAACTATCTTTTTATAAGTTCTACTTTCACACAAAATGTTTGCTAAACTCATCAGCCTCCTTCTAGCGTTATCCTATTTGTTCCTGAGGAACCTGGGGTTTGCTTAGACCATGTTGCAAGGTTTGGCTAGTCAGTGGTCTGACCAAGCACATTTGTTCGTTGGTCCCGGAATCCCGGATGCTATCTTAAGTTCTTAGGCAGACGAGAGTTTTACTAATAATAACTTACTCGAGTGAATATTAATTTAATAATTACTTACCTATTTGTTTTGTTGCTCGTGTTGATCGGCCACAAATAGATGATTGCCGGTTTGATGTTATCTGCTGTTTATTGACATCTGAAAAGAAGAGTAATTTAGATATTAAAGTTTCTCTCCCTGGAGCCCTAACCACCTGTAGCTGTACCCGATGTCGGTGGGCTACTTTTTATATTTTTAAATGTTTATTTTTATAATTAATCATCATCTGCGTAAAGACGCTTTTTCCTGAAGGCATCCGTGGCCAAGATGACCTCGGAGCTCAGGTTCCGCCTTCCGGCTCTTCCTCCTCCACTTGGCACGATCTTGGGCGTCCATAGTAGTGAGACCATTTGCACACATGTCACCCTCCACAACTTCAAGCCAGGACTTCTTGGGCCTACCCTTTCTATCTGGACCCGGCGGGGGCGCCATTGCCAGGCATTTGTTACCCACGTAGTCGTAAAATTAGCCCGACTTAAGGGTGGTCTAATTTTTTTTGTATGGGATGAAGTATACGTTAGTATTATGTTATCTGTGGTTATGCCTACCTGAAGTGATGGTTAATACTTCTGGAGTTTCTTCTGTAGGAGACTCAAATGCAGGCTGTGCTGATGTAGGCACATTAATGACCATGTCTGAAATAAAAAAAGCAGTTGGGTTACTAACTGCTGGCTGACTCTTTTTGTAAATACAATGTCTTTCTAATATTTTATAGGTCAAAGTTTGTGATTTGAGTGTATGTAGGAATGTATGTGGGTGGGTATGTGTGAAGGATGCTGTACACTAGGAGTCAGAAGTGCATGGACAGGTCCGCCACATACATTTAATTTTTCACTTTGATTGAAGTTTTCATTAAAATTCATAACTCTTTTTAAACAAAGATTTCAAAATACTGTAAAACTAGTTGATAGCTATAAAGGAAAATAAAAAATAACAGCGGGTTTTTAAGAAAACTTATCGTATGGGATGAAGCATACATAGTATTATGTTATCTGTGGTTATGCCTACCTGAATTCACTTTTACCTGATTTCACTTTGATTGAAGTTTTCATTACAATCCATAACTCTTTAAACAAAGGGTTCAAAATACTGTAAAACTAAATGATAGCTATAAGGAAAATTAAAAAGAAAAAGCAGATTTTTAAGAAAACTTCAATAATTTGTTGCGGACCTGTCTATGCACTTTTGACGCCCAGCATACAACACAGCAATCAATGGCTTCAATGAGCATAATATTCAGGCCGATTGCATGTAAGAGAGTTTCTGTCGGGAACAGGAACACCATTGCCCATATGAGGCGCACTAGACAATTCAAAAAGATTTTTATAATTTAATTTCCACTTCTAAGCAATTTAATATCTACTTTTATTTTCCATAGCCATTTATTTACTAAGGCTAAGTTGCAACATACTAACTGTTAAAGTAAAAGATTTATGTCAAATTTAATAAACAGTAACAGTAACACTGACTGACGGTTTCTGCAAAATGTGTTGCACCAGTGTATTTATATTTTTGGTTATAGTTATGACTTCTTCTTCATGGAATTTAATGTTAACAACTTTAATATTGTTCACACAACACACATACATACACAAACAACAAAAATATCAACAACATTAATAGTCCAGATGTGGACAGTTAGAGCTACCGTCAAGTTTTGACATAATTTTAACAATTATTGTCAAATAGTGCAACATATTTTTATACCTGACGGGTGCTTTAGCTGCCCTGTTAATTTTAAAGTAAGGTGGTGTAACTTTGTTTTACTGGTGAATTGATTAGCTAGGATGGCCATTAAGCAACTCCTGGAATCAGTAAAAATTACTGCCTTGCTTATATTATGCGATTCGATATATAGCAATGCTTCCAGTATAGCTATCGACTCACCAGTAAAAATGGAACTAATATTTGGGGATTTGTATGATAATATGACTTGGTATTTTGGGATCCAAACCGCGGATCCCACGCAGGTAGAATCTGATGATTTGGATGAATCTGTGTAAACAGCCAGCCAGTCCCGCCAATGTTGTCTGATTAGACAATTTAACTCCTTATTAGCATCCACAGAGTCTTTACTTATACCAGAATACAAGACGACATTAGGGCTGTAGATAATCGCGGCAAATGGAGATTCAAATAAGGGGCTAGTTTTACACCGAAAACAAGGGAAAGGGAGGCGAACATAATTTACGAAGCTGTTAAATAAACATGGATGACTTTTGTGTGTCTAATATCCACCAGAAGATATAAATTCTGATAGTTTATGAAGTTTGGGTATCAGAGGATGAAGGGATAGTTGGGAGGATTTATATAGATACCTATCAGAGAGGTACTGCCTTCTTAGTGATAGAGGGGGGTCTACACACTCCAATTGTAACGCGTTAATTGGCGAAGACCTCATAGCACCCACGATAAGGCGCATGCTTTTGGCCTGGATCTTATCCAACAAGCTTAAGGCTGCCTTATTGCACGGCTCCAAGAGAAAGCACCCATAGTCTAAATGGCTACGGATAAGCGCATTGTACAATAATTTTTGGCAATAAGGGTGGGCACCCCACCAGACTCCAGACACAGCCCTTAAAATATTAATATTTTTCTCACATTTATGGCTGATATAATTAATGTGCTCTACCCCAGATAGTTTTGAATCCAAAACCATTCCCAAAAACTTAACTGTGTCTCTTACAGGGAAATTTTGATCATCAAGAGAGATTATACAATCAGGGATGGATCTACGGCGGCTGAAAATTACCACAGAGCTTTTGGGGACTGAAAGTGATAAACCATGGTCAGTAAGCCAGATAGAGAGATAAGAGATTGCTGAGTTCAGTCTGGACACAGCATCCGTCATATGGTCCGCTGCCACATAGAGGGCAAGATCATCCGCATATTGAAGAATGTTGCAGAAGGAAGTAACTGAGAGATCTAAATCGGCGGTATAGATGCTATAGAGGAGGGGGCTTAAAACAGAGCCCTGCGGAAGGCCTCTCCAAATTATTCTGGGAGGAAGGATTGAATTTTGAACTCTAATACTAATGGTTCTCCCAGAGAGGGAATTGGAAATGAAATTTACTATCTTCTCTGGAACACTCAGATTAAGCAGTTTTTGCCTGAGCACAGGAAGTAGTACATTGTCATATGCAGATTGCTATGTCCAAGAATACACCCACGCAATACTGATTTTTTGATAGAGCTATTCTAACGTCAGTGGTAAATATACTGAGATTATCCATTGTCCCCAATCCCTTGCGGAACCCGAACTGAGTTTTTGAGAGCAAACCCTGGCTTTCCACTAGCCACTCTAAACGATTTTTTATTAAGTGCTCTAAGATTTTGGACATGATACAAGAGAGTGCAATAGGGCGGTAGCTGGAAGGATCATCACTACATTTACCTGGTTTCAGGATTGGAATTATAATCTGAGCCTTCCACTCTTCTGGAGGGAAACCAGAGTAAAAAATGAAGTTGAGCAAATTTAAAAAAAATTTTTGGGTGGTTGGGCTGCTCTTGATAATAAGTGAGTAAGGGATGCCATCCACACCAGGTGAAGAATCCTTAAGGGACCCTAAGACATTCGAAAGCTCTTCGAAGGAAAAAGAGGAATCCAAAGGGTGTGACGTCTGAGAGCTAGAGGGAAAGAAGTTTGAGGACTCGGCAGCAGTAGGAGCTGTTGGGGGAGCAAGTTTTTGTTCAAATTTCTGTAGCCATCGAGAGGGGTCGTTTGAGGTAATGTTGTTGTTGGTTGTAGAATACCTGAACCTTCTAACATCTCTCCATACACACGATGCAGGGGTACGAGGGCCTAATGCTTCACAAAACTTGCGCCATCCAACCTTTTTCTTTTGCAACAAATGTCTAACTGTTTGAGCAGCTACTTTTTGGTAGTTTAGATAATTTGCAGTTGTCATGTTATGTTTATATGTTCTTTCAGCATCCCTTCTCATTCGACAGGCATCTGAGCAGGTCTGATCCCACCAAGGAGGAGAGGGGATGTTGTTCCTGGGAGCTCTTTTAACAGGAATTGCCTTATCGGCAGAGTTCAGAAGAGCCTGCTTAAAGAGGGCATAAACAGTATCAATGTTACCAGAGTTAGGGACAGGTAAGAAAGAAACCTCCTGGTCAAGAGCATTAGAGTACAGTTCCCAATTGGCTTTTGACAGATTAAATTTAAGGAGAGGGTTAAATGGTGGTGACTCCCTGTGGCTGGCTAGAGAGGAGACAGTTATGGGGTAGTGATCACTCTGATGTGAGTCGCTTGCAATCTGCCAAGTCAGGCATGAGGCAAGGGAAGCTGAACAGATGGTTAAATCCACAGCACTAGGGCCTCTTTGGGTTAAAGTGGATCTGCGTGTGGCCGAACCATCATTTAAGATGCAAAGATTGAATGAATCCAGGATATCAATGAATGAGGGCGCTAAATTGTCACAATCTAGTGATCCCCATGAAGAATGATGGATATTGAAGTCACCCAGAATAACAAGAGGAGAAGTTATAGAAGCTAAAATGTTGCTTAACTCAGCTAGTATAGAGGAATTGGGATAGGGGATATAAATGGAAAGAAAAGTAATGTTTGATACTGTAATAGCAACAATGTTCCAGCCATCACTGTGAGGAGGTAGAGACACAGAGTTAAAAATAATTGATCTGGAGACCAAAATGGCAACTCCAGCATATCTGTCACCCCTGTCATCCCGAGGCATCCTGAAATGGGTGCCAGGTTTAAGCCAAGTCTCCTGAATGGCAAGGATGAGAGGTTTGTGTTGATTAATTAAATAAATTAAGTGACTCTTTTTACTTCTAATGCTCCTACAATTCCATTGAAGGAGAGGTGGGAATGTTACTAGTGAAATTTAGCAGCTGAGTGAGTTTTGTTTTATATTTTTCAGGTAGCTCAGTATCATCAAAACGGGTGAGCATACTAATAAGGGTGGCGAGCAACAGATCCAAAAAGTTGTCATTGGAATCAGCATTAACTTGTGCACCAGGGAGAGCAGCACCATTTGGAAGAGAAGGCGGCGGAGATTGGGTAATAAGATAATGGGCCTGCCTGTCATAGCCAGGGCCAGAAGCAGGGGAGCTCTGCCTTCGGGGCATGAATGTAGTTTTCCTATATGATACCTGAGGTCCTTGAGCCCCCCGGATGGAAGGCGAGGGAGGATGATGAGAATCAGTGTGAGAATTTAGTGGTTGAGAAGATCTAGCTGTGTCGGCAAAAGACTTTCTCACTTGGGGGAATCTAGCCGATGCCTCCATGTAAGAAATGCTCTCTTGAGACATGGTAATCTTTATAGACTTCTGCCTGGAGTGCTCTGGGCAGGAAGGGTCTTTGGCTGTGTGGGGACCTAAACAAAACATACATGTGGGAGTTTTTGAGGCACATGAAATACCCTCATGAGCCTGGGAACAAATGAAACATCGTGGGGCAGATCGACATTGTGTAGAAGTGTGACCATAACGGCAACATTTCCAGCACTGTATGAGGGGAAGAACATAATTTTCTACAGGGAGGGAATTATAAAAACAGTAGACGTGTGGGGGCAATTTTTGTCCTGAGAAGGTGATCACGATGGTTTGAGTGGGAACATATGTAGCAGTGTTGTTTTCACCCGTGACTCTCCTATTGAGCCTTCTAGCTTTCATTATAGACCCGTATCCTGATGGAACCTCAATGGATAGGACCACTTCTTCTAATGTCCACTCCACTGGTATTTGTCGAACTATACCCATTCGTGAGGTAGCAAACGAGGGAATTGAGCAATTATATTTGGCCCTTGCCAAAGAAGGATGACTAATAAAGTTGTTGGCATCACTAGCATTTCTAAATTCAACTGAAAGTCTGTTACGACCAACCCGCTTAACACTGCCTTCAATAATGTTTGTAATTTTATTCATGAACAAGAAATGACCAAATTTAATGGATTGGAACACTGTTCCCGCAGAGGTATCGCCGACATCCCTAGTCACGTGGACCAAAAACGGGCCAGAGTCCGACTCTGAGTATTTTGAAACCTTGTCCTGAAAATCGGGATGAATATATGTAGTTTGAATGGATGGAGTCGCTTGGGAGGGGACAGTTATTGTTTTTTTAGCGGGGACAGTTATTGTTTTTTTAGCGGGGACAGCGTCTTCCTGTGAGGTATGGATAACACGCTTCTTGGCTGTGGCTGTACTGATTTTAGAAGTATCCTCTAGAACAATTCGTGAAGTACCGGGGAGTGGAGTGCCTGGCCGTTCACCGGGGACGCTTCCCCCGCCAGGGTCTGGTGGATGGTTATCCATGTTACTGTCTACGTGTTAAACAAGAAACTTACCCTGAATACGAACACAAAGCACACTTAGACAACACAGAAGCACTTAAATACTCCAGCAACTCAATATCTTCAAGTAAAAAGATTTTAGAAGGGACGAACACTTGTAGCAAGCACGCGTTCCTAACTCACTATTTTCCGTATAATAAAAGTACTTTGTGCTCACTATCCATGGGCATGCAACTCTCATACATTGGTTTAAAATTTTTGCTGTGCTAATTTAATCTGTGGTCACGCATTCTCAGCCCCATCTAGTCGTGAGGAGTAAGAAGTATTTCTTTTTTTTAATTTATTTAATTGTTGTCATTATACGAAAGATAGAAGAGTTTGGTAGTAAAGTTATTACCATGTCTTTATAATTTATATTATTAATTATATGATATTTAATTACTAAAACATTATTTAAATTTTTAAAATACAAAAATACTGTTTCAATTCCTATTTTGCTAGAATTCATTAAGATATGGTTAAATTGTGGTAGAATTTAAAATCATAATAACACTTTTCAACGCGTCCGATAACATTCAAAGTCAGTCTTTTTCAGAAAGAAAATCTCTGCCGGCATATTTCAATGTTTTGAATGTACTGGCACTTTTCTTTTTTGAATTCTAATATTTACGACGATTTACGTTCAATTTTGCTCACTGCTCCATGTCCTAGACATATCCATTAATTACAAAAACTTAGGAGTGATCCCTTTGTAGTATCTCGTGATCATAACAATCGGCTCTCATTATGAATTTGAAATTTAGTTTTCATCTATTCTAGACATTTTTATCAAGTGCGGGTAAAAATGCGTGTAAAAAAGTGTTGTGTTACAGGCTGCGCAGTCACAAAAGATGATGGTGAGTTTATTAAATTAGTCAAACGAATAATGCGTAAACTTATTGCGCAATAGGTAATATTTCTACTGAGATTCTTACCAACTCGACTTGTGTAGGTAGGTACTTTATAGTTACATTTATTTTTAATAAAACATTCACAATAGCCTTATACTGTAGCCAACTTAATTTATTATTATTATAATTAACATCGTTGACTAAATAAATACCAGATTAATTTATTTCTTGTAATATCAACAGTGAATCAAATTCAGAATTTAGTCAGAAAAATTAGACATATAGACTTATAACAGATATAATTTCAAAGTGTTTTGATTTGAAATTGCTGGTAGTCCAACCAGCAATTTTATATAAATAATATGTAGTATAAAAAAGTCAAAGTAAATCTTATATAGATCACCACATCTTTCATATTAATCTTATAATTGAAAATTCTACTCTTGAGGAAATGAAAGTGGGATGAAAAATATATATATAGAAGATAAATAAAACTTTTATTTTGAAATAAAACTATTTTAACAGATTCTATCGCGGTTTATTTGATGTTATTTTATATTTTACATTGAACCCGACGTTTCGGTTGCTTTTCAGCAACAATTATGTGTATTTTAAGCTACAATTATGTGTTAATTGTAGCTTCAATTAACACATACTACAAGCCGCCAACGAAGATATGTCAATTTTTACCATCTGTCAAGTGCCAATTGCCTCTACAAGATGCAGGGGTCTATAAAATAGATTGTGACTGTGGGCTCTCTTATATTGGTCAAACCAAGCGACGCATTGGCACTCGCGTCAAAGAACACATAGCTGACATAAAACACCAACGCTCAAAAAAGTCTGCTGTATGTGAACACGTGCAACAGGGGACCAAACATTACTTAAGGTTTGATAAACCACAGATACTCGCCAAAGAAAGTCGATTCCTACCTAGGATGCTCCGCGAAGCTATTGAAATTAAAAAACATCCTAATTTTAATAGAGAAGATGGTTGGAATGTACCACCAGCTTGGGACCCAGTCATTCACTTAATTAATTCCAAGAAAAAACAAAATACATCAAGACTTCATGACACTGTGAGCTCATTCTGCGTAAATAGTAACACCAACAATTCAACATAGTTCGGGTACTTTGAGATAACTTTCACTTCAAACTTCAAGACAACAACCATCTTTAGTCTCCCCGTGACCATGGCTGCTGAAAAGCAACCGAAACGTCGGGATCAATGTAAAATATAAAATAACATCAAATAAACCGCGATAGAATCCGTTAAAATAGTTTTATTTCAATGTGTGACATTCGCGTAAACTTCCGACAATATCATGTAAAGCTTTAATTTTTATTACTTTTATTTAACTTGCCTTCATCATATGTATAAATGGTTTGAGTCATCAACAAATTTTATGTATTATGTGTTCTTTTTTTATTATTATAAAATAGGACACGTCAATCTGTCTTCACCTCAGCTGATGGTAAGCTGAAGGCAGGAAAGAGGGTCACCATGACAGACACATACAATGTTACAATGGTGATCCTCAACTTTACTTAAAAAAATGAGGTCATCATTTTTCACACCCCATTTAAAGGACATGAGACTGTATGGAGAAGGAAACATATGTGTAGTAATGGTCTTGAAAGTTATTTGCAATTATCTTATAATGCTAGTCAAGTGAACTCGAACTAAAGTTAGTTTCAAAGGATGAAGATGAAGAACTCGGTATTGCTGGAGAGGAGGATTGGATTTCCACTGCACCCTTTTCTAATCAGAGAGATACTGATAACCTCAAATTATTGAGAATTTAGGATGAAATCTCCCTGATTCCTCCGCTTGGAAAAAGGAGGTGAGTTGTTGGTGCTTCAATGTGGCACCTCCCAGTGTATACTGCAAGAAAATATTACTAACTGAGTATGTGGAATGACACTAAGCTAATAACATATTTTTGCAAGCAGCTTTTTAAGTTGCTTCGTTTTGCATGCACCAATTAAAGATGTGAGTGGTAGAAGGTGCTGTCTACAGTTTTGTGATTTTTGATCTTTGAGTTTGATGTATGGTTCAAAATATAACTATTCTGTAAAACCACTACTTGACCAACAACAATGAGCAACTTTTTATTCTAGTTATATAGATGACAGTACAAAAAGATGGGCTAAGCCTATACAAATAGGTGTCAAACAGTTCCTAAACTGACCCTTAGCATAGCTCACTCCATAGCCCGTTGTAAGACTCTCTAGATTGTGGACAGTGGACTAACCTGACTGTCAGTAATATTTGCAAATGAAATATTTAGAAATTGTCAGATAACACCTTCATCCATTGACATCTTCAATTGCCTTTTTGTACTGAAACCACTTCAAAATTAATATGTCAAAGCCCTCTTTTAGGTGTTGACAGTTGTTTCATTATTTCATGTGAGTTATATTTCGATGTAAAAACACCTTTTTTTTTTCTTTTTAGGTTTGCCTCTTCACCGTTTCTCTAATTTAGCAGTCAATCCTGAACTTTTCATGACATGGATTTTGCATATTGGTGGTAGTATACCTGAACTGGATAAAACATATGTTTACGACTATTTAAGAGTATGCAGCAAACACTTCAGGACTGTTTATCTGTACCCAAAAAGTTGTCTTTGTAAATTAGCTGTACCAGAGCTACTAATAGCAGGTAAATAACTCATATTCCCCCTAACCCCATCTAAGCTCAATGGTCAGACATAGGGTGAATATTATGTAGAACTGACAAGGAAGAGAGTACACCCACTTTTCTTTTAACTATAATTTGAGCCCACATAAGAGGAAGCTAGTGTATAGCACTCGACATGGTACTTTCATAGGTTAGAGCAGTTGACGAAATGTGGATATACCCACTGAAAATACTAATTTAAATATGTATAAATTATTAGCTGTTACGTGCTTCAAAATAATATAAATAAAAATTTGGTTTCAAAACAGAAACCCGAATACTGAAAAATAACATTCTAAAAAGTATTAAACAAGAAAATACTGAGGTTGGAAGCCACTTCTCCAACAAAACAATACATTCTAGGGAAAAGTGGTCCTTGATATTTAGTTGTCTAATACGTTTTTAATTTTGCAGTAGTTCAATTTTAAATGAAGTTTATAACTTAAGGTTTTTTTTATCTTCAGGTCATGACCAGCAAGAAACGGAGGCACATCTTCCGTCTACTTTTACACCACTCTCTGAGACTGAGCACTGCATCATTTGGAATGCGCTGTTGCAGGAGCCGAAGTTACAAGAGATCATATACAACAAACTTCAGGTAAAGTTCATCCCAGTTCAAACTTGTATTCGTACTTGTCTAATTTCCTGCTAAACATATTTTAAATTAGCAACATACTACTTTCAATTAGTTATGTAAGGCGTTCGACTATATTCATCGCGCAGTGATCTGGTGGACACTGGGGGCTAAAGCGGTTCCAGTTCTATATTGATACTATCTGAGACATGTACAACGATTCCGATTACGAAACCTTTCTCCATCACCTTCGGAGTACACCAGGGATCTGTCCTTAGCTCATATCTGTTCATTGTGATGTTAGACGCTTTGTCAGACAACATCAGAAACTCCTATGAGCAGCCTCCATGAGTTCTTATGTATTCTGATGACATCGCGCTGGTAGATTCGGACAGGGGCAGATTGGCGAGACGTGTGGAAGCATCTCCTTCCATGTTCTCACATGGAAGGAGATGCTTGAGGCGGCCTGAAATAAATGCTGCGAAGACAAGTATATGGCGCTAAACTCCACAGATCCTACATCCGTCTGTATAGGTGATAATTCGGATGAGCGCATGGACCTGGTTCTAGGTTAAGTACCTAATATAAGATATTGTTATGTATTGCATAAAATGAACATAACATAACAAAACATCACGCCTGTATCCCCGAAGGGGTAGGCAGAGGTGTATTACACACCCACGATTCGCCAGTTATGTTGAGGTCCCAATGTAATAGGGGGCGAGCCTATAGCGATCTACCGGGCACATTATTAAGCGAGCGATGATTAACATTTATTAATGCACACATAACTACGAAAAGTCAGAGGTGTGTGCCCGGGGCGACTGGGGATCGAACTCGAGACCTCGTCTCAGCAGTCCGTTACGTACGCCACTGGGCTATCGCCGCTATGAATAAAATGAAAGCATGTATCAAAATTCAATTTCACAAAAAAGAATTCCTCATTAATTTATGGATTTTCTTTCTTTTTCAGCTAATTCCATCCAAAGAAGTCACTGAACAAACTAGAAGAATGTTAAAGAAAACTAAACAATCTTCCAGTTTGTTAAAGAAGATTGTTGTATTAAGAAATAAATTAAAGGAACAAAAGGACCAGGTAAATGCGGCACATAAAATGTTTAAAACCATTTTATTCCGCAAGGTTCTCAAATCTTTGCCTGTGACAACGCAAACATTTCTAAATATGCAGTTGACACAGCATGGTAAAAAATATCGAGGTAGGCGTTTTAATTTAGATGATAAGTTATTAGCACTCGCTATATATAATATATATCAAAGCCCAAGTGGATACTTTCTTACTATGGACAGAAACGCACTCTCGAAACCGGAGATGGCCCAGGGTCAGTCGGGGTGCGAGGGATATGCTCTATGGGCAACCTTACACCCCGGCGTCTGTAGACCCGAGACGGCGTGCGGTTTTAGTCGGTTCAAGCCCGACATAACCGCCCCCGCTGGCGGGGCCTCTGTGGCGTAGCGGTAGTGCATTCGACTGCTACGACAGGGGGCGCGGGTTCGATTCCCGCTCAATGCAAATATTTGTATTCATGAATATGTCTATTTGCATTGGTCTGGGTGTTTCTATGTATAATATGTATGTATTTACAAAAAAAAAAGTATTTAAGTATTTTTATCCGCATTCTGGTGCACTGGTGCACTGGTCACTATGCTTACTTTGGGTCTAGAAAGCGCTGTGTAGAATGTCGTAGAATATTTATTATTATTTATTTATTATAATAAACTTGAAACCATAATAATCAAAAGTCTGAAATAACAACTCTATACCATTTTTGAAATATCTTTGCTTCTATTTTTAGAGGAAAGGAGGAAATACAACTAGATCCAGAGGAATGTTGTGATAGCTTACTTTTTGACTCCATATAAAACTCAACATTTACAATAAAATATTTCAGCCTGTGGCAAATAAAGAGGTAAGTTATTTTAGTAAAATAACTAATTTATAAAATATGCCCAGCAACAAGCATCATTAATGATGATTTTAAAAAATATCCCTCATCTTGGCATATATACTGGCAACAGTTTTTCAACTTCTCCACGAAATTCAATTATTGTAACATAATTTATAAAGGAATAAATTAAAAACATCACGGAAGTGGATACTGTCTGTCGTTTAGTAGGTTTTGAACTTGCAGGTGAGGTTGGCTTTGGGTGCTAAGAAACCCCAGGCAACGAAACCTGCAATCCCGTCCTTCATTTCCTGGGAGAAGTATTGCTGCTGAAAGAAATTTCTTTAAGAAGCAAGCAGCAGTTCGAGCCAATACTTTTTGTGCGTTTAGACGACTTCGGCGGTTACTAAGGCGAGCGGGTTCGCTGTTCTAGGCTGATGGATACATTGTCTGATCAGATCATTGTTGGACCAAGCTTTAACCCTATCTGATGACGTCATCAGATAGGTTCAGACACACACTTGGATACATTGTCAGTCCAGACATTGTATCCAAGCTAGTTTGTACGTACAAAAACAGTATTTTTCAGATCTGCGAGAATAATGAAGAACCCTAATAATATATAACAAAATACCTAATAGTTTCAAGATACTCATACTATCAATTCATTCTAATATTATAAATGCGGAAGTAACTCTGTCGACACTCACGCGGGCGTAGCCGCAGCAACAGCTAGTTTCAAGTACTCTAATACTAGTTTAAAATTAATTTTACTTATCTCTTCCAGAAAACAACTACTTCCAGAGGAATATTATGATACAACACTTTACTTTTGACTCGTTCACTGGACGGTCATATAAATCAATGGAGTAAAACTGCGTCTAAATGAGAAAACATTCCAGTAAGTTTTATAGTAAATTAATTAATACGTAAAATACACACAGCAATTATGTGTCAATCGGCTGAGATAATGATGATTAATAAAATGGCAGATCTGCGAACGGCATGCGCTTAATAAAGCAATTTTCCTAAACTGTTATCCCACGGAATACGTTACCAGGTAAAAAATGCCTTTTTTTTTTTCGTGCGGAAATCCCTTCGGATACCCCCCCGCGTGCCAGCGGGGGCAGTTATGTCGGGCTTGAACCGACTAAAACCGCACGCCGTCTCGGGTCTGCAGACGCCGGGGCATAAGGTTGCCCATAGAGCATATCCCTCGCACCCTGACTGACCCTGGGCCATCTCCGGTTTTGAGATGGCCCCCTCGAGTTTGGGAACCACGGTGTCCCCGTCTTGCCCCGGTTTGGGGGAGGGGCGCTAGTCGCCCCACCGTCCCGGCCTGCATCTGCTGGGGTGACAGGCGGCCTCACCTGTCACCCCCAGGCCTGCGCTCATGGAGGACGAAGGTCGTTAAGCGACCTCCGGCGCCTGAGTCGAGCAAGTTACCGGCTCGGCGGGCCGGGAGAGTTCTAAATCTCTCCCGGGTGCGCTCCGCCATCTCCTTCGCGAGCATTACATGCTCGCAGAAGGAGGTGGCGGCGGCCCACGCGCTCGCGCTCCGCACCATTGCCGCAATCATGCTGCCGAGCGAGAGGACTTCCACCCCGATGGCTGCCACGAGGTCACGCCTCGGCGTCTCCCACGCCGGGCAGTCCGCCAGCGTGTACAGCCCTGAGTACTCGCTCGCGTCGCAGTGATGACACTCAGGCGTTGGCTCCTTCCTGATCCGATGCAGGTGGTCCCCGAAGCACCCCTTCCCGGAGATCACCTGCGTCAGTCGGTACGAGAGGCTTCCGTGTCGCCTCTCTAGCCAATCCTCCATGATGGGCCTTACCGCCGCTATTGCGGCGTGCCCTAGGTAAAAAAGTACCTGTGTTAATCCAGTAACTGGTCTTCAAATCTGGTGGTGTGCCAATTTTCATTCAAATTTGTGCAACAGTTTACGCGTCATTGCGTAACAGACATATGGCGAGCTCCTGTTTGTCAAGTCTCCTATGTGAGATTTCAGTCGGCCTGCATCCTTGTACCTACCAAAACTATATAACTACCACAAGAACCAGTATTTTCTAAGTCAAATGAAAAGTATTCTTCTGATGCAACAAATATCCTGGTGTTATTCTTCCCTAAAGATATATTCACAAACTTTCACATTTGTAGAATAGAATGGCTGTTTCTTTCTTGGAATAAGGTACAGACAACAAAGGAGATACGATACGTTTACATACAATAAATATGAATAACCAGCTGTATGTACATTATTGGTCTCACATATTCTACCGCAGTTTGGTGTAAAAAAAATACATAACAGCTCTTATTTCTACATTCATTCAGTGTCTACTCGTTATCATTGCATTAATATTTGTATGATAATTGAATTGAATTGAATGTAATTAACAAATGTAATATTATTACCTATATAACATTAGGATATCCCGGCCACCCCTTTCTACTTCAACTAATGATTCATTCTTTTTTCCAGGAAAGCAACCCCTTCCAGATGAGTGCTATGATACAACTGATATTTAATTATTGTTTGATCTACGCTTGACTAGTTCATAGGATATATATATATATACCAATACATGAACTAAGTGAAAGTTAACTAGACAAAGTTTAGCCCACGAAATGAAACTTATACGAACACCGATTAACCGAAAAACTGCATAACGGAAGTAAAATCTCCATCCGCGCTTTAATCTTTCTACTGTAATTGAAAATTTGTGATAAGAAGTCATTTTTAGGGTTCCGTACTTGAAAATGAAAAAAAACGGAACCCTTATTAGTTTTTAAGTTATACATACATACAGTCACGCCTCTTTCCCATTGGGGTAGGCAGAGACCACATACTTCCGCTTGCTACGATCCTGGCCTATTATTTCGCTTCTTTTTTTTTTCTATTCTATTCTTTTTAAGTTATGACTCATTTATTTGATTGCCATATCCTATAAAAATTTTGTAGCATCAGTATGATCATCAAAATAATTGCAAGGGCAATGCAATTATTTTGATGATCATACTGTAATGGTATTGCGTTACTTTACAATTACTTATTGACTTCAGATGAATCTGAGTTTATAAATTGTATCCGTGAAATGTTGCAATTTACACTTCACTCCCAGCAGTTTTCTTAGATCAATGTCTATATGAATAGATGAAAAGAATAGAATAGAATGAAATAGTAAATTCTTTATTAACATAACATAACATAACATAAACTCACGCCTATATCCCCGAAGGGGTTAGGCAGAGGTGCTAGCACCCACATTTCGCCAGTTTATGTTTAGGTCCCAATGTAATAGGTGGCTACACATACTATCTATATTCTGATACAGAAAGCAAACTGGAATATAAACAGATATTGTAATTTTATTTTGATTTGAAAAGAGTAACCGTTAGTTTCTTGCCAAGTTTTTGTCTCATAAGCACTGTTTGCTATTCCTGAGAATCTGACAATAAATGTAGAAGCAGTTGATTTACTGGCAATAAATGTAGAAGCAGTTGATTGAATTTATCCTGATGTCTAAACAAGTATTTCTTTATGACCTATGTGAATTTGATGTGAATAAAGACATTGAATTGATATTATTTGTAATTGCTAGTTTTATATATTATATTTAATATTTGTTATAAATATAAAAATAAAAATTACAATGAATGTTTGAAATGTCTCAAATTGGTTCATGAAGGTTGTTTAAAAAAATCTGCTTACTTATTCTTCAATTTTATTTTTATTCAAATATTACTTTCAACAGATGTTTATATTAGATTAATTAATTAATAGTGCACTACTAACTGAAAATATTATTTATATTATGAAGTTATTGTTGTGTACTCTGTGAATCGTGCAGTAAAAATGTAAAAACAGTAGATTTAACTTATATTTGACGTTCTTATGTGTGTTACTTTGTGACCTATGTGAATTAAGAATGATATATCTTCTTCTTCTTCTTCTTTTCTTATATATAAAAATGAATTGCTGTTCGTTAGTCTCGCTAAAACTCGAGAAAGGCTGGACCGATTTAGCTAATTTTGGTCTTGAATTATTTGTGGACGTCCAGAGAAGGTTTAAAAGGTTTGTCATCGATTGAGGCAGTACGAAGTCTGCCGGTTCAGCTAGTTTTTATATAAAATTAACAATAATTACAATCAATGAAATATTCTAACCTGGTTCATTGTGATAAATTTACAAAATTTCTGCTTGCTTATTTTTAGTTGAGTTTTTATTTGATATTAATCCATTACATTAAGTAATAAATAGTGCATTACTGGTGAATATATAGTGATAACTGAAACTATAATTATGTATTTTTATTTTGAAGTTATTGATATACCTAATACACATTATTTTTAATTATTACAGTGGTATTTTTAAGGCCACCACCATTCCTCTGAGAATGCCATGATGTATGATTGCTATTTTGTAACTTTCAAGATATTTTTTAGGAATATGGTGCAACTGTTTTCCTTGTGGCAGGAAATTGTAATTATTCTTTTAAAAAAAATCTGACATGACCCGCAGTTACCAAAGTAGTGATCTATATCAGAATGCTTAGTAATCATTAAATAAATAAAATATTAAATACAATATATATATATAAAAAAATATATATATGTATAAAACTCCAAAAAAAAATGCACTGAGTGGGATCGAACCCGCGCCTCCCGTGTAGCAGTCGAATGCACTACCGCTACGCCACGGGGCGGAGAAACAGCGCCATCTTGTTTGGAGGTTCCGTATTAATGAAATCAAATGACACTAATGACAAATGGAATGAAATTGAAGAAAAAAAACATGAGTTGCGCATCTATTTCTAGTATATATATAATAATCTATGCTATCCACATAAACAAACTTTTTTTTTTTTTTTTTTTTTTTTTTATGGCATGTATACTAATATGCCAACGTCAAGTGAAAGATTGATTAATTAACTTTATTTCGATACTTTAGAGACTTCTTGCAAAGATTCATCTGAAATAAAAAGATTAATGTGTACAAAACTATACAATCAATGAAATAAATAGATAAAACGAACAATGAAAAACATAAATGGGAGGAAAAGTAAAACTGGAGGAATGAAACGAAAAGAAAAATAAATTATCTAAACTAAAATAATAATATGAATTAAAACTTTAATTTATTGAGTGTAATGAAGTCGCCAATAATGTGTACAATAAAAGGATTTAAAGATGACAGAAGTAGATCTATATGAGTAGGAAAAGGATACTCATGTTCTAATAATGATGAAATAAATGATGAGCGATCCATATTTGAACATGAAAAGAAAATGTGATTTAGATCTTCCTCAGCGAGCCCACACTTACATAAGGAAGAATCCAAAATTCTCAATCTTTTTAAATGAACTGCTATGCAACAATGACCGAAACGAAGTCGACATATAGACGAAGTAATATACCTTGATGCATAAATTTTACTGAACCATGGCTTAGAGGGAATAACACATTGGATTTTAGAGTATCTGGAACCCTTAAATTTAGAATTTAACTTCCAAGAACGTGACCAAGATTTAAATAATTGAGGTTTAGGGGTCAATAAAAGGTCAAAAAAATAATTTTCAAATGGAATATCGTCTCCAGAAAGGATTGCCTTTTTCGCAAATTTGTCCGCCATTTCATTGCCATAAATACCGCAATGACCAGGAATCCAGGCCAAAATTACTCTATACCCATACGATTTGCACAGAAGTAAGTCACGTTTGATGCTTAACATGATATCAGATAGATTACCTTTAAACGGATTTGATTGTAAAGAATGTAAGCAGCTTAAAGAGTCTGTAAAGACAATCGATTGTTTAAGCTGAAATAACAAAATATATTTAACGGATTCATGAAGACCTCTACTTTCTCCTGTGCAAACGGATGTACCTGGAGGGCATTTCACGAGCTGATGGGTATTATATTGCTTATGAAAAATGCTGACACCAACGGAACCTAAAGGATCTAATTTGGAAGCATCAGAAAAGATGGTATTCCAACCAGCCCATTTTCTCTGAATTATATCGTTAAAAACTTTATGAGCACAGACAATGTCTTTATCGACACCAAAGTTAGTTATAATATCTGGGGTGTAAAGAACGGATTTTAGACTATGCATGAAGATTGGAAGTTTTGGATTATTATTAGTAGGATACTTAAAATTTCGAATTTTGAGAAAACTTTTGACTAAACAGGGAATAGATTCATCACTCCACAAGGAAAATTTATAATGATTAGACAACATAGCTAACTTTTGAAAAATAGGGTGATTTGAAAATTGCCAACGGTAAATTAAAAATCTATCTGCCAAATATTGAGTTCTTAAAACTAAAGGTGGTTGCACGCATTCAACCTGTAGAGAATTAATTGGAGTGGATTTCATAGCACCACAAATAATTCTTAATGCCCTAGATTGGACGGAATTGAGTTTGGTAATACAAGACCTATTGGACAAATTTAGGAGAAAGGAGCCATAATCTAAAACACTTCGAACCAAAGCATTATATAATAACTTTAGGGAATAAGGGTGAGCGCCCCACCAAATACCAGCCAAGCATCTAAAGATATTTAGCCCTTTCTCACATTTACCTAAAATATATTCAGTGTGTAGACGACCTGATAGTTTCGAGTCCAAAATAACACCTAAGAATTTAACACTAGAAGCTGTAGGGATTCTGACGTCTTGCATAAAAATGTTAATCCTAGGAAGAAGGCGTTTGCGGGTAAAGGTAACGACAGAGCTTTTCTCAGGAGAAATGGTAAGGTTATTAGAGGCCATCCAGAATGTCACCGAACTTAATGATCGGGATATTGAGTCTACACATACATTTACATCAGGACCAGATGAGTAGAGAACAATGTCGTCAGCATATTGAAGAATTTGGCAATTGGGAAAGGGGTGTACATCAAGATCCGAAGTATACAAGCTAAATAGAAGGGGGCTTAAAACAGAACCTTGAGGAATTCCTTTATATAAGGTTCTCCTTTTGTACTCACCATTATTGCATTTGATGAGAATGGATCTGCCATAAAAGCTATTAAAAATATAAGATACAAATTTCGAGGGACAGCCCATGTTTAATAACTTACGTCTAAGGGTAAATAAACACACATTATCATATGCGGAGCAAATATCGAGGAAGGCTGCTACAGTGTAACCTTTCAGTGCCATAGACAGTTGAATGTCCGACACTAAAAGAGCTACACTGTCTAAGCAACTTTTCCCCTTACGGAAACCATATTGATTAGCAGATAAAAGGCCCATCTTTTCCGAGAACCATTCTAACCGATTTTTGATTAAGTGCTCAGCCACTTTTGCCATGGTAACAGACATTGCGATTGGTCTGTAATTTTCGACTAAGTTACTTTCTTTCCCAGGCTTTAGTATGGGGACAATAATCTGGGATTTCCAGTCCACAGGCATGACACCATAATTTATGCAAATATTGATAAGTGATAAAAAATATTCTAAAGTATTAACACTAGCATTGACTAAAAACGAATATGGGATTTCGTCTATCCCCGGTGAGGAGTCTTTTACTGACGATAGGACAAATTTTAGTTCTTCCATGGAAAATGAAAATGAATATTTAGAGTTACAAAAATTTGTCGGAATAAATGAATCATTGCAGATAGGTACAAATGAAGGCGCCAATCGATCCAGAAACTTATCCACCCATTCAACAGAATCGGGGAAAGAGGGGCACGATGGCAATAAGGAACGTCGGAAGATTTTTATTTATAAACAAACTTAAAAAATTTGAAACACAACGACGTGAAACTTCAAAGATTCAAAGTGTCAAACTCCATTTTTTTACTGGTGTTGCCATTGATATAATGAATGAAGAATTTAATTTACATTTTTTTCAAAAATAATATTTTATTTAATAATTTACCCAAAATACACTGTTTGCTTCGCGACATTTTTTTACGTGTTAAATTATTTTTTGTCATATTAATTACCAGAACTTTTGCTTAAAACATGAAATGATGCTTTTGTAGTGACATCGCGTGTGCTTAGCAGGAAACGAGTGTGTTTTGTTTAATTTGACTGACCGAGGGATGGCACTACTTTCCATAAAAATATACGTTTTCGAGGATTGTATGAAGCTGTCATCCCCCTGGAACCGGCGGAGTGCAGCCCGCCGCCGCCGCCGTTCTTATACTAGCCTATACCACAGAATAAATAATAGTACAAGTACAGAAGACCCTCTGTTTTGATGTTCACGAATGCCGCCTTTTTATGTGCCTATTAATTATTATTAGCAACGGACCGCACGCCAGCCGCGCCGTCATTGAGTTCTATTGCCGGGCGCGAAGGTCGACATTACTCCGCACCTTGCCGAAGATAGGGTTGTCATTTTTTTAAACGTCATCGGTGGCAAACGAGCGTACGGTCCGCCTGATCGTAAGCGGATACGGTAGCTTTGTACTATTATCTATTCTGTGGCGCAAGCATCGACTATGTCAGAATAAGGTACCCGTCTAGCACAACTATGCTTATTCCTTGGCAACTCTCGTTGCAGGACATAACGACACCCGTCACTTTTTCACAGTAGTGCAACGGAGAAGCATTAAATTTGTAGCACGGCTCTTGGACTGACTTAGCGGCTTATTTGAACTTGCACCCGACACCGCCGCGGCATCGGTGCCGCGGAGGTGTCAAGTCGCGCGCCTCGACGACAATAAGATATTTAAATGTACCACCTAGACATCTTGTACCTATCCGTGATCCAATAATATACACACACAGAATACGCGAATTATAAATATTACATAGCACTTACTATTCGAGTGACAAAGACGGAGGTAGACTTTACGATCTCCGTTACGGTTCGCGGTCGCACGCCAGGTGTAAATGAGTCCAATAAGTACTGATTTAATCACAATCTCGGGATTTTCGTTTGATGTATATGTATACATATTATGTAGATATGCCGTTGACAGATACCTATTTAATTTAAGTATAACACTGTGCTGTTTTACTTGATTCTTGTGTTCGATTTACTATGAAAATATAGGTATAAATGAGCATTTTGTGCTTACTACCTCACCTTTCGGTATCCTTTTCACGCGTCGGAACATAGAAAAACGTGCAATCCGAATTTTGGTCATTGTTTCTGCAACCCGCAGCAATGGAATATTTCGGTGCCCTTATTTTATACATCGTATACAATACGCGCTTGCGACGTTGGTATGCGGGAGACACGTGCGCGAGTGTCGCGGGCCACGGCGGGGCAACCACTGAATAAGCAACCCCGGGGCTGCCGCCGGCATGTACTTATAATTTCTCGCAGATCGGCGGAGTGACACCCCCCTGCCTATACCTACTGCCTCTATTGCCTATACGTTGCGACGCCGCACAGCGCCGCGCGATTCAACGACGAACTAATTAGTTCGTAATTGTACATATAGTTATAAGATATCAATAATATCGATAATAGATGTAAGATATCAATTGTATATAAAGCTGATGGTGGAAAGGAGATTATTGCTCTTGTAAATAGTAACTACTTGTAACTGAATATTGTATATATTTTAGTCGGCCAATTTTAATCAATAAATATATACAGTTCACCCTTGCTCTGTCTTTTACTTGGCTACGGTTCCCCATTCCGGTCCAATAGTTCAGAGCAGATCCTTGGCGTCGGTACGAAGGGCTGAAAGCAGACCTGGCCAGTCCAAGGAACTCAGCCAGCTGGCATAGTTTTTTTTTTTTTTTTGGAAACAGACAGTCATATACAGTTTTTACATCAAGAAAAAATATATACTTATAGACTTAGAGTTCCATAATAGTTTAAGATAGTATACGGTACATTACAATTAATACTGATACATACAAGAAAGAAAAACAAGAGTAGTTACATACAAAACATAGTCATGCACCGAATGAAGACAACTGTCACAATTAAGTGTTAAATAACAAATATAATAATTTATGTGGTTAGGAGTTGCTTGCGTAATTTTATTTTGTAAGCAGCCAAACTGAATATATCTAATTCTTTAAAAATCATCATTATATGTGTCAACACTACGTCTAAAAAAGTTATTACTGGTATAAATTGTTCTATAAAAAGGCACCGAAAACAAGTTCAATGAACGAGAACCAGGTCTTGGCACTCTTAAGGCTATCTTTTCTAGAATGTGAGGTGCGTCGATATGGTTATTTAAAATTTTAAATAGAAATACCTGGTCAAACATTATCCGTCGATTAGAAAGACTGGTAAGCGAGAGACGATCAAGTGAATTTTCATACGATATATATTCATGATTACCACGATAATCTAATGATTTAATAAACTTCTTTTGAATCTTCTCAATGCGGTTAATGTGACAACAACCTATATCATTAATATATAAAATAAAAAAATAATGGCCCAGCATGGGATCCCTGGGGAATGCCCGATGGGATTTCCAGGAACCGTGAGATATACCCCTTTATAGACACTGCTTGGGATCGGTTTTTGACATAAGACTGAATCCATCTGAGTAGATCGCCATGTATACCGATAGTCCATAGCTTCTCTATGAGTAGATCATGGTTAATTTTATCAAATGCTTTAGAAAAATCAGTTAAATCAGTTAAAGTTAAATCAGTATACACGACGTCTACTTGTAGTTTCTGGTCCATAGCATCCACTAAAAAGTTTGTAAAAGTAAGCATGTTAGACTCAACAGAGCGCCCTTTACAGAAACCATGTTGATTAAGAGAGATATGATGTTTAAGTGTATCTGCCAGTGTGCGAGTAACAATCTTTTCCAAAACTTTACCGAACAAGTTTGTTTTAGATATAGGCCGATACTGGGACACGTCACTTCTTTTATCATTTTTTGGAATAGGTGATAAGAGAGCCCGTTTCCATTCCGACGGAAATGTACCCGCTTCCAAAGATTTGTTATATATAATATGTAAAGGTAACGTTAATTGATCAGCGCAGCTACGTATAAATATGGGATGTATACCATCACACCCAGCTCCCTTGTATATGTCCATGTTTTTAAGCTCTTAAGTCTTACCGTTTGAGGGATGTGACCGGAAGATAATTTAGACTTAACGTATCGCCAAAACAGTTTGGGGCATTTTTTAATATTTTCTTCGCTAAGTTTAATGTAATTATTATACTCGACCTTATGAAGGCTTGACTCCCTTTTACGAAGTGTTGAAAATGTTTGGTAGTCTAAGGGATTTCCGTATCGTTTCCACCTAGTATGATACTTTCTTTTTTCTTTACCTAGTTTAATGAGTGGAACAGTATACCAAGATGGATAGCGAGTAGTATCAAATAATTTACGAATGGGGACGTGTTTATCAATTATACTATTTAAAATATCATAAAACACAAGCACTATAGAATCCATACTAGTATCAATGGTGGCCGATAGTTTAGAATGCCATTCGATGGATGCCATCTCTGCACGAATCGCATCAAAATCAGCACAGTGAAAAAGTTTTCTACTAATAAATCGTTGGGATAACGGCAGACGTCTCCAGTAGTAACTCAAGCACTAAAGGTTTATGATTTGCATCCGAATGGGTAATAGGATCATTGCACGTCACAACAGTGCACTCTCTATTGCAGAATATTAGATCTAATAACCTGTGATTAATATTGAAGGAAGAATTAAATTGCTTTAAATTTGTAAAACTCAAAATCAGCGGTTAATTGCACCAAAGCATTATTATTAGAATGCATTATCATAGAACTCGATTCAGTATCATAATACCAATCTCCGTGCGTCACATTAAAATCACCCACAAATTTGAATATATCATTCGGGTACTGTACTATTAAGTTACTAACTAATTCGTAAACTAAATTCAATTTTGTCTCGTGACGATTACTATGAGGTATATACGCGCAGCAGATATGTATAAACCGGGGTACAGAAGTGGAAATTCCATTTGTAGGTTGAGAGACGGGAATACTCACCCATAAGTGATCTGAATGCGCGGTCGCATTCCATTCTTGTCGCAGAACTGGGTTCATCTCCCGACGTATGGCAATAATGACTCCCCCACCCTTCTCCGCACCCACAACAGAAGCATCCCTATCATCACGAAAAACTACATATCTATCGTCAAAATATTCTGAACTATAGAAATTATTATTAAACCATGATTCAGTTATACAATAAATGTCATAGTCACCAAGCAAAACTTTACTTAAAAAAGAGTGAGATTTAGTTCGCAGTCCCCCCACATTCTGATAATATATGGTCATTAAATGAGAGAATACATAAATGATAGGTATAATTTTGTTTTATAATTATGAGGGTTCAAAGATTCGCCGAGGGCCATGGTGGCCACAAGTTCAACAAATACGCGGTGTGAATACTGCACAGAAGCGCACAAACTTTGCTTTTGCAAGAAATTCGCAAAACAGGCCATCGAACAGAGGCGTGAGTTTGTCGCAAAACATCGCATGTGCTTTAACTGTTTAGGTGGGAACCACACGGCATATGATTGTAAAAAACTTACCACGTGTAGGGTCTGTCAGAAACGCCATCATTCACTGCTGCATCTAAATCGAGAGACGCCGAATGAAGATCAAACCACATGGACAAAGCTAGTTACGGATAGTGCTAGTCCTACCACTAGTTCTACTCCGATAGTTTCGTGTTTGTCTACCGGAAAGGTTCCTAAGGCACGACTAGTTTTATTAGCCACTGCGCTAATAAATGTTGAGTCAAGGACGGGTCTATACCAGCCAGTTCGAGCCTTGCTAGATCAGGGTTCGCAGGCTTGTTTTATAACTGAAGCTACAGTTCAATTCCTCAGACTGAAAAAGATACCCATTCAAGGGCTTATTTCAGGATTGGGAGATCATAGTTCAACCATAGCAAGGCATATGGTACATTTAAGCTTGCAATCTCGAGTAAATCCGGATTTTAAACTTAAAATCAAGGCATACGTATTAAGTAAAACAACGTCTTACTTACCTGAACGTAGTATCAACACAACCATGGAATGGTTAGGCGTAACAGGTCTACGTCTAGCCGATCCAGGGTTCAACAGACCTAATAAAGTCGATATTCTATTGGGTGCTGATGCGTACAGCTGCATTATTACTGATGGTATCGTGAAAAGTCCTTCTGGTGGCCTGATTGCACAAAATACTACATTAGGATGGGTTTTGTCAGGTACAATTAGTACTGAAAATAATGAGAGGTCAACTAATATAAATGTAATGCATGCCCAGGTAAGTGAAGATGAAATTCTTAGAAAATTTTGGGAAATCGAAGAGTTAAATAGTTCAAAGAAGATACTTACACCCGAAGAGACAAGATGTGAAGAGCTTTATAGTACTACAACAAGAAGAGATAGTCAGGGTAGGTATATAGTCAGGTTACCTTTTCGAGACGACGATCCTCCTTGTACATCTGGAAATTCACGTGCTATTGCAGAAAGAAGGTTAAAATCATTAGAAAGAAGATTAGAAAATAATATTGATTTAAAGGAAAAGTACACACAAGCCATAAAAGAATATTTAAAGCTAGGACATATGAGACCGGTAAGAAAAGATGATGATAAGAAAGAAATTGCTGTCTACTTACCCCATCATGCAGTTATCCGTGATGATAAGGCCACCACAAAGGTGCGTGTTGTTTTTAACGCGTCTGAAAAGAACCGTAACGGTGTCTCGCTTAACGACACGCTTATGGTTGGACCTACATTACAATCCGATTTGAGACATACGGTTTTAAGATGGAGAACTCACCCCATAGCGTTAGTAGCTGACATAATTAAAATGTATAGGCAAATAAGAGTTGCTGAAAATGACACAATGTTTCAACGCATACTGTGGCGGGACAGTCCTGAAAATGAAATAGAGGATTACGAGCTGGTGACCGTAACTTTCAGTACCGCTTCTGCTCCTTATCAAGCCGTTAGAACATTGCACCAAGTCGCATATGATGAGGGTCAGAAGTACCCACTAGCCAAAGATATAGTCCTCAATTGTTTCTATATCGATGACGCAATGGCGGGTTGTCAAAACGTAGAATCGGGTATAGAAATATATCAACAAATGACAGCTTTACTAGGAAAGGGTGGCTTCAAATTACAAAAGTGGAGTAGTAACAATCAGGAACTCGTAGAAAGGATAACTGAAATGAAAAATAATGAAGAATTAGTGCAAATAGATCAAATCAGAAAAGAGGGAGCAAAAGAAGATTTATCATATAATAAATTAGAGTTCAAAAGGGATATACAAATAAACATAAAATTAGACAGTACAATTAAAATTTTAGGCCTTACCTGGAATCGCAACGAAGACACCTTCCAGTACTCGGTGAATCTCCCACCGCAGACGACGGCACCTGTTACTAAAAGAAAAATAATCTCAGACATAGCCCGACTTTTTGATCCACTAGGTTGGTTAGCTCCTAGTGTGGTTATGGCCAAAATGTATATTCAAAAATTATGGTTGGCAGGTGTTATTTGGGACGAGGAGCTAAATGCAGAATTAAGAAAGGAGTGGAATAGTTACCGAGAAGAATTGCAGCTACTTACCGATGTTCGGATACCTCGTTGGCTTGGTACGAAGTCGAACGACTATCTGGAACTGCACGGTTTTAGTGATGCGTCCAAAACAGCTTACGCTGCTGTTATTTATTTGCGGGTTTTAGACGCAGAAGGGAATATTCACGTGTCCTTATTAGTAGCGAAAACCAGAGTAGCACCCGTAAAGCAAATAAGTATTCCTCGGTTAGAGTTATGTGGAGCAGTCCTTCTATCACACCTCTTGACAGAAACAGCTGAGGTCTTGAATATATCTCACGACAGAATAAAGGCATGGACAGATTCCACTGTAGTGCTGTCATGGATAAACAGCCACCCAAGTAAATGGAAGACGTTTGTGGCCAATAGGACGTCTTAAATCTTGACTACAATGAAAACGTCTCAATGGTTTCACGTTTCGACCAAAGACAACCCAGCAGACTGCGCCTCTAGAGGAATGATACCAAGCTTACTTCGAGACAACAATATGTGGTTTTCAGGACCATTATTTCTGAAAAAGGAACCAATAGTTTACTCTAGGCCAATTAACTACAATGCCAATTTAGAAGAGTCGACAAAGGTTCATGTAGCGGTAGTTCCGAGTTGTTCACTATTTGAACAATATTCTACATTGGGAAAGTTAATTCGAATAGTTGCATACTGTAGAAGGTTTTTAAAGGAGAACATCAAATATCATAAAAAATATTTACAAAAGGCAGAATTAGACACTGCACTAGAATGTTGCATACAACTAACACAAAGAGAACTATTTACAAAGGAATACAAACAATTACAGGACAAAGGGTATTTACAATTAAAATCAAGTGTATTTGTGAGTACATTTTTATTTATTACGTCGAAAGAATACAAACGAGATCAATCAAGCTAGTTACAAATTGAACCTTATTTCAACCGAGATTTATTGTTGAAGATTTAAGTTACAAATTTGAACCTAATATCAATCAAGATGAAAAAATAGGTTTTTGAAGATTTGAAGATTTTGGACTTAGAAATTTTGCATATCATTTGAAACTTCGAATATTTCCGCTAGATTGTTACACAAGAACTGTTTATTTAATTGTGCATGTTAGTTTAAGACTTAGATAAAATTATAAAAAACGGGGGAACGGGGAACCTATGTCCGAACTCTGCTAGATTTATGTGTCCCAAACACTTGTAAAATTTTAAGCAATTGATTGAGACTTATAAAATTTCAAATAAGATTGGGTCACTTTCATTCATCGATTTGTTTCTTTGAGACGATAAGATTTTAATATCTGCTTTTGAACCATACATTTTAAATAAATCAGTTTGTACTGTGCTTAATTTAAAAACAACATTATGGACGGACTGATTAATGTTTTAAAGGACTTACAAAGCGTTATAACTAAAGGGTTGACTAATTTTAAGAAAAGTGGTAAAGACAGATTAACTGTTGAATACATAGAAACAAGACAAGAATTATTAGAATCAGATTGGTCTTCATTTAAAAGTAATAATGCTCAATTGTATGAAACCTATAAAACAGAGGACATAATTGCAAAAAAGGTTGTCGACATTTACGATACAACAGAGGACACTTACATAATTTACAAAAGCCTCCTAAAAACTACTCTAAACAAAATTATGACAGTTAAAAGTTGTGATCCAAAAGGTGATAGTGCATCTAAGTCAAAAAATTCTTGGGTTAAGTTAAACAAGATTTCCATTCCAATTTTTTCGGGTAAATACGAGGAATGGACTTCATTTCATGATCTTTTTACATCCTTAGTTCACAAAAATGACTCACTTGATAATGTCCAAAAGCTTCATTATTTAAAAAGTCACCTATCTGGGGAAGCTGGGCAATTACTGCAGCACACCCCAACAACCGATGCTAATTATAGTCAATGTTGGACTCTGTTAGAAAACCGCTACAATAACAAAAGATACCTTACTAGTTGTATATTAAAAAGGTTTTTAGGTCAAAAACGGATGCATACGGAGTCAGCTATACAATTGAAGGAATTACTCTAATAAACACTTTGACCTAAATTCGTTACAAAATATATAAACAATAACCTATACGGTATTCCTTGCACCTCTAATAACAAAAACATTGAAGCTATAATAAACCATTAACAATATTTAAATAACGATCTCAAATCTAATCTTAAAACATGGTAATAGTAGAACTCATTGGGCATAAATTGCGTTTCTAATGACAAAGAGCAAATCTGAATGTACTTAAAAACAATTTTATTGCAAAAGTAAATAATTTAAAAGTAAGCAATATACTTGTGTGTAAATAAGTTAGTGTAAATGGGTATAAATTGATTGAAAGTAAAAAAAATTAAAACTATTCTGCTACAGGTAAAATACATAATTTGGATGCGGGTCTTTTGATGGTTGAGTTTTTTGTACGCACTGTGACTACACGAGTGATCCCATCATCACCAGGATGTTTTTTCAATACCCGACCTAGTAACCAACGACTTGGAGGCATATCATCTTCCTTTAATAAGACAATATCACCTATTTTTGGTTCTGGAACTTGGGAGGTCCATTTGTATCTGTTCATTAAATTTGACAGATATTCCTGATACCAACGTTTCCAGAAGGACTGTAACATTTTTTGGACTAATTGCCAACGCGATAGAGAACTTAGACTCGACTCATCGTATCGGTTATCTGGTACATTAACTAAAGGTTCTCCAATTAGGAAATGTCCAGGGGTTAATGGTAATGGTTCACCAGGATCCGTAACATCAATAAGGCTCATTGGTCTTGAGTTCAAACACGCCTCCACTTGATTAAGAAGCGTGGACAGTTCTTCATATGTGAGACTGGAATCACCGATGACCCGTTTTAAGTGAAATTTGATGGACTTCACTCCTGCCTCCCAAAGCCCGCCAAAGTTAGGGCTATGAGGAGGAATGAAGTGCCATTCTGTGCCAGTTGTTTCCAGGTGCTGTGCTGCTGAAGTTTGGATTGCGTTTAAATGGTGCAATTCCCTGGAAGCACCCACAAACGTGGTTCCATTATCGCTCCACAACTTGGCACAGTGACCTAGCCTCGACACAAACCGTCTAAAGGCAGCTAAAAACGCCTGCGTGCTCATATCACTGACCACCTCCAAATGAAGAGCTTTAGTGACCATGCATACAAAGAGACATATGTAACCTTTGTACGCATGGTGGCCACGACCCTTGGTCGTTCGAACATTTATAGGACCTGCATAATCAACTCCGCTGTGCAAGAACGGCCGAGCTGGAGTGCACCTAACCGCTGGTAGTGAGCCCATGAGTTGAGTTTTAACCGAGGCCTTCTGTCTAACACATGTCACACACTTGCGCACATGCTGTTTGACTAGACTTCTGACCCCTATAACCCAATAGGCTGTTCTTAAAAACATTATCATGAGCTGAGGGCCTCCGTGTAAGGTCATTCGGTGTGCATCGGATATGATGAGCGTTGTCAAATGACTTGAGTGAGGTAGAACGATTGGATGTTTCGCTTGTTCACTTAGTTGTGCCTTTTCAAGTCTACCTCTCACTCTCATAACACAATAGTTTGACCTGTATTGGTGTCGCCCTCTGTGGCGATTCCTTGTACTTCGGAGATCCGCTGCAGCTGAGCTCGCCCACCAATGCTGGGTGCAACCGTCGATGTTGCTGCGGGGACCGTGTACCCTTTTGCAGCGATCCACTGCGAGTATCACGGGAAAAGCGACCTACGTCGCTTGCACTAAAAATCGATTCGGCTCGATTGACCATATGTTTGAGCACCGAACTTTGTGCTCTAAAGTGAACTTTTGTGTACACTAGTAGGAATTAAATAAAACCACTGTGGACTGATCTGAACTGATTCGAACTGTATATTGATCTTTCAAATAACTCTCCTATAACATAAATAATTTTAACTTATATACTACTGTGTGCGAACAAACCATATCGCGATGTAGCACGCCATCTAGTGACAAAAAGTTGAACTAATTGTTTAAATGTTGGTTTGGTCATGAACAAAGATGTATTACGTAATATGTTCGGACAATAACAACAGCAATAGTATATTATTAATAATATGCTATCAATAATGTTCAAATGAGTAGCAAAGCAGAACAATTTATTCAGCAACAACTTAGTTTTACGCTTACCTATAATAATAATACATACAATCAAAATGTAGGTACTTGTGACACAGTTAAACAAGAAGTAATAAATTAATAAAGACATAGCAAGAAAAAATGGTCATATTATATTAGACAAGTCTTCACCACTCGAAATACGAATAATCTTAGACGTATCGACTTTTCTCATAAATATTTTACAATCACGGACCCATAGGTATTTATACCCGTGCTGTTCTTTTAATTCTCGTGCCCGTTTTAATAGTTGTTTGTTCGCCGGCGTTAGGTGATCGCTTATGTAGATGTTAACAGCAGGGCCCGATAAACCAATGTCGGCGGTGGTGACACCGCGACGCGTGCGCACCGCAGCCAACAGCTGATCCTTACTACGTTGTCTAGTGTATCGCACAATAATGGCTGACGGTCTGTTAGGTGTATTTTTTTGCTCGAAGCGACGTACACGGTGAACACAGTTAACATCGGTTACCTCAAACGATAATCCCACTTTGGTATAAATGCAAGACAAAATGTTATCCAGGTTTTCTCCCTTGTGAAACGGGACCCCCGATATTTCTAAATTATTTGTTCTAGCATGCTGGTCCCGTATATTGTTCTCCTTCTTCAGTTGTATATTTACGTTCCGAAGTTCCTTGATAGTACCGCTTGCGACGCAGAGATCTTTTTGTAACGAACTTATTTGAGATGTAACCAGTTCTAGACTTTCCAGACGCCCTTCCATTCCCTCCAATCGCATATTCACATCCTTCCAGTGAGAGGCTAAATCTTGAACCGTTACATTCATTTTATTAACGTCCGATTTCATTGCATTAAAATCCTTACGAAATTCCTTCAATTCCTTAAGAACATCGGTTAGATTGGGAACATTAGGCGTACCAGTACTTCGGCAACCAATGCAACGCCAGTTATCCTTTTTTTCAGAGGTCATCCTGCGATAGGTAGTTTCTAGAAGACCCGAGCAATGGAAATGTAGGTAGGTACAGCACTGACTACACAAAACTCCATCAGTCACCCCGTCACCACATTTCGCACACAAACTCATTTTAGAAAGGTGTAAGCGGCACAAGCAATCGACTGCAGGCACTTGCAATACTCGTAGTACGTATGTAAAACCGTATAAAAATATAGTAGGTAGGTAGTCTACTCGACGCGTTGTTAATCAAAAATTAGGAAGTACATCCAATACGGGTCAGTGACCCCACAGCTGACCACTGATATCAGCATATCAGCTGGCTCTCAACACAAGTTCTGTTAGGCGAACCACTGCCTACACCGACACCATCATTACGCTTCAAAATAAATATGTACCAAAAAAACTTCAACGTAAGGGTAAGTACCCAATATGGTACAGTACTTCAATAATAAAAGCGATTAAAGAAAAATACAAATAGGTACATGAAAAGGTTTAGAACTTATGGTAATTTGGTTGTTAAAAACATAATAAATTATTACGTGAGAGGACGAAATCAATGGAAACAATCTGTTACACGAACTTTATTAGGAATACCGTAATCACCCAGACTTGAACCCCATCGCGTAATTTAGACAAAAAGAAAAATACACGAACAGTTATTCGCCAAATTCTCTGTAGAAAAATGGATTAACTGCGATAAACATGTTCAAACTATAGAAAATGAATACTGTCAGCACGATCGCGTCATTGATGAAAGAGATGGTCCCATTTTGTTAATAATTTGCAAGATTCTGACTCCTCAAGCTGCACAGACAGTGAATTTGTGACGAATAATCCTATTTACATAACTTTTATCTGTGGTTTAATATTTTGTAAAAGGAGTTAATTGTTGTTTTATTACTTCGTACCTAAGAAGCTATTAATAAAGTAATTGTATAAATTAAAAAGTTTATCTTTTACTTAAACATACAGATACTACAATTATATTTCATACTTTGCCAACAATGTCTATCTCGAGATAAGTCTTTGGATTATTGACTCCGTGTATAGCGGTATAGCGTTACTCGCCCCCGCTCCCTTCTTACCGCGCAGGCGATACGGAGTTAAACGGTCGGCCTATAATCCATTCTGTGTTGTAATGACTTTCTTAATAAAAGTACTCTTTAGTGTTGAGTGGCGAAAAACATACATGCTCTCTAAAATCTGATTTGTCAGGTGTATACATATTATTGTGGCGAACAGGCCTCACGTGACGCTCTATCTGGTCATGGAACGCAGATCTAAACGCCAGCGATCAGCTGATGCCCGCCTTAGTAAATTTAGAGGGGGTGGACGTCAGTATGCACACTCTTTCCCTGCCATGCAGTGGCGGTGTGGACTGTATCTTTCGAACGAGGTCAGGGAAAGTAGAGTTACTCGTCCCTGTGCGTCTCTCTAAGCGAAAGGATAAACCGACCGCGTATACGGTACGGTTCCGAATTGGATTGAATAGGAACACCAGTAAATAAGACACAGTTAATTCGGTTGAATCATCTGGCTTTAATAATGGCCCATCCATTCAGTGCAAAGTCTGACTATTGCTGGCGACTCGGCTAAGATGTCGCAATTGTAATTTGTACGGAATGTCGTGCCAGCTTAGCTTCTCTCAGCCTTTACCATGACGAGAGCCGTCAAAAAACAAACAAATTATACGGAATTTTTACATTGATTTACAAACTATGTACTAGAATTCAATAGTCTAGATGTAACAAGATGGGTAGGGCGGTCACCCATCCCATGGTAAGGGTTTTTAATGTATACTGACTACTATTTAACAATTACAACGGTTTATAAATGCAATTATGAGTGGCTGGGCTCTACTTTGTGACATTATAGGTTGATTACATAAAAGCTATATACTGTACAATGTTAAATGAATTACTATATGGTAGCCACTCATCGACTCTATATGGAAAACAAACTTTTATTTTCACGCAACAGCTCTTTTATGGCTGATTTAACAAAATTACAATACAATGATTTACATAATAGAAATTCTTATAAGCTACTAACAAAAAGGTGCTGCGACCGTCTCATGCGTACGGTGGCTATATTGATTGAATGTCTAACGATCATTTACTGTTTGTTTGTCACAAATCACTTGTTTACGATTTAGTCACTAATTTTTTAATTACATCTTTATGATTCACAAATCACAAGCACTTCACTAAGTGTCTGTCGCGAACAACTATGGATACATAAATATTACGTAGGAACGGCGCGGGCAGGCTGTTGTGGTACGACGAGCACCGGTTTGTGGTCCGATGTAAACACGTCGGATAGCACCTGTGCGATTCGGCAGGTCATGAGGTCGTTGTGGACGACTATGTCCAGCACGTCAGGGATATGTGTGGAATCGTCTGGGTACCGGGTTGGCGCTTCTGGCCCCAACACAGTATCACCGGGCGTTGGCGTTCGCCAAAAGTCGTACACCACAGGGGTTATGCACGGCTGAGTTCCACGCTGGGTACTTGGCTATGATGACCGGGTTCCAGACTTGCAGCAGCGAGAATATATCTGCGGGGTCGATAGTGTTATCGGAAGGCTTGTATGTGGCTTATAGGTGAAGGTTCGCTCCGCCTAGATGCATTTCGACACCCAGCGTGTTTATGGGTGCAGGTTACGTAGTAACTATTTATTAATCTGTGGTGCAGGTGGGATGCGCTGGTGTACGATTCGGCGACGCGACAGATCAGTACTGCCAGACCGCTGTATATAATATTTAGGCCGGAAATCTCTTCTCTCCGATAGACAAGGAAACCCGGGAATTTAATTTCATCTGCAGGCCCCAGGTGCGTCTCGCTTATCAGCGCCACGTCTATCCTTTATTCCTGCAGTAGAAAGCGGAGGGGGACGGCCTTGCTTGCTTGTCCCAATGGAGTATTCGTAGGTTTTTACTATCTATGGGTGAGTAATATGATCTCAGCTACGCCCATCCACTTGGTTTTCACAATCGCGTTCGGGCTCCGGTCTTCATTGAGTGCCGTGACTATGGTGGTAAGTAGGTATATAGTTATCGCCGCCTTGAAGATTTGGCTGGTACCCATTGGCTGGGGCGGTGCATGGCCGGGCACCACTGCGATGGCCTTCACCTTTCTTCCCCTCTGGGCGGGGGCGACGACCGGCTGTGGAGCGCGTTGAGTCCCCTTTTTGGAACCATCCGTGGTTGGCGCGGGTGCTACCAGCGGCTCTTGAGGTTGAGGGGCCTCCTTGCCCCTCTTCTTACTCTTTCTCTCCTTTCCTCCAGAGGAGATGGCTCCCCGCTCGGTGGGCAGATTGCTGCCGCCATCGGCGAAGCTTCAGCTGTACGTTCCCCGGTTGGCTGGGCTTTGACCGGAGTGACTTGTCGGGGCTCACCTGTTATCAATTCACGAGAACTATCTATCTTCGTCTCTGTCACTGGTTGAAATATTTACGTTTGAAAATTCAACTGAAATAATGAACTGTGTTATTTGCTGCAAAAAAGTGGATTTAGGTGACCTGCTTAAATGCAATGGATGCAAGACGGGATACCATTATAGATGTTTGAATATTACCCCGGCTGCCTTCAAAGATGGGCAGGCACAAATAAAAAAAAACTTTAAGTGTGATTCCTGTGCCAACGTAACTCAGCGTATACGGGTAACGGATGACACTCCAGTGCGAAGTCTTCGCGCAGGGATAATATCTAGCCAAAACGATAAGGAAGGAAACCAGTCGTTTGAAGATAGTTGCACTAAAGAAACAACCAAGTTATTAGAAACCGTAGATACTAATAATTTGGTAGGTATAATGGAAAAGGTTAATAGAGTGATATTGGAGAAGTTGAGTACTCTCGAAATGAAAATTATAGATGAAATTAAGGACACCGTTAAGGTTCTGTTATTAGAAAACAGTAAGTTGACGCAGGAGCTGCAGCAAGTGAATAAAAAATGCATTTCGTATGATAATGAAATCAAAACGTTAAAGTCTGAGAAACTTGAAACTAAAGAAAAAAATATTAGCAGCAAAATCCAAGACCCCTCAAGTAGTCGCCGTCAACCAATTCCAACGGCGCCAAGGTCCAATGCTTTCCGGAACCCACCAGGGACAAGCAATAATGCAGACCACCAGCACGAGAGCCCGAAGTGGCAGGTACAAGCATCAGGGTCTGAAATTAGCTACGCGGCCGTGGCCAGCAAATTAGTGGACACAAAAACTAATGATAATTCCTGGATAGAAGTTTCAAATCACAAGAGGAGAAACCCAGTTAGGAGAGGAGGCAAAGCGTCATCTGAGCTCCTGAAGGCAGTAGAACGTAAAAAATTTCTACATGTGTGGAGATTAGCGAAAAGCACAACGGAAGAAATGTTAAAGAAATATGTACAAAATGTTCTGCAAAGTGACTCCGAAATAATTATTGAGAAAATAAAACCCAAAACCGATCGGGATTACGCCTCATTTAAAATAGGGGTTACAGAAGGAAACTACGATAAGTTGTGCGATCCGGAGGTATGGCCCTTAAACGTCGAGTACAGTGAGTGGATTTTTTTTCGACGAACAACCACACCAATTCAACTGTAAAAGCAGTAGAAACATCAACAAGCTGTATCAAAACGTTAGCGGGCTTAGAACAAAAACAACAAAATTTCTGTCCCTTATAGAATCATCAGAAGCTGATTTATTCGCTGTCACGGAAACTGGGTTAAACGAGGGTATTCAAAACGCGGAATTTGTGCTCCCTGGGTACCAGATTTTGCGATGTGACCGAGCGGACGGGAGGAAGCAGGGCGGTGCGCTTTTAATGGCCACCCCGCGGTTCGACTTGCGCCCAGTGGCGCTGCCAGGTGACACGGACATAGACAGTCGCAGGTTCGAATTTATTTGTGCTAGTATTTATAAACATAATCACTTTTTATTGACATGTTGCGTTGTATATATCCCACCGAGTACAGACGATAATGAATATATGATATTGTTTAGCTTATTAGAAAACCTGTGTCTCAAATATAAGAAAAACTTAGTCATATTAGGTGATTTCAATCTGTACTCATGTAGTGAAAATGTTCGTAATTATTTTGAATACTTTATGGCCTTCTGTGAACTCATTCAGTACAACACGGTACCCAACTGTAACGGTAGGCAGCTGGACTTAGTGTTGAGCGCGCGCAGCGGCGTGTGCGTGAGCGAGGCAGACGAGGGTTTGAAGCCCGTAGACCGTCACCACCCGCCGCTAGCCGTGGGCATCGAGCGGGCGCGTGCCTTGCCCCCCACTTCACTCGCTGCTCCCGGACTACACTCTAACTCACAACTGGATTCGATAATACGTGAGCAATGGAACTTTAATAAGGCCGACTTTGGTCACTTGTATTGCTTGTTTGCTACTATGGATTGGAGTGATTTGTACAGTCTCAGAGACCCGGAACTTATTTTAGACTTGTTTTACAGTAAGATATATGAAGCTTTTAACCTTTGTATCCCTTGTAAGCAAATAGGTGCAAAAAGTAGGAATAGGTACATATATCCGGTGTGGTATACACCTGACATTGTTAGCGAAATTAGACATAAACATGCGTTGCATAAGAAATACAAGGCGAGCAAATCGCGTAGTGATTATGAATTTTTTAGTAGGTCTAGGGCAAAAGTTAAGGAGGAGACTACACGAGCGCACAATCAATATTGCGAACGCGTACAGAGTCATCTAGCGACGGATCAGCGAGCGTTTTGGGACTACATGCGGTTTAAGAGAGGTAATTCCACTAAACAGGGACTTATCATAGACGGCCGCACGTTATCACAAAAAGAGTGTGCAATTGAGTTTGCCCAGTTTTTCCACTCGGTGTACAATCAGGATCCCGCGGAGCTGTGCGTGGCGGCGGCGAGCGCGGCGCGGGCGGGCGCGCCCGGTGCGCGGGTGTCCCTCACTCGCCTGAGCGAGCGCGAGGTCCGCGTCGCGCTGGCCCGCCTGCCGCCCAAGCGCTCCATGGGACCGGATGGTATACCTGCTTTCATCTTTAGGGATACTCGTGAGGTACTCGCTGAACCGTTACTACATTTATTCAATACCTGTATAGACACCGCAACGTTCCCAGAACGTTGGAAAATCACTCGAGTCGTGCCCGTTCCGAAGGGAAGAGGAGGCTCGGATCCCAGCAGTTACAGACCCGTAGCGGTTCTTAGCACGCCGGCGAAAGTGTTCGAGGCCACGATTCACGGTTGCCTATATGGCCAGGTAAGTGCCCAGTTATCGGACGCTCAGCACGGCTTTCGTACCGGGCGAGGGACTGCTGGTAACCTGCTCCATTTAATGTCGCGCTTAGTACCTGCGTTGGACGCTGGTATGCAGGTGGATGTAGCCTACTTCGATTTCAGGAAGGCTTTCGATATGGTCGATAACGACATCCTTTTAACGCAACTGGCAGCCGCAGGCTGCACACCTCATACGTTGGCGTTCTTCGCGGACTACCTGCGGGATAGGTGCCAGTACGTGGACTGCGGGGGGTGCTTTTCCGAGCCATATTTTACGAGGTCTGGTGTGAGTCAAGGCAGCAACTTGGGCCCACTTCTCTTCATTTTAATGATCAATAGTTTACCAGATGTAGTTACTAACTCGACACCATTGCTTTTTGCGGATGATCTTAAATTAGTACGTAAAGTGGTGCAGGATACCGATCACGACTTGTTACAGCAAGATATAGATAGGGTGGTCAGGTGGAGCGAAGACAACAAGCTTTACTTTAACGTGTCTAAGTGCTCCGTGTTGTCTTTTAGCCGTGCTCGCAACCCTCATCACTACCAATATCACATGGAGGGGGCGCCTCTGCGGCGCATAAGCGAGGTCAGAGACTTGGGCGTTCGTTTCAGTAGTGATTTGAAGTTTAACACTCATATTAATGAAGTATGTAAAAAGTCGTACCGTAATCTTGGGTTTCTTTTAAGGCATACAAACCAGTTTACCAATATCGGAGCTTTGAGAACCTTGTATGAGGCATTAGTTAAAAGTCACTTGGAATGTAATGCAGTAATCTGGTCCCCATCTGAAGCTAAGTACAAATTAATGCTGGAACGGATACAAAATAAATTTATTCGATTTTTGTATTACAAACTGTACGGCGTATACCCAGGGTATCCATTGTTGTATCCTACGTTATTTGTTTTGGGTATGGTAGGATACTACAAGTTGGAAGTTCGAAGGGAGGTTGCATTAGCCACGTACGTGTTCAAAGTGTTCCGCGGGCACATTCACAACCCAGCTATCCTGCGGGAGGTCGGGCTGTGCGCGCCGGACGAGTACGTGGGGCGGCGGCGGCGCCCGCGCCTGCTCGAGGTGGCAAGCGCGCGCACTAACCTGCTGCAGCAGGCGCCACTTACGCGCGCGCTGCGTACGCTCAACACGGTGGCCGAGCAGATAGACTTGTTTTCGTGCCCACTGAATGAGTTCACGAAGGCCGCTTATTGCGTTATATCGAACTAGATATTGTATTAGATATTATTTCTTATTAATATGCGTGTGTTTTGTTCATTGTATCTGTTGTCTTTTTGTTATTATATTGTATTTAGAAATGTCCTACACTATTGTATTGTGTCCTTCTGTAATAATAGTGTCTGTAGTAATATTAAATAAATAAATAAATAAATAAATAAATAAATAAAAAATTCTGTATTATACCATGAAAATTCAAAATACCTACCTTTTCTACCTATATGACGCGTTCGGAGAGTCAAACAGTCCCGAGAGGAACGTGTTAGAGGCGGGACTTATGTCCGTTTGCAGCAGATGCACAGAGAAATCGTACGATTTTTAAATGTAGGTACTTGGCGTAACCGCAATAGCGGCGGTAAGGCCCATCATGGAGGATTGGCTAGAGAGGCTTTCAAGGGGTTCAAATAGGGAATGAAAATCTGTATGAAAATTCGTCATTTTCGAAGATAACCTGATGAAATTTGGAATTTTTTTGGTAGGCTAATTGTTTGGTTGCGGTTTTGCGATAATCAAAATGATTGTGTCATGTATTTCACGCCTGTCGAATATCATTTAAATACGACTCGTTTCAAAGGATTTAGGATTATCATAGTTCAATACGAAGTAAGCAATTTTTTAAGGAGATAGTATTCGACGACTTTAGGTACTTTTGGCATAGTAAAGTTGCTACTTTACGCTTTAGCGAGGTGCTGGCGGTCCGCGTTCAGTGTTTCGCGTCAATATACAGAAAAACAACGAAGTTTAACTTAAGGTGGTGTTGAAGTATCAGCATAAATAATGACGCAACTGTTTTTTACATAGAAGATCTTCTAGTTGCACTTTGAGAAAGGGAATAAAGCTTATAATAATTATAATATTGTAATATAGCTGCGGAACTCGGTGGGCAGGGTTCTCTCCCGCGCCCTATACGCGCCGCCGCTTTCACGCGTATTACACTTAACATAACTTGCTCCCGTCTCTCGACAAAAGGTAGCATATGTATTATCCCAAGCTCTAGCCCATGTCTGTAACAGATTTCATCAAAATCGGTTCAGTAGTTTAGGCGTGAAAGCATAACTATTAGAATAATATTATGTCATATGTGGTGTAACATAGGATACTTTAATTTTTAAAACCAATTAGGGATCCACGCAAAAAAATTAAAACCCACAAATTAGTGAATTAAATCTGATTTACTCTGGAATGGCTGCGATTTTGACGGGACTGTAATTGGTAGATAGATAATATTACAAGGCGTAACATAGGTACTTTTATTTTAGAAAATTAATAAGGGTTCCGCGCAAAAGAAATTAAAACCCAAAAATTGAGAATAAAATCTGATTTAATGGTTCGTTTCACTTAATTAAGGTTTTGTTTGGACGTAAAAAAAATTACATACACACATACATATACTCAAGTCCTTTTCCCTCTGGGATAGGCAGAGACAACTACCTGCCATCTGCTCCTATCGTCACAAAAAGATTTTTCAATAAAATTCAATTCTTCAGTTCAATTTTACATTAAAATTCTGATAGGAACACAGAATAATTATCAATCCACGACAATTTTTCGCGGGTAACAACTATCTTATATACATTTTCAACACGTATTTCACTCCCTTCTCAAAATTCTATCATATTACAACGCCTAGGCCGCGACGATACCTACTATCTTGGCCATGCTCTTTTAGTATAATAATATCAATATAAAAGTATCGATATAATCGAAAATATAATAATGACGTAATTTAATATGAGCTGGGGTACAGCAATAGGAAAAACTTCTTGATCCATTCCGAACCTAACGCGGACGAAGTCGCGGGCAACAGCTATATACTATAACAAAAGGCAAATTTTATTTTTAATATTTTCTATCTTTTTAACTGTCTGAATTAGGTAATCTCTGGAACGGCTGAGCTGATTTTGACGGGATTTTCACTGGCAGATAGGTATTACCTATAATATAATTATATTATTATAATTCGTAAGATAGGCTACTTTTATTTTAGAAAAAAAATAGGCTTAGGTACCTAACTAAAACCCTAAAAATCGAAATCTACGCGGACGAAGTTGCAGGCACAGCTAGTTGGTTTCTATAATACGGTATAATATCTTCTTCTTTTAATTAATGGCTTCTGCAGTAGAATCACCGCAATTTCGCCAATGTCTAGTAAAATATAATAAATGTTTATAAAATTATGAATGGCGAAGACGCCAATGGATCGGCAATCCAAACAAGTTACGTTAAGTGTAACTCGAGTTGACACTGTTGACAGGTTGACTTGACACATAGCTAAGCGCAGGTCATCTCATCTCATTTCGTATCAAGGAAGGTTTACTGGTGTACTGTATGATGTTATAATCATGATGTATTAACCTTGAGTTGTAATGTAATATTTGTTCGTAACAAGCCCTGAATTCATATAACAATGGTTGTGGGAGCATTCCCTATTGCAAAATTAGGTGCGTTATTAATAAGACAGGTCAGCAAACCAATCGCTAATGCTGCCAAAGAACGAGCTAAAAGTCATCCCTTTTTTAGGACCTATGTTTGTATGCCTCCAGCTCAGTGTGAGTAACATTATTACATAAATATAATTGAATAGCTCATTTCTATTTAACCTTAGACGTGTGGCTATGTAGTAAAAATATTATTGTACCTTTACAGTTTACAACTGGTGTGAAGTAAAAGCAAAAATGTGGATTTTAAACTTGGGTAAACCTGTTAATATTCCTGTACTTAGTCAGGAAATGGCTATTGAACTCGGAGCAAATTTACTTGGCGAAACATTAATTTTTACTGTAGCTGCTACTATATTATTATTGGAATACAATAGGTAACACTGACAGATAATATTACTAAACATTTGATAGTAAAATATTGTGTAACAGCTGATTTATTTGTTTTAGGCAGAATAAAAAAGAAACTGCTAAGGAACTTAAGAGAGAAAATGAAATGAATCACATTTTAACAACCATTACTGATCTTTATTTCACTGTTCAACAACAACAAACCCAGCTCAAGGAAATGGAGAGGATTATCCATGGAATAAGTAAGTTAACTAAATAAAGGGCCCTTTTTTGTTATATTTGGCTATGATTAATTGTAAATTCTTATTTTTAGGTGGAAAGAAACCTACTGTTCCTCCTCCTGTATTAAAGGAACCATCCTTCGCAAAATCTCCTTCATCTGATGAAACTGGTGTATTGCCACCACCACAACCTTCTTCCCGCGACCCCTGCAAAGTTGATGGTGTGAGCTATGGACATGACAATGTTATAGTCACTTCAACACCATATCCAAATAATGGTATAATTCTGCAATCACTTAATTATATACAGATGGATGCATTCAGTTCCCTGTTTCCTTATAATGATAATATAAGTAGAGAAAATCAAGTAATGGAGGAAAAACCATCACACAAAAGGGAGTCTGCTATTTTGACATCAGCTCTATTTAACATTGAAAATAACTTAAGAAGTTTGTTTTGAAATCTGTGATAACTGTATATATTGTTATTGTTTTTAGAAGTTAAATGTAATTTTGAATAACCTTTTAATAACTATGCACTGTACCAACCATACGGTAAAGTTATTGCTATTTGATTTTATTTATCAGCTTTAAATTCAGTTGCCCACGAATTTGTAGCATTAGCAATCATTCAATAAAAGAAGTGTTAATAACATGATACAAATGTTTTTTTATAAATGTTACACGAAGGAATAGACGGTATGATTTACATGATTGAGTATTAGTAAACTCAATGTTCTCTGTTGATATAAATTACATGAAATATTATATAATATTGAGTAATCTAAATAATGTATAGGTGGGGTATTTATTTAATGTATGTGGCTGCCCATAGCCGTACCCCACAAATTCATGTCTCTTTAACCAATGAAACTTTAGAAAATTAATCCCTCGACCAAAACAACCCCTTTCATTAGTTGAGGATACTAAAGATATATGAACCTCAGTACCATGCTGCATGGGCTGGTTTGCTGCATTTAACGAAACAAAAATAATATTTTGATGTTTTTCTATCCATGTTTAGTAGAATTAAGAATTGCAACTGTTTAAAAGAAAGTCATTGTACATAAGTAAACAACGGAGTATTATGGTTACGTATTTTATTTTTATTACTCAAGCCACTCAGACATATATGTGCAATCTTGTGATGTTATAAGTCCTGCGGAAGAACACTTGTGTATGAGGGGGCAGATTCCACATGGCACTTGAACAAGTCCTGGTGCTGGGATGAGAGGGTCTATAGCACGGTACACTTTGCTTCCATCTGGATATACATTACTTTCAGCCTTACCGTCGTAAACTAAAGTATTTAATATCGTAATAACATCTTCTACATCTAGTTGCACCTGCAAGTAATATAAAATTCAATATGACATACTGCAGATTCTGTCTCATCAGTGCAGTAAGCGGTTTAAGCTCTATTGCAGAATGAATGATAGGAATATTGTTTTTTTTTAATCCATTGATGCAGCTTTAGTTTTCATCAAAATCGGGCCACAGACTCCTTTGGATATTTTGTGCTATTCCTCATAGTTTTGTATTAGGCCATCCACACCCAGTTGAAAAATTCACTCTGCACATGTGGATAATGAGACCGTAATCTTAGCAATCCATGGATTCTCCGTGCGGGTGCCGGGTCCATCGCGTTGCTGAGTTGGGAACTCGGGACAGTGCCTGGGACTTGCGACCCAAGTGTAGGTTTAGAAGGGGCCCCTTTTGTTGATGTACATCAACACTCACCTTCACTACCCAAGTTCCCCTCCCTGCCTAACCAAATTTGATACGAACCTACTAGTGCCGCTTTAGACATTCGTCCTAGTAATGAGCTTATTGTAGCTCTCGATAGGCCTAGATCTTTAAGTAGGTTATAGAGAGATTTTGCTGGTATACCCCTCGCTCCCACTTCCACTGCATACAAATTAACCACGTAACCGTTTTTGATTAATTCGTTTGTGAGATCATAGTATTTATTTTTCTTTATTGTGTGGTCCTTCGGTATATTTGTTTCCCACGGTACAGTAAGTTCCACAAGAACCACATGTTTTAATCTCTTAGAATATAGGAATATGTCAGGTCTAGATGACGAAACCCCAACATCCTCCGGAATTTTGTAGTGCTTTTCATACGTGTCGATTAGGAGAGTCCAATCTGGGGCAGTATCTAAGATTGAATAAGGTTTGTTCTTGGGTGTTATGGATGAACCTTCAGACACAAAGTTGATATGACGTCTGTTAGTAGTCAATCCTTTTTGGGCTCTAGCTACTGCCAGACTCATTGCTTCACGTATGATGATAAGCACCTTATCGTGGCGGCGTGAGTAATGGCCTCTATCGAGAAGCACCCTACATCCTACTACTATGTGTCTAGCCGTCCCTATTGCCTCACCACAAGTATAACATTGTTTTTCTGTGGCCTTCCCCCACCTTATCAATTGATATTTTAGAACATCCCAATCACAAAATTAGCTGATCCAATGGCTATGCTGGCAACATTTACCGAAAATTGGAATATAATCCATATAATAAACAAGCACCTACCTTACTTATTCCTAGATCTGTAATATATTTCTGGACTTCAGAAGCAGTGGCATAAGACTGTGTTCTACCAACAATTGGACCTCGCGGATTGTTTTTTATCTTATCTGATCTCTGATTCAAGAATCTTAGGCACTGCACATTAAGGATATCTACAAACTCTGACTCAAAATCTTGATCTTGGTACCATGCTCCTCCAGATATAGACCTGTCTGGTTCTAAATTGTAGAGCATATACACTTTTTTCTTAGAAGCCTGAAAATTATTGTAGTAGAAGGGTCAAGAATATTCAGCAGGTTATATAATATACTAGGAATTCAGTGCAGGGTGCGACTGAAATAAATTGAGCTGAGCGAGCAGGACTCTTACTTGAAAAATAAGGCATCTTACTACGGTAGCGCGCATAGCTAAGGCCGAGCGCTCGGAAACTGTTTTTCGATGATTATTCCACAATGGTACATTGTATTTGAACAGTTGACCCCTCTAAACACTCAGCGGTGTCTACACTATCACCATGGCAAATTTGATCAAGATCGGTATTGTGGTTCCGGAGGAGTACAGTCTCGACCAAACAGCTTAGCCACGTATAAGAGCTTCGCTTCTCTCAGCTCAATAAAGTTGTAAGTTTCATAAAAAATTACAAATGTATATTGGCATTATGTTAAAATAATGCCAATGTACATTTGTAATTTTTTTTTCGGCTGTTGTCCTACAGTTGAAGGAATTATCTAACCATACTTGTTGGTTCTCACTGTATAGCAAGCATAAACCTCAGTGCAACCAGCATATTTGTAACATTAATAAGAAGCATGTCTTTCTGCAAGTGTAGTGTGGTATGTACCTTAAATTGTGTTTACCAATAGACAATATAAGAACTTATAACATATGCAACTTAAACAGATTAAAATGCGGTAAGTACTAACATTAACACATTTTACAGCTTTAATTAATTTCTTGCTTTCAAGACTTTTTAAAACTTTAGTTAGTTGTGTGTTAGCTAAGTTCGATCTGATTCTGATATCACGAATCCATATGCCTTTATTTCCAGCTTCTTCTATTAGATTAAATACAACTTTTTCTTCATTATCTGCTCCTTTTACGGCTTGTTTGCTTATTTGTGTTTTAAGCCTGAATAAAAAGAATAAATAGAGAATTATTAAATTAAACAATATAAATATAGAATATTAGCAGTAAATTTAGTTTTTATATGGCTATGCCAATCAATTCATGCAACTATAGTATATAAGTCTATATTATAATAGTATATATATGTATATATATAATAGTATATGTATATATGTATAATAGTATACAGTATAATATATATATATAAATAAATATTCTATGACATTCTACACAGCGCTTTCTAGACCCAAAGTAAGCATAGTTTAACTAGCTTGTATTATGGTTCCAGAATGCAGAACATACATAAATGCTTTTTTAGTAAATACATACATAGAAAAACCCAATCCAATGCAAATAGACATATTCATGCATACAAATATTTGCACTGAGCGGGAATCGAACCCGCGCAACCTGTTGTAGCAGTCGAATGCACTACCGCTACGCCACAGAGGCTGTCAAATATAATATATATATATACAATAGTACCATAACCTATTGGAAACAAATAGTCTGAAAAAACAACATTACCTATATATAAGAGCGCCGTTTTGATTAAATAAATCAAAATATTCTTGCTGCAAAAGATCATTGATTGCTGGAACTAGCTCAGCAGAAGAAATTTCAGGTATAGCCGCTGTTATATCTTTATGAGATATTCCTTTTGGATTTTTCCTGGCTACATTCAATATTTTTTCTTTCAATGGATCTTCCTGCATAACAGCGCTCATATTTCTTTCTAAACTTGCTTTTATATATATATATACACAATATACACTTTTTGATTTACTTTATGAATGATAACACAGTAAACAGTTCAAAACACACAACACAGATATACCAACATTACCAACCAACCCAAAGAACCAACCCAACTGAGTCAACTTGGTCAACTGACATGAACTGACAGAACAAAATATATTCTGAGCACCGACAGGACATATTCTTTGGGACAAAATATACTTATGGCTGAGGTCAGTAGGGCTGTCTTATTTTAAGTTGGCGGGGGGAAATCGTTTTTTTAAATATTTTTTTGGCTAAATCTCGTCTGCTGTTCTTCATTATTCCATCTAAATTTTTATTTGTTCGACATTAATTTTTTAATGAAAAATTAATTAAAACTCAGCCCTAAAGTTATCGGGTTTGACTGAAGTATATATTGATTTTTTTGGCTTAATCAATTGCTCATCAAATGTTCTTCATTGTTTCATCAAAAATGTTTAATCGTCATTGCGCATGCCAGACTTTTAAAATTTTTGCATCGTGGGAGCCAGCGCAGCGATATCGTGGACACCGCGCGCCCCGACACGGATAGATATAGATTAGAAGGGTTGTAAGGCCAAAACTTCAAACTAAGGTTACTTGTGATAATGTACAAAGAAATAGGAAGCCTGCGAAGCTGGGCTCAGTCAATATCTCTCATTGATTATGAAGTACTTATTCATAAGATACTGATTTAGTCAAAAAAATCAATAAAAATTGACTTCTCCCCATCAACTTAAGGAGCAAGTTTTAAGTCATTTTTTAACAAAAAACATAAGTCGAACAATAAAAATTTTGTTCGAATAATGAAGAACATTTGATGATCAGTTGACTTAACCAAAAAATTTACAATAAAAATATTTGTCCCCGCCAACTTCAGGGGCCAGTATAATAACAATTTTTCATTTAGAAATTAAATATAATGAAAAATTAAAATTAGCTAAAAAGAATTTTGATTGATCAATGAAGAACAGTTGACGATCAATTGACTTAGCCAAAAAAAATTATAAAAAATTGAATTTCCCCACCAACCTATGAGTATTATGAAACTTAAGAATCAAATAGTACTTTTTTTTTTTTTTTTAAATCAATCGAATAAAATTTTGGAAGGAGCAATGAAGAACAGTTGACGAGTAATTAATTAAGCCAAAAAATACAATTTAAAGTTCTCCTTGTTAACTTTAGGGGTGAGTTTAAATTAACTAAAAAAAATGAATATCGAACAAAAATTTTTTGATCGAACAATGAAGAACAGTTGACGAACAGTTGATTAAGCAAAAAATCATTAAATCGCTTTCCCCCGCCCACTTCAGACAGCCTCTGAGAAAGGGATGTATATTCTAAACCCCCCCACCCCAGCCTGTATATAAAAAAATACCAATCGACGTATCTTAAATAGCTCTTTCCAAAATTATTTATTATTTAAACAGCACCCTCTTAGTTTAAGAGTAAAAAATTAATAAAGATACTACATGCTACACCGTCTATATCACTTGAAATACTTCGAATTTCGTACTTTTTGCACAGTGGAAAAACTGCACCCTACTCGAAACTAACTGCACTATCATTAGAATTTCATAAAATGCAATAGTTATTGCAACAAACAAATAAATCGTAATCAGTCAATTGCCGAAGGCGCGTGGTCATAGATATATGAAGAATATATCTATGCGCGTGGTACGTTTGCGCATGCGCAGGCCATACATCTAGAGCTACCCCACCCTAGTCATTGGTTTAGGTTAGGTTAGAACTGGGACCACAAAGCACGAGCCGAGCGAGCGAAGCAAGCTTGCCGCGGCAGCGGCCGGCGAAGTACCGGGCATATTTCGGCCTGCAAAAATGAAAATTTCGATAAAAAAAATATATATATTGATAGATCTTAATTAGCCCTTACGAACTACGTTAATTAATTTATGAGCCCGTCTTTCGTTTTCCCAGGAAAAATCGAAAAATCATTTTCCTTTTTTCACCTTTTCAAATACCCGTATCTCTTTAAAATATGGTTATTTTTTATTCTACCAAGTGTAGAAAAAATGCCCTTGAGCTGATTTAAATTGCCCGCATGTCAAGTATTATAAATATTTAATAATAATCCTATAAAAATTAAAAAAGCCGTAATGGAATTTCGAAGATAATTATTTGCGCATTGCGCATGCGCGGTAGAGAAAAGGCAACACTGCTCTAGTCTAAGGGCAGCAGCAGCATTTACAACAAAATATAACTGTTTTGCATTAAACAAAACAGGTATTATGTGTTGGAGAAAACCCACAGCATCGACTTGAAGAACGATTTTGTTGATTTGCTTAAATATCTTGAACATACCTCAGAAACATACCTGAATTAGTCCAAATTGAGTAAAATTCACCGGGCACGTTTCGGCCTGCAAAAATGAAACTTTCGATATAAAAAAAATATATATTGATAGATTTTAATTAGCCCTTTCGAACTACGTTAATTAATTTATGAGCCCGTCTTTGGTTTTCCCAGGAAAAATCAAAATATCATTTTCCTTTTTTCACCTTTTCAAATACCCGTATCTCTTTAAAATATGGTTATTTTTTATTCTCCCAAGCGTAGAAAAATTGCCCTTGAGCTGATTTAAATTGCCCGCGTGTCAATTATTATAAATATTCAATAATAATCCTATAAAAAACAAAAAACCGTAATGGGATTTCGAAGACAATTATTTGCGCATTGCGCATGCGCGGTAGAAAAAAGGGCAACACTGCTCTAGTCTAAGGGCAGCATTTACAACAAAATATCAAAATCTTTTTTATTTATTTTTTATATTTAGGACACGTCAATTGGACGACCTCGCCTGATGGTAAGCTGAAGGTAAAAGTTTCAGAAAAGAAGGACACCATTACATACACGTACGGTACACCCTGGGCGGCGGTCAATGGCTTCCCCTTCACCCCTTCATAGGGTTGGCATTGATCGTCGGCCAATACCCAACGTGGCGGGAAGACATCGCTCTCCGTACTCCTCTGCTTTCAGAGGAGACAGGATGAGCGATGCTGTTAGTGGTGAGATGACCCAGGGTCAGCCGGGGTGCGAGGGATATGCTCTATGGGTAACCTTACACCCCGGCGTCTGAAGACCCAAGACGGCGTGCGGTTTTAGTCGGTGCAAGCCCAACATAACCGCCCCCGCTGGCCGGCGGGGGGGTATCCGAAGGGATTTCCGCACGATAAAAAAAAAAAAAAAAAGGTATATTGTGGGGATAATGTTGAGTTACACGTGAGTTGACAATGAAAATTAAAAAATTGTTTTATTTTTATGTCGAATATAACCTCAATTTTAACTTATATCTCAGTATTATTATTATAAAGCGTCGGTAGCTTAGTGGTTAAGGAGTCAACCTTACGATCGAGAGGTCCCGGGTTCGAATACTGGCCATTACACTACAGACGTGAACCCACTCCTAACACAAGCAATTTAGCTTAGCGTTTCACATACATAGATACCCATAATAACACAGGAATCGAAATCGTAGGTAGGTATCGAATATAAGTCAAACTAAATAGGCAACACACATCCAGAACCCCCCGAACCCGACCCTTAGAAACATTAAATAATTTATTAGTACCTTTTATTTAAAGATGTCAATATTGTCTATAAGGAATTTTTTTAATACTGATTTAGTACTTTTTTCGGTCATGTTATTACGTAGATCTGAGGGTAGTTCATTCACTAAGCGAGGCACCAAGTATCGAGTAGTTCGTTCACCGAATGTATTATCAGCGCGCATAGTACAAAACTTGTTTTGTGCAATACTTCTCGTATACACAGAGTGCTCCACTTTGGTGAGTAAACATGGATTAAAAAATTGTTCTTTTATTAAATTCAATTTAAATTGGAGCTGGACGGGTAATGTATTACAGTGTTTAAAAAGGCCTAATTCATCGTTTTCGTACTGTAGTTTGGTTTTTGGTGATACTAATTTCTTCAATATTCGTAACTGTAAGTTGTAAATTCTCTTCAGGTATGTTTTATAGGTGCGACCATAGCTACTGAGGCAGTACTGGACATGGGATTCAGCTAATGAATTGTACAACATTATCCTTACCTTATATGGTATACGGTCTCTCAACATAGTAATATTGGCCAGGAACTATCTCAATTTGTTACAAACGTGTTCTATATGATGTGTCCAGTTTAAATTGGTGTCAATTTTGAGACCCAAGTATGTATGAGAGTCAGTAAGTTGGATAACCGGGCAGCAGCAGGAAGAGACGTTGGCTAGACCACGGTGAAGGCAAATGTGGTTATGTACCGTTATTGTATTGGTTAGCGGGTGCTTAAGGTAGGGTGACTTAATGTGCATGAGTTTGGTCTTGTTTACATTGAGTACTAGACCGTTGTCATGACACCACCTATTTAACACATTGAACTCTGCTTGCAGTAGCTTGCAGGCCTCATTTGGGTCTCTATCGGCGACAATTAGGCACGTATCATCAGCAAATTGGTAGCATTTGGAGTATTCTAGGTGGTTACTCATATCATTGACGTATGTCAAAAAATGCAATGGGCCGATTACCGATCCCTGTGCCGTTCCCTCAGTAGTGGTTACCGTTTTGCTACGTGTGTCATTGATTTTGACTAGGAAAGTTCGGTTGTTTAGGTAAGTTTTGCACCAGCCAAGTAGGGGGCCCCGTATACCGCACGTTTCAAGCTTATTTACAAGCTGCCTATGCTGTAGGGTATCAAACGCACGTGAGAAGTCGATAAATAGGGCCAATACGTGTCTTTTGTCGTTTAGATGGGCATTAACTTAGTCCGTAAAATTTGACATAAGTTCTGTTGTACCTTTACCACGTTGAAAACCAAATTGATTGGGATATAGAATTTTATGTTTGCTGTAAATCTTATGCATTTGTTCACACACGTACTTTTCAACGATTTTATCTACTGTAGATAGAAGAGTTATCGGTCTATAGTTGTCAACGTCATTGCGCTTCCCTTTTTTAAAAACAGGTCTCACACAGCCTCTTTTCAATGCGTCCGGATATATTCCTGATCTAACACTAGTATTGATGAGATTTGCTATAGCTATTGATATTTCTTTTTTTATTATTTTAACGTCGGAAATTTTAATGGCGTCGTCACCAGGGGCTTTATTGGGATCCAGGTCTTTAATAACGTTTTGAATATTTTCTGCACTAGCTTGTTGGAATAGTATAGAAGAGTTCAAAGGTTTCCTGTTGCTTACTGAATCTAGTAATTTTCGACTTCAGTTAGGAATTATTTTTTTGACTGTATTGTTAAAATTATCTGCAAAGTTGTTGGCTAGTGTCTTAATACTATATCCCTGATTATCAAAGGCCTTCATAATTACTTCGTCAACAGTGCTAACTTTAAACAGTTTTAAAATTGTCATATAATGAGTCAGTGCAGTCATGACTAGCCTTATTGACTTCCCGACAGTAAAATTTTGTAAATGTCTCTACACACCTCCAGTTTTCTTCTTTCTAGAATTTCATCAATAGCTCTATTATCTAGCCATCCCCGGGATCCTACAGCTGATCTGATGCTTCCTGGGGAAGCATCTATGTTAGCCTGTTTGAATATTGAGCGTATCCATCCAGCAATTATAGTTCTGGAAGCTTGCTTGATTTCTCCAGTAACAGTGATGAACAGGCATTTTAAGTCTTTCTCTTTGGTGCGTCTGTTTTCTGAAGCTTTTATTAATTCCTTTACCTGTGTTACTGGACAGAGACGGCTGTCTGGGTGCTCTGTGAGAAGCCATCCAGATTGTCTGTAATTACCTGTATCCGTTTTGGAGCCAAAATTTGGCCAGAATGTTATGTTATCTTGATTAACTATACATTTGTCCTCCGAGACCTCAAGAAGGGTAAGGTCATGTAATCTACGCTCTGCTAGTAACAATATCAAGGCTGTTCTCCTACTTTTATCAAATAAAGACCCAGAACATGGGGTTGACTTTAACCAATGTAATAATATATGGACATACCATATGGGTGCTCTAGTTGGTCGCGGTCTAGAGAACGAGATTGCCTTTAAAACTTGTTGTATGAAAGTCTTTTGATAAGTTCTCTACTGTGGCGGCACAATAAGTAGAAATAGCAGATTTGTGTAGTAATATTGTGCTATAGGCCAATTTCTCCTTTAAATACAAACTTGCCAAAAATCTCGCTACCTCCTTCCCTTCTGGATTCTTACTATTAATTTGGTTATTTTTACACCACCTCAACCAACTCTTCAAAGGAGTATTGTAGGTGCTTAAAGTGGAAGGACGCCAGCTCTGCATGAATAATTGCTGCTCGTCCTTATCCCAGCTTGTTACATGGTCCGCACACCCCCAACTTTCCAAGCCTGAAGTATTAACTTGTCCACTTGTGGAGGGCTCGTTTTTGTTGTCCAGTCCACAAGAACCTTCCGCAGGTTCTCTATCTGCAAGGGACTGCTCAGTGCCCTTGCCTGTAGGTCTGGGTACCAAAAGCACTGTGTCCACTGGGGCGCTATTAGGAAAAATGTCCCTTTTGCCTTGTTGAGATGTGCTAAGACTCTGGGAATCATGTTGGGAGGTGGGTACACCCAGGCAGTTTGAAATTCCCAATTTTGACTGAAGGCATCGCAGAAAAGAGCTGATCCATCTGTTGAATCTAGCGTTACATAGGGGTTTACGACGGCGGTTTCCTTGGAGGCGAAGAGGTCTATTTCTGGGGTGCCCCACCGTTTGAATATTGCCTCTGTGGCTGGTGGTAGTAGATGCCACTCGAGTACCTGTTGTCCCCGTGATAGGCGGTCTGCGATACCGTTTAATTTTCCTGGTAAGTAAAATGCTGTCATTGTTATGTTGAGGGAAGTCGCTAGTTCTAACAGTCTGGTCGTTAGACCAAGAAGGTTTATAGACCGAGTACCGCCCTGATTCCGTATGTAGGCGACAAGAGTCCGATTGTCGGACTGAACTTGAATATGTGCATCTTTGAGAAGAACACCCTGGGATCGGAGCACAGCAAAGACTGCGTACATCTCCTTTTGATTGGAGTGCCAAGACCTTTGGTTTGGAGCCCATCTGCCTGACAGGTATTGATTGTCCAGATGAGCTCCCCAGCCCGCATCCGCTGCGTCTGTAGTTAAGAAGTGTGTTACTCCTTTCTTGTGAAGTGGAGCTGGACTGCACTCTACTGCATCCAGCCACCACATTAGGTACTGCCGCACACTCGGGCGTAACATCTTTCTCTGTCTGCTCCGAGCAAACATTCTCTGAAAAAGTTGTCCTTTGCGACAATGTAGTCGACCCTGAGGAATGGCATGGTTGGCAAAATTTAGCATACCTAATACACTCTGAAGTTCTTTTAGTGAGCAGTTGTTCTGGTTCAATATTTGTGACAGGGATCGCTTTATTTTTAGGACCTTCTGGGTTGGCAGGGCAAGGTCATGTGCTGAGTGTTCCAGACAAAGCCCAGGTATTCCAGTTCGTGTGTGGGCTCTATAACTGACTTTTTGTAATTTACGTGCCAGCCCAGAGATTCCAATATCGCGAGCGTTTCCGCAACCTGCGCGAATAATTTGGATTTGTCTTGGCATGCCAGTAGGTTATCGTCTAGGTAAACTATTACACGAATACCGCGGTTTCGAAGGGTTTCCGCAACCCAATTCGACACTGCCCCAAAGGTACGGGGGGCTGAAGATAGGCCAAATGGAAGAGACGTTAACTGTAGGATATCTCCGTTGTAAATGACACGGAGGAAACGTCTGTGGGTCTCTGCTATGCACAAATGGCAATAGGCTTGATGAATGTCTATCTTCACCAGCCAATCCTTGGCCTGAAGAAAATCGACTACATCTACCTTTTTTTTTTTTTTTTTTTTTTTTCGTGCGGAAATCCCTTCGGATACCCCCCCGCGTGCCAGCGGGGGCGGTTATGTCGGGCTTGAACCGACTAAAACCGCACGCCGTCTCGGGTCTACAGACGCCGGGGTGTAAGGTTGCCCATAGAGCATATCCCTCGCACCCCGACTGACCCTGGGCCATCTCCGGTTTCGAGATGGCCCCCTTGGGTTTGGGAACCACGGTGTCCCCGTCTTGCCCCGGTTTGGGGAGGGGCGCTAGTCGCCCCACCGTCCCGGCCTGCTTCTGCTGGGGTGACAGGTGGCCTCACCCGCCACCCCCAGGCCTGCGCTCATGGAGGACGGAGGTCGTTAAGCGACCTCCGGCGCCTGAGTTGCCTGCGACGCGCGGCGAGCAAGTTGCGGGCTCGGCGGACCGGGAGAGTTCTAAGTCTCTCCCGGGCGCGCTCCGCCACCTCCTTCGCGAGCATTACATGCTCGCAGAAGGAGGCGGCGGCGGCCCACGCGCTCGCGCTCCGCACCATTGCCGCAATCATGCTGCCGAGCGAGAGGACTCCCACCCCGATGGCTGCCACGAGGTCACGCCTCGGCGCCTCCCACGCCGGGCAGTCCGCCAGCGTGTGCAGCCCTGAGTCCTCGCTCGCGTCGCAGTGATGACACTCAGGCGTTGGCTCCTTCCTGATCCGATGCAGGTGGTCCCCGAAGCACCCCTTCCCTGAGATCACCTGCGTCAGTCGGTAGGAGAGGCTTCCGTGTCGCCTCTCCAGCCAATCCTCCATGATGGGCCTTACCGCCGCTATTGCGGCGTGCCCTCGACTACATCTACCTGAGATATCAAATGGAAATGTCTTGTCATTATATAAGAATTTAATGCATTGAGGTCGAAAATGGGACGTAGTCCCCCATCTGTTTTTCTTACTAAAAACATTTTTGAAAAGAAACCCGGGTCCTGAGTTGATGGTTTCTCTAGTACTTCCTTCTTCCTTAAATCCTGGATCATTTGAGTCATGTCTGGGGTGACTTTGGTAGCTAAAGCTTTCAATATGTTTTGGGATGGGAACTTCAGTGGTGGTTTTGTTTTGAAGGGTAAACGACCGCGACAGTTCGCTATAGACTTTATTATAAATTGACTGGCGCCTATTAGATTCCATTTTTCTGTGAAAAATCTTAGGCAGCCTCCCCTGAAGTTCTGTTGGTTCTCATGCTTGTTTGCTGTGCGAACCTGAACCTCCCTTATTGGTTTTATTGGCTTCACGTTGACGAAAGGGCCGGTCCCTTCTTATATTGTGTTTGGTTTTCTTTTCAGTTGTACTAGTCCTAGAATTTTTGTTGTTGTATTTTTTATTTATATAGGAGACTGGACGTTCTAAATGATTTGGTACCTTACCATCCTTTAAATAAGATGCGGTGTTAAGCCAAACTTGAGTCCCACCGAGAGATTGAATAACAGGCAGCAAAGCCTCTCTACTAAATAGATGCTCTGAACTCGGTGGTTCTCTGGTTCTGTAGTGTTGCCCTCAGATTTTGGTTTGTGATCTCCTTTAAAATTCGATCACGTCTTATCTCTATGGCCTCTGAGCGTTTACCACATAATATCTGCATTGTGATTTCTGAATTTTTATGACTTGCAGACCCTGGACCAAAAGTTTCTGAAAACTTTTCAAATAAGGAAATAGGATCTAACTGATTGGGGTTATCTGTAGCCCAGTCCAGTATACTTTGTAATCCCACTTTAAGGAGTTGTCTGTGTTCCAACACCTTATTGGAGAGCGCTGCTAGTACAAGCTCCGTTGCTGCTAATAGTCTTTGTTCTTGCTGAAGTGACATAACTCATCATTCACCTTGAGTCCGTTAAAACCCGGTGAAGCCAAGCTCTCCTGAAAGCTCTTTTTATATCTAATAGCTTTCCAAGCAGGGGAATTGAACTGTTGTAGTTTAATTAACTCAGCTAGGCGTTCCGAATCCCTTGGCTGAATAATAGTTTTATTATCAAAGTTCGTTCCTAGACTGCCGAGAGATAGACTTAGGGGCCCGTGTGACTGACTTGTCGATGGTTGCGCGGGTTTACTAAGGAAAGGTTCAGATTCAGGGTTAACCTTTGGTGCGCCAGTCTTGTCTTGTGCATACATATTCATATAAACTGGTAAATTAGTTAAATATTCCGTAACATAAGACATTTGACTTATTAATGTATCAACACGCGGGTCCGAACGTGTCGCGACCTGTCGGTGTCTACGTTTGGTAGCAGTTCTCGGACGCTTATTGGGTAGGGGAGAAGCTAAGCCCTCCTCGACCTCCGAGGAAGAGGAGGAGCTGCTTTCTGTTGAAGACGAGGTCTGTTCTCTATCCAGAGTAACATACTCTCGACTTGTTTTCCCTGCGTCCTCGTCATGAGACGGCTCCATAGTGAAATCAAACTTATGCTTACCACGACGAAACAACGATGCTGTGACGCGTAGGTTCACGTAACACACTTTTCACTCTAAAAAACCTCACTTTACAATCTTCACTTGAACTATTTTAGAGTATTTAAATTTTACGCGTTGGCGCTCGCGCAAATCACAAACGCTATGACAGTTAAAAACTATAATGGCGCGAACTGACGTCACAAGCGCCCTCTGGTAAAGAATTTTACTCAATTTGGACTAATTCAGGTATATTTCTGAGGTATGTTTAAGATATTTAAGCAAATCAACAAAATCGTTCTTCAAGTCGATGCTGTGGGTTTTAGAAGACACATAATATCAAAATATAAAGTTGTTTCTCGTCGTAAGTCATAATAAAAAATGAAGCTGATGATTAAAGTAATATTTCAATGTAAGTGGATTTATTATTACTGCTATTAATGTTGCTATTGTAAGTAAAGCTTCATACCTCAATTTTGTATTCATGATAAAAAGGATACCCGTTCATGGAAATACAGGTAAAAGATAACTATTTATTTGGAATATAATAAGATATATAAGATAATACATAACAAAAACTGCATTCTCTGTACTAATAGTTTTGTAAAATAATATAATATCTTGACTAATTACAGATTTGTGACAGTAACATGAAGATTATAGGCATTAATGCAGCTTTTGCGCAGCTCTTCCTATATTAATAATATATAAATATATAAAAATGTTTATTATCTGTAATCTATATTATGTATCAAGTATGTTTCAGTGCATTCTAGAACCCATAATACACCAAATGGTATAAGTTAAGCTATGCTTACTTTGGGTCTAGTTTAGGCTGGGCATAATGTCCTAGAATATTTATTTATATTTAGCAATTTTATGCCTGTATAATTTGATTGGTAACATTGTTTTTGTGTAATTATATGAAAAATAATAAGTACAGATATAAAAACATAAAATGTGTTCCAGTTATTTTGTTATTCCTCAATTGCCTCATCATCATCATCATCTCAGCGTTTTTTCCAGTTGCATCCGAGACTTTTAGCTCGAAGCCCGGGGTCCACTTGCTCCTTCTCTTGGTTTGGCTTTACCTATGGCTTTTATGGACACCTTCTTACCCTGAGAGGAGAGCCTACAACAGAGAATTACCTATGCACTTTAAAAAAAAAACACTGTTTACAAGTTTTTCATTTATTATTTACCTACTTGTCTACAAAGTATCATTAAACACAAAATGTTAATAAGTTATTCATTGATGTGCCTCTGGAAAGCATACAGTATCGATTGAAGAAGCTGTCTATACTTAGCCATAAATGCGGTCTCTATGGTTACGTTTCACCTGACGTTTGATATATGTCAACACTGTCAAACCAGCAAGGCGGGCATCGCTGTCACTTAGATTGTCATAGCGTTGTATACTTTCGCCGCGTGCTGTCGTAACCTCTAAATACTTCCTTGATCCCTAATATATTGAAAAGTATAGTGTTCTAAAGTGTTACATAATTTGATATTGCGTTTATTTCCTCATATATTTTCAATCGCGAAGTCGAAAATATTGGTGATATTTCTTAATATAGCGAATAGCTACGACGTCAACAGGGCACCCAATGCCTTGCGATCGATTTTATCGGAATCCCCGACGTCCTTACTGGCCTCTTTACAACAAGAGTCGCCGTCAAGTAGCAGTTCATCGGACAGCGGGTCAGAGTACTCGGAGCCAGATGGACCAGTCAGGAGGAAACAATAAGGTGTTGCACAGGTAACGACCGATCCTTGGATCGATGCGTTATACGACAAGGTCAGTTTTATTACAAATTTAATATTGCACAAACAATGTACACCTAACGCGAATACAAACAGGACCACGTAATTGAGTCGACTTATAACGTAATGTTTGCAAATCCGTCGATTTAAATCGTTAGACTTAATGGTCTTATTAAACTGCTTTTATCGTGGAAAAAATTCTCAACCTGATGAGACACGATTGCTCTAGCTGATAAAACTGCAACAGGTTAACACTGCCACGTGGCAGTATATATATTATAAGAGAGAATCGACAGCCATGAATTTCCGCGCATTTCCGTGCTTTTGCAATTTGGAAATTAACGATGAAACAAATGCTTTAAAAGAAGGTATATTTTTTTTTTTTGGGTGTCAATAGAAGACACTATGGCGCAAAGGGCAAGCCCATTTACTAAGCCATTATGGACTAGGTTCATAATAATCCCTCAGAGTTAAAATCTACCCTCTTTAACAATATTTCTGTAATGTATTGAAACTTCAACGAAATTTCAGACAAAAAATAGTGATATGCCTTCAAGAAGGATATATGTACTTATTTTTATTTGATAAAACAAAACTCCACCTCATGGTGGGTCTTATTTTTTATTAAGCTTTATACAAGAAAACTATCAATGCCAACAAAATGTCATCCTGTTCTTTCACAAACAGTACAACCAGTCCTCATTAAGATTCGTTTAATAAGTTTCGTTTCGTCGTCGTTAACTATTACTTTGGAAGAAAAGTGATGGAACTAGGCTCTCAATCTTTGAGAACTGAACCAATTGGTAAAAGTAAAACATATTCGTCTGAATACTCATTCTTTTATACCAGATTTTCTCCAACAGGGAGACTTTATAATCAAAATGTATAACAAGTTGATTCAGTTATGCCTTCAGGCTGCGGAAGCCGTGAGGCACTTTGAATCCCTATTCATGCCTACAAGTTGTTTATGCCTACAACAAGCTGTTTCATGGCACCCCTATATGGACCCTACGCAAAGGGATGTAGGGCTTGCCTATTGGTCATACAAGACCAAGCCAAGTTATGCCTTTAGGCTGCGGAAGCCCTGAGGCACTTGGAATCCCTATTTATGCCTGCAAGTTGTTTATGCCTACAACAAGCTGTTTCATGGCACCCCTATATGGACCCTACGCAAAGGGATATAGGGCTTGCCTATTGGTCATACAAGACCAAGCCAAGTTATGCCTTCAGGCTGCGGAAGCCGTGAGGCACTTGGAATCCCTATTTATGTCTACAAGTTGTTTATGCCTACAAGCTGTTTCATGGCACCCCTATATGGACCCTACGCATAGGGATATAGGGCTTGCCTATTGGTCATACAAGACCAAGCCAACTTATGCCTTCAGGCTGCGGAAGCCGGGAGGCACTTGGATTCCTATTTATTCGATTAAAATTTTTAAGCAATTTGTATGCTTACTTCTCCTGGTCGCGGGTTCAGGTCCCGTCCTAGATGTTCTCTTTTGCCGATCCCTATTTATGGCTACCAATCGGTCTGGCTCCAGACACCTTGGATCGCGGAGACCTAGCGTGCAGAGGGATGTTAGGCTCTAATGTGTTTACATAATTGCCTATTGGTCAGCCAAGACCAACCCAAGTTATGCATTCAGGCTGCGGAAGCAGTGCGGCACTTGGACCGTATACATGCTTGCCATTCGGTCTGACTTCAGCATTACACCTTTCTTCTGTAGCATGTTGGGTCGCGGAGACCCTGCTTGCAAAGGGATATAGGCCGGTAGGTAGTATGCTAATACAATTGCCTATTGGTTAGTCAAGACCAAGCCAAGTTATGCCTTGAGGCTGCGGAAGCCATGAGGTGCTTGGAATCCCTATATACGCGGACCAATCGGTCTGGCTTCACACATATTGGACTGTGGAGATCCACCGAACAAAATCCTCGTGACTGCGTGGCAACCAAACAGATTAGCACATTGAAAGACTGATAATACTAGCCAGGAGTGTCTTCGAATGCAAATTTTACTACCTAGATATTTCTGTTAACCACGACAATACAGCTGGTCCCACAATGTTAGATGCCTAGAGATGAGCTGGTGGTACGGAGCCACATACACAGTACCTATTTACAAGAAGCCTGCCATCCATTTCAACATTGCAGAAGCTGCATGTGCTGAGTCAATTTGTATTTATGTCCAGCAGGGGGAGAGATGAAATCTCCTGCCTTAATGATACTAACCCCAACTATTACAGTTCATAGGCAAGTTTCAGATAACTTTTCCATCACATTATGTGCCAAGCAGATACAACATAATAGCCGACAGGCTGTAATGAGGATGATCGCTGATGGAATGGCATCTCCTGACTCAAGCGACTGCGGCAGTCTTTGGGGAAGTTAGCTTTAACCGAACAAAGATAAAATTACGTTTCAGCAGTGAACGCATCTGTTTATATAAACTGCTGATCGAAGGCTGCCTTTCGTAAACAATGGGACTATCTAGTAACAAGGGTCCCACCCCGCCACTCTCCCTATTGCCCAGAATTTCAGCATACCTGAACAGTGCTTGGAAGTAGCTTCTTCGCTAGAGGTAGCTACAGAGTGCGTCCGGGCAAAACCAGAACACGCGAAGCTCTGGAACTCGAGCTAAAAAGCTCAAACTAGCTTTAAATCTGAATCCCGTCGGGGACCTTATTAGACGTAGTAACGTCGGTGCCTCGCCCCCTAGGGAGGGGGGTCAAAAATAATTGATGATACTCTACTTAATTGCTTATTCACTAGCTGGAAAGCCCTTACTTTCCTTAACCTGCGGACATAGTATCATTCTTAATGTATCTATTTTTACAAGAAAACCATTCTTACAGGACAATTCTTGTTCCCTCGGAAGTTGCTGAGCACTGAGGAATTTACAAACGATCATATTACATTGAAATAAATTAGTAACGTATGAATGTTTTTGTAATCTTTAGAGGACCGATTTCACATTTCTCAAATTTTGGTTATTGATTCGTGTCAGGTTTTAGAGCTTAGGTGCTCGAGTAACTAGGAATGTGGGCAATTTCTAACTGTATCACGTAAAACAGCAAAATTTAAATATAACATTAAAGTAATAAGAGTCGCTAAGCCAGAAGTAGTACAATCATCATGAACATGGAATCCCCGATTTACATGGAATAGTTCCCCCGAATTGGAGGGGTTACATCTAGCTCTCTTAAAGACGCTCTTTGTCATAGCGTGCTGAAAGGCAATATAGATATAATAATAGTACATTATTAGCATCAGAATTTATTATTCACGGCTTTACTTTGCTTTACATTCAAAGTGATACTTCTATGATAACTGATAAAATAAAATGTTTCTACAAATACAACTACCCGCAGTCGGACCAAAACTGATTATCTGACCATGCGGGACGGGCCGCCCACGCATTCGCACTGACGCATGACTTGACTCAACTGGTACAACAGACCACCCGGATACCGGACATATCAAGTCATGAGCCCTCTCTGCTAGACCTTCTACTGACGACCCACCCAGCCCAGTACAGAGTTTCGGTACGAGCTCCACTGGGTTCCTCCGACCACTGTCTGGTCTGCGCCAACGTGCCAGTTACTGCACCTCCACAACCTATGGTGATAAAGCGACGGCTATGGCATTACTCGTCAGCGGATTGGGACGGCATGCGAGACTATTTCGCATCCGTCCCGTGGTCTAAGCGCTGCTTTGATGGAAAGGACCCATCGGATTGTGCTTCTGCCGTCGCTGGTCAAATCAGCTTGGGTATGGAATATTATATTCCACACACTGAGGTCACCAGCGCCCGCAGAACTCGGCCTTGGTATGGGCGCGAGTGCGCTGATGCTGTTCAACGGAAACGGTCGGCGTACCGCGCGTGGACTAGGGCACGAGTCGAGTGCGATCCGAATGCAGGGCACCACCTCAAGGCGGCGTATAACAGGGCCACTAAGGACTGCAAGAGGGCATACGTCAGAGCGGATGCCCAGCGCATAGCACGGCTTGGTCAGCAACTCATGTCACATCCCGCGGGTAGCCGTGGGTACTGGCGACTGGCCAAAGCCGTGCAATCCAACTTCTGCCAGCCTTCGCTGCCCCCGTTGCGTTACCCTGACGGTTCACTGGCTCACGAGCCGCAAGAGCAAGCAGATATGCTGGTTAACCTCTTTGCGGCTAACTCCCGAATCGACGACTTTGGCTTGCAGCCGCCAACACCTGTCACTTGTGACCACTCAATGCCTGATATTCGTATCAGGCAATGCGACGTCCGCGCTGCACTACAGTCACTCGACGTCCGGAAAGCCAGTGGCCCTGATGGTATACCAGCGGTAGTTCTTAAAAAATGCGCAGCGGAGTTAGCTCCAACGCTGACGCGACTGTATCGCCTGTCTTATTCCTCGGGATTGGTCCCGGGGGCTTGGAAAGAGGCAAACGTACAACCGGTCCCCAAAAAAGGAGATCGGTCCGATAAATAAATAATAATAATAAATAACTTTATTGAAATCACAATGTTCGGTCAAAAATAGTTTCGGTAGAAATTCCCATGTAAGCAAACATAATGCTTGTGTTTGGGAATTCCCCTCTTCCACAATAGTTGTTTCTCAGTTTTAGTTTTCAAGAGGTTATTTTACTTTAACAGTGAATTAATACAAAAATTACTACCTAACTAAAAATTACTACTAAATTTAATACAACATAAATAAGATCCATAGGAAAAGCGAAGGTGCACAGTTTATAAAGAAAGCGCGTGCGTGTGTGAGTGTGTGTGTGTGTGTGTGTGCAGGGTTGTGTGTGTGTAAGAGAAAGAGAGGGTGTATGTAAGTTTGCGTGGGTTTGTAGTGTGCGTGTTAGTGGGTTGTCGGCAGGGTGAACTGTTGGTTTTGTGTGTCAAGCAAATAAATCATTTGCTCACTGATGCCCTTTCCCTACAATTATCAGGCAAGGGCACCAGAGCATAAACTGAGATTAATACTGCGCGATGATATAAATAGGTTAAAAGGATAGAAGGATGTTATAAGTTGAGTACATGTATTATTTGTTCCATATCATTATATGTTTTGGACTGTAGCCAGTCTACTACAGCATTCCTACAGTCTCGCAGAGTAAGGGAGTAAATGTCTATCTCTTTGCTGATCAAGTTATACAGACGTGCTGATTGCCTCGTGTATTGTCGATCAGCAAAAGTAGATTTGACCATAACTGTAGGTGCTACAAAATTTTTCCGCCTACCAGTTAGTTTATTTGGGTCAAAGATCAGTGTTTTGTGTTTTTTCAGAGTTACTAGAAGTACATAAAGTTTTCTGACCGTCAAAAGAGATGAGTTGGTATAGAGAGTTTCTGTTGGAAATCTAAAGGGCCTAAAAAACATAACCTTAAGCAGGGACCTTTGAGCTCGTTCAAGTTCTAGAAACTTGATTTTGGTGGCTCCTCCCCAAGCTGGCAAGCAATATGCCAGCACTGATTGTGCCAGTGATATGTAAATCTGCTGTAGCAGACTTTTCGATGTTACGTGTCGCAATGTCTTAAATGTCCAGATCAGTTTCCTTACTCTTGCCATTAAAAGTTCAGTGTGGTTGTGCCATGATAGGCGCTGGTCGATCATTATACCAAGGTATTTGACACACTTAACTTTTTCAATTTTCGCGCAGGTACATACTGAGCTTGAAATACGTTGGCACTTATGTATTTTTATATTAAGGTCTGGTGGCTGAGAACACTCATACTTGGTGAAGCAGATAAATTTAGTTTTGGAGGTGTTAAGAGTTAGTAGGTTTAGCTCAAGCCAAGCGGCTATCTTAGAAAGGCCAGTTTCTGCGTTTTGTTGGACATTTTTCCAGGTTCGACCACTGAAAACTATAGTGGTGTCATCTGCATACGAGTAAATGTGAGCTCCTTCAATTTTCATATTACAAAGGCTATTTATATAGAGTAGGAATAAAGTTGGTCCGAGGACACTGCCCTGTCCAACACCATAAGTTACCTCCTCTTCTGAGCTGGTGACGTCAGAGAGCTTAACTTTTTGTTTTCTGTCAGTCAGATAATCTTTGATCAATTGAAGGGGAGATCCTCTTATGCCGTGTTGCTCTAATCTGTCCAGAAGGATGGGAACAGACACGGTGTCGAAAGCTTTTTTAAGATCAAGGAAGACAGTGAGGCACCTATCTCCCCTATCTACTATACTAGTTACAGTAGAGGTAAGTGCCAACACTGCATCCTCAGTCGACCTGACCTACCTTGCCTGAAACCAAACTGAAAAGGTGATAATAGTTTTGCTTGGTTGAGATAATTTATCAGTCGCGAGTTTATTAATCTCTCTATAATTTTCGACATAGATGTCAAGACAGAGATAGGCCTATAATTTGACACATCTGTTCTGTCCCCATCCTTGAACACAGGTGTAATTAATGCTAATTTCATAGCAGAGGGAAAAATTGAGTGCTCGAAACATAAGTTTGCCAAATGGGATACAACTGGAACGACAAAACCACAAGCAGCCTTTAGAAATCTTACTGGGATATTATCCCAGCCAGGGGCGCTGTCAGATTTAAGGTTTATCAGAATGTTATGTACCTCATAACGATCCGTGTTCAAAATTCCAAAGGATGTTAACGGTGGATGTTTAGATATATCAGGGTTTATATTGCTCTCTGTAGTAGTTCTAGCACTGATTTCGTTGGCAAGAATCTTACCTATGTTAGAGAAGTATTTATTTACTGTATCAGCAGATTCCTCTGGGGTAGCCTTAATTTCAAGTAAATCTGTATTGGGGGTTTTCTTTGGTTTACGCTGGGTAATGTTATTTATTGTATCCCATAGCTTTTTAGGGTGTTTCTGCACTTTTACTAACAGGTCTTTGTCATGTTTACGTTTTTGCTTTTTTATTAGACAGTTGCAGTAATTACGGTATCTTTTATATGTTATTTTTAACATTTCGTTGAAAGGATCTTGTTTAAGTCTTTTTTGCATATCATTCCGGTTCCGGATGCAGCGAAGTAAACCAAAGGTCATCCATGGTTTGATCATTTGGTATCTTAAAGGAATTTTCTTAGTGACGGTGTTGCCTGCAAGACATGATTGTAATATATATATCATGCGGTCAGTATGAATGTTAGGATCATTTATATTTATTAGAGATAGGAATTCACTTTGTTTTAACCACTCGAGTGCGTTATCTATATCAAGTGTTGTTCTTATGAAGGACCTTATCTGTTTAGTCATTTGAATTTGGGGGGATAGTTTTAAAAATATAGTTAAATGATCTGTGATGGTTGTTTTAATAATAGCAATAGTAGGTTTATTGTTTAGTGGACTAAGTTTTACCATAAAATGGTCGAGGCACCTTTTCTTTCGAGTAGGTAGTGTGTGACCTGGAAGTAAGCCATGCATAGCCAACATGTTTAGATATGTATGTCTATTTGAGCGTTCTTCCGATTTTTCTTTATCGAAATATATCAAATTTATATTTATATCACCAGTTATCACAATATTTTTACAAGATGCAATAGTAGTTAAGTGTTGACTAAGGGAATTAATGAATTCATCTGCTTTTAAATTTGATGGAGATCGGTAAATGGCCAGTACTAATAGGTCTGGGTTTATATTAATTTGAAGACAGGACGCGTGTGTTAATATCACTTCCTGTACATCAGGTTCATGTGTATTTTTAATGTAGGTGACCACTCCATCCGCTGCGTTAAGGTGATTTGTAGACTGATAAGATGTGTAATTTTGAATTTGAGGTATTGGCTTGTCCCTATTAAGTCTGCATTCGCTCAAAGCTATAATATCAATCTCTGTGTTTAGACTTTGTAGGTTTAGGAGAAAGTCATGTATTTTGACATTATAAACGCTTACTATATTTTGGGAAACGATGGTGAAGTCTGTGGGGGTCACCTGAATAAGATTTGGAAAATCCTCTGAAGAACAGTCATAAACGTGAGCAGTAACTGTTTCATCAATTTTATTTAGTGTTTGTAGGGTTTTATCCATAATCGTATTTATAATTAATAATGAAGTACGTGTCTTTAAGGGTATACATGTGTGAGTGTTGGTGTTTGTGTGCGTGTTTACTGTGTAAATGTGTGGGTGCAGAAGGTATTTTTTGAATAGTGGTGATAATAGGCTTTACGTGTAGTCTTATTGTTAGTAAATGTTGAGTGGTTTCGCTTTTTCTATACATATCTTTACATATAAAATGATTAAAAATTAAAATGTTAAAAGAATGACTGAGGTGTTTTGGTAAGTTGCAAAATTTACTACAAAAGGAATACACTGATATTTCCTCTAGTCATTTAAGTTGCATAAGGTTATTCACCTGCGCTTCACTTTTTATAATTATAGAAGGTGAGTCATCGCCTTTCTTAACAAATATTTTGCCGTACGAGGTCCAGCAATATCTATACTCTCTGGACTTAGCTAGGTCGCGAGCAAGAAAAAACAGTCTTGACCCTTTAGCAGTTAGTTGCTCCAAAACATATATTGGGGTATATTCATCACTTTTAAATCCAAGATTTTTTGCACAGATTTTATCGCTATGCTTCCTGTTATATTCTTTGCATTTATGGAGCAGTTCGGTTTTAAGTATGGTAGAGCTTAGTTCAATTATTATTGAGCTGGTCCTGGTGTTGGTATCTACGTTTGTTTTGTACCCGGTATACGTCTTTCATGCCTCTCGTCTCAATTGTACAGTCTACCGCCTCCAATAATTTCTTAGCCATATTTAGGAGGTCATCTTTCGATTCTTTAGCTACTTTTGGTACATTTTTTAGTTCGATGTTGGACTTACGGCTTTCCCTTTGGAGATCTTCGATTTTGTCTTCTAAAATCACAATGTAGTCGCTGTCTTTCCTCACCCGGGCCTCCAGTTGCTCCATCTTCTTCTTAAGATCGTCATTTTGCGCTGACAAAACAGCCATTGCATTTTCTATATTTGTATTTGTTGTTTTTATTTCCATTAGTGTCGGGTGAAATTTTTTAAATTCATCCGCCTGTTTATTCATCATGGTTGAGATCATGTTTTTTATTTCCTCCTTGAAGGCCATGAAGTCGTCGTTGTCGTAATCCCGTCCTCTTGGGCGTTTGGATCGTTGGTATACATAAGTAGGAGGGGTGGGCTGTTCTGCCTGGTCGGTAATGTTTGACTCAGATAACGATCTATTGCCTAGTTCCTGCATTTTTAACAGCTTTTTGCTGGTCCGAGTTGTCTCAATGTACCAGGATGATATGAATACTTCGGAGGTCGACGGTCCTCGGTCTTTTGCTTGTGTCTTGACTCCTCGTTAATTATGTAGTCCTATTTTTCTATGCGATTTAATTTGGCTTTGATTTAATTTAGATAAATAAATATGCAAATGAGCGCGGATTTGAGCACGTCTACACCTTGTGGCGGTCCGGGGGAAGATCCGGGCAACTATCGACCCATAGCTGTCACCTCAGTTCTCAGCAAGGTGTTTGAACACATTATTAACGCACAGCTCATGCGTTACCCAGAAGATCACTCCATAATTAACGACCGGCAATATGGTTTTAGGCCAAAACGGTCAACGGGTGATCTTCTGGCGTACGTCACACATCTCTGGGGTGAGGCTATGGACAAGCATGGCGAGTCACTGGCTATCAGCCTTGACATCGCCAAAGCTTTCGATAGGGTCTGGCACAGTTCGCTTCTTGCCAAGCTCCCGACCTACGGTCTGCCATCTCGACTGCTGCTGGGTTGCCAGTTTTCTGCATGAGCGCAGCATCCGAGTCCTTTGTGACGGCCGGGCTTCTGAGTTCATGCAGGTTAATGCTGGTGTGCCTCAGGGGTCCGTCTTATCGCCCACTCTCTTTCTTCTGCATATCAATGATATGCTGTCCGTGGGCAGCATACATTGCTATGCAGATGACAGTACTTTGCATGGGCGTTATCTCGGACATTCAGCGGCCAAGCAGACTGACATCGAGGAGAGAAGACGGCAACTTGTCATTGAGCTCGATCAGGACCTAGACCACATTTCCCAATGGGGATCTGAGAACCTGGTCGAGTTCAATGCCAAGAAAACACAGGCATTCGCGTTTACAGCAAAGGTATCTCCTTTCCTTCCCCTCCCAACTCTTCGGAACACACCACTACCACTGCAGGACAGTATCAACATGCTCGGTATGGATGTTCGCTGCAAACTCAATAATAAAAATTACATTGAGAGCGTTATTAAAACAGCTTCTCGTAAACTCGGAGTGCTGAACAGGGTGAGGCGGTTTTTCACGCCGGGGCAGCAGTATCTTTTATATAAGACTCAAATCCGTCCCTGCGTGAAATACTGTTCTCACCTGTGGGATGGCTCCGCTAAGTACTTACTAGACGCTCTCGATAGATTGCAGCGACGGGTAGTCCGGATCATTGATAGTCCTGAGGTCACCAGTTCTCTAGAATCTCTGCAGCTGCGTAGAGATATAGCCTCCTTGGCAGTATTCTATCGCATTTACCATGGTGAATGTTCCGATGAGTTATTCCAATTGATTCCTCCTTCTCCCTTCTTGTCCCGAACAACACGTGCAGGACTTAGGTGTCATCCTCATACAGTGCAATCGATACCATCGCGAACCAAGCGGTTTGGTGACTCCTTTTTTTGTCGGACCATAAAGCACTGGAACGCTTTACCCGTTCACGTGTTCCCTTCTACCTACAATCCTGGGCTCTTTAAGCGGGGCGTGAAAAAACATCTGTTGAGGCCGTCTAAGTAGGGGCCACCATTCTAGGGGCAATCTCTAGAAATGGTGGCCATTACTTTTTGGACTTTACCTCAGCTTACCATCAGGCGGGGTACAGTCAATTGGACGGACGGACTGTGACGACCAACACATATTAAACTCATCAATAAGATTAGTTAATACTAGCAGGAATAAGTTAAAAAAATATATAAAACTAAATAAATTTATTTGCAAATCACAAAAACACATAAAAAAACTTAAAATAGGTGTCTACAAATATCGTAGGTTGAGTAAATCGAATTTACAACTAAGACAATTAATAGGAATAAGTAGAAAAGAATTAGATACCCAATCTGACCAATATGAAACTGATATTCATCAATTGCAGACTGAAATTAGGCATTTAAATGACTCATTAGACTCAATTACCTTAAAATATAAAATTTCTCAAAAAGAAATTGGGGAATACATTGAGGCTTTGAATAGCCTGGTGGAGACTTGTCACAGCAATGAACAAAGGTTCTACTCGCTTGAAAAATTATACAGTCAAACATCAGACTGTGAAAAGTCATTGCCAAGTTCTTCATTGTCGATAACTCCCCAGCCTGAGTTAACTTCTCCAACAGTTGACTATGTGGGCAATATGTGTGACAATATCAACATAAAATCTAACAGGCCTTCCTGTGCTCACCCTGAAACAAAAGCAAACAAGCTTCAAAGGTTGTCATATATTGTGATGAAATTGGTAGAAGTCTAGGTTATCACTTGGCCGAACATCTGGGTAAATCGGTCACAACTCATTCATTTCCTGGGGCGTCATACTCTCAAATCATCGATAAAGTATTAACTGGTATACATTGCCCACAATCAACATTAGTGTTACTTATAGGTAGAAGAGAAAATGCAAATATTCAATCTGTCATAAAGTTTCATGAACAACTATCAAACTTGCAAGTAAAGCAAGTAATACTATGTGCATTCCCTTACAGTAAAGCTTTCACACATAAGGAGAATGAAATTAGATATAATTTGAATAGAAAATTGCATACCTTGACTACATATTGTAGGAATATACAATTATTTGACTGTAATATTGTATTACAAAACTATATCTTGACATTGGATAGTTATTTACTATCAAATTTTTTACGACGACAGATAGCTAAGTGTTTAGCTAACTTTTTATTAAGCGAAGCTAAATTTTTAGCTAATAAGCAAATAAATATTATAAATTCTGACTTATTGGATAGCGGTATCCAAAAAAAAAACTAAATTACTTGACAACAGATAAAAAATCTAGCGACATTTTTTACTGTATATCCGAAATTAACGGATATGGGCACGAGGCTTTTGAGGCTATTGAGCCGTCTTCTAGTAATATTGATAAAAAAAGCGGCCCGTTAATGGCCAAATCTAATTCAAATTGTAAAAATAAAGTATTTAACCTGGTGCACCAAAATGTCGAAGGTCTGACAAATGGTAAAGAATTGGAATTGGAGTTGCACATGACCTTGAATGATATTGATATTTTTTGTGTAACTGAACATTGGTTGACAGACCATCAGGTCATCTTCAACTTCAAAAATCACCAGGTGGCTAGCTCGTTCAGTAGAAAAAATTGCAAACGTGGAGGCACCTTAATTATTATTAATAAGAACATTAAATTTAAAGAGCGTAAAGACCTAGTAAGCCTCTCTATTGAGCGAGTTATTGAGATAGCTGGTATTGAGTTTGAGCACTTCATTGTATTAAGCGTATACAGTCCCCCGGACGCGCCTTATGCAAGATTTGAAGAAACGATGGAAGAAGCGCTTTTTAAATGCCGTTGCTCTAAAAAGTCAATAATAGTTTGTGGAGACTTTAATGTTAATATATTAGATAACACTTTAGCGCCAGTAGAGAAAAATAAAATGTTGAATCTGTTCAAGTCCTTTAATCTTGGTAATGTATTTTTGGAACCTACTCGAATAACTGCCACAAGTGCAACATGTATTGATAATATTTTCACGGACATTAAACCTATTAACAAATGTATTGTGGATGCTGTACACTCGGATCATCGTGGCCAATTTATAAAATGCTACAGAAATTATTATGAAGTAAGAAGAAAAGAAATTAAATTTGTACCGATAAACCAATATCGTTTAGATGCTTTCAAGGAAAATATAGTGAATAAACTTCCTGATTTGCCCTTGTACACTAGTGTAGATAAGTCTTATGCAGACTTAATTAACCTGATCAATACTGAGTTTGGGAGAATTTTTACCCCAAAAACATTATCGATTGGCAGCCGTCCTGTTTTCAGTGACTGGGCAACACCAGGGATTTATAATAGCAGGAGGAGATTGTATGAATTATATTCTGAAAAATCATACAATTTCAACCCTGATTTTCAGAATTATGTCAAAAACTATTCTAAAATATTTAAGCGAGCCTGTTCCTTTGCTAAATCAAACTTTATAAAAAACAAAATATCAAATTCTGTTAATAAAATTAAGACTACCTGGAACATTATAAATTCCGAATGTGGTAAATCTCCAGCAGTTGTAAGAGATTACCATTTAAAAATAGACGGTCGCCATGTCACGGAGGATCTGGAAGTTGCGACAGAGTTTGAACACTTTTTTTCAAATATACCTGTAGCCACTACCCGAACTCTTCAGTCGTCTTCCACTTCCGCTGAGTCATTGCTTATGGAATCAATTACAAAATGTGAGGACGCTTTCAGATTCTCAGTTGTTGATAAAAAAAAAAGCGTTTAAATCCATTGATATTAAAAAGACCGCGGACCTATGGGGATTATCAGTCAAAACTGTTTCAAGCATCATTGATGTCATTGCTCCCCATCTAGCAACTGTGTTTAATGACTGCGTCAGTAGCGGTATATTTCCTGATTTAATGAAACATAGTAAAGTCATACCTTTGTTCAAGGCAGGCAGCACCTCAGATCCCTCGAATTTCAGACCCATCTCTGTGTTGCCAACCTTGAGTAAAGTATTTGAGAAATTAATTCTAGACCAAATGCTAACCCATTTTAATAAATATAAATTATTTCATGATAAACAGTTTGGGTTTACTAAAGGACGATCAACGACGGATGCTGGTATAGAGTTATTGACATGTATTTACGAGGCCTGGGAGGATAAGCAGGATGCATTAGGTGTTTTCTGCGATCTATCCAGAGCCTTCGATTGCGTCCACCATGATACATTGGTCAGGAAATTAGATTATTACGGAATAAGGAACAAGGCTCTCGACCTTTTGACTTCTTATTTAAACAATAGAATTCAGAGGGTTGATGTGAACGGTACACGCTCGGTGGGATCTTTGGTTTCGATGGGCGTTCCACAGGGTTCGATACTTGGACCATTTTTATTTTTAATTTATACAAATGACCTCCCTTACTACGTAAGGGATAAAAATAGTATTGTTTTGTTTGCTGATGATACTTCCTTAATATTTAAAATTAAAAGACAATTAGATAATTATGACGAAGTGAACAACGCAATCTCACGAGTGGTTCATTGGTTTAATATAAATAATCTTTGCCTTAATGAAAAAAAAACCAAATGTATTAAATTCACCTTACCTAATGTTACACAGGTGGAAACCAATGTACAACTTAATGGACAGTTGTTGAGCCTTGTGGAATCAACCGTGTTCTTAGGTTTAAGTATCGATGCTAAATTACAGTGGGGATCACATATTGAAAAAATAGCTAGTAGGTTAAGTTCTGCTTCCTACGCTGTGAAAAAGATTAGGACTTTAACAGACATAGATACCGTTAGAATAGTTTATTTCAGTTATTTCCATAGTATTATGAGCTATGGCATTCTCCTTTGGGGTAATGCCGCAGATTTAAATACAATCTTTGTACTGCAAAAGCGGGCGGTGCGGGCAATTTATAAGTTGGGCCCAAGAGTCTCCCTCCGAGAAAAGTTCAAAGAAATAAACATTCTAACTGTAGTTTCCCAATATATTTTTGAAAATCTTTTGTATGTTAGAAGAAACATTTCCAATTTTTTAAGGCTTTGTGATATACATAACGTAAATACTAGACATAAAAACAATCTTGTGGTTTGTAATAGTCGACTCCACAAGATTAGTAATTCCTTTCAGGGTAACTGTATACGCTTCTACAACAAGCTTCCTAGTGAAATGAAGAATCTACCTCTTCATAAATTTAAAAGCCAAATTAAAGTAAACTCTGCCAAAAAGGCTACTATAAAATTCAAGACTATTTAGACGACAAACAAGCTTGGATATGAACTGTTTGCTCTCTCTCTATGCTACTCAAATGGAATATTGTACTTAGGTTAAGTAAATATGTTTGTAAATAGACCAAAAAAAAAAAACAGCCCGCTGAGTTTCTTGCCGGAGTCTTCTCAGGACAGGGCCGCGTTTCGAACCGGTGGTCCATTTGCCAAACATTAGATTATTATTTTTTTTATGACGTTTTGTAAGTGCCGTATTAATGGTCTATGCAGAATAAATGGTTTTTGACTTTGACTTTGACTTTGACTTTGACTAAATATAAAAAAAAATAAGAAAAAAAATATGCCGGTTAATTTAGTTTGACTTTTAATCGAGAAATATAGTTCTAAGAGAACTGCAGTTAGGGGTTTGAATAGTCCCTTCATCGCAGTTAACAATAAAATATAACCTAACTCACGTACTTCAATTAAAAACTGGTTTCAAATTGTCCTTCGTGATGGTCGAATTTCAGCATCTCCTGCTAGTGGCAGGTGACTCATTACGATGGCGAGATATTATCTCGAGGTTACTTGAGTCATCTAATATATTCTCTAATCAATATTGTCGTGAAATAGAGTTTGCAAAGGAAAATCATAATTCCTTTCTTAATTCTTTAAAAAAAAAAATGAACTGTCATAGACAGTGAGGTACTCAAAATGATAGTTAATATTTCTGATTCTTAACTTAATAATTAAAATAAGCACAAGGAAATAGATAGTAACTAACTAATAGATAGAATGATTATGTATAATAAATAACGATCACGAAGTACTGAAAGTTTTATAGATAGTCTATAATAAAGACAGTAACAGTTGCAGTAATGATAACTATAAATACTAATTTCCTTTTCCGATTACCGTTCAATCCATAATAATCATCATAGCGTTGTGTTTTCTATATGTCACCAGCAGATAACAAACACGTCTTCAATCGATACTGTATGCTTTCCAGAGGCACATCAATATAACGGTTTTACATAAAAATAAAACCGATATTAAGTGCCAAGAAGGAAAGCATACAGTATCGGAGGAAGATCTTCCTGGTGAAGCCTATGACAATCTAAGCGACAGCGATGCCCGCCTTGCTGGTTTGACAGTGTTGACATATATCAAACGTCAGGTGAAACGTAACCATAGAGACCGCATTTATGGCTAAGTATAGACAGCTTCTTCAATCGATACTGTATGCTTTCCTTCTCGGCACATAATATCGGTTTTATTTTTATGTAAAACCGTTATATTAAATAAATTCAGAGGAAAAATAAAATCACAGAGAATGTTTATAGAATCACAGTAAAATCACAATGTTTTCAATTATTATTTGTCTAATTTCTTCATTGCATACAGTGTTGAAAAATCATTGAACATTCATTGTTTTTTCATTTATTAATTTCCTTCTAATTTCTCTAGTGCTTCTGCAATCCTGAAAGGAGGGAACGATTCTATTATTTTCTATTATATATAATTATGATGTTCGTTCTATTGTCGTAAAGGATTGAAGGAGACTAGACCCCACGACACAGGGAATCCTAGGGTGGGCTCTAGGGATCAATGTTATGTACATGTTTTATGAGACAATAAAAATTATTATTATTATTATTATCTCTTTATTCACCTTAAAATTACTTATAAATTACATTTTAAATACATATTAAAAAAGAAAACATCTATTTAAAAATATAAAAATAGTGCTCCACCGGCATCGTGGCAGGGCCCAAGCTACTAGCGGTCGGGGTCATAGAGAGAGAAACCTCCGGACAATGCCTGCCATGTCGAGGATGACCGCCTGCTGCATCTGACCCTTGACCCAACCATCTAGCGAGAGTCTCTTGAGGTGTTGGTCGAGGCTCTTCGCTATCAGCCCGTTCGCCGAAATGACTATCGGGACAATGATCGTTGAATCGACATTCCACATGGCGGTAACCTCATGAGCCAAGTCAAGGTTGTCCTTCTCAGCCTTCACGAGGTTCTCGTCATGCGGGATGGTGATGTCAACGATCATTGCCAGGCGCTGGGGCCGGTCGACTACCACGATATCGGGCTTATTGCAAGCAATAGTCCTATCCGTGATAATAGAGCGGTCCCAGTAGAGCAATGCATGAATATTTTCAAGAACCGACACCGGTGTGTACCGATTGTACGGCAACTTTTTTTTTTTTTTTTTTTATCGTGCGGAAATCCCTTCGGATACCCCCCCGCCGGTCAGCGGGGGCGGTTATGTCAGGCTTGCACCGACTAAAACCGCACGCCGTCTCGGGTCTTCAGACGCCGGGGTGTAAGGTTACCCATAGAGCATATCCCTCGCACCCCGGCTGACCCTGGGCCATCTCACCACTAACAGCATCGCTCATCCTGTCTCCTCTGAAAGCAGAGGAGTACGGAGAACGATGTGTTCCCGCCACGTTGGGTATTGGCCGACGATCAATGCCAACCCTATGAAGGGGTGAAGGGGAAGCCATTGACCGCCGCCCAGGGTGTACCGGCCGCTCCGATTCCGTTCCCCCCGGACTGCAGCGGGATCGGAATCGGAGCGAAACTCGAGGAGCTTACCCAACACACACCCCCGATTGTACGGCACCTCAGACTCAACATGGCCATATCGAAGAGCAAGTTGCTGGTGGATGATTCTGGCCACTAGGTTATGCCTGTGCAAGTACTCGCCGATGGCCAGATGAGAACAACCCGAAATAATATGCCTGAGTGACTCTCCGGGACGACAGCATGCCCGACAGATGTCGACCGTACCGTTCTTCAGGATATATTTCCGATAGTTGTTCGTCATCATGACCTCGTCAGCAATTGCACAGGCAAACCCTTCAGTTTCCCCAAAGAGGTCCCCGAAGCGTAGCCAGTTCACCGAGGGCAGAAGGTCCACATCGGGCCCTGTTAAGGCTCGATAGAACCTCCCGTGCAGCTCCTTGCCCTCCCATACGGTCTTGCGGTCTGTGACGCTCAATACCGTCGGTCTGCGCCAGTTCTCGTTCGCCAAGGAGAGCGGAGTGAGACCTTTGTCTACTGCCACCACATCACGATGCATCCCGCATTCGTTGCTCTGGAAATAATCCCTAAGTCTGCACACCTCACGGTTGTGGAGGTTCTTGGCATTTAAAAAGCCTCGGCCCCCCACCTCCGTGGGATGTACAGTCTCATAACAGACGAGCGCGGGTGTAGCATGCGATGAGTGGTGAGCAGTTGACGGACCTTTCTATCCAGGGCGTCCAGCTCAGTCCGAGTTCATCTCAGTATGCCAAAGGAGTAGGTCAGTAGAGGCATCACCCAACCGTTGAAGGCTCGCACCTTGTTGCCGCCCGACAAAAGACTGTTGAGTACTTTTGTGAAGCGGCAGAAGAAGCGTTCCTTCACCGATTTCTTGATATCCACTACTGAGATACCCAAAGACTCTGCCACACCGAGATACTTATAGGTTTCGGTTTCAGAGAGAGATCTGAGAGTCATAGTCTCAGAAAGTTGCAAATTCGTAGAATTCACAACTTTCCCCCGCTGCACATGTAAGACCGCACACTTATCCACACCGAATTCCATCCCAATGGCGTTGCTGAAAACCTGCGTGATTTTCAGCAGCTCCACCAGGTCAGGAAGTTTCGGTGTGAAAAGTTTGAGGTCATCCATGTACAGCAGATGACTAATAACCTCACCCTCTCTCTGAAGCCGGTAGCCTAGACCTGAATCTCTCAACAAAGTGCTGAGAGGATTCAGTGCTAGGCAAAACCAAAGCGGGCTCAGACAGTCGCCCTGGAAGATGCCCCGCTCAATCCTTATGAAGTCCTGGGGGTCAGGGCAGATCTCCCCGCCGCCCGGTTGACGAAGGACTGTGGTCCACTGCCCCATACACGCACTGAGGAAGGATCTCAGAGTTGCATCGATTTTATACAACTCTAAGATCTCAGCCATGAGTGAGGCACCGAATCATAGGCCTTCTTGTAGTCAATCCAGGCCGCGGACAGAGCCCCCCGGCTCCGCCGGACTTGCTGGCTAATAGTCATGTCTATGAGGAGGAGCTCCTTAGTACCGCGGGACCCAACCCTACACCCATTCTGAGCGGGGGCCAAAATATTGTTCACAACAATGTGTGTGTTAATTTTGATGGTCAGAATGGATGTAAGGAGCTTGTACATAGTGGGCAAGCACGTGATGGGTCTATAGTTTTTAGGTTCAACGGTACTACCGGTCTTATGGAGCAAGGTGATCCCGGTGGTCATAAACCGGGGAAGGGAGCCAACTTCGAGGGCTTGTTGGAACTGCGTCGCTAAGCGGCCATGGGAGCACCGGATCCACTTTATCCAGAAGCATGCAACCCGTCCGGTCCAGGACTTTTCCAGTTCGGGGCCGTACGGATCGCACAACTCACGTCTTCGGGGTCTATAGTTATAGACGCCATGGGTTCGATGCCCCCACATTCACGCTCAACAACGCACATCCAATCGCCCTCTGTGTGTTCGACGGGCGCTGACCAGATACCACGCCAGAAATTAATCATGGTACTGGCTCCTGGTAGCCCCTCATCGACCACACATTGGGCGGATCCATCCCACTTCCGGTACACCTTCCTTTGGTTACTCTGGAAAAGGCGATTCTGCCAGTACCGATCCACGCGCTCTCTGCACCGGCGAATACGGGCTGCCCATGCATAGACTTTCAGCTTCAGGTAGTCAATGCGCTCCGTGACGTTAGCCTCAAAATCCGGGCGCCGAATACCGGTCCCGGCGAATGCTTGGGTCACGAAACGCGTGACACGGGGCGGTTATTCCCCTGACTGAAGCAGACCAGCTTCGCAATGAGACTCCTGAATGTGCTGATACGCTGCTCGATCTGTACCTGCCAAGCGGGTACAACCTCGGCGGGCCGCGGCGCCCGGTCAGTATCTGGAAACTTGACACGAGCGACGCGGCACACCGCGATTGCTCCACAGTACATGATCGAGTGGGTATCAGACAAATCTTTACTAGCCCGCATGTACGGGAATAGTAAATCATTCAGGGCCCAAACAGTGCCAGTTAGTGATGATAAAACAATGTTTTCATTTTCATTGTCAACTCACGTTAACATTATCCCCTTTTTTTTTCGTGCGGAAATATATACACCTAATGATAATAAAAATGTTAGTTCATTGAAATATTACTTTAATCATCAGCTTCATGTTTTATTATGACTTACGACGAGAAATAACTTTATATTTTGTTGTAAATGCTGCCCTTAGACTAGAGGAGTGTTGCCTTTTTTCTACCGCGCATGCGCATTGCGCAAATAATTGTCTTCGAAATCCCATTACGGTTTTTTATTTTTTATAGGATTATTATTAAATATTTAAAATAATTGACACGCGGGCAATTTAAATCAGCTGAAGGGCACAATTTTTCTACGCTTGGTAGAATAAAAAATAACCATATTTTAAAGAGATACGGGTATTTGAAAAGTGGCAAAAAGGGAAATGATATTTTGATTTTTCCTGGGAACACGAAAGAGGGGCCCATTAATTAATTAACGTAGTTCCAAAGGGCTAATTAAGATCTATCAATATATGTTTTTTTTATATCGAAATTTTCATTTTTGCAGGCCGAAACATGCAGACTCGGCGAAGTGCCTGAACCGAATCGGTCTTATAGTTATTGGTTTAGGTACGGTTAAAACTGCGGTATAAACTCCCAGGCCATAAAAATAACCGTAAATACGTTATTATCTATATACGTTAAATTTGTTGAAACTATTTATATTTATTTAGTAATTAAGGAAAGTGGAGCTGTTACAAACTGTACTTGAGCAATTATAAATGCAACTTGAGCAGTTTTTTAACACTTTGAGCAGGTACCTTTTTTTTTTTTATCGTGCGGAAATCCCTTCGGATACCCCCCCGCGTGCCCCGGGCTTGAACCGACTAAAACCGCACGCCGTCTCGGGTCTACAGACGCCGGGGTGTAAGGTTGCCCATAGAGCATATCCCTCGCACCCCGACTGACCCTGGGCCATCTCCGGTTTCGAGATGGCCCCCTCGGGTTTGGGAACCACGGTGTCCCCGACTTGCCCCGGTTTGGGGGAGGGGCGCTAGTCGCCCCACCGTCCCGGCCTGCTTCTGCTGGGGTGACAGGCGGCCTCACCTGTCACCCCCAGGCCTGCGCTCATGCAGGACGGAGGTCGTTAAGCGACCTCAGGCGCCTGAGTCGCCTGCGACGCGCGGCGAGCAAGTTGCGGGCTCGGCGGGCCGGGATAGTTCTAAATATCTCCCGGGCGCGCTCCGCCATCTCCTTCGCGAGCATTACATGCTCGCAGAAGGAGGTGGCGGTGGTCCACGCGATCGCGCTCCGCACCATTGCCGCAATCATGCTGCCGAGCGAGAGGACTCCCACCCCGATGGCTGCCACGAGGTCACGCCTCGGCGCCTCCCACGCCGGGCAGTCCGCCAGCGTGTGCAGCCCTGAGTCCTCGCTCGCGTCACAGTGATGACACTCAGGCGTTGGCTCCTTCCTGATCCGATGCAAGTGGTCCCCGAAGCACCCCTTTCCGGAGACCACCTGCGTCAGTCGGTACGAGAGGCTTCCGTGTCGCCTCTCTAGCCAATCCTCCGTGATGGGCATTACCGCCGCTATTGCGGCGTGCCCTACAATCAGGTACCTACTAATTACGTATCTCTTTATCATTTTATCATGCACTTAAATTATAATAGGGAAATGATGCGTACTTCTCAAGTGGGTAGGTTAATTTATTCGTAATAGGTACTTACGGCATTGTCAGGTTTTCATTTTTCGGAACAAAATTTCACATCAAATGTTAAAATTCATGGTCTTCCCTTTATTTCTGATACTAATTTATTTAGCAAAAAATAAACCTTACGATGATGCCTTCCGATCGGTATCATAAAACTACAGACCGATTTTTTTTAGGTAGATTTCGATGAAATCAATCTACCTATTGGTTTCTTGACTACTGTCGAATTTAAAAAAAAAATCTTCATAAGAGGTCTAATTATGACCCCCTGAGTCCGAAATGGCCACTGGTCAAAAAGTTTATATATATATATATATATATGTATGTATGGTTCCACTTCCCAAAATTTGCGGCACTCTCACGGTCGCATTTTTGCCCCGATCGCTTTCAAACTGCGGTCAAAAATTGCTTGGGTGTAAACTTAGTTTAAGTTCGTGAACGGGTGGAATCCGGCCTAAGGGGACGGTAGGGCCTCACTTTTTGTGAAATCAGTTTTCCTCAAAATTTCACGTTCCATGAAAGATATTCGAACCGTTCTAATTTTATCCCATAGTATACATGAATACCAACAACTTAATTATATACTTTTAAAAACTTTTAAACTTTTATAAACTTAATTTTAATTATAAACCTATAAGATTAAAACTTAACTAAAAGTGAAGGGGGGAAAAACCAAAATTTTTCGGGAAAAAATCATAACTTCTAACCGGTGAACATTCTTGCGGTCGGAAACATTTTTAATCGATAGGCCATTTTTAAGTCTAAAATAAATGTCTGAAAAGTTTTTCGCTAAAAGTTACCGTTTTCGAGAAAAAAAAATTAAACTGTTTAAAGTCCGTAGTTCTCTATATAAAATAATATTAATTGCTTCACGAAATCTACCTGTACGTTCCCCCTGCGGGAACGGATTTTTTCTCGTGAACCGGGTTCGATTCCCGGTTCAACGAGTCAATTATTAAAAATGTATGAATGCAATAGTTTTAAAATTAAAGTAAAGTCTTCTTTCAGTAAAATGTCGCATTTACAATAATTAAGGTACTTTCCCTCCATGTGGCATTGCCGTGGAACGCCCTGTATAGCCTGTAGTTTGACGAATCATAACTGGGTGGAGAGAAATGATTTGGTTGAATACAAAAAAAAATTACCACTTCACCCACCAAGAATAAAAATAAGTGGCATATTTTATGTCAAAAGTGTCCATTTGAATAAGTAGTCTTATGTGACCGAGAAAGAGAATTACTGTCAATAGAGATTGCAAAGTTCAGATAAGACTTAAATACCAAAAAAAAAATATTGAATATTTTATTTGTTAAAATTTACTATTTCTTGAAATATTGAAATTATTAGGTCAGTTATGGAAACTTCACCTTGTATTATTAAAAAAAAGTGGAAAATGGGAATTAATTTTATATAAGTAGGTATAACAAATTCAATAAAAGAATATTATTAAACTTATAATTCAAAATAAATACTGAGATACGAGTTAAAATTCAGGTTATATTCGACGTAAAAATAAAACAATGTTTTAATTTTCATTGTCAACTCACGTTTAACTCAACATTATCCCCGCAATATACCTTTTTTTTTTTTTTTTATCGTGCGGAAATCCCTTCGGATACCCCCCCGCCGGCCAGCGGAAAGCAGAGGAGTACGGAGAGCGATGTGTTCCCGCCACGTTGGGTATTGGCCGACGATCAATGCCAACCCTATGAAGGGGTGAAGGGGAAGCCATTGACCGCCGCCCAGGGTGTACCGGCCGCTCCGATTCCGTTCCCCCCGGACTGCAGCGGGATCGGAATCGGAGCGACACTCGAGGAGGTTACCCAACACACACCCCATCCCCGCAATATAGGTACCTAATGATAATAAAAATCTAGTAATAATAAAACCACTTACATTGAAATATTACTTTAATTATCAGCGTCATTTTTTATTATGACTTACGACGAGAAATAACTTTATATTTTGATATTTTGTTGTAAATCATAGTAGTAGTAAATTTCTAGCATAATTTCTAATAAATTCTATATAGTAATCTATGTTGTAAATGCTGCCCTTAGACTAGAGCAGTGTTGCCTTTTTTCTACCGCGCATGCGCAATGCGCAAATAATTGTCTTCGAAATCCCATTACGGTTTTTTTATTTTTTATAGGATTATTATTAAATATTTATAATAATTAACAGGCGGGCAATTTTTATCAGCTCAAGGGCAATTTTTCTACGCTTAGTAGAATAAAAAATAACCATATTTTAAAGAGATACGGGTATTTGAAAAGGTGAAAAAAGGAAAATGATATTTTGATTTTTCCTGGGAAAACGAAAGACGGGCTCATAAATTAACTAACGTAGTTCGAAAGGGCTAATTAAGATGTATCAATATATATTATTTTTATATCGAAATTTTCATTTTTGCAGGCCGAAACATGCCCGGTATTATAATGTCCACTTTCACGAGCAACTTCATTTTTAATAACTTGTCAATATTGTCATGTCGATGTCACATCACAAGCTTGTGTCATTGTACTCCTGTGTTGTACTCTTTGTGCAGATCAGATTGTGTGTTGTTTTTGTTTGTACTTTCTAACGGAACTTATTCAGGAGAGTGTTCTTTTTACTGAAAACAAAACGATAACATATTTATTTCACAATCTGCAACAATCCTGTGTATACTACTATTGAGCAGTTAACGTCGATTAACTGATAATGTACTTATTTTCTTGGCCGTGAAACGTTTTATTGAGCAGTCACTTATCACAGGATTAGAATTCCTACAGCAGGTATGATACAAAGGGTATAATGAACGGCACTGATACCATTGCTGTCCTTAACTCCGATCTTAAAGCTGGTGATGTTGGCATCACTCAAAATGCATCAACAACAAAAATTGACAGAAACGAAGTTGCGGGGTCTAGTATGCGCGAAGGCCCAGAGGAAATACACGATCTTAAAGGAAAAGTTGAATCACGGCTACTGTCTATGTGGAATAACGTGAAATTTGGATGGACTGTGAAATTGAAAACTACTTTTTCTAAAGAGTCCCCAGTGTGGCTTCTTGGTCGGTGCTATCATCGCAAATTGAGTCCAACAGGGTCATTAGAATCTTCAACAGAGATTGGCACTGAAGCTACTGCACATCAGCCTATTGAACAGATATATGGAGAAGGCATTGAAGGTTTTAAATCAGATTTTATAAGTAAGATATGGATGACTTACAGAAGAGAGTTCCCAACTATGTTAGGATCATCATTTACTACAGACTGTGGCTGGGGTTGCATGCTGAGAAGTGGACAGATGTTGCTTGCACAAGCTCTAGTATGTCATTTTCTTGGGCGTTCATGGAGATGGGTACCGGAAAAAGCTATCCAAAATGCAAGAGAATTCCAGGAAGACTGCCTCCATCGTATGATAATTAAATGGTTTGGTGACAAGTCTTCAGTCAATAGCCCACTTTCCATTCATCAGATGGTGCGTTTGGGTGAGGCATTAGGAAAAAAACCAGGAGACTGGTATGGTCCAGCATCTGTAGCTCACTGCTTGAAAGCTGTAATGTGTGCTGCTTCCAAAGAAAATTATGAATTTGATAATGTGGAAGTTTATGTTGCTCAAGATTCTACTGTGTACGTTCAAGATGTGTATGCACTCTGTAGATTACCTAATAGTGCATGGAAATCACTTATACTTCTGGTTCCTGTTAAATTGGGGACTGATAAATTTAATCCTATTTATGGGCCTTGCCTCACCTCACTGCTTACATTAGATTTCTGCATTGGTATTATTGGAGGCAGACCTAAACATTCACTGTACTTTGTTGGTTACCAAGATGATAGGTTAATTCATTTAGACCCACATTATTGTCAAGAAATGGTTGATGTATGGCAACCAAACTTTTCATTGCAATCTTTTCATTGTCGGTCACCTAGAAAAATGCCTCTTAGCAAAATGGATCCATCATGTTGTATAGGGTTCTACTTAGCAACACAACATGATTTTGAAACATTTATTAATATAATAACATCGTTTTTAGTCCCACAAGCTGTATCTGCAAATTTCGAGTACCCTATATTCAGTTTAAACAGTGGATCATGTAGTAATGTTATGCACTTTCCCAACATCAGGTATTCTATTTATGAAACAGAGCAAAACTGGGTGACTCCTAATATACAAGATAGTGATACAGATATAGAATCAGAGGAATTTGTATTAGTTTAAAATAAAACAATTAGTTCAACTTTACCAAATATGTCGCTTATTTATGTAGTGCTTAATGTTAATCACAATTACAAATACATGTTGTTATTGTTCCAAATGTACATAAGTGTGCTTACCTATAATAATAGGTGATTTGATTGTGGTATAATGAGAGATTTAATTTAATAGTTACTATTTATTATATCAAAACATCGAAATAATAAAAACGCAGTGTCTTGCATTATTTATTCCAATTTAACTTTTGTCTATAAAATATATTGCATATTATGTTATTTGTAAATCCCACCAAATACCTGCATAAACATTTTCAGGAATGTGAATGTGTATGTAGTTTTATACTTCATTTTAATTAATGCACACAGACTGTAAAATATATATACATACCTGGTATTATGATAACATTGATAACTTCTTATTTCCATAACAATGAATTTACATTTCTTATCAAAACAGTTACTGGAAACTGATCATACAGTACATCAATAAATCAATACCTATAGGACTCCAGATTCCACACCCACAATTAGAAGTATTTCTATAGAGACAACAGAACACAGACTAAATAATCATTGATTACAATTTATAAATTTATGATACAATAGTAATATAAGCTGTGTAGTAACCATTAAGAGAAGTTAGTGTTTTACATTAATTAGTGTCTTTGACTGGTGGCGGATGCCTAATAAAGTAATGGAGAGCATTGTAAGCAAGGTGTGGTGCCACATTGTACAAAGGATGTACCCTATTAAGTTCATTGCTGGACCGGCCTACCACATATGGATCTCCTGCACAGGTGCCATGTTGTGCTACTGACAATCCACTCAGTGCATAGCAGGTATGATATATATCTCGATGTCTGAAACAATTACAAATGTAATGTGGGTGCTAATAATAAAATAAAATTCAAAGACTTAAAACCTCTACAGTAAGGAGTGTACACAACTACTTTATTTGTGAAGTCCAATGGTTGAGGGTCTGTTGATTTGCAAAGAAATAATGCCTTAATTCTATATTAATAGGTTGTTTATTTCTACTTGCAGAACAAAATTGGTTTCAGCAGGATATAATAGTACTAATTACTTTTACTACTATCTTCTTGACCTTGTTGTAACTTTTCAACCATAATAGAGTGAAAATATGTAGCATTCTGTTAAGTAGCCTAGTTTCCTAGGTTCAAATGCATTCAAGGATCATTTCGAATTCTGTGAAATTTTGATCTGCTATGGTTTTTCCAATAAAATTTAAACAAAGAACACAAAGTTCTACAAAGAGGGTATAAAAGTTGTTTAAGGGTCACCAATGCGCAAGTACCATCCCGGGCCTGGTCTCGCATACATCCAAAAGCTATGTGACCACTTAATATTAGGTGGGCCATAGGCTTATTTGCTACCTTAGTTATAATCCCAAAGTTAGTCCCGGATGCAACGAAAGCTTATACTTTGGAGTCTAGGGTCCATTCTACTCTTTCTCTAGATTTGGCTTATTTTAGTTTTGCGGGAGCGACTGCCGTCTGAACTCCCACCCCAGAGCCTCGTCCATTAATGAGCAGGTAGCAGTGAGGACAGGCTAGCAGGTGAGGTTAACTTAGGTTAACTTTACCCTTTGCTACCTTAGTGAAATAAAAACACGAAGTGGCCTTGGCGAGATGCAGATAAGAATCACAAAGATACTTCTTTTTGGCTCAATGCCAATGTCATTAAATCACTTCTTTTAAAAACGAGACCTATAGATTTCTGGAAAACTGCCACATCCTAGAACATCGCAATGTAGGCAAATGACCATGTAGGCCGCTTACCATGCATCAATTGCTTTACACTGTGTGTGAAGCCTTTTTGTCATTTCAACATCAAAATACACTGATAAAAACGAATGTTGCGCTGCAGCTTTAGTGGCAGTTTTGATGATGTTTATTCGTGTTTTTATGGACAAAGTCAAATCGTTTATAATTGTTTAAGTTTATACTGATAAAGACCTATTATTAAGATATACTTTTTTGAAATGTGGTTAACTATCATCACAAATTAAATTTGAAGAATAATAATAAGTATTGTTGATCAGTGGTCAACCAGGAAAACTATACAGATTTGATCCATCAATGTTTGTGACATAATTAAAAATAATAATAATATAGAAAGTACTCACTTTCCAGGTTTGTCAATAAAACCACCACCAGGTATTGCTTGGCAGCAAATAATTACATATTCTTGTAATGCACCTTGATCAAATAGTACAGTCTCAATTAACTCCTTATTGCATTCTTCTGCAAAATACAAATCCTGAAAGTAACTTACATAATTCTTCTAATTTGATAAAAAATTTAGTGTTAGATGTTTACCTTGCGAAAGAATAGCACTGATTATTGGAAATGCTGCTCCTTGCCAAAAAGAATAACATCCATCAACTAACTTATTAGTTCTACCTTGAAAACCTCCTTCCAAACGCATCTGGCGATTAACACACCACCTTAATAATCCATCAATGTCACATAACTGAGTCTTGTTCAACAGTGCTAATGATGCAATTCCACAGAATGCATATCCTCCATGTGCTTCCATTCCAGGGCAACCAGCAAAACCTCCTTCATAAGTCTGACAACCTACTATCCACTCAGCTGTCTTATCAAATAAGGTATCTGTATATGTGTTGGTCATCTTGGCTATGCTAATTGCACAATAGGCACCTCTGATATCTTGTTCACCACCCTTGTGAAGTGCGAATGAACCATCTACATCTCTTACAGTCCACAAAAACTTTTGTAAACTGCTTCTGTCCAGTGAGTTATATGCTTCTTCTGTGCCGATAATACTTAGTGCATTAACAGCTGCATAAGTTGTTCCAAGGTGAGGATGTTGGTATGGACCCCCTCCATAACCACCTTCTTCATGCTGGCATATAGATAAAAAATGTACAACATCAGATAATGTTTCAGCATCTGGCATATCATTGAGTAGCCATAGAGAATGTAAGATCCAGTAGACTATCCAAGTTCTGCTTGCATCCAGGCATTCATAACTATTTGGTAAAGTTCGCAGACAATCTTTTAACAATTGGCTGTGAACCTTTTTTCTAACTATTGGAAAATCTGGTTCAATAGAAGCAGATTTCTCAAATTGTTTATATACTTTCAAGATGATAGTCTCAACATCAACCTGTAAATAATATTATAAGTTTCTATGAACAGGATTAAAAAACAAAAGTAATTGATGCATGACTATTGTTGTTGTAATGTACTTACTCTTACGGTAAACTTCAATTTTTACCTGACTGCCAAGAAAGGTTTGTTTTTTGAGAGGCAAGATCTCATTACAGGTAATATTTAGTAAAAAATAAAATAAAAATGGACTTGTAATCTGTATAGTATCAATGTCTATTTTAAATACGTGTGTGATGAACCTATTCTATTTACCTGCTCAGAAGATGTATCAGTCACAGCATTTTCAGAGTTATAGACTTCAGCAGCTATATCTTGAAAACATCGGATCCTGTTTTCCATTCTTTTAAGTTTTATGTATGTAAACTTTTTTCAATACAATATTATTATGTCATGTGCACTCTAGTGCGAAATCCTTTCTGAAGAGCACCTGTTATAAATACCTGTAATCTATAGTTTGTCTAAATTAAGATTAGTCTTCAACTGCTAATAGAATTACTAGTGCCAAGAATGTATGACATGATTTAATATGACGACAGTTGTGGTTGGATTATATTTTAAATGAGGATATTACCACTTTATGGATCGGTATGGACTTACTATTTGTTTATATTTTTTAATGTGGTTTGTGGGTTCTTCTTTTTCTTCTAATTATTGGCTCAGCAGAATCATCGCAATTTCGCCAATGTCAAGTGAAATATAATAAATGTTTGTGGGTTGTGGGCATATAAGTAGAACTCAAGAGTAGAGTATATTATATTGGTACTATTCAGTATTCAGTACTATTGGTAGAACTATTGAAAGCCGCTGGCAAAAGAAACTGTCTCTGTCATGTCAACGATGTCAACAGTCAGATCGAAAAAAAATGAATACATTGCTTTTTGCGCCTTTTTTGTTTGGCTGCAAGCACACGGCCCACTGTGGATGTAAAATCGGGTAAGACATAGAAACTTAAATTATCAATGATCACTTTTTAGGTAGATTTCGATGAAATCGATCTACCCATTGGTTTCTTGACTACTGTCGAATTTTAAAAAAAAATCTTCATAGGTCTAGTTATGACCCCCTGAGTCCGAAATGACCACTGGTCAAAAAGTTTATATATATAATATATGTATGTATGGTTCCACTTCCCAAAATTTGCGGCACTCTCACGGTCGCATTTTTGCCCCGATCGCTTTCAAACTACGGTCACAAATTGCTTGGGTGTAAACTTAGTTTTAGTTGGTGAACGGGTGGAATCCGGCCTAAGGGGACGGTAGGGCCTCACTTTTTGTGAAATCAGTTTTTCCTCAAAATTTCACGTTCCATGAAAGATATTCGAACCGTTCTAATTTTATCCCATAGTATACATGAATACCAACAACTTTCAATTATAAACCTATAAGATTAAAACTTTAACTAAAAGTGGAGGGGGGAAAAACCAAAATTTTTCGGGAAAAAAATCATAACCGGTTACACCGGTGAACATTCTTGCCGTCGGAAACATTTTTAATCGATAGGCCATTTTTAAGTCTAAAATAAATGCCTGAAAAGTTTTTCGCTAAAAGTTACCGTTCTCGAGAAAAAAATAATTAAACATGTTAAAAATGCGCTCGGCGTGGGTCATAGAAGCATAGGTCATAGAGGGGCAAAAAAATATTTCTAGCCGATAGGTTATTTTTTGCTCTAAAATAAATGTCCGAAACGTTTTTTGCTCAAATTTACCGTTTTCGAGAAAAAGAAAAAAAATAGTGCGGTATTGTTGTGTACGAAATATTGTTTAAAGTCCGTAGTTCTCTATATAAAATAATATTAATTGCTTCAGGAAATCTACCTGTGCGTTCCCCCTGCGGGAACGGATTTTTTGCATTGAAATAGATTCAGTTGATCAATACTATGCTATAAAATAATATGAGACAATGGGAAGTAAAAATTAACGAGTTATAATTTTTTAAAGAAAATTTTGTATGGAGAAATCTTGAAAAATTAGTATATCTCTGTAATCGCACGGTTGGCCGTTATATCCTTAGACACTGATTTTTTGACATATACTTCATATTGCGGTAACCTAAATTAAATTGTCGACAATTTTATAAAAATAATTACGTTATTAACCCATTTAGATACTCAATAGCTTCCAATTTGTGTAAACCAAATCTCTTTTATAATATTATTTACACCATAGGCCATACAAACTTCTTTAAAAAATTATAACTCGTTAATTTTTACATCCCATTGTCTCATATTATTTTTGTAGCATAGTATTGATCAACCGAATCGATTTCAAGCCAAATAAGTGTACGCGGGATAGCCGCTTACAAACTCGGATACTCCTTTGTAACCACAAATCTGATTTCAACTAAATTTGGCATGGTCATAACGACAATCTAGGGGTATATTTTGAGACCATAAAATTAAAAATCGGACAGACCATTGACGAATTATCACCGAAAAATAATGTTATCATTGAAACTAATGGAAAAAGTTCGCGCGCGCAAAAATTGAAATTTTCAGATTTTGAAATAAAAGAATAAATGCTCGCTCAGCTCAATTTTCTTGCGATCGACTAACTGCATCGCATACCTAGTTTAGTTTCTGTCTTCAAAACTCGATTTTCGATCCACAGTGCGGTAGAGATGCCTAAATATCGATACTTCCGCTATCGATAGGTGACCTCGAAAACTAGTAATAATATCGATATCGATAATATGGACATAAGCGATACCATCGATACTATCGATAGTACAAATAAATTAATACTATTAATTGGAAGCAACAGTATCGATACGATCGATACAATTACATGACAATACTATCAATAGTATCGACAGTATCAATTTTTTTTATTTTATACTATAGATACTATCGATAGTATTGTTGTAATAAAACAACGATACTATCAATAGTATGAAACTATCGATAGTATTACACAATCGATAGTTAAACGTCGATACTATCGTTTTCCAATTATAGCAATTGTTGCCCAGGCCTGTGTTATTTTATGATTGTATTCGGATACTCCTTAAGATAATAATTCATTTTTTTACTATACTTAGTATTTACGTGAGATATTTACTTGCTATATAACTGATTGATTGGAACCAATACTATCGCTGTTTATTAAACTATAGATAGTGTAGGCTGGGGTGTGTGTTGGGTAACCTCCTCGAGTGTCGCTCCGATTCCGATCCCGCTGCAGTCCGGGGGGAGCGGAATCGGAGCGGCCGGTACACCCTGGGCGGCGGTCAATGGCTTCCCCTTCACCCCTTCATAGGGTTGGCATTGATCGTCGGCCAATACCCAACGTGGCGGGAACACATCGCTCTCCGTACTCCTCTGTTTTCAGAGGAGACAGGATGAGCGATGCTGTTAGTGGTGAGATGGCCCAGGGTCAGCCGGGGTGCGAGGGATATGCTCTATGGGTAACCTTACACCCCGGCGTCTGAAGACCCGAAACGGCGTGCGGTTTTAGTCGGTGCAAGCCCGACATAACCGCCCCCGCTGGCCGGCGGGGGGGTATCCGAAGGGATTTCCGCACGATAAAAAAAAAAAAAAAAAAAAGATAGTGTAGGCTATCGATACTATTGATATTATCGATAGAGTCTGGCCATCGGTTCTTTGCACAAGAAAAGAGCGGTAAATTCAAAAAAACAAGGGGTGACAACACCGACTATAGACTGAAGAAATGCGTTTGATACTATTATTTTTTATATTCAATTAAAGTTATTTTATACATTTTTATTTATTACGTGTTATCATACCTGTACATATTATATAACAAACTGAGTCGGATAAGCTGCACAAACTTTAAAATTAGCTTAGATATCATCATTATAGCGTTTAGTCCCGTTTGCGACCCAAACTTGCACTCCGGTATTTATGAATTAACGGTGACTGTAGCCTAATGGTTATGGCATTGGACGTACAATGTTGAGGTTACAGTTTCGATCCCCAGTAATTGCACTACCGGTATGAACCCACACAAGCAGTTTCATACTAGTAATTTCTGTTGCTAGTATGCTTTTATTAAAAAATAAATTTCCAACTTACACATAAAGTTAACATACATGCTTGCTCATCATGCAAATAATGATCATGTCCAGGATACAAGAAAAAAAATTACAAGTCATTAATATTTATAATTTTATTATGATTCATAATCAAAGTCTGATTCTATAAATTCAACACCTGAAAATGAACTGTCACTATCGTCATCATCATCACGTACATTTATTATAAATCGTTCCAGTGCTGTTTCTGTGATTCCATCTCTTAATTTGTATTCATTTTCGACGTGAATAACGTGATTTGTGCATTTCTTCCAATCATCAGCCGTTACACTAAGAAATGACTCTTTAATTAAGTCTTCCATTTCTGCCCCTGGTACTCCTATATTTTTGCTAGCCACTTTTCGTTTAGCTAAACTCCATATGAGCTCAATAGCATTTAAATCACAGTGGTATGGAGGTAGTTTAAGCACTTCGTGGCCATGTTGTTTTAGAAGTTCTTCTGCTTTATACAAGGGTTCAGGCTTATTCTCTTTAACGAGGCACATTAATTCATCTTTAGTATAAATTTCTTCAAATGGAATGTCGTTTTCTCTAAGCCATTTCTGTATGTCACTTTTTAAGTTCTGCATTGTTGGTGGTTTATTTATTTGTGTAACATGGTAACTAGCATTGTCCATCACAATCACACTAGGCTCTGTCAAATTTGGAATCAATTTCTCACCTAACCACTTCATAAAATTTTCTGCGTTCATGTCATCATGATAGTCAGCTGTTTTGGATTTGGTACTAAATACTAACAGTGCATTGGGCACAAAACCCTTTTCTGATCCAGCATGTACTATAATATGTCTCTTGCCAGACGACATTTTGTCTATCACTCCACTAGTGGAAGGACCTTGCCATGATTTTTTTACCTTATAATTTTGGTGAACATAGGTTTCATCAAGATAAATTATTGGTTTCCCTTGTTGTCGTTTCTCAGCAATTGTTCGAAGATATCTGTGTCTCCAAGCAGCTATTTCAAAGTTCTCTATGAGCAAAGACCTTTCATTCTGGTTTTTCTTAAACTCGAAACCATTTTTTTTCAATATCTGCCGTAATGTTTCACGACAGCCGGTGAAGCCAATTGACTCTCTGAGTTCAACAAGTAAATTCCGTAGAGTAGGAATCTGTTTTTTTACACAGTAAAATTCATTAATCTTATTCCTAATAGCCGTTAAATCAAAATCATCCAGATTTGACACCGTGCCCTGACGAGGGCGTTTCTTGCCGGGTGTATTCCATTCTCCTTGGTTTATAGAACCCTCCTTCTTGATTGTTTTAATAGTTCTAACAGATATTTCTGCAAAGGAAAAATATAAAAATGTAATTGAATGTAAAAAATATAAAAGCCTAACAATAATTTAACTGTTCCACTATACTATGAACAAAGGTAAACTTGTATGCAAACATTGAAAATAATCGTACAAAGATTTTAAGACATTTTACAAAACCATAAATTTACCTACCTGTCATAGTAGCAATTGTATCCAAATATTTCGTTTCAGAGTTCAACGCTTCCTTTTCCTCAAAACATTTTAACTCTTTCACTAACGTCTTGACTCTCGCCAGGTCACCTTCTAAAACACATACAAGAAAAATAAATAGTAAATAGTATTCACACATGATACCCGGACATAAATATCAAGCCAACTATCAAGAATACTTACCAGCAGCTGTAAGGATTTCGTCTAAGCGATGTATTTTTTCGTTCTGGATTAGTTCATTATCAAGTTTTATGTCTTAATACTTGCCGATCATGGTAAATATCAACTTTCTAACTACGCCTTTGATAGCTTTCGGCATTTTTCAATAATTTCAAAAGAATATTGATTGAAAAACACTATAAACACAAAAACGGGACAATCCGTTTGACAGTGACATGACACTCATGACAGTTCAAAAATATTGCCATGTATAGATTTTAAAAAACAGTCCAGTGCAGAGAACTGATAGCCAGACTTATAGTATTACACCTAAATAATATGCGCGTCTTCAATAGTATCGATAGTAATGATACTATTGGTGCTAAAAGTATCGATTATATCGATACTATTATTGTATATAAATAGTATTGCCCTGACTCACACCATTGATTGTGTCGATACTATTGATAGCATATCGATCCTATTGAAATGACGTCATCTATCGATAGTTTAGCAATAGTCGACTATCGATTCGCAACATTACAGTGCGGCCCACCGTTTCTATGGAATGGACGTGTGCACAGGGTAGTGCAATGCAACACGACGCGACCGGCGACGACGGTCTTATGTTGGCGTGGGTTTTTTTGGCTAAATCAACTGTTTGTCAACTTTTGTTCATTGTTTGATAAAAAATATGTTTTCGATTTTCATTTTTTAAATTAATTAAAACAGCCTCTAAAGTTGTCGGGGGGAAATCAACTTTATATTAATGTAGGTGTATGTAGACAGAAAAAACATTTTTTTTGGCCGACTTGTATTTTTTATTTAAAAATTAATTAAAACTTGCTCCTTATGCTGGCGGTGGGCATCTGTAATTTTTTCCTTTAGTTATTCCGTTCCGTTTTTCCTTGCGTAAATATATGTATGCTCGTTTTTAACTTGACATTGGCATACATAACCCTATTTGCCAAAGATCGGAAAAAAAGGAAAAAATATGCGGCAGTGATGCAGTCAAGATGCAGTGAGAAAAAAAGCGCGGGAAACTTCGGTTTGAGCGGGTATTTTTTTCTTTCGGAAATTTTATAAATTAATTAATAGGTATAAAATAATTAGGGGTGTGTGTTGGGTAACCTCCTCGAGTGTCGCTCCCATTCCGATCCCGCTGCAGTCCGGGGGGAACGGAATCGGAGCGGCCGGTACACCCTGGGCGGCGGTCAATGGCTTCCCCTTCATCCCTTCATAGGGTTGGCATTGATCGTCGGCCAATACCCAACGTGGCGGGAACAGATCGCTCTCCGTACTCCTCTGCTTTCAGAGGAGACAGGATGAGCGATGCTGTTAGTGGTGAGATGGCCCAGGGTCAGCCGGGGTGCGAGGGATATGCTCTATGGGTAACCTTACACCCCGGCGTCTGAAGACCCGAGACGGCGTGCGGTTTTAGTCGGTGCAAGCCCGACATAACCGCCCCCGCTGGCCGGCGGGGGGGTATCCGAAGGGATTTCCGCACGATAAAAAAAAAAAAAAAAAAAAGGTATAAAATAATTAGATTGGTTTGAATGTTTGTATATTTAATAAATTAGTAGTAATCTTCTTATATTCTGTGTAGTTTAGGTGTTTATTTGGTAAGTTTATTTATATTATTATATGGTAATATCTTTTAAGGTCAGGATCGTATGAACGATCCGCCTATAAATTTTATGGGGGATTTAAGCTCTGGCTTAAATCCCCCCGTGGCTAGTTATGTCACAATCGAAGAAAGTATGGACACGGACGCATCAATTCAGGGTAGCGGAAGAGATACTGATAATTCAGTAACAAATAAAGACAGAAGCAGAAAACGTAGGCAACATAGGGTGTGCAAAACTTGTCATAAAAAGAAAAAAAATAATAGAGGAGTAGTCAACCTGAAAGATGATTCTAATGCTTCTAATGAAAATGAGTGCAATTGTCTAACTCTTCCATCTCACAATCCCACTCACATCGATCCTAAACCTGAAATAAACATGAATAGTACTGCACCAGTCAACCAGATTGAACCGATACAAATTGGTAGGAGAGAGTACATAAAAACTGATGCTGCACCTTACTTAGTCCATGTACAACGCAAAGCTGATATGGATAACAGCCCGACTAGTTTACATCCCATTACCTTTGGCAACTATCTGAAGAAAAATAAATTTGAAAATATAGTTACAGGTTCTGTTAAAAGGATAGGACGTAATAAATGCACTGTTTCCTTCACAAATTTTATAAGCGCTAACAATTTTATTGATAAATGTAGTTCATTAGACGGTAATCTTAAGGCATTTCTGCCACGTTTAATATCACCAGAATGGGGCTTGTCCGTGGAGTCCCAGCTGACTGGTCACTTGATGAAATTCAAGACAACTTATCTGTCCCAATTGGCTGTGGTAAAATATTAAAAGTTAGACGGTTAAATTATAAAGTCTATGTAGATGGTTCATACACATGGAAGCCCTCTCAGTCTATTGTAATCACCCTTGTTGGTCAAGTTTTACCCAAAAGGGTTTACATATGCTACAATGCCCTGCCAGTTGATATCTATGTGTATCCCACTATTCAGTGCTATCGATGCTGTCGTTACGGACATACCAAGAACCAGTGCCGATCTGGCCAACCTAGGTGTTACAAATGTGCACAAAACCATTTAGGAGAAACGTGTTCTGTTGAGCAAGATAACGCTTCATGTATCTGTTGCTCTGGAAGGCACTATGCAATTAATAAAAGTTGTCCTGAATTTCTAAGGCAAAAAGATATAAAGCATTCTATGGCTCACTCCTGTATTTCATATGCAGAAGCATTAAAACTTCATCCACCAGTGTCAAAGTCTTTTGCTGAGGTTTTGACTTCTATGCCTTCTAAATCTGCTCAACTATCTTCCCAATCGGGTCCTAACAACATACCGACTTCTTATAAGAAAACGGTTTGGCAAAAGCCACGAGCTCCTACGAAATTAACACAGGGTTACGATCAGGCAGCCCATAAAGCCATCCTTAGTGAGTTTCGATTTCCAACTCCAAATGATGGTTGCGGATTATCTCTATCAAAAGATCCCGCACAGTCCCAGACCCAACAAAGTGATGATCTAGATTGCATTGTCGATATGATTAAAAACCTTATTGGTATGTTAGTTCTTAAAAAAATTGTAAAACCGTCCCACGCCGACATCAATGACTTTGCAAACATTTCCCCAAATAATCAATTCAGTAATGGACAGCATAATCCAGTGGAATTCTCGATCAGTAATTCCTAAAAAAACTGATCTTCTTTATCTTGATAATAAGTTTAAACCTGTTATAATATCTCTATCAGAGACCTGGCTAAAAAGTTGGCAATTATTTGGTATTAGAGGTTACACCTGTATACGTAGTGACAGAAATGACGGCTACGGCGGTGTAGCCATACTAATCAGTGTTGCCAACAGCGCTTTGCCTAATATCGCCATTTTCCATATAAAAAGTAGCCTAATGTAGCCGAATATCAGCTGCAGTAGCCTAAAGTAGCCCAAACGCAAAAATATCAGTATGAATAAAATAAAATAAAACTTTATATGGAAAAAAAAAAATATTTGTCACTTTCTTACAAACATATTTTTATATTATAGGGATAAGTGGGCATATGCCTACTTTATAACACAAAAATTAACGATACGATGCCACAGACAGACACACACACACACACAGACACGTCAAACATATAAAATCCCGTCGTTCTTGCGTCGGGGGTTAAAAAAACTAGCTGTCAAAATGAAATTACATAAAAATAAAAAATACAAACAAATAAGCAATGAAATAAAACTATTTTTAACGGATTCTATCGCGGTTTATTTGATGTTATTTTATATTTTACATTGAAAAAAACAATGATTACGACAACGTGAATGCGTTATTATTAATTTATTACTCATCGTCTTAACTAACGAGACTTTCGCTGCCGTCAGTAGTAGAACTTTCGGTAGCGAAAGAGTCCGTTGCTATGCTAGTACTGGCACAGGGTCCACTGGAGAGGTACATTTGTCTACCCTTTTTTTTCGTGCGGAAATCAATTCAGATACTCCCCCGCTGGCCAGCGGGGGTGGTTATGTCGGGCTTGAACCGACTAAAACCGCACGCCGTCTCAGGTCTACAGACGGCGGGGTGTAAGATTGCCCATAGAGCATATCCCTCGCACCCCGACTGATCCTGGGCCATTTAAGCTTACCATGTAATTGGTTGGTTGAAATGTGTTGCAACATATACCTCTCACACTCATATGGGTACGTATCCTAAGAATGGCGATCAGCATAGGTAATTGCATGCGATTCCTTTATTTTGTTTTTATGGTTCCCATTATGCTGAATATCCTTTCTACCACGGCATTACTTAGAGGTAATGAAAGACAGCGTATTATAAAATCTGCTAATTCTTTATAAATCGGATTTCCACTGGCATTTTTAATTTTCTGGACGTGAATCCAGAAGTTCTCTATGTCATGAGGAGATGCAGTTCCAACTATTTCCTCAATGCGCATCACGTATTTACCGTGTTTACCCATTTTTCTTTTTCACTTAAACCAATATACCTAGGTACTAAAATAATCACATTGATCGCTTTGTACAAAGCGAAAGTTACAAACACAGACTAGTTCAAAGAATATTTTGATTTTTACCGGAGTATATGAATTTGGTAATAGTAATAGGTTTACAAGAAAGGTAAACAATATTGTGATGACTTTTTATTTTTAATAACATATTAAATTAATCGGTGAGCCCACCAGCGGTTAAATAAATAAACTAGGCTTAAAGTACTAGTTCGGTTTCTGGTTTTAGTCTTTAAAATGAGTTTCTAAACAAACACATATTTTATAAACTGAGTTTTTGATAAAAAAAAGACCAAGATTGTTTTCCTTTTTTAAAGGGTTTTTTTTTTTTTTTTTTTCCCTTTTGGCACTAGCAAGCTGTGTGCCAACGACAAAGTTAAGGAAACTACTAAACATTAGAAAATATTACCGAGGAAAGGAAAAGGAACGGAATTTGGATAATTAGATAGGTTTGATAGTGAAGTCCAAAAAAGTAAAATAAAAATACAAATAAAGGATCTTAAAATATATAACTAAAAATCATAATTACAACTTAATATCATTCAGTAGAAAGAAAGAGGAAATAACATTATAATATAGTATGGGATTCATTAATAAGCAACTCATTCGGGAAGGAAGAGGGACCGACAAGGAAATGATAGAACGCAGGAATGAGGAACGGTCATAACGCGGACATGAGAAGAAAATATGATCAATGTCTCCAACTTCCATTCCACAGTCACACAAATCGCTGTCTACAATTTGCAACCTAGCTAGGTGGGAGGGAGTACAGACATGGCCTAGCCGCATTCGTATAATAATTGAAGCTGATAGCCTTGAACATTCAACCCTACTAAACCACGGTTTTCGTGAGATTTCAGGTTGAACATCGAAATATCTCTTACCTTTAAATTTACAGGAATCTGTGAAATATTTAGACCAACGATCTATTAAGAAATTCATAGGCAAATTCACGAGATCATGACAATATAAAGTATAAGGATACATATCACCATCATGAACTGCTTCTTTTGCAAGTTGGTCGGCTTTCTCATTTCCCCAAATTCCGCAATGGCTAGGTACCCAAGTAAATATAACGGAGTGACCTTTGGATCGGCAAATATTTAGTAATTTTCTGATGTCAAAGATAATTGGATAATATGGTTTTTTAAATGGAAACTTATCTATGGATTGAAGCGCACTTTTAGAATCAGTAAATATTACAGCCTTTGGGAGTTTGGCTAATAATACATACTCTAATGCTTTGAAAAGACCAAAGCACTCTCCAGTATAAACTGAAGTTTCAGGGGGAAGCTTAACCTTTTGTGAAATTTTTAATTGTGAATGATAAATGCCTATACCTACACAAGTAAATCTACTTTTAGAAGAGTCAGTAAAAATATGGTGCCAGTCACGCCAATTGTCATCCACTGTCTTATTGAAATTAAATTTAGCATCTGGGTCTCCTTTATTTATACCTATACTATAGCAGATGTCAGGTGCAAGGGTTAATGATTCATAGGATATACTGTCAAAAAGGGCAAGCGATGGCGAACGAAAGACCCGTCCATGTATTGATTTAAATTTCCTATAGCTGTTAATTATGCATGGAGTGCTTTGTCGTCTCCAGAACTTGGAGTTCAGAACAAGCTGATCAAGAGCTTCTAGTTGTTTATGTAATAAATGGTTTGTTGATTCCATTATTTTAAATATAAACCTATCCGATAGGTACTGGCGTCGGAGGTAAAGTGGTGGATCCACACACTCTACCTGCAGGGCATTTAGTGGGCTTGATTTCATTGCGCCCGAAATGATTCTCAGAGCCTTGGATTGTATGTCATCAAATTTTTTGGTACCTTTTTTATTGCCCCCGTCTAAAAGGAATGTTCCATAATCTAGGACACTACGAATGATTGCATTATATAAAAGCTTAAGGCTAGTGGGATGAGCACCCCACCAAACACCCGTCAAACATCTCATAATATTAAGCAAACGTTCACACTTGTTCACAACATACGTAAAATGCGGCTCTCCGGTAAGTTTCTTGTCTAAAATTAGACCTAAAAATTTTACGGAGTCTTTTACGGGTAAAATAGAGTCATTAAATTTAACTATGGGATCAGGAAACGCTTTTTTTCTAGTGAAAACAACAACATTGCTCTTGTGAATTGATAGGCTTAATCCATTTTCATCCAGCCAACATTTTAATAATTTATGAGAAGTTGTTAAATACTCACAGGCGTTGTTAATGGATTCATCCATAGAATATAATAGTAGGTCATCAGCATACTGTAAGATATTAACTATGACCTTCAGTGAGGGCTCCAAATCAGAGGTATATATATTAAAAAGTAGAGGGCTGAGTACTGATCCTTGTGGAAGACCTTTAAAAACTGAATGGGTTTTTCTGCTACCATCAGCAGAGTACACGGATAAATATCTAACGGATAGTAAGTTTAGGATAAAGTTGCCTAGAAGATGCGGAATTTTAAGAGCTATTAATTTGCGTTTTAGGATAGATAAAATGACATTATCATAGGCACGATTGATATCTAAAAATGATGCAACCACAAATCTGTTGTTTGAAAACGCGAGATGAATGTCAGTAGTGAATACACTTATACTATCTATTGTACTATTTCCTTTTCGGAAACCAAACTGGCTTCTTGATAATATATGATTACTCTCAATGTACCATTCCACACGGTTTTTAACAAGGTGCTCAGCCACTTTAACAAGAACGGACGAAAGAGCTATTGGTCGGTATGATTCAGCATTGTTGGGTGGTTTACCAGATTTTAAAATTGGGATAACCTCTTGGAATCGCCAAGAAGAAGGGATGTTCCCAAAGGTAAGAGCAGAGTTAACTAGATTTAAATAGTAAGTTAGACTATCATCACTTAAATGAGCAAGAAAAGAGTAAGGTATGCCATCTTCACCAGGAGCAGAATCTTTAACGGACGATAGAATCCCCTTCAACTCATACAAACTGAAGGGCATGCACAAAGGAGTACCTGTGTGAATGACAGGGAAAAGAGCTGTGGTGGCAGAGTGTGAGTCTTTCTCTGCAACATAAGGGGGAGCTAATATATCAAGAAAACTGTTAGTCAGAGAAGAAGGAAGTTGACACTGAGAAGATGAGTCATTGAAAGCAGATCTAAACCGTTTAATGCTACGCCACACCTCTGAAGGATAAGTTGTCGGGGACAAAGAGTCACAAAAAGCCCTCCATCCTTGAAACTTTTTTTCCTTAAGGATGGTACGGGTTTCTTTCAATGTTTGTGTCAGGTAATCTAAGTTTTCAGGTGACATATTTTCAGCATATATTTTCTCAGCCTCTTTTCTTTTTTTGACAGCATCAGAACACTGTGCATCCCACCAAGGTGGCAACGGAATCCTATTAGATGCAATATTCTTAAAGGGAAACAATTGATCAGCAACATTAATCAGACACTTGGCCAAAGCGTCGTTGCAATCATTCTCGCCACCACGCACAATTTCTGGTAGTAGTGAAATATTAGTATCTACTTGGGTTCGAAATTGGTGCCAATCAACATCATGTAATCTGTACTTTAATCTGGGGCATCGCTTTTTGATGACAGGATTACTAACAGGTGAGGAGATAATAATTGGAAAATGATCACTTCCATAAGAAGATGAAAGAAGGGACCACGACAGTGAGGAGGCTAGGTTAGGTGTACATATTGATAGATCCACAGCACTAATTATTTGGTCTGAACCTGTACGGCGAGTGGGCTGACCCGAATTTAATAGGCATAAATTATGATTGTCCAAGATATTCAAGAGCCTTCTACCATTACTTCTCGTCACGCTACTTCCCCAATATTGATGGTGACAATTAAAATCACCCATAGCCAAAAAAGGTCTATCAAGCGAAGAAATGACATTTTCTAACTCTCTTATGGCAGCATTGGAGGCCTTCGGAATATATACAGACACAAAAGAAATATTGTCAATAATTACACCGACAATATCAATAAGAGAAAGATTATTATTTGCAAATGGAATACGAGAAAAAGGTAGATTATTTCTAATTAGTATGGCTACACCGCCGTAGCCGTCATTTCTGTCACTACGTATGCAGGTGTAACCTCTAATACCAAATAATTGCCAACTTTTTAGCCAGGTCTCTGATAGAGATATTATAACAGGTGTAAACTTATTAACAAGATAAAGAAGATCAGTTTTTTTAGGAATTACTGATCGAGAATTCCACTGGATTATGCTGTCCATTACTGAATTGATTATTTGGGGAAATGTTTGCAAAGTCATTGATGTCGGCGTGGGACGGTTTTATAATTTTTTTAAGAACTAACATACCAATAAGGTTTTTAATCATATCGACAATGCAATCTAGATCATCACTTTGTTGGGTCTGGGACTGTGCGGGATCTTTTGATAGAGATAACCCGCAACCATCATTTGGAGTTGGAAATCGAAACTCACTAAGGATGGCTTTATGGGCTGCCTGATCGTAACCCTGTGTTAATTTCGTAGGAGCTCGTGGCTTTTGCCAAACCGTTTTCTTATAAGAAGTCGGTATGTTGTTAGGACCCGATTGGGAAGATGGTTGAGCAGATTTAGAAGGCATAGAAGTCAAAACCTCAGCAAAAGACTTTGACACTGGTGGATGAAGTTTTAATGCTTCTGCATATGAAATACAGGAGTGGGCCATAGAATGCTTTATATCTTTTTGCCTTAGAAATTCAGGACAACTTTTATTAATTGCATAGTGCCTTCTTAAATGTAACGATTAATTGTTTTTATAGAAGGATGTATATGATGTTTACATAAAGTTAAAGGGTGACTTATGCACTGTGAAATTTAATAAAGTAATGTATTGCTAACTTCCGGCTAGGGCGAGCAGAGATAAATAAAAGTTTGATTACAATGTATAGTATGAGATTATAATCGTGAATAGAATGTTACATAAATTTATATCTGGTATTTGAGTAAATTAACCTCAGGGAATAGATTCTTAATAAATATTCTGCCGTGGCGTTGTTCGGTCCGTTGTGCAAGATGGTAGAATGCACTTAGCTAGTGGACACGTGGCTGGTGGTGTTGCCGGCGTGCCAGGGTCTCCGCTGGTGTGCCTCGCTACCGCTATGATGGTGCGAAGCCCGGTGCGAAGACCCTGGAAATAGAAAAAGTGCGGGTCAGTTTGTCACTAGGCAATTACGTCCAAGTGACCCGCTAAAACAGCAGGTGAAGAGAATCTCCCAGCGGCAATGCAGCGTAGCTAGAAGCTATAAGAAAAAGAATATAATTAGGCAGCACAAGCTGGTGCCGCGACCTCTGACCGTAGGGGTCATCGGCCTCGTGGCACTAATTAGGTTGGCTGAAATAGCACACAGAATAATAAAATATATTAAGCCATGCATTTTAGCAGGCAATAAGCTGCACCGCTGGAAGGTCTTCACCTGTAGAAAGAAGTAGGAAATGTTGATCTCAAAACTTACCCGGAGCCGACAGCAGTTGGCCACGGGGTCAAAGTGACTTTCCCCGGCGAAGGTTACCAAGGAAAGGAACGATATAAGAGCCGTCAGTTGATGACTGGGCTAGTGCTGTCCAATCTCGCTCGCACAACCATAGATATTTAGTAATAACTATCGAAACATACTAAAATATCGATTAATTTACGGATATTGTTTTAATTAGATTTATAAAGAATCCACAACGTTACAAGAGCAACAAATACATGAAGCGTTATCTTGCTCAACAGAACATGTTTCTCCTAAATGGTTTTGTGCACATTTGTAACACCTAGGTTGGCCAGATCGGCACTGGTTCTTGGTATGTCCGTAACGACAGCATCGATAGCACTGAATAGTGGGATACACATAGATATCAACTGGCAGGGCATTGTAGCATATGTAAACCCTTTTGGGTAAAACTTGACCATCAAGGGTGATTACAATAGACTGAGAGGGCTTCCATGTGTATGAACCATCTACATAGACTTTATAATTTAACCGTCTAACTTTTAATATCTTACCACAGCCAATTGGGACAGATAAGTTGTCTTGAATTTCATCAAGTGACCAGTCAGCTGGGACTCCACGGACAAGCCCCATTCTGGTGATATTAAATGTTGGCAGGAATGCCTTAAGATTACCGTCTAATGAACTACATTTATCAATAAAATTGTTAGCGCTTATAAAATTTGTGAAGGAAACAGTGCATTTATTACGTCCTATCCTTTTAACAGAACCTGTAACTATATTTTCAAATTTATTTTTCTTCAGAAAGTTGCCAAAGGTAATGGGATGTAAACTAGTCGGGCTGTTATCCATATCAGCTTTGCGTTGTACATGGACTAAGTAAGGTGCAGCATCAGTTTTTATGTACTCTCTCCTACCAATTTGTATCGGTTCAATCTGGTTGACTGGTGCAGTACTATTCATGTTTATTTCAGGTTTAGGATCGATGTGAGTGGGATTGTGAGATGGAAGAGTTAGACAATTGCACTCATTTTCATTAGAAGCATTAGAATCATCTTTCAGGTTGACTACTCCTCTATTATTTTTTTTCTTTTTATGACAAGTTTTGCACACCCTATGTTGCCTACGTTTTCTGCTTCTGTCTTTATTTGTTACTGAATTATCAGTATCTCTTCCGCTACCCTGAATTGATGCGTCCGTGTCCATACTTTCTTCGATTGTGACATAACTAGCCACGGGGGGATTTAAGCCAGAGCTTAAATCCCCCGTAAAATTTATAGGCGGATCGTTCATACGATCCTGACCTTAAAAGATATTACCATATAATAATATAAATAAACTTACCAAATAAACACCTGAACTACACAGAATATAAGAAGATTACTACTAATTTATTAAATATACAAACATTCAAACCAATCTAATTATTTTATACCTATTAATTAATTTTTAAAATTTCCGAAAGAAAAAAACACCCGCTCAAACCGAAGTTTCCCGCGCTTTTTTTTTCTTTTAAAGGGTTTATCCAAATGGCGCCAATCGCGGGAGAATAGTGTTGCTTTTAGTTTAAACATTTCGTTCGGAAACCCGAAACTATCTATATGCAATCAACTACTGTGTACTCTGTACTGTAATAATGTTTTTAATTTATAAGAGTGTACAAAATAACGAATGAAAAAAGAAAATCATAAAAAAATATATATTAAATACCGGTCCGTGAAGTAGCCTAACGGGCGACCAGTCGCCTTTTATATTTTTTCGTCGCAGATTCTAGTTTCGAGTAGCCTAAATGGCGAAAAATCGCCTACGTTGGCAACACTGATACTAATTAGAAATAATCTACCTTTTTCTCGTATTCCATTTGCAAATAATAATCTTTCTCTTATTGATATTGTCGGTGTAATTATTGACAATATTTCTTTTGTGTCTGTATATATTCCGAAGGCCTCCAATGCTGCCATAAGAGAGTTAGAAAATGTAATTTCTTCGCTTGATAGACCTTTTTTGGCTATGGGTGATTTTAATTGTCACCATCAATATTGGGGAAGTAGCGTGACGAGAAGTAATGGTAGAAGGCTCTTGAATATCTTGGACAATCATAATTTATGCCTATTAAATTCGGGTCAGCCCACTCGCCGTACAGGTTCAGACCAAATAATTAGTGCTGTGGATCTATCAATATGTACACCTAACTTAGCCTCCTCACTGTCGTGGTCCCTTCTTTCATCTTCTTATGGAAGTGATCATTTTCCAATTATTATCTCCTCACCTGTTAGTAATCCTGTCATCAAAAAGCGATGCCCCAGATTAAAGTACAGATTACATGATGTTGATTGGCACCAATTTCGAACCCAAGTAGATACTAATATTTCACTACTACCAGAAATTGTGCGTGGTGGCTAGAATGATTGCAATGACGCTTTGGCCAAGTGTCTGATTAATGTTGCTGATCAATTGTTTCCCTTTAAGAATATTGCATCTAATAGGATTCCGTTGCCACCTTGGTGGGATGCACAGTGTTCTGATGCTGTCAAAAAAAGAAAAGAGGCTGAGAAAATATATGCTGAAAATATGTCACCTGAAAACTTAGATTACCTGACACAAACATTGAAAGAAACCCGTACCATCCTTAAGGAAAAAAAGTTTCAAGGATGGAGGGCTTTTTGTGACTCTTTGTCCCCGACAACTTATCCTTCAGAGGTGTGGCGTAGCATTAAACGGTTTAGATCTGCTTTCAATGACTCATCTTCTCAGTGTCAACTTCCTTCTTCTCTGACTAACAGTTTTCTTGATATATTAGCTCCCCCTTATGTTGCAGAGAAAGACTCACACTCTGCCACCATAGCTCTTTTCCCTGTCATTCACACAGGTACTCCTTTGTGCATGCCCTTCAGTTTGTATGAGTTGAACGGGATTCTATCGTCCGTTAAAGATTCTGCTCCTGGTGAAGATGGCATACCTTACTCTTTTCTTGCTCATTTAAGTGATGATAGTCTAACTTACTATTTAAATCTAGTTAACTCTGCTCTTACCACTGGGAACATCCCTTCTTCTTGGCGATTCCAAGAGGTTATCCCAATTTTAAAATCTGGTAAACCACCCAACAATGCTGAATCATACCGAGCAATAGCTCTTTCGTCTGTTCTTGTTAAAGTGGCTGAGCGCCTTGTTAAAAACCGTCTGGAATGGTACATTGAGAGTAATCATATATTATCAAGAAGCCAGTTTGGTTTCCGAAAAGGAAATAGTACAATAGATAGTATAAGTGTATTCACTACTGACATTCATCTCGCGTTTTCAAACAACAGATTTGTGGTTGCATCATTTTTAGATATCAATAGTGCCTATGATAATGTCATTTTATCTATCCTAAAACGCAAATTAATAGCTCTTAAAATTCCGCATCTTCTAGGCAACTTTATCTTAAACTTACTATCCGTTAGATATGTATCCGTGTACTCTGCTGATGGTAGCAGAAAAACCCATTCAGTTTTTAAAGGTCTTCCACAAGGATCAGTACTCAGCCCTCTACTTTTTAATATATATACCTCTGATTTGGAGCCCTCACTGAAGGGCATAGTTAATATCTTACAGTATGCTGATGACCTACTATTATATTCTATGGATGAATCCATTAACAACGCCTGTGAGTCTTTAACAACTTCTCACAAATTATTAAAATGTTGGCTGGATGAAAATGGATTAAGCCTATCAATTCACAAGAGCAATGTTGTTGTTTTCACTAGAAAAAAAGCGTTTCCTGATCCCATAGTTAAATTTAATGACTCTATTTTACCCGTAAAAGACTCCGTAAAATTTTTAGGTCTAATTTTAGACAAGAAACTTACCGGAGAGCCGCATTTTACGTATGTTGTGAACAAGTGTGAACGTTTGCTTAACATTATGATATGTTTGACGGGTGTTTGGTGGGGTGCTCATCCCACTAGCCTTAAGCTTTTATATAATGCAATCATTCGTAGTGTCCTAGATTATGGAACATTACTTTTAGACGGGGGCAATAAAAAAGGTACCAAAAAATTAGATGACATACAATCCAAGGCTCTGAGAATCATTTCGGGCGCAATGAAATCAAGCCCACTAAATGCCCTGCAGGTAGAGTGTGTGGATCCACCACTTTACCTCCGACGCCAGTACCTATCGGATAGGTTTATATTTAAAATAATGGAATCAACAAACCATTTATTACATAAACAACTAGAAGCTCTTGATCAGCTTGTTCTGAACTCCAAGTTCTGGAGACGACAAAGCACTCCATGCATAATTAACAGCTATAGGAAATTTAAATCAATACATGGACGGGTCTTTCGTTCGCCATCGCTTGCCCTTTTTGACAGTATATCCTATGAATCATTAACCCTTGCACCTGACATCTGCTATAGTATAGGTATAAATAAAGGAGACCCAGATGCTAAATTTAATTTCAATAAGACAGTGGATGACAATTGGCGTGACTGGCACCATATTTTTACTGACTCTTCTAAAAGTAGATTTACTTGTGTAGGTATAGGCATTTATCATTCACAATTAAAAATTTCACAAAAGGTTAAGCTTCCCCCTGAAACTTCAGTTTATACTGGAGAGTGCTTTGGTCTTTTCAAAGCATTAGAGTATGTATTATTAGCCAAGCTCCCAAAGGCTGTAATATTTACTGATTCTAAAAGTGCGCTTCAATCCATAGATAAGTTTCCATTTAAAAAACCATATTATCCAATTATCTTTGACATCAGAAAATTACTAAATATTTGCCGATCCAAAGGTCACTCCGTTATATTTACTTGGGTACCTAGCCATTGCGGAATTTGGGGAAATGAGAAAGCCGACTAACTTGCAAAAGAAGCAGTTCATGATGGTGATATGTATCCTTATACTTTATATTGTCATGATCTCGTGAATTTGCCTATGAATTTCTTAATAGATCGTTGGTCTAAATATTTCACAGATTCCTGTAAATTTAAAGGTAAGAGATATTTCGATGTTCAACCTGAAATCTCACGAAAACCGTGGTTTAGTAGGGTTGAATGTTCAAGGCTATCAGCTTCAATTATTATACGAATGCGGCTAGGCCATGTCTGTACTCCCTCCCACCTTGCTAGGTTGCAAATTGTAGACAGCGATTTGTGTGACTGTGGAATGGAAGTTGGAGACATTGATCATATTTTCTTCTCATGTCCGCGTTATGACCGTTCCTCATTCCTGCGTTCTATCATTTCCTTGTCGGTCCCTCTTCCTTCCCGAATGAGTTGCTTATTAATGAATCCCATACTATATTATAATGTTATTTCCTCTTTCTTTCTACTGAATGATATTAAGTTGTAATTATGATTTTTAGTTATATATTTTAAGATCCTTTCTTTGTATTTTTATTTTACTTTTTTGGACTTCACTATCAAACCTATCTAATTATCCAAATTCCGTTCCTTTTCCTTTCCTCGGTAATATTTTCTAATGTTTAGTAGTTTCCTTAACTTTGTCGTTGGCACACAGATTGCTAGTGCCAAAAGGGGAAAAAAAAAAAAAAAGATGCAGTGATCAGGTGATCAGATAAAAGCGATATATAATCACAACTAACAGCTCCAGTCAGTAATAAATAATCTATGATTATTACTTTACTTTTTAGGTTTTTGTGTGTATTAGCCTTAAATTGTATTCCGTAGAATTTAGCTGACATCCAACGGATTGAGTAACTTCTTTGGGCCTTGTCAATATCGGTAACTGAAAACGTAAACAAGATGATGCCCGGTCGAATTGGTAATTTACCAATAGCTTCAGAGAATCCATTGGGCCTCTCATGGCACGACTCAGCGTGGATACCATTACTTAGTCCTTCGAATATAATGGATTACTTCTCTGAACGGTCAAATCCATTTTTTGATCGTACTTGCAATAATGAAATAGTCAAAATGCAGCGTCTTAGTATGGATCAACTACAGTGAGTGTATATGCAATAATCATCTGATCTTTCTACTATTTTTTTTTACTTCACTAAGGTGCAAGCCAGCATAGAGATGATAATGATAAGAAGTTGATGTGTCATAATCTCATAATGTATAATTCATAATTAAGAGTATCCATGTGCGTTGCCATACTGTGGTTGTTTGGAATTACCATGGCAGAGGTACGGCAGCTGCCACCAGAAAATTCTTCAGAAACCTCAAATATTTGGTTGGAAACATATTTTTCCTAAGGCTACCATGAAACTATATTTAATAAAGAAAGTGCTGAATATACAATGTAATATATTGAGTTGTAGCTTGTTGTGCTGCTCTCCAAATTATCTTAGCAATCAACTTAGCTTGATTTTGCCTAGACAACACAGTAGAGAATTTAATGAGAATACCACCTAATTCACTGCAAACTAGCCATATGGCTACCAACCTTTTCTTCTCTCTGTCTTGACTATCCTTGAATTTTTTTCTCAACTCATCGATTATTAGTAGAATCAAAAGTCTACAGGGTTATTTGTATTTAACTAGCATCCTCCCAGGGTTACGTAGCAGACTTACGTAACAATGTTTGTTAATAAAACTGAATAGGTACATTACTAATGAGTTTTCAAGTTTTTATTGTTATAACGCGACACTATTAAGTCTATATTATTATGTTTCATTCATAAACTGAAGGTCACAACTGTACCAGTGGCGAAAGGAGGCGCGGGAGCAGGGATGGAACCCCGAGCCTCGAGAAATCGAGGCCGTGCAGTCCCAGCTCCGCCAGGCCATCGTGGTGGAGTGGAAGGAACGACTTGGGCGACCAAGCGCAGGGCACCACAAACGTGCGTGCTTCGTCCTATTATTCGGTAGCGCAAACGCGCGCGCTTGCGCTACTGAATAATACCTACTAGTACCTAGGTACTTTCTTCGCTGGGGGTGTGTGTTGGGTAACCTCCTCGAGTGTCGCTCCGATTCCGATCCCGCTGCAGTCCGGGGGGAACGGAATCGGAGCGGCCGGTACACCCTGGGCGGCGGTCAATGGCTTCCCCTTCACCCCTTCATAGGGTTGGCATTGATCGTCGGCCAATACCCAACGTGGCGGGAACACATCGCTCTCCGTACTCCTCTGCTTTCAGAGGAGACAGGATGAGCGATGCTGTTAGTGGTGAGATGGCCCAGGGTCAGCCGGGGTGCGAGGGATATGCTCTATGGGTAACCTTACACCCCGGCCGGTCTGAAGACCCGAGACGGCGTGCGGTTTTAGTCGGTGCAAGCCCGACATAACCGCCCCCCCTGGCCGGCGGGGGGGTATCCGAAGGGATTTCCGCACGATAAAAAAAAAAAAAGAAAAGGTACTTTCTTCGCCAGATTATTAATTGCTCGCGTGGTTTTTTGCGTGAAGAAAGTAACAAGGTATTTACACTAAGTCCTCAATCCCTTCATACTTTACCAGGCTTAGGACTGAAATGCTAAAGATGAAACATACCTACCTACAACACACTTATCATGCAAGTAACGATTAATAACCTAATAACATGTTTTAATTTCTAAACGAACATTCGTAGGTAGGTAGATATGATTCACTTTTGATTTTTTTAATGCAGGCGTATTTAAAAAGTGGATTCAGCGTATTTACAAATAATTGAACTAATAGTTGATTTTTTTACAATATTTACAAAGTATGTACCTACAATTAATTATTACCTCTGAGGTTCAAGTCCCGCGCATGCCGATTTTAACGTGTCCCCATAAATAAAAGTCCAGAGGTGTTATGTCTGGTGACCTGGGAGGCCACGCACGAGGTCCAGCAGGTCCTATCCATCGACCGGGATAAGTCCTATTAATGGTCTCTGACCTACCGTGAATAATGCGCTGGTGCGCCGTCGCGTCTAGTTGATAATTCCCGTAAGTCTGCAAGCGGTATGTCTTGATAAAAAAAAACGGGGCCCAGTAACGTGGTATTTATTATTCCCGCTCAAACATTTACACTGAGACGGTGTTGAAAATTATGTGGTCTGGGTTTGTGAGGATTTTCATAACACCACAAATTTTCATTGTGGGTATTGAATAAACCCACTTTACCAAAGGTAGCTTCATCAGTCCACAGAACTATAGGACCTTCAGCCAGCAACCAACTGCAAAAATCCACACGCGCAGGTTTGTCTGGGTCGGTGAGTTCCTGGACACGATGAAGATAGAATGGATATTTGCCTTCGTTGTGAATGACACTCCACGCGAAGAACTGCGAGTTATTAAACAGTAGCGCGGCATCAATGGTACCTACTTGCCGCGGGATTATACTCAAAGAACCCCAGTATCCTTTCTTGTTCCCGTACTGAGTGCCTCGGTGGACGGCCACTATCACTGAACCTGGGCGGGAACTGTCCGTAATCGCTGTGTGGCGAATAACATCGTTCCCCGGCTCGATGTAAGTATATTTGGGAAACCTTACTGCATATTACCGGCAGGCTTCCGCCACATTATCATCACACCTAGCAAGCATCCTCACCATTGGCACGGCATGGCGATAGTCAGATCGACCCAACACGGTAACGCGAAAAATCGTGGCACACGGACAAGTGACGTACACCTGTGACTCTGTGACGCGCGCGCATCTAGCGACCGACTGGCGGCTCGCAAAAACTGCAAAATGAAATGGGGTCAAGTTGTTCAAAGGCGCCTAGCGCCGCGCCCAGCCTCCTCCGTGCATTGCGTGAATTGATGATACTAGTTTCTTTACCTTTTGTTTTTTTTTTTTTATCGTGCGGAAATCCTTTCGGACACCCCCCCGCGTGCCAGCGGGGGCGGTTATGTCGGGCTTGAACCGACTAAAACCGCACGCCGTCTCGGGTCTACAGACGCCGGGGTGTAAGGTTGCCCATAGAGCATATCCCTCGCACCCCGACTGACCCTGGGCCATCTCCGGTTTCGAGATGGCCCCCTCGGGTTTGGGAACCACGGTGTCCCCGTCTTGCCCCGGTTTGGGGGAGGGGCGCTAGTCGCCCCACCGTCCCGGCCTGCTTCTGCTGGGGTGACAGGTGGCCTCACCCGCCACCCCCAGGCCTGCGCTCATGGAGGACGGAGGTCGTTAAGCGACCTCCGGCGCCTGAGTCGCCTGCGACGCGCGGCGAGCAAGTTGCGGGCTCGGCGGACCGGGAGAGTTCTAAGTCTCTCCCGGGCGCGCTCCGCCACCTCCTTCGCGAGCATTACATGCTCGCAGAAGGAGGCGGCGGCGGCCCACGCGCTCGCGCTCCGCACCATTGCCGCAATCATGCTGCCGAGCGAGAGGACTCCCACCCCGATGGCTGCCACGAGCTCACGCCTCGGCGCCTCCCACGCCGGGCAGTCCGCCAGCGTGTGCAGCCCTGAGTCCTCGCTCGCGTCGCAGTGATGACACTCAGGCGTTGGCTCCTTCCTGATCCGATGCAGGTGGTCCCCGAAGCACCCCTTCCCGGAGATCACCTGCGTCAGTCGGTACGAGAGGCTTCCGTGTCGCCTCTCCAGCCAATCCTCCATGATGGGCCTTACCGCCGCTATTGCGGCGTGCCCTGCGCTTGGTCGCCCAAGTCGTTCCTTCCACTCCACCACGATGGCCTGGCGGAACTGGGACTGCACGGCCTCGATTTCTCGAGGCTCGGGGTTCCATCCCTGCTCCCGCGCCTCCTTTCGCCACTGGTACAGTTGCGAAAGGGCTCTCGCTTCCAGGTCCCATGGCGGAGTTCCGGCAAGGAGACTCGCCGCCTCGAAGGAGATCGTGCGGTACCCTCGGATGACCCTGATAGCCAGAACTCGCTGCGGAGCGCGCAGCATCTGCACAGTTCTGGTCCTCAGGGCCTCCGCCCATATTGGGCACCCATACAGGGCCATGGACCGCACGATCCCCGCGTAGAGTCTCCTGCAGGAGTCATCGGGCCCCCTCATGTTGGGCAACAGCAATTTTTACGATGCGCGTAAATTGCGGCGTAGAGTTAATAACTGTCAGACGCGAACTAAATTAATATTTATTTTTGTATGAAAGTAAAATTTACCTAACGAATTATAAAAAGTCATAGAACAAACGTTGTTACTTATGATGTCAGCTATCTACCCCTGCGAGGGTGCTAGTTAATTACAAATAACCCTGTAAGTATATGAAATAATATTTACTTGAGCTGAGTTGATTAATGATTGTTACAGAAATATGACAGGCTTAGAATACATCCTATTGCATGTACAAGATCCAATTCTATATGTGATACGTAAACAACATAGACATAGTCCAACTCAAGCTACACCACTTGCAGATTACTATATCATTGCTGGTATTGTCTATCAGGCTCCGGATCTAACCAGTGTTCTAAATTCAAGATTGGTAAGTTGCAATTCTAATACCCCATAAGTCAATGGTAACTTTTCAGTTGAGTAAATTAAATGTTCCAATTTGTATCATACAAAACAAAAAAAAAAAATGTTTCTTCTGTTGTCGGGTTCGGCTGTCTTCTGTTTTTTATGAATTAGCAATTACATTGCATAAATTAATAACAAGAAAAAATCAACTGCCCTAAAAAGACTGAAACAAGTTTGATAGCAGGCGGGACCCATAAATTTTCTTTCGGTTTATGATTTGCGATTGGGTCTGGCTTGCTATCAAACTTTTTCAGTCTTTTTAAGGCAGTGGGGTTTTTAATTTTCCAATATGAATACCTTGGAATAATAATTGGAAAATAAAAAACCCCACTGCCTTAAAAAGACCAATATTAATACCATCAATATCCCATTATCTGAAAAAATCAACATGCAACTAAACAGTTGAGTAGTTAAAACAGGAGATTTGAGTATGCAATAAAAATTATCAGGAGTCCATGTATTTTATTGTAAAGTATTTTCAAACTTTTGTAATATATTATATTTTTTTTTAGCTTTCATTAGTCCATCATTTACAATGTTCATTCGAAGAAACTATGTCATACTCAAGATATCATCCCAGTAAAGGATACTGGTGGGATTTCAAAGCAACTAAACCAGGTAAACTAATAATTATTTTAAAAATTTATTATAAAAATAATGTTGATGTGCGAGCCAATTTTTAACTGTTTGCTTCCTTAATACAGGTCAGATTACTTTTAGCAAAAGTGGGTGTATGGGGTACCTGCGTGCAATTTGTTGCACCTGCAGATTGACAGACACAGCTCTGGTCCAGGCTTTCCTCCTTGGGTTGATTGCTCAGATACCAGTTGATACTGTAAAATAAACCACAGACAAAATAAACCAAATAATGGAAAGGAGGCATAAGTGCACCACAGTCTCAAAGTTGGAATCTATGGATGTAACTAGGATTGTCGCTCAGATTAAGAAGAGAACTGATAACAAATGTTAACTTTCAGGTTTGAGTCCTTACAATACTGGTCAGTCCTCATCTAAGGATGTTAGCAGCACTCCAAAAGAGGAACCCTCAACACTGTTTCAAAGGCAGAGAGTGGATATGTTGTTGGCTGAGTTAGTCAGGCAATTTCCTTTACCCATTACACAAACAGCCAGTCAAGTGAGTACTAAATGATGCATTTACTTGCAATTTCAATGGATCTTTTACTACTCTATTTTCTTTTTGTAGCTTAAATCTTACTGGTTCTATCAAGAACCTTTTTTTTTTTGTTTCGTGCAGAACAGAACCGACTAAAACCGCACGCCGTCTCGGGTCTTCAGACGCCGGGGTGTAAGGTGGGTCTATAAGGCATTTCCCTTGCACCCCGGCTGCGTTCAAAAAGAACCTGATGTTAAGCGGTTATCCTAGACTACAGACACCCCTTTTGGACCCTTGACACCACCGTCTTGCACCACCGGTGGTGTCAAGGGTATTTTTTAATACCCATTACACTAACAAAGAGCTGCAGCAGCACTGGTGGTGTAAAAGGTATTTTTAATACCCATTACACTACCGACAAATAGTGCTGTGCCACCATAAAATGTAGCCTATTCTTTGTAAATAAAATGGCCGTGTCTCACTAGTTCGGTGATTTAGTCCGGTGACCGGACTTTCAGTCTCAGTAGTTCGGTGATGAAATACCACCGGACTAGTGAGCCATTTAGTCCAGGTAGAGGTGTACCTACCACCACTTAGAAATTTCTGTTACCCTGATACCGTAAAAAAAAACAAATGAACAACAAAAAAAAAAACAAATGAACAAAAAAAAAGAACAAAATTTAATATCGAATCAGTACATACAACTTGCAATACTCTCCTCGGGTGGACCTAGTAACATAGTATTACAATTTCATCCAGGGGTGACACGGGTCCGGAGGGCTATTAATCTCATTAATTTAACTTAATAATAATAAGGCGACCATATTAATACATATTATTGTTAATAACGTAATTTATCTAATGCACGGTCTACAGTAATCTCACCATTGACTAACTGCATTTGTATCTGCAAGATAAAGTCATCGTTTGCGGTTTGTTTTTTATTTCGTTTTGCTGGAGTTTTTAAAGATTTAAAAGATACATCATGTAAAACGTTAAGTAAACGCAAGACTGTTACCGAGTTCTTGTTTATTAGTTTGTTTAGTTTGGAATGAAACCCTTCTAAAGCATTGGTCGTACGATGACGTTCACCAAAAACGCTAAGTACATTAGTGGTTTGCACTTTGAACCAATAGTTTTGTATATATTTAATAAATTTGTCAATTGCACAATTACTATTTAATTTTGATTCCTGTTTTATGTACTCAAAACCTTCGAAAATTTTATCCGCTGGAAGAAGTGGTAAAACCGCTGTCATGGCTATAATTCTTCTGTCACACATAGTTTTCGAACAACCAAAGGCTTTGGCTTTTTTCCAGATATTACGGGTCCAATGATAGTAACATCCCCGGACTACAATCTCGGGAAATAATTTCAAAATAGCGTTCATCGCCCTTATTTCATAATCACAATGGATTTTTTTTTGGCGTAAATTGTGGTATTTGTGATTTTATTAAATTAAATAGCACATAACTACTTTCCCTTCGATTTGACATAAGAGCAAAAATCAACGGTTTAATGTTACTTGTTTCCATTGTACTATTTATGTCACCTTGCAGACTATACAGTTGTTTGAATGGGCTTGGACAACTAGCAAATGTACCGTCGCCAAAATATTCAGTAACATTCGAAATTTGATTACGAGATTATTCATTACAAAAAACTAAAATTCGAGTGTCACCATCCATATAATCCGCTAGGACAAAGTTGTGAAACTTGAGTGGCACTTCTACTTCAACGACTTCTTTAAATGTAGTCTTAGATATTCCCAAAGCCTTAATTCTCGCAGAGTATAAAAAATGTTTTACACCATCATAATTTGGTAAGTTTGCAACTAAATTGAGACCTCTGTTTTTTAAATCGCAAATTTTTTTCTCGTACAGTCGAGGTACCGGATCATCAGAAGTCACCACCGTCTCCCGTAAATCACAAATTTCTTTTAGTACTTCGTTTTTATATACGTCTGGATCACAACTGTGTTGTTTTTGTTTCGTAATCGTAGTATTGTCCTTGAACAAAAAAAAGTTATAAAATAACCTTAGAATAATAACGCATAGAAACGCAATACGCGCGAGCGAAGTGAAGCCATTTCAACTAAGCCTAGGCCTAGCTCGCACATTTTTATTTAAAAATGACGGTTTGTGCAGTGAAAGAGTGCCACAATTCATCTCATAATAACCAAAATCATTCTAAGATCACATTTCACTTGTTAGTATTTCAAAACCTATTATATTTTTACGTAAAACATTTGTCGAACATAAATATTAATCGAAAATTGTATATCGGTTACGCCTACATAGATATTACTTTGGGCTTCACTCGCGTCATTCATATCGTAAGGGACTATCCGTCTATGCGTTATTAGTCTCTGAAAATAACATATAAAAATAATCCTGAAACATATTAAAAGAATATTATAGTCTTTATATTTACCTTGGAGACAGTAAGAGTACCAAGGCATTTTATGGCTCTATACTTCGAACACCTCCTTAAACTGGAACCGTTTTTATATATTTTATGTCTATGATATTTATATTTATCATGAAGTAATAATAATATTTATCTCTTCCGGATTTTTATACATTTTATTCAATTCAATTGTTTTAAGGATAAATAAACTTTTGAAGAAAAATGATTTTTCAAGCTATGTCACTGTCAAATGAATTCATAGAATTTGCTTTTAAACACCCTTTTTTTACTTTAAAAATAAACATAAACCAAAAAGTTTTAATGCATTTATTCAACTGCGTAGTTAAATGTCATTATTGTAGGCAAAGTAATGATTCATACAATTCAAATAGAATAAATTTAATGATGTAACGTACCTACTTGTGTCAGACTGCAGCTCTTTGATAGTGTAATGGGTATTGAAAAATACCTTTTACACCACCAGTGCTGCTGCAGCTCTTTGTTAGTGTAATGGGTATTAAAAAATACCCTTGACACCACCGGTGGTGCAAGACGGTGGTGTCAAGGGTCCAAAAGGCAGACACCTGCAACACCAGTGGGGTCACTTTTGCATTGCCACCTCTAAATAGTCACTTGGGAAATTAGAAGAAATTTGAAAGTTGTACCAAGTACCAATGAATGACCAGCTATCATGGTATACACATGGGTTGTTATTACTTCATAAGAAGATATGAAAGTTAAAGATGTTTAAAGTATGAATATATATATATAGGGGCTGTCTGAGGGCATGACATCGGAGGAATGTATAATGTATAAAGAATGACACTAACCCCAAATAAAAGTTGCTATAGAATCATCCTAATTTAAAAGGCAGAAGTTATTTTAAAATATCTCACTATTGGTCAGACAAAATATAATCCTGGAGGACTTGCAGTGTGGATTTATTTCAGAACCTAAGATAATTATTTTCTATAATTTAAAGATCTTGTATTGTAATAGTATATAAAAATATTAATGATTTGTCCTAAATTGATATATTTCATAACTTACAGTCTAATGGTGTAACTGTGAAGACTGAAAACTCTACTGACAAGAACACTGAAAAAACTGAGGCAAATGTGAACAATATTACTATAAAACAAGAACCAGTGGACCCCACTGTCTCAGAAATGCCTAATGGAGGACATCAAGGTCATGCAGAAATCAAAACTGAAATTAAGCAAGAAAATATGAAACCACCGCCAGAAAAGAAACCTAGATTATAACTCATAATATGTTTAATTCATTATAATTTATTTCATTTTCATAACAATGTAGTATGTATCTTATATTTCCTTTACAACAAATCCTCATACTCAGTAAGTATGAATGTTCCAGGAACAAAGCACCTTGTTCTTGTTTTAAATCTGGAATATCTTATGCAGAATTATTTGCAGGTATATATCTCAACATATGAACATTTTTTTCCTTCTGAATATTATATAAATTGCCAATATTTTCTTGACTTGACACTGTATTCAAACATATTTGGCAGTTTATTTTTCGTGGGTCCGTTATGTCATTTGTCAACGTTGTTCCTTTTTGTTTGGTGCTAAAATTTGTAAAAAAAAATTTAAAGGACCTTTCTGATTATTAAAAAGCTGATTTGGTTGATATATAAATACTGTTAGTCACCATAGCGTAGCTTCCTTGTAGCCTATTTCTAACCCAAAATCAAATCCTTGCTCAAAACCTACATCAAAACTTTTTTGATAAACGGAAGCTTGACCATCAGATGCACCTTCCATATATCCAATCTGAAAAGTGAAATAATAGCAGACATTTTTTGGGAAATAATAAAAAAATCACTAAGGTGAACGTATACAAGTTTTATAATTTACTTTTGTGACCGGTTCTAGCGTACGAGCCCATGTTTTTCGGGATAAAACTGGTGAATCTTCTCCTGACATTGCATGTAATAGAAGTACAGTTTCTGTATAATCAAGCTTTATTTATAATTCTCACTGTTTATGTTATACACAACAATTGAAACAGCCGGTATCGCCAAGACAACGAATTCCTACAATTCAAGAGAATCGAATGGATTGATTTATTCAAAATATTCAAATTGTGATTGTGCCTGACGTACGTAAGACATCACAGAGTAAGTAATATACTACGTAAGAAGAGACCGCACTTAGAACATTCGTTTTGGAGCTCACGCACACATACACGTTTGTACTAATTTATACTACCAACTGATGCGAAGGCCATCAAATTGAAAATGACATATACGTAGTGCTACCAACCTACTCAAAAAAGTATCAGTGAAGTACCTCAACCCATCGACATCGATAGTGATGCGCCGCATTGAATCGATATCGATTAAATACCTTCAGTCCATTTTCTTAACTATGTTTCTTAACTATCTATGAAACAAGAATTTTTATTCGCTTTTTCTTAACTGGGTAACCAAAAATCGGCTTTCTCCGTTCACTTGCAATATACAGAGTGGAAACGTTAATTGTATCCAGACGATTATTTTGTCAACTTTTAAGATATTGTACAACTTTTAACTGACATGAAATCTTCATCGCTTAATCTATAAGATGGCATAATACAAATATAAAAAAGTTAAAAATTATGACGATATTTTTTTAACTTTCGCAAAATTTGGGCGATTTTCTTTTGGATCTTTTTTTAAATACTTTATCGTGTTATTACTGCTAAATGAAACCGATATTTATTACGGCATCCATTTATTTAGGTAAAGTGATGAATATCTTTAATAAGATTACTGTCTTTACTAACACGATGGAACGTGAATAATGCTAATAAAACATACTAAGAATTAAAGTGATCGAAAAAAAATCGCAGATTTTTTTATCCTCAGTACTATTGCCGGTCTTGGTTTTAGGGAGCGTTGCCCTAAACTCCTGTAAATGTTTGACCACACCCCAGCCGGGGCCCATCCTGGTCGCGACACAGTGTAGCGTGAATCATCGAAGTATTTGAAATAGGGTCTTCCAAATTTTGTTAACAATTCAAAAAAAACTCTGTTCGTTTTTCAAGCTTTTCTGTTTGTCTTCATTTTTAGGGATTTTCTTTAGAAAAGCCCTATTGCTATCGAGTTGTCGTCGTCGACGTCGTCGTTGCCAATTTTCTGTCACGGTTTTGGGTATGAAGGAGATGAGCTATCGAGTTGCTGTGTTCGGTAATAGATTCGTGCTGGGGTGAACTCAGGAATTCAACTTGTTTATTTCTTTTCGAACAAATTTTAATGATTTAATTAATTTTTCAATTGTTATTTATTATTAATTACACACTAATTACTTAACTAACATAAGGTTCCGTTTTGTTTATCATTCTACATTTCTTATAAAAGTTTTGAACAACGGTACCTTTTTTTTTTATCGTGCGGAAATCCCTTCGGATACCCCCCCGCCTGCCAGCGGGGGCGGTTATGTCGGGCTTGCACCGACTAAAACCGCACGCCGTCTCGGGTCTTCAGACGCCGGGGTGTAAGGTCACCCATAGAGCACATCCCTCGCACCCCGGCTGACCCTGGGCCATCTCACCACTAACAGCATCGCTCATCCTGTCTCCTCTGAAAGCAGAGGAGTACGGAGAGCGATGTGTTCCCGCCACGTTGGGTATTGGCCGACGATCAATGCCAACCCTATGAAGGGGTGAAGGGGAAGCCATTGACCGCCGCCCAGGGTGTACCGGCCGCTCCGATTCCGTTCCCCCCGGACTGCAGCGGGATCTGAATCGGAGCGACACTTGAGAAGGTTACCCAACACACACCCCTGAACAACGGTACCTACTTGTAAATATTTATTGTTTTGAAGTAGGTACTTATTCACTTTTGGAACGTCCAGCATGTATAGGAGTGGCCTGATAATTATGTGCATGCATAAGGTGTATGTTCAACATTAAAAAGACGATACACTTAATGAAAATTTTTTTTTAGGTATCAGAAACAATATCACTAATTCTTAACCTCTCTTTTTTAGAAAACGACATATGCCTTTGGTTGACTACGTCGGGATTTCACCAGTGAAAATTAGTTCAACTGAAATAGGTTCTCACGTCAATTTACTGAAATCAGTTGAGTAAAACGTGATATGTACGCATTGTAGTTTTAATTAAACGTAATTATTTTCATTTGTGACATTCGAACTTAGGCTATTGCTAGTTATGTTTAAGCTAACTTAACATACTCTTAAAATAAAGTACCTATAATAGTTATTTTCAGGTAATACGCTACATAAGCGCACTGATACTTCTGAAGTTCCTATAAAAGCCCTTGTAAATATAACTACTGTAATTGGCTACAGTTTTTTTTAGTATACGTAAGTTTATTTTATCATTTTATAATTACAATGGACTTTCCTCAGAAAAACGTTTTTTATTAGAAAAACTAAATATTCTTTCCTCCAGTAATTTGAAACTCGCGCGAAAATTGGCGATCTATTCTGACTGTGACGGCATATTTCAATAAACAATGAACCTTTACACGACATTTAATTCTGTGAGCGATCGTCACACAATGCTCAAAAAGCCCGCGTTTCAGTTTTTGTAATCCACCAATAACAAAACTCTAATTTATTTTAATGCAAAACATATACTGTATAATTATTGTGAACCTTTACGCTACTGTATCTAACAGATTAAGTAAATTATTGTTACAATATCACAACAATGGTCAAATAGCCAATTTATATGAAAATTACAACAACATACATGTCATATTCGTTATTTATATACATTTCTTCTCTCAGTAATTATTTAATGAATATTCGAAGAGACAGTAAGTTTCTAATCTAATTATGAATCAAAATGTAGGTAAGGTAAGGTTGTATAAATTACCGGGCACGTTTCGGCCTGCAAAAATGAAAATTTCGATATAAAAAAAATATATATTGATAGATTTTAATTAGCCCTTTCGAACTACGTTAATTAATATATGAGCCCGTCTTTCGTTTTCCCAGGAAAAATCAAAATATCATTTTCCTTTTTTCACCTTTTCAAATACCCGTATCTCTTTAAAATATGGTTATTTTTTATTCTCCCAAGCGTAGAAAAATTGCCCTTGAGCTGATTTAAATTGCCCGCGGGTCAATTATTATAAATATTCAATAATAATCCTATAAAAAATAAAAAACCGTAATGGGATTTCGAAGACAATTATTTGCGCATTGCGCATGCGCGGTAGAAAAAAGGCAACACTGCTCTAGTATAAGGGCAGCATTTACAACAATATATCAAAATATTTTTTATTTATTTTTTATATTTAGGACACGTCAATTTGACGACCTCGCCTGATGGTAAGCTGAAGGTAAAGTTTCAGGAAAGAAGGTCACCATTACATACACGTACCATGTTAGCAATGGTGGCACTCAGCTTGACGGCCTCATCAGAAGAGGATTGTCATCGCAGCACCGCGTGACACCCACTGGTCCCACTAGTGCTGCGACCATAATCCCCCTGCCTGGCTATGCACTTGCTGACCCCTGAACGCAATCAAACCGAAATTGGATTACTATGGAGGGTTTTCTGCAATCGTGCACGGTGGACAAATTTGTGTCATCAAATTTCTACCACCAGTAGAAAAGTTATAAAGTTATATAAAGTATATAAAGTTATTTTTCGTCGTAAGTCATAATAAAAAATGAAGCTGATGATTAAAGTAATATTTCAATGTAATTGGTTTTATTATTACTACATTTTTATTATCATTAGGTATATTGTGGGGATAATGTTGAGTTACACGTGAGTTGACAATGAAAATTAAAAAATTGTTTTATTTTTATGTCGAATATAACTTCAATTTTAACTTATATGTCAGTATTATTATTATAAAGCGTCGGTAGCTTAGTGGTTAAGGAGTCGACCTTACGATCGAGAGGTCCCGGGTTCGAATACTGGCCATTACACTACCGACGTGAACCCACTCCTAACACAAGCAATTTAGCTTAGCTGGAGGGGTTAGGGGGAATATTAGTAATTTCGGTTACTAATATTCCTTAAAACAAAAAAAAAATATATATTTTGAACTAAAAGTTCAATAATTTTCTTTTATTGAATTTGTTATACCTACTTATATAAAATTAAATCCTATTTTCCACTTTTTTTATAATCTAAGGTGAAGTCTCCTTAACTGACCTAATAATTCCAATATTTCAAGAAACTGTACAATTATGTATAATGTTCAAAGAACTGTAAAATTTGTGGTCACAGGTTTTCAACGCCTCATATTTTCTATTGAAATGATTTCCATCACTATTCATAATTAAAAGATAATTATAGGTGCACCCAGTACTGTTTTTTACATTTTTTTCTCCAACTTCTCTCGGTCTTTTTAATAACAACAGTAGCAAAATACGTTTGTGCGGTCCATATCTACAACGAGACTGCTATTTATCTGGTAGTTAGTGAAGTATTACAAGGCACGGTGCGGCGTCGTGACGTACATTTTTACGGTACGGCAACGTAAATTTCCACGTCACGGCAACGTGCCGCGCCCCTAACCGCACCGTTCCACGGCGACGACGTCGTGCCGTGGTGATGTGGACATGCCCTTAGACTAGAGCAGTGTTGCCCTTTTTCTACCGCGCATGCGCAGTGCGCAAATAATTGTTTCGAAATCCCATTACGGTTTTTTTATTTTTTATAGGATTATTATTAAATATTTATAATAATTGACACGCGGGCAATTAAAATTAGCTCAAGGGCAATTTTTCTACTTTTGGTAGAATAAAAAATAACCATATTTTAAAGAGATACGGGTATTTGAAAAGGTGAAGAAAGGAAAATAATATTTTGATTTTTCCTGGGAAAACGAAAGACGGGCTCTTAAATTAATTAACGTAGTTCGAAAGGGCTAATTAAGATCTATCAATATATATTCTTTTTATATCGAAATTTTCATTTTTGCAGGCCGAAACATGCCCGGAGTATAAATTTAAATCTTAAAAAGTCAACTTCCAGGACGGGGCTTGGAAAACAAAAATGTCCTATGTCTATGAACAGTCGGTGAGCTCAACTATTTGTTAGAGGTGCCAACTCTTCCCTCTTAAATGCTCTTTGTTTTCTAGTATCTATATAATAATCTATGCTCTTTGGTGTCATGTGTTATGCTGTGGTTCTGAGTTGTGTTTATTCTTGATTATAGGTTAGGTTTACGATTGTTCTTTCAACTGTAAGAAATTTAGAAACGTTTCAGAATTTTAGATGCTTTGTGTATTTTAGTTTGTTCTACGATACCTCAGTTGATATCCATAATAAAACAAAAATGAAGAAAAGCAAAAAGTTTTTTGGGAAAAAGAAAGGTTCATTTAAATCTACAACGAAAAAGAACAGGAAAGCTACCGAAGAAAAAATTGTCAATAAAAAAGCGATTTTTAATAGATATAAGAATGCACAAAAGGTGGAAGAGGAGATAGAGAAAAAAAAGCAATTAGAACAGAAATTGAAACACCTAATGCCTTATTCAGAGAGTGAGGAAGAAGAAGAAAATGCATATGGGCAGTTATTAACATGTTTTAGTACCATTAAGAACAAAGTTATAGCTGATAGTGAAGATGAAAGCTCTTGTGAGGAAGAAATAGAATCAAGTAGTAAGCATAATGATGAACCGGTTTCTACAGATGAGGCTGGTGATAGTAGTAATGACGATTTAGAGGTAATTATGGACTTTCATCTTGCAATAGATTTAGTTTGGGAAAAATAAACATCCAGGGCGTGACCTGAACCCGCAACCAGTCCCTTACAGGGGGATTACTCTGACCAACTCAGCTACCTGAATACATCCTAGATTTTCGAAATTCTAAGATATAATATATGTCTCTGGGCGCACTAAATCTATTGGAAAAGTTAGCATAGTAATTGCTTCAAAATTTCATTGAATTTCAGCTTGTATTTGTGCGTAAGTTCTAGGCATAATTTGGATCCAGTTGGTGGTCTGGGTAGCAATCAGACTATAGTATTTTTGCTTGTAATGCAAAGGTGAGTCCAGTCAGTGGTCTAGGTGCAATCACTTTTCTACTTCATCTGAGTGCAAAATCGAATTGCATCTAAAGCTGGCAATTAATACCGGGTCCACTCTCACACTCTGCACTACCACAATATGTTTTTTTTTGGAGTTTTTATCTAGAAAGGGATGTCAACCCCATCATATCTTATACTGGTATACCTTAAAATTACTTAATATAAAAAAAGACATATATCAGTGGTGATCCTGTGACCTCACTGCTGTAGAATGTTGGCTGATGCGGCGAAACGACACAACCTCATTGCCACATCTGAGGTTGACTTGGACAGCGCAGCCTGAATCCACCCCACATCCAGCCTGATTAACTTTAGATCACTCTTTATTGACTATCTTTCAGCTTCGTTCTGTTACACCTGGGCCTTGTAGGGCAATATGCACACCAAGTGCTGTGTCAGCTCCTTTGTCGCTCGGACTAAGGATGAGCCTGCCATTTTGCATTCAGTCTCGTTCTGATCCTAAAACCCGACGGACGGCTGCCAAAGGGCTCCGCTAGCCTAAGTTTGACCTCGTTTTATATATATATATTATCCAAATCTATCCGAAAAATAAATCAAGTGTCAAACACCCAAAACCTTTTTTTTTTAAAACCCCCTTCGCCGAGGCTCGTGTAACATTGGTGGCAGCACTAAAGGATTGCAAAAAGGCGATCCCGGTACGTCTCCGTAACCCATCCAGTATCAGTGATAACCAGTGATAATCAGTGATAATCAGTGATAATCAGCAATAACCAGTTATACCAGTGACCAAGTGAAGTGATAGTGCTAACATCTCTGCCTGTACCCCTACTTTGTACGGTACAAAGTGCACCATCCTTCCGGAGAATCATCCAGCACCGAGCCACTCCCTGTGCCGTAAGAGGTACACTGTTCTTTTGTAGAACCAGCCCAGCACCGAGTGACCCCCTGTGCACTGAGAAACGCAGCACTCTCCTAAATCCTTACCAAAAGTACAAGTATCATCACGCCATAATAAGACTCGTTGCGCCGTGTTCAAGCTTCAGTTTGTATACGAATTCTCCGTAACGCGTTATCATATCCAAGCCGAACCGAGATGTTGTTTTGTCTTCTCGCCGCCCACACTATCCTGTAAGTCTTTGGTCATACATTGCTATCTTAAGTTACAATTTAACTAAGTGAGATTTTTTTTATTATTGTGATTCTATTTGTACTATATTTTTTATATACAGTGTGTTTTGTTACTGCATAAAATGTGATTACTATGTATGATTACTTTGGACAAGCTAACATTTTTGTCTCACCTTAACAGTATTCTTAATACCCTTGAAAGCATATTATTAACATTATCATTTCAATTAGAAGATATCACAAACGCAATCATGTTTAGTAGCCAGAATATTATGCACCCATCTATAATTACACCATTGCAACTTTACCGAGAGCTTGGCGACAACTATAAGCATTTGCCCAATGAAGTGGAATTACCTGTTAAGTTAGAATTAGATTTAATCTATGTTATAATGAACATATCCAATGTAATTAGTTACTACTATAATAATAGAATAGTCTTTGTAATGCAGATTCCCCTAGTCTTGCCAAAAGACTATAACCTATTCCACAATATTCCGCTACCTATAGCACATAGTTCGGAAAGCCCTAACAGCTTTGCTACCATATTACCTAGTACCAAATACATATGTATGACCAAAGACAAACAACATTATTGTAACCTTGATAATTTAGAGCGGTGCAAATCAGTGAAACGCTAGACTTACATATGTGAAATTCAAAGTGTATTCAGTTCAAATTCAAACCCCATTTGTGAAAGTGAACTTCTAACAGAAATAGTTAAAGAAATACCAGTGCAGTGCGAAACCAAACTACTACGTGGTAGTTTAGATATTTGGAAACCAATAGAAAACAATAGATGGATTTACATCCAATCTCAACCCAGTAAATTAACTATAGATTGTACTCATCAGAATTTATTCGAAACTACGATATTAGGTACAGGTATACTACAAATCCCTAATTATTGTACCGCTAATTGTAAAACAGCTAGATTGATTCCCTCAAATTACAATGTAATAAACACCACGCATGTGACAAATCCTTTGGGATTTAATTTAATAAACGACTTGTGTTGTAATTTATTAAAATTGAAAGCAACTGTACCAGATGTGCCTCATATTGTATTACGAAATGTAGACCTAGACGATTTGAGCAAAAGTCCAAAATTGATAAACCCTATTTTGAAAGACCTAAAGTAAGGCCAACGAGAAGCGATACCAAATGTAAACAAAACCAATGCAAGGTCATTAGGAATAGCAGGGGTGCGTAACATTTTGATAGTTAGATTAGGTATATATTTTAGTAGACAATATAGTTTAAAAAAATATCTTTTTACATTACTTTTTATAAATTTTGTTTTAATTTCAATATTTGTATAACGTAGATTTAAATTAAATAACGAGAATAATAATAATGTTTCTGAATATCGCTTGCTTTACAACTTTATGCCCGGTGTATGGCAACAGGCTTGCCCCCCTGTTACATAGAAACTTAAATATATCAGGCGAAATGTGGGTGTTAACATTTTTGCCTACCCCTTAGGGGATACAGGCGTGACTATATGTTATGTTTATGGGAAAGAGAAAAAATTTTTTTTAAAGGAAATCATCATTTATTCAGTCAGACGCTGATTCTTCTGAGTCTGTAGAGTCAGAATCAGAGTCTGTAACACGTATAATAAATTTATCCGTTACGTCATCTACAATAAAATCAAGTTTGAAAAACTTCTTTTCTTCTTTTTGAACGTGCTCCACACATTTCTTCCACCGATCAGGCGTGACTTTCGCCATACCGTCGCTTAATAGTGTCTTAACTTGGTCAAATTTAAACGTAGTATTGTTTCTAGCTACGTGCCCCTTAACATCAGCCCAAATCAACTCAATGGGGTTCAATTCGCAATGATAGGGGGGAAGTCTTAGTACCTCGACGCCGTATTTTATTGCTAATTCGTCTACGACGTATGATTGGTATTGGTTCTTCACCATCTTTACTTTATTCAATAATTGTATTTTTATTTCATTTTCATCGAAACTAATATTTTTGTCACGAAGCCGCTGCTGAATGTTAGCCTTTAACCATGTTGAGCTGGGTGTTTTTTCCTGCCGCCTTGAGTGGTAAGACGCGTTATCCATGACGACAACTGCATTCTCGCCTAATTTGGGCAATATCTTTTCAAACCAGCTTTCAAAATGTGCAGCATCCATCGATTCGTGATAATCACTAGTGCCTTTGGATTCAAACACCCAGCTACCGTCTTCCACAAAACTACCGTCTTCCACAAAACCATCCTCATTTCCAATGTGAACTACAATTAGTCGCCGGCCCTTAGAGGTGGGATTCTTCGCACCTGTACTCAGACCTTCTAAAAACGCCTGCCGTTTTGATTTTATTTCGTTGTCAACCCAAGTTTTATTAACAGTGTGACCTGAAAATAATATACAGGATACAATAAAACATTGGCAATAGGTACTACAAATAATAATCTTACACAATCTCTCAGGCAGAAATACAGTGTAAACTCTATGTAACGACACTTAACGGACTGTGCATTTATCGCCGTCATATAGAGTGGTCGTTTGTTGGAGAGAAATAAAATATATACATATTATTTTTCTATCCTATAATAATATAATATACATTTTACACACGAATATTATTATTCATACACATGTGTAACACTTATTGCGTATAGTCTGTTATCTTCATCTAATGTTTTTTGCTGCTTCAATGTTTTAACAAAAGTCTAGTAACCAAGATACATGTGCAAGTTCATCATACAAATACAAAAGACAACATTTCTTAGAATCTCCGGTACAGCCGAAGTAAACATGTGCTAGGTAATAAAACAACAAAACAGCAAACAAAAGAACGTACCCAGCTGCAGTTCTTATAGAAAGTACTGCTTAATGAATTATGATGCCATGTTATTGACGTTAAATAATAATAGTTCACACTGTACTTAGTTTTGATTACGCGCCGAAAGGTTTCTACTGAAGATAGAAACTCTCTGCGCACAAGTGTAATTTATAAAAAATTACTGACCTGCGTTCACCCATGTTTCATCCATATAAAAAATACGCCGATTCTCCTCCCTGTACTTCATAATTTTATGTAAGTATTTTCGTCGCCACAATACAATATCATCTCTATCTATCAGTGCATTATTTCTTTGCCTCTTTATATATTTAAACTTTAAATGTTTTAATATTTTTTGGAAAGTAGTCCTTTTGAAATTTGGTAGAGTACTTATCGTCTTCGTTAATATCTGAAAGCACTTTTTTCAGTGTAGGAAGTTCGCCTTTTATAAAGAAAGCATGTACTTTTTTGCGTATGGCTGATTTAGTGAAATCATCAATTTTGTCACTAAACGTTGGTCTAGGTTTGGTGGTGACAGGAGAAGAAATTTCGCCGTGTTCTTTATAGTCTTTGAGGATTCTATATACAGATGCAACACCAATACCTAAAATACTAGCTGCTTTCTGTGCCATCTCTTTTCTGTATGGGTATTTATCATTAAAAGTTTCTTTAACATATTTGTAGGTATTAATAACCATATTTTTTTCATTCACAGTAAAACTAGTCACCTGAAATTAAAAATTAAAATTATATACATATTTTATTTACATGCATCTTTAATAAATTAAGAAAAGTTTTATTATTACAGTTGTTATTTTTTAAATTACTTTAAAGTACACTCCGAACCAAGAAGTTTTAATTAAAACTACTAAACAGCGTTCATATCTATTAGCTAAAATCCAAATATCAATGCAAACGGTAAAAGTTTTCCTGTAAGTACATACCTTTGGACGTTTCTTTTTTGGAGAAGTAAAATCTGTTGATTTATCTCTCGATGTACTTGGTTGTGGCTCCATCATTAACCACTCCTAATAAAAAACAATGATCAACGAAACAAAATAACAACAATTAAATAAACAACAAAAAAATTAACAAACAACTTGTATCACCACGAGCGCGTAAAGGAACTTGTATGACCACGAGCGCGTACCGTAACGGAATGAATCACTATTACTAAAATGGTCGCCAAAATGTTGGCGATCCCGTCTTGAAAGTGACATGTTTTTGCCGGGAGAACGAGACATTACGACAAATACACAAGATGGAAAGAGATAGATATTAGATTGTCAACTCCACAGTCGTTTTTTAGGTGAATGACCTTTTGTATCGCTTCTCGTTGGCCTTACTTTAGATAATATAATAGAACAACCACATATAATAAAATATGGGATGGTCTTTTGTTGTAGTAGTATGTATATTGATATGTTATATAATGTATAAGTTAATTAGATTTACATTGCCTGGCCGCAGCCTAATCGGATATTTTCAAAAAACCATAATTACCCCTGAGGTTCAGCAGCCTGTTGAACTAGATGTAATAGAGACCCCAGCTTTACCTAGACTCAGAACTACAATGTAGGTGAATATTTAAATTTAAAAACCATCATAAACTTCGTCTTTCCAACCCCGAAGTTTAGAGTTATTCGGGGGGTTGTTACACCTGGGCCTTGTAGGGCAATATGCACACCAAGTGCTGTGTCAGCTCCATTGTCGCTCGGACTAAGGATGAGCCTGCCATTTTGCATTCAGTCTCGTTCTGATCCTAAAACCCGACGGACGGCTGCCAAAGGGCTCCGCTAGCCTAAGTTTGACCTCGTTTTATATATATATATTATCCAAATCTATCCGAAAAATAAATCAAGTGTCAAACACCCAAAACCTTTTTTTTTTAAAACCCCCTTCGCCGAGGCTCGTGTAACAGTTCCATACATATTCTATCAGCAGATGTTGCACATCTTCCACTTTATTGCACTCTTTTTTTTTTTTTTTTTTTTTTAACATGCGGAAATCCCTTCGGATACCCCCCCGCCGGCCAGCGGGGGTGGTTATGTCGTGTCTCGACTAAAACCGCACGGTGTCCAACCCAAGTGTCCGTTGCCGGGCACCCCGGGTAAGCCCTCGAAAGGATAACCCCAGGGTTGCCGGCGGACTTTGGCCGCCACCGCGGCCTCGCCTGGTGGGGTCGGGTTTTATCCCGCTTCGGTGAGTTGGCAGGCGTGTGTAGGGCACACACGACACGCCTCCGCCACGGCCTGCTTCTGTAAGGACGGCGAGTCGGCCAACTGCCGTCCTCAGGCCCCGATCATGGAGGTCGGTAGTCCCGGGCGTAGATGAGTCTGCGGCGTCCTCGCCGCAGACTGCGAAACTCGGGGGGCAGGGTTCTCTCCCGCTCCCTCTCCGCCGTCTCTTTACCTGCGCATTACCTGCTCGCAGAAAGAGGCGGCGGCGTGCCACTTGCTCCCGTCGGAGACCACGGCCCTCACCATGGTCTCCAACGAGAGAACGTCCACGCCCAGGACCGCAACGAGATCCCGGCGTTGACTCGCCCACGCAGGGCACTCCAACGTGTGGAGCGCCGTGTCTTCGCCAGGATCCTCGCAGTGCTGGCACTGCGGCGTTGTCTCCCGGTGGATGCGCCACAGATACTTACCGAAGCACCCGTGTCCGGTAACCATCTGGCACATCCGGTAGGAGAGGTCCCCATGGTCCCTCTCCAACCACTCCTTCATGATCGGTCTCACCGCCGCAATGGTGGATTCCCCCACCTTAGGTGCTCAAGTCGCACCCTCCATGTCTCCATGAGTTCCTGGCGGAGCAGGGACCGCTGAGCCCTGATTTCTCGAGGCTCCGGCCTATGGCCCCGCTCCAGCGCCTCCTTGCGCCACTGGTACAGCAGCGCAAGGGCTCTCGCTTCCAGGTCCCATGGAGGGGTCCCGGCTAGGAGACATGCCGCCTCGACGGAGATCGTGCGATACCCCCTGATGACTCTGACGGCCATCGCTTTTAACGGGCTGTTTAATACAGCCACGTTGCGGGCCGCCAGAGTCTCCGCCCATACTGGGGCCCCGTACAAGCCATGCTTCGCACGATCCCCAGGTACAGTCTCCTAGTGGGGGCGTTGGGTCCCTTAACGTTGGGCATCAGCCGCGATAGCGCGGCCGCAGCCCCCCTCAGTTTCGGAACCAGACTTCGGAGATGAGGTCCGAAGTCCCATCGGCTATCGAGTACGAGCCCAAGGTACTTCATCGTGGGCTCGATGCCGATGCTTACGCCCCCTACGGTTATGCTGGTTCCCGCAGGTGGCCCCCTCCGAGGCCCGTGGAAACACATAGTCTCGGATTTGTGGAGAGCCACCTCGAGTCCCAGCCGCCGTATTCGACCCACGACTTGAGCAACCCCTGCCGTGGCCTTTAGTGCCGCGCTACGGTGCGTTGCTCCCCGCGCCATAACGAGGGTGTCGTCAGCATAACACGTTATGCTGACACCCTCGAGCAACGAACCGCGCAGCACCCAGTCGTATCCGATGTTCCACAGGAGTGGCCCTAGGACCGACCCCTGCGGAACACCGCACGACACTTCTCGCCGCCCTGGCCCTAGCCAGCTCGGGTAAACTATGGCCCTCTCGGATAGGTATGCCTCGACAATGCGGCGGAGGTAAGGAGGCACTCCGTGATACGCGAGCGCCTCCCTAACGCTCCAGGGTAGGGTGTTGTAGGCGTTGGCGATGTCGAGAGACACCGCCACCACCACCCCACCCCGCGAGACTACTTCCTCCGCCAGGCGCCTAACGCGCATGATCGCTTCCACGGTGGGGCGCCCCCGGCGGAAACCGAACTGGTTGTCCGCCAGATCTGCCTCCACGTTCGTGAGATGCTCGACGAGGCGTTCTGCAATAATCCGCTCAAAGAGCTTGCACACCTCGTCGAGCATCAATAGTGCAGGCCTGGATTCCGTCACTGGCCAGGCCTGCCGATGTCGACGCAGAGGCGGAATGGTTCAGGAGAGCCATGTCGCATATCTGCGATGCGGCGATGCCTAGGGTTAAGCCCGGCCCGGCAAAGAAACAGGTGTACTGGTGGTCAGCGGAGATCGCACAGCTGCGAGCAGCGTGCGTGACCGCTCGCCGCCAGTACGTCAGGTTTCGCCGGAGGCTTCGCCGCCCAGACGATGCGGCAGCCCGAGAGGCGGAACTGTATGAGGCGTACAAGGGGGCCAAGAGGACCCTCCAGGAAGCCATAAAGCAGGCCAAACGGCGGGCCCGCGAAGAGCTGCTGGAGTCTCTGGAGCAGAACCCATGGGGGCGTCCTTACCTTGCGGTCAGGGGCAAAATCCGCCCAAAGGCGCCCCTACTGACCCAGAGCCTCCAGCCGGAGCGGCTGGAGGGGATACTGGGCTCCTTGTTCCCAGCGAGGGTGGAGGAGCATGTCCCTCCGCGTATGGCTCCGCCTCAGGCGCCTGACGCTGATAATAGCGAGAACGATGTGCCCAAAGTCAGGGAGAGTGAACTGGGGGTAGCAGTGCTCCGGCTTAAAGCCCGGAAATGCACTGCCCCCGGACCCGACGGCATTCCAGGCCGAGCATGGGTCCTGCCTCTGGAGGAACTAGGGCCTCGACTGGTGGTGCTCTTTAGCGCATGCCTCGAAAGGGGCCAGTTTCCAAAGGCTTGGAAGACGGGGAAACTGGTCCTTTATTGCACTCTCTACAATTTGGAGAGTCAGCTTTCTTCATTAGAAAAGCAAATTTTGCCAATGGATAATGGGATGTGGGACGGCTTACCCAGTACTGACCTATACCATCTGGTACCCGTCTCCTGAGCTATATTTAGAAAATGTATTCTCCATGTATTAAGGCTTTTAATTTTGAATTTTGACACAAGTCCTTAATAGTCAGGCTTATAGTCAAGTTAGTGTACCATTTGCTGCTGCCATCGTACAGATATGGTCAGCTTCCTCATTCCCATACAGACCAATATGCGCTGGAACCCAATGCAGTTTAAACTCTATTTGCTTATTCTTTAGTGTCCTCAACTTTATACTTTAGTGTCCTCAGAGCTCGAAAAATTTCATATGCTAGCAATATGTTGTAAAGCTCTTTTAGAATCTGAGAACATAACTATTGTCTTTAAATTTCGATTAAGGCAGTAATTTATTGCTTGAAAAACTGCAATGAGCTCCAGTGTCATTATTAACATGTCAGTATAAACTTTAAAACCAAAGGAGGTCCTTGACCCATCTGTTACTATTTTATACCATTCATAATATTAATTTCTATTAGAATAATAATTTCTGTTAGAACATTGCTTTGCAATACGCTACAGTTGTAGCTAGACTTAGCACCTTTTATACTTCCTAGGTCTATCTTAATCATATCTTTAATCTCTTGCCCTGATCTCCAAACATCCAGACTGTATATATAATTAATAACATAACATAACATAACTTCACGCCTGTATCCCCAAAGGGGTATGCAGAGGTGTAATACACACCTACGATTCGCCAGTCATGTTAAGGTCCCAATGTAATAGGGAGCGAGCCTATTGTTATCTACCGTACACATTATTAAGCGTGCGATAATTAACATTTATTAATGCACACAACTATGAAAAGTCAGAGGTGTGTGTCCAGGGCGACTTGGGATCGAACTCGAGACCTCGTCTCAGCAGTCCGTTACGTATGCCACTAGACTATCGCCGGTTACTTATTAATATCTCTGGTATTAATGTCAATATTATAGATATTTTCACTAATAAAGGTTTTTTTTGGATTTCCCAGTATCTAATATTACATAAGGTACTCAACTCTGAAATCATGTTAACTGTAATATTATTTGACCATAACATTATTACAATTGGGAAAACCGGAAGCCGGACGGACGATCCACCCACGATGCTTGTGGGTGGATCCACTTCATCCATTTCCCCTGCCCTCCCGTTGGGGAGAGCGTGGTTATTGCTGGAATTCACGGCGCCCCTACAAACCTTTTTGTGTCCTTGCAGAATCTTACGATCTGTTCCACTCTCAGATCCTTCAACTCCTCCGTGTCCAGTGTGTCCGATCCCAGAAGTTCCCATCTAATTAGTGAGTACATGGGACATTCTTCTAGCAGGTGGAAACTGGTTTCTTCTGTCTCCATGCACTCCGGACACTTGGGGTCAGTCTTCACTCCGATCACTGTCTGTTCAGTCTGCAGTGTCCTGTTATTACTTCAATGACGAGCCTCATGTTCCCTCTTAAGAGTTTGGTCAGTTGGCTTGTCTTTTTCTTGTCAATGCCCTTGATAAAGATCTTCGACTGTCTCATGACTGCCCTCATGTCCGGGCACCCAGGCAACTGTTGGCCAGTTTATCTAGTGACTCTTTACATTCCTTTACGATTGCTGAGGTCGTTTCCGCTTTGCTGAGTGCCTTCAGCGCCGCCTGGCTGTCGCTGTAGATGGTCACCCTGTTGATGTTGTTCAGGTGTTCGACCAGCTCAGCACATTCCTTTATGGCGTATACTTCTGCTTGAAAGACACTTGCGTATCTGCCTAAGGATATTGATCTATTTATCTCTGATTCGTCTTCGCACTTAATGTGCATTCCAGATCCTGATAGTTTTGTTGTTTCCTTTCTTGAGCCGTCTGTGTAGCAGACCGTGCCACCGGCATCTGTCCTCCAGTCGTCTCTTGGTCCTATGTGTACTCTGTACTTCTTGTCGAAGATTCTCTCTTTCCTGATCAGGTCATTGTTAGAGAGGATCATCGACAGCCTCTCTTCGTAATTCTTGCTGATACTGGCATGGCCTTTGTCCATAATGGTTCCGGTCCATTGGCCAGTGCTTCTGAGTTTGAACCATTGTTCGGTTGCTTTTCTTTTTATTTCTAAGTCCAAGGGATTAAGCCCCAATATGATTTCGAGCGCGGCTGTGGGAGTTGTCTTCATCGCGCCCGTGGTCATCAGAGCTGCTAACCTTTGTACTTTGTCTAGTTCGGCTTTATTTCTCCCAATGGCAGTTTTATTTTTACAAGGGCACCATGTAGGATTCTTGGCAGGATAATTGCTTTGTAGATCCAAAGCACTATCGCTGGTTTCATCCCCCACGTTCTTCCTATTGCGCTTTTGCACTGCATCATAGCCATTTTGGCTTTTAGGCATGTGTTGCTGATGTGAGTCTTGAAGCTGAGCTTGCGATCCAGTGTTACCCCTAGATATTTTACTTCCTTGACAGTTTCCAAGGCTTGGTTATCCAGGCGCACTGGTGCAGTTCTTCTTATTTTTCTTTTATTGGTGAACAAGACTATCTTGGTTTTATCAGGGTTGAGGTTAAGACCTTTGCTCCTGCACCATACTAGTGTTTCTTTTATGCCTCGGTTCATGATGTCACACATGACGCTGAGATCTTTGCCTGTGATCAGGAGCACTCCATCGTCCGAGTACACTTGTGTGTATATGTGCATCCTGTTAATCGTGTTTACTAGTTCGTCTATTAACAGGCACCACAGTAGTGGCGATAGACATCCTCCTTGTGGGAAGCCTCTTCTCGCTATCACCATGTGTGTTGTTTCTGCAATCTCTGCTTTTATCAGTCGGTGTCTTAGCATAGCTTTCACCCATTCTGATATGTCTTTGTCGATTTCTTCGCGATCTAATGCGGCCTCTATCGAATCTGGGGTGGCTCTGTTAAAAGCGCCCTCTACATCAAAGAAGCAGCCCAGTGCATATTCTGTGTTGTCTATTGATCTCTGCACTCTTGTCACCAGATTATGGAGGGCCGTTTCGGTGGACTTGCCCTCCATATATGCATGTTGATTTTGGTGGAGTGGAGATCCATTCCTGTTTATTTGTTCTCTTATTAATCTGTCCAGGATTTTCTCTAATGTCTTAAGAAGGAATGAGGAGAGGCTAATGCACCTGAAGGATTTGGCCTCTTGATATGATGTCTTCCCAGGTTTCGGCATGAACACTGCTCTTACCTCTTTCCATTTTCTTGGGATATATCCAGCTCTGATACTACTGTTGTAGAGAGCCAGTATATCTTTGCTTATGTACTTGCTGGCTAAATGTAATATTTTAGGGAAGATTTCATCCGGTCCAGCCGCCTTGTATGGCTGGAATGATCGTATACTCCACTGTAAATGTTCTTCTGTGATAAGGGCTTTCGACTGTGGATCGTCTATGGGGTTTGAGTCTATCGGAGTGTTATCATCCTCATATTCTTCGCATTCTGGGAAGTGTGTTTCCAGCATGACCTCAAGTATCCTCTTGGGGTCCGTTAGTAACTCTTTCCCTTTCTTGATACTTCCTAGTTTACATATGTTCACTTTAGAGAATGTTTTCACAAGTCGTGCCGCGTCAGGTTGTTTTTCAACTCCTGCTTCCAACTTGTTCTGTTCTCCTTTCTACATTCTTTCTTGTAAATATTTCTTTCCTCTCTGTACGCGCGCCAGCTCTCATCATCGTCCTTCTTCAGGGCGTGTTTGAGAGCTCGCCGTGTTCTTTTCCTTGGTTTGCCTAGTGCTTTAGTCCACCAGGGTTGCCCTTTGCCTGGTTTTATCTCCTTGAGTGGGCATGCCTTGTGGTATACTTCCCTAACAGCTTCGTCCAGTCTATTAGCTTCTTCTTCTATTTCTTTTTTATCTATTAGTAAGGTTTCACCTCCCGGGTTCGATTTCTTTATATGGTGTTCGTATGTCGCCCAGTTTGTCTTCCTCGCATTTCTTATCATAATCTTGTCTATCTTGGTCTCTAGACTGAAGGTGACTCTTCGGTGATCCGACATTGAGTCACTTTCGTCTATTTTCCAGTCCTTGGTGTACTGGCTTATACTGTTCGTAGCGATAGTAATATCCAGCACTTCTCTTCTAGATTTGGTGACAAACGTAGGCGTGTTGCCCACATTTAGAATCTCCATTCCTGTGGTACTAATGAAATCCAGAAGTCTCCCTTTTAATTGCAGTATGTGCTGCCCCATACCACATGGTGGGCGTTAGCATCACAACCTAGAATAATAGGAATGTTCTTACCTTGGTATTTTCTTGTTATTTCCTTCACTTCCTGGGATGGTGGCTCGAAGTCCCTTTCGCTGGGTAGGTACGCAGAGACAAAGAGCACCCTTACTTTATTTCCTGCTTCCGCTTGTACTGTCACTGCAATACTAGCGAGGTCACTGTAACAATCTGCCTTTATTAGTTCTAACGATCTCACTCTGCTGCTGGCGTAGATGCATGCCCTTGGTTTTGACTCACCATCAGCATGATATAAGATGTCTCCTCCAAGAGAGCCCAGCCCAATCACGCGTCCGTTATAGACGTGTGGTTCTTGCAGCAGAGCGATATCGATTTTCTTTTCTACCACATATTTGCACAGCTCATTCATGGCATCGTGGCAGTGGTGGAGATTTACTTGGACTATTCTTATTTTTTGTGTGTGTTTTTATGGTGTGTTTCTGGGTGTGTTCATTTGTTTGTGTTGATGTATGTATGCATGTGCGTGTTATTGCTCCCTCCCTATTTGGTCTTCGCGTTGGGAGACTGCACCCCTTTCCAATGTGGTTGTAGCGATGCTACACTATTTTATTTTTTTTATACCACTAAGGTGGCAGACAAGCACACGGCCCACCTGATGGGAAGCGGTTACCGCGGCCTATGGACGTGTGCAACACCAGTGGCGTCACACTAGCGCTGCCGACCCTGTAAAGGAAAGGGGACAGGAAAGGAGTTTGGGAGGGGATGGGAGAGGAGTTTGGGAGGGGATGGGAAAGGAGTTTGGGCTCCGGCACTCTCACTCACCAAATGGAACGCAACAGTTTAAATACTGTTACTAGGCGTCGATATTCTGTTCTGGGTGTTGCTTCCCCGGTCGAGTCGGCCCATTAATGCAACGGCCAAAATGACTGTGGCTTGACTCTTCCACTACTACTTGGTGGGGGTGTCAGGTCCTTCCGCGTCGTAGGGGGGGGGGGGGTGTGGTGGTGGGGTGTGCGGGACTAGCCTTTCGGTGGGGCCTGCGACTTTCAGTGGGGACCTCTTTCTGTGAGGTGCCCGCTTGCGATCCGTCTCCCCCGCCTTCGGGCTTTGTCCCCTCTGTGTTTCGTGCCTGTTGTGTGCTGTTGGGTGTTGTGCTCGGTCGACTTGGTCCACTTACTACTGTGGGGTTGTCGGCCGGCGCCGCACCTGGTGCCTTTGTTGTCTGGTGCTTGGGACATATGTCATTGCATATGCATCTTGCTTCGGGCTCAGCGAGAAGCCTCGCTTTGCCGAGAAGCCTGGCATGGACCCTTGTGGCTTGATAGTGGAGCCAGATGTTTTCTTGTATTGCGACCTCCTGAGGGACCCCCATCACAAGTCGTACACCCAAGGGTAATACTACCCTGTGAATGAGGGACCATTCAGGAAACCGCAACTCTTCCCTGTAGACGTTTTGCCGTTTTAGGAAGAACAGCTCGTCTACAGGTATCTTGTCAGTGCTGCCTGGAATCCAGATCAACATCCTGTGTTTGTCGAGTTTCTTGGATCTCAGGGGTACCCCATCTTGGTATCCGAAGTCGCAGCCGAGTAACCAGGTCATAGCCTCCTCGGTGGTTGGTGTCACAAGGAAGTATCCTTCTGCCACCAACCCCGAGGCGTCGAATGCTACGTTTCGGCCGCGTCCATCGGCTTCGTCCTGTAGGGTCTTAATAATCTTATTAGTTAATCTTGTCCTGATTTCGGCGGCAGTAGCCTCGTCCATCGCCACCCCGTCCTCCCGCTTGATAATGACGGAGAGATCACTTTGGCCCGCTTTGGGTCTTTGTGGTCCCTCATTCCTTGCGGTCTTGGGTTTTTTCGATGGACGTTGCTGTGTCCTTTCCTCAGGATCGGTACTCTGGCGTTTGACTTTTTGAAGTCTCGAACCGGCCTCTCCATGAGTCACAGTCGTTGCCACTGCGGCTGACGAGCCCCGGGGTTTGACCTGGTTCGATTGCTCACCCTGCTTTTTCCTGCGAGCCCTTAACCTCTTCCACATGGATTTGGTCATGGGCTCCTCCTGGATGGTACTTTGAGCATTGCACTCTGCAATGCTCATTTGGGTCAGGTCGTCCCCGAGAGTCTCAGATAGAGACGTACCGGGACGTACCACCTGACTACGGGATTTCTTAGTTGGTAGTTTGGATGGCGCACGGGTCCCCCCCCCAGAATACGAGGGTCTGCCTGAACCTTGGGAAGGTCCAGGAGGGGATTCTCCGGCTTCGCCGGTACCCCCCTGGGGTATATCGTTTTGTCTTTTTTCCATTGCGCATTGAGTTTTCCGGGGCTGCCGGTTTTGCTGAATGGGGTAGGAATGTGTCAACGTCCCGGCACGCGGGTCTCGCAGCCCCACCCGTGATCGAGTGGGGCTGCGAGTCCCGCACACCAATAAGTCGACGTAGAGGATGGGATATTGGATGGGGGGAATCTTTAGCTGCGATGTTTTGTTGCGTCTGTTTCTTAAGGAACCAGACCAATAACAGGCGGCACCACGTGAAGGTAACCACTAGCCTGGCTCTGGGGATCTTCGCGACTTGCGCTGCTCCCAGGTCTTAACCAGACTCTTCACCGGACAGGTGTTGAGAATAGGGGTTCACCAGCCCAAGGCGCATTTCCATCGGGTGATCCGCCCCGCCCTTGACCATAACATTGTTTTCAGACTGTATTTGTTAGCTAAATATTCTCTTCTTATATATAACGGATATAACTCTGATTCCATCTGGAGAGCTTTTGATATAATAAATAAATAAATAAATATTGTAGGACAAAGTACACAACGCCATCTAGACCCAAACTAAGCAGAGCTTGTCATATGGGTTCTAGAATGCGGATGAACATACTTATATACTTTTTTTTGTAAATGAATACATATTATACATAGAAACACCCAGACCAGCGCAAATATACATTTTTGCACTGAGCGGGAATCGAATCCGCGACCTCTGGCTTAGCAGTCGAACGCACTACCACCACGCCACAGAGGTCATCCGCCTATTGTCCTCAGAGCCTGATTTTGTACTTTATCCAACTTTGAGGTATAAGGCTTAGCGCTACAGTCATAAATGAAACAGCCATAGTGTATTGTAATCCGAATTAAGGTGATATATAATCAACATAGGTGTATTGTGTGTATACCCCAAGAACTCCCTGCTAATAGTTTTAATGTGTTCAAAAATTTGGAGCATTTGTTTCATTTATATGTTTACTGCATCGCAGATTATAATCTAACCACATACCTAGATATTTAATGTATTCTTTGTGAACCACGTTTTGACCCTTAGCTTTCAAAACAGGTAGTAATCTATATCTACATACCTCTACTAAAAACACAAAATGAAGACTTATTTGCAGATAATCCCAACCCCAACTCATCTATTATCCCGAGCAAGGAATCCAGTGCTTGTTGTACTTATATAAAATTCACATCTTATAAATCGTCTGTATATTGGGATACCACTACATAAGGTGAAAGTTGACACATCTTATAAATAATTACGTTTTGTCAGCCTCCGTGGCGTGGCGGTATTGAAAGCGGCCGCTACGCAGGAGGCGCGGGTTCGATCCCCGCTCAGTGCAAATATTTGTATGCATGAATATGAGTATTTGCATTGGTCTGGTCGTGCCTCGGAGATCACGTTAAGATGTCGGTCCCGGTTGCCATACGAATATGTATGACAGTCGTTATAGGGGAAATGGGTATGGCCATATATGGGAAATGGCCCCACAAGATGATGATGATGATGGCTGATCACCCGTCTGGTCAAACGGCGTCCCCACTGGCAGTATATAGTATACGTTACACCACATTAATGGCGACAAAGGGTCACATTTTGGTATATTTTGGCTTTACAAAAGTGACTTCTGTCTGACCCCAAGAGGAAAGCCAGAGCCTCGCCCGTCCGTATTGATCATTTTATTTAGTACTATGATACTTAGGTTTTGCTTCTCAAGGGTTGAAATTATTATGCTAAGCTTAGTATCATAAAACCTCAATTGACACATTTTCACAATTTTTTTTCAGATGTCAATGCCACAAGAAGTACAAGCAGATGATGAAGATGAGCAATATGATCCTTTTACTAAGCATTTGCATTATGAACTTAGTGATGAGTTATTGGTGTCTTTATCAAAGACACCACCCTATTTGGAATCTGTCAACAAGACATGGCCTACTTTAGGAAGCTTGTCTGTAACAATACCTAAGCCTATAGAACCATTGTCAAAAAAAGTTAAACCAAAAATCTCATTATTGGAGGATAAAATATATGCAGAGACTGGATCTCTGCCTACTATAATCAACAAAGTAGATGTTAAACAACTTTGCATTAAACCACAAATACTAGGAAATATAGTATCAGCAAATAAAACCAATTTAATAAAAAGAGATCTGGAATTCACAGAAATATTCACACCATTACAAAAGGAACTATTTTCAATTTTAAATAATTACCAAGATGTATACTACCCGGAAAGGACATTCTCAAATGCAGATGAAGTTCGATATACATATTGTCTCCATGTAGTCAATCATATGTTAAAGACTAGAACAAAGATAATTCACCATAATGCTAAATTGGCGAAGAAAAATGACTTATCTGATGATTATCGGGATCAAGGTTTAGTTAGGCCCAAGGTAAGTGTCCTATGAATATGGTGAATTCAATGATAAAATTTCATGTGCATACCTACTAACACAAGTTATAGGTACATTTCTTACAAATAAATCTCTGCAGTCCTAAATAAATAGTTATAAATTTGAATAAAAACTCATGTTAGATCTCAAAAATAAAAAGCTATCTGTGAGCGGGGGGGGGGGGGTCACTCCGCCTATCTGCGAGAAATTATAAGTACATGCCGGCGGCAGCCCCGGGGCTGCTTATTCAGTGGTTGCCCCGCCGTGGCCCGCGACACTCCGCGCGTGTCTCCCGCATACCAACGTCGCAAGCGCGTATTGTATACGATGTATAAAATAAGGGCAACGAAATATTGCATTGCTGCGGGTTGCAGAAACAATGACCAAAATTCGGATTGCACGTTTTTCTATGTTCCGACGCGTGAAAAGGATACCGAAAGGTGAGGTAGTAAGCACTAAATGCTCATTTATACCTATATTTTCATAGTAAATCGAACGCAAGAATCAAGTAAAACAGCACAGTGTTATACTTGAATTAAATAGGTATCTGTCAACGGCATATCTACATATGTATACATATACATCAAACGAAAATCCCGAGATTGTGATTAAATCAGTATCTACTTATTGGACTCATTTACACCTGGCGTGCGACCGCGAACCGTAACGGAGATCGTAAAGTCTATCTCCGTCTCTGTCACTCGAATAGTAAGTGCTATCTAATATTTATAATTCGCGTATTCTGTGTGTGTATTCTGGTGTATGAATTCGGTAAAACCTTACTGGCGAAAATAGATGCAACTGTCATAAAATCGCTAAAATCGTGGCTTGGACTAGCGCACTCTACTGATTCCTCTGCTCTATTTAGGGATCAAAATAATTTTGGGATGAAACTTAAGAAACCATCGGAGCTCTATAAACATCTTAGAGTTACCAAAGCCCACATCTTAGGAAAATCCCAAGATGTCACAATCAGGGCACTCCCGAAAGATAATAACGCGTCCGAGCTTGAATCTAGACTTCTATTCCATAAACGATTTATGATAGGGGCCCAGTCAAACAGAGTGGGGTTGGGAGTACGAGAGCCAGAAAGGACCAGGATATACTTAAGTCCTTTCTAAAACAAGACGAAAATGATAAATATCGAGTGCACGCGATGAATTTGGAAATCCAAAATGAATGGTTGACAATGGGAGAGTTCTGCATACCGATGGCCTTAAAGTGGCGCACCTTGATCTATGACTGGTCGCCGGCCCTGTTAAAATTTTATCTTAACGCCTTTCAGATGACCCTCCCAGACCAGAGTAATCTGGTAAGGTGGGGGAAGGCCACAGAAAAACAATGTTATACTTGTGGTGAGGCAATAGGGACGGCTAGACACATATTAGTAGGATGTAGGGTGCTTCTCGATAGAGGCCATTACTCACGCCGCCACGATAAGGTGCTTATCATCATACGTGAAGCAATGAGTCTGGCAGTAGCTAGAGCCCAAAAAGGATTGACTACTAACAGACGTCATATCAACTTTGTGTCTGAAGGTTCATCCATAACACCCAGGAACAAACCTTATTCAATCTTAGATACTGCCCCAGATTGGACTCTCCTAATCGACACGTATGAAAAGCACTATAAAATTTCGGAGGATGTTGGGGTTACGTCATCTAGACCTGACATATTCCTATATTCTAAGAGGTTAAAACATGTGGTTCTTGTGGAACTTACTGTACCGTGGGAAACAAATATACCGAAGGACCACACAATAAAGAAAAATAAATACTATGATCTCACAAACGAATTAATCAAAAACGGTTACGTGGTTAATTTGTATGCAGTGGAAGTGGGAGCGAGAGGTATACCAGCAAAATCTCTCTATAACCTACTTAAAGATCTAGGCCTATCGAGAGCTACAATAAGCTCATTACTAGGACGAATGTCTAAAGCGGCACTAGTAGGTTCGTATCAAATTTGGTTAGGCAGGGAGGGGAACTTGGGTAGTGAAGGTGAGTGTTAATGTACATCAACAAAAGGGACCCCTTCTAAACCTACGCTTGGGTCGCGGGTCCCAGGCACTGTCCCGAGTTCCCAGCTCAGCAGCGCGATGGACCCGGCGGCGCCCGCACGGAAAATCCATGGATTGCTAAGATTATACGGTCTCTGGATCACGGATAGGTACAAGATGTCTAGGTGGTACATTTAAATATCTTATTGTCGTCGAGGCGCGCCACTTGACACCTCCGCGGCGCCGACACCGCGGCGGTGTCGGGTGCAAGTTCAAACAAGCCGCTAAGTTGGTCCAAGAGCCGTGCTACAAATTTGACAAACCAACAAAAAATTTGATAAACCAACTGTGACACTCTCGAGCGAGAAATTATATTAGGTACCTTTTTTTTTTTTTCGTGCGGAAATCCCTTCGGATACCCCCCCCGCCGGCCAGCGGGGGCGGTAATAGGTACCTATCTCTTTTTGTGCACTACTGTGAAAAAGTGACGGGTGTCGTTATGTCCTGCAACGAGAGTTGCCAAGTAATAAGCATAATTGTGCTAGACGGGTACCTTATTCTGACATAGTCGTGGTTGCGCCACAGAATAGATAATAGTGCAAAGCTACCGTATTATACGCTCGTTTGCTACCGACGACGTTTAAAAAAATGACAACCTATCTTCGGCAATGTCGACCTTCGCGCCGGGCAATAGAACTCTGACGGCGCGGCTGGCGTGCGGTCCGTTGCTAATAATAATTAATAGGCACGTAAAAAGGCGGCATTCGTGAACGTCAAAACAGAGGGTCTTCTGTACTTGTATTATTATTTATTCTGTGGTGTGAGCTTTCTTATGGTGTGTACTGACCAGTGCAGTTAACACGTAATGTTTCATTCATAGCAAACAGCGAGCAATACACTGTGTACCGAAAAACCTACATGCTCGAACATTTTTATTTCTGCAAGAATGCTAGCTGTGTAACATGTTACATTATGCCGTGAAACGCTAGTGTGCACACCTACATACGAGTATACCTACGTTATTTAGTTGAATTATAGTAGCTTCTTCATTTTTACAGGTACTGATTATGGTTCCATTTAAAGCCTCTGCTTATAGGGTTGTCAAAACTTTGATTGACATTTTAGTGCCCAAAGAAGCAGGCGAAGTTGTGAATAAAAAGAGGTTTGAAGAAGACTTCACGGGGGGTGAGCTGATCATGCCTAAGAAAAACCCGAAACCTGAAGACTATGAACAAATGTTTAGTGGGAATACTGAGGACACTTTTAGATTGGGCATGACTGTAACCAAAAAAACACTTAAGGTTTGTTGTTATTGTTTGTTCTTTTAAATCAAACCTAAGTATTTTATATATTAGAACACTAATTGGGTCAAAAGTAGTGCCCTTATCCTCCAGTGGAGGTCACAGGGAATGATTAAAAATCCATGTAGCTGTGCAGCAGTGGTGGTGAATGGGAATAGTTTAAAAACTTGTTTGGCTGCCCCCAGTGGTTGCCAAAGAAGTGAAGGACATTGGGAATAATTAGAAAGTTGTGATGCTGTCCCCCAGTGGTGGACAATGGGAATAAAGGTCTGCAAGCTAGTACACCTGTTGATTGCGCCGGCTTCCTTGCAGGGTTGGGGGTCAGACGGTAGTCGCTTCCGTTCGCTAACTTATCCTATAAATATTAAGCCCCGTCCTTGACTCATTCTGATTTAAATTTATAAGAAACTAGCTGACCCGACAAACTTCGTTCTCCTTAGAATCAAATTATGTTGGTTATCAGCTGAATTTATTTCGTGAATGTCTCCTTGCACCCCGGCATTAATGACACGAGACGGTGTGAGGTTTTGGTTGGTTCGAGTCCGACCTAGCTATCCCCGCTGGCCGGCGGGGGATAACCGTGCCTATTTTCGCAAAAAAGGCACGGTATAGGCGGAGACCAATCAAAAAATTTAAAAATCATGAAAATTGGTCCACCTGTACAGTCAGCGTCAATAGTAGCTGATCAAAAACTGAGTTCCAAAAGTATTGACTCTATAATTTTTTTTAATAACCTGACTTACTTCTTTTTAATATTAATCACTCGCGTTAAGGTTTCAAAATAATCAAAAAAACTATTTTCAAAATAAGCTGATTCAATTTTTTTTCAATACTCATAACTATATTGTGTTTTTAAAGTGACTGATATTTAATTGAATCAAAATAGTCAGACAAAAGGGGAAGTGGTATTATTCAATTATTAGCAGCAGTGTCGGCAGCTCGAGTGTGATGCCCCTGGTGTTGTACATGTCCATAGGCCACGGTAACCACTTTCCATCAGGTAGGCCGTGCGCTTGACTGCCATCTAAGTGGTATAAAAAAGTGCTATTCTCTAACTTTTAACTAGTCGACAAGCCTGGAGAATTAATAGAAATTGGTGGAGGATTGAATGCTCAAGGTTACGTTGATATTATGGAAGACGTTTTGATACCAACTGTTAGAAATTGTTATCCAGGCATCGATCCGTTTAATTTTGTTCACGACAATTCACCCGTACACACTGCAAGATTGACCAGAGCATGGTTTAGAGAGCACAACGACGAAATTATTGCTTTGCCATTTCCACCTAAATCTCCGGACATAAATCCACTTGAAAACATGTGGGGATTGATGGTGCAAAACTGAGATCCGTCAACTCCTCGCACTGCAACCGCTATTTGTAATCATGTATTCGAGTTATGGGAACACTATAGAGGAATGTATACATGTCAGAACATGGTCATGTCCATGCGGGAACGTCTTCAGTGTATTATAGATAATGCAGGAGGCCATACCCGATTCTAAAAACGCCATTGAAAACCTTAACTCTCTCGTATAGTGTTCCCATAACTCGAATACATGATTACAAATAGCGGTTGCAGTGCGAGGAGTTGACGGATCTCAGTTTTGCACCATCAATCCCCACATGTTTTCAAGTGGATTTATGTCCGGAGATTTAGGTGGAAATGGCAAAGCAATAATTTCGTCGTTGTGCTCTCTAAACCATGCTCTGGTCAATCTTGCAGTGTGTACGGGTGAATTGTCGTGAACAAAATTAAACGGATCGATGCCTGGATAACAATTTCTAACAGTTGGTATCAAAACGTCTTCCATAATTTCAACGTAACCTTGAGCATTCAATCCTCCACCAATTTCTATTAATTCTCCAGGCCCAGCAGACGACATCCAGCCCCAAAATCCAAGGTTTATTCTGCCGCTTGCATGAACATTGACAATATTTCTTTCAAAATACAATACATTGTGTTATTAATTCGCCACAAGGTGACCCTTCCACTTTCATCTGATGTAAAAGTTTTTTCATCACTGAATATGACATTCTCGAAATTGAAGTCTAGATAGTCTCGTGCAAATCTCAATCGTTCTTCCTTGTGTATTGCAGTCAGAGCAAGCTACCTGGCCGGTTTGCGGTGATGTACTCCTGCTTTATGCAATACACGTCGGACTGTTGACCGTGATATATTAAACTCAGTAGCCAAGTTTGCGACTGGAGTGAACCCATTGTATCTTGTCCTTCTAACAATTTCGTTACGTGTAGAAGCAGATGTAACAGTCGGTCGTCCTGTTTTTCGAATTTGATTAACATGTCCTTCGCTTTCCCATCTATTGATCCAAAGAGTAACGGTATTTCGAGCAACATCAACACGTCTTGCGATGTCACCAATTGGTAAGCCATCTTCATGAAGCGTTACTATACGATGTCTTTCATGATCTGATAGATAATGCGACATATCGATGATAAAGGAATTAAGGAAATTTACTAATTTGTAGTGCTATTTAATCAAATTATGACTTCCTAGAAATATATAGGTGCCTAACCTACTTAGGAATAATCAGTAATAAATTATATTCAGTTCAGTTCTTGGTTTATACAGCCACTTCCAAGTGACAATTCTTGACAATGCCATAAAACAAAAGGCAGAACACAATATTTAAATCAAAATATACATCAGCATTCTAAAAAGGTTTATGTTCGACGAAAGTTTTATTCTTAATTCAGGTACTTTTGAAACTTTTTATAGAACCATTGTGTGAAAAACTTTTTAAAATTTCTGATACTGCTTTAATTTGATGGATAGTTTTTTTTGCATTATGAAAATATTAATGTACCAAACACTTTTGCGACGCGATTTTGTCAGACTATTGTGATATATCTTGCAATGCATTTCTTTTGGACAATTCAGATACTACGCTACTATTGATGTTGACTGTACCTGAGTTTATCCGGGTCATCACTTTGTTTTGTATATATAGAATTATTATAATTCGATTGAGCGCCACCTACCGGGCCTAAACTTTACCTATAACCTTCGCGCAAGTGCAAGCTATAAGTTGGTAAAGTTTTGTCGTAAACAGATTGAAAGGTAGGCAGAGCATTTTATATAAACAAACGAACATTGATTTTTGTATACCTATACTTATTATTTTAAGATATATGTTTACCCTTGTTTACCAATTAAGATGAAAATAAATTTAAATGTTGTTTCAGTTATACACCGACTTCTACTCCTCAGACATTATAGTAACGTCGCCTTTAGGACTACGTATGATAGTCGGGGCAGAGGGTGAGGAAGACCGTGACTATGACTTCTTGGCGTCTATAGAAATACTTGTCATGGACCAAACCGACGTGTTCCTCATGCAGAACTGGGACCATTTGTTACATGTCCTGGATCAATTCCACTTACAGCCGCAGAAGACTCATGGCACTGATTTCTCTAGAGTCAGGTCGTGGGCCGTCAATGGCTGGTCCAAATATTACAGGTTAGTTTGATATAAATTAGATCCTTACCCATGGCAACATCAAGCAAGTTTTAAAATGAAATATATTTATTCAATCAAAGTACAGGGCCCATTACGTTGATCTATGGACTTTGCCTTTACTATGAAAATCCTGCCGACTAGAAAATTCAGAATGGTTTAATTGCAATCTGTAATTTTTGCGTAATATAGACATTAGTATATCCCCACAACATAATAAAATTGTAGAATCAATAGCATTCGGTATGGCGGCCTTTAATTTTCTAGATTTCACTCAAGCTTACCTCGCCTGGACAGATAAAGCCAAGAAAACATAAGAAAAATAATGTCTTGGTTAACAAACACTATTTTTTTTTTCAGGCAGACACTTATCTTGTCTTCAGTAGCACTGCCAGAAATAAAATCGCTTATTAACAAAAAATGTTACAACTATGCTGGCAAAGTACTGGTGGAAAATCCTATCGAAGTAGGCAGCATACAGCAGGTGCTTGTCCAAGTGCCTCAGATATTTCACAGGTATTTATACATAGATCATATAAATTTTATATTATAGTTTTGGGTTGCTATTGTGATGAATAGGTAGATAGTGGTGTAAGATGCCATAATATATTTCTGGATGCAATTTACTGTTTGTAAAATTACCCGCGACATACATACTGCTACGTCTCTTTCTTCCTAGCAATCCTTGACATGTGCCTCTCACTTATTTTTACTTTCATAAAAAATAAATCAGCAGTATTGTGTTTTTGCTAGTAAGTAGGATTATCATCGGTCGTTTTGAGATTGTTTATTGGCACCGGTTACTGCTAATCATCAGGCAGACTTTGATAACGTTTAAGTTGCAAAAAAGTGATAGTCGTTACTAACAGAAATCCTATACAGGGTAGGTCTTACAACTATTTTCAGTTACAATCTAGTAGGTGTAGTTCTGTTTCCGTTGATAGGGTAGTTATTAACCACCAACCCCACTCCCCAACCCCGAGAGGTAAACCTGCACCAGACCTCGTCCGTCAATCAGCAGGTGTATCGGCTTGTTGGTGAGGTTGGTTTAGGCCACGAAGATCTTGGTATACATTCATACACCCAATATAAATCTTTATTTCATTCTGATATCTTATTTGATTGCTGTATTTTATCAACAGGTTTACTGCTGCTAACCCCCTTGAGTCAGTGGATGCTAGGTTCCAGTACTTCGTCAAGGAAATACTACCGAAACAGCGCGATATGCTTATGAGCCACACGCTTATCTACGTGCCCAGTTATTTCGACTACGTGAGGTTAAGGAACTATTTCAAGAAAGAAGACATCGGTTTTGTACAGATATGTGAATATTCTAAGGTGCGTTTTGTTATTATTACTTTATTGTAAGCTTTTCGAGCATGGTGTAATTAAATAGTTGGGTACCCAAACTAATTTCCCCAGCGACTATTCTCATCTGCCTGGCTGCCGTTGTCCTAATTATTTGAGATCGGCACATCATATCATTTTCTTTCATATATTCTGGTCAGACGTAATCTTATCATAAATTTTGGCCCTTCTGGACCCTGAGTAAATTTAATGTGGGGCAGATTAATCAAAAACAAATTTTCAAATTATTGACACATCATTCATTGTTTCCGTTACTTCGTAAGAATTTTCGGTAAATGGTTTCCCCGTCGCCCTAAGACGTATGTGTAGTAGAATTTCAGTTATCTATTGCGTGTCCAGGTAGTTCACACTACACTGTCATACTGAATTTCCAAGTTCAAAATAGCGATGAACGGTTTCCCCGTCGCCCCAAGACGTATGTGTAGTAGAATTTCAGTTATCTATTGCGTGTCCACCTAGTTCACACTACACTGTCATACTGAATTTCGAAGTTCAAAATAGCGATGAACTGTAGCCCTAAAGTGCCGAAACGCGACTCACGGTAGTGCGAAAGTGCGCCACATCGATACCCATAATTTAGAATGTTTTCCACCGCGAAGCACGGTATTGCGAAAGTATTCCACATCGAGTCGCATATCACACGGCTACAGCTCATCGCTATTTTGCATCAAATCACAGATGAAATTTAAGAATTTACATACTCTTAGTGGTTTTCTTACATCACTGAAATCGGCAGGGTTAGGTTAGGTTAGAACTGACCACAACAAGCCATGCCAGATAAATAACACAAATAACATAATAAAAAAACCCCCTTTACATTTGCAAAAAATATGTTCTGTGGACTTTTAACGGACTGTCATACTGAATTTCGAAGTTCAAAATAGCGATGAACTGTAGCCCTAAAGTACCGAAACGCGACTCGATGTGGAATACTTTCGCACTACCGTGCTTCGCGGTGGAAAACATTCGAAATTATGGGTATCGATGTGGCTCACTTTCGCACTACCGTGAGTCGCGTTTCGGTACTTTAGGGCTGCAGTTCATCGCTATTTTGAACTTCGAAATTCAGTATGCCAGCCGTTCACACTACAAGTCCCGTCCTGAATGGTGACTATTCCGATTTACATTTATAGAAAAACTTACATATTTACTAGCTTCTTCAAAATTTAGTCATCTCCTCAGTTGCATCCTTACCACATGGTAAGTATAATAAAAGTTAAAGATAGACGAATTGCGTGAAAGGGAACATAATCTTTCACGCATTTCATAGATTTTTCTTGGGTTTTATCTGCTGCCAAGGCCCCCCACTCCACATTCATACTTTAGAATTTTCTTACGACACTGTTCTGATCTAGTATTTAAAATGAACAAGCTTTAACCGTCACGTAAAATTATTTTCTATACATTGTGTTACCCGCCGAAATTTTTTTAAATTTTAAATAAATTTATACGTTGCAGGATGCAAAAATTGCTCGGGCAAGAGACATGTTCTTTCACACAGAAGCTCACTTCATGTTATATTCGGAAAGAGTGCATTTCTTCAGGCGATTTAGAGTCAAGGGCATACGACATATCATTTTCTATCAACCGCCAACATATCCACATTTTTTCTCTGAAATGTGTAATTTGATGCAGGTCTGTATGTGTGTGATACAATTTTGATTCCAAAGTGCTTGTCTAGTGGCACATAGAAATATTTTCATACAAAATTAGATACATGTTGTATGAAAATATTTATTTTTCTAATTTTCTATTTCTTTCTCATCATCATTATAGTTCGTTTTCGATTGGCTCCTGGGGTCCGATTACTCCACCTCTTCCTTTGGTTTGGTTTATACGACTTTTATGAGAGCCACTGGCGAGACCTCCCAACCCCGAGCGGAAAGCCTGCGCCAGAGCCTCGTCCGTCAATCAGCAGGTTTACCGATTTGCAGGTTAGGTTGGCTTAGCCTAGAAGGTCTTGGTGGGGTCCTATACATCCTAGTAGCAAACAGAAGTCTTCTCTTATAAATTTAAATCTGAAAAAGTCACCAACAGGACGGAACTTGAACCCGCGACCAATCCCATTTCTACGCGGAATATTCCAACCAACTGGATACGTCCTGGATAGCCGAAATTCCCTCCAACATACGACTTGGAAAATAAAGAGTAAATGTCGCCCACGTTTTCTCTTTATTTTCATACAACAATAATTCGAGGGTTGAAACGCTAAAGGTATAAAGGACAATAACAGTTCACAAGAAAATTGCTTTTCAGTGAAGTGTTTATGACGTCGTTTCTTTCCCTTTGAATATTCGATGTCGCTTGCACCCTTTTGCCTTTCAACCGTCCAATATCTAACCTAACCTGATCTATTCGTAATCGTAGGAGTTCAACCAAAACAAGTACGGTGGTAGTGAGTTCAATATGACAGTGACGGTGTTGTTCTGTCAGTACGACCTGCCGCGAGTGGCCGCCGTGCTCGGCTCCAGCCGCGTGGCGCGAATCCTACGATCCGATAAGTCAGTACACATGTTCGTTACAGGGGAACATTGAACTGTAGCCTACTGTGTATATCTAAATATATATTTTGTAAATAGTATAAAACTTAATTTCTTTTATTTACCCCTAGATCATTTGTAATTACACTCGCAGGAGTCATTAGGAATGAGCTACTGATATGGCTCATGCTAATCAGAAATATAATTATGTAATCTACTGGATAAAGTGCTCAGCGTTACTGTCTACATTTATTGGATGACTCTCAATCTGGTTTAATAATACATATATGTAATCACCCTGGCAGATTATTATTTTTCTTCCAACATAAAGCCGGATTTGAATATAAAATGCCTTTCTATTGCCATGTTATTAAATTTGTTAAAAAAAAATCAATTAAAAACTTTTAGTAAACATGTTATATAAGTTGTACGCGAAAGTAGCCAGAGCAATAATTCCGAAGCAGCTCTGCTACCAGCCCCCTCACTAAGGAGGAAGCAAATGCGAAAAATGCGACTACGAGTAGGTAGTTTTCAAACCGTAGGCTCACTAGTTGCTTTCGCGCTCGGAAACCGCGTTACGAGGCACCGATATCGTCGTAAGTCAACGATATTAACTTAAGTCTAAATAATCGCGTAGTGGAAACGTGCGTAACACTTAATCATTAATTTATCAACCGTGTCTAGTAAAATCCGATGCCAAACTAGGCCCGCAAAATCGGCACAAACAATTATTACTAGGTTATACGTTTATAGCAAGTAAACACAGATAAATATCTATTCAGAACTCCCGGCGGGTCCGATAAAACACATGAAAAAACACCAAATCAAATTTAACCAGATTTTCAGCACGTACTTGTTTCAATAATCAAATAATCAATTACATCTTTTTGACGTCAAAAACTGCTTAATACTAAGTTTACCACCGCTTCCTAGGCGCTAGTGGAGAAGAAACGGCGCAACAAACTCCACTGCGGCATTTTCGAGACGTCAGCTTATAATAGTGATTTCTTAAGACAAAATTGGACGAATGTACATTTTTGTCTCGTGTCAAGATAAATAAAGGTATATAAAAAAAACGTTATAATAAAATTTAACCCAAGTTAAACGTTCAAATAATTGAAAACAGTTAAAATATGGTAAACAAGGTCGCGTGCCTACTACAATATTATGCTTTAGTTGTAACATTTTAGCATTTTAGGAGGAGCCTGCACCATGCTCAAACCAGACATTTTTGTCCTTAAGGTAATCATCTGTCCTATAGTATGCTTTTTTACATAAGGTGGTCTTTAATTTAGGGGTAATTGCACCAAAAGGCAAAATAGAAATGGTAAATTAACAATCAAAATGGCGGACTTGAACCGCGTGTTAAGTTTCAAATGGCAAACCAAAATTAAACCAATCCGTTAATTATCATCAACAATACACAAACTATATTAAGAAATGGGTCACTGACCTTCAATGGACCGGGATTCAGCCGGGAAAGTAGCAAAGATTGGAAAGTGTGCCTATTTAGTGTATCTAACTATATGTGACATGACTGTACGTGAAATTGAATATACAATAAACTAATTATCCAGTAAAATACAAATTGAGTTTTACTTCCCTTAGGATGTTTTCCACCGCAGCAGTGGTTCCAATTCCAACGAACGCGATGGGCGTATTCACTTTATTTTACAAAGAGATAACTATCTCGATAGTTAATTTTCACCAATTAATCCACATTCAACAAAGAAAATCGAAAACAATGTTCCTTCAAAGCGCGTGGCGAGGCCAACCAAAAACACGCGAACACAGCGTCTACCAACGAGCTAACCTTAACCAGGCATCGTCGCGCTCAACTCGCGATGTACTGGCGTCATAGCTCCCGTATAATAATGCGCGGGTACGTAAAGAAAAAATAATATACAAACACCGACATTTTGATACGCGGTACAAATATCAAACTATAATTATTTAACAATTAAAACTAAACAATCCCCCGTCCCGAACCGAAGTCATTTCGGGTCGCCAATCTACAGGTAGTCGGGAGAGAGTCGAAACCGCTCGTTGAATAACGGAGTCTCCAACCAGAACCTCGGCAAATCGTGGAATCCCGTCGGGTCCCAAGAACAGTTTGACTATACGTCCCCGACGCCAACGTAAAGGAGTCAGATTGGCATCTTTAATCAAAACGAGGTCACCAATCTTAGGCGGATTCGTTTCGTCCGTCCACTTAACGCGCTGCTGCAGAGTGTGCAAATATTCCAAGTGCCAACGTTTCCAGAAACTCTGAGTGAGTTGCTGCAACAATAATTGAAAGCGTGACAAGCGACTACAAGAAAATTCCATCAACGGATACTCTGGCAGGGTGGTAAGCGGTTGTCCTATCAAGAAATGACCTGGCGTCAATATTTCCAAATCATTTGGGTGGGATGTCAAAGGGCATAACGGTCGTGAATTGAGCACCGCCTCAATTTTATTAAACACGGTCGCGAGTTCTTCAAACGAGAGTATAGTCTCACCAATAACACGACGCAAAGGCGTTATCGCGAATTTAACAACGGCATCAAATATACCGCCCCAACGTGGGCAAACCGGATGGCTAAATTTCCAAGTGATACCCCGGAGAGCCATCTCGCGACCCAACGCGGCCTTTTGAATATCACGAAATCCGTAAACCTCTTTTAAATAATTGTTTGTGCCGTGAAAGTTGGTCCCATTGTCGGATCGGATCAAAGACGGGACTCCCCGTCGGGACACAAAGCTTCTGTAGTGAGCGCGGACACCACTTACAAGTGAACAGCCTTAGTGGCCAAACAAACGAACACACACAAGTATGCCTTCACAGACTTAGAATTACGAAGCTGCGAAGCTTGTCCCAAAACGGACCAGCGAAGTCCGTGCCAATGACTTAGTTACTGTAGTTACGTGTTAATGACAATGGACGAGATTTAGTTACTCGGTCAGTTGGTAAGTCACCCATCTGAGGCTGCATAGTACTTCTTTACCTACCTTCAAACGATAACATGGCAAACAACGGAAAACAACTCCCCTAACAAGACGTCTGGCTGACAAGATCCAAAATTCTCGCTGCAAAAGGGCCAATAACGAATTACGGCCAGCGTGGCAGTTTTTAAGATGGCGGTCCATGACCAACAAACGCACAAAATGCCCATCCTTAGGCAAAAGAAGTGGAGGACGAGCTCCATGAGCCAAGTTGGCATTTCGAATTCGGCCACCAACACGTGTCAAACCATTGCTGTCCAAAAAGGAATTCAAACGCACAACAGCGCCCTTCAGCTTCAAACGTTCGTATTTCAAAATTTTGATTTCGGCTGAAAAGCTCTCGGATTGTACGACACGAATCCAGCCAATGAGAGCCTCTTGATGCTCTCTTGGAGTTGGGAACGGTGAAAGTCGATTGGCTTCACGATTCTTAACATTATAACGCCAACGCCTAATCCAAGCAGTAACGTTCAAGAGCTTATCCAAATAACTGTATTTGTTCAGCAAAACTTCAGGATCGAATGGGGGCTCCTTGTCAACCACAGGTAAACTGACAAAACCTAACACAGGTGGGAAAGAAGGCAGCGAACCCTTTGTCCAAGTAGAACTATCTCCTTGAAGCTATTTAGGTCTCCACCACAACGGATGATTCAAAATCTGAGAAGGCATGCAACCACGTGATGCACAATCCGCCGGATTCAAATTACCAGGTACATGGCGCCAAATCAGCTTAGCCTCAGACGATTGTATAAGCGATACACGGTTCGCCACAAACACTTCTAAAGTGTGAACAGATGAACGTAAACAGCACCAGACAATCTGGCTATCACTTTTCGACTTCAACAAATATATTTTTGGAATCCTACAAAATTGTCCCAATAGAATAGCCCAAATGGCTCAAAAATTAAACATATTACATGATTATTAAAGCTCAGTTCTTAATAACTTCAGATAATTTAATCACCTCCTATTTCATTCCGTAAAATTTTTAGTTCCACATAGTAGTATAAAACCTTTAGTTATTTTCTTCTTTTCATTTAACTTATAAAACTCATAACCGTTATACAAATTATCTGTAAACAAGGACCATGCGAACCTAACGCATGGGTACACAAGGGGGGTCTTGCTACAATATAATACTCTAGCGGACTTCCATTAAAAAAAAAAAAAAAAAAACTGGCTATCTGTCCAAGTAAAAACCTCAGAGAAGTCGACAGATCGACCAAGTGTGGATACAACATGGTTCAAAAGCCGGGTCAAAAGAGCAGCGCCGGATAATTCCAACTTAGGAATAGTCATAAGTGCCCTGATGGGTGCAACTTTACTTTTGGCCACAATAGGAGAAACCAAGACGTTTCCTGCCGTATCTATAGTACGTAGATATATAGCCGCGGTATATCCCTTTTCTGAGGCGTCACAAAAGCCATGAAGGCTCGCCCTTTATTTTCCAGTAGGCAAAAATCGCCTTGGCAAAAGGATATTATTGATCTCAGGCAAACTAGACACAAATTCCAACCAAGTAAAAAGCAAATCTCCGGAGAGCGGCTCATCCCAAGACAAGTTAGCCGCCCACAACATCTGCAAAAAGCATTTCGCCAAAAATATAACCGGACTGATCCATCCATTGGGATCAAAAGTCCTAGCAACAGTGGATAACACCGATCTTTTAGACCAGCTGGCGCGATGCTGCAAGTCAACGTGATATGTGAACGCATCCTGGACTGGTCGACATTGGACGCCAAGTACAGTCAGCATATCAGGATTATCTGCGTTCTGAAAGATGTGAGGATGAAGTCTAGGAGAATTGAATAACCAAGTTCGTAACCTCCAGCTTCATGATTCCCAACAATTCGTCTCGCAGAACAAGGGCTTCCTCCTCAGACGCGGCGCCAGTACAGCAGTCATCAACGTAAAAGTCTTCTTTAATGATGGCAGCCGCGCGAGGGTATCTAACTTGCTCCCTTTCTGCCAATTCCAATAGAGACCGAATCGAAATGAAAGGACTGGATCTCAAACCAAACGTATTTACGGTGATCTCGTAAACAACCATGGGATCATCGGGATGTTCCCTCCACAAAACCAACTGATAACGACGATCATCAGGATGTATCACTGTCTGATGAAACATCTGTCGGATATCAGTGACAAAAACAATTGCATGTCGACGAAATCCGGTAAGGATATCCCCAATGTCGCGATGCAATTTAGGTCCAGTGTCCACACTGGTTCAAGGAAACACCCGAGGTGGTAAACGCCGATCCGTCACCAACAATTCTAATTTTCCCTTTAGGGGTACTCAGAACAGCATGCTGAGGAATAAAAAAATGTTCAACCGAAAACCAAACCAAAAAAAGTCGGAACTAAAACCAAGCCATCAGGCTGTTACTCTCGCCAAGAACCCGTACAAATTTTACCTAAAACATTACTACCTATCAAAAGGTCAACTGGACCAGGCGTATGAAAAGAAGAGTCTGCTAATTCAAAACCATTAGTCAAACTTACAACAGAAGCGGGGAGAGTTACTCTAGGATGTACCACCAAAATAGATTTTAAAACCATAGCCGAAGTCTGAATACGGCGTGAGTCAAGCGGCAAAGGAGAGAATTCAATCGATATGCGACCAACATGGCCATCAACAGGCACATCACCAACACCAAAAATCGGGAACGGAGATAGACCAACCCGAATACCCAATTGGCTCGCCAACCAAGCTGAAACAATACACCCCTGGGCACCCGAATCCAAAAGGGCACGAACAACAATAGAATTACCCCTCGGGCCCCATACCCTAACAGAAGCAGTAGGCAATAAAACTTTCCGGGGTGTAAGTGGTGCGAGCCGAAATTTCCTATTGTGCATAAGGAGAACGTGAATAATCATAAACCGAGTGAGCCGACGGTTGATAGCTGTCAAAGCGTTGGCTACCTCTTACCCCCTGATTAAGATGAGGTGGGGTTTTATTTACTGGTTCTCTCCGGGGCAAACGCGGCGGGTGACACTCCAAACGTCTCTCTAAGAGCGGCGGAGAGAATCGGGGATGCGAATGATGGACGTGTTCCAAATAGGGGGGGGGGGCAACGTCCGCCCCCGCCCGTACAAGGCGACAAAGGAGGGGGAGACCTGCCTCTGCCCCCGCCCGTGCGTGGCTCCAAAAGAGGGGGAGACCGGCCTCCGCCCCCGCCCGCGGCGGCATGAGAGTAGCTCGTGCTGGGCCTACAATCGGGCACAACAGGGTGTTCGGCTGGAGGCTTCCTCCCACCAGAACTGCGCTCCTGCCCGTTCTGATTGGCGCACAAGATGAAGTGATGACTCCCTCCACAATGCCTTTTGTTTTTTGTTTTGTTTGGTTCGGGAACAATTCCTGGAGAAGTGGTTTCCCAGGCAGAAGAAACACAATCGCCGCTCCTTCGCGACCTGGCCACGAGCTACCAAAGGCTTACCCATAAATTTTGGGAACGGAATACGTTGTGATCCGCCTGCTTACAAAAGGTGCAGCCACCCAAACCTTCATGAGCTGCCGCAAATCGAGGACCTGGTGCCCTCGCAACTGGCTTGGGCGATGATTTGGCAGGGACGCGAAACTGACGTTGAGCAGGAACCAAATCGCGTGACAAACCTCCCTCTGCAGTATCGATGCGGTGACATTAGTCCTCCAAGAACCGCTGCAGATCGTTGTAGGAGGGGAGGTGAGAAGAGCTATCTCCTCCAAAAGCCCGCTCAAAACGGAGACGCATGTCCGCCGGGAGTTTCCCCAAAATGTGGAGCAACAAAAAGACCATGAGTCCACGGGGAGGCCTAGGCGCTTCAATGCATTCATCGCGGCCAAAACTGGATTCAAGATATCAGTGCGAAGAGTGGCGTACCTTGAAAATTTAGGCAGATGGAGAATCTACATGACGTGTGCGTCAGCCAAACGACGTAATGAAAATAAGTACTTGTCATTTAAAACTACATATGGAGAGATCATAAAGGGAAATAAATGTAAAGTATTCAATCATACAATGAAAACTAGAAAAATAATTAATAAAAACAATTCTACACAAACATACACCCAGAAATCCATATTGGATTACTTTAGTAAAATAGACCAATCTAAAAAGATTTTATCAGTAAATACACAACTTGCTAATACAAGTAGGTTTTTTCGTGAATAATATATCAGAGATAGGTGTTAAATTGAACCTGCTTCACCAAAACATTGCGGGACTATTAGAAAAATGAAATTTACTTAGCATAGCATTGCTTGACTTTAAAGACAAGAACACAGATATAGACATATTATGTTTTACTGAGACATTCCTTAAATTGGGCGATGAGTTAAATTTACATATAAGAGGATTTAACTTATCCGATTCTTTTTCACGGAAGAAAAAGAGACGGGGTGGTGTAGCAATACTGTGTAAAGAAAACATATGTACCAAACCTATTTCATGGCTGAAAGATCTAGTTATTGAGTTCTCATTTGAATGTTGTGGCATTGAAATACCAGTACTTAAATGTATTATAATATGCATTTATAGAACACCTGATTCAAATGTAAAGACTTTCCTAAAAAATATAGAAATTTTATTGTGTAAAATTCGTAATAGGACTAATAAGAAAATTGTCGTCTGTGGCGATTTTAATATTGATTTACTAAAACCCTGTAATGACTTGAGCGAATACTTAAGAATAACACAAAACTATAGATTTCACATACATATCAATCAACCTACCCGGCAAAATTCATGCTTGGACCAAATTATAAGTACTGTTCCGGAAGCAGAAAGCAATGTACATGTTTTAGGATTATCCGACCATGAAACCGGTCAAACAATTAGTATTCCTGTAAGAAATGTTGAAATACCCAAACAAACCTACTATATTCAAAAGCGTGACTTTGATGAGTATAATATAAATAAATTCATTGAATGCTTAGGCTGTTTGTCCTGGTCAGAAGTTTATGAGCTGAATAGTTTGAATTTAGCTTTTAATGTTTTTCACGATTATCTTATTCTTTTCTATAATTTATGTTTCCCAATGCGTAGAATAAAAATAAAAAATAAAGATAATAAAATAGCTTGGATAACGAGAGGTATAAGAAAGTCTTGTGTGGTTAAAAGGAACCTCAGAAACATTTACATAAAAAATAAAAATAGTGTTACAAAAACAACTTACAAGAAATATACGAACACACTAAGAAAATGTATAAATACAGCCCAAAAAATTAATAATGAGAAATTTATACGAAAATCAAATAACATATGCAGGGCTTCATGGGACATAATAAAACAATATGACAATAAAATAAGCACAAACAAAAACAAAATCCAAAAAATTATACACAATAACAGAGTTACTAATGATAGTACTACTATTGCTAACATTTTTAACACATTCTTTATAGAGCTTACAAATAAATCTACTACAAAAACGAAACCTTGCACTGCACACTACACTAATAACATAGATTCCAGTATATTCTTATTGCCTGCTACATGCGAGGAAATTTATAAAACAATTCATTCTCTTAGAAACACAATGTCAGTAGGATACGATGAGCTTCCCACATCAATATTGAAGCGCAGTGCAATGCTTATCACCCCGGTTTTGTGTCACCTAATAAACATGTCACTAAGTGAAGGCACCTTTCCTGACAAATTGAAAATATCAGTGGTAAAACCTATTTACAAAAAAGGAGACAAGGAATGTGTTGGTAATTATAGACCTGTAACTTTAATACCAGTGTTAGCCAAAGTTTTTGAGAAAATCTTACACTCTAGACTCACAAATTTTTTAAATAAATATAATGTTGTAAAATCCGAACAGCATGGGTTCCAAAAAGGTAAATCGACCACTTTAGCTGCCTTTAAACTTATAAGTAAAATAACAGAAAATGTTGATAAAAAGGTACCCACAGTGGGTGTTTTCTTTGATATTGTAACGTTGTGGATTCTTTATAAATGAAATTAAAACTATATCCGTAAATTAATCGATATTTTAGTATGTTTCTATAATATATTACTAATTATCTATGGTTGTGCAAGCGAGATTGGACAGCACTAGCCCAGTCATCAACTGACGGCTCTTATATCGTTCCTTTCCTTGGTAACCTTCGCCGGGGAAAGTCACTTTGACCCCGTGGCCAACTGCTGTCGGCTCCGGGTAAGTTTTGAGATCAACATTTCCTACTTCTTTCTACAGGTGAAGACTTTCCAGCGGTGCAGCTTATTGCCTGCTAAAATGCATGGCTTAATATATTTTATTTTTCTGTGTGCTATTTCAGCCTACGTAATGAGTGCCACGAGGCCGATGCCCCCTAAGGTCATAGGTCGCGGCACCAACTTGTGCTGCCTATTTATATTCCTTTTTGTTATAGCTTCTAGCTACGCTGCATTGCCGCTGGGAGATTCTCTTCACCTGCTATTTTAGCGGGTCACTTGGACGTAATTACCTAGTGACAAACTGACCCGCACTTTTTCTATTTCCAGGGTCTTCGCACCGGGCTTCGCACCATAATGGCGGTAGCGAGGCACACCAGCGGAGACCCTGGCACGCCGGCATCACCACCAGCCACGTGTCCACTAGCTAAGTGCATACCACCATCTTTGCACAACGGACCGAACAACGCCACGGCAGAATATTTATTAAGAATCCATTCCCTGAGGTTCATTTCATATACCTAAAATAAATTTATGTAACATTCTATTCACGATTATAATCTCATACTATATATTGTAATCAACCTTTTATTTCTCTGCTCGCCCTAGCCGATAGTAGTTTCAATTACAATACATTATTTTATTAATTTTTACAGTGCATAAGTCACACCTTTAAACTTTTGTATCTTCATTTAAAAACCTTATATAAAAAACTTTATCCGTTACATTGGCGCCCAACGTGGGGCCCGGGCATCCAGGGCATCCAGGGCATTTGATTTTGTGGATCATGAGATACTGCTTAAAAAATGTATTAACTATGGCATTCGAGGAACAGCTGAAAAGTGGTTACGTACTTACCTAAGCAACAGACAACAATATGTCGAAATTAGAGAAGTCGATGATAAAAATGAGGAAAGAGCTTTTAGATCCTCATGGACATACAATAGAGTAGGAGTTCCTCAAGGAAGTATTTTAGGACCACTTCTCTTCATTATTTATATAAATGACCTTCCAGATCATATATAGTTTATTGGGTAGTCCCATGCAGCTTATTTGCTGATGATATTGTGTTTAGTGATATCAAATGAGGATTCAGTAAATTTTAATACAGAAATTAATTTCACTGTTGCGAGAGTACTTGATTGGATGGACACTAACAATTTAAAAGCTAACATAGAAAAAACAAAATACATGACATTCTATAACCGATATCAATTAATTAAGGATTTAAATATAACTTACAATAATCAATCTCTATGCGAATCAAATAATATAATTTTTCTGGGAGTACATATTGATAGCCAATGTAAATGGAATCTGCACATTAAGAGGGTTTGTAATAAGATCAATAGGTTTTCGTATGCGCTCTGGCGCCTTACAAAAATATGTAATGCTAAGATTGCTTTGCAAGCGTACCACGGATATGTCGCTTCAAACATAAGGTACTGTATTCCTATTTGGGGCAATGCCACAAATATAAACAGAGTTTTTATTGCGCAGAAGCAATGTATACGTGCTATCTGCAATGTTGAGCCACTATGCTCATGTAGACCTCTGTTCCGCCGTCTTAAAATTCTAACGGTGCCATCGATGTATATATTTGAATGCGGAATATTTGTAAAGAACCATCGTCACCTCTTTACGACATTTGGCGAACATTATAATTTTAATACCAGGTATCCTGATAGACTAGTTCTGCCAAATATAAATACCACATATTATCATTCCAACTGCTACCCTATGGCAATTAATATATATAACAAATTACCAAATAAAATAAGAGACCTGCCGCTAACTAAATTTAAAAATAAACTATATGTGTGGTTAGCAGACAAATGTTTTTATACGGTAGATGAGTTCATGAATGACACAAAATAGGACATTATTTAGATTAACACATATTTATTACAAATGTTAACAATTGACATATTTTACTAAGTTTTTATTTTTTTTGTGTATAATCTATGACATTCAATTTTAATGATTTAAGAATTACAAATGATAATATAATGAATAAATTTGGAAAATAAATTGACAATGAATAAATAAAAATTTTCATGCCTAATATAGGCGAAATATGATAAGGACTTTATAGATTTAAGAACCAATTGTAACCATATTTCATGCGAATAAATGATCTTTCTAGAGTTAGTAATGTACTATGACATATTAGGTCTAGTAAGTGTTCCTGAAGAGCGTATATATTATGTCTGTTAATTGAGTCAATGACAATGTCATCTCGCTGCCCAAATCACTCTGGCATTTACGGGATCACCCTACGGCCTGGCTCAAGGCTCCTACGCATAGGATTATGGGGCCTCGAATTCAACTCCTTTTCATCGCTGAGAAGCGGTCAATCAACACGTCCTAAGACGTGGAATATTTATAAGGCTATTTATACGGCTATCGCTGGGATATCCACCGGAATCCCAGCGATGGAACGTCAGCCCGTCTGCGCCTTTAGTGGTATTAAAGTCCCACACTAAAATTGCAAGTTTTAATTCATATAAAATGTGCTATCCTTGACTTAAGCATTGAAATAACCAGTCTTGCCGATTAATAAATATACTAAATGAATTTAGTCTCCAGACTCTGTGATAGGCTATCATCTCCGATCCTTGTTATTAAATAGATTAATTACTTACGAACAGCTCGATCTCTCCGTCTCTTGCGTGCCCTTTTGTGTTCAATTGAGGCCATCAGCTCAAAGGTCAGTTATATATTATGCATTTGCATATTTGAAATTAATTCAAAGACTCTTGATTACTAGAAGTTATATAGTGTCTGAGTATAGCTTGAGTTATTACTTGAACCTTAGATAGAATTGGCTTCATTCAGTTAGGTCAAACTACTATCGTTTGAGTCATCAATCTTTCAAACTCATTTATAGAATCTCTACTTTCGTGTATAACTCATAAAATAAGCCTAGGCATGTATGATGGTGTTTTGCGGATAAGACTTGTACTTATACATTTTATTTGCAATGTAAGTCGCGTTCAGCGTGATCTTATTAACTGAATAATTATCATCCTTTAACTATTACTTTTACTATTGCCAAATGAGGAAGGGAATTAATTCTAAACCATTGAAATAGCAGATATAAGAAATTAAGTATTTTTATTTCATAAATGAAGTTATTAGAATCTGAGTGGATTATTTAGATCAGATGTGACCGATTAGAGTCACATCTAGACCGAGCTTTCTGTACCTTTTTTTTTTTTTTTTTTTATCGTGCGGAAATCCCTTCGGATACCCCCCCGCCGGCCAGCGGGGGCGGTTATGTCGGGCTTGCACAGACTAAAACCGCACGCCGTCTCGGGTCTTCAGACGCCGGGGTGTAAGGTTACCCATAGAGCATATCCCTCGCACCCCGGCTGACCCTGGGCCATCTCACTACTAACAGCATCGCTCATCCTGTCTCCTCTGAAAGCAGAGGAGTACGGAGAGCGATGTGTTCCCGCCACGTTGGGTATTGGCCGACGATCAATGCCAACCCTATGAAGGGGTGAAGGGGAAGCCATTGACCGCCGCCCAGGGTGTACCGGCCGCTCCGATTCCGTTCCCCCCGGACTGCAGCGGAGCTTTCTGTACCTATGGCCAAAAATACAGGGAAAACGAAAGCTCAAATGAAAAAACCTTGTATGTCATTAATACTTAATTATAACACAAATATTTACACAAGACTTAAATCTATATATGATAAAATTACATGCACAATAATTTTCACAGTTATTGTGTGCTCGATGAAATGTTATTTACTTGCTAATTATCCTTTAATCTAATCCCGGATAATTTGTCTGGGTTTATTTCTGACCCAATACACAATGATATATGTATATATATATATGTGTTGATTTCAGTCATATCGTTTCAGTAGTGACTTACAAACACAAGAATGGTTTTGTTTAGAACAGAATAACATGATTGTGCACTTAATTTAGTTATCGTTTGTTATCAAGCACATTATAAAAAGCAATTTATTATCAGGATTTATAACTTGATCTTGAATATCTTTACAATTTCATCTTACACAGACATAATTTAAAACAGTTTATACACATTTATAAACACATCAGTTCAAAACTTTATTCATAATATATGTTTTCAATTTAATGCAATTTTCATGAATTGTATGGACTGATCAATTCATTATATTTAATTAGATGGTTGTATGGGATCCAATGGCATTGCCATCACTCTCGTCTGTGCTGTCCTGAGACATTTCCACATTATCAGTACAATAATGATTAGCACAACAATGAATAGATCATTACAATAATGAATAGATCAGCGCAAATAATTATTATAATACATATGTATGAAGATGTTAGTTCCCAATACGATCTGTATTTAAACAATAACTCGTATTCCTTATCGGTCCAGGTCCATTATTAATAACTCGTTTGATTATGTTTAGCCTAAAGTCAGTTAATTATAAAATTCTATGTACAAAGTTTTGAACACTAAAATTATGCAATTTTGTATACTTTACCCAAAATCAGCTTTCTGCTCCAATTTATTTATTATTATTTCCGCCTAATTCTTATGCAATTATTATTTAAATATATTTATTACAAGTAAATAAAACTAGTTTACACAATACAAATAAAATGATCTAAACCGGACTAGCATTAACTAGTCAAATCTTTCAATTAATCCTTTAGGGAGCTCTCTACGAGATGTGCAGCTCGACACAAGGTTGAAACCGTTCTGCCTGTTCCTCCTTCCCTCCGTCGCATCGCCAGCGCAACCAGATTCTCCTGGCTCCGCCCTGCATCGCTTTATCTGCCAATGAAAATTAATCAAGCCAGTCAATTGTTCTTGGTTGGCTTACATTTTAGCATTGCTGGGCCGCGCCCTTTCACTAAGGGATTGGCGACAGGATTCTTATGATAATAATTTTTTGTACCCGTTGACCTACGAGTTCTAGTGCAGTGGTTTTTTTTTAATAATAATCTCCCTTCATAATTTATGACGGCTTTAAGTGTGGAACCCATAAAATTTCCTAGCATTTGAGGTCATTATTTATTCCTCTCAAGTTTTGCACTTACATTTAGAAATATTAACTACAATTTCAAATTAATTTATAGCTCTAGAATGTCTGGTGCCAACTTATTTATGAGGCAGCGCAAGATTAGTTAATTGCCCAACTTTTGAGTTTATTTTATGCAGATGTTGTTCGGTGATAAGAGAAAAAAATAGGGTTTGTTTTGGCAATGAAACGTTATTTATTTTTTGTATTTATAAATGATGACTAAGTATCTACAATAGTTGGCCATCTCATCCAGAGTAACCTTACCGTCATCAAGGTAGGTCAAAGCTTTCGTGTGAACTGCTTCCAAATCACTCATACGTCCGCCAATCTCCGAATCTCGATTCAACAGAGCATCCTGACGATCGGACCTAGGGATGAGGGCAGCAACGGACGTAAACCAGTTGTGGAAGTGAGTGGAGAAAACCGCTTGGCATTTAGCTAGAGAAGTCAAATCTGCCATGTTATCAAATTAACAAAACAAAAAAAACTAAATATAAATTAAAACAAGTAAAAGAAAAAAAAATAAGCCGACGTGCGTGCTACACGTGCGTGACGTGGGATCGGTAACCACGCTCTGCTACCAGCAATTGTACGCGAACGTAGCCAGAGCAATGGTTCCGAAGCAGCTCTGCTACCAGCCCCCTCACTAAGGAGGAAGCAAATGCGAAAAATGCGACTACGAGTAGGTAGTTTTCAAACCGTAGCCCCATTAGACGCTTTCGCGCTCGGAAATCACGTTACGAGGCACCGTCGTAAGTCAACGATATTAACTTAAGTCTAAAGAATCGCGTAGTGGAAACGTGCGTAAAACTTAATCATTAATTTATCAACCGTGTCTAGTAAAATCTGATGCCAAACTAGGCCCGCAAAATCGGCACAAACAATTATTACTAGGTTATACGTTTATAGCAAGTAAACACAGATAAATATCTATTCAGACCTCCCGGCGGGTCCGATAAAACCCATGAAAAAACACCAAATCAAATTTAAACAGATTTTTAGCACGTACTTGTTTCAATAATCAAATTAAGCCGCAATTGACACCCGATCGAAATCGACCAGTAAATATTTCAATTTGAAGTGAAAATATTCAAATTCAATTGCACCAAAAGGCAAAATAGAAATGGTAAATTAACAATCAAAATGGCGGACTTGAACCGCGTGTTAAGTTTCAAATGGCAAACCAAAATTAAACCAATCCGTTAATTATCATCAACAATACACAAACTATATTAAGAAATGGGTCACTGACTATCAATGAACCGGGATTCAGCCGGGAAAGTAGCATAGATTGGAAAGTGTGCCTATTTAGTGTATCTAACTATATGTGACATGACTGTACGTGTAATTGAATATACAATAAACTAATTATCCAGTAAAATACAAATTTAGTTTTTACTTCCCTTAGGATGTGTCTTCCACCGCAGCAATGGTTCCAATTCCAACGAACGCGATGGACGTATTCACTTTATTTTACAAAGAGATAACTATCTCGATAATTAATTTTCACCAATTAATCAACATTCAATAAACAAAATCAAAACAATGTTCCTTCAAAGCCTGTGGCGAGGCCAACCAAAAACACGCGAACACAGCGTCTACCAACGAGCTAACCTTAACCAGGCAACGTCGCGCTCATCTCGCGATGTACTGGCGTCATAGTTCCCGTATCATAATGCGCGGGTACGTAAAGAAAAAATAATATACAAACACCGATTAATACGCGGTACAAATATCAAACTATAATTATTTAACAATTAAAACTAAACATAAGTATAATAATAATTTTATACAACGGTTGTGCCAAAGGGCACGCCACGATTGTGGCGGGCCTGTCATGGAGGAATGGCTGGAAAGGCACCACGGATGCCTCTCCTACCGGCTGATGCAGGTGCTCACCGGACACAGCTGTTTCGATGAGTTCCTGCATCGTATGCGCCGGGAGCCGACGCCCGGGTGCCACTATTGCCGGAAATGCTCCGTGGACACCACGATGCAGACCCAGGTGCTGGCCATGACCGGCAACGAGAGAACGTGGAACGCCGCCGCTTTCTTTTGCGAGGTAGTGATGCGCGCAAAAGAGGCGGCAGAAAAGGGATAGGTCTAGCACTCTCCCGTGCCGTAGAAAGCGCACCGGCAGCGGCGATCGCAGAAAACGATTTTCGTCCTCCATGAGGGCGGGTCTGGGACCGTCACGGTCGGGGCTAGCCGTCACCCTAACAGAAGCATGCCCAGAGCGGCGGCGCGTCGTGTTTCCGCGCGCGCTTCTCTTTAGGGGAAAGGGGATTAGATCCCCAACAACGCGTCGGGGTCGCCAGCGTTACAGACCGGAGCCGGTCGGGGTCTCTGGAATATCCTAAGATATCCTTTCTAGGACACACCAGATTCCCCGTACCATATGGCTGACGCAAGAGACACCGTGCGGTTTTAGTCGGTTCAAGTCCGACATACCCATCTTAATGTTAGCTCCGGTGGGTTGAAGCCCGTTGAGGTTTCCGCACGAAAAAAAACGATTTAAAAATGTTTGTGCCAAAGTGCAAAGAATATTATTAGTTTTGTGGGCTATGCTGATTTCAAAAGCTTGTAGCGCAATTAGAATACAGAGAAAAAATTTAAGCGATACAATGCGATGCTTTTGAAATTCAGCAAAAACCCACAGAATTAATAATATTCTTTGTACTGTGGCGCAACCTTTGTATAAAATTATTATTTTCGTTTTAGTACAACAGATTTTTTTTAATAAAAGCTTGTTTATAAATATTTTTTTAATGATTATAATTTTTTTAAATATTTTAACATAGCAATAGACATACATACATACATAAACTCACGCCTATATCCCCGAAGGGGTAGGCAGAGGTGCTAGCACCCACATTTCGCCAGTTTATGTTTAGGTCCCAATGTAATAGGTGGCGAGCCTATTGCCATTAACCGGGCACTTATAAACCTGCGATAAATACACACATAACTTCGAAAAGCATCGAAAAGTCATTGGTGTGTGCCATGGTAAAACCTGGGATCGAACCTGAGACATCGTCTCAGCAGTCCATTACCCATACCACTAGGCTACCGCGGTTATAGAAAGGCATTTTATATTCCAATCCAGCTTTATGTTGGATGAAAAATAATTATCTGCACATGGTGTTTATATGCTTTACTAAGCCAGATTGAGAGTCATCCAATAAATAGAAAAAGTACGTTTTTTTAAAGTTTATTTTCTTTTTTTTTCAACTTTTTAGTTTTAGCATGTAGTACCAGAGTGGTAGCTAAGATCAGCCAAAGGACCTCAACACAACATCTTGTCATCTTGTTAAGTTCCAGATCACCTACCGTCTCCATCTTCAGACCTTGGCCATTATGAAGCACCAGAATGTTTACCAAGACAAAACAGATGAGCCAATCGATAGGTTTATCTTGTTTAGCGTAGGAGTTCCTATGGCCACCTTTCTACTCCATCCTTCCTAATACCATGAATACCATCCTACTCTGAATACCATGTAACACCAGAGAGTTTGTCAAGACAAAACAAATGAGCCCAAACTCTACAGGGTTATATTGTTTAGTATAGGAGTTGCTATGGCCGTCTTCCTACTCCATCATCAGACCCTGAATACAATGTCACATCATAGAGTTTGTCATGACAAAACAAATGAGCTCAAACACGATAGGTTTATGATATTGTTGGAAGTTTACGCGAATGTCACACATTGAAATAAAACTATTTTTAACGGATTCTCCCCGTGACCATGGCTGCTGAAAAGCAACCGAAACGTCGGGATCAATGTAAAATATAAAGTAACATCAATAAAATCGCGATAGAATCCGTTAAAAATAGTTTTATTACAACGATAGGACCTGCCTACTTCACCATCAAACTCTGAATACCATGCAAGACCAGACGAAACAATAGTCCAAACTAGATAGGTTTATCTTGTTTAGTTTAGGAGTTGCTATGGTCGTCTTCCTACTCCATCATCCGACCCTGAATACCATGTCACTTCAGAAAGTTAGTCATGAAAAAACAAATGAGTCCAAACTCGATAGGTTAATGTTTAGTTCAGGAATAGCTGTGGCCGCATTTCTACTCCATCATCAAACCCTGCTCGCGCTCCTCACCATTGCCGCAATCATGCTGCCGAGCGAGAGGACGCCCACCCCGATGGCTGCCACGAGGTCACGCCTCGGCGCCTCCCACGCCGGGCAGTCCGCCAGCGTGTGCAGCCCTGATTCCTCGCTAGCGTCGCAGTGATGACACTCAGGCGTTGGCTCCTTCCTGATCCGATGAAGGTGGTCCCCGAAGCACCCCTTCCCTGAGACCACCTGCGTCAGTCGGTACGAGAGGCTTCCGTGTCGCCTCTCTAGCCAATCCTGGGCCTTACCGCCGCTATTGCGGCGTGCCCTCAAGGGGAAGTAAGTACCTTAAATATCGTAGATAGTGTATTTTGCTGAAAGAAGACTTTATGTTATTTTTAAAAGTTAGTAATTCTGCATCCATAGATTTTCTAAAAATTACTTGCTTCGTCTGGGAATCGAACCGACTTAAATGTCAAAAAAAAACACCCTACTTTTATGATGCCAATCGAAAGAATAGCTAAAAAATAATAACTCTGCTTAAGTAACATTTTATTTTAATTTGTAAAGAAAGGAACAACGTAAAATTAATCATTTTAATCAAATTAAAAACATACATCAAACTGCCGTAGTCAATTAAGTGGGTATTTTTTTGTAAATTAATTAATTAAATGCTTAAAAATGTGATCCCTCTTGTCTTACGCAAATCGCCAATCTTTTAATCAGTCCGCTGCCTGTTGATTTTCTTATCATTTTATGGCGAACACTCGATGTGATATGGCACAATTCTGTTTGCAACTCGCCCACGTTCTCGTATCGCTTTTTGTATAGCATATTTTTCACGTATCCCCAAAAGAAGAAATCTAGTGGGTCCGGGGATCTGGTCGGCCATCTAATCGGTCCATTTGTACCAATCCATGTAGGAAAACATTCATTTAGAAAATCTGCTGCTCTCCGACTATTATGAGCTGGAGCTCCATCTTGTCAGAAAATTAAGTTTTCTTGCTCCGCCGCGGAAAGATTTCTTATCTCATCCCTTAAAAGAAGTATTCCTAAATACTTTTCTGTGTTCAAGGTTCCTTGTCGACGGCAATAAATAACTTTCTTGAAATTTGACTCAATCATTTTATGTTGTTCCTTTCTTTTAAAATACAATGTTTCTTAAGCAGAGTTATTATTTTTTAGCTATTCTTTCGATTGGCATCATAAAAGCAGGGTAATTTTTTTTGACATTTAAGTCGGTTCGATTCCCAGACGAAGCAAGTAATTTTTAGAAAATTTATGAATGCAGAATTACTAACTTTTTAAAATAACATAAAGTCTTCTTTCAGCAAAATACACTATCTACGATATTTTTAAGGTACTTCCCCTTCATGTCCCATAAGTTTGGGACGTCCGGTATAGTATTGACTACACACCTATATTAAGAAACGACTTCACTTATGATTCACATGTTTTGGTCTTTTTAGACATCGTCTAGCCAAGGTTAGCAAGAATACGTTAGAGTAAATTCCACAGCGGTCACAAATGTGGCAAACATTTGTGACCGATGTGGAAAAACTGTTGCAACCAGGGGTCCATTGATCAATTGGTTAGCCAAGACTGGACAATTCCTTCGAGCCTCCACTAGTGTAACAGGTAGGTATAACATACCTATAGGTACGTTAGGCAAGATGGGGACACCGTGGTTCCCACACTCGAGGAGGCCATCTCAAGGCCGTAGATGGCCCAGGGTCAGCCGGGGTTCGAGGGAATCCGGGATTTCCGCACGAAAAAAAAACTAGTTTTAGGACATAAATATAATATTATTTTAAGTAGGTACTATTTGACACTTAAGTAATTTTTTTTAACAAGAAAAGCTATACCGTATTATAATTTAAGTACCTTAACCTTAGCACAAAAATAATAACTTAAAATACATTTGTGTTTAAGTTACACGACAATTTAATAGTTATAAATTGTGTTTAATCCACTTATTATAGCCTTATAAACATTTGCATTTTTTAGTCCTCTATTAGATGTTAGAGGTACTTATCATTGTTACATAATAATTATAATAAATGTTTATAATGCACTTAATATGTAAACTATTTTAAAAGTTGATTATTATGTTGAGTTTTCAGCCTTCGAAAATTCGATCGAGCCAAGCTACTGTATCGTTCAGACAGTGAATATTAGCTTTTTTGGTATTCCAATGGACAAGGGGCCTAACAAATACTAAAAGTTTCAATAAAATGTCTTATCATAGTAATAGGAACGCCATTATCGTATGTCTAGAGCCTCCAAAAGAAGCGCTCCTTGGTTAAAGGCGGTATATCAAGACCGTTCAAGACTGTTTTAGGCTCAGTACAGGCATAAAATTAGTTTTACCCTTCGATCAATTATTGCCCTGAAGGTGTTACCCGTCAGTTTCTTAATTTTGGTATCTAAGGATACCGTCAAGATTTACACAAGTTAGTGTGGGTAAGGATTGGAGGGACGGGACGTTGAGTTGATACAGTAGCACAGATTACTAAATAGTTACTACACAGTAGGTCGTATCAGCACAAAAACCTGAGTGTAAATAGGTACCTACTTATTAAGCAGTTTATGACTGTTATGGTACCTACCTAAGTACAGCTTTGCATTTAAGAGTTCTTTCTGAACAGTTTCTCAATTTTGACAAGATTTACACATTTAAAATTAAGAAGAATGCCCACGTACCTAAGTGGTACTTACCTACAGATTTCTCAGGTATTCATTATACTTATTTGGCTTTTAAAATTCAGCACTGTGTGCATTAAACGTAGACAACTATACCGATGTTAGTTGAGTTAGTACCTAACTACTTAGATATAAATATAATTTGGTGCTTTCTTCGGTAGAATAAATACTACATTTAGCTAATTATTTATTAGAGTATAACAGTATTTATTTTATCCACTGACAGTACATATACCTACCTAATTATAGCTAGATTAAACTGTCACCCATATTAGTAGTGATTATAGCGCATTACCAAGAAAATTAAATAAGACAAGAGGAACTGCATCTGTCTCAGTGCACAAGGTACCTACCCTTGGAAAAGAACAAGTAGGGATAGTTTTTAGATAAAATGAAATAGTGACAATGGTATATGAGGCTGGGGGTGCGACTGGTTGGATCACCTCCAAGTTTGGTGCACCCTGGGCAACGTGGGCGATGACGCATCATTGATTGCTCCTCTGGAGTAGCTGGTGTCAACGTCAACGGCCAAGAGTCTGACCAACCGGCCCTTTTCAGGGCCAGCTGACCCCATTGCACGAGGGGGTCGGGGTATGGCGGGCCTGCAAGGCCCGCGGGGTGGGGGGTCGCTCCAGGTACCCCTCTACTGTTATCAGAGGGGACACTGCAAATGGCCCAGGGTCAGTCGGAGTGCAAGGGATATGCTCTATGGGTAACCTTACACCCCGGCGTCTGTAGACCCGAGACGGTGTGCGGTTTTAGTCGGTTCAAGCCCGACATAACCGCCCCCGCTGGCCGGCGGGGGGGGGGGGTATCCGAAGGGATTTCCGCACAATAAAAAAAAAATTACATTACTGCACCGGTCTTCGCTTGATAGTGATAAGCAAAGAATCTTTATAGTTAACAGCCTCAGGTCTCAGCAAATGCGTAATGAAAGAAGATCTAACCGATTATCTGTCTCTACACATATTATGTATGATAATTAAAAAGTGTATAAAATTGTCGTCTAAAGAATTGCACATGTGTCGAAATTAACAAATAAATCAATCTCAAGCTAGAGTCCAGATACCTGTCTCTTAGTTAGGTACCAGAATCTGCCTTCGCGGTCTTCTAGGATTACTTTATTCATCTTGTAATCTAGTTATATTTTAAGTCTATGCCGATATTATAACTGTAAGGTTAATGTATAATCTGGAAGCTGTTAAGACTTCACGTTTTCTAAGTCACGTTCGCCGCGTTACGAGTGGAGTGCTTTTCGTCATGTAATGGTATCTGTATCGTTAAATGAGCCAATGTCATCGGAAGTCAAGTTGTGTATTCCTTGTGGCGCGATGTCAGTAGGAACCGTTGTGTCTTGAGCGGTGTCTGTGCTGGAGTCGTATTCGCTAACGTTTTGGTAACCACTGGTGATGTTTTCCAGTGGACTAGTTGTGCTGCTGTTCACTGCGGTATCGCCTCCTCCTGGAAAATGTAAAAGAAAAACGTTATATTTTTGACATTACATTTATGTTCTCCACTAATGCTAGTGTTGGGTGTGAAAATCAAGCTTTTTTGTCTATAATTTCTCAAGTCAATTTAGGATTAAATTGGTATTAATTTATCTATGTAAATAATTCTGTAATTCTTGTAAAAAGACTTTAAAGCTTGCAATAAGAGGCCATCCATACCGTAAAAGAGCCATGGAAGGTTCATTTTTCATAATTCGTCTTTCATAGAATTGTTTACGAAAGGTCAAACATTTTTTTGGTTTTACATATATTTTCCTCCTACGCCTCATAAAGAAAAGTCTGTGACCGTATAACTCTCATTTACCTCTGCAATCAGTCACATACATAGGTAGTGTGACGAGACAGAATGTTACATGTCTTTATAAGTAATAAATCGATTTTCTAAGAGATGGCGCTGTATTAGTAAAGAATTAGGTTGAGAAATATGATATTTAGAATTAAATAACGATGAATTGTTTCAATACAATTCAGGAAATAATCTGTTTTAAAGAAAGAATCTAATAAATGAAATTAGGTTGTTGGTAATGTAACGAGACAGAATTTTACATGTCTTTATAAGTAATAAATCGATTTTCTAAGAGATGGCGCTGTATTAGTAAAGAATTAGGTTGAGAAATATGATATTTAGAATTAAATAACGATGAATTGTTGAAATACAATTCAGGAAATAATCTGTTTTAAAGAAAGAATCTAATAAATGAAATTAGGTTGTTGGTAATGTAACGAGACAGAATGTTACATGTCTTTATAAGTAATAAATCGATTTTCTAAGAGATGGCGCTGTTAGTAGTAAAGAATTAGGTTGAGAAATATGATATTTACAATTAAATAACGATGAATTGTTGCAATACAATTCAGGAAATAATCTGTTTTAAAGAAAGAATCTAATAAATGAAATTAGGTTGTTGGTAAGTGTAATGAAAGGAAGCGTCTACCACATTGCGTCATAGTAGCGATTGATCTAAGTAATAATTCGGGTTTCTGAGAGATGGCGCTGTTCTCAGCAATTATAATTATTTGTAAGTTCTTTTAAATATTAATAATTTTAAATTGCTACAATATTATTGAAGATATATTCTAATAATAAGGAATAGATTTAATAAATGGGGTTTTGTTAACTAAATTGAAAGAATAAATGAAAGAAATACCTTTCAGAAAAGAAAAAAAAAAGAATTCTAAGATAGCTTGTTTTATGAAATATGTAGATAACTTCCGGTCTGAAGGCTATTTTATAATAGTAAATAAATAGAATGAATTACAAAGAAGGGAATTAAATTAAAAGGGAAGAAATTTTAATTTAGTTAAACGTTTTAACTTGTATAAAGTAAATATTTCGCACAGGGAATTAATATTATGTTGGGAGCATTGGGGGAAAAACACTGGATTGGTCTAGAAATATTGTGGGGTTTGTAGAAACTAAAAAAAAAGGATTTAAGAGACGCTGATTGGTGGAAAGAGGCTCCCGCCGATGTAGACCGCGAAAATAGTGAAAAAAGATGGGATTTTTGGGAACCTTTTGGCGCTATCCTCGGCCATTCTCTTTTGAGACATCTAACGTGGGTCACCGGTGGGCGGGTTACCAAGCGAAGTTTTGGAAAATTTGTGGTAAATTAGTGAAACCTTGCTTTGTGAATTGATTGAAACGTTTTTACATTGAAAATCGCGATAATTCATTATAGGTTGATAAAATCGCGTTACATTTGTGTAGAATCATAATTATTGTAGATAGATATTATATTGTAGAAAGAGTTTTAAGATTAGTGTTTAAAATACAGTGTTATGACCAATATAATACCGTGATATAAGAAGTTATGAGTGTGTGTAGGTTTGTGTCTGAACTTGGCTTATGAGCTCTATGATACAGCCATGAATTCCCTCAAGGTCAGTCCAAATTATCGATAAAGTAATATTTCATGAATTTTGATTGTGAAACTCTTTAGTTCAATACGAAATTATTCAAACAAACGAGCTAAGAGCTGATTCAAGTATAATTAGTTTCAAATTCATTGACAAAGGATGAAATGTCTACCTAATTTACATTATAGAAAAGCAATATTATCCTTATTATTCAAATTTGAAATGTAATTAAAGGTGTCAAATTGGTCATTTGAATACAAACAAATCTAAAGGTCGACTAGAATATATCCTATAGTATTACATTTTGGTATTCAATCATATATTCGACTATTCGTATAAACAATCAGATATGATAATATTATGAACAAAGATAAATTTAGAAAGGGTAATGTTATGAGCTTGGTGAATAATAAACGATTGTAGAGTGAGTCGTTCATGTCATGTATTGTTTTGCAGTTAGTTATATTCTATATGCAAATAACCGGAGAAAACCGATAAAGCTTAGGTTCCTTATAACAGAACTCATGTCTATTCTACTGTAACTGAGAATAGTTCTGAATTGTAACAACTGACTTAGTATTTGCTCACTTAGCCGAGTATGGTCTAGAGAATGAGAGTCTTATCACTATAGATGATATTTTCCAACTATGGAATGGATTCAAATCTCTTAGACTTGGCCGATAGACCCTTACACATATATAGTCTAGTAAGGACTGTGTTAAACTTGGTGATGTGGGTAACTAATAAGTTATAACTCAACTTTACCTACCTAAACATTAGATTGTGTTCTGGTGGAATGGACAGTAGTCTCAGGTTGAAACCTATTGTAAGATTCTATAAACATTTACTGCAAATATGCATTCTAACATAAAGTAAATATAAAGGATATTTATTATTCTCCAAGTTTATTATATACATCTCTATGATACTTTTATACCTATAGTAGATGGATATACAAAAGAGAATACTCTTATAATTTATCTTAAGCTTTTAATTAAGTAAAGGGAATGATATATTGTAATTCCACGCCATTCGAATTGGTGTTTCTCTATTTATGGGTGCCAGATGTCTTGGCCAGGTGGAGTAAGTAAAACTACTCCAATACCTATAATAGACATAGGAACAACTATTCCTGTTGGTATGAGTTGTACTGCCTTGGGCGTGTGGTCATGGGGCCCTAGACCCAAAAACAAATATATCATGTTGTATAAAGTTATTAGTAATAAATTAAGAACTCATATAAAGTATTTGATCCAATAAGATTAGGAATTATACCTAATTCACATAAGTACAGAACTCAATTAGTTTATGTATTGGACCGAGTAAACAAATATCATGTTGAAATCAATAGTTGTATAATAACTGGAACAAAGTTAAGTTTGGATATTTTAATATGTATCATTATAGGTGAAACATGGAACTTAGGAGATACAATTATTTGTAGAATAAAATTATAAATTCTAAACTCTAATTATATGAAATTGATATTACATTCTATTCCTATAGTGTAAACTAGACCTATTAGAAGATTAGGTAGGTATTACTATAATCAAGTAACTAATAAGTTAGGTAATATCAGGACTAGACAGATTTTCATTATAACAAGTAAAGTTAGTTCAAGTAAATCATTAGCTAGGTATCCAATTTATCAAAGTATAAATAGGTCAGGTAATATATTGTGTAGGTAGAGATTCATTATAACAATTCATGATTACAAGTTAAGTAGTATAAGGATTTAAGTAGACATACATTTTAACGGAGAATTAGCACATCATCCCTTTATAGAGCTAAGGGTAACTACGTATCATGATAAGGGTTCTTTCTCACTATGACGACCATTGGCCAAATTAATATTAAGTTGTAACAGAATTTATGTAGATCATGATAGGATTATTTGATAAGTAGGTAAGAATTGAATTGACAAAATTGATATTAAGGGTTAGTTTAGGAAGTTGAATAGGAGTTGTGAGTTTAACATGGGTGTAGGATAAGAGCAAGGTAGGAGTAGGTATAGTCTAGGAGTAGGGACAGTTGAGTTGATAGGTAAATGGGAGTAGGTATAGTCAGTTGATAGGATAGGTAAGGAGGAGTAGGTAAATGGGGGGGTACAGTAGTTAGGTAGGTACTATCAATCAAAACGTTGGCATATCATTACCCGATCACACTTATAAAGTTAGTTTCACCATAATTTTAACATTCCTTCTGCGACCTTCCTATAAGTATACCTACTTTCACCAGCAGAGGCTTATAAGGCAGCATCACCTGCCACCAACCACTTGCCATTCCTCAGGACCTCAGAAGTCACTTTCATACCTAGCATATCTAGCATAGGTACTTCCGCAATTTTGTGAAATAATTAACGATTTGTGGTGGTTGTAAATACTTATATAGGTATCATATCTACTATTCGATGAAAAAACGTTTTTATTAATCCCGAACCCCTGCAGAACATATCCTAATTGGTACCGATAGCCGCTTATCAATTAATGTTCAGCAACTTCTGAGATCGGTTACACCTATGTATGTAAGTAACTAAATTGCTATGTCAGTTATAGAACGTACCTAGGTACCTACCGTACTCAAAGCCTCGAAAATAGAAAATACATGCACCTACAGAAACATCTCCGCGATACAGTTACAGAAAGATCTCTACTTCATCTGTGCAGATACAACATTTTACGGCGTCAATGAATGAGTGCAGATATAATTATTTACATTATTGTACACTAACACAGGAAAAAATATGTACAAAGTCTGCTAAATATTTAGAAAATGCGTGCTGGTTGCATTTGGCTTGAAATTAATATTAGAGCAAAATGTTTACTTTTGTGAGCAGACTATTGATAGTAGGTTACAGACAGACCGAAATGTAGAACTTTGGTGACGAGTGGAGTGAGTGGATACCTTTTTTTTTTATCGTGCGGAAATCCCTTCGGATACCCCCCGCGTGCCAGCGGGGGCGGTTATGTCGGGCTTGAACCGACTAAAACCGCACGCCGTCTCGGGTCTACAGACGCCGGGGAGTGAGTGGATACCTACTGTTTATTTAATATCTTAAACAAAAATGCCTGAGATTACTTTGTTTACAACGTTTAAGTCTACGCTTAAACATTGAAAGTTAAGTTATAAATAGATATGCCCGATTCGTTTCTGATTGAATGTTAGTTGTTGGGTGAATAACATTAGACCCTACCGTATTCGATGTTTGGCACGAATTACGAGGTAAAACAATTAGGCACAGGTTCTAAGTCTTTCAAATCGTAACCTCATACCGTCATAGTTTTATAGCCTACTTCCTTCTCTCAAGCGCAGGCTTTCCTCTCGGTGTTGGGAGGTCAAACAGCAATCGCTCCCATAAAAGCCGTGTTTTTAAGCCAAATCAAGAGGCGAAGAAGGAGTAAGCTTACCCTGGGCACCGAAGTGTAAGCCTCGGATGCAACCAGGCACCACGCTCAGATGATGATGATGGATGAATGAGCAGAAAGAGCACACGTGTTCGATTTCACGTACGGCCAAAATTAATTTGAGCTTTTATGTTAGGCAATTTTCAATTAGCAGTACTAAAATATAAGTAACGTGTGAATTTTACGGTAGAGGCACAAAGTGGGGGTGTGTGTTGGGTAACCTCCTCGAGTGTCATTCCGATTCCGATCCCGCTGCAGTCCGGGGGGAACGGAATCGGAGCGGCCGGTACACCCTGGGCGGCGGTCAATGGCTTCCTTTTCATGGGGTTGGCATTGATCGTCGGCCAATACCCAACGTGGCGGGAACACATCGCTCTCCGTACTCCTCTGCATTCAGAGGAGACTGTATGAGCGACGGTGTTAGTGGTGGAGGCCATCATAGGGTCTTGGGGGATACAGGGGCGCTGCTAACGCAAGGGCCTACGGGCACTTGTGCCGCCGCCGGTAAGAGAGGACTAGCCATCCTCTAGCATTCCGTAATCGGTAGGTGATCAGCAACGACCTGACTGACTGGTGGCTCCAGAAGGGTACGCTGTGAACTTGCTGACCGGAGGGCTTGCCTTTATTGGCCGGCCCACGATAAGGAAAAGTCTATAACACCCGACAGCGAAGTAGTTAAAACCTATGGATACCAGCCAACCTCCATAATATATAGGCTTATCCAGGTGCAGGGGGCTCCGCCTGGATGGACCATCTTTCCCCCATACTCGTGGGATATATTATGGCAAATAATAGTTCAAATGAAAACTATTATTTGACGAAATTAACAACGACAGCCTTGGCGCGAATAACGGAATTCAAGAGGATAGAGTGGAAGTAGTCCAGGTACTTGTACCTGGCATTACGCTGAACTGGCTCCTTCTTTGGTGCAATGTGGAGTATATGTTTTTATTCTTTAAATGTGTAAATTGTATTGCACCAGAATAAAGACATTTTTCTTTCTTTTTCTTTCTAGTCGGAGGTGAAGAGGAGGTGAGGCGGCGGCCTCACTCGCGGTCGATTAAGGCCGTCTTCACCAGACCCGCTACTCCGCTACCAGTAGGAGGGGATACGGACGCGGAGATTCTGTCTACGCTCTCAGCCACATGGAGACTGAGGAGAGTCTCCGACGGAAGCGGACTCGCTCGTGGACCGTCCCTTGACCGGAGCAGAAGCTCCGGGCAACGGACGGTCTCCGCGAGCAAGGACGATCGGCCGGCCAAAATTTTGGACACCGCGGCGACTAGAACGACGAAGCAGCCGGTGCATGTCCCTCCGCTACCCAGTGGCAGGGACCAAGGCGTCCCCGCAGTGAGGGAGCTCCTCGCAGCGCTTGCCCGCTTTACTGACACCATAAAAGGGTCAAAAAATGTGTCGGGACAGAAGAAGACGGTGGCTAAAAACGTCGCCGTCGCCAGGACGGCACTGGAGGAGCTTCTTGGTAGGAGCGTCTTCGAAGAGGAGGCGAAGTTCAGGGCCCGGGTCACAAGCCTGGAAACTGAGCTCGCCAACTCCTTGGAGCAACAGCGGGTCCTCCGTGAGGAGATCAGACAACTTACCCAAATGGTCAGGGGATCCCCGGAAGCCCAGAAGGCCCCAAGAGTCCGGGAGGTGGCGGGCCACCTGAGGGCTCATGTGCCGCAGGTGGGGCGCCTACGTCGTCGTCGGAGCCAAGTTCGGCACCAAAGCCGGCGCCAAAGACGGCACAAAAGGTGGCGCCAAAAACAGCAGCGCCTAGGCCGGTGCCCAATACGGCACCCGAGATGGCGTCTGAGCCTGCACCGAGTGTGGTGAAGCTCCTGGCGGTCATCGAGAGGCGGCTTGGCGTGTTAGAGGACCGGGCTTACCGTCCTCCACTGGCACGGCCCGCGTCGCCGCGGCTGCTGCCAGTGGTAAGCCCGGCCTTAAAGGCCAAAAGACCGCCGCTCTAGTGGCCCCAACGCCACAAGCGAAATCGAAGGGGAGCGGCACCCCCGCCGTCGCCAGAACTGCCCTTCCCACTGCACCCGTACATTCCTCTAGAGGAGAGGGTTGGGTGGTAGAAGGAGCCGTCAAAAATACGAAAAAAGCCGCCAAAAAGGTGGCTAAGAATGCGGCAAAAACCGCTGTGGTGAAGGCGCTGAAGAGGCTCCGCGCCCCACGCTCCACAGCCGTCGTCCTGACGGTGACGACGGAGGGTGTGGAGAAGGGCGTGGGGTACGCCCAGGTCCTGAATCAGATGAAAGCCTCAGTGGACCTCAAGGTCCTCGAGATTGAGGGGGGGCTCCGGTGCAAGACGACTCGCACCGGAGCTCGCCTACTCGAGGTCTCCGACGCCACCAGCGGCCTCAAAGCTGATGCCCTAGCGGCCAGGCTTAGGGAGTCGCTAGACTCGGAAGCCGTCCGCGTCACCAGACCCAACAAATGCGCAGGTTTGCGCATTTCGGGTCTGGATGATGCGGCCAAGACTGAGGAAGTTATCTCCGCCGTCGTGGAGGCGGGCGGCTGCCCCCGTGATCAGGTGAGAGCTGGAGAAATCCGGTTCAGCCCCATCGCTCACGGCACGGCAGTCGTCAACTGCCCCGTTGCAGCGGCGCAGATGATTGCGGACGGACGGAGCCTCCTCGTTGGGGGCTTCCCTAAGGCGCGGGTGCAACTCCTGCAGCCCCGCGAGACCAGGTGCTTTAGGTGCCTGGCCGTGGGGCATGTGGGAGTGCAGTGCACAGCGGGAGACACCGTGGGGGATCGGTGCTTCCGCTGTAGTCAGCCCGGGTACAAGGCCAGTGCTTGTGATGTTCCGCCGCGCTGCTACAAATGCGTAGCGGAGGGCAAAGTGGCGGAGCACCGGGCGGACAGCAGAACCTGCCTGCGCCGCCTCGAGGCCAAAGCCCCGTTCGTCCGCAACGGGTAGCGGGGGTGCCGCTCAGGAGCGGCCACATTCGCGGCGGGATGCAGAAATGGAAGTCCAATAATGGACATACCAATCCGCATCCTGCAAGCGAACATAAACCACTGCTCCGGTGCTCAGGATCTTCTGTACCAGAGCACCGTGCAGTGGTTTATCAATGTGGTCGTGGTCGCTGAGCCGTACTGGGTTCACCCCGGAAGCCCGGTGGACCTGGACGGCGTAGTGACCGTTTTCGGGGGTTCCACCGCGGACACCTCGCGCCTTGCACTCATTGCAAGGGGCAGAGGCTGTGTCGCGTCGCGGCGGACTATGAGGGCTTGGCTGTCGTGGCCGTCTACTTCTCGCCAAGCCTGGACCAGTACGACCTTGAGCTACGGCTCGCTGAACTGGACATCGTTCTCGCTGCGTGCCGTCCTCGACCTGTCTTGGTCCTGTGAGACTTCAACGCCTGGTCTCTGGCCTGGGGCTCTCGGGAAACCAACGACAAGGGGCGAGTACTGGAGGACTGGGCCAACACCCGTGGTCTAGAAGTCCTCAACCGGGGGAGTGTCGCCACCTGGGAGCGGCGGAGGCTCAGTTCGGTCGTGGATGTCGCGTTCGCGACCCCTGCTCTCGCCCGCCGCGTCCAGGGTTGGCGTGTGGTGGAGGAGTAGGAGATGGATTCCGACCACGGGTACATTCGGTTCAACGTCTCCCCTCCACCTAACCTGCCGCCGACTATTGCGAATCCCCCGGATCCACTTTGGGCGCTCAGACGCCTGGATCAGGACGCTCTCCTGGAGGCATCCATAGTGCAGGCCTGGATTCCGTCACCGGCCAGGCCTGCCGATGTCAACGCAGAGGCGGAATGGTTCAGGAGGGCCATGTCGCATATCTGCGATGCGGCGATGCCTAGGGTTAAGCCCGGCCCGGCCAAGAAACAGGTGAACTGGTGGTCAGCGGAGATCGCACAGCTGCGAGCAGCGTGCGTGACCGCTCGCCGCCGGTACACCAGGTTTCGCCGGAGGCGTCGCCGCCCAGACGATGCGGCAACCCGAGAGGCGGAGCTATATGAGGCGTACAAGGGGGCCAAGAGGACCCTCCAGGAAGCCATTAAACAGGCCAAACGGCGGGCCCGCGAGGAGCTGCTGGAGTCTCTGGAGCAGAACCCAGAACGTCAGGGAGAGTGAACTGGGGGTAGCAGTGCTCCGGCTTAAAGCTCGGAAATGCACTGCTCCCGGACCTGACGGCATTCCAGGTCGAGCATGGGTCCTGGCCCTTGAGGAACTAGGGCCTCGACTGGTGGCGCTCTTTAGCGCATGCCTCGAAGGGGGTTTCCAAAGGCTTGGAAGACGGGGAAACTGGTCCTTATCCGGAAGGCGGGGCGGCCGGCGGATCAGCCATCCGGTTACCGGCCGTTCGTGTTGCTCGTCGAGGTGTGCAAGCTCTTTGAGCGGATTATTGCAGAGCGCCTCGTCGAGCATGGGGCGCTCCACCGTGGAAGCGATCATGCGCGTTAGGCGCTTGGCGGAGGAAGTAGTCTGGCGGGGTGGGGTGGTGGTGGCGGTGGACATCGCCAACGCCTTCAATACCCTACCCTGGAGCTGCGTTAGGGTGGCTCTCGCATATCAAGGAGTGCCTCCTTACGTCCGCCGCATTGTCGAGGCATACCTATATACCTTGGGCTCGTACTCGATAACCGATGGGACTTCGGTCCTCATCTCCGAAGTCTGGTCCCGAAACTGAGGGGGGCTGCGACCGCGCTATTGTGACTGATGCCCAACGTTAAGGGACCCAACGCCCCCACTAGGAGACTGTACCTGGGGATCGTGCGAAGCATGGCCCTATACGGGGCCCCCGCTGAGCCCCGAGAAATCAGGGCTCAGCGGTCCCTGCTCCGCCAGAAACTCATGGAGACATGGAGGGTGCGACTTGAGCAGCCAAGGTGGGGGGAATCCACCATTGCGGCGGTGAGACCGATTATGAAGGAGTGGTTGGAGAGGGGTCATGGGGACCTCTCCTACCGGATGTGCCAGATATTTACCTGACACGGGTGTTTCGGTAAGTATTTGTGGCGCATCCACCGGGAGACAACGCCGCAGTGCCAGCAATGCGAGGATCCTGGCGAAGACACGGCGCTCCACACGGTGGTGGAGTGCCCTGCGTGGGCGAGTCAACGCCGGGATCTCGTTGCGGTCCTGGGCGTGGACGTTCTCTCGTTGGAGACCATGGTGAGGGCCGTGGTCTCCGACGGGAGTAAGAGGCACGCCGCCGCCTCTTTCTGCGAGCAGGTAATGCGCGCGAAAGAGACGGCGGAGAGGGAGCCGGAGAGAACCCTGCTCTCGAGTTTCCCAGTCTGCGGCAAGGACGCCGCAGACTCATCTACGCCCGGGACTACCGACCTCCATGATCGGGGCCTGAGGATGGCAGTTGGCCGACTCGCCGTCCTTACAGAAGCAGGGCGTGGCGGAGGCGTGCCGTGTGTGCCCTCACGCCTGCCAACTCACCGAAGCGGGATAAAACCCGACCCCACCAGGCGAGGCTGCGGTGGCGGCCAAAGTCCGCCGGCAACCCTGGGGTTATCCTTTCGAGGGCTTCCCCGGGGTGCCCGGCGACGGACACTTGGGGAGAACACCGTGCGGTTTTAGTCGATTCACGACATAACCACCACCGCTGGCCGGCGGGAGGGAATCCGGAGGGATTTCCGCACGTTAAACAAAAAAAAACCGTTCCCGCAGGGGGAACGCACAGGTAGATTTCGTGAAGCAATTAATATTATTTTATATAGAGAACTACGGACTTACACACACAAGTAAACACAGTAACATTTTTAACATGTTTAATTTTTTTTTCTCGAAAACGGTAACTTTTAGCGAAAAACTTTTCAGGCATTTATTTTAGACTTATAAATGGCCTATCGATTAAAAATGTTTGCGACAACAAGAATGTTCACCGGTTAGAAGTTATGATTTTTTTCCCGAAAAATTTTGGTTTTTCCCCCCTCCACTTTTAGTTAAACTTTTAATCTTATATAATTATTATTAATATAATATATATATATATATATATATATATATATATATATATTATATATATATATATATTAAAAGTTGTTGGTATTCATGTATACTATGGGATAAAATTAGAACGGTTCGAATATCTTTCATGGAACGTGAAATTTTGAGGAAAAACTGATATCACAAAAAGTGAGGCCCTACCGTCCCCTTAGGCCGGATTCCACCCGTTCACGAACTTACACTAAGTTTACACCCAAGCAATTTTTGACCGCAGTTTGAAAGCGATCGGGGCAAAAATGCGACCGTGAGAGTGCCGCAAATTTTGGGAAGTGGAACCATACATACATATATACATACATATATATAATATAAACTTTTTGACCAGTGGTCATTTCGGACTCAGGGGGTCATAACTAGACCTCCTATGAAGAAATTTTTTTTAAATTCGACAGTAGTCAAGAAACCAATAGGTAGATCGATTTCATCGAAATCTACCTAAAAAGAGGCACAAAGTGACGAACGGGCGTGGAACAGGCGTAGGACGGATAAGGCGATTTTGCTTTGATATACATACACCTCATGCCTTTTCCGTATAAATCACGCCTAACATGGAACTTAAACCATAGTCCATAGTTGGAGGTATAAACACATCTAGATGGCGGAGCGCGCCCGGGAGAGACTTAGAACTCTCCCGGACCGCCGAGCCCGCAACTTGCTCGCCGCGCGTCGCAGGCGACTCAGGCGCCGGAGGTCGCTTAACGACCTCCGTCCTCTATGAGCGCAGGCCTGGGGGTGGCGGGTGAGGCCACCTGTCACCCCAGCAGAAGCAGGCCGGGACGGTGGGGCGACTAGCGCCCCTCCCCCAAACCGGGGCAAGACGGGGACACCGTGGTTCCCAAACCCGAGGGGGCCATTTCGAAACCGGAGATGGCCCAGGGTCAGTCGGGGTGCGAGGGATATGCTCTATGGGCAACCTTACACCCCGGCGTCTGTAGACCCGAGACGGCGTGCGGTTTTAGTCGGTTCAAGCCCGACATGACCGCCCCCGCTGGCACGCGGGGGGGGGGGGGTATCCGAAGGGATTTCCGCACGATAAAAAAAAAAAAAAAGGTATGTCTGTTTTTATTTTACATGTGGAAACTCGTTGGCACCTACTCCTGGGTACCAATAATGAGATGAGTGTGTTGGAATCGGACCTACTGGTCACTGGGACTGGACACGGTGTCCTCCCCTCTAGCGGGGAGTGTGTCTATTAGCGGGCACCCTGGGTAAGCCCTCGAAAGTATAACCTCAGGGTTACCGGCGGACTTTGGTTGCTATCGCAGCCTCGCCTATAGGGTCGGGTTTGATCCCGCGTCGGTAAGTTAGCAGGCATGTGTGTCTTGACCTGCTTCGGTAAGGACGGTGAGTCCGGCAACTGCCGTCCTCAGGCCCCGGTCATGGAGGTCAGCAGTCCTGGGCGTAGACAAGTCTGCGGCGTCCTCGCTGCAGACTGCAAAACTCGGAAGGGCACGGCTCTCACCAGCTCCCTCTGCGCCAGGTCTTTTACGCGCATTACCTGTTCGCAGAAAGAGGCGGCGTGGCGGTGTGCCAGAGAATGTCCACCTCCAGGACAGTAACGACGTCCCGGCGTTGATTCTCCCACGTTGGGCACTCGAGCAATGTGTGGAGCGCCTTGTCTTCGCCGGGATCCTCGCAGTGCTGGCACTACGACGTTGTCCCCCGGTGGATGCGTCACAGATACTTTACGAAATATCTGTGTCCGGTAATCATCTGTTGGAGAGGTCACCGTGGTGTCTCTCTAACCAGTCCTCCACGACCGGCCTCACCGCCGCCATGCTGGCTTCTTTCCACCTCGGTTGCTTAAGTACACATCTATGCATACACTCAACGTGATATGTTAGATATGGGTTCATATGGGCAAAGAAAGTGGTAAAGTCTCTATTCTTATGTTTGGGGAGGTAACTGTGGATCCAGAACGTCTAATTGGTACAGGACATCATAAAGAAATCTAGGACGTGTTTGTCTGCTATATTAATAATAATAATAAATAATTTATTTCAAGTAACCAAGACTCATTTAGATACTATACATTAAACTAAATTGCAGTTACATTATAATAATTACTTGTCATAGTCCTATTATTTATCAATGAAATTATTAATTTCAAAATATGCATGTCATTGTAAATAAATGCTTAACAAGATGATGTTATGTAATGTATATGTTCTAAAATATTTATATGTAGGTATTTATTAGGGAGGCACTATAAAGTTAATGGATAAGAAAAAGCTGTAATGTTTCTTTTTGGCATTTTGTGGTAGATATTTGTAGCCTTGAAGATAGTGTCGTCGGTACGTTTCTATATTGTACCAAGTACAGCATTTACTTATCCAATGCATGTTACGTAGTGCGCTATTCTGAGTTATTCGACTCAACCGTGTGTGATTTATATATTATAAACATGATCAGTGAATAACCGAGTGCGGGTTATTGTGACTACCAGCAAGCAACAGCACAGCTATATTTAGAGTAACTGCTGGAGGCGCTTGCATGAATACTCAAACATTGACGGCCGCGCTCGTCGACTTGAGATGCCCTTGATGTATCTATCTGATACAGAAACATTTCGTCGAATGATAAATTGGTATACGATTTTTGAACCAGGTTAACGCCTTTTAAATTCATTTCTGTATGAACATTACAATTATTGTTTATTATCCTAACGTGTACATGACTAGGTAGCTATAACCAAGATATGGTAGTAGTATTAGGTGTTAGTACAATTGTTTTGTTTGCGGATAACAGTACTTCGGTCTTTAATAATAATAAAATAAATAATTTTGAAACTGACACTAATGAAAATATTGTTACGTTTATTGATTGACTTAAAACGAATAATTTAAAAATAAATTTAGATAAAACGACACTAATGCAATTTGGGCAAATGTAAAAATAAATCTATTAAAATGAATATAAACTATAATGGTAAAACTATATTAATAAATCGGATGCAACTAAAAGTCTTGGACTATATAAGTACAAATGGAACCAACAAAGGAGTGTTTGCAGTAAGTTGCATCAGTTTTGTTATAACTTATATAAATATGCTTAGGAAAACTGCTAATGAATACTACTTGTATGAAAACTACTACGTTGATTGCAGCTAATCACGGTCTAATTTCTTTAATTTCAAGGTAGGGAAGGTGATTATATTTTGGGGTAATGCTACTGAAAAGGAAAAGGTTTTGTACAAAAAACGAGGCATTCGACCATTGAGCCATACGAGCGATGTGCTCTTTGTGTAGAACTGATAGTTGCGTACCATTTGTCAAAGAACTTAAATAACCATTGGTATTATTATACACAAGCCTCTATATTTATGAAACTGTTGTATTTGTTAGACATAATATGGAAAAGTTTGAAGCTGTTCGTAGTGCAAATCGAGTAGATACACTAACATCGGATGCCAGTAGAATAGCACTGCATCATAACAGCTTCTTTGCCATGGCAAGAAAAAAATTATAATAGATTACCAAAATTGATTAGGTTTATCTGTATTTTTAGTGAATAAGACGTACTACTCGATTGTATTTTTTTAAATGATAATAATATGAATTGACATCTGATATTGGTTGACATATTATATGTATGGTACTTATTGATTGACATTTAAGTAATATATGCATATTGATTGGCATTTAATATTTGAATTCTTTAATGGTAATCATTAAACGTGTCAGTTAATTTAAATACTGATTTGACATACCTAATACCGTTTTTTTAACGTTTGGAAACCCCCACGGGCTTCCCCCTATCGGTGCCGACGATGGGGTGGGCGTGTCGGAATCGGACTGACTAAAACCACACGGTGTCCTCCTCAAGTGTCCATTGCCGGGAACCCCGGGTAAGCCCTCGAAATTATAACCCCAGGGTTATCGGCAGAACTTTTGCCGCCCCCGCGGCCTCGCCTGGTGGGGTCGGGTTTTATCCCGCGTCGGTGAGTTAGGACACACATGACACGCCTCCGTTTTGGCCTGCTTCTGTAAGGGCGGTGAGTCGGTCAACTGCCGTACTTAGGCCCCGATCATAGAGGTCGGTATACTCGCCTAATACCTAATACCATACCTTTTTTTTTTTTCTTTTTTCGTGCGGAAATCCCTTCGGATACCCCCCCGCGTGCCAGCGGGGGCGGTTATGTCGGGCTTGAACCGACTAAAACCGCACGCCGTCTCGGGTCTACAGACGCCGGGGTGTAAGGTTGCCCATAGAGCATATCCCTCGCACCCCGACTGACCCTGGGCCATAATTTAGTTACTAGTATCCTTGCAAACTTATTAAATTAATGTTAACGACGTGTCTGGCAAAATGTGAACGGGAGCTGACGATGCTTTAAAAGCTATAAATATATATAGTTATTTACAACCTATTTAAAATCTCGTAAAGTTTACGAGCATAGCTGTTAAAATTATCCTGAAACTGAACATATTATAATATATTAGTTATATACAAAATTGAGACTGACCAACCAAATACCGCTTACTTGTTTTAAAACGAAGTAATTGCCTTTGTCGGATTGTTATGCGTAAATTGCGTCACTTTCGAAAAATATAGATACTTGACCTGACACATACACTCATACACTCTTATGGATTTATCACTGATTTGGCTAATGGCCAAACCGTACTATTTGACCAAATGTATAAGTTTAGTGAAATTAGAGCTTGTAGAGTTAAAGCTTGTCAAGTTAAAGCTTTTAAAGTTAGAACTTGTAGAGTTAGAGCCTATAAATTTTAGGATTTGGTTCTTTGTACTTGTGAGTCAAGAAATGTTTATGATTAAATTTTTAATTACTCCTGTATCTATCTACCTATTAATATATTATGTACATTTATACGTTAAGTGAAAACTTTTAGAACCTCTTTATCCTCTGTTGGTTCATCATCATCATCATCAACCTATTCTAGTCCACTGCTGGACCTAGGTCTCCCCTAATAAGCGCCTTAGCAATTTTAAGAAGGTGGCCATCCACGACGACCGGTCCCGGATCAATGTGGTCATTGATCATGACTGTGCTTTTATCCAAATTCATGCCAAGACCGATGCGTCGCGAGGCTGAAGCTAGGCCGTCCAGCATCTGGGTTAGCTTCTCTAGTGACTCCGCCATTAAGACTATGTCATCAGCGAATCGCAGGTGTGAGATGTAGTCGCCGTTTATATTTATGCCCTTACCTTTCCAGTCCAGCTTTTTAAACATATCTTCCAATGCGCTCGTGAACAGTTTCGGAGATATGACATCCCCCTGTCTCACTCCTCTGCGCAATTGGATGGGTTTAGACTGCTGACCCTGTACTTGGACACTCATGGTGGCGGCTTCGTAAAGGCATCTCAGCACCTCGACATATATAACTTGGCATCCCTGTAAGGATTCCAGAACAGCCCAAGTTTCGACGGAGTCAAAGGCCTTTTCATAGTCCACAAAAGCGAGACACAGGGGCTGATTATAATCTTCGGACTTCTGTATAATCTGCCTCACTGTGTGAATGTGGTCTATGGTGCCATATCCTCCGCGGAACCCAGCCTGTTCCGGTGACTGGAAATCGTCGCGTCTCCTGGCGAGACGATTCGTGACCACTCGTGAAAACAGCTTATAGACGTGGCTCAGGAGTGTGATGGGTCTGTAGTTTTTAAGGATGGTCTTATCACCCTTCTTAAAAAAGCTTAGCACCCTTCTCTTTTGGTTAACCGAATTTTATTTTTTATTGATATTAAATATCATTTTTTTAAGCAATAGGGGGTAAAAAGTAGCAAAAAGGGGTTCCCGTGCAAAGCGCACTACTTATAAGTGTCAAAATTAATTAACTCATCCCATTTCAGACTACAAAATTCAAAATTCATCCCCGCCTCACCCAAGAGCTGTGACACAATTTTTGTTCTAAACAGCTTGTGTATATACATAGAAGTCATTGGTAATAAGGTGTACCTACATACTATCTATCGAATACAAGCTCGATAGACGCCACCGCTACGTTTATAAACTATGACATGATGCATGAGCTCTGTTCAGTTATTTTTATTCGTGAATCATCCACTTAGAATATTGAACAATCGATTTATTACTCAATCTGTTATCATTGGTAGGTATTCTTGGAATGCATTAAGTACCTATTATGATATATTACCTGATATTAAGAAGGTTTTTACAACCTAACTGTGCCCGCAACCGTATCCGCGTGGACTTAGATCTGGGTTACAATTTCCTTGCGCGGAACCCTAATACTTGTCTAAAAAAAGTGGCTAAGTTACGCCTTATAATATTAGCTATCTGCAGTAAAAATCCCGTACATATCAGCCCAGCCACATCGGAGATTACTTACTTATCATCTCCAGACTTTTTGTCTGTCTGTCTTCTTCCAATCTTTTATTGACCACAAACCAAAGTCAACGAATTCATTGTACTTACTTAGCACGGCCTACAAGGATATTTTTTTTTTAACTAAAATATAAAAAAAAACAATGTTTAAACATTGTTTTATTTAATAATTGTAACATCATGCATTGCTTCGTAGTTTGCAAGAATTACGGTAGATGGCTCTAGCATCGTCCCGAGACGGATATAATATATCGGAGACTTTATACAGAAATAATTTAATAAAAAATAACTTTATACAAAAAATATGAGCCAAAATTCGCTAGGTTTAGGAGTTCCTGTGGCCACCTTCCTACTCCCTCATCAGAGCCTGAATACCATGTAACATCATAGAGTTTGTCAAGACAAAACAAATGACCCCAAACTCGATAGGTTTCCCTTGTTTGGCTTAGTGTCCACCTTCCTACTCCATCAGGAGACTCTGAATACCATGTTACATCACAGACTTTGTCAAGACAATACAAATGAACCGAAACTCGATAAGTTTATCTTGTTTAGCTTAGAAGTTCCTATGATCACCTTCCTACTCCGTCATCAGAGCCTGAATACTATGTCACATCATAGAGTTTGTTAAGACAAAACGAATGAGCCCAGACACGATAGGTTTATCTTGTTTAGCTTCGGAGTTCCTATGACCAGCTTCCTTCTCCATCATCAGACCCTGAATAACATGTCACATCAGAGAGTTTGTCAAGACAAAACAAATGAGCCCAAACTCGATAGGTTTCCCTTGTTTAGCTTAGTAGTTCCTATATCCATCTTCCTACTCCATCATCAGACTCTGAATACCATGTTACATCAGAGACTTTGCCAAGGCAAAACAAATGAACCCAAACTTGATAGGTTTATCTTGTTTAGCTTAGAAGTTCCTATGGCCACCTTTCTACTCCATCATCAGACCAAAGTCTTCCAAAGTAAATGTGTATGCAAAGCTTTATCTCATTCGGTTGAGGAGGTTTGCAGCTTTAAAATTCAGTTGCAAGATTTGACCCGCACTAATATACATACAAACATACCATAAATATACTACTATGATTCTCGTCCTCTAGTGAGTACCTTTTTTTTTTCATGCGATAATACCCCTCGTATACCCCCCTTCGGCCAGCGGGGACAATTATGTCGGGCGTGAACTGGCTAAAACCGCACGTCGTCTCGGGTCTTCAGACGGGTGTAAGGTAGCCCATAGAGCATATCCCTCGCACCCGACTGACCCTGGGCCATCTCCGGTTTCGAGGTGGCCCCCTCGGGTTTGGGAACCACGGTGTCCCCGTCTTGACCCGGTTCGGGGGAGGGGCGCTAGTCGCCCCACCGTCCCGGCCTGCTTCTGCTGGGGTGACAGGCGTCCTCACCTGCCACCCCCAGGCCTGCGCTCATGGAGGACGGAGGTCGTTAAGCGTTCTAGGTGGCGGCGGCCCACGGGCTCGCGCTCCGGACCATTGCAGCAATCATGCTGCCGAGCGCGAGGACTCCCACCCCGATGGCTGCCACGAGGTCACGCCTCGGCGCCTCCCACGCCGGGCAGTCCGCCAGCGTGTGCAGCCCTGAGTCCTCGCTCGCGTCGCAGTGATGACACTCAGGCGTTGCCTCCTTCCTGATCCGATGCAGGTGGTCCCCGAAGCACCCCTTCCCGGAGACCACCTGCGTCAGTCGGTACGAGAGGCTTCCGTGTCGCCTCTCTAGCCAATCCTCCGTGATGGGCCTTACCGCCGCTATTGCGGCGTGCCCTACGTATCATTATACCTAAACCTTAAGTTGCTTTAACTATTTTAAAAATAACTACGGTCATATGACACACTGTTTAAAGTACCTATAGTCCAGTAAATAATGGAGTTGTAGATTGCATGAGCGGAACTCTAATCGACTTGTGCTGAAACCTGTTATTGATGACTCCGCCACATTAATTAAATTGAATTTTTAAACAATTAATATGCTCGCTTTTCCTATAGATTTTAGATCGGTAAAAGTAGGCATACTTAAAAATTTAATTGAATTAATGAGGCGGAGTCATCAAAAACAATGTTTAAAAATGACTGTAAAGTCATTCATTGTTTCCGTAGTTCGCAAGAATTACGGTAGATGGCTCCAGCGTCGCCTTAAGACGTATATAATATATCGGAGAAATTCAAGTACCTGGGACGTGTCTAGGTGGCTCAGTTGGTCAGAGCATTCCCCATGTGAGGGACTGGTCGCGGGTTCAAGTCCCGTCGTAGATTTTCTCTTTTTCCGATCTAAAATCTATAATTTTATGAGCTAAATAAACCGTAGGCGAGTCGTCCAATAAGTATTTCAAATATAGTTGAAATATCCATTATCTCAAAAAACCATTACATGAATCGGTACTGAAACTATATTGAGAAAAAAAGATTTATTATAAATGTATAACACGTTAAATAAATATAGGTATTTAAACTATCATGGTCACTAACATAAATATTACAGATACAAGATTGGTTAGGGAAGCGATAGAAATTAAAAAGCACAGAAATTTCAACCGTGAGGATGGGTTTCAATTGCCGAACGTCTGGCATCCAGTGGTCCGTCTGTGCAAAAATAACCGGGAACAAGCCAAAACAAATTCGCGAGTAGATACGGTAAGCGTCGTGTGTCGCGATCGTGATCGAGTTCGAGTGTGTAGTGAGACCAGTGGTAGTGGTGTTGCGCGTCAGAGACGAGTACGAAAGAGGGTAGATCGATATATTTACTCTTAAACTCGTTCACCGTTAACCGCCATCTTCAGTTCCTCCGTGATCATGGCGCTTGCAACAGTGCCGAAATATCGGACACTTAAAAAACACATGGTAAATATCCCGTTAACTCTAATACTTACGTTAAATAAATAAGCAATAAGTATACGTTAAATAAATAAGATTTTTTTTAAATAAGGTTGTTCTATATACAACACTGTCTAACGATGGGTGGAATTTGTTATTGGATAGGCAAATACTTCGCACAGTTGCCCACGGCTTTCCCCGCGTGCTGCCACCTACAGGAACCTATTCCCGGAATAAAAAGTAGCCTTTGTGTTTTTCTATAGTCGTTCGTAGTTCAGCCGCTCTTGAGGGGAACATCCACGCTGAATTTATCCTGTCAAACTTTCACATTTACAATATAATTAAAATCTTGCGTTTACGGAAATTGAAGCTATTCCCTATTTAAACCTAAGAACACAACTAAATTTGTAATTCGGTCTATCATTTTACCTTTAGTTAGGAGTATCACGAAACAGGGCCACTATTTTGTAAAACGTGACTAATTTCAGTTTAGTTAATACCTAGTAGTACTAAGTAAATTACAGGTAAGTACTATTGCAGTTCTATAATTTAATTTTCTAATGGGGTGTCTTGCGTTTACATTAATCGTTGTAAGTATCTACTAGTCACAGTCACAGGTCCCGGCGCCGGCGCGGCATCTAGGTTGGCACATCGGAAAGAAGAGAGAGAGAGAGTCCGGCTAAGGTCGACTTACTTCGATTTTGTAGAGCTTCCTCTGTCGTATATCGGACTGACAGTGAACGTAGACAGATCATGAAATTAAAATAATATTATGTAGTCTGTGTCATGAACTATCAGCTTATACGAGAGAGGAATAGCGATTATTTAATAATAATACTATTTTATAAATGCGAAAGTTTGGTTTGAAGTGTATGTAGGGTTTTAATCCTGGGAATATGTTCCTTTCGAGAACACAATCAGTACCTATTCCACATTGGCGTAGCCACGAGCAACAGCGAGCAAGCTTTTACTCAAAAATGAAGTTGCACTAAAACGAAACTAATAATTTTATGCAAGAGCTATGCTGATTTTGATAGCTTATACCGCTAATAGAAAATAGAGAAATAACTTGCGCGATTTTTTGCTTTGACAAAAAGTTTGCTAAGACAAAACAAATGAGCCCAAACTCGATAGGTTTATCTTGTTTAATTTAGAAGTTCCTGTGGCGAGCTTCAGACCCATGGTAAGTATATTGATATTAATGCATTGTCATCCAAACTAAACGTGTATGCAAAATTTCAGTTCAATCGGATACCAATAAATGGTCGAAAAATGATTTGCAAATTTTAGCGGATAACATACATACATTCGAACAGTGTAAGTTAAATAAAAGCTTGTAAAAATGAAACTAAACTATTTTTCAGAAACCATCTTCTATCTTTACTATTTATTATAAAATTGTAAATAAGTTGTGTCTGTACATGGGTGATATTTGGGTTATGTTAAATGAACGATACTGAACACCATTTTTTTCTTGGTTTTGTTGTCTTTTCGTCTTGGACGCGATCGACGCCACTGGATGGATTTTGATGCGGTTTTTTCTATAAAAAAGGTCTTGGTCAGACTTAAAATCTGTTGTATGTTTGCTTGCAATTGGTTAAGTAGAACCAGATATATAACCAAAAAACGATAACCCACCTCCCAGCGTGGAGCCGCGGGCATCAGCTAGTTAGGAAATTTATCTTATTTTTAAGTGCCAATTTAGTGGTTCACCTGCGTATCAGAAAGTTTGTACAATACTTACAATGTTATTACAGCCCTTGCCTACACAATATTAGATCAGTCAACAATAAAAGATGCCCAATGCTAAAATATTTATAAACCTCTTTTTGAGATTCATGTACCAGTAATTGAGTATATTATAGTTTTATAATTTCCAAAAAGACACGGTAAATATATTTGATGTTTTCTTTGTTATTTTATGAAACGTTTAGGAGCTAAGGTAAACAATAAAACAGAATTTGTTAAACTACTTTTGTCTTTGAGTACCTTTTTTTTTTCTTTTTTTATCGTGCGGAAATCCCTTCGGATACCCCCCCGCCAGTCAGCGGGGGCGGTTATGTCGGGCTTGCACCGACTAAAACCGCACGGCGTCTCGGGTCTACAGACGCCGGGGTGTAAGGTTACCCATAGAGCATATCCCTCGCACCCCGACTGACCCTGGGCCATCTCACCACTAACAGCATCGCTCATCCTGTCTCCTCTGAAAGCAGAGGCGTACGGAGAGCGATGTGTTCCCGCCACGTTGGGTATTGGCCGACGATCAATGCCAACCCTATGAAGGGGAAGGCATTGACCGCCGCCCAGGGTGTACCGGCCGCTCCGATTCCGTTCCCCCCGGACTGCAGCGGGATCGGAATCGGAGCGACACTCGAGGAGGTTACCCAACACACACCCCTGTCTTTGAGTACCTATACGTAATAGTATCTGTTACCTTAGCAGTTGTCTTGAAACTGACACTGATCGAAAGGAAATTCGCGTTTATAAAAACCAAACTGTTCTAAATATATTTATAAGTTTGTAGGACGATGGTCTATTAATTCTAGTGTTGTTCTTGGTTTACTGGTGATAATTATTTACCTTATCATGTATCATCAACACCTATGTACTTAACACCTGCAATGTGTTTATACTTTACAAACTAGATTATATTTTATTCTATAGGCACATAACGAAGAAAGAATTTTAATAGTTTACTTGTAGAAAGCTGTGAAAATATTATCTATTACGTGTATTTATTTTAATTTAATGCAAAGTATCGGCTACGATAATAGTAGATTATGGTACAAGTGTGTAAAGTTGGTGATTACCGCTGAGGCGCTATTGAGTCTAAAGAGAGCCGAAAAAACACACGTGTATCATATGACTTTTTCAATCCACTTATGAATAATATAAAAATAACTAAATAAAAATAAAATTATTTTATATAATATATCAAACATTTATTTATTGAAACAATTAGTGAATGTGCAGTTGGAAAACAGAGTCAAGTTTAATTCTTTTTGTGATTTTGGTACAAATTTCTTTCTTGTTTTGTATGGAATCTTCAACGTATGAATCTGCTACATTACTAGATCGCCATCCACCATGACGCTTCAAAGTCATCACATCAGCTACTGAATAGCCAGAATGTAGCTGAAGTTCTCCTGAAACTATGTCCAGTGTAGCTCTTAGCATCGGCTAAACCTAAAAACTTAGCAATTTCTTTCTTTGGATTGACAGGTACATTTACCATTCTGGTAATTTTGAAAGAAAAGGTCATTTTTTGCTTTCGGTGAACGCACACTTTCATATTTCTTAACTATTTCATAGAATGGACCGTGTATGGTGAATGACCTCAGTATTTTATTTTTCGTAAGTGTTATCTTCACTGAAAGCATTTAGCCATGTTTCTCTATGTCTTTCACTGTTATGGTTGTTAATTCTTGTACCCTACATGCACCAAAAAAAAAGAAACAATAATTAAGTACAAGGCACAACACAGGCTGAAGTCGCGTAAATATATTTAAAATTAATGTAACTAACCTTAGTAAGATATTGGTGATCCGGAGCATCTTTTATAAATTTTTCAATATCGTCAGAAGATGTATCTGTATCCACCGGATACTCTCTTTAGATAAACTGACAAATTACCGTATGTTTTAAGTCCACTCCATTCTTTGTTCGCACTGTACTTTTTAACATTGAATATATGTATGAGTATATATATGAGTTTTTTTGTTAAAGTTTTAAACAGATAGAAAACAAAAGTTATATTTGAGTGAAAGTTTTGTTTATTATACACGTACAAGAAGAAATTTACTATTTAAATACGAAGTTGCATGAAATGAACAAGCAATAGGTAGGTATATTAATTTATTTGTTCTATTGCACGCGATCTTTTTGTATCGTTTTTTTTAAGAATAATATAACTCAACATAATTATAATTTAAAAAAATCTATTATCCCACTCGTGATTTAATAACAATCAAAAAACCACAATTTGATAATAGGTATCATTATGTGCCTAATTGCGGTGAGATTAGAGCCATATTATTAGTAAGTGTATTGAAAACATAATTATGTTGGTTAATGTTTTTCCTGGAGTTGATGCAACGCAGTGTTCCACTAAAATAAACCAAGAACCAAGTCTGACCTATAAGTACCTTTAAGCTATTGTATTGTTCATATGAATAAACTTATCTGTTAAATAATGTGTTTAGTTAAAGTGTTCTATATCTAGAAAGCTTAGGATATTTACGCACACTCAAGTGAAGAAGATACACACAGCTCGTATATGTTATCAATACGAGTAAAATTTTATAGGAATGTTAGATGGACAAGAAGGAAGCGTGTCGGTCGTGAGACGTACCGGTGAGGGGCATAAAGCATGTGGGCAGTGGTGTGGTGCTGGTTTGCTGGTCTACTTTGTGAAACACCTTGCGTTGCGCGTACTGCGCGTCCTTGGGCTCCCAGAAGAATACGTAGTAGAGCGACAGCATAATTGCGGCCAGCGACACGCAGAACACGTACACGATGACGGTGAGCACGCGCACGGTTTTCTTGTCGCGCTTGCGCTCGTACAGCGCGTCCAGCACCACCTCATGGCCCGCCACCGTACCCATCCGTACGGAGCCGCCGCACGAGCGCATGCTGCCCGATGTAAACGACTTGCCCGACATCGCCCTCGAAGGCCTCCGACACAATGCACCGCGCGCCGTCTCTACCCCAAATCCAGGTAAGTGGGACACGCTTATTGATATGGCCCAGTTCTGGTGATGCGCCGCGGCCCGTGCCGTGCCGGGTCACGCCGCCCGTGTACCCCTTGACACCTCCTGATGCCGACTGCTGTTACATTATTATGGCGCCCGCTTCGGAATTCATTTGTTTATCCTTTAATTTCTCGCTCGGCGTACGTGGATCTATTCCAGTTCCTCTGACGTAGCCATACGATCGCGAATCGTCTGTCATAGGACCGTCCCTGAACTTTCATTGTTTTCAGTTTACGAGCATTAAGCAGCTACGTTTTTAATAAATTTTTACTAAGTAATATACATTTTTAACTTGTTGAAAACTATTGTCATCACTTTGATAGTTGAGCACGTATTGTTATCATAAGAGTAAACACACACACGCACGCGCCGCGTTTATGCCGGAGGGTGGGCCGCGAGAGGGTTCACTCCTCGTCATTTGTTTCGAACCAGAATGAGCATAACGACTATCTAACAAAGTTAATTTAGAACACCGGCGACACGTTATTGTGACAGCGAGTGAAGTGTCATGAAGGGCGCCGGCTGGGGCGGCGGGCGGCAGAACGGCGGCAGCTCCGCTTGTGCCGGCGAGCGTAGCGGGCACGCGCACCGCGCCGCCACCCATCGCCCCGCTCCTCACCCGAGATCAATAATAATGCAACATTTCTCTCAATTTCTGCAACGAATGAGCACTGTTGTGAAGGCCTATTCTATTCGTAGTAACGTCACGCAACACTCATGATTTGTAAATGTAAATGAGATTAAACGATGTGGAGAAAATAACTCTGGTGGAATTTAAGAGAACTTTTGTTGTCATAAGATATGTGTTTGGTTAATAATAAAAAAATATTATTTTCATTACTTTCGGTCTTATGATTTATTTGACATATTCATTAATACATTATTACAAGTAGGTACGTACACGACAATCACACAAAAATATGTGTGCACTTAGGTATACAAGTTGGTGCAATACAATTATCTCCATCTCTTAATTAAGAAAAATCTATTCAGCTTCGGAATGAGATCTTTTTTATTTGTAAAGGTTACTTACAAAAAGAAAAACATAGTATAACTATTGTGTAAAAGTTATTGATAAGACTTCTTTTTTCAATACGATTAACGCACGTGCCTTTCGTAGGGGTCTTCGTCAGCAAAATATGCGTGCTGACAACTGTATAGTTATAACTCTAATTATATGTTTAACCTCATGTAATTTAATCTAATTAATTACTAATCGAGTCGAGCCCGATATAACTAACCCCGCTAACCGGCGGGTGACCGGGAGGGGGCGGGGGGGGGGGGGGAACGGGATTTGCAGACGAAATGAAAAGGGTACCTATATCTACCATAAAAAGCTGCCAAGTGCGAGTCGGACTCGCCCATTAAGGGTTCCGTAGCAGAAATAACACATGGATGGAACGCAGCTACAGCGTGTTTCTGAGGTAAAGGATTTGGGTGTGCGATTCACTGCCGATGTAAACTTCCGAAGCCATATTACGGATGTTTGTAAAAAAGCATACCGCAATTTAGGGATGGTGTTACGGCTGGCAAACCAATTCACGAACATTGGAGCTCTGACATCATTATACGAGGCGCTTGTTAAAAGCCACCTAGAATGCAATTCGGTGTTGTGGTCACCTCATGAAGTAAAATATAAACTACTGCTGGAGCGAATCCAAAACAAATTTATTCGATTTATATATTTGAAGCAGTATGGCGTGTATCCTGGTTATCTTCTGCTGTATCCCACACTGTTTTTGCTAGGCATGGTAGGATTTTATAGGCTGGAAGTAAGAAGGGAAGTGGCTCTTGCCACCTACTTATTTAAGATTATTCGTGGTAAAATACACAACCCAGGTGTACTGGAGGCAGTATGGTTGTGTGTTCCTGATGAGTACGTGGGGCGGCGGCGGCGGCCGCCGCTGCTGTATGTGCCGCCCGCGCGCACCAACCTGCTTAAACACGCGTCCCTGACACGCGCACTGTGCGCGCACTGCGCACAGAATACATCTACTTACCAAGTTTCAACAGCATAGTTCTTATAGTTTCGGAAAAAAGTGGCTGTGACATACGGATGGACAGACAGACAGACATGACGAATCTATAAGGATTCCGTTTTTTGCCATTTGGCAACGGAACCCTAAAAATCACCATCATTCAGCAATTCAACTGCAAAGTCTGACAGTTGAATTTATGAAGCAGTCTTATTACCTCGGCAACAAGCTGCTAGTGGCTGGCCAACACCTGCGTAATTTGGATTCCTACTGCTCTTTTCAGCATGGAATCATGAATGAATTTAATCTGCAAGACTTCGTAGATAACATTTATCCACAAAGATAAGGCTATCAAGCAGCGCCTCTCCCTACTTATAGCTTTCCTCCTCCTCTCCTGCTCGCCATCGAAATCTCGTCTGGATGGCACTCCAGAGCAGTTTCATGCTGATAGGCTCCTAACTATCCCATAATTTAAAAGCTACATTATTTAAGTACATTTTTGTTTATGATAAAATATATTGGTAAGTTGACGAATTCAGCAAAGATTGCATATAAACACTTTATGTTTCATAACACATGTCCGGTCAGTGAATGAGGCAGCCGGCAAATTTTAGCGATATTTACTTAATGCGTTTTCTTAAGATGTTTTATTGTAAGTATATTTTGAATCATGTCCATAGAACGGTTCAAGACATCAGTTATCAATTCATTTCACCTATGTGTGTGTGAAGTGTGTGGGATTACCTACTCTACAATTGATCTGGCAAAGTTCTTGTTTTTTTTTTATGTTTAGGACACGTCAATTTGACCTCACCTCGCCTGATGGTAAGCTGAAGGTAAAGTCTCAGGAAAGAGGGTCACCATTACATACACGTACCATGTTAACAATGGTGGCACTCAGCTTGACGGCCTCACAGAAGAGGATTGTCGTCGCAGCACCGCGTGACACCCACCGGTCCCACTAGTGCTGCGACCACAATCCCCCTGCCCGGCTATGCACTTGCTGACCCCTGAACGCAATCAAACCGAAATTGGATTACTATGGAGGGTTTTTCGCAATCGTGCACGGTGGTACCCACCCGGCCGAATTTTGTGACAAATTTGTGTCATCAAATTTCTATTGTGTCGTTTTAGAATAGTGTAATGGAGATTACTTAATGGAGATCGGATTAACGAATAAACAACGATACAGGTATTATTTGGGTACATAGAAGATCTTCTAGCAGCGCAAGTAAAGCATAGAGACCTTGTTTCGAAGTTTCCGGCTATTATCTTTCCGTCTTCTCGATTGCCCAAATAGTTTACCAACGTGTTCAATGCTTAGATCTGGTGATTAATATAAATTATACTCAAGAATTTAATAAATGTGTCCCGGAAAACTGTACTGACAGTAAGCATAGGTACCAACAGTTTACTGAATGGCAAGTGATTTTACCATGGCCCATAACGCATGCAGCAGTAGAAGTTTCACTCATCCGTTGCAATACAACCTGCAGAGGAAATAACGAAAGGCAAAAAGGTCAAACATATACATGCAAGATAAAGCTAACTACCTACGTACTAAACGTAACCGCAACGATTTATGTGTGGGGTTTTTTTTTAAGCGTGTGGAAACCCCCACGGGCTTCACCCCGTCAGTGCCGACGATGGGGTGGGTGTATCGAAATCGGACCGACTAAAACCACACGGTGTCCTCCCCAAGTGTCCATTGCCGGGCACCCTAGCGCACTAAGGACTAGAATTTTCAACTCCTAATACTGTAAACCTGACTTCATTTTTCTTTTATTTTTTTATTTAACTGAGAATTACATTAATCATGGTACACCCATAAAAACTATATTGGGTGTGAGTGATCCATAATTTATTTCTGTTATTTTAATAAACTTAACAAAAAAAGCATCATAATAACAACATAATCTAGCTTACTAGCTGACCCGCCAAGAGTTGTTTTGCCATGTATTTCATTTCTAGGAAACATTTTTTTAGTTCAATAAAAATAACTATCTACTATAAGTGTGCGGTGATTTACTTATAATCGAAAGCGTTGGAGACAATGAAAGTATGCCGAAAACTGTATAGTGAGTAAGGCAGGAGACCGGCTTCGTTCTCATTCCTACTCCGTGATGTTTGCTGGATATGAGAGGTGACAACGGTAGACATCTAGCGGGGATAACTGATCGATTGATAGTTGATCGGTTATCGACCGGCGAAGGCGGAAGATCAAATTGAATTGAGAAAAAAATTATTAAAAAGGAAAAATTATTGAAGGAAATTATAAAAAAAAAAAATCGCGATTGAAAAATAGGGGTTGGTCGTAGAGGGTGGAAAATTCAGGGTAGTATGTATTTTCTAATGTTGTATCATAAAAATTTTTATTTGAAAATTAAAAAAAATGAGCGCAGGACTGGGGGTGGCGGGTGAGGCCACCTGTCACCCCAGCAGAAGCAGGCCGGGACGGTGGGGCGACTAGCACCCCTCCCCCAAACCGGGGCAAGACGGGGACACCGTGGTTCCCAAACCCGAGGGGGCCATCTCGAAACCGGAGATGGCCCAGGGTCAGTCGGGGTGCGAGGGATATGCTCTATGGGCAACCTTACACCCCGGCGTCTGTAGACCCGAGACGGCGTGCGGTTTTAGTCGGTTCAAGCCCGACATAACCGCCCCCGCTGGCACGCGGGGGGGTATCCGAAGGGATTTCCGCACGATAAAAAAAAAAAAAAAAAAAAGGTGTGGACTACCCTTAACATTTAGGGGGATGAAAAATAGATGTTGTCCGATTCTCAGACCTACCCAATATGCACACAAGATTTCATGAGAATCGATCAAGCCGTTTCGGAGGAGTTTAAATACAAACACCGAGACACGAGAATTTTATATATTAGAAATATAACTTTCGCTGGAAGCACTATAAGAAATATTAGATAGGTTGCAGGGTAGGTCATCATTCATTGTTTCCATAGTTCAAAATATATCTGAGAATTTCGAATATCTAGGACGTGGTCAGGTAGCTCAGTTGGTCAGAGTATTCTCCCTGTAAGAACTAGTCGTGGGTTCAAGTCCCGTCAGGATGTTCACTTTTTTCGTAGTAAATCTATTATGATTAGCAGGTAGCTGCATTTTATTTTATTTTAAAAACAATTGTTACTCGAATAAAACGGTAAATGCTTTTCGTTATCCTGTCAATAGTCAACTTTCTGCAGATTCGTTTGGCAAGATAACTGCCAAACGAATCTGCTCCAAATTCGAATAGGAAATACCATTTTCCCCAACCTCCTCTTACTTCGTCGTTAAATGGACTAAATAAACTACAGTAGTTTATTCAGGTTGAAGGTAAATTAGCACTTAGTAAATAAAAGGGCGCGTCACACAACAACAGTACCCTGGCGTCCCAAACTAAAGTACAATAATTGAGATCAGTCAGATATTTTTGTTTCACCTAATTGTGTTTACATTGTGTCGCGCCGAACGGTATTCCACTCTTTCTATTTGCTTCGCTACGCTTCTGCCTTAACCTTCGTAATTGTTATTTTGAAGCCACGTGACCAGAAAGTTCGAGTGCTGGATATTATATTGCATAGAATTAGCATATAAAGAGTTTAGCATTGCCATCCATCGTGGCAATACTGATTCTTTTTAAATTGACCTCTATACTCATAATGATTAAGAAACCTAGAAGTAGGAAAAACTTGATTTCGTCTGAGAGAAATAAAGAAAAGAAGAGAAGAATTTTGTATTAAAATTTTCTAAAAGAAGGAACGTCCATATACACCTATGAAACTCCATTATATAGTTTGAACCCGTAATACAGATTTAGAATCTATGTTACCGCAGTGCGTTTAAGTTCACTGCAGGGAGACCTTTTGTTGAAGTTGTGTGTCAAGAGGCTCTTCAGTAGACAAGAATAGATGTCGTAAGCCCGTTAAAGATCTGAGAGTGACAGTTATAGTTACATACATACAGGTCCCGGCGCTTGGGTTTGCATGTCGGGAAGAAGAGAGAGTCCGGTTAAGATCGACTTACTTTGGTTTTGTAGAGCGTTCTCTTTGTCGTACATCGGACTGAAAGTTCGATACCTTTATAAGCAAGCTGTCTGGCCGATGTGCGATAGAGAGAAAATTCTACAAATCCAAAGCAAGCTGATCTTAGCTGGAATATCGTCTCTCGTCTTCCCGACGTGACAACCCAAATGCCAGGTATTGTAACAGGTTAGAGGTGACCTATGGAAATATTTTTTTCTGTCGATCTGTTCCTCGTGATAGTATGGTGTAAACCTACGTATTATATGTAAAAAAAGTCGAAATCGACCTTTTGATTTCCTTTACCCACTGGGCATTGGAATGCGCTACAATATCTATCGATTGCGTTGACTTCAAATTTTGTTCTTCTCACAACTTCAAGAGATTGCAAACCTGAGTATAAACATCCACGCATTCCAGAGAAAATGATCTTATCAGACAGACAGACAGATAATGAAGTGATCGACGTGAACGAAGTATCCTAAAACGGTTTTAAAACGTAAGACGAAATAAGTATGCCTAAATATACGGCTTAAAGTCATATTTGTGTTTTACCGTCAAGAATCTCAACCAACACAATTTATTAACTTAATATCTTATGTTTATTTCTCATCATTGTATTCCGCAATTGAATTGAAAAAAGTAATAATACAGTACGCTCTACGTTAATACGAAAACTTTTCGTACTCTCTACGCGTTGCGCTACGTCACAAGGAACGCTACGCAACACGCAATGGCAGCGTACGGCACGTGGCATTCCGTAAACGGTAACGTTTTTAAGTTGATCAAAGAGAAACTTCGCTCATTTAACAAATTCGAAACATAGTATACATATTTTTTTGCAATTGACAACAATTGCCTGACGTAAATAAATTTATTGTTCTATTTTAAATCAAATTCAATTAAGTTTCTTTGTAATTAGACTTGGCAAAGCGACACGTGACCAGAAAGCTGGATATTATCTTGCTCAAAGAATTAGTATTGCCATCCAAGTTGGCAATGCTGCCAGCCTTCTGGGAACATTACCAGTCGGTGATGATGCGAAGGAATTATAGGCCGCTTGTAAATAAATATTTGTATTTTATTTAGTTTTTGTTTATTTTATTTTAGTTTAGTTTTAAAAACTGTTTAATATCTCAATAAATAAAAGTATAACTCACAAAAAAAACTTGTTAAATGGAAGGGAAGGGAAGGCTTTACAAAGCCAAAGCAAGCCGAACATAGTCCAACTCCCACACTTCTTCCCGATCACGACGTTCAAATTAAAAGCCGGGTACTTGTAAATGTCGACTGATACTTTTTTTATTTATTGGAGTGAAAACGTTTTTTTTAACTTTTTGGTGCACCGCACACAAATTTTTTCATAGGTAGAAAGTTAGGCTGATCCGTCACGCTCTGACGTGAAAGGCTCGATCGGGTGAACTCGGGACCGCCGCGATCCGAGCGAGAAAGATACAGTCAGCTGCTCTTCGCTGTTGTGTCACTGTGTTTAGTCGAGACGTCTTAAGCGCACACTCTTTTAATTTTTTTAAATATTATTTTACAACAATAAGTACATATTCAAAATTATAGATCCTAGCATTCCATAAAACACTGGTGATTGAATGTGTAACATTATACTTCCCTGATATACAATGAGTGTGTGTGTATTCTGTAGCATTAGCTGTTCCATGACGTAGTGAAGTCTATGACATCTTAATCCGATTTGTATGTAAACCACGCAGCGATGAATTACGCTGGTCGAAGCAAGTAACTAACTGGTAGCTTCATAGATCGGATGATGAAATAGTTATAGTTATTACGTAACATCTGAAAAGAATTTAGTTTATAAATATAACGGTTTGTAAGTAGCTGAGTTTATTTACTTTAAGAAATATCAGCTAATAAAACGAGCTCATATTTTAAGCAATTAATTGGTTTTATAAAAGTTGCATGGAAAGACATGAGATAAACAAGAAGAGTATTGTTTTTTTTTTTACTAGAGACGTGTTCCGTGAAACTGTATCTCACTCGGAATATAAAATTTAAAGAAAGCTATCGCTTGTGTGCCACAATGCCGTGAATATGTTGTTAAATGACGTCTTCTTTGTATACTCGTACTACATCGACGCAAAGTTGCATTTTATCGGATGCATTTCTAAATAATTTTAAATAGATATTCTACGACATTCTACACAGCGCTTTCTAGACACAAAGTAAGCATAGTTTAACTAGCTAGTAATGGATTCCAGAATGCGTATATAAACATACTTATATATATAATATAAATACATACATATTATATATAGAAACTCCCAGACCAATGCAAATAGACATATTCATTCATACAAATATTTGCACTGTGCGGAAATCGAACCCGCGCCCCCTGTCGTAGGTCGTAGCAGTCGAATGCATTACCTCTACGCCAGAAGCCTGCAATTCGGAGAGTGTACGCTGGAATTGCACAACTTGATACCTCCAAGCCCTTTTCACCAACGACCAGACGCACAGCAACACGCCATCGCTACATGGTGGATATGCCAATGATACGCATGAAACGTTTTGCCGACACATTTTTTATGCGTGCAGCTAGGGAGTGGGATTTTCTACCCAAGTCTGTGTTTCCAGAAAGCTACCTGGGGATCTTCAAGTCTAGAGTTTAAAGGTTCCTTCTAGGCAAACGTGATTTACCGTAGACCACATCGTCACTTACCACCAAGTGAAATAGAGGTCAAACATGAGCCTATCAATAATAATAATTTAAAAAAAACAAGCTGTTTAGAACAAAAATTGTGTCGCGCCTCATTTCACAATAGATAAGAGGCATCCTCATGTCTTGTCAAAATCGTGGTATCAATGCGATTTTGCTTTGCGATCGCGTCAATACATACGATTTTGCATTGAATATGCCTTAAGCCTTATGCCTCTTGTCTTTTCTGTATAAGAGATTTCAATATGATGCAATAGGTAAAATTACGTATTATAAATGTGAAAGTTTGTTAAAAACAACAACACACATGGTGTTGTTGTTTTACGATGGATGGCAGAATGTTTGTTTGTTACTCTTTCACGCAAAAATGGCTGAACAGATCCGGAGGAAATTTGGCACAGAGTTCTTTTTTTTAAAGAATATTAGTAACCGAAATTACTAATATGCTTATGTTAGGAGAGGGTTAACGTCGGTATTGTAAAGGCCAGGATTCGAACCCGGGACCTCTCAATCGTAAGTAGATCGTATGGTATAGTCTGGAATAGTAGGTTTCTTTCCCGGGAGTAGGTTTCTGTGAGTTGGGGGCCTGGGATCAGTATTGCTCCCGGGTGGAGGCGCGGGTAACGGCCAGTTACTAATACATAAGTTGATGTGTTACTTTGTTGAATCAAACACTAATAATAAATTCGTGTTTAAAATATTTCTTACTTTGCCAGATAATCATTTTAAATAATTCACTTCTTTACTTGGAGAGATAAAATAAATATGGTTTATTCACTCACTACACAAAAAAAAAAGGTACAGATAAAACTTGGTATCGAACTCGTCACCCGTATAAGACTTATTGGAAGAAAAAGACATGTACCTACTTAGATATTATTGTGTTCGAGTCAAAATCCCTTAATATTGGAATTAAATAAAAAAGGGCTTCTTTTCGGTCGAGAACCCTTGCTTACGTCACAGTTCAATAGACCTTTTATTTCGTCGCTATCCAAGTTCGGTAGTAGGTAATGTCTTTTAATAACTGAGCTGATGCCCGCGGCTCCGCCCACGTGGAGGCTGGTTATCGTTTTTTGGTCATGTCGCCGGTTTTAGATCGCCACTGTGCACGACGTTTCCGTTGTTTTTCATCATTGTCACGGGGCTACCATATCCCCGTGGGGTTGTAGTTCGATTATTCCCAGTATTGGCTTCATTTCATGGAACACGAATGAATCTGAAGAAAACATAATATATTATGCTAGTAGGTTTGGCCGAATGCTAGTCTATAGACATCGATATCACCCAACCTTCCTGGATCTACATATAGGCCAGGCCATGAAAGACTGTTTTGCATGACTGCTTAAAAGGTATAATGGAGAGTGTTCCGATGAGCTTTTTTAATCTATTCCACCCTCTCCTTCCTTATCCAGAACAACACGAATAACATGTGTAGGGCTGAGGTGTCACCCTCATAAAATGCGAGCAATTTCACCGAGGACCAAAAGGTACTTTTCTTTGCCGCATCATAAAGACTTGAAATTCCTTACCAACGAACCTTCTTGCTTCCTACAATCCCGAGTCTTTTTAACAGGGCGTGAAAAAGCATCTATCAAAGTCGTCGCACAGAATACCACCATTTTAGAATTACTCACAGGTGGAATCTAAAGTAGCGTCCTTCAGTCTGCAGAATTCACTAAAAGCTTCTGATTTTCTAGCGGGGTGAAGTCGGTTTGACGTGCCCCATGTTAAAACGCGCGTTACTTGCTAAGCCGGTACGGGCACCTGACAGTAAGAGATTACAGTAGTATTACATAAGAATCGCGACATCATAAGATAAACTCCTGTAGAGTGATTTATTACCGCAGGGAACATATGTGTAGTTAATATAATGTGCCTGCGCAGAGTGGGAATGAAACAGAAGGACACTTATGAAATTCAAATAAATGGGACCATACATATTTTTGAGCACTTTGAGCTCGTTTATTCTAACTACGTACATGCCGGAATGTTTCAGAGATGGCCTCAGGATCGACCATTATTCAAAATTATCCTTTAATTCAAGAAACTGCCCTATATCTTCTATTAACTGTTTTTTTTTCATCCAATGGTTGCCTCTAAGAGATTGCCATGTGCGATAAGGCCGCCAACTGTATATGCCCCAAAACTGTACCAGTTTATGTTCTGTATGCGTATTCTAGTGTACATAAATTAAGATAATAATAATAATTATTATTTATTATTATTATTTTTACCTATTTTACATGTATATAGGTCGTCAGCAAGGAATTAAGTAGAGTTCCTTAACTCTACTTAATTCCTTGCTGACGACCTGAGTCAGGCCCTTGCCTGCTCAGGCTTGCAAACGCCACCTTGACTATATGTCCAGCCCAAACCTATACCTTATACCTTTGTACTGTACTACTAATAATAGGGTAAATATACTTCCCCTGGTAAGTTAAGATGTAATTGAACATGACCGAAAATAATTGTAAATTGTACGTGCACCATCATTAATCGAAGTTAAGGTTTTAATTTATAAATGCAAAGCAACATTAACAGCTGCTTTATGTAACATTGGTCTAAATACAGCGAAAGCCAACACAAAACTCAAGTGAATGAAGTAATTGATGTTCAATTTTGGACACAATTGGGTTAAGCTAATTGGATTACAGGAAACCCTTCGTGTTAAACCTAGCATGTCAATGTTGTGCGATGTTTCAAACTATAATATTTTTTCAAAAACTATAGTTAAAATAAAATTTTGATTCCTAAATGCTTTAAAGTCAATTTATAATGTTCCACATTACTAGGTATAACCGTTATGATAACAGGCGCCGGCTTTCCGCTCGTGGTTGGGAAGTCAGACGGCAGTCGCTCCCGCAAGAGTCAAGATGAGCCAAATCAAGAGAAAGAGCCGAAAGCGAACCCGGGCTCCAAAGCACAATCTTTGGGTACCAACACTGTGATCATGATGCTGTAGTGGTATCTGATGATCATCACAATTTTAGAGAACTGGCTCAAACATCCTGGTGGCTACGTTCTTATTACGAACGATCGGCTCGATAAAGATGCCATTTCGAGATCGACCGCAGACCGCAACTGCAGGCGAAATACATACAAACCAGTTGTTGTGCTGCGGTCGACTGCAGGTATTTCTATACGATCCGTCAGCGGGGTAGGTATCCTTCTTGTTGTTTGGAAGGATTGGTGATAGGATTCCATTTAGTCAAAGTCAGTCATTTAGTCAACTTAACTTTTGGTACAGGGGTCGAACTGCACTTCACCATAAAAATAGCTTATTGCTAAATAATAGCGATTTTATTATATGTATATAAACTTTCGTACACATAGTACGAAAGTTTATATACATACCTATATAGTCCAGTCAAAATAGACATTTGACTAATAGTCCATTGAAATGTTACATTTTTAGGCCTAACCTTGCGTTTTTTAGGGGACGCAATTTTATTCTTTTGATGTGTAGCGGTCAGTGTAAAGCTAAAACCAAGTTTGTGGGGTCGCCACCCTTGTCGAACGGCCGCCATCTTGAAAATAGGGGTTGAAATGGTTTTTACGATATATTTCTTAAACTATTTATCAGATAAAAAAAAATTGTTAACATTTTTTGTTGCTAATTAAATTCTCTACAACTTTGGTCCAGTAACTTTTGTTTTTTTTTTTAATTTTGACATAATAATTTTTTAAATTATTAATTTTGCAATATTATTAATAATTAATTATTGACTCTTTTGCCCACTACACACGAGGAAGAGTCTGGAGGCGCGTTTTTTTTACGTGGTATCCCAATAGGCATAATCCACGGTGATTTTCTAAATTGAACTACTCCGCATCTGATCGGCATCATCATCATCTGATGATTAAAACCGCGATATCACACGAATGGTGAGTCGTAAGAGAAAAGGTGACTGGACCATTTTTGTAGAGAATTGTATGATCTACAACTTTGTCTGACCTATTTTCACGATAAAACTTACTGTTTTCGAGAAAAATGGAAAAACCCTTAATTTTGTACATTTGACCTTGAATTTTTTTTTTTGCAGAAGTAGGATCGATGGAGATTTTTGACATTTTATTTATAACGATGTATTGTACGTCTCTGCCAATTTTCAGCTCTATGCGAATTATTCCTTAGTTATGACTTATTTTTTTCTATTTTGACTGGACTATAATAAAATCGTAACGAGGTGAAAACTGTACAATGTACTGTAATTGTGTTGTGTTCTAGGAACGATACCGATGCCGAAAATGTGATTTTTAGATTTTTTGTCTATTTATCTGTTTGTTTGTTTGTCTGCTTTTTATTATCGATGTCCGAGCATCACTTGAAAACCGCTGAACAGATTCAGCTGAAATTTTGCATGAACATTCTTCTAGGGTATGGTCATAAACTGCGCTATACATCATCAGGCTATTATAAAATGTGATAGGAGCAGCAGGGTTGTATCAACCAAATCTATTATCGATCCTTCCTTTATTATTACAAAGCAGAAATTACGATATTCTGCAGTTCGATAGAACTCGGACATGGTCAACGTTTGGACTATAAATCATCATGCTACCTTTTTTTTTTTTTTTTTTTTTTTTTTTTTTTTTATCGTGCGGAAATCCCTTCGGATACCCCCCCGCCGGACAGCGGGGGCGGTTATGTCGGGCTTGCACCGACTAAAACCGCACGCCGTCTCGGGTCTTCAGACGCCGGAGTGTAAGGTTACCCATGGAGCATATCCCTCGCACCCCGGCTGACCCTGGGCCATCTCACCACTAACAGCATCGCTCATCCTGTCTCCTCTGAAAGCAGAGGAGTACGGAGAGCGATGTGTTCCCGTCTCGTTGGGTATTGGCCGACGATCAATGCCAACCCTATGAAGGGGTGAAGGGGAAGCCATTGACCGCCGCCCAGGGTGTACCGGCCGCTCCGATTCCGTTCCCCCCGGACTGCAGCGGGATCGGAATCGGAGCGGCACTCGAGGAGGTTACCCAACACACACCCCAATCATCATGCTACCTATAGCTAAAAGGTGATGAGCAGTAAAATATGAAATCTCGAAACTACAGAGTTACCTATGTGTAAAAGATAGTTGATTCGAAACTCAACCTTTGATAATAAATATCATCACGCTATTATTATATTAGGGGACCGGGTAGAATTTATTTCGACGTTACATGTAAACATTTATTTCATCATGATAAATAATTGAAAATATAATGATGAAATAGGTAACCTAATACATGTTGGGTTCGAAACTGCAAAAGTATATGTATCTTGATCTATTCCGAATTTTACGCGGACGAACTCGCGGGCAACATCTAGTCTACAATGAAATACCACAAGTTCTACGAGACCTTCCCATTAGACTATTTATACTGTTGATTGATGGCACTTGGTGGAACTTGCTACACATATTGAATTGAATAAAATCACTTGTACTTTCCACGCTACTTGTTAAATTAATGATTCAATTCAATTCAATCTTCCCATTAGAGTTAGAAATTTTAGAAGTAGGAAGAAGTAGAAGTAGTAGTAGAAGCTTTTTTTTGTATTTGTAATTTTGTTTGTTTTTTGTTAATTTAATTTATTAATTGTGACCATGAAATATGGACATTTAACATTTCTAAATATTATTTTTTTAAGTTTTTATAAAATTAAATGTAAATTTAATGTAATTTGCTCTAAAAATTTTGCATGCCAACTTTGGTGAAATGAGCTAAGCAGCGTATCATCCAAATTGTATTGTGTGTAATGTTTATTTCGTGCAAATAAATGATCAGTCATTCATTCATTCTTGTGTTTCTTGCTATGTAGTTATATTTTCGTACGGTTTTTGCTATGTTACTATTATTGTCTCCTGCTTCTCACTATCATATTTAAATTTTCTCAATTCAGGCCCTCTCCATCATCACAGTCATCACATTCTGGTGTAGATGTAACAGCGTATAAAAGCAACTAGGGTCTAGATTGTGCTCTGTAAAATGTCCTAGAAAGTCCTAGTTGATGTTGTACCGTACCGAAATAAGAGTTATTTTCTTATTTATTCTATACATTCATGATCTGGTTACCTAACTGTATATGTGTACAAAATTTATGAGTACTATTTTCATCTAGTATATTCTGTGAAAATAGACTGCGAAAGTCGAACAGATAAGCAGACACACGAGGGCGATTTATTGTAGAGTTTTAGTATCGCATTGTAGTTGGTTGTGATCAGGTAGCTACTACCTAAAATTATGTTTCAAACTAGATGCTCACGCGTATCACCCGGATGCCGACGTTACCCGTGGATGTTTTAAAATTTTCTTTGTTAGCAATTTCGTCAAACGAAAAAATATTATGAAACATCCTTTAAAATCGTTACGAACCATAACGTACGACCAAACGGTCGGTCCGCCCAAGAAAATATAAGCCTTTGGGTCTGTCAGTGATCCGCGTTGCTCTATGTTACGAACAGAATAAAAAAGCGGTTAAGTGCGAGTTGGACTCCCCCATGAAGGGTTCCGTAGCAGTACCGTAACTTAATAATGTAGTCTTTAATTATACGCTTTTTATTAGCTTCACCTGTATGTTTGTTTGTATGTTTGTAACCGACTCCTTTGGTTGCGATTTTGACCCACTCTAAACGGCCAGATTTCCTTCAATCTCGATCGAGGACCGATGACAATACCCTAATTTGATAAAATTATAATAAACTAAGAAGTAAAAATAAATAATAGTTTAAAAAAACTAAAAAAACACGCTTTTTATAGAAAACCGAACTAAAAAATTAGAAAATAAGTTTTAATAAATATAAATTAATAATAGTATAAATAAAAAAAAATATTTTATTTAAAAAAAAGCGTTTTACCACTTGGAAGTGTCTCTCGCGCAAACTATTCAGTTTAGAAAAAAATGATATTAGAAACCTCAATATCATTTTTGAAGACCTATCCATAGATAATATAATGATAAATAATAAATTATCTTTATTGCCACAAGAAGAGATACGAGGTACACAAATTAAGGCTAGACTAATGTGGATTTTACAAGTGTTAAACCCTGTCTCTTATACTAGGATGATATCCTGTATCATAAGAGACAGTATACGCGATAAAAGTATGCTTCGTTTTATCTGTACAGTTTTTTTCTAAATTACTTTTTAACAGTTTCACAACCAAAGCTTATTACTATGCTTATTGTTTTGAGAAAGTATGGGGAACCCCCAATTTTTTCATTTATTTTTTTCTATTTTTGTGTGAAAATCTGAATGCGGTTCACTGAATTTCATTACCAAGTTTCAACACATAGTTTCGGAAAAAAGTGGCTGTGACATACGGACGGACAGACAGACAGACATGACGAATCTATAAGGGTTCCGTTTTTTGCCATTTGGCTACGGAACCCTACGGAATCGGTCGAGTCGTTCTCAAGTTTTGCTTGGCAAGGAATTTAGCTTTTTATTATACCTAAATAATATGAATGAATAGATAAGATGGTAGCTTAAGTTTCTAAAGGAAACAATAATTAACAAAATGATTTCAATAGTTGTTATTTTTTATCATTTTAGCGTTGTTTTCTGCTGCATTCGATTTGATTTTGGCGACTACTGTCTGACCTCCTGACCCCGAGATGAAAGCCTGCGCTAGTACCTAGTCCTTCAATCAGGAGGCACGGAGGACGGCTTGCGCGTGAAGTTGATATTATTTATTTAGAGCTTGCAAACCTAGGTAGTGGTCGGGACTAGTAAACATTTTGTTAATTTCAACTAGATCAATTGTGCCAATTTCATGAAGTGGTAAAAAGACACAAAGGGCAAGAAAGATATTGCATGTATGTATAGTTACGTAAACTTCAAACTGATTTGGTACGCACTTTATGGATATGTTTTTTAGCAAACCTCCAAATCCGATCAATACTATCTAAGTGAGTTATCGAACTATGTTCGAAGATAACACTTTAGTTTTAGGGAAAGCTTCGAAGCCCAGTCATGATTAACACTTTCGGGAGAAAGTAGAGATAACTTTATTTATAGGAAAGTATATTTAGAAGTATGTATTTTTAAAAGAAAAATTATCCATCTATGTTTACCCGCATTCTAGCACCCATATTACAAGCTAGGTAAGCTACACTTACTTTGGATTTAGATTGCGCTATTGTTATTGATTAATATTGTTTTAAAGATTGCATATGAATGTAATACGGCACGTATAATAAAAATACTTTTTTTTTTTTAATTTGTCGGTCTATCTATTTTTCGGTCTGTTTGTTCCGGATAAACCCTGAAGTGGCTGCACCGATTTTGACGGTATTTTTACTGTAGAGAACTGATTACGTGGGGTAACTTAAGCTACTTTTATTTTAGAAAAAGATTAGGATTCCGAAAAAGCCCCAGATCCAAATCCACGAAGAATGACGAATATAATTTAATTAACAACAGAGTGCGCCGGCATCGGTGGTTAGACGAGCTCCAGGGAAAGAAACTTCTTCACCATGCCTGCCGTGCCCAGAAGAACGACCAACTGCCCTCTGCATTCAAATGTTTTAACTGATGATTATTTATACTGTGGATTAAGGGCACTTGGTGGAACTTGCTACACATATTGAAAAAAATGAACGTGTAAATAAAAATAAAAAACCTTTGAGAATGCCGTGAGACGAAACCAGTGTAATTTATTAAAATATAAAAGGTAATGGATAAGTACAGTGATACGTTTATTTCAATAACTGATGATTGCATATTGTGGGTTGTATTGTTTTATTTTATTTATTTTCTATATTCATTTTACTTTATATATTATATTTTATTATTAGTAAGTTATGTTATGCGTCTTAAAAACATTTTTGTAAAGATTTTGTTGATCCTGGCTGGACAGTGTACCAATTGTTTTAAATTGCATTAAAACAATAGGTACTGTGATAAGGCTATTTATAAAATTCTGAGATGAAGTAAATAGATATAAAGTGAATATCTAATTAATATACCTACGTAGTGGAGCAATATCATTGCCATTGTAACGTCCATTCATCCCATCCATTATCATTGTAACATTTTACAAGTGAGCCGGTGCAACGGCTGACTGGACTATACCATCAAGTAAAGTGATTATGGTAACGTGAATTTAAGCAATTAAGTAATTAATCGAAACCGCGGCTATCCCCACAGAATACCACAAAGCGAGACTCATTTTTATATTACTTTGGAACATGACTAATTGCAAAATTGGTGAACACACATAACGTAAAACATTACTATTTATTAATACAATACAGGTGTATTTATGGTTAATATTCTATCGGGGGCTAATATGGTATATTTTTTTAAATGATGCGAGGAATAAAATTGTCGCTTGTAGTTTTTCCTATGAAAAACGAGAAAATACGTATATTTAGTTAAAATTAAACTCACCATTGACGTGAAATGTTTTGTCATCGTGGTCAGCATCTCCGTAGTCGCTGCGGTTGCCGCGACGGGCGCTCAGCTCAACAGGCTCGCTAAGAGCTAACTCTGGCGACTTCCACACGCAGATGTAATACACGGACAGAAGGATCGCGGCCAGGGATACCGAAAGCAGGTATGCTAACACAGTCAGCACCCGTACCACCTTACTCGCAGGCTTCTGCTTGTATATATCCAACGTCTTATCGCGGATTGGTGCGCCGACCTCCTCCGACGCGCTGTCTTCCTCCGCGTGACCGATCTGACCACTAACCAACATGGTGGTATCGCTACATATTTCGACTTAAACTTTCGACTCAAAAATAAAAATAAATAAGTCTGCGTGAGGCACTGGGCACGTGTTCCAGCCGCGGTCGGTCGAGTGAGTGCGGCGCACGGACGAGTCGACGGACGACCGTGTATCCCTCAAGTCCGGCGCGCTTACTCCCGCGTTATTCGCCAAGCGCCAAACCGATCAACTACAGGTACGTACACGCGTCAGAGATCTACCAAACCAGTGCCTAACCGGATAATATTATATTTTATACCTTTTAAGATATAATGCGATACTAGAAATAATTTGCTACCTGAGTGCAGTATGCCTATTGTTTAGGTAGAACATAACACTTCAGAATAACTATGTACCTACACATTACCTGTCCTTATAGTGTACGATTCCGGGCGTCCCAGACCTCACTTATTTTACAAGGATAAACTGTATGGGATAATGTAGTGTAGGTTACCTGGAGTGTATGCATATTTGCAAGCTTGTCCCGGCGGCCATTTGTCAATAATGGTGCTAAAGGTACGAATAAACCGTACTATTTTATTTACATGTGAACTGTCATTATAGTTATGACGGCATAATTTATTTGATATAGCTAAGGCGCCGATAAAGAAGTAATGTGAGATTAGTGTGATTACCTACGTCACCATTTCCCGCGGGACAGAGCGGTGCATGTAGTAGTTACATGACTTGAAAATTGGTTGAGAATTGCAGGACAAAACTCTAGAGGCTTAACTTGTTCAGCTTAGGAGTTCTGTTAGAATATTGATGCACTTGCTATTAATATTAAAAACTATTTTGACTTGACAGCTGTCACTGTCATATTGTTTTTTTTCTTCGCTCTCTCTCTGCTAAAATATGTCATGTCTGCCGTACATTGTTCTGATATTATTTCCATCCTATATATATTTTATATAAAGAAACGATTCTATACTGTAGTGTTATTCTGAGTACTAAAACTAGTATTATAGTCATCAAGAAATCTTTTATTTTTGAAGCTATGTTGGACATACACGCTGAAGACGCGCCATATGCTCGCTAACAGGTTATAACCCAGATGATTGCACTTGAGTACGTCATTATCCCAATAAATATTTAGACGCTTATCACGTTAAAATGTCCTACACGCAAAACAACAACATGCACGTAACTTCGATTGAAAAATTAGAAGGAATTTCTAATTGGGTTACTTGGAAGTTTGGTATTAACCACCACCACCAGCTTGGTTGCTTGAGGTTGCTTGATCAGCTTTGGAATTGCGTTTTGGGTACCGAGACTGACTCTGATAAGGATGCTCGCGCATTGGCGCGTATTTGTTTATCAATACAACCTAATTTGTATCAAATTGTGAGAGATTGTACTAAAGCAAAAGATGCTTGGAAAAAGTTATCAGACACATTTGAACACAAAGGTATGTACAGAAGAGTATTACTTCTAAGACAATTGCACCAAATTGAATACAATAATTACCCAAATATGTCAGACTACATAGAAGGAGTTATGCGTCTCGTTGCCCAGCTAGCGGATATTGGCAAAACTATTGAAGATGGAGCGGTTGCTGAGATTCTTTTATCTGGCTTGCCTGAAGAATTTGATGTGCTTGTCTCCAGTCTCGAGACCACTTCTATAACCACCCCGCTGTCGAGTGAAGTAACCATACTTCTTCAAGAAGATTTTAGACGGAATAACAATAATGGTAGGTACTCAACAAGAAAATGTTGCCCATGTCGCTAAGAATAGTAAGCTGAGTAAATCTATAAGTATGTACCTACTGCAAACGTCAAGGTCATGTCATGTTGTGAGGTTTTATATGTACCTAATTTAAGTAAAAATTTAATTTCCGTCAATCATATGACTGATAGAGGTTATGTTGTTGTTTTTGATGCTCATGAATTTAGGATCTATTCTAAGTGTAAGATCACAGATATAAATTGGTTGTACAAATTGCAAGGTCGACACGCCTCCAATGTAGAGCAATCCAAGTCCCTTCGGTCTATACAGGGAACAGAGAGTGTTCATGCTGCCTCGTGTGTACCTCCTAAAGTATGGCACAAGCGCCTTGGCCACTTGAATCGGAACATGGCCATTCTTAGTGATGGTAAATTCAGTGTTGGTGCAGTTTTTCAGCCTGAAGAGGATGTCACCAGCAGCTGATTTCATGCGTGACGGGGAAAATGCATAGATCTTCTTTCCCGGGTTCAGCGAGACGAACTGCTCAAATACTGGAAATCATCCATTCTGATGTCTGTGGACCAATTGAAGTTAGCAGCTGGGGCGGAGCTCGATACTTGCTCACTTTTACTGACGATTTTTCAAGAAAAACCTTTGGCTTTCTTATGAGGAATAAATCAAAAGTGCCCATTTTATTTACTAAAAATTTGGTAGAGAAACAGACTGGTTTGCATGTTAAAATCTTACGTACTGATAATGGTACATAATTTTGTAATAGAAAATTATCTGATTTTCTTAAAAATGAAGGCATTATTCACCAGCTGTCCGTGCCTTATTGCCCTCAACAAAATGGTGTAGCGGAGCGTGTAAATCGTACAGTTTTTGAAAAAGCCAGGGCTATGCTGCAGGAGACTGGTCTGTGTAGTCGTTTTTGGGGTGAAGCGGTAATGACCGCTATTTACTTGAAAAATCGATCCCCCACTAGAGCTCTTTCAGGCGGCATTCCTGGGCGTGAATGGACAGGTGCCATGGTTGACTTGAGCCATCTCCGCATTTTTGGCTGCACTGCTTTTTCTCATGTGCCTGAACAGAAAAGGCGCAAGCTCGACGCAAAGGCCAAACAGTATATTTTTGTTGGATATGGTGAAACGTGCAAAGGGTACCGCTTACTAGATCCAGATCAGCCATGTAGAGTCGTTTTTTCTAAAGATGTTACTTTCTTTGAGGATGATTTTATAGGAAAACAAAATAAGACTGAGAACCGCAATGAATATTCAATTTTTTCATGACATGAATAATGAAAATGATAAAAATAATGAATTGAATAACGATATTATTGATAATAATTCTTATAATATAAATAATAATTCTATTATTGTGAATAATAATTCTAATAATAATTTTAATAATTCTAATTCTAAATCCTTGCCTTCGGATGCGGATGTTACACCTCCTGCTTGGTCTCCGCCTTCTGATGCGTATCGATCGCTTGAGGACTTCGTGGAAGACCTAGGTGATGTAGATGGCGTTATTGAGAACGCTGAGTCTTCGCTGCCGACGGCTTCGTCTCGAGGAAGAGCTACCTCGGAAGGTACCGAGGGTACTGTTGTCTTAGGTCCGGTTTGATCGACTCGTGGCATTGTGCCAAACAGGTATAAAGATTTTGATTTGTCGTCATTAATTGCGGTGAGTTCACCAGATGCCCCTATCTCTTTTCGTGACGCCATGAGTTCAGCCGAAAGGGATGATACCTCTCATCCCTGACGCGATGCGAGATGAGTATAATTCAATGATTAGGAACCATGTTTGGAAGCTAGTCGAACGTCCTAACGATGCTAACGTTGTTAAAAATAAGTGGGTTTTTAAGAAGAAATATGATTCAACAGGGAAATTTGTTAAATATAAAGCACGCTTGGTAGCCTGTGGTTATAGTAAAAAAGAAGGTATTGATTATTATGACACTTTTTCACCTGTTGTTAGACATTCCACTCTAAGAATTTTGTTTGGCATTGCCAATGAGTTAGATTTACCAATGGACCATGTCGATGTAACTACAGCTTTCCTAAACGGTGAATTAAATGAAAAAATATTTATGGAGCAGCCAGCTGGTTTCAATTCAGAAAACAAAAGCCAAGTTTGTATGTTATTAAAAAGTATTTATGGATTGAAACAAGCTAGCCGAAATTGGAATGCAAAAATTCATAATGTTTTATGTAATGACGGGTTTAAACAGACTAAATGTGAGCCTTGTGTGTATGTTAAGAAAACTGTAAATGATTACATCATTCTTGCCTTGTGTGTCGATGACTGTTACGTCTTTCACAATGGTTGTATAGGTAAAGTATTGTCATTGTTGCAACGACATTTTGATATAAGACATTTAGGTAAATTGACCAATTGTTTAGGCATGAATGTAACTAAGAAAGATAACTCTGTAATTTTAGATCAATCTGACTACACAAGGCGTCTATTACCTAAGTTTAATATGAGTGACTGTAAGCCTGTAGGCACACCGTTGGCAGTTGGATGCAAGCTTGATAAATCGGACAAAGAGGCTCTTTGAAGAAAGAAGAGATTTATCAATATAGACAGTTATTAGGCTCGTTGATGTATTTGTCTGTTTGTACAAGACCAGACATCGCGTTTGCTTGTAGCCAGCTGAGTCAATTTGTCACCTGCTTTGATGAGAGTCATATTGGCGCTCTGCGAAGCGAGTATTACGATACTTGGCGGGAAGTATAAATTATGTATTGCACTTTGTGAAGAGCAAAAATATTATGGATTGCACTTTGTGAAGAGCAAAAATAATTTAAGTTTAAACGCCTATGCTGACGCAGATTGGGCAAATGACTTGTCGGACCGTAAATCGTATAGTAGTTTTGTGATAAAGATAGGTGAGAATGTAGTGAATTGGGAAGCAAGGAAACAACGTAGCACAGCCTTGTCCAGTACTGAGGCGGAATATCTCGCGATCAGTGATGTATGTAAGGACACCTTGTTTGTTAAGAATTTTCTAATAGAAATTACTGACAAAAATTATGATGTCACTGTTTACAATGACAATCAGAGTGCACAGAAATTATTGCTTGTCAAAGAATATGCACATAAAAGAACAAAGCAAATAGATCTGAGATATCATTTTGTGAAGGATTTGATTCAGACTAATGGTTTTAAAGTTAAATATTTACCAACAGATCATATGCTTGCGGATGTGTTTACAAAGCCACTAAGTATAGATAAGCATAAGAATTTTGTAACAGGTTTGAATGTTAAAATAAATTGACTACCTATGTATGATTTTGGTCGCTCATATTGTTCACTTATTAAAGAATGTAAAGCATGAGGAGAAGTGTTAGTTAGAATATTGATGCACATGCTATTACATTTTTAAAACTATTTTGACTTGACAGCTATCACTGTCATAGTTTTTTTCTTCGCTCACTCTCTGCTAAAATATGAACATGTCTACCGTACATTGTTCTGATATTATTTCAATCCTATAACATCTTTTAATAAAGAAACGATTCTATGCTGTAGTGTTATTCTGAGTTATAAAACAAGTATTATTTTTAAATTCTGTCTGTTTGTGGCTGAGCCGATTTTGACGGGACTTTCACTGGCAGATAGGTTAATATTATAAGGTGTAACATAGGTCTTGTCGTTTTTCTCAGGAACGCGTGGAGGTAATAAACTGAAATTTATATCTAATATGAGTATTAGATATAAATTTATGATATAAATTTCAGCGCCACGGGACAGTAGACCTGAGGGTCTACTGTCCCGTGGAGCTGTGAAAAAATCAAACTTCTAAGCCAAAGCAATCAAAAGGTACAGCCGTTTATGCCGCAAATTTTCGAAACTCGCACGGGAATCAAAACCTAAAGGGTACTTCCCGTGAACTTAGAATCTTGAAATTTGGTACGAAGAAGTAACGTCTTATAGTACAGATAAAGGAAAAATTGCGAAATCCGTAAATTTTTAGTTACATCACATAATAAAAAATATTTTTGAAAATTTTGAAGTTACCTACTACTTCTTTTCTCATGAACGCGTAGAGGTAACTCAGGTCTATAATCAGGTTTGTACGGAACCCTCGGTGTGCGAGTCCGACTCGCACTTGGCCGGTTTTTTTGTATAAATGTAAAAAAATTGGTTCTAAAGCTGGGCTCTGGATGTAACTGCGACCTACCACTAGGTTGATGATGATTAAGAGCGCGCATAAACCTAAAAAAAATATCAGATTTCACCCGCGCGCCTCACACCTCCCGCTCTCGTCCATTGCATCGGCAAGAATACGTATGTTGCTACATTCGCGTTGTCGCCGCGCGTTGCCTTAGCTACCGTCTTGTTTTGTCAAATACGATAATACGATCGCGCACAGTATACCCAAAATAATCAGATAAAAATTGTCTTACTGCGAGTCAGATTTTTTCTATCAGTATCTATTTTTGCAGGTGATAAAGAAAACGAAAAGATAGATACCTTTTTTTTTTTTTTATCGTGCGGAAATCCCTTCGGATACCCCCCCCGCGTGCCAGCGGGGGTGGTTATGTCGGGTTTGAACCGACTAAAACCGCACGCCGTCTCGGGTCTACAGACGCAAAAGATAGGTACCTAATATAACGGGGTGTGTGTTGGGTAACCTCCTCGAGTGTCGCTCCGATTCCGATCCCTCTGCAGTCCGGGGGGAACGGAATCGGAGCGGCCGGTACACCCTGGGCGGCGGTCAATGGCTTCCCCTTCACCCCTTCATAGGGTTGGCATTGATCGTCGGCCAATACCCAACGTGGCGGGAACACATCGCTCTCCGTACTCCTCTGCTTTCAGAGGAGACAGGATGAGCGATGCTGTTAGTGGTGAGATGGCCCAGGGTCAGCCGGGGTGCGAGGGATATGCTCTATGGGTAACCTTACACCCCGTCGTCTGAAGACCCGAGACGGCGTGCGGTTTTAGTCGGTGCAAGCCCGACATAACCGCCCCCGCTGGCCGGCGGGGGGGTATCCGAAGGGATTTCCGCACGATAAAAAAAAAAAAAAGGTACCTAATATAATGATATGTTTATTTATAGTATAATGTTACTTTAAATGTTTAATTGTAACACATATATATGTCTCGCTTGACTTGTATTCATTAATATAGTGCTAATGTTAGTTTTCATACAAACTAAGCGCAAGTTGGTCTATACTTCAAACAGTAACAATACTTTTTGTTTGTGCAGATGATACGAAGAGGCAAGTAATAAAATAAATATATTTTTTATATACCTTTACTTTAAAATTGTTGTGGCATTTTGCAAAATTTGGACATACAGCACAAAAAAAAGTGGAGATGGAAACAATGGAGATAAGCCACAAAAAAGGCCCCCAGTTCCCGGCGGTCCTGCTATTTCCGGCCATGGTAGCGGTCGTGGTAACGGTGGGGCAGGGGGTGCGAAGAATCTCCGGGGTACGGTAGGCTACCATCAACGACTATAGCCGGCAACTTTTAATAGCAACACCCTACGGCTGAACCAACAGCTCACCGAACTCGAGATAGAGCTGAGTTGTATCAACTGGCATATATTTAGGTTGACATCCGAAGACAGGGGGAGAATATGATAACTCTTATATCAGGCAACCTGCTCTACTTCAAAGGAGGTGATCAGCTCTCCCAGGGAGGCATCAGTTTTCTGGTCACAAAGGACCTCATAAGCAGGGTTGTGGAAGTCAACAGTCTCATACTAAAAATCAAACAGGCATTCGTTGAAGGTGATAAAAGTATATGCGCTGACCTCGAAATACCCTGACGAATCTGTTGAGGCCGTGTATGAGGACATTGCTAAAGTAATGCATCATACCGTAGGCGGTACTAGTCTTGGGACTACGTACTGCGTTGTTCAAAATTCGAGATTCTCCAGGAACGAGGCAGAACGAAGTTTCCCGTGGCTGAATTTTTTTTTGTTGTTTGAATTATCAGAAGAAGGTTCTTACAGAAAAAAAAAATGAATATGGTGCTGAAAAAAAAATCGACAATAGCGCAGGCAGAGCCGCGGGTAAAAGCTAGTTATAAATAAAACTGTACGGTAAAATATAAAGTATGATACGATACTTTCGTAACATATTATGAACTAGCAGTGGCTCACATCTACGCTCGCGTAGCCTATTTTACAATCTTATAATGTAGCTTTCTATAAGTAAAATAATTTTTAAATCGGTGTAGTAGTTTTAGAGTTTATTCGTTACAAATAAAAATGCAAATTTTTCCTCTTTATAATATTAGTAAACATTATGTTAATACTATAAGAACTTCGTATACTGGCATCAACATGCGAGTGATCAAAAATATCGATTTGCTTTGCTTATACTTCATTATTATACTTGTAGGTATTGTGAGATCGACGCGTTAAATTTCTAAGTAAAACTACTCATGAATCAAACACAAATATAAGAAAAGTAAAGTAATAGACATTTGCCTTCGACAATTAGCCATGAGTTGAATTTTTAATTCTCTTTTAGAGCTTTTTGTTTTATTTTTTTTGTGTGCCATGGTCGTCGAAGTATTTTCTCGAATTTTCTCGAAGCGGAGCACAGAAGCACAGTCTTCTCGTCTCAACGGAGCGATCACGACTGATATAGTATCATAGTACTCTGTGACGACTGATTGATGAAACAAAACATGCCCGTTACCTCGGGTCAGGTGCGACAGAAAGGGAGTGTTCTGCGCGGAATAAGAACGTAGTAAGCGCCAAATCAGTTTTATTGTAATTACTCGTAAATTGTACATTATTTTTTCAAAACGCTAGTAGCATCCCTCCGTAATGTATTTTTACACAATGTATTAAAATATTGACTTAGTTATATGCATATTTATGGCAATAAATCGATTTTAGTTGAAAATTAGACGTAACTTTGTGATTATTTTCTATCGATAAAATATTAAAATTTTATGTTTTCACTCAATTCATTCCCTTTTAAATATAATGTAATATCTATATATACAATAAACAGAACAATTGAGGCATATTTTCGAGTATAAAAATCAAATCTAAGATCGGCAATTTTTCTTTATACCCCCTCTTAAGTGAGAAGGTCGCCCTTTACCTGCCGGGCCGGCACGGGTAGGCCCTTAATACGAGTAGTTATCCGTGGGGGTTCCCATTGTAAACAAGAAAAAATTGTGGGTAGTCACATTCGTACTGGAAATGGACCACTCTACCGCAACCGGACATTTTTTTCATATTTGATGAAATGCCAAAATCAATAATTCGGAATATCAGAACTTTTGGCATGTTTCCTAAAGTATGACAAATGGGAATACTATTTATTTGATACAGAATAAAATCCTATAAAAGTTCCGTACCTCAAAAGGAAAGAATGGAACCCTTATAAGATCAATTCGTTGTCCGTCTGTCCGTCATGAAGCTGTAAACAATCAAACTTCCTCAAAAAAAAAAACTTAATACCTCCACGAAAACGGCTTTTCGTAGAGGTATTAAGTTCCCCCTGCCCGGCTATGCACTTGCTGACCCCTGAACGCAATCAAACCGAAATTGGATTACTATGGAGGGTTTTTCGCAATCGTGCACGGTGGTACCTTTTTTTTTTTTTTTTTTTTTCGTGCGGAAATCCCTTCGGATACCGCCCCCGCTAGAGAGCGGGGGGTCTCCAGCGGGGGCGGTTATGTCGGGCTTGAACCGACTAAAACCGCACGCCATCTCGGGCCTTAAGACGCCGGGGTGTAAGGTTACCCACAGAGCATATCCCTCGCACCCCGACTATTTATTCTGTGCCCCGACTGACCTTGGGCCATCTCCGGTTTCGAGATGGCCCCCTTACTTGCTCTCCACTGTGCCATCTGCTAATCCGAGGGACACGTGGAAAGCTTCCGAACAGCCCTCAATAGGGCCGTCCTCGCCTCGGTCGGAGTTGGCCGTAGGCGGCAGCGTCTCTCCCGCCCTAGGAGAGAGGCGCTGCTGTCTCCGTTGCCCAGGGTGCACCGCGTGGAGGTCCCCAACCAAGCACCCCTGCACGGTGGTACCTACCCGGCCGAATTTTGTGACAAATTTGTGTCATCAAATTTCTACCAGTTGAAATTAATATAAAATAATCAGGCCTGTACCGTCTCGAAACTGTGAAATATCAAACTTTTACGTCAACATGATGAAAAGGTTGTGTGGTGTCAAAGGCAATCATTATGTATATGAAATGCTTAAAGGTGACTAACATATTTATTTAAAAAATATTTATAGTGTATTTGTCTAAATAGCTTTCGAATTACTGCATAATATGTGATTATTTTTTTAGAAGTTAAAATGACTGTAAGCTATCCAGAGACAAATAGGTACATTGTTTTGTTATGTCCAATTATGTCTCAAAGTGATTAGTCAGCGTATTCGATTGAAGCTCTTAGTCGGCTTGCTTTTATTTGTCATTTTGAACAATTATCGTCATATTTCAAAAAATAGTATCTAATTTTAATATTAGGTAGTTTTAAAAATCCGTTGGGTAGTTTAGAAGTTCTCAGTGAACAGATCCCGGAAAGCGACTTTGTTCTAAAGATATTTAGACTCGCAGTGGAATCAAAACATATAGGGTTAGTTCCCGTTGACTTAGAATCATTATATTTTGCAGAAAGTAAAGTCTTACAGTAAAAGTAAAAGGTAAAGTCCGAAAACCGTAAATATGTAGTTACACACATAACAAAAAAAAAACTGTATCCCACAATCCAGTTTTGTACGGAACCCTCAGTCCGCAAGTTTGACTGGCACCTGACAGGTTTCTTACTATTTCGGTGTTTCTTTTATCACCCGGAGATATTCGCCCAAAAATCGTAGTCATGTATCTACCGCGCATTGCATACTTGAATAGTAAACTAGCGAGTGAGCCGGCCGTATAATGTTACAGCTTCAGCCATACCATGCCCGTGACCAGTTACCTATTTAGCATAATATCCCTATATTATGGCGCTTAATAGTAAATATAAAATAAAATATAGGCGAGAAAACAGAGCGCCTGGAATTGCGCTTAAATACTACTAGATCTATTACTTAGGTACCTATTCAGAACTTCTCTCTGATCTCAAGTTTTCAACCACGCTAGTAATGCGTAAGCTCTCTCAAATAATGAACAAACCCCTTCATAGTTTGCTGAATATTACTTAATGGACGTACGAACACGATTAAAATTTTATAGAAGAGGTGAAGAGATGGTGCGACGCTGATTATGATTTTGTTGCGATAGCATGTATTCTTCATAGAAGACGGAGGTATATAAATAAAGGAGAATTCTAGAACGATATACACAGTGCTATCTAGACCCAAAGTAATCAAAGCCAAACTAACTGGTATTATGGGTTCTAGAATGCAGTTAAAACATATTTAGATACATACACACAGAAAAGTTAAGCGTGTCCAGCCGATTATTTCGTCATTGCAAAACTTTAAACTGATAGAAAATCTGCATCAATTAATCTATATATATTTAATATAAAAGATCATAAAAAAACATTAAACAAGTAAAAAATATGTGCTTACAATAAACGCCGGCCACGACCCTGATGTGTATGGATAGACCCAAACGCGGTTAATGTGTTGGAACTGGAACACATGTAGCTTGAATTTCCAAAAGTCTACCAATACATAATTTAAAAAATGTTCCAATGTGAATTTAAAAAAATCCATGGTCAGGTGTCTCAGGTGACTTGCTCCGAGGCCCATGAAAGAACAGGGCCTCGGTTTTATGCAGAGCCGCCTCTAGGCCCACCGGCCGGATCCGCTCCACGACTTGGGCAACCGCGGTCACATCGGTACTTAGTTTTATAGCTTAGCTTTCACATCCTCGCATCATAGTTGCATAGAACATTTCAAGTTGAAAAGCACCCAAAAATCCGGTTCACCACGGTACACCGTGTACAAACAATCTCTTGAAAATACGGTCGGACGAAGTCTGTGCCAGACAGTATTTATTTTTGTGACACTTACTTATACCTTTTTTGAATACTTTTGAAGATACTTAGGTAGTCTAGTGGTATGGGTAAAGGACTGCTGAGACGAGGTCTCGGGTTCGATCCAGGTATTACCATGGCACACACCAATGACTTTTCGATCCTTTTCGAAGTTATGTGTGTATTTATCGCAGGTTTATAAGTGCCCGGTTAATGGCAATAGGCTCGCCACCTATTACATTGGGACCTAAACATAAACTGGCGAAATGTGGGTGCTAGCACCTCTGCCTACCCCTTCGAGGATATAGGCGTGAGTTTATGTTATGTTATGTTAAATCATCTTAGAGAAATTAATGTATGTACGTACCTAGGTGAGTGCTAAACGTCTTATAGTACAGATAAAGGAAAAATTGCGAAAACCGTAAATTTTTAGTTAGGTACATCATATAATGGGGTGTGTGTTGGGTAACCTCCTCGAGTGTCGCTCCGATTCCGATCCCGCTGCAGTCCGGGGGGAACGGAATCGGAGCGGCCGGTACACCCTGGGCGACGGTCAATGGCTTCCCCTTCACCCCTTCATAGGGTTGGCATTGATCGTCGGCCAATACCCAACGTGGCGGGAACACATCGCTCTCCGTACTCCTCTGCTTTCAGAGGAGACAGGATGAGCGATGCTGTTAGTGGTGAGATGGCCCAGGGTCAGCCGGGGTGCGAGGGATATGCTCTATGGGTAACCTTACACCCCGGCGTCTGAAGACCCGAGACGGCGTGCGGTTTTAGTCGGTGCAAGCCCGACATAACCGCCCCCGCTGGCTGGCGGGGGGGTATCCGAAGGGATTTCCGCACGATAAAAAAAAAAAAAAAAAAAAGGTACATCATATAATGGGGTGTGTGTTGGGTAACCTCCTCGAGTGTCGCTCCGATTCCGATCCCGCTGCAGTCCGGGGGGAACGGAATCGGAGCGGCCGGTACACCCTGGGCGGCGGTCAATGGCTTCCCCTTCACCCCTTCATAGGGTTGGCATTGATCGTCGGCCAATACCCAACGTGGCGGGAACACATCGCTCTCCGTACTCCTCTGCTTTCAGAGGAGACAGGATGAGCGATGCTGTTAGTGGTGAGATGGCCCAGGGTCAGTCGAGGTGCGAGGGATATGCTCTATGGGTAACCTTACACCCCGGCGTCTGAAGACCCGAGACGGCGTGCGGTTTTAGTCGGTGCAAGCCCGACATAACCACCCCCGCTGGCCGGCGGGGGGCTATCCGAAGGGATTTCCGCACGATAAAAAAAAAAAAAGGTACCTACATCATATAATAAAAAATATTGTTGAAAATTTTAAAGTTACTACTTCTTTTCTCATGAACGCGTAGAGGTATGAACGGCTTAAACCGACTAAAACCGCAATTGTGAACACATGTTTTTTTTACTTATTAGTTGTTTCAATTAAATTTTTAAGCATTTTGTATGCTTACTTTTTTCTAAAGATTTAGATCGGAAAAAGAGAACATCTAGGACGGGACTTGAACCCGCGACCAGTCCCTTACAGGGGGAATGCTCTGACCAACTGAGCCACCTAGACACGTCCCAGATATTCGAAATTCTCCGATATATTAATACCATACCATAGCCATCTACCGTAATTCTTGCGAACTACGGAAACAATGAATAACTTTACAGTCATTTTTAAACATTGTTTTTTGATGACTCCGCCTAATTAATTCAATTAAATTTTTAAGCATTTTGCATGCTTACTTTTTTCTAAAGATTTAGATCGGAAAAAGAGAACATCTAGGACGGGACTTGAACCCGCGACCAGTCCCTTACAGGGGGAATGCTCTGACCAACTGAGCCACCTAGACACGTCCCAGATATTCGAAATTCTCCGATATATTAATACGTCTTAAGGCGACGTTGGAGCCATCTACCGTAATTCTTGCGAACTACGGAAACAATGAATAACTTTACAGTCATTTTTAAACATTGTTTTTTGATGACCCGCCTAATTAATTCAATTAAATTTTTAAGCATTTTGTATGCTTACTTTTTTCTAAAGATTTAGATCGGAAAAAGAGAACATCTTGGACGGGTCAGAGCATTCCCACTGTAAGGGACTGGTCGCGGTTTCAAGTCCCGTCCTAGATGTTCTCTTTTTCCGATCTAAATCTTTATTAGTTGTTGTTTATTTATTTTTTTCCTTATCAGACTAGTGCCGTACTGACTAATAAACCGTGCCATTATAAATGTTTGGGAACTGCAGAAGTCCAAATTGTGAACACATGCCGATATTTTTCGTTCTCGATTACTCGCTCCGTTACACAGCTTAGTGTGAGTGGAAACGTTCACATCGGTACTTAGTTTCATAGCTGGACCCACGCTCGGCCTAGAATGCCGTCACGACCCGGGGCGTTCACATCCTGACATCATAGTTGCATAGAACATTTCAAGTTGAAAAGCACCCAAAAATCCGGTTCACCAAGATTCACCGTGTACAAACAATCTCTTGGAAATGCGGTCGGACGAAGTCTGTGCCAGACAGTATTTATTTTTGTGACACTTACTTATACCTTTTTTGAATACTTAAATCATCTCAGAGAAACTAATGTACGTACCTAGGTGAGTGCTAAATTTGGATTAACCGTGCGCTGTTTAATATTTAAAATGTAACTGGTGTAATAACAACAAAAAGGTGCTTAAGTAATTTCCATTGAATTAATATTTATTAGTGGTTGGGTTATTGGCCTTATTACAGTAAACTGTCTAAATTTGCGAGCGTCGGGAGTTCATCCATTAGACTTAATTGGATCGTTGTCTGTCGCATGTAGAGAGCTCTATAATACTGCCTAATCGCCTGTATCGTCCCTTGTACAGCAATCAATCATTCCTGTAATAGACAGGCGTCCTCAAGGGACATACCATACAGTTCGCAGATAATTGACTAGAGTAGTAGTCCGGTCAATAAAATCAATATAATTCTAAGACGAAGTTGTCAACGATTTCATCAATTCAATTCAATTCATCAATCAAAAATCGAAATCGAAATCGAAATCGAAATCGAAATCGAAATCGAAATCGAAATCGAAATCGAAATCGAAATCGAAATCGAAATCGAAATCGAAATCGAAATCGAAATCGAAATCGAAATCGAAATCGAAATCGAAATCGAAATCGAAATCGAAATCGAAATCGAAATCGAAATCGAAATCGAAATCGTAATCGAAATCGAAATCGAAATCGAAATCGAAATCGAAATCGAAATCGAAATCGAAATCGAAATCGAAATCGAAATCGAAATCGAAATCGAAATCGAAATCGAAATCGAAATCGAAATCAAAATCGAAATCGAAATCGAAATCGAAATCGAAATCGAAATCGAAATCGAAATCGAAATCGAAATCGAAATCGAAATCGAAATCGAAATCGAAATCGAAATCGAAATCGAAATCGAAATCGAAATCGAAATCGAAATCGAAATCGAAATCGAAATCGAAATCGAAATCGAAATCGAAATCGAAATCGAAATCGAAATCGAAATCGAAATCGAAATCGAAATCGAAATCGAAATCGAAATCGAAATCGAAATCGAAATCGAAATCGAAATCGAAATCGAAATCGAAATCGAAATCGAAATCGAAATCGAAATCGAAATCGAAATCGAAATCGAAATCGAAATCGAAATCGAAATCGAAATCGAAATCGAAATCGAAATCGAAATCGAAATCGAAATCGAAATCGAAATCGAAATCGAAATCGAAATCGAAATCGAAATCGAAATCGAAATCGAAATCGAAATCGAAATCGAAATCGAAATCGAAATCGAAATCGAAATCGAAATCGAAATCGAAATCGAAATCGAAATCGAAATCGAAATCGAAATCGAAATCGAAATCGAAATCGAAATCGAAATCGAAATCGAAATCGAAATCGAAATCGAAATCGAAATCGAAATCGAAATCGAAATCGAAATCGAAATCGAAATCGAAATCGAAATCGAAATCGAAATCGAAATCGAAATCGAAATCGAAATCGAAATCGAAATCGAAATCGAAATCGAAATCGAAATCGAAATCGAAATCGAAATCGAAATCATAAATTAAAATCAAAAAAATCTAAATCAAAAGCAGCATTTTGCGAGCTCGTCGACGACGCTACCGTAGAGAATAGCACTGCAGTATCTGACGCATTATGCCCTAGATTGACGTTTTAGGTAAAAAGAAATAACGATTATATAGCATAAATAATACACTTTACCAATTGTAAAATATAGGACTCGTTACAATAAATGAAATAAGCCAGTAGTAGCCATTGAAGATACCCACCTTATCCACCTCATGGCTATATCTTGTCAAATTAATCAAATCGACACGACAAAACTTATAGAAATTGGTTAAATTGGACTTCATTCATTGGGTGTATGACCAAGACCTTAGGAGCAAAGCCAACCTCACCTGCAGAAGGAGCACCAGCTGATTGACGGATGATGTGCAGAATTGCCTTACGGGTCAGACAGCAGTCACTGCCCTAAAACCCGTAAGTAAAACCCAAATAAAAAGGAAGACAATGAGAAAGCGGACTTCGGGCTCCGAGGTGAATGAACCTGGAACAACGATAAGATGCTTATGATGGTGCTTATCAGTTTTTGGAGGTATTTTTGTAAGTGTCGGGGTATTTTAAATTTTTAATTAATACCAATATATACTCGTATTTGAGGTTCCAAGTAAGGCATAAAGTCATCCTTTGTTAAGTTGAAATTAAACTACTTTTACCAGTTTAATCATCATTCATCAAACCGCACGCCGTCTCGGGTCTACAGACGCCGGGGTGTAAGGTTGCCCATAGAGCATATCCCTCAGAGCATTGTGTGTTTTTGTGCCTATCGAACCAACTACTCGAGTAAACCAAATTAAAGTAATATAGGGTAGGTAGGGTAGGTATGTAATTATATACTTATTTTTAAAGCATCGGCTTCAAAAATAGAAAAAAAAAACAATATTATAAAATAAGTAATAAAAAATAATAAAATAAGGGACCTGCAGTTTTTTTGACATTTTAGTGCTGTTAAACTGTTTTTTTTTTTAAATGATAAGTGATAAGAAAAGGAGACTTTTCATAAGTGCTGGCCTTGACCCTAAACCACAAAAACAATTGTAGGCCCTAAATTTACTTATTTCATAATTTTGAGTTGTTTCTTTCGAAATTTAACATCTGGTATCTAGATGACGGTACTCTAGGAGGAGATATAGACACAGTACTTCAAGATTTGACTTTTCTGAAAGATATATTTAAGACTATTGGTTTAGAACTAAATCCCTCAAAATGTGAAATTTACCTTAACGATAATATTGACAAATCTGTGGCAATTTCGAAATTTAACGCTTTGGCCCCAAATTTAAAAGTTCAAGATAAAAGTACACTCCGGCTCCTAGGGTGCCCGATTTTGGGGTGTGTGTTGGGTAACCTCCTCGAGTGTCGCTCCGATTCCGATCCCGCTGCAGTCCGGGGGGAATGGAATCGGAGCGGCCGGTACACCCTGGGCGGCGGTCAATGGCTTCCCCTTCACCCCTTCATAGGGTTGGCATTGATCGTCGGCCAATACCCAACGTGGCGGGAACACATCGCTCTCGGTACTCCTCTGCTTTCAGAGGAGACAGGATGAGCGATGCTGTTAGTGGTGAGATGGCCCAGGGTCAGTCGAGGTGCGAGGGATATGCTCTATGGGTAACCTTACACCCCGGCGTTTGAGGACCCGAGACGGCGTGCGGTTTTAGTCGGTGCAAGCCCGATATAACCGCCCCCGCTGGCCGGCGGGGGGGTATCCGAAGGGATTTCCGCACGATAAAAAAAAAAAAAAAAAAAAAAAAGGGTGCCCGATTTTCGAAGATGCCTATGATGCCTTCATTGAAGAAAGAATACCAAATTTTAATGAAGTTTCGGACCGTCTCCTCCAAATTAACATACATTCGGCTTTTACAATTGTCAGATATTGCCTTTTCGTCCCCAAATTCACACATGCTCTTCGCTCATCTCAATTTTTTTAACATTTGGCACTTTTAGACAAGATGGATAAAATTATTCAAAATACCCTATGCAAAATTTTAAACGCCGTTTTGAACGACCGAGCCTGGCTCCAAGCATCTCTCCCGGTTCGCCGGGGTGGGCTCGCCGTTCGTAAAATTTCCGACGTGAGCTTACCAGCATTTAGCTTCGATCCATGGCACAGAGGAATTAACCAGGAAAATATTATTACCCACACTGGTTAATTCTGAAGTGCCGGGCAAAGCCGAAGCCATAAATGCTTGGAAAATGTTTTGCCCACCAACCTATGCTCCCAGAGACAGTGGGATAAGCCGCTTTGCAACATTTTAAGACAGCAATTAATTAATACGTCCTCTAATGTTGCAGAGCGTGCTCGCCTTTTGGCTGTGGGAGAATGGGAGTCTGGTGTGTGGCTTCAGGCTCTTCCGTCGTCCAACATTGGCACCATGTTGGACGACACGACATTTAGAATTGCAGCCTGTCTTCGTTTAGGTGCTCCCTGTGTTGCTCCTCATCGTTGTCACTGCGGAGAAGCAGTCGACAGTCTCGGGCACCACGCCCTATCATGCAGCAAGAGCGCAGGACGCATGTCACGTCATGCACATTTAAATGATTTAATCCGCCGGGCTCTTGTCACCGTCGGCATCCCAGCCATCCTTGAACCAGTTGGTTTTGTGCGCGATGATGGCATGAGACCGGATGGTATGTCTTTGGTGCCTTGGAAGATGGGCAGGCCTTTGGTGTGGGACGCAACATGCGTCGACACCCTTGCGAATTCCCATCTTCCAAGTACGACGGGCTGCTGTGGCATCTGCGGAGACCCTCAAACGGCGCAAATATGATAATATAACCAACAATTATATATTTGAGCCGTTTGGGGTCGAAACGTTGGGTTCGTGGGGTTCGAGCGCACGGTCGCTTTACACGGAAATTGCAAAGCGACTAGTCGATGCTTCGCGTGACCAAAGGGCTGGCCTGTATTTTGCCCAAAGGATTGGCATTGCCATCCAACGGGGTAATGCCGCCAGCCTTTTGGGTACGTTACCAGTCGACATCGATGGGGTCCTCCCCATCGATGTCGACTGGTAACGTACCCTTCTTCGACACCTGACCCCTTTTTCCTTTCCCTTCCTTTTTTTAAATCTTGTAAATATTTTTATTTAATAATTTAGTTTTGTTTATCTGTATATATTTAGACTATAACCCTATACTAATGTTAAATGAAAATAAATGAGGTAATTACCTTATAACTTCGCAATATATAGTTCTAAAATATTTATCATTTACCCTAGAAACTGACCCAGGTCTTGAGATGTTTTCCCTTTGACACAACACATGTGGTTCGTTAGTTCGTAGCAATGAATTACTTAAGGGTAGTTCTTTGCTATGAACTTGCTACGAGCTAACGTGCCTAAGGATTCTAACCCTTATACGTATTTGTACTAATGTATATCTTAAAAACTGGACCGACTTTGCTGCAACTTGCGCTATTCCCTTGGTTGAACTAAGTATTAGCCATTTAAAAGTAAATTGAGTTCATTCATTCAGCGAAACGCATGAACAACCATACTAAAGAAAAAAGATACTAACTTAGGAGCCCGAATAGATTTTCATCTGTGAGTATAGTGCAGTTCCAGTAAAACTACATTCATACATGTCGAATTGATAATTTCCTTCATTCAATTTCAAATTCGATTAAAAATATATTATTTCCATTACAATTTACTTTTGTTTCTTTGCAGTAGTTTCTCTTTAAGCGCTCGTCGTAAGATCTTGCCTGACGGATTCTTTGGTATTTCGTCTACAAATACCACACCTCCACGCAGACGGGAACTTGACGATAACTAAATAAAATTCGCAGTTAATATTATCTCTCTCTCATTAATTTTAAGGTTGCGTCGTCGTTAATATTATCTCTCTCTCATTAATTCTGAGGTTGCGTCAAATGTAAGTATACTAGGGTAAGCTGGTATACTAGGTAAACCTACCTACTAGTGAATTGGAACTTGCAAGTCGCAACCCTGAATGTAAGACCATAAGATGGTTATTATATCTAACTAGCTATTGCCCCGCAACCCGTGGGGAAGTTCCCATAGGTTGCGGGAACTGTATGGGATCCTGTACGTGTTCCAGGCATAAAAGTTAGAGTATAATTCCAGTCTATTCCAGACTAAAATCTATCCCTGTACCAAATTTCAGCCAGATCCGTTCAGCCGTTAGAGCAAGATTGAGTAACAAACATCTAAACATCTTCACAAACTTTCACAGTTTATAATATTAAGTAGGATATATGTAAGTAGACCATGGATATCTAATTTTATTCGCTATGTGCTATGAGCAAACTAGTCAGAAATAAATTGCCACATAAGTGTGGAATGAACCAAATGTTATTATTAGTGCTAGCAACGAATTTATGTTTGAGCAGGTAGGTATACTTAATCTGAATCAACATCAACGCTTAAAAATGTTCATGTTTCCAACCTATAGACGCTTTGGCGTTAAGCAACCATATAGACATCAATGGTTGATTGACTTAGCACCAACCAGAAGATATTCGTACTCACCCGTGCGGAAGTGAAGTCCATTAACTCCTTCTCGGTGAGCGTGGCTCCAGGTTTCTTGACCACGAAGGCAACGGGCAGTTCTCCGGCTACCTCATCGGGTTTTCCCACTACACCGCACTCTGCTGCACTGTTATGTTGCAACACCACACTCTCCACTGCAGCCGGAGCCACCTAACATGAAATTATCATAATGTAAAACACAGTTCTGCTGATTGAATATTGAATTACGTTGAATGATGTGTTGAATAGTAATACATTTTGTCTGTATTTTTTATTCACTCTATCACAGGTAGGATACTTCCCCCTAAAGTTGATGACCACTCGGCGACTTTTTTAATGATTTATTTATTTATTATAATCGTTGCAAATATGGATTACAGATGTTTGTTAAAAGTAGTAAGTAGGTACAGTTTCACCATATTTCACCATAGTTTCGTACGTGGCCGAAGGGTAATAGGCATGCAATTTTACAATCTGAATTAGGAGTAAAGTAAATAATCTCATTTAATTGTCATGTAAATAATTTCATTGTAATCTTCTTTAATACTATAAATCAGTTTATAGTGTCCGTTGTATACCTATTTCATTTTAATTTCAGTGATATAATAATAGTAAATGTCAAAACAACTAATTCAACTTTTTCAAGATAAATATTCATATCATTTCTCAAATATATACTGAACACATCACAACTAAAACACTTTGTACTGCCGTAATGAGTTATCCGACAAGAAGTCTTCTGACGAATAGTAACACTTGTTTACTAACAAGTCACGGAGTTGTATTTTAAATATTTTTAATTCTGCATCAACTCTGATACACTCCGGGACATTATGGAAAATTCGCGGGGCCAAGCAAAAGAAACTCTCATGCATTAGTTGTGTCTTGCTAGCGACTATATGTAATTTATTCTGATGCCGTGCACGTGTACGATAATCAAATAATTGAGAATTATTCTTCACAAATACTGCGGCCTCAAGTATGTATATTATACATGGAAATGTTTATAGGTTAATTCTTTTAAAGTATTGTTCGCATGAGTCTGGTGCATAAAAATTAAACATGGCTCTAATACAGCGTTTTTGGGCAATGAAGGCACGCTCGGAGTCTGTGCTATTACCCCAGAATATCACTCCGTATCTGAGTGTCGAGCTGACGTAGCCGTGGTAGGCTGTTATTAAAGTAGATGTGTTTGCTACCTTTCTTAACCTCTTCAGTGCGTATGAGAAATGGGCCAGTTGTTTACACACATACTCAATATGAAGTTTAAATTGATTTTGTTATCAATATGTAATCCTAGAAATTTAGTGCCCTCTGCTTCTTCAACGTCGCTATCTAGGCAGCGGATTTTCTCAAACTAAACTCGTATTTTAAAATTCATTATCTTAGTTTTTTCGAAGTGAATCGTTAAATTATTTATTTTAAGTCAGTCCATAATTCGTACTGTTACATCCCTATTCTGTAGCCTAGACGGCTGACGAGATGCTGACGCAGCATCTCCTCCTTGGATGTTGCACCCAGCTTCACTGGGTTACTCAGTTCGGGTCGGATCGCGACACAGCGCGGACAATTACCATATTTCGCGAATAATTCTATTTGTGAGCAGTTTAATTAAATATTCCTTTTTTAAAAAGACCTTTATTATTTCCGTCGTAACATTTTGGTGGCAGTGGTGAAGGGATTTGTGAGTGAAAATCCCCGGTACGTCTCGCGAGTGCAGAGTGCTAAATCCAGTACTACCTATCCAGCACATAAGTGTAAAGTGCTCAAGTGTCCAGTGCGAAAGTGTTAAAGTGTATCCTGTCAAAGTGTCTTCTGCTGAATTGTGCAGTAACCTAAAAACAATCTGTCCGACCCAACTCATCCAGAAAATAATCCACACGGTCATACCTGACCGCACATCCAAGGCTACAATCGGCATCACGTCTTGGCAACAAGAACCAGGTCCACTGTGTAGTAAGTGGCGTGAAGCAGCAGCGCTAGTTAAGCGCCTCCCTTGGGAACTCCGCGCCCAACACCGACCAGGATCAACGTGCCAGTCCCAGTTCCAGTTCCAGGTCTAGTTCCAGATCGAAAACCATGAAGTATATCGTGTTATTACTGTGAGTTACAAACATTCAATTCCTAGACAATTCTAAAGTGTTTTTCCTATAATAATTATTTTGTGAACCTTGTACTCTTACATATTACTTCATAACCACTGAACCATTTGTTAGAAATAAGTATATTACATTTGTTCATCCATCTAGTGTAGCGCATAAGACTAAACATCCGTTGTGCCTGCGATAAGGATCCAGACACCCGCTATCTGAACAACATAATATTTCTTTTCATATACTATTACTATACTGCGGATTTGCCTGTCGATTTAATATTTATTAAATTTTTATAAACTAGTAATTTCTTCTTTTTACAATGACGGATCCCAAAACAGAAGCAACCGAGAAGACCATCTCTTTAAACGTTATCCTAAAATTCATAAAACCTTTTGATGGCAGTCGAGAGCGACTTAATGCTTTTTTAAGTAATTGCGACAATGCGATTTCCATTTCCAGTTCTTCCACTCAGAAGGACATAGTATTTAAATATATACTCAGCCAGCTTGAGGGCAAAGCTGAAATAGCATGCTCAATAAAAGATTTCGACACATGGTCCAGTTTAAAAGAATTTTTAAAAAACCAATTCGGTGAACGTAAACATTACGCCCACTTATTAACAGAACTACAAGAGTGTAGACAGGGACATCAAGAAAATGTAAACCAATTTTCCTTGCGCATCGAGACATGTCTTTCTAGGCTTCTAACGGAAATATCAGTATCAAATTATAAAAAGAGCGAACTCATTGGCAGAATTGCTGCAATGGAAGACCTCGCTCTCCATACATTTACAAGCGGGCTCCATCCGCGAATTGCCAATATCGTCAGGTGTAGGGACCCGAAAAACCTTAATGATGCCATTAACTACGCCGTTTCAGAAGAGAAAATCCAGCAATACGCCATAAAACAAAGCTTATTTCATAAACCTAAAAACATCGAACCGACTCGTCGGAATGACCCCTCGCAGAAATCGTTCAAGCCGAGCAGCAATGCCTATTTAAAACCTAATTTCTCGTATCCGGCTTTCTCTTCAAAGGAATCATTTTGCAGATATTGCAAAAGAACTGGCCATATCTTAGAAGATTGCAAAGTTAAAAAATTTAATGATAACAAATTTAATAAACCTTTCTCCCCAATTGCTCAACCTAGCACATCATTCTCCAAACCTAAAACCGTCTCGAAACCCCAAGTTAATTTCGTGGAAGACGCCGAAGAAGGCTACGACGAGGTTGACAATGACGAGGTAGATAACGACGATTTAAACGCCTAAGGGGCTCACGACGGTGTCACGTGAGACCCAAATCCGTTCTACAACCCGCATCCGACACCTTATCTCGTGTTACTCATACTATATCCTTTAAGGCCAAACGACAGGGTAACCAGCCCCAAAACGGAGGTCTTATCAATCATAACACGTCCTCTAAGGCCACACAGCAGGGTAACCAGCCCCAAACCGGAGGTCTTATCCATCATAATACATCTAGTAAGGCCACACAGCAGGGTAACCAGCCCCAAACCGGAGGTCTTATCCATCATAATACATCTAGTAAGGCCACACAGCAGGGTAAACAGCCCCAAACCGGAGGTCATACCAAAAATGTACCTGTAGAATCCTCAGCTTCACCTGAAACAAAAGGAGAAATTTATGAAATACATAATGATCCTTCTAAAGTATCCTTACCTCATGTTCTCGTGAGAACTGATGTATCCAAGCGGCCCTTGTCGATGCTGATAGACAGCGGATCTACGGTTTGCCTTATTAGAAAGTCAGCAATAGACGATTTCCCCAATCTGAAATTAGATAAATCCATATTACAATTAAAAGGTATAGGCACCGATAAAAGGTTAATTTCTACTTTAGGCAATTTTCAATTATATTTTAATTTTAATAAAGAATCATTACCTTTCGAATTTAATGTAATAAACGACGACGTCAATCTTCCTGCGTATGACGGAATAATAGGAAACAACCTAATGAAACATTATAACTGTAACATAGATTATAATCGAAATGCTTTACGATTTGATCGCAAATCCTTACGTCTAAAGTTTTCAGATCCTGTGTACAACATACCACCTCGGTCTGAAATGACTCTAGAATGTTCTGTTTCGAATCCAAACTTAAAAGAAGGAATCATTCTAGATGAACGTCTTTCCAACTCCCTTTTAGTTGCAAACTGTATTGTTAAAGTCAAAGATAACAAAAAAATAAACTTAACGTTAGTCAACACATCCGAAAAGATGGTATCCTTCGCTTCAAATAAAGCATTTAATTTGTATCCTATAAACAAAGATTGTGTACCCATATCTACTATTAACTCTGAATACCTAGAAAACTCTTGCTCAGATAGAACAAACGAAGTTTTAACCTTACTGAGAACATCACATCTTAACGAAGAAGAACGCGATGCTCTGCTAGAAGTTTGTTCATCATTTTCCGACATTTTTCACCTTCCGAATGATAAATTAACACACACAGAAGCCTTGCAGCACAAAATACGGACTGTAACAGAAGAACCAATAAACACCAAATCGTATAGATTCCCAGAAGTCCACAAAAAGGAAGTAGCTTCTCAAATCGATAAAATGCTTGATCAGGGCATCATAGAGCCATCACTCTCACCATGGTCCTCTCCAATATGGATTGTTCCAAAAAAGTTAGACGCATCTGGCAAAAGAAAGTGGCGCATAGTTATCGACTATCGCAAATTAAATGACATTACTATAGGTGAAAGCTATCCCATTCCACAAATTAGTGAGATCCTTGACCAATTAGGTAAAAGTAAATATTTTTCTACTCTCGACTTAGCATCTGGGTTCCACCAAATAGAAGTTTCAAGTGAAGACAGACCTAAAACTGCTTTCAGTGTTCCCGAAGGACATTTTGCCTTCGTAAGAATGCCGTTTGGGCTCAAAAACGCCCCGGCGACCTTCCAAAGACTGATGAATACAGTCCTTAGCGGCCTTCAAGGCATTCAATGTTTCGTGTATCTAGATGACATTGTCATTTACTCATTTGACCTGAAAACACATATCGATAAGCTAAATAATATATTTGAAAGACTCCGTAAATTCAACTTAAAATTACAGCCAGACAAGTGCGAGTTCCTTAGAAAAGAAGTCACTTACCTTGGCCATACTATTAGCGAAGAAGGTTTGAAACCTAATCCAGAAAAGATTAAAGCCGTAAGTCAATATCCTGTCCCAAAATGTCCCAAAGATATAAAATCATTCCTTGGCCTAGTGTCGTATTATCGTAGATTCATCCAGGACTTTTCTAAAATCGCAAAACCCCTTACAACTCTTTTAAAGAAAGATATTCCTTTTCAGTGGTCCAACCCGCAACAACTTGCATTCGAAGACCTAAAAAATAAATTGATTACAGCACCCATATTAATATACCCAGACTTTACAAAACCCTTTATACTTACTTGCGATGCATCCAACTACGCAATTTCGTCTATACTCTCCCAGGGTGAAATAGGAAAAGACCGCCCAATAGCATTCGCATCCAGAACGCTTAATAAGGCTGAAACCAACTACAGTGTTACTGAAAAAGAGTGTTTAGCCATTATATTTGGCACAAAAATATTCCGACCTTATATTTACGGTCATAAGTTCACCATAATAACAGACCATAAACCGCTGAAATGGCTCTTTAATTGTAAAGATCCGGGCTCTAAACTAGTTCGTTGGAGGCTCAAATTAGAAGAATTCGGTGGCAACTATAACATTGAATATAAACAGGGTAAAATAAATAGTAATGCAGATGCTCTTTCTCGCTATCCAATTAACACAGGTGTTCAAAATGAACCTATTAATGTACTTACCGATAAAGCAGCTTCCGATGCTCCTCCCGTTGCAGCACAACCAGAAGATAGGGCTCCTGACCTAGAAAGCCCCGGCTTACCTGAAATACCAAACTTACCTGATTTTCTGGAACTGCCCGAAGGTATAGAAATCCCTGAAAACTTAGAAGAGATCGAACTCTCCGACAATTTCGATATTCCAACACCCCAAACTCCGTCTGAAATTCCACTCCCAGAAGAAGCTTCTGACGACTCCTATTCCACGTATCTGAAAACATTAAAAAACAAATCAATTCAATTCGATACCCAGATTAACGAATACAATGAACCATTATTGAAAACAAAACTGAAAACGATAATCATACCAGCTTCAATTGACCTTGATGAATCCAATCATTATATATCTGAAGTTATCGGAAATCTCACTAACTCTCAAGAAATTCTTGCTAGAGAAAGAACTTTACACTCTTTCCTACCATTCGAAAACAACAGTATAAAATATTATTTACTCTTTATAAAGGTATATAATTTTGTAAACTGTAATTATGAAGACATATTTAAAAGCTTAAAAAATATAAGGATAGAATTAATTAATAATAATATTACTGAATTAAGCATTTCAGATTTCCGTAATCCTTTTGACGCACACAATTATCAAAAAATATACAATATGCTTTCATACATATTCCACGGAACGGCAATTAAAGTAAACATATTTAAAAATATTATAATATACCCTTCTGGTACCGAAATAAATAAAATACTGAAAGAAAATCATGATATCCCTATCGCTGGTCACTTAGGTTCTAATAGAATGCTGACTAGAATTAAAGAACGCTACTACTGGCGTAATATGCGAAGCGATATTGAAAGTTATGTCCGTAAGTGCGGATCATGTCAAACAAATAAAGCACTACGGAGAATAAACAGAGCACCCATGCAGATTACCTCCACGTCAACTCAACCCTTTGAGCGAGTATCCCTGGATATCGTCGGTCCACTTCCAGAAGCTGGAACCGTCACACATAAATACATTCTGACTTTACAGGATGACCTTACAAAATACTCAGTTGCATATCCTATCCCAAACGCAACAGCAGAAGAAAGTGCTGAGTGCCTAGTTCATTTTGTGACTTTATTCGGTATACCTAAAACAATATTGACCGATCAAGGCACTAACTTTACGGCAGAATTGTTCAAGCAGACATGTAGCTTTCTAAAGATTAAACAATTATGGGCTACCCCGTACCATCCTCAAACTCAAGGCGCATTGGAAAGAAGCCATTCGACCTTGAAAGAGTACCTAAAATCCTTCGTAGACGAGAATCAAAGCAACTGGTCAAGATATGTATTTACAGCCATGTTCACTTACAATACTACTGTCCATTCCACAACTCATTATACACCATATGAGTTAGTTTTCGGACACAAACCAATTATACCGACTTCAATATATGACACATCCATAGAACCGACTTATAGTAGCTATGTTCGCATGCTGCAACAAAGATTGCGACATTCTAGAGAAAAGGCTACAGAAAACATTCTAAGCTCTAAAACCAAATCCAAAAACTACTATGATCAACATAGTCGCCCCATAAGGTATAAAGCTGGTGACATGGTATACATAAAAAACCACCTTAGGCTCCGCAAGGCACTATCGCCTATTTGGAAAGGGCCCTATAAAGTTTTGAAAATTAATGGTAATAACACACTGACTCTTTTAATCAATCGCCGACATGTTAAATATCATTTTGACGAGGTAAAGTTGGCCGAAAGTAATTAAGTTAATTATTAATATTAAAATAATGTTAGGTTAGTTTGAATAAACGAATCTTATAATTATCTTAAATTAAAATTAATCTTATCTTAAATTAACTTACATAAACTTACCTTATCTTAACTTTATTATCTTATCTTATCTTAAACTATCTTATCTTAAACCATAGTATCTTAACTTAAATTATCTTACCTTATATTAACTTAATTTATATTTACATTAATTTATATTTATATTTAATAGCTTTTAGTCTCTCTTATCCTTAACAACCTATTTCTTTATACTATACTCTACCTTCTCTTATCTTACATTATTCCAGAATAGTTACGACAAACCTATCACTAGCAGCATCAGATATGCTGGAACCAATGACGGAGAGCCCAGGAATCTACTTCGATCCTGTAGGAATCGTAAAGACATCTAACGATTATATCCATGCTTTGGTCCCGGTTGACATCACGTTTTTAGAACCACACATTAGAAATATTAAGAATATATTAGGAAAAACGAAAGCCTTATGTCTACAATTAAATACAATAGAAGACTCCGAGTGTTTTAACATACTACAACCTCTAATTTCTAGACTCGAGGACGCTGAGCGAGACTATGACGCGATTTCACACCTAATAGACAAACGCGACAAAAGGTCAGCCTGGTTTGCAGGCATTGGTTCCGTTTTTAAACAAATCATAGGCACAATGGATGAAAATGATGCGATTAATTACAATAACGCCATTCAGACTCTGGAGAATAAAAACACCAAATTTGTATCTCTGTTCAAGGAAAACATATTAATGACTAAGGCGGCGCTTTTACGCTATAATGAAACCATTAAAACTATACAATCTAATGAAAGACGTTTAAATTGGGCTATTGAAAATTTAAGTAATAATTTTAAGAATTTAACTATAATACACGATAAGCTGTCTATCAAATCTGAATTAAATGAAATCTATAATGAATTAGCGTCTGGAATACTTACATTGTCATTTAAATTGGACGACATTCTTAACTCTATAATGTTTACAAAAAGTCATAGTCTTCACCCATCGGTTATCACGCCAAAACAATTATACAGTGAGCTTTCTGAAAATATTTTAAGTTTATCTAGATATAAGGAATTACCTTTAAGCTTAAACTTAGATAACATACATGCACTAATCGATATGTCTACATTATCATGTTATTTCACGGCGAATAAAATTGTATTTGTAACTAAAATACCATTAGTTCATAAAACAGAATATAACCTGTATAAATCAATAGCCGTGCCTACCCCGCACATTATACAAAACCCCAGTTCATATGCAATGATTATACCCACATGTAATTACATAGCAATAAGTAAAGATAAATTATTCTACATATGTTTTGATAATTTGGAAGATTGTCGAAAGTCTATTAACCATATTTATATATGCAACAATGTAAATGTACATTCATCCGAAAGCATTCCTACCTGTGAAGTAGAAATATTGTCTAAATTTGTAACTAAGCTACCAAAGCAATGTTCAACACATTTTATTCATGGAAAAATAGATATTTGGCAGAAACTTCAAGGAAATAGTTGGATATATGTTCAGTCTGAACCAAGTAAACTATCTGTTGAATGTAAAACTGATTTAATGGAATTTAAACTATTAGGTACAGGTATACTAAATTTAAGACCGGAATGTATTGGTTACTGTAAAAATAGAGAATTTATAACTACATCTAATATTAATATAAATATCAAACCCATACGCACTGATTTTAACCTTATTAATGAATCTTGTTGCAACTTAAACAAATTTCATACATATTTACCCAAGTTACCATTATTAAAGCTATCCGAGATTAATTTAGAAAACTTACCTGATTTTGCTAATGACAAATTCATGAACCGCGTTGATAATATAATGAAATATCCTGTTCCGAATTTAGTTAACGTATCACATGTAACCATATTGACATATTGCTTAGTAACATTTACATTTATTGTGATTTTATACTTACTTTGTAAGAAGTATGGTAAATGTCCAAGTTTCCTAACTAAAACTCAAAATGTAGAACCCCAAGAACCACAAGATAGCGATTTGGCAGCAGAAGACATTCCAATGAGTAGAATCAGAATCCACACGTAACTTCTCTTAAAAGAGAGTAAGTTACTCTTAAAGGGGGGGTTGTTACATCCCTATTCTGTAGCCTAGACGGCTGACGAGATGCTGACGCAGCATCTCCTCCTTGGATGTTGCACCCAGCTTCACTGGGTTACTCAGTTCGGGTCGGATCGCGACACAGCGCGGACAATTACCATATTTCGCGAATAATTCTATTTGTGAGCAGTTTAATTAAATATTCCTTTTTTAAAAAGACCTTTATTATTTCCGTCGTAACAGTACCAATGATTGATTCATGTCTAATTCTAAATTTATTGTATTGTCATTAGTGAAAAGTATATTGCTATCATCAGCAAATAAAGTTATGTCATGTTGTGTTACCGAATGCATGCCATTAATATACACAAGGAAAAGCAGAGGGCCCAGAATACTACCTTGTGGAACACGGAATTTAACAATCCCAATTGCAGAATTACAGACTTCTTCAGTTTTTGCTATGGGGTTGAACCATCTTATTTCTGTAAATTGTTGTCTGTAAGGTATGATTTTAGTAGATTGTACACATTACCTCTAACACCATATGCGTACATTTTACTTAACAAGATATAATGGTCAACACGGTCAAAAGTCTTCGATATATCCATATATAGTGCCACAGCTGGTAGTCCCTGATCCAAATTGGTCATCACTTTACTTAAGAAATTATATATTGCTACGTTTATTGATTTGCTATTTCTGAACCCATACTGACAAGGTGTAATAATGTTTTGCCTTTCAAAAAACGTATATAGGCATTTGTGTGTCCTTTTCGAATATGTTAGCGAACATGGGTATTAACGCTATGTGCCTGTAGTTACTCATATTTGTTTTGTCACCTTTTTTAAATATTGGCTTTATAACTGCTATCTTCAGTTTGTCTGGAAAATTACCTTGTTCTATGTATATATTAATAATATAGCTTAAGGGATCAGATATGATATGGGCTATCTTTGATGATGCAAGTCAAAATGCCATCAAACCCGGTACTGCTCGTATTCTTCAAATTTATTATTATTTCATATATGTCATCTGTGATAGTCGGTGCCATAAAGACTGAACCAGAATTAAATGTAATTTTGTTTGAAGAACTATTAGGTACATTAGTGTGTATCTTATGATTATCTATGTCAAGAAAAAAAACATTTATTGATTTCGAGACATCTTTAGGATTATTAATTAACACGTCATTACTCATTATTTGACTTATGTTTTCGATCGGATGTTTATATTTCGTGTCATTTATCACTTTCCATGTTGCTTTACTTTTGTAAGGTGCAGATTTGATGCGGTAATCGTTTTGTGATTTTTTTGTCATCCTAATTATAGATTTGTACCTCTTGCATATGTTTTAAATGTGTCTCTGTTAATTTTACTTTTATTATTTCTATGCTGCCATAGAGGATGAGTTTTACGCTTGCTGCATATTTTTATACCACGCAATATTCATTTCGGTCTTGATAAGATGTAAATGCGAATTTTTATTAAAGGACAGCATAGTTGGTACAGCACATAGTTTTCATTGAATTGATTATAGGCGTTACTTGCATCCAAACAGCTATAGACACATCGTTATTCGTAAGCTGTTTTAAGTATTTAATAAAAACCATTTTATTAACCATAGAGTAATCTCGTTTCACTATATACCATCAATATTTCAAAGTACAAGTCTTTTTGACTGAAACCATTGTGATAAGATAGTGTCAGTTCCTTAATAGTGCCTTTGCATGCTTTTACATTGTGGGCTATATTGTCTATGCAAGTCTTACTAGAAAATCGTGTTATTTGCTCGATTTGTAATTTTAAAGTAAGTTTGGTTTAAAATATCAATGTTGAAGTCTCCCCAAAAAATAATCTTCTTGCTATTCAAACACAACTTATTCAATATTTCTTTTAACACTGTTTAGAAACTGCATAGAGAACTAGCAGTATAGTCTGGTGGCCTATAGATACATAGAATTATAATTTTATGTTCCAGTATTTCGACGGCAGAGCATTCTATAGTATTTTGAATTGAAAACTCTGGTATATCATTAAGAAGGCTGTATTTCAAGTGTTTTTTTTATTAAAATACAATGACCTCCATGTCTACTACTTCTCATATAATTGGAAACAAGTTTGAAGTTCGGTACTGTAAGATGCTCCTCATCGCCCTCTATCATGTTGTGTTCAGTTATACAGAGTATGTCAATAGAAATGTTTTGCGTGGTCAGATTATTAATACAAACTGTCAGATTTGTTAATTAATCCATCAATGTTTTGATGGGAGGATCGTAAAAACATTATATACGAAATAAATTATTTATTACGTTAGGGCCAAAGCCATGGGTTCATTTATGGAATCACTATTATTTACATTTATATCGAGCAGATCCTGTTCGAGATCTAAATTAACCTAAGTATGTTGATCTACAGAGCTTACATTTTTATTTTTTAACATTTGATTTGATCCTCTTTGTCTGAGACATAAAAGAAATCAAATTCAATCGATTTTTTACGCCAAAAGTGTTTGAGAAGTAGATTATAGACATTATTTAGTTTTAGTTAGGTTACTTTTTGGGTCCCAAAACTTAGGGAAATAATCATTGAATATGTACCTGAAAACTTGATACTTCTTTATTACCTTTTTTTTTTTTTTTTTTTTTTATCGTGCGGAAATCCCTTCGGATACCCCCCCGCGTGCCAGCGGGGGCGGTTATGTCGGGCTTGAACCGACTAAAACCGCACGCCGTCTCGGGTCTACAGACGCCGGGGTGTAAGGCATTTCCGTCGGACCCCAACTGACCCAGAGCCATCTCCGGTTTAGAGATTTGGGAACTCTCTCCCTCAGGTTTGGGAACTACGGTGTCGCCATCTTGCCCTGGAAAAGGGGGAGGGGGCTTGTCACCCCGCCGCCCGGGCCTGCTTCTGCTGTGGTGACAGGCGGCCTTACCTGTCACCCCCAGGCCTGTGCTCATGGAGGACGGAGGTCGTTGAGCGACCTCCGGCGTCTGAGTCACCTACGACTCGCGGCGAGCATGTTGCGGGCTCGGCGGGCCGGAACAGTTTTAAATCTATCCCGGGATCGCTCCGTATATCTACGTACCTTTTTTTTTTTCGTGCGGAAATATCTTCGGATACCCCCTCACCGGCCAGCGGGGGTGGTTATTTCGGGCTTGAACCGACTAAAATCGCAAGCCGTCTCGGGTCTTAAGACGCCGGGGTGTAAGGTTGCCCATAGAGCATATCCCTCGCACCCCGACTGACCCTGGGCCATCTCCGGTTTCGAGATGGCCCCCTTGGGTTAGGGAACCACGGTGTCCCCGTCTTGCCCCGGTTTGGGGAAGGGGCGCTAGTCGCCCCACCGTCCTGGCCTGCTTCTGCTGGGGTGACAGGTGGCCTCACCTGCCACTCCCAGGCCTATATATATCTACGTACCTGGGAACCTTTGTATTTAATCAGTTCTTTCAGTCTATCGACTATGAAGAAACAACCGTCATTGTCGTAGTACCCGATGTCCCCAGTCTTCATGTAGCCTTCCTTATCAAACATGGCGCGGGTGGCAGCCTCATCACCGGCATAGCCTTTCATAATATTTGGTCCTTTTAGACAAATCTCCCCATTTTCATTAGGACCTAATATTTTACCGGTGTCTATGTCTACAACCTGTAATGGAGTGAATAAATATAGTACAGCGATATCCGTGTTTTACAAAGAGCCATTATGAATAGAACCGTCACTATGGTCGACTCAGATTCGGAAACGACGAGTGAGATTCGTAACTAGGTACCTACTAAGTACATACACCTACATCTAATGGCGTTTACTGCCAGCTAGTTTTATAGGATTGAATTGGTTGTAACCACATCTTTACGATGGGTACGGTGAATCTGATTTATGTAATCTATGATAACAGAAGATCCATCCATTACCCCATTAAGTCCGAATACGAAATCATTCATTTGTGCTATCGTCCATTTAAATTTGTTGAATTATAGCGCAGTCAGGACAACATTCAACTAAACTTCAATATGCACTTCAAAGTAAAATAATTAAACATTTAACTTTCGCATTTTCATCCCCTGTATTTAACTCAGATTACAGTAATAGTAGTAGGTAGTTAGTAATTCATTGTTTCTGTAAGTTCGAAGAATTTTCGCTATATGTATGCCTCCAAAATCGCCCTGAGACGAGAATTTCAGCTGTCCATAACAGGTTCAAGAAGTCTGGAAAGGGACTGGTCACGGGTTTAATAACGTTCTGAATGTTGACTCTTCCGATTTAAATTCATAAGAGTATATTTTGTCATTATGAGTTGCCTTAGCTTTAACTCCAGCCAAAAGGTAGCCACCGGCGCCTGGTTTACGCGGAGCATATTCATCTTCCTTGTCTTGAGTAGCCGTCAGCGAAGTCTCCGTCATACCGTATCCTTGATATATACCCTCACAATTTGGCATGCTTTTATTGAGAGGACAAATTTTACACGATTTAAAACTATTCAAGCACAGAACTGTTCTCCCTCCGATAGTAAACATACAGCCCATTAAGAGTACCCACTTGATGCCAATAGGTTCACCCAGTGTGGCCTCGGTAGCTTAGTGTTTACGAAGTCGGTCTTACGATCGAGGGATTCCGGTTTGGAGTCCTGGCCATTACACTACCGATGTGAACCCTCTCCTAACACAAGCAATTTAGCTTAGCTGTTGGGGTTAGCGGCAATACTAGTAATTTCGGTTAAGTACTCTTAAAAAATGTACCTATGCCTATGGGGTTATATATATACCGGGTGTTAGGGAAACACTTCCAAAAACGATGATAGGCGATAGTACTGGAGGTAAAATAAAATTGAGTGCTTTTATGGATCGTTTTTAAATTTACAAAAAAATCTGTATTTTTAAATTTTTCATTAGCATTCGATAATAAAATAATACGATAATTTCATTTAAAAAATGCATCACTTTACCTAAAAACATGAATGCCGCTATGAATATCGGTATGACGACACCGGTCGTTGACTCGGCGTTGCGCACGGGTTCAACGATCGGTTTTATTTAGCTGTGCTGTGTTATCACGATGGAGCATGAATAATGCTAATAAAAATTAAACGATTTAAAAACAAAATCAAACGATCAAAACATTTTTTTTATTATATTCAATACAATGAAATTAATCTCTTTGTCTTCGGGAGCGTTTACCTAACACTCTGTATATATTTGCTTTATTCACACTTTTACGGGAGAGATACTGCCGTATGCCGTCTGAACTACCAACCCCGAGAAAAAGCATGTGCCTGAACCATTTTCGTTAATTAGTTGTATCGGCTCGCAGGTGACGTTGACTTGAGCGAAGATTCTAATGGGATCTCACACATTCACATCCTGAACTCTGAGCCTGGGCCAGAGCATATTTAGTATAGAAAACTCCCAACTTGCAGCATTATTTACTTAAAGTAATTTCATATTCAAATTTAAGTCTAGAAAGAGAAACATAACTAAATAGAAAAAATAGGAAAGCGGGGTACGAGGTGAAAGCTTCGGATGCAACCGGGATAAACGCTAAGTGAATGATGATGATCCAGAACTGAATACTGATACCTACCGCATTATAAACGGGAATGTGTACCCAAAATGGCACTGTTTTATTAATGAATACCTACTTTGGTACGTGTTGTATAAAATTACTATTCATGTGTCTGTATGGACATAATGAACAAAAATTATACCATAGAAATCAAGTTACAGAATATCCATACCCCCGATACGGAACTTTCCTTCAAGGATATAGTAATACCTACGTCGTATTCGGCTGACTATGAATTTGCTTTTTTCAGCTCCAACTTATAACTTAGGCAAGAATTAGAAAGAAGACCCTCACTCTGGGTTTGTACTTGTAAAGGGCAAGCTACCTAACCGTAATATCTACATTTGTAAGATAATTACCGTTTCATGGCGCGCGAGATAGTTTCAGCGCTGAGAGGCGCTGCGGCACACCATACAACTCTTATAGATGATAAGTCATATTTCTCCACAATCGGAGCTTTGCCAAGAAATATCACAATCGGAGGTACCGCTACCAACCTGGTTACCTAAAAGAAATCAGGTTACATAGACATTATGTTTAGAAGAATTAATGCGATCCACAGATATTTATAAGTATAAGAAGATGTGATCATGGTATACTCGTAGATACCCATAGAGAACATAACTTTAATGTTACCAGTCACCACGGCCATTGTGGCCTGGTCGATAAACATCAATGTCTGGTTGAAATTAGAGGCCCAACCAACACTTTATCAATTTGTTAGACAGCTCATAGTCATCCGAAAATTACAAAACATCTATTTTTTAGGATTCCGTGGTCTACAACCGACAGTCAGTAGTCAACAAAGAGTTCCCCTTATAGTATCGGTATATCCGTCCGTCCGTAGCTTAGCTCAGAGACCCTTACTTCTAGAAAGCTGTAAGTTGTCATGGATAATATATAATATAGGTACCTATATCAGAGGGGTGCGACTGGTTGGAACACCTCCAAGTTTGGTGCACCCTGGGCAACGTGGGCGATGACGCATCATTGATTGCTCCTCTGGAGTAGCTGGCGTCAACGTCAACGGCCAAGAGTCTGACCAACCGGCCCTTTTCAGGCCAGCTGACCCCATTGCACGAGGGGGTCAGGGTATGGCGGGTCTGCAACGCCCGCGGGGGGGGGGGGGGCGCTCCAGGTACCCCTATGCTCTTATCACAGGGGACACTGCGAATGGCCCAGGGTCAGTCGGAGTGCGAAGGATATGCTCTATGGGTAACCTTACACCCCGGCGTCTGTAGACCCAAGACGGCGTACGGTTTTAGTCGGTTCAAGCCCGACATAGGGGTGGTATCCGAAGGGATTTCCGCACAAAAAAAAAAGTACCTATATCAGGTACCTTTTTTTTTTTTTTTATCGTGCGGAAATCCCTTCGGATACCCCCGCGTGCCAGCGGGGGCGGGTATGTCGGGCTTGAACCGACTAAAACCGCACGCCGTCTCGGGTCTACAGACGCCGGTGTAAGGTTGCCCATAGAGCATATCCCTACCTACATGTTAGGTCATAACCGCCCCCGCTGGCCGGCGGGGGGTATCCGAAGGGATTTCCGCACGACAAAAAAAAATACGTAGTCACGCCGACAAAGTGATAGATCTTAAGAAAATATATAGACGAAAAGTGAGAATGATTTTATTTCTTATGCCTAACCCTTTCTTTTCAAAATATTGTTAAGGGATTGTGATACCCTTTTCTGATTAAGGGATCCGTTTGTGTAATGTGAAGCTTTAAATTGCTACGTAGGTACATAAGTTATTCTGCTAACCTTGTACTCCTGTATAGTGCTCAAATACTTGAGAGGGTTGAATCCAGCCAAATACACAAGCTTTTTTTTTATCATTATATAATTTATCGTTGACATCAGACCAAACACGTGATACCAAGGCACTATAGTTAATATTACTTTGTTCTTCGGTTTAATTTGTGACCTGTAATCATTTCAAACCTGAGGGTTTATTTTCATTCATACCTTCATAACACAGAAAAAAGGCAATAGTCTAGGTAATGGCAAAGGCTTGTGGTCTAGTTAACGCGAGGAATAATATAACAATTGTAAAATTGAACAGGGCTAGAAACTAGACATTTAACTTCTTGCCTGCAGAAAATTGTAGTTTAATAATATGGTCAAGATTTAACAGAAGGTCAAAAAATGAGTAGGTATTGCGGTGTTGTAGGCAAAATATAAAGGGGGAACCGGATCCAGACAATTATTTCGGTACACGTTGTAATTTTTTTTTAATTTTAGATTTTTATGTTTTTTTAAATCGGCGCGGACACACCTTACGTTTTCACAATGTATGGTATTTTGTCTAAACGATAATTTAGTATCATTTTCTTTTTTGTGTGGTAATCCCCACCGGCCAACTAGTGGTTTTGACGGAATCGAACCGACCAAAACCTCTTCTCTATGAAACACCTGAGCAACGCTCCATGGGACCTGGAAGCGAGGGCCCTTGCTTCGTTGTACCAATGGCGCAAGGAGGCGCTGGAACGGGGCCATAGGCCGGAACCCCGAGAAGTCAGGGGTCAGCGTTCCCTCAGCTCGTCGCAGCTCCATGAATGGGGGCCTGAGGATGGCAGTTGGCCGACTCGCTGTCCTTACAGAAGCAGGCCAAGATAGAGGCGTGTCGTGTGTGTCACTATCGCGGGATCAAACCCGACCCCTCATTCGAGGCCGCGAGGGCGAAAGTCCGCCGGTAACCCTGGGGTTATCCTTTCGAGAGCTTATCCGGGGTGACCGGCAATGGAAACTTGGGGAGGACACCGTGTGGTTTGTTTGTTCATTGGAACCGATATACTGAAGCCCGTAGGGGTTCCACACGAAAAGAAAAAAAAACACCTGAGCAATAATCTTAGTTCCTTATTAATATTTTGCTTCGATAATCATAAAATTGCATAAGGTATGTAGTACTGTAGTAATTTTCTAATTGAGTTTTTAAATAATTTTAATTACTTAGGTTTTAATTGCTCAGTTATTTTATGAATTTTAATGTGTTCAAAGACTTTCACTGCAAAATTGTATAGATTATTAGATGATTACTCAAAACTGGCCACGGAATACAGTGCGTTGAGATGTGTAATCATGACTCCTTTTGGCAACCCTGTCGTCCCTGAAGAGTACAGTATATAGATCGTATCAGTCCAGCCTTGTACTTCTGCTGGCTCGAATATGTTCGGGTCTACCTGCACACCAATGCGCTTGTAATCAATGACGTCTTTATCGACTGGCTCTCCGTTCAACTGAATAATTTTTTTGATGCTCGATATTGATTTCATGGTAGCGATATTTCGTTTCAGTCCCACTTCAGAGGCGAATATCATTTTAGGTAGTGATATATTTAAAACGTGCTTCATTTCCTCTGAAAACAAACAATATCAAACATTTTCAGAGGTCAACTGCACAACTGAGAATGACAGGTAAGGTGTCCATCGCCATAGCAGAAGCAGGCTCTAGATGGGGGCCCGACGTGTTCCGTACGAGCCTCTTATTACGGGGTTTGTCTCCAAACATGGAGAGACTGGTGGTCAAAGTCTACCGGTGTTTATGAGGAGTTTCTTTCTAGGAAATACTCGGGGTCAATGGTAAAAAACTCACGTAAACAGAACACCGTATAGTTTTAGTAGGTTTGATCTTTACCGCTAACCCTGTATGTGGAAAACGCTGGGGGTTTCCACACATAGAAAAAAACTATAAAACTACCTTTTTTTTTTTTTCTCGTGCGGAAATCCCTTCGGATACCCCCCCGCCGGCCAGCGGGGGCGGTTATGTCAGGCTTGCACCGACTAAAACCGCACGCCGTCTCGGGTCTTCATGTGTTCCCGCCACGTTGGGTATTGGCCGACGATCAATGCCAACCCTATGAAGGGGTGAAGGGGAAGCCATTGACCGCCGCCCAGGGTGTACGGGCCGCTCCGATTCCGTTCCCCCCGGACTGCAGCGGGATCGGAATCGGAGCGACACTCGAGGAGGTTACCCAACACACACCCCACTATAAAACTACCTATTTTGTTTTGTAATTCTTCTAAGACGTAGGTATGTAAACGAAACGTATGAAGTCGGATATGAATAGTTGTAACCCGTATAAGCTTTTTGATTTTAGCTAAGCCTGTTTGATAGACTCTAGCAAGCTTACAGTGGCATCTACTTCATTTAGTGTTACTTAGAAAGGAAATCATACAATCACCTTTAGTGTAGAGCACATTTAAAGTGGTAAGAGAGGCTCCGCAGCAGATCACGGCAAGTGCAGTCGGAATGAACTCATCCCTATTTTCACTGCATAGCCCGACCACGTCGCCTCGCTTCACTCCCATCCTCTGAAGTCCGGTGGCTACATTGACAGTCTCTTGTAGTATTTGTCTAGTCGTGATTTGGTGCCCGGTATCGCCATTGATCTATATGAATACAAAGTGATTAGAAAGTTTATGCTTCTGCAATTGTTTTTCTATACTTTAAGATAGCAAACGTGCACTCGTGGTTAGTTCCTACTGTGGTCCATGAATGCTTGCAAATTGTAACTTCAGAGGTTTCCCTCGCGAGTTGAGGATAAAAAACAGGCAGGTTACTTGTACCCGATTCTACCTGTAGTAGTAAGTTGTTAATTCTATCTCCTTCTCCTCCTTTTCGATTTTTAATAATAAAATAACCTTTTTCAAAACTAGCTTTTATAAAAAATATCTGTTGTACTAAAACTAAAATCTTAATTTTTTACAAGGGTTGTGCTGATCCTGAGGACTGCAGTTGGCCGACTCGCCGTCCTTACAGAAGCAGGCCGTGGCGGAGGCGTGTCGTGTGTGCCCTACACACGCCTGCCAACTCACCGAAGCGGGATAAAACCCAACCCCACCAGGCGAGGCCGCGGTGGCGGCCAAAGTCCGCCGGCAACCCTGGGATTATCAGTAAATTACTAGTACATTCGTAATCTGGGATTCGAACGTGTACGTGTAAGTTGAAATTGGAACAGATCTTGCAAAGAAAATTTTTCATACAAATCCACAATCTCAAACAACTACACCTACTCTAATTTGATGAAGTACCTTTTCAGCGGGGGCGGTTATGTCGGGCTTGAACCGACTAAAACCGCACGCCGTCACGGGTCTTAAGACGCCGGGGTGTAAGGTTACCCATAGAGCATATCCCTCGCACCCCGACTGACCCTGGGCCATCTTCGGTTTCGAGATGGCCCCCTTACTTGCTCTCCACTGTGCCATCTGCTAATCAGAGGGACACGTGGAAAGCTTCCAAACAGCCCTCAACAGGGCCGTCCTCGCCTCGGTCGGAGTTGGCCGTAGGCGGCAGCGTCTCTCCCGCCCTAGGAGAGAGGCGCTGCCGCCTCCGTTGCCCAGGGTGCACCGCGTGGAGGTCCCCAACCAAGCACCCCAATTTGATGAAGTACCTAGTATCTATTGGTACTATAATAAAATTGTAAATTAGCTGTTCGATACATTAGATATATTAAAAAAAAATGCTTAGGTTATGTTAAGCGAACGATTCTGAATACAAAATCTTTCTTTTTTAATTCTTGCACGTTTTGATGAAACGAATTTTGATACGGTTTTTTTTTTACAAGAAAAATCTTACGTATGTTTGATGGCAATTGGTTAAGTAGAAAAACAAAAACGATAACCATCCTCCGCGCGGAGCCGCGGGCATCAGCTAGTGTCAAATAAATTCTAAAAAAAATTGTGGTGAAGGTTGTGATAAAATCTTCTCAACTATTTTAAAACTTTACGCTTGTATACTGGCACCTATTCTAAGCCATATTTTCAATTTATGTTTACTCCTTTTGTTTTTCCAATTTCGCTGTAAAGGGCTATAATTCATCCCATCTTCAAAGGTATGAACTTAATCAATAATTATCGTCCAATACCCGTCCTAAGCACCCCTTCAAAGATTTTGGAACTATTACTAATTTCTAGACTGGTTAAGAACATTACAAAAATAAGTCTACTTCAGATGCAGTTCAGAAATGTATCAACGTGCGGCGCTCAAAAATACAGTTCATATCATGCGGTGGAAAGTGTTTCAAAGGTTTTTTTATGAGTATGAAAGAGATAATGAAATATCTGTCAATATGATTTAAAACAGACTCAAATTGAAGAAAAAGATGTATGACAAAATAATGATCACAAAGCACAGCGACCAATTGTATTGCACTATATATGGCATGAGAAGTATTTGCACACAGACAAGCACCGCACGTCGCACTGTTCGTCTTTGGTGAGTCGCGTGATCAGTCCACCAAAGCGATGAAAAGCGGCCCAGGTTCTGGCTTCGCCCGGAAATAAATTCATAATTAAATCCTATAACCCGATTGCACCACCAACTACGGGGCCCAATAGTAAATGTAAACAAATATAAGCTTTAATATTGTATTTTATGCTTCCTACTTCAAAACTAAAACATTTTCCATATAACGGGCCGTATCCCCCCCCCCCTTTGCTTTTATCTGTGTGCCCGTCCCTTATTTTTTTGTACCTTATTCCTACTACTCCTACTACTACTACTACGAAACCAACACATTCACTCAATCCCTTTCACTTTTCCTGCCCTAGAGAACTACCTACACCTACCACTCACTCACTCCTCACTCACTCACTCCTCTCTTGTAATATTCCACCTACTTGTTGTCATGTATTATTCATTCAAATAACTCACTAACCTACTTAAACTCACTGAATAATTGTACTTATTTCTAATAAACTTGGCCTGTGATCAATCTAGTGGTTGAAAGGAACCCTTATCATGATACCTAGTATCCCTAGTTCTATAAAGGTGAAGAATGCTGACTCCTATTTTAAACCTACGATAACCCAATTCCAACTATATGTAATCACAAACCCCAATTAATTTACTCTTCCACATTAGACTTTAAACCTATTTTGTTCGAAACATTATCATATAAATTCTTCAATTACCTTTCCTTACAACCTAACCATTACGTACCTATTTCATTCCTATCCAATCTACACAAACTTCTAATGATACTATATTAAACCATGAAATAACCAAATAAGCCTTCCTAAACCTTATAGCCACTGGTAGTTCATAATCTTGCATTACGTGAACGAACATAAGTACTTCCTTAAATAATCAACAAAGGTCTCATTCAAGTAACCCCAAAATTAGAATCTTACTCCTTCTGTATTTACTAACAATCCTTCGAATTCCATTATACCTACACAAATTCCTTCCGGATTGACCTAATGTCCTCAGTGGCTTTGACGGGAGCGGATGGAAATAACCTATACTAATCCATTCGCCTCAATCTAACATGCAACAAACAAAGTCCTTCCTCCATAATCTCTATAATACCCTTCTGTGGCTTTATGGGAGCGGATGGAAATAACCTTTACTAACTCATTCGCCTCAATTTAACATGTAATAAACAAGTCCCTCTCTCTATAATCTCTGTAATGTCTTTTAGTGACTTTTATGGGAGCGGATGGAAAGAACCTATACTAGAACCGTTTATTATACCTATAACTATTTGCAACTATGTAGGTATCTGCAGTTCACCGCTTTAATCATTCACTACTTCTTTCATAACAATTTTATTATAGTAATATCAGTTGAACCAGAACTTACTAATTCTTCTTCCTATAATGCCTACTACTTTTACTAGTACTTTGGACGACAAGAATATGTAGGTTATATCTAGATGTTTTTAATAACTTCAATTAGACTACAATTTTATTGATGCTCGCTTCCCTACACAAAGGTACCTACTTATTCTGAGGTTTTCTACCCGAGGTGCTGCTCATTAAAACTATTACTTTCCTATACCAAAGTACCTACTCAGGTATTTTTAGTATTGCCCCCCCAAGGCGCTGGCCCCTATACAATAGTACCTAGTTATATTGAATTTTGCCCCCCAGTGGTGGTGGCCCCATATCACGCCAGCCACAATAGGACCCTTCCACTTGTATTGTATTTATCATAGTCCTTCCTATATCTGAGTAGGTATTGGAAGATTCTCATAATATCTTCCCCCTACTACACCGAGACATCCGGTAAAAATAATTCCCCATACTCTATTCAGAGTAAACATGAACCTGACAGAGGAGCATTCTTTTCCTACTGCCATAATACCTTGATTATGATAGCTTTTGCAGTAACTTACAGCGCCCCGCTTAAGCTGCTTTAAACACTGTTCACGAATAACATGGTTTTTGGTGTGATAATTCACTTGTTTTTTAAATGTTAGACGATAAATTGAGTCTGTACTCAGCTCGGACATTAACATATATTGTGTAATCTTATAGCGGTGCTAGTAACCAATTCACTTCAGAATGATGTGGTTTCAAAGGTTTATTGTAAGATAAAATACACTCTCTGATCACATAATCGAATTGGTATAACTGACCCATGATAAAGGGCTTTAGTATACAGGAATTACACTCCCGGGGTTCTAGATTCGAGCAGTATCCACTTGGATAAGGTTCCCAACTTCCGTGAGATGGCTCTTTGAACCCTGATTCGAACACTTGCAATGAGAAATAACACTGAATTTAATTATAAATATTATCACTCTTGGTCAATCAGTTAATAGCAGATATCGTAGGTGTTATTACCTAGGCTTTTTGTGTAATTACTATTTAGTCTCGGGTGTGGTTACCTTTTAATTGTTTATAACCAGGCTCTGTACACAATCAACACTTCTTAAAAGAATCACTAGAATTTCACTGTAAGGATTCACTTCCACAATTTTACACACTGTATCACCATTCTTACGTGACCTACAGCATTAGTAGCTTACCTACATACCATCGGATATGGCCCCTTTTTTGAACCGACTAGAACCGCACGATAGATCAATATAAAATACGATGTTAATAATATCTAATAATACTTTGAAATAGACTAGATTCCCTACGTTTAAACTAGGGGGGCAGGGTTCTCTCCTGCTCCCTCTCCGCCGTCTCTTTCGCGCTCATTACCTGCTCGCAAAAGAGGCGGCGGCGTGCCACTTGCACCCGTCGGAGACCACGGCCCTCACCATGGTCTCCAACGAGAGAACGTCCACGCCCAGGACCGCAACGAGATCCCGGTTGACTCGCCCACGCAGGGCACTCCACCAACGTGTGGAGCGCCGTGTCTTCGCCAGGATCCTCGCAGTACTGGCACTGCGGCGTTGTCTCCCGGTGGATGCGCCACAGATACTTACCGAAACACCCGTGTCCGGTAACCATCTGGCACATCCGGTAGGAGAGGTCCCCATGGTCCCTCTCCAACCACTCCTTCATGATTGGTCTCACCGCCGCAATGGTGGATTCCCCCCACCTTGGGTGCTCAAGTCGCACCCTCCATGTCTCCATGAGTTCCTGGCGGAGCAGGGACCGCTAAGCCCTGATTTCTCGGGGCTCCGGCCTATGGCCCCGCTCCAGCGCCTCCTTGTGCCACTTGTACAGCAGCGCAAGGGCTCTCGCTTCCAGGTCCCATTGAGGGGTCCCGGCTAGGAGACATGCCGCCTCGACGGAGATCGTGCGATACCCCCTGATGACTCTGACGGCCATCGCTTTTAACGGGCTGTTTAATACAGCCACGTTGCGGGCCGCCAGAGTCTCCGCCCATACTGGGGCCCCGTACAGGGCCATGCTTCGCACGATCCCCAGGTACAGTCTCCTAGTGGGGGCGTTGGGTCCCTTAACGTTGGGCATCAGCCGCGATAGCGCAGCCGCAGCCCCCCTCAGTTTCGGGACCAGACTTCGGAGATGAGATTCAAAGTCCCATCGGCTATCGAGTACGAGCCCAAGGTACTTCATCGTGGGCTCGATGCCGATGCTTACGCCCCCTACGGTTATGCTGATTCCCGCAGGTGGCCCCCTCCGAGGCCCGTGAGTGTTTCAGGCCTATAACAAAATAACTGCCTTCAACAGAAAATTAGATTTTTGGATTATTTGCGTTGGTAAGAAAGAAATAGAAAGCTTTACGTCACTCCGTGAGTTTGTTAGCGATAACGACTCAGAAATGTTTTAAGATGATGTGTTTGAAGAATTGGTCCAATATCTCAGAACGATGCGCGCATCTTTTGAAAAGTATTACCGAAGAACAGAATACAACAATGAAACTGAATTCATGGATTCATAATCCTTTTTTACCCAACTTGCAAAAGCCCGAAAGTATGTCAAACGAGATATATGAATCTCTTTTAGAAATGTCATCAGACACAAGTATGGAGTCACTGGTTCAAAACGACGCCTCTCATATTATATTATAATATTTTAGATATTTTAGATATTATAATATCCAATGCTTGGCAAAATGGCTCTGAATATTCTTCTCCCGTGCCCAACAACATATTTGTGCGAAACAGGATTCTCAACCCATGCAGCCACGAAAACAAAATATCGCAATAGACTGGACGCCGAACCTGATATGAGACTTCAACTGTCTTCTATCAAACCTGATATCAACCAATCGATAATAAATATTCTACGACAAATAAATAAATATTCTACGACATTCTACACAGCGCTTTCTAGACCCAAAATAAGCCTAGTTTAACTAGCTTGTGTTATGGGTTCCAGAATACGGATAAACATACTTATATACTTTTTTTTTGTAAATACATACATATCATACATAGAAACACCCAGACCAATGCAAATAGACATATTCAATTGCATACAAATATTTGCACTGAGCGGGACTCGAACCCGCGCCCCCTGGGGTAGCAGTCAGGCAGGCATTTGGCAACGGAACCCTAAAAAGGAGATTTTATGAGTGAGAAACTGCCCATTAGCTATGGTGTACCCCAAGGGAGCATAGTAGGGCCGACTTTATTTCTCGCCCTCCTCAATGACCTATGCAAACTTAATATCCCGAACTCAAGCATTAAGTATCACATATTCTGATGATACAGTAATTACTTTTGTATCTCGTTCCTGGTCTCAGTTGCTTACCGATGCCCAAGAAGATTGGCTACTGTCACACACTCTTACACATAATGCTGCAAAAACTAAATTTGTTACGTTTTCGACATCATCAGTGTCCCAGCCGAAACTATCTATGACCTTAACATCTCAATCATGTAAACCTACATCCCGTTCAAATTATCACTATCCCCAAATAAAAGCAGTTGATACGGTGAGGTATTTGGGTGTAGTTTTGCACTAGAAACTCAATTTTAAACAACAGACTGAAACCTTGACTGGCCGAGTTTACATATTCAAGGTTATCCGCTAAGTGGCTAACCAAAATATTAAATGTAAGGTTAACTATACACTCTACTACTCCATCATTACATACTGTATTTCTTGCTGGGGTGGAGCCCTAATACCAATTATCAATTATATTCGAGTCCCGCTCAGTGCAAATATTTGTATGCATGAATATGTCTATTTGCATTGGTCTGGGTGTTTCTATGTATAATATGTATGTATTTACAGAAAAAAAAGTATATAAGTATGTTTATCTGCATTCTGGAAACCATAACACAAGCTAGTTAAACTATGCGTACTTTGCGTCTAGAAAGCGCTGTGTAGAATGTCATAGAATATTTATTTATTTATTTATATAATTAATAAATCCTATGATGAAACAGAAAACATTTTGGTCATCCTAACCTAAATCTCACATGTACAAAAACACACACACGAATGCACCGTCAAAACACACTATATACACCCACAAACATACACAAACCCCCATTGATAGCTTTTATGACATAAGAAATTGTAACATAAAACCGTAGTTCCTTATAATAAAATAAAATATAAAATAAAATATAAATGTAATTAATATTAATAAATCCTAAATTGCGAAACAAGGGGGGAGCGCAACTGTTTATCTTTATTTCATAGCCTAGCTAGGAGAACAATATGCCACCCACACTCTTGGTTGTCATTTTTTTACGAAAATTTTGCAATATTGCCAAATAAATTATCATTTGTTTTAATAGTAAACTATTAAAACAAATGAGCCCAAACTCGATAAGTAGGTTTATCTTGTTTACTTTAGGAGCTACTATGGCCATCTTCCTACTCCATCATCAGATCCTGAATACCATGACACATCAGAGAGTTTGTCTAGTCAAAACAAATGAGCCCAAACTCGATAGGTTTATCTTCTTTAGCTTAGTAGTTGCTATGGCCACATCAGACTAGCTCCATGGTACCATATTAATAAAAGCTTGTGTGGCGACCAAAACCGCTATCAGTTCCATACCCGCTACCGCCTATGCATTGACGCGCCGCAAATCAGGTGATATGGTTCGATTTTACGTCACGACCGAGGCACCCGCGCGCCGCATGCACATCTTGCTCCAGCAACTACGTCAGCTACGTATCGACGCGTGATTGGACGACGCGCAACATCGGAATGCAGTAGCCACCACCTCGGAGCGCATTCTTTGCATACTTTTGCCTTTTATAAAACACTCGCACACTTAATTTGAAACACATTTCTTCCGCTGCTTTTCTCGCGCTTGCTTTGTATAGCCTTTGCATATAGCTTTTATTGTACGCTTGTAATTTAATTTAGTCTTTGCAATAAAGCAATAATAATTGTCATAGTATCCGACTTATTTATTTAATAACCGCCGTCGAGTATCTAACTACCTCACTGCCGCGCGGACCAAGGTTCGATTCCCGTGCGTGGCAAAAAGTACTGTAAGCGGCCGACGGAGAATCGCGGTAGCTTCACTGGTGACCCCTAAGAAGACAAGATGACGGACACGGAGTTGGCGAAGGGAGGAACATCACAGCCCGTTTCTCCTCCAGCAGAGACGTTTCGAGTTGGTGTACGTGTACCCCCATTCAACCCGGAGGACCCAACATTATGGTTTGCGCAAATAGAAGGTCAGTTCGTGTTGTCTAATATTGTGCGTGAGGATACTAAATTTTATTATGTGCTTGCCCAACTAGAACCTCAATATTCCGCTGAAGTGCGAGATATTATTGTTTCCCCGCCTGAGACTGGGAAATATGAAAAGCTGAGGGTAGAATTGATTAAGAGGTTGTCGGCATCACAGGAAAGGAAAACTAAGCAGCTCCTGATGCACGAAGAACTCGGCGATAGGAAACCATCTCAGTTTCTCCGACATTTACAGCAGTTAGCAGGCCCCAATGTTCCCTCAGATTTTATCCGCACAATTTGGGCTAATAGATTACCAACTAATTTGTAAACCATTCTAGCATCGCACTCAATGACACCATTGAGTGTGGAGGATGCAGGATGATCTGAGCGACAATCTCGATATCGAGAGAGAGCGCAGAGCGTTGGCAGTCCGATGTAATATGCTGGCCCGCAGATTTGCAAGGTGTTCAAAGCAGTCTAAAGTGACACTGTTTCGAGCATACTGTCAGTCATTTTACACCTGCAGTCTGTGGGTTAGTTATACACAAAAGGCTTTCTGCGCTTTGCGCGTTCAGTATAATAATGCGTTCAGGGTATTGTTGGGGCTACCACGCTACTGCAGTGCATCTGGGATGTTCGCGGAGGCGAGGGTTGATGGTTTTAATGCCATCATCCGAAAGCGATGCGCGTCTGTTCTCCGTAGGATGCGAGAGAGCTCCCACAGTATCCTGAGCGCATTATCAGATAAGTGGGACAGTCCGATGCTGGGGCACTGGGTACGAGTGCATACTGTGACGTAGACAGTGTCCTGGTGTCGCGACAATACCTACTTTGTGTTCTGTGATGTGTATTTACTAACAATAGGATAAGATTGTTTTTGTTACTAACACTATATGGACTCCCTTGGTCCGAAATAAAGATTTTATTATTATTATTATTAACGATATCGTCCCCGCAACATCACAAGTTGCAAGTACGTCAACATCGGCGGCGGTCCAAGGTACAAGCGGTAGCGATTTAAAATCTCTTATAGCGGAATTATCAAGGAAGATCGATGCAATGGAGACGCAGTTTCACAGGAGTTCTAGGGACGATTCCCATAAATCCAATTATTCCCACAGGAACCGCAGTCGCTCTCGATCTCGCTCGCGCTCTGTGGATCACCCGCACTGCTGGTATCATTACCGATTTAAGGAGAGAGCGAGGAAGTGCGTGCCGCCCTGTGTCTACAAGCCGGGAAACTATCAAGGCAGCCGGTAATCGCGGTAAACGACTGCCCTAATATTTCGAACCGCCTGTTCATCACTGACCGCAACACGAAGATCCAGTACTTGGTCGACACGGGTTCAGACTTGTGTGTCTTTCCGCGGTCAGCTGTTCGGGAATCGCGTCCGAAGACAGACTACCAACTGTTTGCTGCAAACGGTACTCAAATTGCTACATATGACTTTATACAGCTTGAGCTTAATCTAGGTCTGCGCCGAGCATTTCTTTGGCGTTTCATCGTGGCGGACGTCTCCAAGCCAATTATTGGCGTTGACTTTTTAGGTTTTTACAACCTGCTTGTCGATTGCCGCAACCAGCGCATCATAGATGGGGTAACATCACTCACTGTTTCCGCACCACAACAACAGCTAGCAGACAGCATCGCATCAGTACGCACCACTTGTACTGCATTAGATGACGCTCCATATCATCGCCTCCTACGTTCGTTCCCGGAGATTACTCGCCCTGCTGGTAAGCCTAGCACGCCCAAACACAACACAGTGCATCAAATTAAAACGACCCCCGGCCCCCCTGTTTTCAGTCGTCCGCGACGCTTGGATCCTTAAAGACTTAAGATAGCAAGACAGGAATTCGACGCTATGTTACAGAACGGAACAGCACGCAGGTCAGAGAGCGCATGGTCGTCACCCCTTCATCTCGTGCGCAAGAAGACCGATGGCTGGCGTCCATGCGGCGACTATAGAGCACCATAGACCTAGTTAAAGCATACCACCAGATACCAGTCCTGGAAGAAGATATCCCCAAGACGGCAATCACCACTCCAATGGGTCTGTATGAATTCCCTTTTATGACCTTTGGTTTGCGCAATGCTGCGCAAACGTTCCAGCGGTTTATCGACGAGGTTTGCGTGGGCTGGACTTCTGTTACAGCTATCTAGACGACATCCTGGTATCTAGCAAGAGCAGTCAGCATGAGGAGCACTTGAAGCTTCTTTTCAAGCGTCTGGCAGATTATGGCGTCCTCATTAACACTTCTAAGTGTCGTTTGGGCCAACCAGAAGTCACCTTTTTAGGTTACAAGGTTTCCGCAGCAGGTGTGCAGCCCTTAGAGTCAAAAGTCCAGGCCATTCAAGACTTTCCGCAACCCAAGACTATGAAGGAGCTCAGAAGATTTCTCGGGATGGTAAATTTTTATCGTCGTTTCATCCCTGCAGCAGCTAGTATCCAAGCACCCCTGAACTCACTTCTAGCAGTTCCTAAGACGAAAGGAGCTCAGCCCGTTAGATGGACACCACAAACCTTGGAAGCATTCGACAGGTGTAAAAACAGTCTCGCACAGGCCACGTTACTGGTGCATCCGGATCCAGAAGCTGAGTTAGCTATACAGACTGACGCTTCTGACACCGCAATCGGAGCAGTTCTGCAGCAGAAAAGAGGCAGCAAGTGGCAGCCATTGGCCTTTTTCTCCAGGAAATTGTCTCCAGCGCAGACAAAGTATAGCCCGTACGACCGCGAGCTGTTGGCTATTTACGAGGCTATCCGCTATTTCAGGCACATGGTGGAGGCACGAGTCTTCGCAGTCATGACAGACCACAAGCCGCTCACGTTTGCTTTCGCCACCAACAGAGAGAACTGTTTACCGCGCCAATTCCGATACCTGGACTTCATTAGCCAGTTCACGACTGATATCCGGTTCGTCCCTGGCAGCGAGAACGTCGTAGCAGATGCCTTATCACGTGTTGATGAACTTTCTTTGCCCATAGATTACCAGTCCTTAGCACGCGCATAGAATGCTGACGAGGAGCTGATGAACCTGCTGAAGAATGGCTCGTCCCTGAAGTTGGATAAGATGAAACTTCCTGACGCAAGCATTCAGGTATACTGCGATGTCTCCACAACAACGCCTAGACCATTCATCACCACCGCACACCGCAGACAGGTATTTAATGCACTGCATAATTTAAGTCACCCGGGAGTGAAGGCGACAGTGCGCCTAGTCTCGGAGAGGTTTGTCTGTCCATGCATTAGAAGAGACTGTCGACAATGGGCAAAGGAGTGTCAGCAGTGTCAACACTGCATGGTTTCGAGGCACACCACAGCACCCCTAGCAACTTTTAAACCACCTACAGGTCGTTTCCGGCATATTCACCTAGATATAGTAGGTCCACTAACCTTGTCCTCTGGTAACAGGTACTGTCTCACAGTCGTCGATCGCTTCACACGCTGGCCTGAGGCGTACCCACTGCAGGACATTACTGCCGAAACCTGCGTGGCTGCTCTGCTGATGGGGTGGATCGCCCGTTTCGGTTGCCCTGAACACTTAACAACCGACCGAGGGCGACAGTTCGAGTCACACCTGTTCAAGGAATTCGTCGAGCTGGTGGGCGCTACTCACCACACCACCACCTCGTACCATCGCGGCGGCCAACGGTCTCGTTGAGAGGCTACACCGCCAGCTGAAGGCCGCCAACGCATTTCACGCAAGCGCCAACTGGTCTGAGGTTCTTCCATGGGTGCTCTTTGGCATCCGCAGCGCATGGAAGAGTGACTTACAAGCTTCAACAGCAGAACTTGTCTACGGTGAGCCACTCCGCTTGCCTGGGCAATTTTTTACGTCATCCAACGACGTGCCATTAGAGGCGAGCAACCTGGTCAGCAGACTTCGCACCCACATGAGTAGACTGGCACCACAACCTACATCATGGCATTCCAGCTCAGGCAGACCATTCTACGTGCCTAGAGACCTCAGCACAGCTACCCACGTCTTCATCCGCCAGGGTCCAGCACGAAGACCTCTGCAAGCAGCATACCTAAGACCATACAAGGTCCTACACCGTGGTCCTAAGACCTTCGACATCGAGGTGGCTGGCAGGACCCAAACTGTCACAATAGACCGTTTAAAGCCAGCCTACATCGCCACGGAAGAGCCGGTAGCTGAACATCATCAAAAGACGGGAGAAGACCAGGAAGTCAGAAAGACAAGAAGTGGGCGCACAGTCAAATTCCCTGATTACTATCGCCCGTAGTAACGGTCTCAGTGGGGGAGTGTGTGGCGACCAAAACCGCTATCAGTTCCATACCCGCTACCGCCTATGCATTGACGCGCCGCAAATCAGCAGTGCTATTCTCTAAGGACCACAGCCTTGCGCGCAGCGCTGCGCTCGTCGACGAGCTCGCAAAATGCTGCTTTGGATTTATATTTTATTTTAATTTTGATTTTAATTTATGATTTAGATTTAGATTTAGATTTAGATTTAGATTTAGATTTAGATTTAGATTTAGATTTAGATTTAGATTTAGATTTAGATTTAGATTTAGATTTAGATTTAGATTTAGATTTAGATTTAGATTTAGATTTAGATTTAGATTTAGATTTAGATTTAGATTTAGATTTAGATTTAGATTTAGATTTAGATTTAGATTTAGATTTAGATTTAGATTTAGATTTAGATTAGATTTTTGATTGATGATGAAATCTAAATCTAAATCTAAATCATAAATTAAAATCAAAATTAAAATAAAATAAAATATAAATCCAAAGCAGCATTTTGCGAGCTCGTCGACGAGCGCAGCGCTGCGCGCAAGGCTGTGGTCCTTAGAGAATAGCACTGCAGGTGATATGGTTCGATTTTACGTCACGACCGAGGCACCCGCGCGCCGCATGCACATCTTGCTCCAGCAACTACGTCAGCTACGTATCGACGCGTGATTGGACGACGCGCAACATCGGAATGCAGTAGCCACCACCTCGGAGCGCATTCTTTGCATACTTTTGCCTTTTATAAAACACTCGCACACTTAATTTGAAACACATTTCTTCCGCTGCTTTTCTCGCGCTTGCTTTGTATAGCCTTTGCATATAGCTTTTATTGTACGCTTGTAATTTAATTTAGTCTTTGCAATAAAGCAATAATAATTGTCATAGTATCCGACTTATTTATTTAATAACCGCCGTCGAGTATCTAACTACCTCACTGCCGCGCGGACCAAGGTTCGATTCCCGTGCGTGGCAAAAAGTACTGTAAGCGGCCGACGGAGAATCGCGGTCGCTTCACTTGTAAAAAGAAGAAGAGAAGCACATATCTTATAAAATGACGTGATTTTTTAATATAAACTTAAATGATCTGTGCCCTTGTAGACTGAGTTCAAATTGCCGCACTGTGCTTGATTCCTGATGACATCGACTATCTTACTATTTTTGTTAGCTTGCTATTACTTGATATGCCTACTTGTACCTGGGTTAGCTCTGTTGCATAGTACAGTTGAGGCCTAATTTGCTACAGGATTGTATGGCCCGTGTTGGTTCACTCCATGATAATTGCTTTGAAGCTGAAGAGGATTGTTCCCTCACGTCAGCATCACTCGTTCCATATGTACGGTATTCTTGCCAGCTAGGTGTTACTTGATAATATTGCTACTTGTACCCGAGTTAGCCTTGTTGTATAGTACAGGTCACGGACGCATTGATTGCTGCGGTACCCGTATAGCTCTTGTTGCTATAGTACTTCTTGTGAAACCTTGTTGTTTCACTTCTTTATAAATGTTTTAATGCTGGAGAGGACTGTTTCCTCACGTCGCTTTTTTCGGGTGTACGATACTCCCGCGTCCTCGCGAGGTGTATGCATTATATAAAATTACTGTGGTATGCTATTAGTTTCCGTTGAATATTAAGTAACTTTTGTAAAACAGTAATGCAATACTCCCAGTCTCTTGAAAGTAGCGATATTCGTAGGTAAATGAAACCTTTTTCAAACGAACAGTGAGGAATGCTCTGAAAACATAGCATTGGATATGACTTACTATAACGACATCGGCAACGACACGAAAATAAAACCCGTGTCCCCAAAAGAATTTAACAGCATGATCAAAAATTTAATCAAAACTAAATAAACTCCCTGCACCATCTTTCGTTTTTGAAGTGAAAACTTCTTTAGCGCCGTTGTGCACTTTTTATAATGGGTAAAAACGGGTGCGACTGGTTGGAGGGGTGCGACTGGTTGGTGGGGTGCGACTGGTTGAATCACCTCCAAGTTTGGTGCACCCTGGGCAACGTGGGCGATGAAGCATCATTGATTGCTCCTCTGGAGTAGCTGGCGTCAACGTCAACGGCCAAGAGTCTGACCAACCGGCCCTTTTCAGGGCCAGCTGACCCCATTGCACGAGGGTGTCGGTGTATGGCGCGCCTGCAAGGCCCGCGGGGCAGGTCGCTCCAGATACCCCTCTGCTGTTATCAGAGTAACTGTTTTTGATTAATTCGTTTGTGAGATCATAGTATTTATTTTTAGTTGTTGTGTGGTCCTTCGGTATATTTGTTTCCCACGGTACGGTAAGTTCCACAAGGACTACATGTTTTAACGTTTTTGAATAAAGGAATATGTCAGGTCTAGATGACGAAACCCCAAAATCTTCCGGAATTTTGTAGTGCTTTCATACGTGTCGATTAGGAGAGTCCAATCTTGGGCAGTATCTAGGATTGAATAAGGTTTGTTCCTGGATTTTATGGATGAACCTTCAGACACAAAGTTGATATGACTAGTCTGTTAGTAGTCAATCCTTTTTTGACTCTAGCTACTGCCAGACTCATTGCTTCACGTATGATGATAAGCACCTTATCGTGGTGGCGTGAGTATTGGCCTCTATCGAGAAGCACCCTACATCCTACTAATATGTGTCTAGCCGTCCCTATTGCCTCACCACAAGTATAACATTGTTTTTCTGTGGCCTTCCCCCACCTTACCAGATTGGTCTGGTAGGGTCATCTGAAAGGCGTTAAGATAGAATTTTAACAGGGCCGGCGACCACTCATAAATCAAGGTGCGCCACTTTAAGGCCATCGGTATGCAAAACTCTCCCATTGTCAACCATTCATTTTGGATTTCCAAATTCATCGCGTGCACTCGATATTTATCATTTTCGTCTTGTTTTAGAAAGGACCTAAGTATATCCTGGTCCCTTTCTGGCTCTCGTACTCCCAACCCCATTCTGTTCGACTGGGTCCCCATCATAAATCGTTTATGGAATATGAGTCTAGATTCAAGCTCGGACGCGTTATTACCTTTCGGGAGTGCCCTGACTGTGTCATCTTGGGATTTACCTAAGATGTGGGCTTTGGTAACTCTACGGTGTTTATAGAGCTCCGATGGTTTCTTTAGTTTCATCCCAAAATTATTTTGATCCATAAATAGAGCAGAGGGATCAGCAGAATGCGCTAGTCCAAGCCACGATTTTAGTGATTTTATGACAGTGGCATCTATTTTCGCCAGTAGGGTTTTGCCGAATTCATATACCAGTAAAGGCCAAGTCAGACGTGATGTTAAGTAGTTGTCATATATCTAAGCTTTTTTGATATTGTTCAGTGGTAGCTTATCTATCTTATTTAGGTCATTTATAAACATATCGACAACTTCATCTAAGGATGGTGTGCGTCCTTTATAGTCTATCTTTATCCCAAGAAATTTAAATGGCACCGATTCAGCGACTATGGAAACTGGTTTACGCCCTATGAAGAGTCCCGCGTCGTAGGAGGTAAATTTGGTGTCCCGTCTACCCAGACACAGACAGTGACACTTACTAGGCTTCATCCTTAGTCCATTTGTCCACGAACAGAACTCATCTATTTCCTTTAATAGTTCCTGACATTGTTTTGGATTACGCGTCAGTATTGCGAGATCATCAGCAAAAGCTAAGATGGACTCTGAGTATTTGTTATTTACTTTAAACCGATAACCCCATTTCTTTTCGTGACGTATTAACTTGGTGATTGAGATATTATTTACTATGTTAAATGCTATTGGCGACAAGTAGCATCCTTGAAACAGTCCCACATTATACCGTAAAATAATTGTTAATAATTATACGCAAAATAATTGTAATAGTTTCCTCCATTTGAACCGTTGCGAGTAGATCGCTTATTCTCTGTACTTTATTATTTTAAATTCTGTGATTGGCCTATTTGTCATAATACTAATTCCTTGTTACTCTCGTGGTGACTTGAGGCATTAACCACACCCACTGGGCGGTCCAAGAAAGGGACAATAACATTACTATTGCTCTCATTCAAATTCTGACTCGAAAAGGGAAAGTGATATTGAGTGGGACTTGAACCGACGACTCCCGGAGAGGTGGCATGGCGGGGTGACCGGATTGCATGGCATATCCGACCACCGAGTAAGCTACACACAACGACGAATTACAGTGAAATTAGTCTCGAGAAATTTTTGCATATGTAGTGGTGTGTATATTACTCAGATCTTAGAGCGCGTTTCCACTATATCGTTCTGGCCTATACAAAAATGTTTCGATATCCTAACATTACTATTTAATTTTATACTTATCCCTAGCAACACTCTGATTTTTATTTTCAATAAAAATAAGTTTTTATTTTAAAGAAAAAGGTTTTGACTTTGAAAGGTGTGTGTGCGATTGCGATACACACGATAGAAGTGAAACTTCAAAGAGGAGAGACCGATATATAATTTTTTTTTTCTTTTCCTTTCATCTAGGTTTTTAAAACTCCGGGGTGCCTACGGGGGGGTCAAAATTTTTGTTATTTTTGGCCTAGGACGCACCGTTTCCGAGATTTTCAATCTAAAGCAAAATATATCAAAAAAAGCAACATGGCGCGTAACCGAAAAACGTGACGATTTTCTACAAAATTTCTCCCATACGTCGATAAAGAAGTTTCACGTCAAAAAATAATTTTCATTCAATTTCACGTCCTTGAGCAAACGACAAGGTGACTACCGTGAAACAATAAAATATCGTGTCGTTCTTTAGATGATAGTAGTTTAGCTATAGGTAAAAAGTTTTGACCATAATATTTACGAAACAAAACAAATAAATAAATCGTCACTTGATAGTGGAAAGTGGAAATACGCACAAAACCAGAATAAACCAGTTTACGCTGTCCGCAGGTGCCACGTGCAGTCCGGCGTCAGTCGCTTGGTACTGTTAGAATATAAAGCACACATTTCATTCAAAAATTATAATTATTACGTAGTTTAATTGTTAAATTTTGTATTTGTTGATTGTTGTTATTGTTTGTTATTATTGTTATAATATTAATTATGTCAGTCCGGCAGGCAGGTTGCAAAAAAAACCGAAATTACTGCAACAGATTTATTAAACAAAATTACAATTATTTATTAAGTCTAAAATAGTGACAATTGTTCGATGTCAGAACGAAAAGTGACCCGATGCCTTAACACGAAGCAGTCGTTGCGATGCGCCGCGTGTCTCACGTTGCGCAGGATCAGCATTTCCAGGTGGAAAAGTAGGTAGCTGCGAGGCTGATGCAATGTTTATAGTAAATTACTTCAATTTCATTTCATTTTCATTTTTACTTCATTTCATTTACATATTCAATTACTTGTATGCGTGGTACTTAACATCTCCCTCCCAAAGATCAGCGACTACTAGATGACTTGTTCGAGAGTATCGCTGAAAAGGTGCTCTGGGCAGCCACGGGGCGATTCTGGATCTCTGCATAAATCTTGCCGTGTTCCAATACCTCAATCTCATTTTCTTTAGTTACTTGTAGCTTTTGTTTCAATTGCTTTCGTATTACATAGCCGATAATTAGTGCGCATGCACCGAATATCAGTAAGTATAACGGAGTGATAGTATAGTACACACCGTGTAAGTCGGCTTTACTCAAAGTCAATGGAGGTTCCATGGATATTTTGTTCGTGCTGACTTGCTAGCTCTGTAGATCTATAGAATTCAGTGTTAATCTTTTTCTTTCTAGATTGTTTTCAGCTTCATTGAAATGTGGCAGGTTCATAATTTTCAGTATTTGTCCTTTGACACGATTTTCTCGATTCGTTAGAGTCAGTTTGGGGCTTTGGAGGGTGCATCCTTTGGGTATTACAATCAAGAAACTGCCTTCTATCGTGTTGTATTGATCCTGGGTGCAGGATAGACGGACCTTAGTAGGTTTAGGAAAACTTGCTACATAATGCCGGTCATCGAAAGTTTCTACAGCTTCAGTTGTCAAAGATGACGTCGCGAAGGTGCAGGATTTATCTATTTGCTGTGTGGTTATCAGTTGAAAAATGCAATCATTCCTATTGTGGTAGTGAAAGTTGATATTGTCCTCGCAGAGATAGTATGGGCCAGACTTCGGGCATTCAGCCTCTATGTACATAAAATCTTTGTCGTGAATTGCTAGGAAAGGATATGACGGAATAATTATCTGGTTATCTTTATTTGGGACTGTGGATAATTTATATAAATTGTAAGTAGCGGGAAAAATGATTGGGAACTTGAAAACTAGGACCAACTTGTCACTATTATAGTAATAACCTAATTTTATTATATTAAAGTAATCTCTAAAACTAACACTAAGTATTTCATCTCTACCATAGAGAGCGTTTAACTGTTCTATCATATCATGGAACATTTCTAATCTAAACATAAGAAAATGTGTGCTTTTGGCACGTATAAAAGCTAGTAGATTTTCTAACCTAAGAATTTCGTCTGATAAAGTTTCAATATTGTCGGCTAACATTATTATATACTGAGCCAGATGGGCGTATTTGACAAAATCAGATTCGTGCATGAAATCTTTTAGCATGATCTGATTCATAGCTTCTTTAATTTTTTCTTGATTTTTAACTATATTATCGAGCACTATGGAATTTTGTGACATCCACTGCTTGTTTAAACTAATGCGGTTATTAATTTGTGTGACTATTTTATTATCATTTTCTTGTAATAATTTTATAGCGTTATCGTAATGAATAGCATCAGTCGAATCTAAGTTGCCAGAGATACTCTTAATAATGGAACCTAAACCGTCAACTAAACCGCGTTTAGTGCGATTAGATTGAAATAATTCTAATTGATTTGATAGTTTGTTAATTTTTGTGTGTAAGAATTCAAGATGCGGTTGGAATAAAAGGAGAGTTTTATTATGAAACTGTGGGGAAATGTCATCTAATTGTTGCCTAATTGAATTAACGTTTTTATGAATAGATTCTAAGTCAATTGGTTGTATAAACGAGTGGTAATGGGAAACAATCTTAGTACGTCCTAGATTAAAAGGTAAGATGCCGGGCCCATTATCTAAACTATTTAACACTATTTCATCCTCTTGCGGTTCAACCAGGCTCAGGATCAGGGTGAGAATCCTGTAACAAGTGGGAGGATTTAGGGACTCTCTTTAAGCGAGACTTGGCCACGGGTCCACGTTTCTTTTTAGTGTATATGTGGATGGGTAAGTCAGCCAGGACTGTGTCCTGTGTAAACCTAGGTGCCAGTTTTTGTCGACTAGCCATGGGGTTGCGTATGAATATTTGTTGATCGGGGGAATATTCTTGTTCGGGCTCACGGTCTTTATTAATATTTTCAGTAATTCGCGTACGATTATGAAGGGCCGAGTTATTAATAATTTCAAAAACCTTTTTCATTTTATTCCTGTGTTCTTGTATATACTGTTGTAGTATATTTTCTGACAAATTTATATCTAAGGGATCGCGCGGATCTAAATGGCCTGTAATTATATCTAATGGTCTCGTTTTGGTAAAACTATGTATAGAACTATTGTAGGCTAATATTGCATATGGCATCAGATTAATAACGGATTCTCCGCTATGCTGTAGTTTTAACACACGCAAATGTTCAAGCAACGTAGAATGCAATCTTTCCACCATACCGTTTTCATTTGGCGTGCAAGCTAAAATTTTATGATGTTGAATTTTATGTAAGTTAATAAATTCTAAAAATAATTGATTTGTAAATTCAGGACCTCTGTCCGTTACAACGGTCATAGGAACGCCATGGTGTGTACTAAAAATCAAAAGGGCTTGAATAACACTGACCGCAGTTGAGTCTCTAAGGTGATAAGCCTGAGCATATTTCGAAAACGCATCTATGATTGTTAGGTATTTTTGTGACTCGACACTTAATAAATCAAGGTGGACTATTTCAAATGGTTTGCTCGGAGGTGGTACTATATGAAATCTTTGCTTAATAGGGTTCCTATCGTATTTTGCTTGACCACATATACTGCATTCATTTATGTATTTCGAAACGTGCTCTTTCATTTTGGGCCAAAAATATTTCCTTGACAAAGACAGATAACACTCATTAATTCCTCTATGGTTTGTTTTGCCCTCATGATAATTTCGAATAATTTCTTGTTGTTTTAAATAGTCTTTTACATTATCTAATTCTACTTTAGTTAACACCAAATCCATGGCTGAACTTTTAAAGTTACTTTGAATTACTGGTATTATTTCGTACATTGCTAATGGTGAGTTTATAAGTAAGCCTGTCTTGACTTTAGGGTTCACAAATTCTTTTATAGCGTTAACTAAACCTTCCTCAAGGTTATTTTTAGAGATTTGAATATGCGTTCTAGTGTGAGATTCAAAAGGCTTCGATACAGAGGGGCGACTTTTAATATCATCGACTACGGTAAATATTATTTGCCTATGGTACTTGTTAAGAGGATCGTCTGTAATAGGGACTTCTAAGATCGGATTTTCAGCATCTGTATGGACTGTTGCGGTATTCGAGTTATCTAATAGTGAGGGAGGTTTTTCAGAAGGGTTTGCAATGAGAGAATCAGCTTCTTCATTGTGCAGTTCTATTCGCGATAGTGCGTCGGCATTTGTGTTATACTTTCCTTGTTTATACTCGACTGAAAAATCAAACTCGCTTAATTTTAGTCGCCATCGAGTAAGACGTGAGTTGGGCTCTTTAAGATTCATTACCCACTGAAGGGGTCTATGATCCGTAATTATCTTAAATTTTCTCCCAAATAAGTACGGCCTAAAATATTTGGTAGCCCAAACGATAGCCAGCAATTCCTTCTCGATAGTGCTATAATTTATTTCGCTACTGTTTAACGTTCTGGATGCGTAAGCAATTGGCTTATCTGAACCGATAGCACCCTGAGATAAAACGGCTCCTATAGCTAATTTCGATGCATCGGTTGTTAAGACAAAAGGTTTAGAAAAATCCGGATATTGCAAGATAGGGTCATTGGTGAGAAGGGTTTTACATCTTTCGAAGCACTGCGTGTGAGTTTGATCTAAAGAGATTTTTGAACCCTTTTTTAAGCACTGAGTCATTGGTTTTGTAACTCTAGCGAAATCAGGGATAAATTTCCTGTAATAACCTAAAAGTCCTAAGAACCTCTTAATTTCGGTAGGGGTTCTCGGAAGCGGATAATTTTGGATTGCAGATATTTTATCCGGATTTGGCTTAACACCGTCTTTACTTATAACGTGACCTAAGTAAGCTGTTTCCAGTTTGAGAAATTCGGACTTATCCATTTAGATTTTGAAGTTAGACTCACGCAACCGGTTGAAAACTTTTTCAAGGTTGACCATGTGTTCCTGGAGCGATGTCGAGAATACGATGACGTCATCCAGGTATACTAGGCATACTGTATTCTGGAGATCCCTGAGAACATTGTCCATTACTCTTTGAAAAGTAGACGGACTATTCTTTAAACCCATGGGCATCCTTAAAAATTCAAAATGCCCGTGTTCTACGGTAAATGCGGTCTTCGGTATATCCGAGGGGTTCATCTGAACCTGGTAGAACCCACTTGCTAAATCTAATGTTGTGTAATATTGGCAATTACCTAATTTATCTAAAATATCTGCAATGTTTGGTATAGGGTACTTGTCGTCTAAAGTCTTTTCGTTTAATTTCCTAAAATCGACGACTATCCTCCATTTTGTTTTGCCAGAGGCGTCTGCCTTTTTAGGGACTACCCATATGGGTGAACTCCAAGCAGACTCTGACGGTTGAATTATACCCTGGTCTAACATCTTGCTAATTTGATCCTGTACTTCCTGCCTATGTAGAAAAGGGTAGCGATAGCTTTTAGTGTGTATTGGAATTTCATCACGGGTTCTAATAGAGTGTTTTATTTTATTGGTGAAAGTTAGGTTTTCACCCTCTAAGTAGAATATGTCTGCGTAACGTGAACATAACAATTCTAAATTAACGCGTTCCTCGTCATTCAAATGGCTGGTTCTTAAACGCGAAAGTACTTGTTTCACACGTTGAGGCACTTGTTCGGTACGCTTGCACTCAGTATTATAAATATGCGTAGTAGTATTATTGTACTGGGCGGTCCATAGAGAATATAATATCACTACGGCTCGGGTTATGTATTTCTATAATACCGCGATTTTCTTTGACTGTAGTTAAGCATTCGGCTATATGACAATTACTTATAATTTGTTCAGGAATAATAGCCTCTCCATTTTGTATATTAATTGGCAATTTAACGAGCTTAGATGAACCAGCGGGAATTACATCTTTATATAAATTAGCGTTACGGGAATCATAAACTTGTATAGGATTAGATGCATGCTGTGTAGATAAACTCTTTGTTTTAAAATTAATAGTTGCTTCCCATTTATCTAATACATCGGACCCTATCAGTCCGTCAAAATAATCGTGGAATTTATACATGAAAAGTGTAATGTCACTATTATCACGGAACTCTGAAAAGCAAGGCAGAGTAATAGAATAATCGTTCCGCGAAACCGCATGTACGTTACTCACTTCAAATGGATCATAATTTAGAGGTAAGTTACTGTAATAAGTTTGAACAGCATCAGGGCTAATGAAAGACTGATTAGCGCCTGTATCAATTAATAACTTTAAAGGGGGGTCTTTAATCTGTATGTACGGCAGTTGACGTTGGGTCTGTAAGTTAAGTTCTATTTTGGTTTGTCTAACTGTGGGGTCTCCTGAAAATCCTGACGAACGTCTTGCGACCCGTTTGACTCAATGTTTGATGACTCGTGAGTAATTTCAGGTTCTTGAGACATCATAGGGTCGTAGTTATTATAATAATTTTCGTTATAGTAGTCAGTAGGTTCGTAGTAACAATCACTATAATATTCATCGTAACTGTAGCCCCAACAATCATTAAAATTCATCTCTCTTGGTTTAAAATAGTTGCTAGGCGGGGGATTACCTGACCTAGACCAGTCATGACCTCTCATTCGGGTAGGTGGCAATGCTTTGGGTACAAAATGGCTAACACCGCTCATAGGACGGGGTTGCTGGTTATTAGGCTGAGGGCTAGTATAACGTGGGGTAAACTTAAAGGCGTTATTAGGATTATAGTTGTGGGGCGCACCGCGGAACATTTGTTGCGTACGCGATGGGCCTGCCTGGTGTTGGTTATTGAAATTAGATCGCCATTGCGGGGGTCCTTGTGACATGATGTCATTTGGTTGTCCAAATTGAGGTCTAGAAGGTCCACCTATATTAAATGCAAACGGCCTAGGTGGCGGGACGTTAAAACCTTGCGTCGATAACGGTTTAGAAGACGCGGGTTGAGCCTGTGGCTTCCTATCTGGCATTGAACTATTGCGTTGTTGCAAATATAATGTATTTTGTTCTTCGTGCACGAACTCTAAGGCTTTTTCGATATTTTCTGGCCGCATGCAAAGAATACGTGCACCTAATAGATCTTTCAAACCGCGTAAAAATGCCTGAAGGGTTAATTTTTTATAGAGGTCTCTTTTAGCCAGTACTGTAGTTGGTATATTCTCATGTAAAGAGACATACGTCATCAACGTGCTGAAAAGATTTTGACACCGTTCATAAAACTCTTGCGGCGTGTCATTACTTTGAATTAACAATGATAGATCGTTATACAACGCCGTTTCGTTGCGTTGATCGGCAAAGTTATTTATAAGGGCTTTACGAATGCCAGGCCAATCGGATGGGATGCCATTGGAGTTTATCAATCTAGCCGCTGGGCCGGTTACTTTGTTCAAAATGCCGTTAAGTAGGGCGGCTTCACTTAATCTAGACGCGGATTCGTCAGAAGTTACGAATTCTGAAACTAACTCGTCACACAAGCTAATAAAGCGCGTAAGGACATTAACGTTACCGTAAAACTCCGGGACTAAGCGGAGGGCTTTAAATATTCTATCTAAATCCGACATGTTCCCTGTCGAATTTTCTAAAATACACGTAGATTCTAAATCGATTTGCCTATTTGAATCTTGCGTGTTTTGCCTATTGTTACAACTATACCCTAACCTATCGATCCTAGATTCTCGTGGATGGAAAATCTTGGAATTTTAAAGGAAACGTTAAAGGAAAAAGGTGAGCAAATCACTAAAAGATTTTAAAGTACTCACAGAATGTGCATCTCGGTGTCTGCGGTATCGATAGCTGGATACACCTGCTGCTGGGCACGACGTGTAGATTCAGATCCTCGTTCAGGGCTTGATAACCACCAGGACAGCGTGTAGATGCTCCGTAATCCTCGAGGATCCTACCGACTGCGCCAATTATGTCAGTCCGACAGGCAGGTTGCAAAAAAACCGAAATTACTGCAACAGATTTATTAAACAAAATTACAATTATTTATTAAGTCTAAAATAGTGACAATTGTTCGATGTCAGAACGAAAAGTGACCCGATGCCTTAACACGAAGCAGTCGTTGCGATGCGCCGCGTGTCTCACGTTGCGCAGGATCAGCATTTCCAGGTGGAAAAGTAGGTAGCTGCGAGGCTGATGCAATGTTTATAGTAAATTACTTCAATTTACTTCATTTGCAAATTACTTGTATGCGTGGTACTTAACATATTTGTTGAAGTGTTTAATTTGTGTGTAAGTGTTGTAACTTTATATTGTTAATTCAAAATGGCTCCAGTGTTAAAACATGGTCGAGGCAAGCCTTTGACTTCACAAACTAAAGAAGTTTTGTACTGTTTGTACAAATATTTCGAAAATGAGTGTAATAACAACCCGAGCAGTATTATGACCCCCACTCAATTAGTTGCTAAATCAACAGGAATTTCAATAGCATCCGTCAGAAAGGTAGTATCAGAAAGCAAATGTCGTCCTTCAGATCAGGAAGTAACATTTAAATCTCCTAAAAAGAAACCGAATCGTAAACCTACAATAGTAATCGATAACTTTGATCAGCAAGTTATCAGAAGAACAATTCTTGACTTCCACATCACAAATAAAGAAGTTCCCACTTTGAAAACTTTGCACGCAAAATTGAAAGAAGATATCGATTATAAAGGTTGTGTCAGCACGTTACGAAAACACGTCATGTCATTAGGTTTTAATTGGAAGCAAACAGAAGATAACCGGAAACTTCTTATGGAAAAACACGAAATTAGATACTTGTGAATTAATTATTTGATGAAAATTGCTGAATATCGTGAACAACGCCGACCAATTGTTTACACCGACGAAACATATATACATACATCACATACCCTCTCGAAATCTTGGTCAGATGGAAGTACTTCAGGTTTGAAGCAACATATATCGAAAGGCAACCGCTTAATCATTGTTCATGCCGGTGGTATGGATGGCTTTATACCAAATGCATTGCTTATGTTTAAAGCCAACCAAAAAAGTGGAGATTACCACGACAATATGAACTATGACAACTATTCAAGGTGGATTCAAACTCAATTAATACCCAACTTACAACCAAATAGTGTTGTTGTTGTTGACAACGCACCATATCATAACTCAATACAAAATCCTGCACCGAATAGTAATTCTAGAAAACAGCAAATGATTGACTGGCTGATATTTCGAAACATTGAGCATTCATCCACGTTGCTTAAGCCTCAATTATATGAACTGTGGGCCTACCGCCCAAGTGTCGTCGATATCACAGCCGTCGAAATGTTGCGCTGGTCAAGGTCGACGGCCATTTTGTACCGCCCCATTGATAATCGATGCCGGCGCGGCGTAAGAATGAATGAAACGCTGTTTTTGACAGTTAAATAGCTGCCGCCTAAAAAAATTCAAATCGACCGCGTCTCATGAGCTGTCGTTTTGAATATTATTTTCTTTTCCGACGGTTGATTACGATGCCGATTGGACCTAACACTGGGCTACTATGGCTTTTATGGGTGCGACTGCCGACGAGTGGGTTCTGCCGTCCTATTGCACCTAACACTGGGCTACTATGGCTTTTATGGGGGCGACTGCCGACGAGTGGGTTCTGCCCTCCTATTGCACCTAACACTGGGCTACTATGGCTTTTATGGGGGCGACTGGGTTCTGCCCTCCTATTGTACCTAACACTGGGCTACTATAACTTTTATGGGGGCGACTGCCGACGAGAGGATTCTGCCCTCCTATTGTACCTAACACTGGGCTACTATGGCTTTTATGGGGCGACTAGGTTCTGCCCTTCTATTGCACCTAACACTGGGCTACTATGGCTTTTCTGGGGGCGACAGCCGACGATGGAATTTCGTCCTCCAACTCCTTCGCTTATTCCTTCCTTCTGAAACATACGAAAACAACAAACAACACAGCATAAACGTTTAAGTAGGTAAGGTAAAGATTAAAGAGTGTTTTAATTAGTCGCAGGTACAATAGGAGGGCAGAACCCAGTCGCCCCCATAAAAGCTATAGTAGCCCAGTGTTAGGTGCAATAGGGGGGCAGAACCCACTCGTCGGCAGTCGCCCCCATAAAAGCCATAGTGGCCCAGTGTTAGGTGCAATAGGAGGGCAGAACCCACTCGTCGGCAGTCGCCCCCATAAAAGCCATAGTAGCCCAGTGTTAGGTGCAATAGGACGGCAGATCCCACTCGTCGGCAGTCGCACCCATAAAAGCCATAGTAGCCCAGTGTTAGATGCAACCGGCATCGTAATCAACCGTCGGAAAAGAAAATAATATTCAAAACGACAGCTCATGAGGTGCCGTAATGAAATGACTCTTCAAAGCGACGCCGTCGATTTGAATTTTTTTAGGCGGCAGCTATTTAACTGTCAAAAACAGCGTTTCATTCATTCTTACGCCGCGCCGGCATCGATTATCAATGGGGCGGTACAAAATGGCCGTCGACCTTGACCTACGCAACATTTCGACGGCTGTGATATCGACGACACTTGGGCGGTAGGCCCCCTGATTCTGCAAAACAAGGCGAGATTTGTAGAGTACAAGATAGACGAAATATTACGACAGCACGGTCATACTGTGCTGCGTTTACCACCATACCATCCGGAGTTTAATCCTATAGAAAATATATGGGGGATAGTGAAAACATATGTCGCAATGAATATGAAGGTTATAATGTCATTAGCTGAAGAAAAAATGAACGCCATAACTGTAGAGGAATGGAGAAAAGTTTGTCTGCATGCTATTGAGGAGGAAAACAAATATCAGGGTAGAGACGCAGCTTTAGACACAATATCAGAACGAATCATAATTAATTTAAATAATTCATCTGATGAAAGCGAGGATGGGGATGATTGTGATATGCCTGGGGTTGATGAATTATTAGAATAAAACATTTATGGCCGGAGAACACCTAATTCATACACGTCTTCACTGAAGTGAAAACCGGCTTTCACTGCTTGTAATGTTTGGAACTGGCTTGTCTGCCTCATACAGTTCCATAGATTACAATGCAGTGGATACACATTTTCACGTCCGTATTAGTACGTAGTGCGTATGCGTAGACGTGTACGCATTTGGTGTGCTCCAGCCACAAACGTATATTACCTTATAAAAATAAAAACTAAAAATAAAATGTTGTTTTTTTTTATTTGCTGACCATACACTACTACAAACGCAAAAATTTCTCCAAGCTAATTTACCTGTAACTGACTGCTACTGTGCGACTGATGTCATCGGTGAGTGCTACGGAAGCTACGTGACCGTTACGAATACTCGAACATTGGTATAGCCTAATTGCGAAACTAGTGGCCGATGTTAGCGAGATAAAGTCGCAAAATATAAAAAACAAGAATCAAACTCTGAAATTCGTAAAACCAGTACTGAGATTGAGCGTTCTATGACTTTTATGAACCACAGGTTTGAGGAACTCAAAAAGGAGGTGGTGGAGTTAAGGAAGGATCGCCAAGAACAGCGAGCTTATATAGAAACCCTTGAAAAAAAGATACTAGACCTACAATATAAATCCCGCACGTCTGGGATAGAAATAAGTAACATACCCCTATTAGATAACGAGACTACAACGGGTTTGATTGAAACCGTCTGCAATATGACCAAATTAGTGGGAGTACCTATAGTCGAATCCGAGCTTCGAGATGTTTATCGCCTTCCTGGTAAGACCACTTCTACCAGCGCGCGCCCAATCATAGCAGAGTTCTCAACAGTACGGACCAAACATAAAATACTATCGGCTATCCGGACCTATAATAATAATATAGCATCGAGGGAGGAAAAGTTGAACACTGAGAAAATCGGGATACCTGGAAAACAACAGGCCGTGTACGTAGCAGAACAACTACCCCCTAGCTCTAAGAAGCTATTTTACCTAGCCCGGGAATTTGCCAAAAATAACCAGTATACCTACTGTTGGATAACGAATGGAAACATCTTCCTTCGCAAGAAAGAGGGTGACAGGCAGGTGTTGATAACCTCCGAGAAATGTCTGCAGGAACTCGTGAATAAGACTTTGTGACTCGTACTATGGCTTTTTAGGTTCACAATGCATGCTTATATACCTAGAATTACTTCTCTTTTATTTACAATACTATTTATTACTTGTTTTAACACTGCAAATAAACACTTCCCTATTTTTATACACTTGTCATATACACTACATTTTCAAATTAATGAATTTAATTGTATTTTAACACATTACACGAACACACATAAAATTTATACCTTCTCTGAATTCGTAAATTCAAGAAGCCCACAACTGTTATCCTTAGCATTGAGCTTTTTCCTGTCACTTAGAATTTATTTGTTCTCTGCCTGTGAAAGCTACTAAATATATCTAATGGCTACCATAAATGCTATAAATAATGAATTGGATAATAATGAATTCACACATTCAGCTTCGTGTGATCCACGGGAGTGCCCGAAGTATATTAAGGTCAGTGATTCCAATATAGTAATTCTGCACATGAATATCTGTAGTGTAAATAAAAATTTTAATAGTCTCCAAGCGTTAATGTGCTCAACTGGGATTGATTTGGACATACTTGTGCTCACCAAGTGTTAGCTGAGTAAAGTTAATAACTTACCTATCCTATCTGGTTATCAATCCCATGCTACACAGAATATACATAACCAAAACGATGGTGTTATAATATACGCTAAGGAGGGGTTGAATGTTTCGTTCCGTGAACCGTTCTTCACCTATGCCTCATCCCTTATATATGAAGTGGATGGGAGGCTCGCGGTGGTTGCGATCTATCGATCTCCATCGTATTCCTCTAACCAACATCTAGAAGGATTCTTTACTAGCCTAACAACACTTAACAACATCTATAAGGACCTATCAAACTATCCTAACATCATCCTTGTAGGGGATATCAATATTAATATACGGCAGGGCGTACACGACGACTGCGCTTTGGACTATCTCTTTCTGAATGCATCCCATGGCCTTCTACCTACTCACCAATTCCTACTAGGTTTGAACGATGCTTAGATCATTATTTTGTTAAAACTAAATTAACCTCTTCAACCTTAATTTTAAATTCTCACATTACGGACCATAGACCCATTGTCGTCTGTATATCTAATGCAAACCTAGCTCGAGCTAAGGTCGGTACTACTTTGGTGCACCAAAATTTGGAATCCATCAAATCGGAAATAGAACTTGCAGATTTAATTGTGACTAAAAATACGAAACTAGTGTATATTCCACGTAAACGGCGAACCCTTAAGAAATGGATTACCTCAGGCCTCCTAAAATGTATGCGACTCGCGACAATTTGCATAAAAAATCTCAAAGGTCACCAGATGATCTATTACTTAATTTAACCTACAAACGTTACAGAAACTTCTGCAATGTCCTACTGCGTAAATTAAAAATTGCATTTGAAAAAAGTGAGTTGGAAAAGTTCAAAAATAAACCTAAGGCCATGTGGAAAACAATCAAGGATATTACTAATACTAGCAAGCCACGGTCTTCTCCAGTCGAGCTTCTCAAATCATGCGATAGTCCAATAACTGCAGCGAATCAGGTCTGCTCCTTCTTTACCAACGTGGGCGGAAATTTGGCTGCTGGGATAGTAAATGATACAAATGAGCTACATCTGACCGTAATACTATTACCAACGTCGATAAAAACTCACTTTGGCCACCCGTAAATTCCCTCGTTATAGAGCACATCGATGAAAATGATGTCCATACTATCATACAGCAACTCAATAATGATTCTGCCGTTGGCTGGGATGGTATATCACCCATGCTACTCAAGATGTGTAGTCATGGTCTAGTCCCTCTCTTGACTTATATATTTAATCTCTGTATCCAGGAAGGCATTTTCCCCGACTCTCTTAAAAAGGCTGAAGTTCACCCCGTTCATAAGGGTGGGAGCAGAGACTGTGTCAACAATTATCGGCCAATTTCTGTATTGTCATCGCTTTCAAAAATTTTGGAAAAGATATTAAGTAAAAATCATAAGAGTTTCCTACATAATTTCCACATACTAGCTGATAACCAGTATGGTTTCAGAAACGGCGTCTCCACGGATCTTCCGTGGAAATTGTCATGTTTTTAATTTTTTTTATTTAATTTTAACTGTTAATTAATATTTATTTAACTCTTTAAAAAACATAATTATTTTGTAAATATAAGTAAACTAAACTAAATAAAACTAAAGTAAAATAAATAATTAAAAGAAACTTATCATGTTTGTGTACGATAGCGCAATAAATGAATATTATATGTTACCACATAAATGATAGTACTTTTATACTGATAATGAAAGCAATTCGTGCAAAATTATTCCCTAATCATTATACCTAACCCAAATATAAAAAATGCACAACGTTAATATTCAAGTTTTCACTTCTGCCGGCACTCCCGGAATGCAACCCGTCAATTTTTTTTAATTATTATTATTCTCACATCATCTTACCACACAGATGAAATCTTCATTTTCACAATTTAACCGCAACGTATCTATAACATATTGGGCAAAAGATAAATGGCCAGGAACAGAAAGAGCTCCACCAGTCGTAACTACGTTATTTTTCAGCATTTTGTTACCACTTTTGAAACACATAAACTCAAGAAAAGTAGGTGTTTATACTTAGGTATTTAAAGTTTTAATTATTACGCTATCTCGCTTTTTAATTACAACTGAAGTGTTATTATACCCTGGCGTCGATGTTGTACGTAGCATATTAATTAATTACTCTGTGTACCCTGGTAAGAGCAATAAACAATCGAAACGCGTATTAAGAGCCGGTCCACACGGCGCGTTGTGTTAGACCTACTGTCCATGGAGGCGTAGCTTCATAGATGTGTATTCATCATATATTAAGCTTGGTGTACGCCTTCTTGTAGCTTACATACAAAAATGCATGCAGGCTTCATGACGACTGCCGTACCGCACGTCATATACCGAGACTTACATCGAAAGTTACATTGTTTTGTATGTAAGCTGCAAGCAAGTGTATAATGACGAATACTCCACTATGAATTTTGTACAGCGCATTATAAAACAAATAGGTATAAATATATATATATATATATATATATATATACCTATAATATATATATATATATATATATATATATATATATATATATATAAAACAAACAATTAGGGGTACCAGGTAGAGTATACGCATACTTAATTAGATTGAAATTAAAGTACTTTTTACCAGTTTAAATCACCATTTATTAATGAAAATATATAAAAATACCTCCTTTTTAACATTTTATAGTTTAACAACAGAATTACAAACTGATTTAAAATCGACTACAAAAATAAATATTTAACTCAATATTATGAAATGACTAAATTAGGAGATTTTTTTGAGGTTGGTGCCATTAACCTCTAATTTATTTATTTTATATTTACTGTAACTAAGTACCTACTTAATTTCTTCTTGAAGGACCTAGATTTTTGAGATACTTTTTAATTTCATAATTTTTAGTTTTAAAGTGAGTAATATGTGTAGGCATTTGGGCTAGCCAGATCATGCATCCCACCGTTGGCGCCGATGGGATGATGCCCGTGGGGGTTTCCACACGTAAAAAACAGATCAGGCTGGCCGCAAGTGTGTTGTGCAGGATGTGCCTCTTAGTCAGTATATTGAAAATTAGTCCGGGGGGAACGGAATCGGAGCGGCCGGTACACCCTGGGCGGCGGTCAATGGCTTCCCCTTCACCCCTTCATAGGGTTGGCATTGATCGTCGGCCAATACCCAACGTGGCGGGAACACATCGCTCTCCAAACTCCTCTGCTTTCAGAGGAGACAGGATGAGCGATGCTGTTAGTGGTGAGATGGCCCAGGGTCAGCCGGGGTGCGAGGGATATGCTCTATGGGTAACCTTACACCCCGGCGTCTGAAGACCCGAGACGGCGTGCGGTTTTAGTCGGTGCAAGCCCGACATAACCGCCCCCGCTGGCCGGCGGGGGGGTATCCGAAGGGATTTCCGCACGATAAAAAAAAAAAAAAAAAAAAAAAGGTAATGACTGATTTATTAACATTAGTTCAGTCAGTTGAAGTATAGTTACGTTGAAGTAAACCCAATAAAAAAGGAATGAATCATGGTCACAATCCAACTAATAGTTTCGGCGAACAAACGTTACAAACATTAAGTATGTGAATATGGTGCACCTCCAATAAAATTACATACATACACATGTCGTTGAATAAAATAATAAAAAAGAAAAATAAGTTATTTCTATTTATAATTTACTTTTGTTTCTTTGCAGTAGGTTTTCTTTAAGTGCTCGTCGCAGGATTTTTCCTGACGGATTCTTTGGTATTTCGTCGACAAATATCACACCTCCATGCAGACGAGAACTTGATGATAACTGAAAAACAATCGCAGTTGGTGTTATGCGCCTCTAAGTAATTCCATAGGTTTGGTGTATAGTACGTATACCTCGATTGGGATTCGCTACCCTTCAAATGTAAGACCATAAGACGCTAATTCAAAAGTCAAAAGTCTAAAACCATTTACAAAACGTCATAAAAAAATTTAATCTAATGTTTGGCAAATGGACCACCGGTTCGAAACGCGGCCCTGTCCTGAGAAGACTCCGGCAAGAAACTCAGCGGGCTGTTTTTTTTTTGGTCTATTTACAAACATATTTACTTAACCTAAGTACAATATTTCATTTGAGTAGCATAGAGAGAGAGCAAACAGTTCATATCCAAGCTTGTTTGTCGTCTAAATAGTCTTGAATTTTATAGTAGCCTTTTTGGCAGAGTTTACTTTTAATTTGGCTTTTAAATTTATGAAGAGGTAGATTCTTCAATTCACTAGGAAGCTTGTTGTAGAAGCGTATACAGTTACCCTGAAAGGAATTATTAATCTTGTGGAGTCGACTATTACAAACCACAAGTTTGTTTTTATGTCTAGTATTTACGTTATGTATATCACAAAGCCTTAAAAAATTGGAAATGTTTCTTCTAACATACAAAAGATTTTCAAAAATATATTGGGAAACTGCAGTTAGAATGTTTATTTCTTTGAACTTTTCTCGGAGGGAGACTCTTGGGCTCAACTTATAAATTGCCCGCACCGCCCGCTTTTGCAGTACAAAGATTGTATTTAAATCTGCGGCATTACCCCAAAGGAGAATGCCGTAGCTCATAATACTATGGAAATAACTGAAATAAACTATTCTAGCGGTATCTATGTCTGTTAAAGTCCTAATCTTTTTCACAGCGTAGGAAGCAGAACTTCACCTACTAGCTATTTTTTCAATATGTGATCCCCACTGTAATTTAGCATCGATACTTAAACCTAAGAACACGGTTGATTCCACAAGGCTCAACAACTGTCCATTAAGTTGTACATTGGTTTCCACCTGTGTAACATTAGGTAAGGTGAATTTAATTCATTTGATTTTTTTTTCATTAAGGCAAAGATTATTTATATTAAACCAATGAACCACTCGTGAGATTGCGTTGTTCACTTCGTCATAATTATCTAATTGTCTTTTAATTTTAAATATTAAGGAAGTATCATCAGCAAACAAAACAATACTATTTTTATCCCTTACGTAGTAAGGGAGGTCATTTATATAAATTAAAAATAAAAATGGTCCAAGTATCGAACTCTGTGGAACGCCCAGATCCAGAACGCCCATCGAAACCAAAGATCCCACTGAACGTGTACCGTTCACATCGACCCTCTGAATTCTATTGTTTAAATAAGAAGTCAAAAGGTCGAGAGCCTTGTTCCTTATTTCGTAATAATCTAATTTCCTGAGCAATGTATCATGGTGGACGCAATCGAAGGCTCTGGATAGATCGCAGAAAACACCTAATGCATCCTGCTTATCCTCCCAGGCCTCGTAAATACATTTCAATAACTCTATATCAGCATCCATCGTTGATCGTCCTTTAGTAAACCCAAACTGTTTATCATGAAATAATTTATATTTATTAAAATAGGTTAGCATCTGGTCTAGAATTAATTTCTCAAATACTTTACTCAAGGTTGGCAACACAGAGATGGGTCTGAAATTCGAGGGATCTGAGGCTCTGCCTGCCTTGAACAAAGGTATGACTTTACTATGTTTCATTAAATCAGAAAATATACCGCTCCTGACGCAGTCTTTAAACACAGTTGCTAGATGGGGAGCAATGACATCAATGATGCTTGAAACAGTTTTGACTGATAATCCCCATAGGTCCGTGGTCTTTTTAATATCAATGGATTTAAATGCTTTTGTGATGTCCTTGCTATCAACAACTGAGAATCTGAAAGCGTCCTCACATTTTGTAATTGATTCCATAAGCAATTACTCAGCGGTAGTGGAAGACGACTGAAGAGTGCGGGTAGTGGCTACAGGTATATTTGAAAAAAAGTGTTCAAACTCTGTCGCATCTTCAAGATCCTCCGTGGCATGGCGACAGTCTATTTTTAAATGGTAATCTCTTACAACTGCTGGAGATTTACCACATTCGGAATTTATAATGTTCCAGGTAGTCTTAATTTTATTAACAGAATATTATAAATCTAAAACCTGTAAACCATTATAGATAACAGAACTAATCAAAACGATCAGATGCTCGAACGAACGAACTAATCAGAAATAAATTGCTACAAAGCAACAACACACCTTTTCTTATATTTTTTTTCGTGCGGAAATCCCTTCGGATACCCCCCCGCCGGCCAGCGGGGGCGGTTATGTCGGGCTTGAACCGACCAAAACCGCACGCCGTCTCGGGTCTTCAGACGAAGTGTGGAACGAACCAACTGGTATTATTACTTTAGGCAACGAATTGATGTTTGAGCAGGTATAAATTAATCAAAATGAACATCAATGCTTAAAAATGTTTTTGTTAGCAACATATAGACGTTAAGTTTGGTGATTGATTTAGCGCCTTCCAGAAGATATTCGGACGCACCCGTGCGGAAGTGAAGTCCATCAACTCTTTCTCGGTGAGCGTGGCTCCAGGTTTCTTGACCACGAAGGCAACGGGCAGCTCTCCCGCCACCTCATCGGGTTGTCCAACTACACCGCACTCTGCCACACCGTTATGCTGCAGCACCACACTCTCCACAGCAGCCGGAGCCACCTAGTATGAAACGACGATCATATAATAACTTACTATAACTTAAAATACACTGTTCTGCTGATTGAATATTGAGTAGCATTAAGTGTTTGGTCTGATCAATGCTATAGATTAACAGTGGAGAGTATAAGTGTAATGACTGGTACCTAGGACCTACCAAAATATTTTGAAGCTTTTGGTACATTAACTAAATCATCATTATCTTTCTTTTCAATCAAACCGTTAGCTTAAAGATTTTTTACCTACCTGACCGTGTCTGTTTTTTTATTTGAAAGTTTTTACATCTGAGGTTCACTATACTTGGTGACTGTGACGTGTAAATAAATATAAAAAACCTTTGGGAATGCCGTGAGGCGAAACCAGTCAGGTGTAATTGATTAAATATAATAGTGGAAAAGTACAAGTGATACGTTTATTTCAATACGTGTAGCAAGTTCCATCAAGTACCATAAATCAACAGTATAAATAGTAAACAGAGCACTGTTTAATAAAATGTATCGGTTGTACAATGCCGTTGATAACAAGTCTCGAATTTAATTTGCGATTACAGCCGAGAGGTTTACAGCGGATTATCGATACCGGGAGTTCCTATAAATGTAGAACAAAAATGAATATATCTCTATACCTGGGAACCCTTATATTTAATCAGTTCTTTTAGTCTATCGACTATGAAGAAACATCCGTCTTTATCGTAGTACCCGATGTCTCCAGTTTTAAGGTAGCCCTCCTCATCAAACATAGCGCGAGTGGCAGCCTCATCACCAGCATAACCTTTCATAATATTTGGTCCCTTCAAACAAATCTCTCCATTTTCATTAGGACCAAGTTTTTTGCGGGTATCTAAGTCTGTGACCTGTAATAATGTAAATAATTTTAATTTTAGGACAGTCATATTTATGTTAAACAAGATTGAGTCGTTTTGGACAGAACCATCTATATGTATGGTCGACTCAAGCGATATTCGGGACTTTTACGTACTACCGTGCGTACTACAAACAAAAATGTGTCATTTTATGACTAACAATAGATATTTCGGACCGAACCACCAGAAAGGGTTTTTACCCGGCTTTTCTGGCTGTCTGGAACACAACAGTCTGTTAGCGGAAAGCTTAAAAGATGCCAGAAAATACGAAAGACAGATAACGGTATGTTGGATAGACATAGAAAATGCATTTGGCTCAATTCCACATTACCTTATGATATACGCGTTGCAATGGTATAACTTTCGACCCGTGGTCATAGAGATAATCGCGTCGTATTACTCATAGCTAAAATTTGCTATAAGTTTCCAAAAAGTACACACAGAACCATTACGGTATAATGTGGGACTGTTTCAAGGATGCTACTTGTCGCCAATAGCATTTAACATAGTAAATAATATCTTAATCACCAAGTTAATACGTCACGAAAAGAAATGGGGTTATCGGTTTAAAGTAAATAACAAATACTCAGAGTCCATCTTAGCTTTTGCTGACGATCTCGCAATACTGACGCGTAACCCAAAACAATGTCAGGAACTATTAAAGGAAATAGGTGAGTTCTGTTCTTGGACAAATGGACTGAGGACGAAGCCTAGTAAGTGTCACTGTCTGTGTCTGGGTAGACGGGACACCAAATTTACCTCCTACGACCCGGGACTCTTCATAGGGGGTAAACCAGTTTCCATAGTCGCTGAATCGGTGCCATTTAAATTTCTTGGGAGAAAGACTATAAGGGACGCACACCATCCTTACATGAAGTTGTCGATATGTTTATAAATGACCTAAATAAGATAGATCAGCTACCACTGAACAATATCAAAAAAGCTTGGATATATGACAACTACTTAACATCACGTCTGACTTGGCCTTTTCTGGTGTATGAATTCGGCAAAACCCTACTGGCGAAAATAGATGCAACTGTCATAAAATCACTAAAATCGTGGCTTGGACTAGCGCATTCTGCTGATCCCTCTGCTCTATTTAGGGATCAAAATAATTTTGGGATGAAACTAAAGAAATCATCGGAGCTCTATAAACACCTTAGAGTTACCAAAGCCCACATCTTAGGTAAATCCCAAGATGACACAGTCAGGGCACTCCCGAAAGGTAATAACGCGTCCGAGCTTGAATCTAGACTCATATTCCATAAACGATTTATGATGGGGACCCAGTCGAACAGAGTGGGGTTGGGAGTACGAGAGCCAGAAAGGGACCAGGATATACCTAGGTCCTTTCTAAAACAATACGAAAATGATAAATATCGAGTGCACGCGATGAATTTGGAAATCCAAAATGAATGGTTGACAATGGGAGAGTTCTGCATACAGATGGCCTTAAAGTGGCGCACCTTGATTTATGAGTGGTCGCCGGCCCTGTTAAATTTCTATCTTAACGCCTTTCAGATGACCCTACCAGACCAGAGTAATCTGGTAAGGTGGGGGAAGGCCACAGAAAAACAATGTTATACTTGTGGTGAGGCAATAGGGACGGCTAGACACATATTAGTAGGATGTAGGGTGCTTCTCGATAGAGGCCATTACTCACGCCGCCACGATAAGGTGCTTATCATCATACGTGAAGCAATGAGTCTGGCAGTGGCTAGAGCCAAAAAAGGATTGACTACTAACAGACGTCATATCAACTTTGTGTCTGAAGGTTAATCCATAAAATCCAGGAACAAACCTTATTCAATCCTAGATACTGCCCAAGATTGGACTCTCCTAATCGACACGTATGAAAACCACTACAAAATTCCGGAGGATTTATTCCTTTATTCAAAAACGTTAAAACATGTGGTCCTTGTGGAATTTACCGTAATGTGGGAAACAAATATACTGAAGGACCACACAATAAATAAAAATAAATACTATGATGTCACAAACGAATTAATCAAAAACGGTTACGTGGTTAATTTGTATGCAGTGGAAGTGGGAGTCACTCCTCTGTCAGTTTCATAATAATATTTACTGTGAATAGAGTATGGGGAATTTTATTTACCGGATGTCTCGGTGTAGTAGGGGGAAGATATTATGAGAATCTTCCAATACCTACTTAGACATAGGAAGGACTGCGATACATACGATACTAGTGGCAGAGTCCTAATGTGACCGGCGTGTAAGGGGCCAGCACCACGGGGAGGAAACCTAAAAATAAGTAGGTACCTTTGTGTAGGAAAGTGAATGTCAATAAAGTAATAGTCCTAATAAAGTTATTAAAAACATCTAGATATAACCCATATATTCTTATTATTCAAAGTACTAGTTTAAAAGAGTAGGCACTATAGGAAAGAGAACTAGTAAGTTCTAATTCAATTGATATTACTATAATGAATTTGTTATGAAAGAAGTAGTGAATGATTAAAGCGGTGAACTGCAGATACCTACATAATTGCAAATAGTTATGGGTATCTGAATAAACGTTGTAAACGGCCGGGATGCTTCAGTTATCTAATAAATACTTTTTAGTAAAGGTTGTCGCCATCCGCTCCCATAAAAGCCACTAAAAGGTACAGAGATTATAGAGGGAGGAACTTGTTTATTGCATGTTAGATTGAGGCGAATGAGTTAATAAGATTGTTTCCATCCGCTCCCATAAAAGACACTGAAATGAATTACAGAGATTATAGAGGGAGGAACTTGTTTGTTGCATGTTAGATTGAGGCGAATGAGTTAGTAAAGGTTGTTTCCATCAGCTCCCATAAAAGCCACTAAAAGGTATTACAGAGATTATAGAGGGAAGAACTTGTTTGTTGCATGTTAGTTTGAGGCGAATGAATTAGTAAAGGTTGTTTCCATCCGCTCCCGTCAAAGCTACTAAAGACATTAGGTTAATATGGAAGGAATTTGTGTAGGTATAATTGGATTTGAAGGATTGTTAGTAAATATGGAAGGAGTAAGGTTCTAAATTTTGGATTATTTGAAAGGGATTAGGAAAGCTTATTTGGTTATTTCCTGGATTAATATGGTATCATTAGAAGGTTGTGTAGATTGGATAGAAATGAAATAGGTACGTAGTGATTAGGTTGGAAGGTAGGTTGTAAGGAATAGTAGATTGTTACACAAGGGTTGAAAGTCAGCCATTTCACGCGAGATATTTCTGGCGCTCGAACGAAGTGAGAGCGCCAATAGTTCGAGGGTGAAATGGTGACATTCACCCGAGGTAAAGTCTACTTTTCATTTCGACTATGTGAGGAAATTAAAATACTACAGTTAACATAGATTAAATAAATTATATACTGTTGAAATAGATTATAAACAATAGCTTTTGCCTGTTCTTTAATCTCATCGGGAGTTAAATTAATATCCAAGTCACTAGAATCACTTTCTGAAACCATTTTCAACCAAAATTAACACAAGGTATTTATTTATATTTAATCTCGTTTTCCCGCTAATTCTTTAGCAAACTTAAACTGTTTTTTTTTTTATCCTGAAAAAAAAGTTATAATTCACGTACATACTGCCTAGAAAAGTTTTGAAATTCGAATCTATTGGTTACATTGTAATCGAGTTGGTCACGAGATGTGCAACTAAGCGGCCATGTAAAAAAAAAAGTCGTGATACAAGGCAATAAGACGTAACTTATTTTTCATCCCTTCTATTCGAAAAGTGTCACTTTGTTCCTCTATAAGTGGGAGCAAAGTAGCACTTTTCTCTTCAGAGCTTTTTAGCGGGCGGAAAAGTAATTTGAATTTGGAACGTATATCGTTCATAGAAATCGAACGCAAATTATATGAATTGCTGGCTGGTATGGCCAGCCAACGAGGCTGCGCGGTGCGGGCACCCGTGCTAATAAAAAAAAAAATAAAGCGCACGGATTACGTCTCTGTTCTTGTAATTAAGTACATATTTTATTTGAGTTGATTTGCTTATTTTGCAATAAAATATGAGTTCCACGTCAACTTATGACAGTGACAATGAGTTAACACCTGAAGCAATAACTTCAGAAGCAAACAACATTGTACAAAACCTATTACCTATGAAATCCCGGGCGAAATATTTAAGGGCCTTTGAAAATTTCATTATATGGAAAAATAAAAAAGGTGCGAAAACGTTTTCAGAAAATGTATTCTTGGCCTATTTTCAAGAATTGGCCAAAACTAAGCAACCTTCTACCCTATGGAGTATATACTCAATGCTATAATGTAAATACCAACAAAAATATAAAAATTGATAATTACTCAAAGTTACTAACTTACTTGAAGAGATTATCCGAAGGACACAAATCAAAGAATTCAAAAGTATTTTCTCATCAAAACGTCGAGACCTTTTTAAATGATGCGCCTGATAAGGAATTTCTCGCAACAAAAGTATGTATCATTTAGTTTTTTCATTGTAATCTATAAACAGGGTGTTTTAAAACGTGTACGTATTGTACCATTTTTTTTTTATTTTTTTTTTTTATCGTGCGGAAATCCTACTTGTCTGATTTCCTTTCTGTTTTGTTACAGGTGGCTTTAATATTTGGCATACATGGAGCATGTCGTAGTAACGAACTTATAAAACTAACAATTGATGATATCAAAAAACATTCAGATGAATTACTTTTAGTCAATTTAACTGATACTAGAAACGAAGAAGAAGAAACCAGCCAGTAGAAACGAATAGTAGAAACGAATAGTTGAACAATATCAGAGCCTACGTCCTTCTCAAACAACATCAAATAGATTTTTTATTAGATATCAAAGTGGAAAGTGTTTTAAACAAGTAATGGGAAAAAATAGAATGTCTTTAATGCCCTTAGAAATAGCTGCATACTTGAAGTTGCCCGATTGCAAGTCATACACTGGTCATTGTTTTCGCCGAACGTCTGCTACACTTTTGGCAGATTCTGGAGCGGATCTCACTGTTTTAAAGCGGCATGGAGGATGGAAGTCCAGCTCTGTAGCTGAAGGTTACATAGAAGACTCAATTCAAAATAAAGAAAAAACTAGCACCCGCGTTCTAGAAAATATTAAATTAAGACCTAAAGATAATTCACCTATACCATTGTCGCCACGTCCTTCTACATCAAAGGATTCTGTACCTTTTCTTGAGCACCAGTCAGATACTAAGATAACAAATACTCAAAATGTAAATGAATCGACAACAATATCGATCCCAAATAAAACAGTGACAATAAATTTTCAAAATTGCGCTAGCGTATCAAATATAAATATAAATTTGCAATTGTTTTTATACGTATATTCACGTTTTTGTTCAATTAAATTTATTCATTATTCCATAACACAGTCTCTTATTTATTTTCTCATAGAAAGGGGATGAAAAGTAGAGTATATAACTCGAGGAGCAAATTATTTTTCCCTCGGGCTATATACTTTGAACCCCTCGCTGTGCTCAGGTTTCTACGTTAGAACCCCTTTTTTTTTTTTTACGTGCGGAAATCCCTTCGGATACCCCCCCGCTGGCCAGCGGGGGTGGTTATGTCGTGTCTCGACTAAAACCGCACGGTGTCCTCCCCAAGTGTCCGTGGCCGGGCACCCCGGGTAAGCCCTCGAAAGGATAACTCCAGGGTTGCCGGCGGACTTTGGCCGCCACCGCGGCCTCACCTGGTGGGGTCGGGTTTTATCCCGCTTCGGTGAGTTGGCAGGCGTGTGTAGGGCACACACGACACGCCTCCGGCCCACGGCCTGCTTCTGTAAGGACGGCGAGTCGGCCAACTGCCGTCCTCAGGCCCCGATCATGGAGGTTGGTAGTCCCGGGCGAAGATGAGTCTGCGGCGTCCTCGCCGCAAACTGCGAAACTCGGGGGGCAGGGTTCTTTCCCGCTCCCTCTCCGCCGTCTCTTTCGCGCGCATTACCTGCTCGCAGAAAGAGGCGGCGGCGTGCCACTTGCTCCCGTCGGAGACCACGGCCCTCACCATGGTCTCCAACGAGAGAACGTCCACGCCCAGGACCGCAACGAGATCCCGGCGTTGACTCGCCCACGCAGGGCACTCCACCAACGTGTGGAGCGCCGTGTCTTCGCCAGGATCCTCGCAGTGCTGGCACTGCGGCGTTGTCTCCCGGAGGTTGCGCCACAGATACTTACCGAAACACCCGTGTCCGGTAACCATCTGGCACATCCGGTAGGAGAGGTCCCCATGGTCCCTCTCCAACCACTCCTTCATGATCGGTCTCACCGCCGCTATGGTGGATTCCCCCCACCTTGGGTGCTCAAGTCGCACCCTCCATGTCTCCATGAGTTCCTGGCGGAGCAGGGACCGCTGAGCCCTGATTTCTCGGGGCTCCGGCCTATGGCCCCGCTCCAGCGCCTCCTTGCGCCATTGGTACAGCAGCGCAAGGGCTCTCGCTTCCAGGTCCCATGGAGGGGTCCCGGCTAGGAGACATGCCGCCTCGACGGAGATCGTGCGATACCCCCTGATGACTCTGACGGCCATCGCTTTTAACGGGCTGTTTAATACAGCCACGTTGCGGGCCGCCAGAGTCTCCGCCCATACTGGGGCCCCGTACAGGGCCATGCTTCGCACGATCCCCAGGTAGTCTCCTGGGGTGTGTGTTGGGTAACCTCCTCGAGTGTCGCTCCGATTCCGATCCCGCTGCGTCGGCGTCTGAAGACCCGAGACGGCGTGCGGTTTTAGTCGGTGCAAGCCCGACACAACCGCCTCCGCTGGCCGGCGGGGGGGTATCCGAAGGGATTTCCGCACGATAAAAAAAAAATAAGGTACAGTCTCCTAGTGGGGGCGTTGGGTCCCTTAACGTTGGGCATCAGCCGCAATAGCGCGGCCGCAGCCCCCCTCAGTTTCGGGACCAGACTTCGGAGATGAGGTCCGAAGTCCCATCGGCTATCGAGAACGAGCCCAAGGTACTTCATCGTGGGCTCGATGCCGATGCTTACGCCCCCTACGGTTATGATGTTACGTTAGAACCTCTCGCTAAAGCTCGGGGTTCTATTCTAGAAACCTTCGCTAGACTCGTGGTTCAAAGTGCGCCCTCGCCGTAAAAATACTATTTTGCTCCCTTGTTATACAATCTACTATTATAATACACCCACTCGGAAAGTGTCTTATTACTCGTACATAAACGGGTTACAAAGTTCGTAATTTCTCCCTTAAAAATGTGCGGCGGGAAAAGTTATATGGAATTTTATTACTGCCCTCCGAAGCAGGGCAGGAATGTTGTATGAAAATCCATTACTGCCCGGCTAGCTTTCTTTTGTTTTTTAGCAGCGAACATAAAAAAAATACAAACGTCAAACCTCAAAAAGGTTTTATATGAAATAATTAGAAAAAGAGGCGGGAAACATACAAACCTCAAATCTCAAAAAGGTTTTATATCAAATAATTAGAGAAAACAGGCAGATTTTTTTTTGTTGTCTATTTTTAATGAAATGAGGATGGCAACCTTATTCTGCAATGCGAAAAAAAGCGCGGCAATTTATTTCGTTGCGTTAAATTTAGTTTTTAACTAAATTGATAATTTAACAGTACCTTTTTTTTTTTTTTTTTCGTGCGGAAATCCCTTCGGATACCCTCCCACGTGCCAGCGGGGGCGGTTATGTCGGGCTTGAACCGACTAAAGCCGCACGCCGTCTCGGGTCTGCAGACGCCGGGGTGTAAGGTTGCCCATAGAGCATATCCCTCAATTTAACAGTACCTTTTTTTTTTTTTTTATCGTGCGGAAATCCCTTCGGATACCCCCCGCCGGCCAGCGGGGGCGGTTATGTCGGGCTTGCACCGACTAAAACCGCACGCCGTCTCGGGTCTTCAGACGCCGGGGTGTAAGGTTACCCATAGAGCATATCCCTCGCACCCCGGCTGACCCTGGGCCATCTCACCACTAACAGCATCGCTCATCCTGTCTCCTCTGAAAGCAGAGGAGTACGGAGAGCGATGTGTTCCCGCCACGTTGGGTATTGGCCGACGATCAATGCCAACCCTATGAAGGGGTACAGTACCTTTTTTTTTTTTTTTTTTTTTCGTGCGGAAATCCCTTCGGATACCGCCCCCGCTGGAGAGCGGGGGGTCTCCAGCGGGGGCGGCTATGTCGGGCTTGCACCGACTAAAACCGCACGCCGTCTCGGGTCTTAAGACGCCGGGGTGTAAGGTTACCCATAGAGCATATCCCTCGCACCCCGACTGACCCTGGGCCATCTCCGGTTTCGAGATGGCCCCCTTACTTGCTCTCCACTGTGCCCTCTGCTAATCAGAGGGACACGTGGAAAGCTTCCGAACAGCCCTCAACAGGGCCGTCCTCGCCTCGGTCGGAGTTGGCCGTAGGCGGCAGCGTCTCTCCCACCCTAGGAGAGAGGCGCTGCCGTCTCCGTTGCCCAGGGTGCACCGCGTGGAGGTCCCCAACCAAGCACCCCAGGGGTACAGTACCTAGCTTTTAATTTTCTAAATAATTTTCCAAAATGTCATCTGATAGTGAAAGTGACGATTTTGTAATGATGACGCCACCAGAAATAAAAAATTCAGCCCAAGAAGTCATATATAACTTACTTCCTGAGAAGTCTCGAGCCAAATACGACAAAATTTATAATGATTTTATATTGTGAAAAAGTAGCAAAAATGCACAATCGTTCTCAGAAAACGTCCTACTATCATATTTTAGCGAAAAAGCGCAAAAATATAAGCCAAGTACCTTGTGGTCCACATATTCTTTGCTGAAAAGCTCTTTGTCAGTGAAAAACAATGTAAATATTAAAGAATATGCTAAACTAACAGCGTTTTTGAAGCGGAAATCAGAAGGATTTCGCAGTAAAAAATCCAAAGTATTGACTACGAAAGATGTCTTTGATTTCTTACAAAATGCTCCAGACAACAATTATTTACTAATGAAGGTAATAACTTTATTTACGGCACTATCATAGCAACTTATGATTTTTATTTATTTACAGGTAATTTTAATTCTGGGCATAAATGGTGCCTGTCGTTCTCAAGAGCTTTTGGATTTAACTACTGACGACATAGAGATCCGTGAAGATATAGCCATAGTCAAGCTTCCCCGAACAAAAACTAAAATAGAGAGGAGTTTTGTTGTAACAGACACATTCTTCCATATTTTGAAAAGATATATGGATCTTCGTCCGAGTAATATGAACTCCAAGCGCGTTTTGGTACAATTTAAAAACAATAAATGCGTCAGGCAAGTGATCGGAAAGAACAAATTAAGTTCAGTACCGAAAGAAATAGCCTCATATTTAAAACTCGCAAACCCTGATCTCTACACTGGGCACTGTTTCAGACGGACTTCCGCAACCATCCTTGCAGATACAGGTACTGATTTAACTGCAATAAAACGACATGGTGGTTGGAAATCGTCCGCTGTCGCAGAAAGTTACATCGAAGATTCCATAGAAAATAAAAAACACATTAATAACCAAATATCAGGATCAATCAATTTACATAACAAAAAGTCCCCACAACCTTCAACGAGCACAGCGCCAACAGCCTTCCTGGAAGAATATGATTCTACTCAAACTATAAAACTAGCTCCTCCCACAAACACAAGTGTACCAACAGCAGAACCAAGTGTCCCAGTTTTATCTCAATCATCTCACACAAGTATTAGCCTTCCTGGAAAAAAAGTCACTATAAGTTTAAGCCATTGTAGCAATTTTAATATAAACTTTAATTAAAGAAATATTGTATTTTATTTTCCTCGTAGGTGTAGTATGAAGCACTATGTATCACTCGGGAGAAAGTTCTATTTCTGTTCTCGAGTTTCCTTTAAGCCCTCTGCTGCGCGTCGGGCTTAAACATACTCTCGAACAGAAATAGATCGTTTTCTCCCCTCGGTGTACAATGTACTAATCATGGACTCCATAGCTAAACTTAAAATTAAAAAAAAAATACTTTTCCGCCCTAGGGACAATGGGCTCAGGAACTAAAGTGGAACTTTTTATTAGCTGCAGTAAAATGACGTTTTGTGGGTTACCGCTTTTTGAAGAAAAATAAATAGGGATGTAGCTAAGTGAGTAAGTGAACCATTCAATAAATGAATGATCAGTTTGGTTTTGTTTTAGAGATTTAATATTACGTTGTAATGTTTTTTTTTATTCTATTATTATTACTACAGTAAAGGATTGATCTTTTTCAGTGAAAGTAAAGGGACGTACATCCAAAATGAAACAAAAATGTCATAACAATTTTATATAATGAATCATTTACGGAATCAGTATCGCTTTCGCTTTCGGTCACACTAATGAAAAATCTGTCTGTCACTTCATCTATAATATGATCGAAGTGGCACATTTTGTCTTCCTCTTTTATATTCTGAGATACACAGTCACTCCACTTAGCCAGTGTCACTTTGTTGATTCCTTCTTGGAATAAAGTTTCCACTTCTTGCATTTGATACGTTTTATTATTGTTTGCAACGTGCCCCTTTACCTGAGCCCAAACCAACTCGATGGGGGGGCGCGCGTTGTCCATTACGACTATTGCATTCGGCTTGAGTTTGGGTAGAATTCCGGTTAACCACTCCTCAAAACACTCTGCGTTCATTTCATCATGGTAATTTTCTGTACCTTTCTTTGCTTCAAACATAAGAAGTCCGTCGTCCAGGAAGCCTTCTTCTCCGCCTATGTGACGGATAATAAGTCGTTTGCCCTTTCCTGTGGGATTTTTTAATCCCGTAGTTAGGCCGTCTAAAAATGCCTGCCGAGAAGATTTTATACTGCCATCACTCCAGGTTTATTTTTGTAGTATGACCTGAAAAGAACAAAAAAGAATCATAAGTTTCGACAGCTAAATAAAAGGGGAACAAACATAGGAAACTAAGAGTTGACACTCACCAGCGTTGTCCCAGATCTTGTCTTGATAATATATCTATCTTCCCTCCCTACGATATTGTTTAATTAAACGTAGGTAGCGCGGGCGCCATGATATGATATCTTGTCTATCAATAAGTACGCTCTTGCGTGATCGAGTAGCGAATTTGAAATTAAGATGCTTCATGATTTTTCTCAATGTCCCTTTCGAGAAGTCGGACAATTCTGAGTCATCATTTACAACTTGCAGCACCACGCACACGGTTAAAATTCCACATGGGGTGGAAGAAAACATATTATACCTTTTTTTGTTTTTTTTTTTATCGTGCGGAAATCCTTTTGGATACCCCCCCGCCGGCCAGCGGGGGCGGTGATGTCGGGCTTGCACCGACCAAAACCGCACGCCGTCTCGGGTCTTCAGACGCCGGGGTGTAAGGTTACCCATAGAGCATATCCCTCGCACCCCAGCTGAACGCATACTAAAAAGATTAGTTATGAAATGACAAGTAAACTAACCTTTGCGATGTTGGGTACTTCATTTCTATGAAAGAACTGATGTACAATTCGTCTAATAGCGGTGAATGTGAAATCATTAAGTTTTTCTTTAAATGTAAGTTTTGGGCCAGGTTTTTCGGGAGGTTTTGGTGATTCACAGTCGTTCGCCTTGTGCTCCTTTAAAACGGAATAAACAGTGCGGACGGATATTCCCAAGACTTCGGCCACCTTGTTGACGCATTCACTTGTTTTTGAAACTTCAATGTTTGATTCTGTAGATTTCACTTCAAACACATATTTGTAAATGTTCCTGACCCAAAGTTTCTCGGTTGCACTTAGAGCTACACGTGGCCTTTTTTCTTAGGAGATAAAAATGTATCTCCATCTTGTGATGTTCTTAACTGAGCATCCATGTCTTCGATGTAACAAACAAAAAAAGCTGACACTATTAACAAAAATAACAAAAGTAGGTAACGAAAAACAAACACAACGTAACAAAAATTTAACAATAATGATAACTAAAACAACTCCCAGTGGGCAAAGAAAAGTTATTCGTGCACTCAAAACACAAGTTAGAAGCCGAATGAGCGAATGACAAATGATATAAAATGGCGGACAAGCGTCATCGTAGCACCGTAACTAAAAACCAGTACCAACTTGAGATTTTATACAGCCTTTTATTTATATGAATTAGAAATAGAATTAAGTATGATCATTATGAGTTAGTTATGGAACGATTAGATTTTCTGTGAATCTAATCACATCCCTATTGAAATTAGGCGGTCAACATTATTTTACGGAATGACATTTTGAAACGTCATTTTACTGCAGCTAATAAAAAGTTTTACTTTAGAGTCTTCTAATTTTATAATTATAAGACATATTCAGCATCAGGCATTTTCAGAGGAGATCAAATCTTTAAAAAATGAAATGAAAATAAAATCCAGCTTGAGTAGTTTGCACCCCTTCTTAGACAGCAATTCCATTCTAAGAGTAGGTGGTCGCCTTTCAAATGCTGTCCATTTGTCCTATGACAAAAGGCATCCTCTTATTATTCCAAAACATAATAATATTACACACATGATCATAATGAAGGAACATTTAAGACTTTTACAACTGGCCAAGCAAGTTTTAAGTTCACTTTCTCAAAAGTATTGGCTTATGAATGGGATAAGAGAAGTAAAAAGAGTAGTACACAAATGTATAAAGTGTTTCCGCAATAAGGCAGTGGCTGCTAAGCAGTTGATGGGGTCATTACCCTCGCAAAGAATTTCTATGGCTAGGCCATTTCAAATTACAGGTGTGGATTTCTGTGGTCCATTCGACATCAAAGTGGCACGTATTAGAAAACCTATGGTACACAAGAGCTATGTAGCACTCTATGTTTGTTTCGCTACTAAAGCAATCCATGTAGAGTTGGTCAGTGATTATATGATAATGCTTAAACTTTCAAAGGAGCCGCTAACAAATTAAAAGAATTATATGAATTACATTCATCAAAATCTCATGTCAATGATGTCCACAACTTTTGCTCCACAAACCAAATTAAATTTAAATACATTCCTGGCTATTCTCCAGAATTTGGTGGCCTTTGGGAAACTGGAGTAAAAAGTGTGAAATACCATATCAAAAGCGTGATGGGTAAGATATGTCTTACCTTTGAAGAATTTTACACAGTACTAGTACAAATAGAGTCTATATTAAATTCCAGACCTCTCTTACCAATAAGTAGTGATATTTCAGATGTTAATTATTTAACTCCAGGACACTTTCTTATAGAGGCTCCATTAACCTGTTATCCTGAGTTGGATTTGATAAATACAAATATTAATAGACTTAAATTTTGGAATTTATGCTCTAGATTAAAACAGGAGTTTTGGAAACTTTGGTCCAACGATTATTTGACTTCCCTTCGAAATAGACCTAAGTGGAAATATGAAAACGTTAATATCAAAGAGATTGTAAAACAAAAGTATATTTCACCTCTATGTTGGCCAATGGGTCGCATTGTAAAAACTTTTCCTGGACCAGACAGCAAGGTCAGAGTGGCTGAGGTTAAGATGGGAAAAAAGGTAAAACTTATGTGCGGTCTTATACCAAGTTGTGCCCCCTACCCTTGAACGACAGTTAAAGTACTTAATATTAAAATGACTATGTAATATTACCCTAAATAAATGATAAGAAAGATATGTATATGAGATTAGTTGCGAAAATATAGGTACCTATCACAGTTTCAGAGTTGTAACTGGTATAATGTAATAAAAGAAAGGGTTCTAAGAGTAAATTGTAATACTTATATGTAAAATTGATTAGAAATAAAAATATGTTGAAATTCTTAATATTATAAGATAAAAGGATTTTTCCTAGTTGGTATAAAATTTCATACAGTGACATTTTGGAGAACTTTTTAAATTGTGTGTATAATTTCATGTCTAAATAGGTAAGCAATAATAAATTAAAAAATTTACTTGCATGTATAACTAAATATTACATTAAATATATTAGAAATACTCACATGCTCTCATAAATATTTTTGTGTATATACACATATATTCAAAGTTGATTTTTCAAAATGTTATGTACCTAGTAAGTAAATAACTTTATTTGTCGTATTATTTTTGTGATTTATGTTCCTGTATTAAACATAAATTTCTACCTAAATATTTGTTCAAAGTAAAGTCATACAGTTCACTTGTTTTTAGTTGGTGTACTTTCTCGCCTCCCCCCCAACTTATGTTCAATACACAGAACATAAAATCATATTATTGTTTTCATTAATTTAGTTATAAGTTAAATTGTTGCATTGGCAACACACAATATAATTTTTTGTCTTTTACCACGTCCGGTGGCCATTTTTCACTTTTGTCAAAACCTGTTAACACATTGGTTCAATAAACCTTTTTAAAATCAAAAAATTCTTTTGCCTTTAATTTTAACAGGATGAAATAAGCTACTTTCCACCCGGCTATCTACCCATGAAAATTAAACTTTCCGAGCAGGAGAGATGAAAAGGTTATTGATGAATCTACCTGATAGTGCTTCGAACAAAATAGGTTTAATGTTTTAATGTGGACATGTAAATTAATTGGGGTTTGCGATTATATATATTTGGAATTAGGTTATCGAAGGTTTAAAATAGGAGTCAGCATTCTTCACCTTTATAGAACTAGGGATACTAGGTATCATGATAAGGGTTCTTCTTAACCACTAGATTGATCACAGGCCAAGTTTATTAGAAATAAGTACGATTATTCAGTGAGTTTAAGTAGGTTAGTGAGTTATTTGAATGAATGATACATGACTACAAGTAGGTGGAATAGGAATTAGGATAGCTATAAGAGAGGAGTGAATGAGTAGTAGGTATAGGTAGTTATCTAGGGTAGGAAGTGTGAAGAAGGATTGAGTGAATGAGTTGGTTCGAGAGTAGTAGGAGTTAAAAAAAAAAGTAGAGAGGGGGTGGTCGTACAGTGGGGGGGAGGGGTACAAATTCGTTTCGGTTTGAGAATACTCGTTGAAATTGGTTGAGTTGGAGGGAAGTTTAGCTGACATTTAACTTGACTTTCAATATACATTTCAAATGAACATTCAACTCAGCTTCTTCATCCCCTGTATTCAACTTAGATTCAATTCTTTAATTGTTTGCGTTTATTTGAAAAAAAATCGGTGGGTGGCTACGATGTCACCCCAAGGCGTGTGTAGACGAGAATCACAGCTGTCCAGGCCGAGTACAGGTAGCTCAGTCGGTCAAAGTATTCCTCCTAGATAGGGACGGGTTCAAAGCCCGTCTTGGATGTTAATTTTTTCTGATTTAAATTTATAAGATCATTATTTTTGACATATGACTTGCCTTAGCCTTAACTCCAGCCATAGGATAACCACCGGCGCCTGGTTTCCGTGGAGCATTTTCATCGTCCCTATCTTGAGTAGCAGTCAGCGAAGTCTCCGTCATACCGTAGGCTTGATATATACCCTCACAATTTGGCATGCTGTAATTGAAGATGGACAACTGTTATAACACAATTTGTAGCTGTAACAGGACAGAACCGTTCTCCCTCCAACAACAAATAGCCCGGAGTTCGTTCTCTCCGAGGTGAAAGCCTCAGATGCAATCGGGATAATTGCTAATTTGATCATTTTGGTTCAGTACTGAATACTCACACCACATTATAAAAAAGGCATATTGAACCAAAATCGCACTGTTTTTTAAATTAATGTACCTGCATCTACCTGTGCCTTACCTGTATCTATTATATAGACACAGGAACAATAGCACTTTAGAAACTAAGTTATATGAGAATATCCTATCGATACAGAACACATTGATTTAAGGATATACATTATATTCAGCTAACGATTAATAAGCAAAAAATGTTTTAGGTCTTACTCACGACTTGTGAAGCTAGGCAAGCAGCCTAGTCGTAAGTAATCTACTATCAATTTGAAGAATAATTACCGTTTCATAGCTTGGGAGATAGTTTCAGCACTGAGCGGTGCAGCTCCACACCATACAACTTTGATAGATGATAAGTCATATTTCTCCACAATCGGAGCTTTAGCAAGAAACACCACAATCGGAGGCACCGCTGCTAAACTGGTTATCTAAAAGTAATCCGGGTACATGAACATTATGTGTACAGGAATCATTGTGGTCCACAGAAAGATAAGGGGATTCGATCATATTCGATCACCTATAGAGAACATAACTTTGATGAGCTTGATGTCACCAAGGCCATTGTAGCTTGATCGAAATGAAGCTGCGAGCGCAACAACGATCAGGTAAACCACATTTAATAAATCTAGAAATGGTCTAACATCGATTTTTATACATCTCTTGATGACTTTTGCTTAGATAACAAACTATTTTCTGCTATATCTTATTGCAGAGCGCCTCGTCGAGCATCTCACGAACGTGGGGCCAGATCTGGCGGACAACCAATTCGGTTTCCGCCGGGGGTGCTCCACCGTGGAAGCGATCATGCGCGTTAGGCGCCTGGCGGAGGAAGTAGTCTCGCGGGGTGGGGTGGTGGTGGCGGTGTCTCTCGACATCGCCAACGCCTTCAAGGGTAGGGTAGGGACCCTGGAGCTGCGTTAGGGAGGCGCTCGCGTATCACGGAGTGCCTCCTTACCTCCGCCGCATTGTCGAGGCATACCTATCCGAGAGGGCCATAGTTTACCCGAGCTGGCTAGGGCCAGAGCGGCGAGAAGTGTCGTGCGGTGTTCCACAGGGGTCGGTCCTAGGGCCACTCCTGTGGAACATCGGATACGACTGGGTGCTGCGCGGTACGTTGCTCGAGGGTGTCAGCATAGTCTGTTATTCTGACGACACCCTCGTTATAGCGCGGGGAGCAACGCACCGAAGCGCGGCACTAAAGGCCACGGCAGGGGTTGCTCAAGTCGTGGGTCGAATACGGCGGCTGGGACTCGAGGTGGCTCTCCACAAATCCGAGGCTATGTGTTTTCACAGGTCTTGGAGGGGGCCAGCTGCGGGAACCACCATAACCGTAGGGGGCGTAACCATCGGCATCGAGCCCACGATGAAGTACCTTGGGCTCGTACTCGATAGCCGATGGGACTTCGGACCTCATCTCCGAAGTCTGATCTCGAAACTGAGGGGAGCTGCGGCTGCGCTATCGCGGCTGATGCCCAACGTAAAGGGACCCAACGCCCCCACTAGGAGACTGTATCTGGGTTTCTTGGCCTTAGAAATTACATTAGGAAATTTAATACGCCTATATAATAATATAATAATAATAATAATAATAATAGACCGATCACATGTCTTCCTACGGTCTATAAGCTTCTTACATCCATCCTGAGAGTAAAAATATCTTCACACTTAACCGACAATTCTATCATGTCTATCTCTCAGAATGGATGTAGAAGTGGGGCTCGTGGCACTAAAGAGCTCCTTTTAATTGATATGGCGATTAGCCAACGGGCACGCCGTAATCGTAAGGACGTGGCGACATGTTGGATAGACTATAAAAAGGCCTATGACTGCGTGCCGCATACATGGCTCTTGAGGGTGCTTGAGTTGTATAAAATTGATACAACTCTATGTACTTTCCTGAAGGCATGTATGGCAAGTAAAGGCATGTAAAGGCTGAAGGGGCAATGGAGTACGGTCCTTTGCTATAAAGGGTGTCGACGGATCTGCGAGAATGGCGAGCACTGAACCCTAGTTATATGCTGGAGAGTTCAGGGTTAGGCTGTCGAATGCGGAGAGATGGTCAGGTTATATCCCACCTCCTTTACATGGATGATCTTAAATTATTTGCCCCCAACAATTCCCAACTGATTGCGTTATTAAAGATGACCGAAACCTTTAGTAACTCTATCAGGATGGAATTTGGTGTGGAAAAATGTGCGGTCATGCATGTAAAGAGAGGTGAGATTGTGGAATCTGATGGGGTCGAGCTCTCAGATTCTACAAAACTCAGGTGTCTCTCTGCAATCGACACCTATAAATACCTGGGTATGTCGCAGGCGTTAGGCATTACAGAGACTAGCATGAAGCAATCGTTACGGGATCGATCTATCATCACTGACAGGACTATTGTAGCCAATAAACCTGATATAGTGTTGATTGATCGATCAGAGCGTATATATATATATATCACAATTCCACATGACGAGAATCTTGTGAAAGCCGAAAAAGGAAAACAAATAAAGTATTTGGATTTGGCTCACGAGGTTATCGACATGTGGAGTGTGGATTCGGCGATTATTGTTCCGATAGTTGTATCGGTTCACGGACTGATTGCCAAGAGCCTCGATCAACATCTAAAGAGGCTCGCGTTAGGCAGTTGGGTCAAGGGCTGATGCAGAAGGCAGTGCTCCTCGACACGGCACGCATTGTGAGGAGATTCCTCTCTCTGGAGCCCTAACCACCGGTAGCTTGGTCCCTGTACCCGATGCCGGTGGCCACTATTTTTTATATTTTTAAATATATTTGTTTTTTTTTTTGTATAGAATGTATTTAAAAATATAATTTAATATGTATTAAGTTTAATAAAGGGAATAATAATAATAATTGATCATACAGTTCGAGAATTCCTCGGTGCCTGTATGGAGCAATGGTTACAATGCTTAGGCTCTCTGGGGTGCGACTGTCGGATGCGGAAGACCGGATAAAGGTGAAGCGGGGTATCTTTCAGGGTGACTGTCTGAGTCCACTGTGGTTTTGTCTGTCCTTGAATCCTCTAAGCACATTGCTGGATAAGTCAAGGACGGGCTTTCAGCTTCGGAGAGGGCGCCCGAAGGTGTCTCACCTGTTTTACATGGATGACCTCAAGTTGTTTACTCCAAACGCTGCAGGTCTGATGCGGTTACTAGATATCACGTGTGACTTCAACAGCAGCATCGGCATGGAGCTTGGAGTGGACAAGTGTGCGGTTCTTCGTGTGGAGCGGGGGAGAATTGTCTCATCGGATCGTATACCAGTGCCCGGTGGGGTGAGCCTTCGTTCACTCTCCGAGGGTGAAACATACCGGTACCTGAGCATGTCGCAGAATGTGGGTGTCGACGCGGCGGACATCAAACAGGCCGCATGCGACGTGTTTTGGGAACGTCTTGTAAAAGTGTGTAACAGCCTTTTATCGGGCGTGAACAAGACACGGGCGTTTAACGGGTGGGTGAAGCCCGTCCTGTTGTACACCTTCGGCGTGGTTGGGTGGTCTCAGACTGAACTGGACGCCCTGGATAGAAGAGTCCGCGCAACTATGACCCTCTATAGAATGCTCCACCCGAAGTCTTCGGTTATGAGATTGTACATCTCGCGAAAGTGCGGAGGCCGGGGCCTTCTCAGTGCCAAGGCTATGCACAATCGCAAGGTATGCAATCTCAGGGAATATTTCCTATCGAGGATGGGCAGTGAGATGCATAGAGAGGTCATTGAATGCGATAAAGGACTAACCCCGCTAGCCCTGGCTAACACAGATTGGCGGGCACCAGTAGTACTTAGTACCTCTGAGCGTGAAGCTGTATGGAAGGGTAAAGAGCTGCACGGACGCTTCTTTAAGGCTTTACATGAGCCTCACGTGGACCGAGAGGCCTCCGTGCACTGGCTGCGCTTTGGTGACCTCTTTGGGGAAACCGAGGGTTTTGTGTGTGCGATACAAGATCAGGTTATTAAGACGAACAACTATAGGAGGTACATACTGAGGGATGGAACGGTGGACGTTTGTCGTTTGTGCCACCGTGCCGGTGAATCTCACAGAGACGTGACCTCCGGTTGGTCAATGCTTGCTAACACTGAGTATCTGCACAGACACAACCAAGCAGCCAGGATACTGCATCAAGGGCTTACCCTTAAATACGGCCTCATCGAACAGAGGCTGCCCTACTAAAAGTACGTACCGGAAGCCGTACTCGAAAACGACCGCGCCAAGCTCTACTGGGACCGGTCCATCATCACGGATAGGACTATTCTAGCGAATAGGCCTGATATCGTGCTAATGGACAGGGCACAGTCAGGGGTATTTCTTGTGGACATCACTATCCCCTATGACGAGAACCTCGTCCGCGCCGATGCAGATAAAACAACCAAATATCTGGACCCGGCGCACGAGGTTACCGACATGTGGAGGGTGGGGTCCATAGAAATAGTCCCAGTTGTGATCTCAGCTAATGGTTTGATCCCAAGGAGCCTCTCGGTTCATCTTGAGAGACTCGGGATTGGTGGGAAGTCGGTGGCAGTCAAGATGCAGAAAGCGGTCTTGCTCGACAATGCCCAAATAGTCCGACGATTCCTCTGCCAATCGTCCTAACGCCCCGGCCGACTGTTGCACACCTCGCCGCGGTTATCTTGCCGCCTCTCTCAAGCTAGGGGGAGGCGTGAAGTACTCTAATGGGAATAATAATTTATTTCAATCATAAGCATACAAAGGGTTACACATTTTATTACACACAGAAATTGAGCAGTATGATAATTTTGGGTTCCCTGTCTCCCGAACTAGGCTATCGCCTGTGACATGGGAATCAGTATTCCTCCTGTTAAATATGACGTTATAAGTATGTACCTATGTAATTTACAAAGTGTCGGAAAAGAAGTGAAACACAATAATATAATTATAGCATTATGTGTATACTAATTATATTGTTCTTAATTAGACATAATTTAACAAACTTTACATTCCTTGCATTTTTATTTTTATTACATAACCTAGAAATGTTAAGTGCAAGGATTGTGTGTGTGTAATTGTGTGTGAGAGAGAGAGAGAAAGGTGCTATGTTTGCGTGTTTAAGGAAGGTGCATGTGTGTTGTATAAGATATAACTGAATGTGCATTTGTGTTTTTAAAGACGTGTTTAATTTAAAGTAAGAAGTAGTGTTTCTATACTGTCGTAAGTCTGATCCAGCAACCATGACTTTACTCTATTTTTGCATTCGTAAAAAGTGAGTTTTTTTTATTTCAAGTAATTTATTTAGGTTATTGTATAATTTTGTACTTAGGTAGTGGTATTGATATTTGATAAAAGAGGTGTAGATTCTTGTAGATGGAAAGACAATATCAGCTCTTCGCCTTTTAGTACTTTCCATTGGTACATGATGTTGTCGCAGTACACCAAGGAGTACAAACAGTTTCCTCACTGTGAGAACCTGACACATTTTATACAGCTCTACTGTAGGATACCTGAAGGGCTTGCAGAACATTACTTTAAGAATGGCTTTTAAGCCCTCTCTATTTTTAGAATGTGGGACTTACGAGCACCAACCCACACCGGCAGGCAGTATGTGATCAGTGATTGACACAGCGAGTAGTACACTGACATAAGGGTATCGGTGTCCAGTGACCAACTTATTTTCTTGAAAACATAGATCAATTTCCTTGTTCTGGTTACTAAATTGTCTATGTGTATATACCACTTGAGATGCTGATCAATGAGTATTCCCAGGTATTTTAAGTGAGATGTTGTTTGTAGCGCGGGACAAGTGCAAAAATGGGGCTCAGACCAAGCGTGAGCTTTTATGGCAATCGGTGTCTTTGGCTGAGTTCGGTTGCTGATTGAGAATGTTACTATTTTCGCCTTATCGGTATTTAAAGTTAGTAAGTTATTAGCAAACCATTCCACAATCACACCCATTGCCACCTGAGCATGTTTTTCCACCTCACTCCAGCCACTCCCATGCACCAATAGGGCTGTATCATCAGCGTAGGTAAACAAGGAACAATTTGTGAGCGAAAGGGAACACAGGTCATTAATATAAATTAGGAAGAGTGTGGGCCCCAAAATACTGCCTTGGGGTACCCCGTATTCAATTTTACATTTTTCACTCACAATATCGCCTATCTTAACGTGTTAATATATATTTTTTAGATAGCTTGTGAATATGTCAAGTGCGATCCCACGTACTCCCATGCGGTCAAGTTTGGACAAGAGTATTGGGACAGAAACCGCATCGAATGCTTTAGATATGTCCAAGAGAACTCCTAGACATTTCCGTTTGTTATCCATGAGCTTAGATGTCTTTTCAGAAAAGCGTATTACTGCGTCTTCTGTGGAAATGCCAGCTCTAAAGCCATATTGATTTTCTGACAGTAGGTTATTAGCTCGAAGATAGTTGAGCAAACGGGTGTTTAGTAGTTTTTCCAAAATTTTGGAGATGGATGGTAATACCGATATGGGTCTGTAATTTCCGACTTTTGCTCTGTCACCACCCTTGTGTATTGGGTGCACTAACGCTATTTTATAGGCATCCGGAAACACACCAGTTGCAATTGTGAGGTTACATATGTGAGTGATATACGGAATTAAAGTTTTGCGTGTTAATTTCAAGACGTTGGTGGAGAGCGTCAATTTCCATCGCTGATTACACACTCCAAGTTTTTGCTTGGAGTGTGTAATGGTTTTTAGCAAATCCCAGGTCTCCTTTGGGTTATTTTTCCTTTTCTGGAATTCAGCTTTCTCATAGTTTGTTTTTAGGTTTCGCAGCAGAGTATTGCAAAAGTAACGGTAGCGAGAGTATGTTAGCTTTAAAATAGGATTGTCTATTTGTAATCTAAACGCTTGATGCATTTTGTCACGGTTGCGGATTCAGCGGAGTAGGCCAGGGGTAATCCACGGCTTTATATTGCGATTTCTTTTAGTGCACTTTGGAGTGCCGATTGTGTCTATCTATTATTTGAGTTAAGGTGGAAGTTAAGATGTCAGCTGCTTCGTTGGCGTCATTTGTCAAGAGAACAGCGATGAAGTCTGTGCCTTCGATGTCTTTTTGTATGCTTTTTATGTCTACAATTTTAGAAGCACATGAAGGTTTACTATAAATATATATATATAAGAACCTAATACTTGAGTTCTTTTGTTACCTTGTATTCCTGTATAGTGCTCAAATACTTGAGTGGGTTGAATCCAGCCAAATACACAAGTTTTTTTCTAATCAATATATAGTTTATCGTTGACATCAGGCCATACGCATGATACCAAGGCACTATAGTTAATAGTACACTGTCCTTAGGTTTATTTTGTGCCCTGTAATAAAAATTGAGGTAAGTAGCGATTTTTGAATTTATTATGTAGGTTTTAGTAACTATAACAAATTATTAGTTCAATATGAAGACAAATCCCAGGTCAGCACGGCGTTGAAAAAAAGGGTCATGAACAGATTTTTCGTGATAATGTAACGGGCTACCGAAGTAATAAAAAATAAATAAATAATGTAACAATATGATTATTATTAGATTAGAGAGTCATCTAGTGGCCAGCGATGCGAAATTCATAATTCGATTGAACGGGAAGAGGATTGAATTAGTTGAGTAATTCCGATATAGGTGGCGGTAAATTATATGAAAAAATCGGTCGCCAGAAAATAGAAATAATTATGGAAAAATAATTAAAAATAGTGTTTCATATGGTAAATTATAGTTGAGAATATATGTATATGTATATATAAATGCATATATGTATATATAAATAATAATCGTTGTGGGAGAATACGAGAATACACGCCTATATATCCCCGAAGGGGTAGGCAGAGGTGCTAGCACCCACATTTCGCCAGTTTATGTTTAGGTCCCAATGTAATAGGTGGCGACCCTATTGCCATTAACCGGTCACTTATAAACCTGCAATAAATACACACATAACTTTGAAAAGCATCGAAAAGTCATTGGTGTGTACCATGGTAAAACCTGGGATCGAACCCGAGACCTCGTCTCAGCAGTCCATTACCCATACCACTAGGCTATCGATTATCAATATAATGTTACATGGCAACTATTTGGTTTAGGATAGTCGTTTAGGTATTATTTATATAGAGAAAAATTAATACAAAGTGTAATCAATAATATCTAAGTAAAAGGAAACATTTAAATAATATCACAAATAATTATATGGATGTATGTAAATAATACATTCTAATGATGAGATAGTATTATTTGAAACGCAAAAATGCCAGAAGATAAATTTCGTATTTTGGAAAGAAATATGAATTATTTAGTTTACATATGAAATTGGACAGGAATAATGCAATTAAAAAAGCTATCAGGATTAATCAAGGGGTGAGGACAAAGTCTTGAGAAATTAGAATGTCATAGAGGTTAATAATAATTATAATTGGATGGGTAATTGGTTAAGGCGGGTTAAAAAAAGGAGACTACAACGCCTCCGGGTGGGAGAATTAGGAATTAATTAGGCTTTGGCGGACTAAAGGGTTTAATAAGATATATACAGAATTACTTGGGTATATCGTTCGTAATTGTTGAAATCCCTTGTTGAAAAGATTAGAGAGGGGATTTTAGTGCTTAAAATTATGCGTGGCCATTGCAAAAAGTAGAAATTCGCGTTATTTAGGGGATTTGATTTGTGCGGTTGGCACTATGGGGCTACTGCTGATTGGCTAAGGACATAGGACAGGGGCGCGGATGGCGGGGGATAAATACGGAAGGCGCGCAAAAAAAGCTTTCACTTTTTTGGGGATCTCGTCAGGGGTGGAGGCGACGTCGTATATTTCTGGTGAGACTGTATTTTTAGAGCATCTAGTGGGACTTAGTTGTGATAAATGTATTGGGGGTTGCGCGTTTTTCTTGTTTAAGGGGATGTCTTAATTTGGGAAGTAACAATTCGCGGAAATAGTGGTTAACATATAGTTATTTGAATTGGAGGGATCGCCATTTTATAAAATTGAATTTGGTTCATTTTTGGTTGTATAATGGGGTTGTTGGGAAGGTAAATTACATTTCGGGGGCGCCATCGAGATAAGTTAGGACCTTTATGTGAATGAAGACTCCTTACATTGGACAAAAGTAATATGCGCATATATATGTGTATTGCTGATGTCTTGCACTGTTGAGTCTGGCAGTGCACTCGTAAAGTAAATGCTTTCGTTTTATCATCTTTATTATGTTAGAAGTAGGCAATAGGGCTGCGGCGTGCTTAGCTAGTTTTCCCGTAGGAAACCCAAGGCGATGTGCTTTGGTTATAGAGGGATACCTAATGGTGATAACGACTCCATATCCCTCTGATAATTCGCTAGTAGCCGATAACTTTTGAAGCGAGCGGCAATCCGATTTTCCCTGGAAACAGGATCGGATAAGCATCCTGGATGTGGGTGACTGTTCGTTCTGTGATAGGTAGGTACCGTCGAAGTGGAACCTTCCTTTTGGGCCAGGATCAGAACTTACGGAGCTCGCAGTTCAGTCTTATATATTTATTTATATATACACTAACTAATATCTCGTTAGGGTTTCAGTTCACATCCCTGAGCTTCGGCTCGTGGACTGAGACAAGCACACCGTGGTAGGAATTACACAAAGTCAAGCTTCACGAACATACTCCCAAACTCAGCTAGGAAAGGAACATAATTCACTACACGTTTAAAGTAAAATAGAATGGGATTTGATAAATAAATACAGGGATTAGTTTCTGTAGGTAGATAGGAAGGTACACACAATGTTTCGTGGAAATCTTAGGCGTCACAACGAACGTAGGAAATCACTATTGCTGTAGGTCACGTAAGAATGGTGATACAGTGTGTAAAATTGTGGAAGTGAATTCTTACAGTGAAATTCTAGTAAGGACTGCGATATATACGATACGAGTGGCAGAGTCCTACTGTGACTGGCGTGAAATGGGGCCAGCGCCTTCGGGGGGCAAAACTCAAAATACCTGAGTAGGTACTTTTGTATAGGAAAGTTGTTACGTTCCGAAACGAAGTAAAAAAAAAAACAAAATTTGCGTTGACAGATCTATCTGTCACTTGGTTGTCAACTTGCTGAAAGAATTGTCTTGAGAAAAAGGGCTCGTTTGGTTCAAATAAGTTTTGTTCGAATAAAGTATAATCCAGTAAAATCATATTTGGCTCGCGTTGGTTTGGTTATATTTTGGAATTGTTAACGTAATCAGTTGGGAGTTGTTCGACCGAATTACATATTTTATGTGAAGGGCTCCAATGTTCACCGCGCTGTGTTTATCTGTCTCCACGCAAAACATCATACACCCTACACTCAAGGTACACTTGAATACAGACACAGACAGGTAAAAGCGCACGGTTTCAGGCGCCTTCTACTAACTGGTAAGTCTAACCTATTTAGTAACAAAAATTGGCTCTGTGAACCGCAGACTGCTCATTCCCCATTGTAGCCAGGAGGGTCAACTTCCACTGCGCACTATACCTCCTGGCCCGGAAATGAACAAAAGTAATAGGTTTAATGAGCAGCACCTTGGGGAAAATCTCAGAATAAGTAGGTACTTTTGTATAGGAAAGTAATAGTTTTAATGAGCAGCACCTTGGGTAGAAAACCTCAGAATAAGTAAGTACCTTTGTGTAGGAAAGTGAGCGTCAATAAAGTAGTAGTCCAAATGAAGTTATTAAAAACATCTAGATATAACCTGTATATTATTATCATTCAAAGTATTAGTTTAAAGGAGTAGGCACTACAGGAAGGAGAAATAGTGGGTTCTAATTCAATTGATATTACTTTATTGAAATTGTTATGAAAGAAGTAGTGAATGATTAAAGCGGTGAACTGCAGAAACCTACATAGTTGCAAATGGTTATGAGGTAAATGACCGGAATGCTTCAGTTCCTAATAGATACTTCTAATAAAGGTTATTTCATCCGCTCCCAAACAAGTCACTAAACTATATTACAGAGATTATAGAGAGAGGAACTTGTTTATTACATGTTAATTTGAGGCGAGTAAGTTAATAAAGGTTATTTCATCCGCTCCCATAAAAGTCACTAAAAGATGTTACAGAGATTATAGAGAGAGGAACTGGTTTATTACATGTTAAATTGAGGCGAATGAGTTAATAAAGGTTATTTCATCCGCTCCCATAAAAGTCACTGAAAGATATTACAGAGATTATAGAGAGAGGAACTTGTTTATTACATGTTAAATTGAGGAGAATGGGTTAATAAAGGTTATTTCCATCCGCTCCCATAAAACCCACAAAAGGGTATTATAGAGATTATGGAGGAAGGACTTTGTTTGTTACATGTTAGATTGAGGCGAATGGATTAGTATAGGTTATTTCCATCCGCTCCCGTCAAAGCCACTAAGGACATTAAGTTAATCCGGAAGGAATTTGTGTAGGTATAATTGGGTTCGAAGGATTGTTAGTAAATATGGAAGGAGTAAGGTTCTAATTTTGGATTACTTGAATGAGACTTTTATTGATTATTTAAGGAAGTACTTATGTTCGTTCACGCAGTGCAAGATTATGAACTACCAGTGACTATAGGGTTTAAGAAGGCTTATTTGGTTATTTCATGGTTTAATATAGTATCATAAGAAGTTTGTGTAGATTGGATAGGAATGAAATAGGTACGTAATGGTTAGGTAGGAAGGTAGGTTGTAAGGAAAGGTTATTGATGAATCTATCTGATAGTGTTTCGAACAATATAGGTTTAAAGTTTTAATGTGGAAAAGTATATTTATTGGGGTTTGCGATTATATACAGTTGGAATTAGGTTATCATAGGTTTTTTTTTTATACTACTAAGATGGCAGACAAGCACACGGCCCACCTGATGGGAAGCGGTTACCGCGGCCTATGGACGTGTGCAACACCAGTGGCGTCACAATCGCGCTGCCGACCCTGTAAAGGAAAGAGGATGGGAAAGGAGTTTGGGAGGGGATGGGAAAGGAGTTTGGGAGGGGATGGGAAAGGAGTTTGGGCTCCGGCACTCTCACTCACCAAACGGAACGCAACAGTTCAAATACTGTTACTTGGCGTCGATATTCTGTGAGAGGGTGGTGCTTCCCCGGTCGAGTCGGCCCGTTCATGCAACGGCCAAAATGACTGTTGCTTGACTCTACCACTTCTATTAATAATAGTATAATATATAATAATAGTAATAATAGGTTTAAAATAGGAGTCAGCATTCTTCACCTTTATAGAACTAGGGATACTAGGTATCATGATAAGGGTTCCTTTTAACCACTAGATTGATCACAGGCCAAGTTTGTTGGCCAAGTTGAAGTTAGAAATAAGTACGATTATTCAGTGAGGTTAAGTAGGTTAATGAGTTATTTGAATGAATAATACTGCAGCCGTCTGCAGCCGTCGAGGAGCTGAAGAGGGCGATGGCGAGCTTGGCCCAACCGGTGCAGCGGGCGCAACCAGCGGAGCCGGTGTGCGTGACTCGCTCCTGTACCAGGAAGACGGCGCAGCCGGAACAGTCGGTGCAGCCGGTGCCGCAGCCGGCACCGCAGCCGGCACAGTTGGCTCGGCCAGCGCAGCCAAGGGTACCACCGGTGGAACCATTGTTCGCATATGTGGATGCGCTCGAGGAGCGCATGATGAGTCGGGTGGAGGCCCTTATGGTCTCCATCCGCCGTCCGCCTCTGGCGCCACCGGTGGCCGGCTACGTGACTGCAGCCTGGAAGGGCCCCACCCGCCCGGCTGCGGGTGCGACCTTGCTGGAACCGGCTCCTTAGCCCCCTCCCACTAAGGGTAAGGGGAAGGGCAAGGGAAAGGGGAAGACGTTCCCAGCCCTGGCCCCAGCCCCAGCCCCAGCCCCAGCCCCAGCCGTGGCTCCGGCTACCTCCACCCCATTGCAAGGGGGCTGGGAGGTGGCTGGAGCCAATAAAAGTAGGCGGAAGGCCGCTAGGAAGGCAGCCAAGAAGGCCAGGAGGGCCGCGGCCGCCGCGAAGGCAGCGCCGGGGAAGCTCCGTGCAACTCGAACAACGGCTGTCGTCGTCACTTTGACGCTGGAGGCAGCGTCGAGGTGTTAGCCAGAATAAAGGCCAACGTGGACCTCAAGGCCCTCGAGATCCCGGGCGTCCGGTGCAAGAGCACACGGACGGGAGCCCGGCTTCTCGAGGTCCCTGGCGCCGCCAGTGGCCCCAAAGCTGACGCCCTAGCGGCTCGGCTTAGGGAGTCGCTGGATGCAGCCGACGTCCGGGTGTCCAGGCCCATTGAATGCGCAGAAGTGCGCCTTACGGGCCTGGACGACTCCGTCACGGTAGAAGAGCTCAGGCTCGCCGTGGCGGAGGCCGGGGACTGCTCCCCGGACACAGTCAAGGCCGGAGCGATACGCTTCGGCCGCGTTGGACAGGGGGCAGCAGTTGTCGGCTGCCCTATCGCGGTGGCCCAAAAGGTCGCTGACGGGCGGAGCCTCCTGGTAGGAGGCTTCCTGAGGGCGCAGGTACGGCTCCTGCAGACCCGACCGGCCAAGTGCTTCAGGTGCCTGTCGTTGGGCCATGTGGGGGTGCACTGCACGGCGGAAGTGACGGCGGGTGACCGTTGCTTCCGCTGTGGCCAACCCGGGCCAGGCCGGCACGTGCGACGCCCCGCTGCCCTGTTTTAGGTGTGCAGCGGGAGGCAAGCCGGCCGACCACAGGGTTGGTAGCAAGGCCTGCGCCGGAGGGAAGCCGAAACCGGGAGGCCGGCCTTCCGCCCCTAGTTTGCAGCGGGATGCGGAGATGGGGGTCCCATAATGGATCCTCAACTCCGCATCCTGCAGTTGAATGTTGGCCACGGTGCCCGTGCTCAGGACCTTCTGCTCCAGAGCATGGCACAGTGGGCCATAAATGTCGCCGCTGTCGCCGATCCATACACCCACCGGTTCCTCGGGCCTGCCTGGGAAACCGCGCTGGATGGGTCGGCGGCACTGGTGTACAACCCTGCCGCCGGCAGCCCCCCTCTTGCCGTCGTTGCAAGGAGACCCGGCTGCGTGGCGGCGGCGGTTGGCGATATAGCGGTCGTGGCTGCTTATATCACGCCGAGCCGAGACCAAGCTGCATTCGAGCAATGGCTCCGTCAGCTTGCCGTCGTCGTCAATGCCTGCCAGCCCCGTCCGGTCCTTGTGCTCGGGGACTTCAACGCCTGGTCGTATGCCTGGCGTTCCCGACACGATAGGGGCGCGACGGAGCATAAAGGCAGGGCACTGGTGGACTGGGCCGAACGACTCGGCCTAGTCCTCCTAAATCGGGGAGCCGTGGACACGTTCGTGACCTCGAGGGCTAGCTCTATCGTGGACCTATCGTTCGCGAGCACCTCGTTGGCGCGACGTGTTCAGGGCTGGCGCGTCGTTTTGGGGGAGAACACAAGTTCGGATCACCGATACATTCGGTTTGACGTGTCATCCCCTGCGAGCGACGCGCCGGCTGCACCGGCTCCACCCGAGCCACGTTGGGCGCTTAAGCGACTTCATCTGGAGCTCCTCCTGGAAGCCGCCATCGTACAGGCCTGGGCCCCTGCGCCGGACAGGCCTGTCAGCATAGACGATGAGGCGGAGTGGTTCCGGGAGGCCATGACCCGTGTCTGTGGCGCGGCGATGCCTAGGGTTCCGCCCTATAATCCGAGGGGTTAGGTCTACTGGTGGTCATCGGAGATCGCGCAGCTCAGACGGGCCTGCGTGATCACGCAGCGTCGGTGGGCCCGATTCCGTAGGAGGCGTCGCCGCCCCGCAGATGCGAAGGCCCGAGAGGCGGAGTTGTACGAGGGATACAGGGAGGCCAGAGGAGCCCTCCGAGCGGAGATAAGGCGGGCCAAACAGGCCGCCTTCCGCGAGCTGCTGGAGACGCTGGAGCGGGACCCTTGAGGGCGGCCCTACCGGATGGTGAGGGGCAAGCTGCGCCTCAAGGCCCCGCCGTTAACCCGGTGTCTCCAGCCGGAGCTGCTCGGAGGAGTTGTTGGCTCCCTGTTCCCGGCGCGGGCGGTGGAACATGTTCCACCGCAGATGACTCTGCCTCGGTCGCAAATGGCGCCCGACGTGAATGACGACGACGTGCCCGAGGTCACTTGGATAGAACTAGAGCTGGCGGTGAGAAGGCTAAGAGCCAAACACACCGCCCCGGGACCCGACGACATTCCAGGCCGAGCGTGGGTCCTAGCTCTAGTCGACGACGCTCTCGAGCCCCGACTGAGAGGGCTTGTCAGCGCATGTTTGGAGCGGGGCCAGTTTCCGAAATTGTGGAAGACGGGGAAACTGGTCCTCATCCGAAAGGAGGGGCGCCCGGTGGACTCGCCGTCCGCCTACCGGCCCATAGTGTTGCTCGACGAGGTGTGCAAGCTCTTTGAAAGAGTAATTGCGAAGCGCCTCGTCGAGCACCTCTCCAGAGTGGGGCCGGACCTGGTGGATGGCCAATATGGCTTCCGCCAGAGGCGCTCCACCGTGGATGCCATCATGCGCGTGAGGGCTCTGGCGGAGGATGCAGTAGCCCGGGGTGAGGTGATGTTGGCGGTGTCCCTGGACATCGCCAACGCGTTCAACACCTTGCCCTGTAGTTGCATTAGGGAGGCGCTCGTGTATCACGAAGTGCCTCTCTACCTCCGCCGCATAGTCGGGGCGTATTTGACGGAGAGAGCCGTCATCTACCCAACCGTGAACGGTCTCGGTCGGCGTGAAATGTCGTGCGGTGTTCCACAGGGATCGGTCCTGAGGCCGCTCCTGTGGAACATCGGATACGACTGAGTGCTTTGCGGTGAGCTCGTAGGCGGTGCCGCCGTCACGTGCTACGCGGACGACACGCTCGTGACGGCGTGCGGGGCGACGTACCGCGAAGCGACCCTAAAGGCCACGACTGCTGTTGCCCAAGTCGTTGAGCGGATCCGGCGGCTGGGTCTCGAGGTGGCTCTGCATAAAACCGAGGCCCTGTTCTTTCATGGGCCTCGGAGCAAGCCACCCGAGGGATCCAGTCTCATCGTGGGAGGAAATCGCATCGGCATCAAGCCCCAAATGAAATATTTGGGGCTCTCTAATAATTCTCGTTTATTGTTCAATTATTGTTTGTTTATAATAGTGGTCTATGTTATGTATGAGGAAACCTAGAAAATAAAACAAAAAAACCGCTACTTACAATTGTACGGCTAGTCCGCTAGTACCTACCTTTTTTTGTGCGGTAACGCCGAGGACGATCCACTGGGGATCTCCTAGTGTATGCCACGCATGTATGGGGCGAAGCCATCGAGAAACACGGCGAAGCTCTCGCTGTGTCCCTCGACATCTCGAAGGCTTTCGATAGGGTCTGGCACGCTAGCCTTATTAGCAAGCTTCCATCCTACGGGTTACCTATGAGTTTGTGTAACTGGGTAGCTGATTTACTGAGGGAACGGTCTATTCGAGTGGTCGTGGATGGCTGCTCCTCGGACCTATTGGCTATTGATGCCGGGGTACCTCAGGGGTCTGTTCTTGCCGCAACTCTATTTCTGCTGCATATTAATGATCTGCTGAAACCCGGTATCATTGGGTATGCGGACGACAGCACAGTTGTGGAAAGATACCTATCCAGTTCACGAGCTACAGGCGCTGAGACGCTATCTCTGAGAGAGGCCATGATAGAGCGCATGAACCTGACACTTCAGTCAGTGTCTGACTGGGGTAACTCCAACCTCGTTAGGTTCAATGCCTCTAAAACTCAGGCGTGTCTTTTTTCCGCGAAAAGGAGTCCTTTCGCCCTGACTCCGACTCTCCGAAATGAATCCATACCAATATCCGATCATCTTGAGCTCCTCGGCGTTCACCTAACATCTGCTCTTAATTTCGGTCGACATATAGAATCCAAGGCTAAAGTTGCTGCAATGAAGCTGGGCATCCTCTCTAAGGTGAGACGGTACTTCACACCTGGACAGCTTCTTATTTTATATCAAGCACAGGTCCGATCTTGTATGGAGTACTGTTCACACCTATGGGATGGATCAGCCCGCTATCAGTTGGATACTTTGGACACCATCGATCGACGCGCCAGGAGACTCATTGGCGACGACGAGCTAGTTAGCAACAAGCTCCAAAGCCTTGAACATCGCCGCAAAGTCGCCTGCATATCGGTGTTCTATCGGATTCATTTCGGAGAATGTGCTCAAGAACTGCATGACCTCATTCCCCCAGCTCCATTTCACCATCGGACAACTAGACGCGGGCAACGTTTTCATCCCTTCGTTGTTGATATTCCACCAATCCGCACCAAGCGCAACGCTTCCTCATTTATTATGCGGACAGCGAGGGAGTGGAACTCTTTGCCTGCGTCTGTGTTCCCCGTTTCTTATAATTTGGGGACCTTCAAGGCGAGAGTGAATAGGCATTATTTGAGTTTGCGTGTACCATCCTCGACTGCATCGTCACTTTTACCATCAGGTGAGATGCAGTCAAACGCACTCAATTTTTTTGTAAAAAAATAAAAAAAGGTAATCTCTTCGGATACCCCCCCCCCCCCGCCGGCCAGCGGGGGCGGTTATGTCGGGCTTGAACCGACTAAAACCGCACGCCATCTCGGGTCTTCAGACGCCGGAGTGTAAGAGCATATCCCTCGCACCCCGACTGACCCTGGGCCATCTCCGGTTTCGAGACGGCCCCCTCGGGTTTGGGAACCACGGTGTCCCCGTCTTGCCCCGGTTTGAGGGGGGGGCGCTAGTCGCCCCACCGTCCCGGCCTGCTTCTGCTGGGGTGACAGGCGGCCTCACCTGCCACCCCTACGGCTAGTACCTACCTACATAATATTTGACTTAAAACATCTCTCAATACCTCTCATTCTATAGAGAACCAGAGCAATACTCTCAGTTATTCAACAATATTATGTTTATATATTCTTAAATAAATAAATACTCTAGAATATTTTACACAGCACAATCTAGGCAAACTAAGCAGTATATGCTTAGTATTCTTAGATTATGCGGTGTGCTGTAGAGATTCTAGAAAGCGGATAAACATACTTAAGTACCTATATTATACCTTTTCATTAATATATGTATACATATTATACATGGAAACACGCAGCCTAATGCAAATAGACATATTCATGCATACAAATACAATATTTACACTGAGCGAGAATCGAACCCGCGCCCGCGCCCACGTAGCAGCTGAATATAATACCACCACGCCCGCTACAGGGATGAAGAGAAGAATGCATTATTATGTAATAATTTTTCTGATTAATTAGGCTCTAATTCGTAAATTTTATATGTTCAATGACTTTCGCTTCAAAATCATGTAGATATTAGATAATTACTCAAAACTGGCCGCAGAATATAGTGCGTTAAGATGTGTAATCATGACTCCTTTTGGCAACCCTGTCGTCCCTGAAGAGTACAGTATATAGATCGTATCAGTCCAGCCTTGGACTTCTGCTGGCTCGAACAGATACGGGTCTACCTGCACACCAATGCGCTTGTAATCACTGACGTCTTTATCGACTGGCTCTCCGTTCAACTGTACAATTTTTTCAATGCTCGATATTGATTTTATAGTAGCGATATTTCGTTTCAGTCCCACTTCAGAGGCAAATATCATTTTCGGTCGTGATATATTTAGCACGTGCTTCATTTCCTCTGAGAACAAACAATATCAAACATTTCAGGAATGATGTCAACTGCACAAACCTATCGTTCAATCTGAATAAGTTTGTAATCAAGCGAACGTACCTAAATGGAACAGTACCTACTCGTTTGTTAGGCAAACCATGTAATTCTACAGTCATATCTAGTAGCATAATTTTATACTGGTATTGGTAGGTAAAAATGTTTTGTTACATAGGGTTAGCCTTTGAGCCTTATATCAAATTAGTTGCATTTTATTAAATGTATGTAAATAGAAGGGATATGTATAATCATAATGCAAGTTGCTTTACGCAAGGCAACGCGCAGTAAGCGCGCGCGCGAGCCCGCGCTGTGCTGTAGCTGTGCCGGTACATTGTGCCACGACCTTTCTCTTAAAACCAGGTGCCCCTGGTTTTGAAAAAGGTAATTGTACAACAGAATTTGAATTTGAGATCCTCAACAGGGCAACCGGGCAACAACCGACCTACAGTATGTACCTCCTTTCTCTGCAAGGTATTTTTACATTGCACATAGCACAAGCGTTTGCAAAAGTTGTGTGCAAATGAATGAACCCTCTAACTAGGATAATTCCGAAGGGACCCAGACAGAAAGCAACCCAAATTATAAATAATAACATGCACCTTTAGTGTAGAGCACATTTAGAGTGGTAAGAGTGGCTCCGCAGCAGATCACGGCAAGTGCAGTCGGAATGAACTCATCCCTGTTTTCACTGCATAGCCCGACCACGTCGCCTCGCTTCACTCCCATCCTCTGAAGTCCGGTGGCCACATTGACAGTCTCTTGTAGTATTTGTCTAGTCGTGATTTGGTGTCCGGTATCGCCATTGATCTGTACAAGTATAGAGTGATTAGAAAATAGTATGAATGGTTCTGCAATTGTTTTTATACTAAGTATAAAATAACAAAATGGGCACACGGGGCCTTCCCTACCTTTCGTCTCGTCTGAAGACCCGAGACGGAAGGTACCTAGCCTTCCCGTTTTTGCCTTCTTTCTTTTCCTCTTCCCCTCTAAACCTTCGTGGCAATTTGCGAGGGCGACTTCTGATTTTGCAACTTGTAAGCATTCATAGGTCAGAATAACAGGTTTAGAGGGGAAGAGGAAAAGAAAGAAGGCAAAAACGGGAAGGCTAGGTACCTCATTTTCTCAAGTCGTGGGTCGAATACGGCGCCTGGGACTCGAGGTGGCTCTTCACAAATCCGAGGCTTTGTGTTTTCACGGGCCTCGGAAGGGGCCGCCTGCGGGAACCAGCATAACCGTAGGGGACGTTAGCATCGGTATCGAGCCTTCGATGAAGTATCTTGGGCTCGTACTCGATAGCCGATTGGACTTCGGACCACATCTCCGAAGTCTGGTCCCTAAATGGAAGGGGGCTGCGGCCGCGCTCTCGCGGCTGATGCCCAACATTAAGGGACCCAACGCTTCCACTAGGAGACTGTACCTGGGGACCGTGCAGAGCACGGCCCTGCACGGGGCTCCCGTATGGGCAGAACATCTGGCGGCCCGCAACGTGGCTGTGCTAAACAGCCCGTTGAAAATGATGGCCATCAGAGTCATAAGGGGATATCGCACGATCTCCGTCAAGGTGGCATGTCTCCTAGCCGGGACCCCTCTATGGGACCTGGAAGCGAGGGCCCTTGCGTCGTTGTACCAATGGCGCAAGGAGGCGCTGGAGCGGGGCCATTGGCCGGAGCCCCGAGAAATCAGGGTTCAGCGGTTCCAGCTCCACCAGGAACTCATGGAGACATCGAGGGTGTGACTTGAGCAACCAAGGTGGGGAGGATCCACCATTGCGGTGGTGAAGCCGGTCATGGAAGAGTGGTGGGAGAGGCACCGCGGTAACCTCTACTACCGGATGTCCCAGATAATTACCAGCACGGGTGCTTCGGTAAGTATCTGTGGCGCATCCACCGGGAGACAACGCCGCAGTGCTAGCACTGCGGGGATCTTGGCAAAGACACGGCACTCCACAGGTTGGTGGAGTGCCCAGCGAGGGTGAGTCAACGCCGGGATCTCGTTGCTGTTCTGGGCGTGGACGTTCTCTTGCTGCAGACCATGGTGAGAGCCGTGGTCTCCGACGGCAGCAAGTGGCACGCCGCCGCCTCTTTCTGCGAGCAGGTAATGCGCGCGAAAGTGACGGCGGAGAGGGAGCAGGAGAGAACCCTGCCCCCAGAGTTCCGCTATCTGCGGCGAGGACGCCGGTCGGTCGGGTCGGTCCTGAGTACATCCCTGTTCAGCGTGGTATTAGACGTCTTGCCGAATAGACTAGAGAGAGATATAATAAGATGTAGCTTAGACTACTTTGTTGTCAGCCTCCGTGGCGTGGCGGTATTGAAAGCGGCCGCTACGCAGGAGGCGCGGGTTCGATCCCCGCTCAGTGCAAATATTTGTATGCATGAATATGAGTATTTGCATTGGTCTGGTCGTGCCTCGGAGAGCACGTTAAGATGTCGGTCCCGGTTGCCATACGAATATGTATGACAGTCGTTATAGGGGAAATGGGTGAAATGGCCCCACATAGAAGGGCTGATCACCCGCCTGGTCAAACGGCGTCCCCACTGGCAGTATATATGTATATAGACTACTTTTAGCACAGAATAAATAATAGTACAAGTACAGAAGACCCTCTGTTTTGATGTTCACGAATGCCGCCTTTTTACGTGCCTATTAATTATTATTAGCAACGGACCGCACGCCAGCCGCGCCGTCATTGAGTTCTATTGCCCGGCGCGAAGGTCGACATTACTCCGTGTTCAGTCCTATAATGCTTGATGTATCCGAACTAACTACCAACATGATATACTGTGTAAACTTAAAACGTGAGTGCGTAATAAATTACCAAACTGAACACACGTCTATTTATTTTCAAATTCCCAACGACCGAAAAGAGATCTTATTTACATGAACATATGGTCCTTCGAGCCGGATAGAACTCAGCTCTGCAAGCGGCGCTGGCAAGCAGGGCTATGAAAAGAAAATGAACAATGGCGGCCGGCGTTCTTGCCTAACTCAGTGCGTGTGAGCAATATCAGCTTTTATGTTTTTATCTGCCTTTAATACAATGTTCAAAGTGAGTAAAATAAATTGTTGAGCTACGAGAAACACAAATAAGAGTACGAGAAACACGAGAACATTTCATACATCTACAACGCGTCACAAGATGGCTAAGGTTAGTGATTTAGCAAACTATCAAAAAGAGTTAATAACAACTATCTCGAGAGCCGAGATAAACTTTAAAAAGACACCCAAAGACAGAATAAAGCAACATTTAATCGAAACACGCTTAGAATTAGTCGAGCAAGCATGGCACGAGTTCCGACAAGGTCACCGTGACCTTGTCACGTTGGCCAAAGAAAAATCTGATTTAGAAAACGAATATTTTACCAAAAACGTGTATGATACATGCGAAGAGATATATATACAATATAAATCAACATTACGAGAGGCATTGCATACAATTGTTCTTCGACAGACGAAAACCGCACCGGTTGCCGACACCCGTGAACTTGAGAAAAATAACAAAGATGATGAAATACAACTGCCACGTATGCAAGTACCAAAATTTTCTGGTCAATACGAAGAATGGCCAACCTTCTTTGATTTATTTACCACATTAATCCATACGAACAAAAAATTATCACATGTACAAAAATTACAATATTTGAAAACTAACCTAACAGGCGAGCCCGAAGCTCTTATACGAAACTTCAAAACTACAGAAGCCAATTACGAAGAGGCATGGACTCAATTGGTGCGTCGTTATAATAACAAACGGTACAATTGCAATGCAATTCTGAGAAAAATACTGTCACACAAAAGGGTGACTACAGAGTCAGCAAAATCGATCAAAGAGTTGTTGGACAACACATCTACATGTTTGAACTCGTTGAAAAGCATGGAAGTGGACACTGAGGGTTGGAATCCCATAATAGTGTATATTACAGTCGCCAAGTTAGACGCAGAGTCTGTCAAACAATGGGAACAAACATTAAGCAAGGAAAGTAATGAGTTGCCCACCTGGAATCAATTAAGAGATTTTTTAGAGTCACGATTTCGATCTTTGGAGATGGTTGATGATGTCACCGGACACACAGCTCATGAGAAGAAACCTGCAACTAAGCCTAAAGCATTTCATGTATCTACGACATCAAACATCAAGTGTGCCATGTGTCAAGAGGATCACTACATATACGGATGTAAACAATTTGGCACGATGACACCTAAGGAACGGCAAGACTTTGTACAAGGTAACAAACTATGTTTCAACTGTCTTGCCCCATCTCATGCAGTATCGAAATGTCGTCATCGGGTAAGCTGTAAGAAGTGTGGTCGACGACATCATACACTTTTACACTTCGACAACACTACTACACCGAGCAAGGAAGCAGCTACATCATCGAGCAACCCGCAACCAGGTACAATTGAGGAGGTCAACGTCATCACAACATTTTCAAAGGGATGCTCACAAAGCTACCCTGTATTGTTGGCAACAGCTAATGTAAAGGTAACCTCGCAAAATAATTATAAATATGTCATAAGAACTTTAATTGACCAAGGGTCCCAGGCATCCTTTATTACAGAAGGTACTGTACAGATGTTGGGTCTAGTGCGAAAACCAGCTAGCGGCTGGGTGTCAGGTCTGGGAGATGGTCGTACCAAAATTAAATATATGGTGTCCTTTTCTCTAGAATCGTGTTACAACCCCAAACATGTTGTTCAAATTAATGCATTTGTGTTGAAATCTTTAACTTCATTCTTACCTACTAATGATCTTGACTCCTTTGAATGGAGTGACATTGAGTGTCTACCTCTGGCTGACCGTACATTTACTAATTCAGGTAAAATTAATGTGTTATTAGGAGCAGATGTTCACAGTAAGATTGTACTAGATGGACTACTGAAACATCCGACAAGAAATATGGTCGCTCAGAACACAGTCTTTGGCTGGATTGTTTCGGGCAGCGTCTCACGCAAATCACCCTACACTGACAGTGTAATTAGTATGCATGTGAGTATGAAATCTGATGATGATATCCTTAGGCAATTCTGGGAGTTGGAAAATGAGCCCCAAAGTGTAGACAGAGAGTTCACAACAAATGAGAAGAAGTGTGAAGAGTTTTTTGAAAGAACCACAAAGAGGGATGCAGAAGGGAGGTATGTAGTTAGACTACCCTTTTCAACAGATGACCCGAAATGTTTGTTTAATAATTCACAGGAAGTGGCATTAAAAAGATTTATGCTTCAAGAAAAAAGGCTGTTGAAAAATGTTGAATTGAAGAAGGAGTATAGTAAGGTAATGCAAGAGTATTTAGACTTGAATCACAGCATTGAAATTCCTGAATCTGAGACTACAAATACAAAATGTGTGTATCTTCCCCACCACGCTGTGCTGAGAGAAGACAAGAGGACAACAAAGGTGAGGGTTGTATTTGACGCTTCATGTAAAGGTGAAAATAACACTTCTTTAAATGACAATCTTTTAGTCGGGCCCAAACTCCAACAGGATGTACGTCATATTCTAATGAGATGGAGATTGCACAAGTTTGTAGTTATAGCAGACATCGTGAAAATGTACAGAATGGTTAAAGTAGCTGAATGTGACACAGATTATCAGAGGATAGTATGGAGGTTTAATACAAATGAGCAGATAAAACACTATAAACTGTTACGACTTACATTTGGAACTGCGAGTGCACCGTATTTGGCTGTAAAATGCTTACAGCGTCTCGCTGATGATGAGAAGGAACGGTATCCCTTAGCAGCTAAAATAGCTAAGTTAGATTATTATATAGACGATTTAATGACAGGATTTGAGAGCAAAGAAGAAGCTATTTCAGTTTGTGAAGAGATGAAACACTTAATGAAATCTGGGGGTTTTATTTTACAGAAGTGGAATAGTAATGACAAGGAAATTTTAAACAAACTCGGCATATCGGATCAAGAAAAAGCTCAATTATCAGAAGTAAAAATTTATGATGTGGTGAAAGTTCTTGGTGTGGGCTGGAACAGAAGTACAGATAGCTTTGAATACATAATTAACTTACCTGAGCAAAAGGAATATACTAAGAGGCAAGTGGTGTCAGACATTGCTCGATTATATGACCCGTTGGGGTGGATAGCTCCCGTAGTTGTTGTAGCAAAGACTTTCATCCAAAGGCTTTGGAAATCAAATCTTGAGTGGGATGATGTGTTATCAGAAGTGTATATGACAGAGTGGCTGTCATACCGGAGTGGTTTAGAACATTTAACAGAGTTACAAATACCTAGGTGGCTTAATACCTCAAAGGCCTGTAGTATTCAATTACATGCATTTTCAGATGCCTCGAAGATGGCCTTTGCAGCAGCAGTATACATGCGTGTGGTTGATGAATATAATAATGTATTTGTTCATTTACTTACAGCTAAAACAAAGGTGGCTCCGCTAAAAGAAATTTCTATACCAAGACTTGAGCTTTGTGGTGCTGTGTTAGCAGCGAAACTAATTTCTGAAGTGTCTCAAATATTAAATGTGCCTCAAGAGGATTTGTATGGATGGTCAGATTCAACCATAGTACTAGCATGGCTGAAGGGCGGCCCAAGTCGATGGGCTACATTTGTAAGTAACAGAGTAACTACTATTTTAAATATTTTAGAATATGAGAATTGGGGTCATGTCACATCGGAAACTAATCCAGCCGATCATGCTTCGAGAGGGCTGACGCCCAAAGAACTGATAAACAACACATTGTGGTGGTCAGGTCCTAAGTGGCTAACCGAGAGAGAGTTTACAACTGAAACATATATTGAAGACACAAGAGAAGAGGAGAAAGTGAATGTTTTATCAGTTACCGCCACTGTTGAGAAAGAATTCCTATGGGCTAAGTATTCATGCTTACGCCTGGCACTGAAAATAGTTTCTTATTGTAGAAGATTTTTAAATTTCAAATCACCTAAAGAATCACGTGTAAACTATCCTAAATTCATTACAGCTTGTGAGATGAAGGAAGCCTTGTTGTTATGTGTTAAACAAACACAACAGCACGCATTCATTGAGGAGTTAGGACAATTGACGAAACGTGGAGTTGTTTCAAAGAAAAGCCCTCTTTGCACTCTTTATCCTCTACTTGATGAGTATGGGATATTAAGAGTCGGCGGACGTATCACTCATTCGGAGGTAACCTATGACACGAGGCATCCTATGATTATACCGGCTAAAAGTCATTTTACTCGGCTCATAATTTTAGATGCACATCACAGAACACTCCACGGTGGTCCACAAATCATGTTGAATTTTCTCAAAACCAAATATTGGATTATACGAGCGAGGTCAGAAGTAAAGAAGATTTTTCGAGAGTGTGTAACCTGTAGAAGACATTCTACAAGACCCAGCAACCAACTGATGGGGCAGATACCAGAGGTGAGGCTTAAACCAAGTAAACCTTTCAAATCTACTGGAGTTGACTATGCGGGTCCAATCAATATCCGTTTTTCTCCAGGTCGAGGAGCAAAATCATACAAGGGATATATATGTCTGTTTATCTGTATGGTAAACCGTGCAATACATTTAGAGACAGTCACTGATTTGTCAGCCAAAGGTTTTCTTGCAGCTTTTAGACGGTTCGTAGCCAGAAGAGGTCACTGCCAAGATCTATATAGTGATAATGGGTCTAATTTCGTTGGTGCAAATAAATTACTTAAAGAAATGTTTAACAATTATAAATCTTCACTTCCAGCAGAAATAGCCGAGTCTCTAGCGTTAGAAGGTACTACCTGGCATTTCATCCCTCCCTATGCACCTAATTTTGGGGGACTGTGGGAGGCAGGGGTGCGTAGTACCAAAACCCACTTATACAGGATTATTGGTAATCATACACTCACATATGAGGAATTATCAACCATACTAGCACAAATAGAGGGTTGTCTAAACTCGAGGCCTATAACTATTCTTAGTGACAATCCGAACGACCCTCTCCCACTGACACCGGGTCACTTTCTCATCGGTGAACCGTTAGTAAATCTAGCTGATGAGGATTATAGTATACACAATGTTACAAGTTTAGATAGGTGGAAATTAACTCAAAAAATGGTCAGAGATTTTTGGAATAAATGGTACAAGGAATATCTAGTCTCTCTGAACCAAAGATTTAAATGGCAATCCAAAACCTGTGAACCTAATATTAATGATGTCGTAGTGTTAAAGGAGGACAATGTACCACCAGCTAGATGGGTTTTAGGTATAATTGTTGATAAACACCCAGGTCTTGATAACATTACCCGAGTTGTGTCAGTGAAATGCAAAAATGGTATTTTTAAACGGTCACTTAATAAAATATGTGTATTATGTAAGTAGATACAGTCAGAATAATATTGTTATTCAGAATATCTCAGAAGCTAGAATACATGAATAAAGGTAAAGTAAGAGTTTGACACTGAGATTAAGATGTATTACTTAGGATTTTCTTTCTTTTTTTTAAGATTACTGTGTCTTGAGATTGTTATACTATACAGTCCGCTGAATAATATCGTTGTCTTTGGATACTTTATTAAGGATGTATCCAATTTGTTCTTGTGTCTGAGGTATAACTATGTTTGCTTTTATCTTGTGTACTGTATGAGGCATAGTTATACAGTGTTATTTTTTATTTTGTTATCTTGTGTACTGTATGCAGCATAGGTGTACTATGTTTTTTATATCGTGTAATGTATGAGTTTAGCTATTGGTACGGTGAGATTTAAGAACTTAGTTCTTGGGGGGCGGGATGTTCAGTCCTATAATGCTTGATGTATCCGAACTAACTACCAACATGATATACTGTGTAAACTTAAAACGTGAGTGCGTAATAAATTACCAAACTGAACACACGTCTATTTATTTTCAAATTCCCAACGACCGAAAAGAGATCTTATTTACATGAACACTCCGCACCTTGCCGAAGATAGGGTTGTCATTTTTTGAAACTTCGTCGGTGGCAAACGAGCGTACGGTCCGCCTGATCGTAAGCGGATACGGTAGCTTTGCACTATTGTCTATTCTGTGACGCAAGCATCGACTATGCCAGAATAAGGTACCCGTCTAGCACAACTATGCTTATTGCTTGGCAACTCTCGTTGCAGGACATAACGACACCCGTCACTTTTTCACAGTAGTGCACAAAAAGAGATTATGTGCGGAAATCCCTTCGGATACCCGCGGTTATGTCGGGCTTGAACCGACTAAAACCGCACGCCGTCTCGGGTCTACAGACGGGGTGCCGGGGTGTAAGGTTACCCCTAGAGCATATCCCTCGCACCCCACTGACCCTGTGCCCTTCGCAGTGTCCCCTCTGATAACAGCAGAGGGGTACCTGGAGCGACCACCCCCGCGGGCCTTGAAGGCCCGCCATACCCCGACCCCCTCGTGCAATGGGGTCAGCTGGCCCTGAAGAGGGCCGGTTGGTCAGACTCTTGGCAGTTAACGTTGACGCTAGCTACTCCAGAGGAGCAATCAATGATGCGTCATCGCCCACGTTGCCCAGGGTGCACCAAACTTGGAGGTGATCCAACTAGTCACACCCCAAGAGATAGGTACCTTTTTTTTTTATCGTGCGGAAATCCCTTCGGATACCCCCCCCCCCCGCCGGTCAGCAGGGGCGGTTATGTCGGGCTTAAACCGACTAAAACCGCACGCCGTCTCAATATAATTTCTCGCTCGAGAAAGAGTCACGTGTCACAGTTGGTTTAGACCGGCTGATAAGCGTTTTATAGTCTAGGAGCTAGTAACCAAATTCATTAAAAAAAAAACAATATATTTACTTACTGATTACTTTTATTGGTTTACGTAAGTAAATACTAAAGGTAACGCGGGCGTGACCTGTATTTATTGCTTACTTAACTGCAAATGCCTTACTTTTATATACTTTTTTTTACCATCTTTAAATTGCCGGTTTTTAAATTTAATTGTTGCATATATGCGAAACCTACAAAACAATTTTAATACATATTCCACTGGGAAACATGCACATGGTGATTGTGGAGGTATATTTCTAAAAAGTTCTATAAGTTTGCTGCCTGGATTACTTTGAACACAATTTTCAAAATTTTCTATGAAAGTGGTTTCTTAATTTTGTACATACTCTATAAAATCTTTTGGTGGCATTTTTAAGCTGCACTAAATACTAGATTGGTTGTTGAATGCTTTGTATCTAGTAAATCGATTAGTCTCGTCTAAGCCTGCAACTGATCTCGAAATTTCATCTATTAAATCATTTGAAATTTCATCTATTAAAAACGTATAATCCGAATTTTGATCATTGTTTCTGCAACCCGCAGCAATGCAATATTTCATTGCCCTTATTTTATACATCGTATACAATATGCGCTTGCGACGTTGGTATGCGGGAGAGACGCGCGCGAGTGTCGCGGCCCACGGCGGGGCAACCACTGAATAAGCAACCCCGGGGATTCCGCCGGCATGTACTTATAATTTCTCGCAGATCGGCGGAGTGACACCCCCCTGCTTTTAGGAAAAGAAACCCCCTGGTACTGAAGTACAACTATGTAGTTCAACTAGTTGTACAAACGATACACTGCTTTAGGGTTTGTACAACCTCAAAATAAACATGCATATACACTCGGTGTCACTTATTATATTAGTTTAACTGGTTGTACAAAAAATTCACCACAAAAGCGTTTGTACAATTTAAAAATGCGTTTTCTTGATTAGGTATCCGGTTGGCATTTAGTACATTATTGCCAGTAAGTAAGTTGAAATGGAAATATTTTCATCCAATTAGTTCTATCCAAAAATATTAAATTTAAATTTAAAAAAATTGGAACTTAAATAATAATAAGAATAATAAGATAAATAATAACACTGGCAACGCTGGGAACGAACAGACGACATTTTTGTGCCTGCAGAAAAATATACAAATAAAACAATACAAAAGCTTTCCCAAAACCCAAAACCAAACTATAAATAAATTCCACAATGAAAATAGATATAATTTTACAATAGAATCCAATGAAAACTATAAAATATAAACATAAAAAATATGACATGACAATACATGACATCTAATGTCTGTCATATATAAAAAGCAACAAAATAAAATGTAAAAGGACAAAAATGATCACAAGATCCCAGAAAAGGACAGCACGCCTACCATCTCCGGACTCGTCACTAAGCTCCGCCCCACAGCCAACCTCAAGTGGAATCCCTGGGGCGTCGAGCAGCAGCTCTAGTGACGAGTATTTCTCCCCACCGACGTCACCAACACCTGCGCGCCGGCGAGGGAGAGGCTGGCCCCCGGCCTGCTTGGGGTCCCGAGGCCCACCGGCCTCGAATAGGGCCCCCGCTGCCGGTGGTGGAGTGCGTCGCATGCGATGGACTCATATTATGAATGAGAATTGCATGCGCGCCTACTATGGGCTACAGAGGGAGAAACCATTCGAACGGCGTATCGTGACAGGATGCTTGCTCTGTTTCAGGTCCTCGATCCAACCATCACAGTGTCCGCCCAACGATTGTCGGATCAAGTGCGAGCTATCCAGCGGTGTAACCTGTTGGATCAATCTGTGCTTGATCGGCTCCGCCTGGAGGCACAACCAACTCGCGCGACTCCTTCCTTGATACGGGACTCACCCATCGCGTCTTCAGCTCCGCTGTCAGGAGTGACACCAGCGACATCGGTGGAGCCCGTGGTCGATGATGGAGATTGTGTGAGTACGACTGTTAGCACCCAGATAAGTGAGCAATTGGGGAGGGCTTTGGAGGACGCTATTCGCCAGTATAGGTCCGTGCCTGAATCTAGGCCGCGTCTACCACGTCTGCCCACTCATAGGCGAAATCTGGCACTGATGGGAGCCCTGAATGATTTACTATTACCGTACATGCGGGCTAGTAAAGATTTGTCTGATACCCACTCGATCATGTACTGTGGAGCAATCGCGGTGTGCCGCGTCGCTCGTGTCAAGTTTCCAGATACTGACCGGGCGCCGCGGCCCGCCGAGGTTGTACCCGCTAGGCAGGTACGGATCGAGCGGCGTATCAGCACATTCAGGACTCTCATTGCGAAGCTGGTCTGCTTCAGTCGGGGGAATAACCGCCCCGTGTCATGCGTTTCGTGACTCAAGCATTCGCCGGGACCGGTATTCGGCGCCCGGATTTTGAGGCTAACGTCACGGAGCACATTGACTACCTGAAGCAGAAAGTCTATGCATGGGCAGCCCGTATTCGCCGGTACAGAGAGCGCGTGGATCGGTACTGGCAGAATCGCCTTTTCCAGAGTGACCAAAGGAAGGTGTACCGGAAGTGGGATGGAACCGTCCAATGTGTGGTCGATGAGGGGCTGCCAGGAGCCAGTGCCATGATTAATTTCTGGCGTGGTATCTGGTCAGCGCCCGTCGAACACACAGAGGGCGATTGGATGTGCGTTGTTGAGCGTGAATGTGGGAGCATCGAACCCATGGCGTCTATAACTATAGACCCCGAAGACGTGAGTTGTGCGATCCGAACGGCCCCGTACTGGAAAAGTCCTGGACCGGACGAGTTGCACAACTTCTGTATAAAGTGGATCCGGTGCTCCCATGGCCGCTTAGCGACGCAGTTCCAACAAGCCCTTCCCCGGTTTATGACTACCGGGATCACCTTCTTGCTCCATAAGACCTTAGGTTGAACCTAAAAACTATAGACCCATCACGTGCTTGCCCACTATGTACAAGCTCCTTACATCCATTCTGACCATCAAAATTAACACACACATTGTTGTGAACAATATTTTGGCCCCCGCTCAGAATGGGTGTAGGGTTGGGTCCCGCGGTACTAAGGAGCTCCTCCTCATAGACATGACTATTAGCCAGCAAGTCCGGCGGAGCCGGGGGGCTCTGTCCACGGCCTGGATGAAGGCCTATGATTCGGTGCCTCACTCATGGCTGAGGAGGATCTTAGAGTTGTATAAAATCGATACAACTCTGAGATCCTTCCTCAGTGCGTGTATGGGGCAGTGGACCACAGTCCTTCGTCAACCGGGCGGCGGGGAGATCTCTTCTGACCCCCAGGACTTCATAAGGATTGAGCGAGGCATCTTCCAGGGCGACTGTCTGAGCCCGCTTTGGTTTTGCCTAGCACTGAATCCTCTCAGCACTTTGTTGAGAGATTCAGGTCTAGGCTACCGGCTTCAGAGAGAGGGTGAGGTTATTAGTCATCTGCTGTACATGGATGACATCAAACTTTTCACACCGAAACTTCCTGACCAGGTGGAGCTGCTGAAAATCACGCAGGTTTTCAGCAACGCCATTGGGATGGAATTCGGTGTGGATAAGTGTGCGGTCTTACATTTGCAGCTGGGGAAAGTTGTGAATTCTACGAATTTGCAACTTTCTGAGACTATGACTCTCAGATCTCTCTCTGAAACCGAAACCTATAAGTATCTCGGTATGGCAGAGTCTTTGGGTATCTCAGTAGTGGATATCAAGAAATCGGTGAAGGAACGCTTCTTCTGCCGCTTCACAAAAGTACTCAACAGTCTTTTGTCGGGCGGCTACAAGGTGCGAGCCTTCAACGGTTGGGTGATGCCTCTACTGACTTACTCCTTTGGCATACTGAGATGGACTCAGGCTGAGCTGGACGCCCTGGATAGAAAGGTCCGTCAACTGCTCACCACTCATCGCATGCTACACCCGCGCTCGTCTGTTATGAGACTGTACATCCCACGGAGGTGGAGGGGCCGAGGCTTTTTAAATGCCAAGAACCTCCACAACCGTGAGGTGTGCAGTCTCATATTGCAGGATTATTTCCAGAGCAACGAATGTGGGATGCATCGTGATGTGGTGGCAGTAGACAAGGGTCTCACTCCGCCCTCCTTGGCGAACGAGAACTGGCGCAGACCGACGGTATTGAGCGTCACGTACCGCAAGACCGTATGGGAGGGCAAGGAGCTACACGGGAGGTTCTATCGAGCCTTAACAGGGCCCGATGTGGACCTTCTAGCCTCGGTGAACTGGCTACGCTTCGGGGACCTCTTTGGGGAAACTGAAGGGTGAAGAGCAATTGCTGACGAGGTCATGATGACGAACAATTATCGGAAATATATCCTGAAGGACGGTACGGTCGACATCTGTCGGGCATGCCGTCGTCCCGGAGAGTCACTCAGGCATATTATTTCGGGTTGTTCTCATCTGGCCAACGGCGAGTACTTGCACAGGCATAACCTAGTGGCCAGGATCATCCACCAGCAACTTGCTCTTCGATATGGCCATGTTGAGTCTGAGGTGCCGTACTATCGGTACACACCGGTGTCGGTTCTTGAAAATAGTCATGCATTGCTCTACTGGGACCACTCTATTATCACGGACAGGACTATTGCTTGCAATAAGCCTGATATCGTGGTAGTCGACCAGCCCCAGCGCCGGGCAATGATCGTTGACATCACCATCCCGCATGACGAGAACCTCGTGAAGGCTGAGAAGGACAAAATCAGCAAGTACCTTGACTTGGCTCACGAGGTTACCACCATGTGGGATGTCGATTCAACGATCATTGTCCCGATAGTCATTTCGGCGAACGGGCTGATAGCGAAGAGCCTCGACCAACACCTCAAGAGACTCTCGCTAGATGGTTGGGTCAAGGGTCAGATGCAGAAGGCGGTCATCCTCGACACGGCACGCATTGTCCGGAGGTTTCTCTCTCTGTGACCCCGACCGCCGCCCGGTAGCTTGGGCCCTGCCACGCTGCCGGTGGAGCACTATTTTTTATATTTTTAAATAGATGTTTTTTTTAAATATGTATTTAAATATGTATTTAAAAATTTAATTTATAAGTAATTTTAAAGTGGATAAAGAGATAATAATAATAACCTACTCAGATGGACTCAGACTGAACTGGATGCTCTAGATAGGAGGGTCCGGACACTGCTGACCACATTCCGAATGCACCAGCCACGTTCATCGGTAATGAGGTTGTATATCCCGCGGAAATTGGGCGGTCGTGGTTTTTTAAATGCCAAGACCCTTCAGGTCTTGGCATTTAAAAAACCAGAACCAGATATACAGCCTTAGAGAATATTTCCTACGTGTAGATTCCGATATGCATCGCGATGTGGTCGCAGTGGACAATGGCCTAACCCCTCTCGCGTTGGCTAAAGAGAACTGGCGCAAACCTATAGTACCTGGTACTGCTGATCGCAGGGAAGTATGGGAGTTCAAAGAGCTACACGGACGCTTTTATCGGGCTTTAAATGGGCCCGATATAGATTTAAAAACGTCTGTTTCTTGGCTACGGTTCGGTGATCTTCTTGGAGAAACTGAAGGTTTTATCTTTGCAATTACGGACGAAGTTGTAATGACGAACAACTACCGGAAGTATATTCTGAAGGACGGTATGGTTGACATCTGTCGGGCATGTCATCGCCCCGGAGAATCACTCAGACACATTATTTCCGGTTGTTCTCCTCTTGCCAACGGCGAGTACTTGCACAGACATAACCAAGTGGCCAGGATTGTACATCAGCAACTTGCCCTTAAATACAATCTTGTGGCTTCGGAGGTGCCATACTACAAGTATGTGCCCGACCCAGTTCTCGAAAACGGTCGTGTCACATTGTACTGGGATCGATCTATTATCACTGACAGGACTATTGTTGCCAATAAGCCTGATATAGTGATATTGGATCGATTAGAGCTTCGTGCAATGATAGTTGATATCACTGTCCCCCATGACGAGAATCTCATGAAGGCAGAAAAAGAAAAACAAATAAAATATTTGGACCTAGCCAATGAGATTGTCGACATGTGGGATGTGGACTCAGCTATTATTGTACCGATAGTCGTGTCAGCACATGGACTCATCGCCAAGAGCCTCGATCAACACCTTATGAGGCTCTCGTTAGGCAGCTGGCTCAAAGGCCTGATGCAGAAGGCCGTTCTGCTTGGCACGGCACGCATAGTGAGGAAGTTCCTCTCCCTGGAGCCGTAACCACCGGCAGCTTGGTCCCTGTACCCGATGCCGGTGGAGCACTGTTTTTATATTTATAAATATATTTGTATTTTTTTTATATATATATTTAAAAATGTAATTATATGTATTTATAAGTTAATAAAGAGGAAGAATAATAATAATAGACCAATAACCTGTTTACCATAGACTAATAATCTGTTTACCAACAATATATAAACTTCTTATATCCATTCTGACAGCTAAATTGTCAGCTCACATAGAGAGTAACTCTATAATGTCTATCTGTCAGAATAGATGTAGAAGTGGGCACGTGGCACGAAGGAGCTCCTTATTTTTGACATGGCCATTAGCCAACAGGTCCGCGGTAACCGAAAGAATCTGACTACATGCTGGATTGACTACAAGAAAGCCTACGACTCCGTGCCACATACATGGTTGTTGAGGGTGCTGGAGTTGTATAAAATTTATACAACTCTATGCACCTTCTTAAAGGAATGTATGGGGCAATGGAAGACGGTTCTTCTTTCTCCAGGGTGTGGTCAGGTCCTGGGGGATGGTGTACCCATAAAGATCGAGAGGGGTATATTCCAGGGTGATAGCCTGAGTCCGTTATGGTTTTGCCTAGCACTGAATCCTCTCAGTACAATACTGGAGAATTCATGACTAGGCTATCAGTTGTGGAGAGGAGGTCAAGTTATATCCCATCTTCTTTACATGGATGACTTGAAATTATTTGCCCCCACCGACTCCCAGCTGGTAGAATTACTTAAGGTAACTGAAACCTTTAGTAATTCTATCAGAATGGAGTTTGGTGTAGACAAATGTGCAGTCATGCATGTTAGGAAGGGTGGGGTTGTGGAATCTGAAAGAATTGAACTTTCAGATTCTACACAACTAAAATCTCTCTCGACAACTGAAACCTATAAATATATTGGTATGTCACAAGCGCTAGGTATTACTGAGGCTGCCATGAAACAGACGTTGCGGGATCGTTTCTTTGGGCGCCTGAAAAAAGTACTTCAGAGTCTTTTATCGGGCGGTAACAAGGTGCGAGCCTACAGCGGCTGGGTCATGAAAGTCTTAGTATACTCCTTTGGCATACTAAGATGGACGCAGACCGAATTAGATGCCCTGGATAGGAAAGTCCGTACGTTGCTAACTGCAAATCGAATGCACCACCCACGCTCGTCAGTAATGAGGTTGTATATCCCCCGGAAGTCGGGGTTTTTCACGAAGGGGGTCGTGGTTTTTTAAACGCCAAGACTCTCCACAACCGTGAGATATGCAACCTTAGGGAATATTTCCTACACGTTGTCGTGGGTGTGCACCGAGATGTAGTGGCAATAGACAACGGACTGACCCCTCTCGCTCTGGCAAAAGAGAACTGGCACAAACCGATAATACTTAGCATCGCTGATCGCAAGGAAATATGGAAGAGCAAAGAGCTGCATGGACGTTTTTATCGGGCCTTAAATGGGCCCGACGTAGATATAAAAGCATCAGTGTTCTGGCTACACTTCGGTGATCTCTTTGGAGAAACCGAAGGTTTTATCTGTGCAATTACAGATGAAGTTGTCATGAAGAATAATTTTACTATCGGAGGTATATCCTTAAGGACGGCACGATTGACATATGTCGGGAGTGTCACCGTCCCGGAGAATCCCTAAGACATATTATCTCTGGTTGTTCTCGTCTTGCCAACGGAGAATATTTGCATAGACACAACCAAGTGGCCAAAATCGTTCATCAACAACTTGCTCTAAAGTATGATCTTGTAGATTCGGAGGTACCGTATTACAAGGGCACGCCGCAATAGCGGCGGTAAGGCCCATCATGGAGGATTGGCTAGAGAGGCGACACGGAAGCCTCTCGTACCGACTGACGCAGGTGATCTCCGGGAAGGGGTGCTTCGGGGACCACCTGCATCGGATCAGGAAGGAGCCAACGCCTGAGTGTCATCACTGCGATGCGAGCGAGAACTCAGGGCTGCACACGCTGGCGGACTGCCCGGCGTGGGAGGCGCTGAGGCGTGACCTCGTGGCAGTCATCGGGGTGGGAGTCCTCTCGCTCGGCAACATGATTGCGGCAATGGTGCGGAGCGCGAGTGCGTGGGCCGCCGCCGCCTCCTTCTGCGAGCATGTAATGCTCGCGAAGGAGGTGGCGGAGCGCGCCCGGGAGAGACTTAGAACTCTCCCGGTCCGCCGAGCCCGCAACTTGCTCGCCGCGCGTCGCAGGCAACTCAGGCGCCGGAGGTCGCTTAACGACCTCCGTCCTCCATGAGCGCAGGCCTGGGGGTGGCGGGTGAGGCCACCTGTCACCCCAGCAGAAGCAGGCCGGGACGGTGGGGCGACTAGCGCCCCTCCCCCAAACCGGGGCAAGACGGGGACACCGTGGTTCCCAAACCCGAGGGGGCCATCTCGAAACCGGAGATGGCCCAGGGTCAGTCGGGGTGCGAGGGATATGCTCTATGGGCAACCTTACACCCCGGCGTCTGTAGACCCGAGATGGCGTGCGGTTTTAGTCGGTTCAAGCCCGACATAACCGCCCCCGCTGGCACGCGGGGGGGTATCCGAAGGGATTTCCGCACGATAAAAAAAAAAAATAAAAAAAAAAAAAAAAAAAAAAAAGGTCGTCACATATGAAATTGCCGTTTTTCTTGAAGAAATTGGAGGAAACCCAATTTTCAGTACTAACCTTTTTGCATTTTTTTTAGGAATGACAAATCCAAATTTTATGTTCTTTTTGTGTATGAATGAGACAACATTAAGCTAACAAACAGCAACTTTTATTACATTTTTGAAAAGTGACAGCTGTTATGTAATACGAAATTTATCATCAAAATGGATAGCATTTAGGAAGTACTGTTTTCGAAGATCGAATTAATTTATCAAGCGGCCATTAAAAACAAAATTGAATACAGAGTTGTAAAATCTTGAAATCAAGTTTCAAAAAAAATATAAATAATGGAAATAACTATTAAATTACACGAATAACGAACTCATGAATTTGTAAGAAAATTTCGGCAATTTCATAGGTAAAGACCTATTATTACCATCATTGAATACATACCTACTTAGGCTTCTATTATTGAAACAATAAAACCTAAATACGGTTTGAACATAAATAACTGAAAAAAAGCGGCCAAGTGCAAGTCGGACTCGCCCATTAAGGGTTCCGTAGCAGCAAGTAGCATAATAATGTGTTTTTTTTTTTAATTTTATATTTTAGTTGATTGAATGAAAGGTAAATTGTGGTTTAAGATTTATGACGTATTAATAAAGAACTACTTACTAGATCTCGTTCAAACTAATTTTCGGTGGAAGTTTACATGGTAATGTACATCATATAATTTTTTAGTTTTATCATTCTCTTATTTTAGAAGTTACAGGGGGGACACACACATTTTACCACTTTGGAAGTGTCTCTCGCGCAAACTATTCAGTTTAGAAAAAAATTATGTTAGAAACCTCAATATCATTTTTCAAGACCTATCCATAGATACCACACACGTATGGGTTTGATGAAAAAAAAATTATTTATTACACCCAAAATTTATTGTTTTTTTGCTATTTTTGTGTGAAAATCTTAATGCGGTTCACAGAATACATCTACTTCCTAAGTTTCAACAGCATAGTTCTTATAGTTTCGGAAAAAAGTGGCTGTGACATACGGACGGACAGACAGACAGACATGACGAATCTATAAGGGTTCCGTTTTTTGCCATTTGGCAACGGAACCCTAAAAACGACCCTAAAAATGTTAAACATTATTTAAATTAAAAAAACTACCCAGTATTTTTATCCTACTTACGCAGCCAGTATAAATTAGCATAGTTGTACAAATAACCCTTCAACAAGGTTGCCTGATGACTAGTACAACTGGTTGTACAAACGCTACAGCAATGTATCGTTTGTACAACTACTTGAACTACATAGTTGTACTTCAGTACCAGGGGAGAGAATTATTGTTCCGCACAAAAAACCTTAAAACCCAAATCTAAGTCCCACTAGGACTAGGAAGAACAACTAGTTAATAAATAAAAAGAACCAATTCATATTATTCGCAAAATATATCTAAGTACCACATTTCACTAGCCTCGGTGGCGCGAGCGCAGTGATGGATAACGACTGCAACTGGGGTGCATAAGGTTTCGAGATGGATTCCCGGGTCGATCAAAATGTGTTATAGCAATTCAGAGTTGGCAGAAAAAGGTACATTCGAATTCAAACTTCATACGTACATACATACATGAATCTCTACTTATTTAAATTTCCTTATTTATACCACTTCTCAGCGTCAAGGTCGATATAAAAAAATAACCTTCGTACCTCGTTAACAATTAACTTTTATCACATAATCTTACCACAGAGATGAAATCTTCAAGTTCACAATTTAACCGCAACGTATCTATAATACATTGTGCAAAAGACAGGTGGCCAGGAACAGAAAGAGCTACACCATTTGTAACTATTTTATTTTTCAGCATTTTATTAACACGTTCAAAACACAAAAACTCAAGAAAAAAGTTTTAATTATACGCGATCTAGCGTCTAAATGATAAGTAAAGTGTTGTTATTTGTTATACAGATTGCTGATAAGAGCAATAAACAATCGTAACGTTCATAAACGCGTTATATTAAAAATAATATACATATCATATAATTATAAAGTAAGTAGTTCAGTAAATAAGCAGTGTTGCCATTTTAGCGATTTCGTATCTAAATCGATGGCCTCTTTAAAGCATTTCGGAAGTTATTTTTCGATTTAGGCGATTGGTACAGTGCCACGCATCGTACAGCGTAGCGCGGGAGTCTATGGCGGCAGTGCGTGGTCTTACGTTGCTTGTGACTATCTCATTGCATTGAAAACACGCGTATGCAACACACAGAAAAAGCATTCACGTGCAGTTTATTAAGTAGTAACTCTCGCGCTAAGCTTGATCATGCGGGGCAGTGTGCCAACTGCCTTAGTCAATGACCTCCTATTCAAATGAGGTATAGGCAGGTATGTTCAGTATGTTACGAGTATACCGCGATGTATGACGGAAGTCATACTTTGCTCTCGTTCGCACTCACTGATTATCTCGGGTTATCTAGTGCACTCTCTAGTATATAAGGTGTCACAAAATTAGGTCTCTGAATTTGGTGAGATGACTTGGTATCGAGAAAATATGTATTTGAAAAGTAAGCATACAAAATGCTTAAAAATTTAATTGAAAAAAAAAAATATACCCTTTACTTTTTTGCATCGATCGTTAGGGTCAATTATAAGGATGAAATCTCTCTAACAAACATGATAAATAAATGAAAGGAAAACCAGAAAATCTTAAATTAATTTAATTATTTACAAAAAATGGTAAACTAACTAATTAGTTGCTCGAAATGGGCTCCATTCTCTTGGATACACAAATTTATTCTTTTAACGAATTCATTTCTAGTAACCTTTAATGAAGTGTTGTGGTGAATATTATAAATCGTATTCTGATTTAGATTTAGATTTAAATTTAGATTTAGATTTAGATTTAGATTAGATTTTTGATTGATGATGAAATCTAAATCTAAATCATAAATTAAAATCAAAATTAAAATAAAATAAAATATAAATCCAAAGCAGCATTTTGCGAGCTCGTCGACGAGCGCAGCGCTGCGCGCAAGGCTGTGGTCCTTAGAGAATAGCACTGCTGAACTTCAACTCTCAACTCGTTGTCATTCGCATAAGATTTCTTGTAAATTTGATTTTTTACATATCCCCACAAAAAAAATCTAATGGGGTGAGATCTGGCGATCTCGCAGGCCATCTGATTGTGCCGTTTGTAACAATCCAGGTATTAAAATGGTTATTAATGTAGGCAGTAGTGATTCTGCTGTTATGTGCTGGAGCACCATCTTGCTGTAGAATTATTTGTTTTCGCTCTTCCTCGGGGAAACCATTTAACTCCTTTCTTAAGAGATCCAGTATTTCAATATACTTGACAGTGTTTAAATGACCTTCGTACACGTGGACTAACACTACATTATTTCTCATAATTCCGCACCAAACGTTGAAAGAAAATCTTACTTGATTGTTAGTTTCAGGATTCACTCGAGACCAATAATGGTTGTTGCGGCGATTGTACATGCCATTATTGCTGAAGTTGGTTTCGTCAGACCATACAATGTTACTCAAAAAATTAGGGTTTCGGTCAATTTCTCCAAGCATGTTTTCACAAAATTGTAATCGTCTCTCACGATCCCCAATATGCAATTTTTGCACCAACCGACCTTCACGATAGCATTTATACTTGTACTTTTTCAGCACTTTAAGTACGCGAGTGTGGGTTGTTCCGAATTCATCGGCAGCATCTCTACTTGAAGTCTTCGGAAATGATTCAAAGTATGTTAAAACATCTAGTTCAAAATCGAAATAGTTTTGCTGAATAGTTTGCCGTCTCTTCTTGAAACCACCCGTATTCTTTAAATTTTCTACCATTCTTTTCAATACGAACCGAGTTGGTGCCTGTCGGTCTTGATATCTCTCTCCATACCACCGCAGAGCTAGATTCACGTTTTTGTTATTTAAAAAATAAGCTTCCATTAAATCAAACTGTTCTTGATAAGCCATTTTCACCGTGAGACAAAATGAAATGAGTTGTAAAAACAATCAAATGTGAATAACAACTATGACAATCTAATTTTCAAATTTTAATCTAACATTCCATATTTAAATTACCTCATACACGCGAGATTTCGTCCTTATAATTGACCCTAACGATCGATGCAATAAAAGTAAAGGGTATATTTTTTTCAGATTTTAGCCGGTTCGATTCCCGGGTGTGGAAGAGAATTTTCGAAAATCTTTGAGTGCAGTTTGCAGCTTTCTATTCAAAAATAAAGGAATGTTTCCTTTGAGTAAAATTTTCTATCTGCAGTATTAAGAGTACTTTCCCTCCAGGTGGCATTACAAAATTCCACCCTGTATATATAAAAAATATAAAAAAATATATATAAAAATGAAAAAAAAAACACCACCAGCGACCAGCGTCACGTGTCGCGACGAGCCCGTGACGCACGTGGTAGGCGTGCAGTCCTTCTCCTCGCAGTATTCTAAAAGCGGATGTGTGGGAAATACCTAAATCGCGACCAGCGTCACCTGTGCTCGTCGCGTCACGTGACGCTGTTCGCTGGTGGTGTTTTTTTTTATTTTTTTTACCCGCTATTTTTTTTTTGTTTAAATAGAATGAATATTACAAAAAGTTATATGATGACAAAAAGTGTTTCTTGGGCCTCGGTCAGAATCGATCTCAGTCTTGACGAAGTCACCACTCATTAGACGAACGCGCCACCAATGTTGTTAGGTACAGTGTGAAATTAGCGCTTCTATATTTGTTGTCTTACGTTCAGGTCACGTGTTTTACTAACGCGAGTTTAACCTTTTTTACCCATTACAAAAAAGTGCACAACGCCGCTAAAGAAGTTTTCACTTCAAAAATTCATACATATTAAGTCGTTAGCGCTGACAGTCAGCGTGCGTGACTCTAAAACCAACCTTTATAAATGTTGCAATTATATAGTCTACAGTGCTACAGTTTTATACATTTCACTTTTTATTCCTTAGGTATCCGAAGAGGTAGGGGTGCTTGGTTGGGGACCTCCACGCTGTGCACCCTGGGCAACGGAGACAGCAGCGCCTCTCTCCTAAGGTGAGAGAGACGCAGCCGCCTACGGCCAACTCCGACCGAGGCGAGGACGGCCCTGTTGAGGGCTGTTCGGAAGCTTTCCACGTGTCCCTCTGATTAGCAGATGGCACAGTGGAGAGCCAGTAAGGGGGCCATCTCGAAACCGGAGATGGCCCAGGGTCAGTCGAGGTGCGAGGGATATGCTCTATGGGTAACCTTACACCCCGGCGTCTTAATACCCGAGACGGCGTGCGGTTTTGGTCGGTTCAAGCCCGACATAACCGCCCCCGCGGGCCGGCGGGGGGGTATCCGAAGGGATTTCCGCACGAAAAAAAAATGGTATCCGAAGAGGCCGAAACCGGAGATGGCCCTGGTATCTGGATGGATCAGTCGGGGTGCGAGGGAAATGCCTTATGGGGGCAATCTTACACCCCGGCGTCTGAAGACCCGAGACGGCGTGCGGTTTTAGTCGGTTCAAGCCCGACATAATCTCCCCCACTGGCCGGCAGGGGGGGAGGGGGCTCGAGGGGATTTCCGCACGAAAAAAAGAAAAAAAAGGTATCCGAAGAGGAATATAAATATGTAAATAGTACATAACTAGACTGAATACTTATTTATAAATCGAAGGGAAACTGAAAATCAAACCAAAACCTACATCAACTGGTAGACCCTAATACTGTTTAAAACAGTGCAGTTGGCAACCCTACATGGATCAGTTGGGGTGCGAGGGAAATGCCTTTTGGGGGCAACCTCACACCCCGGCGTCTGAAGACCCGAGACGGCGTGCGGTTTTAGTCGACATAATCTCCCCCACTGGCTGGCGAGGGGGGAAGGGGGTTCGAGGGGATTTCCGCACGAAAAAAAGAAAATAAAAGGTATCCGAAGAGGACTTTAAATATGTAAATAGTACCTTTTTTTTGTGCGGAAATCCCTTCGGATACCCCCCCGCCGGCCAGCGGGGGCAGTTATGTCGGGCTTGAACCGACTAAAACCGCACGCCGTCTCGGGTCTTCAGACGCCGGGGTGTAAGGTTGCCCATAGAGCATATCCCTCGCACCCTGACAGACCCTGGGCCATCTCCGGTTTCGAGATGTCCCCCTCGGGTTTGGGAACCACGGTGTCCCAGTCTTGCCCCGGTTTGGGGGAGGGGCGCTAGTCGCCTCACCATCCAGACCTGCTTCTGCTCCTCCATGAAGGGCCTTACCGCCGCTATTGCGGCGTGTCCTTCATTTTGATACCCTACACGATAAGTTTGAGTGAAAATACTTTTTTAACAACATACCTACATTTTATTTTATTTTTATTTTGATATACCCAGTATCACTCTCACAGTGAATACGAATCTAACGACACCTCTCAAAGTAGAATCCATGGAGCTGTTCACGCCGCAGACCGTGCCAGACAATTATACAAACATATATCTCGAAAAACATAACCCTCGTGAATGAATACTAGGTACAATAATATGTTGGGGTGTGTGTGGGGTGTGTGTTGGGTAACCTCCTCGAGTGTCGCTCCGATTCCGATCCCGCTGCAGTCCGGGGGGAACGGAATCGGAGCGGCCGGTACACCCTGGGCGGCGGTCAATGGCTTCCCCTTCACCCCTTCATAGGGTTGGCATTGATCGTCGGCCAATACCCAACGTGGCGGGAACACATCGCTCTCCGTACTCCTCTGCTTTCAGAGGAGACAGGATGAGCGATGCTGTTAGTGGTGAGATGGCCCAGGGTCAGCCGGGGTGCGAGGGATATGCTCTATGGGTAACCTTACACCCCGGCGTCTGAAGACCCGAGACGGCGTGCGGTTTTAGTTGGTGCAAGCCCGACATAACCGCCCCCGCTGGCCGGCGGGGGGGTATCCGAAGGGATTTCCGCACGATAAAAAAAAAATAAAAAAAAAAAAAAGGTACAATAATATGTTTAAGTTAATTAATGGTACCTACAGGTTTCAACCTACTTTAGGATCAGGGTGTTTTACCTTTGCAACTATATCGGTGGCGAAAGAAGGCGCGGGAGCAGGGACGGCAATCTGAGCCTCGAGAAATCGAGGCCGTGCAGTCGAAACTCCGCTAGGCCATCGTGGTGGAGTAGAAGGAACGACTTGGGTAACCAAGCGCATGGCAAGCCGTAGTAGCGGCGGTAAGGCCCATCATGGAGGGCTGGCTAGAGAGGCGACACATAACGGGTGCGTCTCATAACGGATGGGCCTATGTACTGGCCGCGGGCAGCCAGCGGGGCCACCGTTTCTACAGGTCTGCCTATCAGGCGGGTCGACCTACGTCATCAACACCAGACTCCACGAATATCCCACTGGTCCCACACCTGCTGCATCCGTAGCCTCCTTATCCTCAGCTGTGTAGCTGCTGCACCCTGAACACAACCCATTATTACCCCGGATATTGGGTTATTTGGAGGGATTTCCGCAGCTGCATGGTGGTACCAACCCGGAAAACAATTGTGCCACCAGTTTCCAGAGCCACGTTGGCTGCGCCAGTGATTGCTTGATTGCGTGTCCGCTCTCTACGTGGGTCAGGTGTTCGACCTGGACGTATGGTAGAGATAGGTACCGCAATTTAGGTATCACACAGGCTTCTTCAACTAGGTAAACTAACTGTTTTTTAAAACGCTTACCATGGAGACGATATCTTCGATTTCACCATTTTCTCTCAATTTATCTATTGCATACTGTGCAAAAGATAAATGGCCAGGTACATTTAACACTGGACCAGTTGAGACCACTTTGTTTATTATCATATTTCAGCAAAATTTCACTTCACTGTCGTTTTACCTCTAACTCTAAAGTTCATGAAAGTGATCACAAACATTTTATGATTTGGTTACCTAAACATACTTATCTAGTAGGTAGAGATATAAATTATTATAACCAAATATATTCGATAAAAGATTATTATACTATTACCAGGCGATTAGTTATATCTAATTTTGACCACGCCATAAACCAAAGATAGCTATAGCTAAGTTGATTGTGGGTTATCAACAGATACCGTCTGTATTACATAAATATTTCTTTGCCATATATTGGTAAGTACAATTGTCATGTACTTAGGACTGAAAATATGAATCAGAAAGTAGGTAGTTAGATACCTTAAAACTGTCTTTAATAAACTAAATTGCTCGCTAAAAAGTACTAAATATTAGGTGAAGTTCGCCGCATTGCAACGAGATATAAATTGTGTCAAAACTACCTCTGCAACTACGGCATAGCACGGTAGGTACTGAACTGAGAACGCTCCAAGTTCCAACACTACATACTATGATCGGGAGGGTAGTACCTATGTACCTACTCGGTATAAGGAATCAACCATGGATAGCAAGTAGATTGCACCTATGATATAGATATATCGACGTAGCCTCGACATGACAATACCCGAGGAATATTCTATATGGAGAAGAAAGGGTACCGACTTCACAACATATTTAGCAAGCATATAATTTTTTTTGTGTAGGTAGTCACTAGTTACATACAATGCCTTACTACGTGAACTCAGGTCATCCATTACAACTAACATCCCTATATAATACTGACGCCTTTCTCCCACCTGTGTGGGCAGATACAGCTACAGGCTGACGTGCAACTGTCCTTAGTTCCTCTACTGTCATTAAACATTTTATGCAAATCCGCCAGTTTGGAGTGCTGCTGCTTAACAGCATACCTACGTTCATAAAAATCCAAAATATTAGGCGGGTCACTGAAATTAGAATGGAAACATACATACATAACTTCACGCCTGTATCCCCGAAGGGGTAGGCAGAGGTGTATTACACACCCACGATTCGCCAGTTATGTTTAGGTCCCAATGTAATAGCGGGCGAGCCTATTGCCATCTACCGGGCGCATAATTAAGCGAGCGATAGGAACGAGTAGAAATATTGTCATTTATTTTTAACAATATTATTCTTTTCAAGTAACAACTTAATATTAGCACTGAATCCGACCCTGACCACCAGTACGTCAAAATTGGTATATTTCTCACTCGTTACCATGGCGACGAATGACGACTGGGTTGAAACTTTGCTTCAAGGCCATATGTGCTTGTGGGAATAATGTATATTTACAAGGAAAAGAAAAGGATAGCGCATATTATCAAGTGGTTAAAAAGAATGTGAGCGTGCGTCATAGACAAAATTAAAATAACGTGTTCAGTCAGTATATGATAGAGTGGTGAGGAATGAATTATAGTCAACATTGTCTATAAAGTGGGGTAAGCGACAGATCTCTCTGTGCGGGTTCCAGTGCTTGTGTACTCTCATAAATGGAGCTTGCACAGACTGGTTTATCATCGAAAAAGGTGTTAGACAGGGATATGAGGTATTCACTTGTTGCCCTGCATAATTTTATGAGCAGTCAGAAAGTATCTAAAGAGACACGACTGGCTGTACATAGAGGAGTACTCGTCCCCACACTTCTGTATGGTAGTGAATGTTGGGTGTGGCAGAAGGAACATGAAAGTAAACTAAATGCTTTGAAATAAAACTATTGTTAACGGATGCTATCGCGATTTATTTGATGTTATTTTATATTTTACATTGATCCCGACGTTTCGTTTGCGTTCCAGCAGCCATGGTCAGATTAGATTATAATATAACCTTTTATATTGATATTATAATGCAAACGAAATGGAATATAATGATAAATGGCTGTTTTGATTTGGACCTTTCCACCATAGAAATAAGATCGATGTTACTTCAATACTAATTACGATAGCTAAATGTATCCTAATATATTAGGAAAGTAAGTGTTAACTATGACTGTCAATTATATATTCACATAGATTGACAGATCCATTATAATATTATAATTTAACGCAAACCAAACAGAATATAATGAAAATAAGTCATATTGATTTGTACGTTCTCGGTATGGAAATAATATCGTTTTTTTTTAATGCCAATTACGGTAGCTTCTAATGTATAAATATATTCTAATAAATTAGTAAAGAATGTGTTTCATTATAATTTAATATGAAACTGGCAAAATGATTCGTTATGAACTTATTCCTTCACGTCACATTTCTAAGGTCCAATATAGATTAATGCAAACTCCAAGGATAAATAAGGAAAAATGACCGTATTGATTTCACTTATGCGATCGATATTCTTAGTTTAATGCGAATAAATTGAGAATACGTCTTATTTCAATTTTATGTCATTTTCATATCGTGGTAGTGTCAATTAATTGATAAATTGTAAAAGAAGATTTATGTTCTATTACAATTTCAAATAAAGCACAATTTATAAATAAGATTTATAAGTAATGAAATATGACCGTATTGATTTGTACCTTCTGCATATATAATAAAATTAGTTTATAGTATAATGGAAACACAATAGCAAATGATAAAAAATATTTATACTTAAAAAAGTCAAAATATTTTTTGATTAACTCAGTAATAGCTACGATGTTAGATGGCATTGATGCATTTCTTCTTGTTTCGAATCGTTTGGATGAATATTGCCATAGAAGTATAAAAAATTCATTGAACTATAATATTTGTATAGTAATATATACGTGTAGTTAATAAGTGTATAAACATTCCAACAGTCCTAAGCCTTTTTTTTAACGTTCGGAAATCCCTTTGGATACCCCCCGCCGGCCAGCGGGGGGGTATCCAAAGGGATAATATGTCGTGTACCGACTAAAACCGCACGTCCTCCCCAAGTGTCCGTTGCCTTGGGTGCTCAAGTCACACCCTCCATGTCTCCATGAGTTCCCGGCGGAGCTAGGACCGCTGAGCCCTGATTTCTCGGGGCTCCGGCCTATGGTCCCGCTCCAGCGCCTCCTTGCGCCACTGGTACAGCAACGCAAGGGCTCTCGCTTCCAGGTCCCATGGAGGGGTACCGGCTAGGAGACATGCCACCTCAACGGGACAGTCCTAAGCCTGTAAAAAGTATGAAGGGACGTTTATTAATCCTATTTGTATTGTATCATCTACATAGTAGTATTCGTGTTGTATTTTAGTATACAACATAATATATAACAAAACTAGTCTCCAATCAGCGAATTGAAGTGAATTAGGTTCCATTTATATATTCCTTTTTTAGAAAATAAGTTTTAAAAAAATTGACCTTTCTGGGGTAATTTTTTTTAACTTTTTTAACAGTAATAAAATTTAGGTCAATGAGGAAACTTACGTGGCAACACAGGGGGGCGACGCAGCGCAGCCAATGGGGAGCAGTGTTGTGGGTAACGCTAAATATAATTGGATATATACTTTGTAGTCTGGTCACATTCTTAGATTTTTGGGAGATAGTGGGTAATTATGCTGCTAGGAAAAGGAAACTAAAATACACTACTAAGGTACTTTTAAATTGCGATAATACATTTTTTTTTTCCATACTGGTCTACGTGTATAGGATGTCTAAGTGCCTATAATTGATCGGACACTACATTACATACTGTATAAGTAGACTAGGTCTGCAAGGTGAATCGCTGCTTGCAATGTTGAGCTGAGTGAGACATCGTGAATCAGATTTTGAAAATTTTGAACAGTGATCATTCCTCCGTGGCAAGTCCGATTTTGAAAATTGTTTTTGAAAGTCAGAACTCTGGACATGCTTTCTGAGCGTGTAAAGTTTGGTCACAGTGTCTCGAGGGGTTATTATGTAATTCCATCTGGAATTTTCTTAACGGTGATCATTACCTCTTTAATCATGCCAAATTTGGTTCTGATTGGATTAGTAGTTTAGGAGGAGACCTGTGACAAAGAAAATCCTGAAGTCTAGTATGAGGAGCTTTTGCTCGACTTCGTCTCACTCAGCTCAAAAATGTAATGTATAATTAGATAGCGCAGTAAAAAGTTCTATGATCAGCTTGGTGCTCGTTATACCTGTCACGAGTAGTTAAAGAAAAAGACTAAAATATGGATAAAGTGTCAGTGTTCCCGAACGCACCTTTTTTCTCGTTTTTTTTTATGGCAGGTATACCAAATTACAACTAATAGCAGTTTGCAATAACAGTTATTTTACCATAACGTAACAGGATAACCTACTATTGAAAAGTAGCAGATAATGCCACCTCTAAACACAAGTGACGACAAGTGTCATAGTCTAGTCTGGTCTAGTCACTCGGTCAGACCCTGGCTGCAGAATAATCGGAATTTTGGAATATATCAATTGTAAAAAATGAGGATAATTATTATAATAGACAAGTATTTTTAGCCCTGCATAGCACATTACTATCATAAACTTGTAGATTATGTATAGTTAATCAGGTGTATTGTGGATTTTTAAGTACACTGATAAATACTTACCTGATAAGGGCGTTTTATGTGATAAACGGCCTTTAATTGTCTTTTAAGCCTAGTCAAATTCATTGTTGCCACTATTTACACCATCCCCAAAAATGCCGGTTACTGTACATAATAATGTGGTCTCAGGACCTGAGGAACGAGGCATTCCAGCACATTTATCTTATGGACAATTTCTATTTGATCAACTCAAAACTGGTGGGAATCAAACAGCTCTAGTAAGTACATATACCAATTTGTTATCTATGAAATGTGTGTGATTACAAGTCTCAGCGCATTTAATCTATATGGTCTTTCTGGTCTTTCTGGTACTGTAATTTAAGCTAGCCTACAACTAAATTACTCAGTGACAAAATGAAAACTAACCTGATCACTAATATATACCTAGGTACATATACCAAACAAAGCCATAATTTTAATGTTAAAAGATCTGGTGATATGACCTAAAGTTCGATCACTATCTTATTGAAGACAATTTTGCAGCTTACGTAATGAAACACAGAAATTTTGCCTATTAAATTCTCAATAAAAGAATTATTAAGTCTTCCTTTTCTTTAGGTGAATGCGGAAACCGGCGAGTCTATTACATTCAGACATATACTACAACACAGTGTGAATGTAGCTGTCAGCCTACAGAAGCTAGGTCTGAAGAAAGGTGACCTAGTAGGACTGAGCAGTGAGAACAGATTTGAGTTTGTGGCAGCTTCCCTTGCTGTAGTGTACTGTGGTGGAGTACTCTCTACACTAAACATTACATACTCACCTGGTAATTTTACATTTAAGTCTAGATACTATTAAGTACAGTTTTTTTTGTGACAGTCATAAGAAATATATAATTAGGATGTATGGGAGGCAACCAATATGGGGGCCCAAGCCAATCTCACCTTCAAGTTGGTACACCTTCTGATTGACGGACAACACTCCCACGTAGGATTGCCTCTCAGGGCTTATAGGTCACACAGTAACTCCCATGAAAGTTGTAGGGCAAACCCAAGGGAGGAGAATAACAAATACTCATAAAATATAATATTTGTAAGTATTCATATATATGATGGTGCTGTGTAATATGTCCTCAGCAGTCAATAAAAAAATGTCAATGTCAATGCAGGGTAAAGCTTACACCACACTTCATGTATCTTTACTGGTGGATCCTCCACGTCTGAACACCAATACATGTTATAGCAATTCCGTTGAGTGTAGTGTTAGCCTGAAAGGTCAAGACGAAACTTTTTGCACATCATCATTTAATATTTCAGGAGAGATAATGCATCTTTTAAAAATTACAAAGCCAAAATTCATCTTCACTTCTCCAATTACATCACAGAACATTCATGACTGTTGCACTGAATTGGGTCATGCATGCAAACTTATTATGTTCGGAGAATATGATGTTGTGCCTGATTGTGTAATGTACAATGACCTAACTAAGGAGCATGTAAATGTGGATGATTTCACTCTGGTTGATGTCAATGGACTAGAAGATACAGTGGCTGTAATGTGCTCCTCGGGCACTACTGGATTGCCAAAAGGAGTAATGTTAACTCATGTTAATTTCCTCACGCTGTCAGCTCATTTTAAGTAAGTTTATTTTTGTTGTATCTGTACTTTAGTTTTTGTATGTAACATAGAATGCTAAGTAGTGTGGTTTACATCATTAGCAAAGTTTTGGGCACTTTTAATATGTCATTTTCCAAACTACCAAGCGATCTGTGTAGTTATCTTCTGCGAGGTTGTGAAGTTTCTGTCTTTTCACAAGTTTACAAATATGCAGAAATTGCAGTTCCACGAAGCAACGAACGGACTAGATCTGAACAATCCATTTCCTTAACATCCCAAATCTCGCTACGCACTATCAACCAAAATGAAGACATACAATTATAATATCTCAGCCTCAATGAGAAGGTTATTTCTTTAGTCTATAGCACGTAGCACGTTTCTTTTCTAGACCATTGATAAAATGTTACTTTTTGAGTGTGCAAAAATTTACTTAGCATGTTTGTCTTCTAGACCATATTTCACAATAATTAGGACACCTTATTTTAATATTTAATTTACCTCTATAAATAAGGACACCGAGGACACCTCTATAAATAACGACACTGCCTTTTCTAGTTTACCGGCACATAGCAATGTCGCCAGCAAAGTTTGAATAGGCAGTGCAATAGTCCTGCAAGAAATTCCTCACCTTCTAATAACATCAACTTCTGTCATTGTCATATCCAACAGACTTCCCAACCTTATATATATTTTATCACTTTTATAATTTCATCCATTCCAGTTTTATATACACCTTTATTTCATTCCCACACCCCTCAAATATATGCTGTAATGAAATATGTAAATGCCATTTCTAGGTACTACTTTGAATATGTACGAGAAAAGAAAAATGTTAACATTGTAACTGGACTATCATTAATACCATGGTTTCATGCATATGGTTTCATCACAACATTTGCTACTTTGGCAATGAATATGAAAATAGTGTTTCTTATTCGTTTTGAGCATGAGCAATACTTGGAGACCATACAAAAATATAAGGTAAAGGAACTGAGTAACCACATGAAGTTAAATTCATATTATACGCTCTCGCTTTGGGTATTTAAATACTGTCCGAGTTTGTAGTGCTAGATCATTCGCTTGCGCAGTCGCTCCGCTCCTATTAAAGCCGTATAAACCAAATGAAAAGGAGGAGAACTAAATGGACCCCGGGTTCCGAAGTGAAAGCTTCGGATGGAACCGGGAACACCACCAAGATGATGTCGCGCATATCACGCCGCACTACCCATATTGAGTGGTACCTTATCAACTTTCGTCACACGGCACAGAAGCAGCGGCAAACGCATACTGCATTAGACGCTGAAAGTGTCGCTACCCATAGGACTACCGGTATCAATTTCAGTATAAACGTAGATACCCCGTATAACTTCTGCTACCCGTAGCTGTAATCCCCCCGTATGGGCGGAGACTCTGGCGGCCCGCAACGTGGCTGTATTAAACAGCCCGTTAAAAGCGATGGCCGTCAGAGTCATCAGGGGGTATCGCACGATCTCCGTCGAGGCGGCATGTGGGACCTGGAAGCGAGAGCCCTTGCGCTGCTGTACCAGTGGCGCAAGGAGGCGCTGGAGCGGGGCCATAGGCCGGAGCCCCGAGAAATCAGGGCTCAGCGGTCCCAGCTCCACCGGGAACTCATGGAGACATGGAGGGTGCGACTTGAGCACCCAAGGTGGGGGTAATCCACCATTGCGGCCGTGAGACCGATCATGAAGTGGTTGGAGAGGTACCATGGGGACCTCTCCTACCGGATGTGCCAGATGGTTACCGGACACGGGTGTTTCGGTAAGTATCTGTGGCGCATCCACCGGGAGACAACGCCGCAGTGCCAGCACTGCGAGGATCCTGGCGAAGACACGGCGCTCCACACGTTGGTGGAGTGCCCTGCGTGGACGAGTCAACGCCGGGATCTCGTTGCGGTCCTGGGCGTGGACGTTCTCTCGTTGGAGACCATGGTGAGGGCCGTGGTCTCCGACGGGAGCAAGTGGCACGCCGCCTCCTCTTTCTGCGAGCAGGTAATGCGCGCGAAAGAGACGGCGGAGAGGGAGCGGGAAAGAAACCTGCACCCCGAGTTTCGCAGTCTGCGGCGAGGACGCCGCAGACTCATCTACGCCCGGGACTACCGACCTCCATGATCGGGGCCTGAGGACGGCAGTTGGCCGACTCGCCGTCCTTACAGAAGCAGGCCGTGGTGGAGGCGTGTCGTGTGTGCCCTACATACGCCTGCCAACTCACCGAAGCGGTATAAAACCCGACCCCACCAGGCGAGGCCGCGGTGGCGGCCAATGTCCGCCGGCAACCCTGGGGTTATCCTTTCGAGGGCTTACCCGGGGTGCCCGGCAACGGACATTTGGGGAGGACACCGTGCGGTTTTAGTCGAGACACGACATAACCAGGGTATCCGAAGGGATTTCCGCACGTAAAAAAAAAGAAAAAAAAACCCGTAGCTGTAAAGCGTTCAGTGACTTAATAGACTTTAGGCGTAGGTTGTAATTGACGTCTATCCGAGTGATTGGTCAATTTCCCTTCTCTCCGGTGTCCGCAAAATGAAAATACACCCCTATATTAGGTGATTGTCGCATTATTCTTGGACGAGTAACAACGGACCTACTTTTGTTTTAGAATGTTGTAAATTATGTTAGATGTTTAAATGAAATCATTTTACATTCTCTTTTGCATAGATCAGTGGTATTATGAATATATTTTCTTTATCTTGGACCTTCCAAAATATAGAAAATATATGGATGATGTCCAATGACCATTGATGTCCTGCCGCCGTCGACTAAATGTGCTCGTTAGCTGTGTAGTCTTCATAAATTATTGTTATTCATGATTTCAGATAAACATGACAACAATAGTTCCTCCTCTGGCTGTATTCCTAGCAAAACACCCTCTTGTCCTCAAATACGACCTGTCATCCTTAGTGGAGGTGTGGTGTGGGGCTGCGCCCTTATCAAAAGATATACAAACTGCAGTGTCTAAAAGGTATTATTTACAAACATACGTATATACTCACGCCATTTTCCTTTTAGGGTAGACAGAGACAACAGTCTGCCATCTGCTTCTATACTTACACACTTCACGACCTTCTTCTACTTGACTACAGTTCAATTTTTCATGCAAGCCCGCCGGTTTCAACTGCTTTTGACCTTATTTCAATACAATGTCATCAATTTGATCTGTGTATCAGGCAATATTAATTTTTAAGAAATCTGTAACTTGTTACCTACATAGCATGAATAATTCTACACTTTTGTAATACATAGCATTAAAAATGATAAACCGGTTATACCTACATGGCATGAATAAATTTATTTCTTAATGTCATAAATATTTACGTACATATTACTTTTACGAACCATTGTTTATAGCTACTGATTACATGAACTACTCATCAGAATACAACTACAACACATTTAATTACATTATGAAGTAAGTAAAGTATTTGCGAGTGTATGTGTATACCAACCTCACCTATACCTGCTGATTAACGGACGAGGCTTTCCACTCGAGGTGGGGGGGTCAGAAGTCAGACGGCTATCGCTCCCACGAAAGCCAAAATAAACCAAATCTTCAAAAACAGACCCTGGGCTCCAAAGTGCAAGCTTTGAATGCAACCGAAATTGGCGCTCGGATGATCATGAAGAGTTAAATATTTTGTTTAGAATATCTACAGTTTTTTAACCTTTTAAATATTAAATTAAATAATGCTTAGATCACTTTACTCTAAAAAAGATTGCTGCTAGTTGGATTTCGTTACCGGTGGATTTCATCGATGAATATAAACGCTTTAGTTCAAACTTCGTTACTACATAAAAACGTGAGAAGTTTAGTTGAACGGATTTTCACTGGTGAAATCCAACCTCAATGTCATAAAGTAAAAAGTTTAATGTAGTTACACTTGATCGCGGTTGCTAGGATTGATGTAATCCGGTTCGTTCGTTCAGACTGCAAGAGCGCCTGATTTGGTGGTGCACCGACGATTGCAGTAACGTTTCCTGCAGGCACTGCGATGCTATGCTTCTTCTTCTTTTAATTAATGGCTTCTGCAGTAGAATCACCGCAATTTCGCCAATATCAAGTAAAATATAATAAATGATTATAAAATTATTAATGGCGAAGACGCCAATGTCAAGTTTTTTGTGTCCCATGCTATGCAACTGTTGAAATTTGATGTAGTAAAATGTCACGTAGATAGACTTTGACAGTATTGTCATGAAAGTATTAAGTATACACAGTCAGGTCATAAATTCTGTCACATGATTAATATAAAATAATTGAAACAAGTTTATTCATTATGTAACCATTTATATACCAAAATGAACTTAACAAAACATAGATTCTTATGACAATAAAGTTTATTCAAAATGACCTCCGTGATTTTGAATACAGGCCTTCATCTGCGCGGCCAGTCGTCTATCGCAGCACGAACGAGGTCCATGTCAATATCGGCGGCTGCCTTAATCAAGGATGTCTTGAGTGACTCCAAATTGGGATGAGGCTTTGAGCACGCCTTTTCCTCCAAGTGTTGCCATATCTTGTAATCTAACGGACTCAAATCTAGACTGGAGGAGGGCCAGTCTTCGTGCCGGATGAAGTCGATTTCACGCGCCGCCAGCCAGTCTTGTGTGCTCTTCGCTCTATGAGCTGGCGCTGAATCTTGTTGGAATACCCAGTGCCTGTTATTGAACATGGTATGAGAAACAGGTTCCACAAGGTTCGTCAGGACTGTTGTAGTTTTTTGTCGCATGGGTCTCTTGCGTCGTGGGTTTCAATAAAAACGCACTAATTAGGTAACTATTTGGTATTTAATAGTCCACTGTTCTATACGACATAATAACACAATTTTGGTACTTATACACTACGAGTCGCGAACCGAGGCGGGTTCGCGAACGTCATTCTTCTTACGTAATTATTTTGCCACTGCCCTTGTATCCATGCGGGCGCGCGGGCGCCGACCAACCCCTGTCGCCGCTCCCCGCGTTCCCGCCTCGCCTCGCATGACAACACGAGCGCACACGTAAATAGGTACTCACATAGAATGATACAATAAAAATGGGTTGCCTACATTTCCCACCCTCCTGTTCCTGAACACAATCTTAAACACTATCAGTTGGCAACACAATAATTTTTGTAACAGGTCTGGTCAGAGGACCCTTAGACGTTTTTACAGTCACAATTCTCACATGGCCGTCACGGCCCGGATGTACAGCACTTATCACGCCCCTAGGCCACACGTAGCGCGGTACATTATCATCATGCACAAGTATAACGTCACCCACCTTAAGAGGTGGCGTGGGGGTCGACCACTTTTGGCGCCGTTGGAGTGTGGGAACGTACTCCTTGAGCCACCGTCGCCAGAACATGTCAGCGATTGCTTGAGCCTTTCGCCACGCCTTTCGTCCGTTGAGATCTGAAGCATTAACGGAGCCTAGATTAGATGCCCCGGTTGCCGTTCCTAATAATAAATGATTAGGTGTCAACGCTATAGGCTCATTCGGATCATTATTTACAAATGTTAGTGGTCTACTGTTTAGCGTCATTTCGACTTCCGCTAGAACGGTTGATAGAATCTCCTCGCGTGGTGCACGTTCGTTCAGTACGACCATTAACGCCGCTTTAGTAGTTCTTATAAGCCTTTCCCAGCAGCCGCCCATGTGAGGAGAGGCCGGACTGTTGAAACGCCACGTGATACCCTTGGCCGTAACGAAATCTTGAACCTCGTCCTGGTTCATAGCACGCAATGCAGCTCGTAACTCTTTATCGGCTTTTATAAAGTTGGTACCTCTGTCACTATACATCACTGATGGTGCCCCTCGTCGCGCAACAAAACGGCGGATAGCCATGATGGCTGAGTCAGCTGTAAGGGTAGCTGCTAAATCAAGTTACACTGCTCTAGTCGTTAGACATGTAAATATTACGCCCCATCTTTTTTCCCGACGCCTACCTATTGCTATCTGCATGGGACCAAAGTAATCAATACCGCAATGTACGAAAGCTCGCCGCGTATTTGTTAATCGTGCAGATGGTAAATCCGCCATCTTAGGGGGAATAGGCATAGCCCTACGAATACGACATAATTGACACAACAGCTTTGACCGTTCGACGAAGCTTCGTAATCCAGAATTTCTCTCTTAACGAATTGAGAACGGTTTCCAGGTTAGCGTTGCCCGCTTATGAAAATCTAATATGATAAGTCGCGCCGTGTGACTCCGACCTCTAAGTATTATTGGATGCTTTTCACTAAAACTCAAGACGGGTGCATCGCTTAAACGTCCTCGAACTCGCATGAGGTCGTCACCTTCAAACAAAAACGGATCTAGATCGCGGATGCTACTCTTTTCCGAAACACAGCCACCAGTTTTTATCCTATCCAGTTCAAAACGAAAATCTTCGGCCTGAGCCTGCTTAATAATAAATGCTTCCGCATCTCGTACATTTTCACCTGTCAAACACGCCGACTGTTTTTTTCTACAAATGTTTACGAATGCGAACACTCGTTACATAACTCGCACCGCTCGTATCCAAGAAGAATAACGACTAATGTCAATTATTGGCTCATGTTTTTTTTACGACATTGACCTTTTCTACGCGTTCCAGGTTCACCTCGATGTGATCTTCAAAATCGTTGGCCGGCCATTTATCAGGCGTCAGTTTCAAAAAAGAAGGACCTGAAAACCACAATCTAAATTTGGTGGGCCAGTAAGCCTTCATCGCCTCGTCCGCTGGGTTCTCCGCTGTCGGTACCCATCGCCATTCGCTAACCTTACTTTTATTGTCTATTTCCGCTAATCGGTGTGAAACAAATTTTTGAAAATCCCGTGGGTCTGAATGTATCCATTTCAGTACAGTTTTAGAGTCAGACCATAAAACTCTGCGAGTGATATCAATACATACTTCCTTTTGTATCGTGCACGCTAGGCGACACGCTAAAACACTAGCCTGGAGTTCCATTCGTGGTATGGACATAACTCTTAACGGGGAGACACGAGCCTGCCCCCCTACCATAGCTACAAGTGGATGTCCGCCCGAGTTCCGGCCTACCAAATATGCAACCGCTGCATATCCGGACGCGCTGGCGTCCCCAAACACGTGTAGTTCAATCTCTTTAAGGTCTAGACCGTACCACCGCGGCACCCGTAAACTCGACAACTGACGTATATCTGTCAACCATTTACGCCACTCTGCCGCATCATTACTACCCAGCTCATCATCCCAACCGATTCCCGATTTCCAAATATTTCGAAGTATGAATTTTGCCTTTAAGGACACATCAGGCCTAAGGGATCAAAAACACTCATCACGATTCGCAAAAATTCGCGTTTGGTTGGGATCGCTCTCCCTTCCACTATTTCCGTAGGTATCTTTTTAAACGACAAATCGAAAGCCAGTTCATCCGATTCTGGAAGCCACAGCATACCTAAAGTACGTTCCCCACTACTGGGTAACTTGTTTAAATTAACAGCGCCCGTCACGACCGCAGGTAGCTCACCGCGCAACGTTTGTGAGTTCGTCACCCACCCTCGTATCTCGAAACCACCGGCGGCATGAATCATGGATACATTTTGTATCAGTTCCCGTGCCGCATTGGTTGAATGTGTACTATCTAAGTAATCATCCATATAATGTTTTTTGTTAATAGCCTCAACGGCAACCGGATGTGAGCCTATAAATTCACTCGCATTCTTGCGTAAAATGTACGTGGCCGTAGTTGGTGACGACTTAGCTCCGAAAATCATTGAGTCCATTACGTAGGTATCTGGTTCCCGAGTCCGATCCTGCCCTCTCCATAAGAATAGTTGAACACCCTGATCGTCTTTTCTAATTTTAATCCTCATAAAACAATCAACAATATCACCTGTAAACGCAATTGGACCAAGACGAAATTTTAATAAAACACCTAACAAGGAATTCAATAAATCAGGCCCAGTTAATAAAACATCATTCAAACACACATTATTGCTTTTTGCAGCACAATCCCAAACAAGTCGGACTTTACCCGGTTTGTTGACATTAACAACCGCGAAATGTGGTAGCCACCACACCGGATTAGTATTCACAGGCTCTTGTAAAATAATTGCATACTTTTCATTTACTAAACGCTCGATCTGTTTTGTATACGCTGCCGCGAATGACGGATCGCCATCCATCTTTTTCTCGACATTACGTAACCGCCTAAATGCATAATTATAATTATTGGGTAAATATATGTGATCGCGTGCCCACAGCAATCCCACTTCCCAACAAACATTCGCTCCGTCCACGCGCTTTTGACTCGTGGCCGCTAAAATGTCGCACGCTCTCTCGTGTGATAAATTTTTACGTGACTTCTCTATTATACCTATGGATTCTAACTCGAATTGTTGTTTCACCAAGTCATGCAACTCGTCGGTTACTGAAAGAAAGTTCACAGACTCACATTCCGCCACAGCTCTTCCGACTGGTCCGTGAACTACCTAGCCCAACTTGGTATGTGACGCTACCGGTTGCCCCGACTTGCCATGCCGTATTTGCTGGTTAACAATTAATTCCCAATTATCCTGTCCAATTAGTAGCATCGGTTTCGCGCTCGACATTGCTGTACAGTTCAAATCTCGAAGATGTCTATATCTTTGTAAAATATCGTCTGATATGGTCTGCGATGGTAGGTTAATGTTATGCATAGTACGTAAATTTATCGCGTGGGGAATACCATTAGGACCCGTGATCTGTGCTGCCACCCTACGTGAATTATTATCTACGCAATCATGACCACTTGCACTAATAATTTTAAGCGGCATTTTAGTGCCACTGCTATTACATACTAAGCTACTGTCTACTAACGAAATCGTAGCGCCATCGTCCAATAGGCAATAACACGCGCGTTGCACATTGTTAACAGTTAAAATCACTGGTAATATTTTTAATAAAGAGTGTTCGTTACCTCGATGTCCCACACTTGTAACTGACTCACTCTGTACCTTTTTTTGTTTTTTTTTTTTATCGTGCGGAAATCCCTTCGGATACCCCCCCGCCGGCCAGCGGGGGCGGTTATGTCGGGCTTGCACCGACTAAAACCGCACGCCGTCTCGGGTCTTCAGACGCCGGGGTGTAAGGTTACCCATAGAGCATATCCCTCGCACCCCGGCTGACCCTGGGCCATCTCACCACTAACAGCATCGCTCATCCTGTCTCCTCTGAAAGCAGAGGAGTACGGAGAGCGATGTGTTCCCGCCACGTAGGGTATTGGCCGACGATCAATGCCAACCCTATGAAGGGGTGAAGGGGAAGCCATTGACCGCCGCCCAGGGTGTACCGGCCGCTCCGATTCCGTTCCCCCCGGACTGCAGCGGGATCGGAATCGGAGCGACACTCGAGGAGGTTACCCAACACACACCCCAGACTCACTCTGTACCTCGCGTTGCGTAGATGAGATCGCGAGCGCGGGAACCGACCCTGCGTTCGCCCCGTCGCTGTCCGCCGGCGCCGCTGAGCCGTCGACGCCACTCGGCGCGGCCCGCTCTGTCGCTGGGCGGGCTGGGTGAGGGCGCGCACCCGCGCTCCTCGCGTTGTTGTTATTGAAATGCAATAACTGATGGTGTGGGGCTCGGCACTTTCCACACCGTTTCGCACTACATGTATAACGAGAGTGTTTACCCTTGAGACACTTAAAACACAAATTGTTTGACTTAACAAAGTTCCACTTATCGTCATTGCTTTTATCAACGAAAACAAGGCACTCCGTTATTAAATGACTTTTATCACAAAGTAAACATGTTACGGTATTTCGTTTCTCCTCCTCGTCGTCGACGCCCGTACTCTCGTCGCAATCGGTAACATGTACGCGGTGTGCAATAGGTCGGCGTGATAATGTTCCGGGTTCGATGTTCGGCGTGTAATATGCCGCCGCGCGGCAAAGATTGGTAAGAAACTCGAGAACGACGTTCAAATTCGGTGATATTCGGAGATCTTCTCCGAAATGTCTCGTTTTCTCCATTTTCATTACGAACTCCCCGTACTGTGCGCGTTGTATCGGTGTCAATTTCCCCAGCACTTGGGCAATAATCTGGGGGTTATTTACATAACCCTCGGCTCTAATGATTTTTAGTATGTGTACGCAGTTTCTCACTGTCGCTGTCATACTACGTAACTGCTGCGTACTTCCCTCCGTAACATTAGGAAGTTCTCATTATCTTTTGTAGTACGTTATCCAATAAGAGACTTGAGACCGAACTCTTCGTCTAACGCTTCGATGACTTCCGTGGGATTGACGCCGGTACGAAGCAGGCCGTCAACAGCGCGTTTAGCTCCGCCACTCAATGCCTTCTGTAGCCGTACGATATTCCTATAGTCCGAATAATGACGCGCACTGTGTTCAAACGCTCTCTTGAATGATAACCATTCGACAGGATTACCATCAAATTCAGGCAACTCGTATTTTTGTTGAGACATCGCCATTATTGCGCTGGCTAGTTGCCTGATATCCGATGAACCAACAGCACCGCTTGGCTCGTCAGCCGTTGCGTGGTCGCGGCGGCGATCGGATGACGTCGCGACGAACTTCGAATTAACGGGGTGAGGGGGTGGGGGGTCCGCTTCGCACGCGGCCGCACGCAGCTCTAGAAAATTCTGTTCGTAGGTATAGGTACATGTCGCCTCGCCCGCCGGCGGATATACTGCTTCATGTCCTCCTGTTTCGATCCATCGCGTTACCCTCTCCGTTCCGCCCTCCTGCTCGTTCCACTCTTCCTCTTCCGCGTCCTCAATCTCCGCGATATCTAACGCAAGCTTTTTCTTTATAAGTTGTTCTTTCACCGAGGCGATTTCTTTCTCCGCCTCGTATTCGGCACGAAGTCGAGCGGCCTCGCGGCTGGTGGACTTTGCTGTTCCACTGAGCGAACGCGTCAAGCGTGGGCGTAGCGCCGCTGCCGCCATGCTCGTGGCGGCCACGGGGGCGCCGCCGCCGCCGGTGCCTGTTGCAGTCAAAGCTCGTTCTTCTTGTGAGTCTGTGTGAGTCTTGGCAGCCTTACTTCTTGTCACGGCACCTCGGGTAGACATTATTTACGTAACGTACCTAATACGAATACCACTCCGCAAGATAGATCCGGCTCGAAGAAATGTAGTTTTTTGTCGCATGGGTCTCTTGCGTCGTGGGTTTCAATAAAAACGCACTAATTAGGTAACTATTTGGTATTTAATAGTCCACTGTTCTATACGACATAATAACACAATTTTGGTACTTATACACTACGAGTCGCGAACCGAGGCGGGTTCGCGAACGTCATTCTTCTTACGTAATTATTTTGCCACTGCCCTTGTATCCACGCGGGCGCGCGGGTGCTGACCAACCCCTCTCGCCGCTCCCCGCGTTCCCGCCTCGCCTCGCATGACAACACGAGCGCACACGTAAATAGGTACTCACATAGAATGATACAACAAAAATAAAAATGGGTTGCCTACAACTGTATTTTGATACACAACTGCATTCGTTTTTACACCTTTCTCACAAAAATGTACCACTGTTAAGCCCCAATAAGAAACTCCCAACCATACCATGAGCGAGGATGGAAAATGACCTCGTTGGACACGCGGAATACGGTTGCTCGCTTCTTCACTACTGTGTGCGTACACCTTATCATTTTGTTTGTTGTAGCTCTCTTCTACGGTAAAAAATTTTTCATCCGAAAAAAGAATTTCCCGATATTTTTTTCCCGCGTACCGCTTCCACAAAGCGCGGCATCTCTTCAGTCTCAGGTCCATTAGACGAGCATTTAAATGATGTCCTGTTTTTCTTCGATATGCCCGAAGCCTTAAGTCTTCATTTACCACCCTTTTCACCGTGGTTCTGCTTAACCCCATCTGAAGGGCCAACAGTTTCTGCTTACGTTTGGGATTTCTTTGAATTCGCGCCTTCACAGCTTTTATCACTGCTGGAGTCCTAACAGACCGAGGGCGACCACTTCTTGACCTGTCATCTACACTAGAGTCTTCATTGTATCGTTTGATGGTACGATAAACGAATCTTTTGGTTATATTCAAATTTTTCAGTATGTCAAAAATTTGAATTGGCGCGTAACCGCAACGATGCAACGCAATAACTGCAACACGGTCTTCTTTAAGCGTCCACTCCATATTTAAAAATGAGTAAAATTCTAAAAAGTATACATTTTTATTTTCATGAACAATTCGAATTCAATAAACTTTTTTGTGGCCAGCATTCAAAAAGAAAAGTTTTTACTGTGTGACAATACTTATGACCTGACTAGGTAGTATTTGTGAAATATTTTATAACTTTCTTGGTTCTAAGTTAACAATGGTTTCATCAACTCGACTTTTTTCGTTTTTCTCTATAACTATAAAGTCTGGAACTACTAAGGTACGGTATCCCTGTACCATAAGGTAGACGAATGCTTGTTACCAAATGAACTATGGCCTACTTACGTCTCAGCGTTATAACCATGATCATTATTTTAGGACTGGCATAGATTTCATAAAACAAGGGTATGGTCTTACGGAAGCTACTATGGCTTGTCTTGTGGACTTGACTAGTGGGGAAAAAGTAGGCTCCTGTGGGACACCAGCACCTGGTATGAGAGTTAAGGTAACTAAATATTTACTAATAATAAAGCAAAAGAGTTCGTTTGTTTGAACGCGCTAATCTCTGAAACTACATGTGCTATTTAAAAAATTATATTCGCATTCAATATCCCAGTTTTTGTTTACATGGGAAGTGTTTGTAACAACAGAATACTAACCAATTATGATGGAATCTAAAAACGTACCTTGTAACCGCTTATAATCAACAGATAAAATAATTTAATTAAAGACTGGATAATAAAATTCACACGAAAGATAAGTACTTAATAGTATTCACGAACGGGTTATACGGTTTTTGTGAAATAAATTTATTTACGTCAATAAATAATTTCCTTTCTCCATCACACGAGAATTTTAGGAGAAGGGCTCTATGGGGCCACTCCAAGAGTTTTGGAAATCTCTATAAAATTGTAAAATCGTTGTTTCTGTACATTGGAGATAATTTAATAAAATATGTTATGTTATATAATATGTATATAAGGTTATGTTAAATGAACGATTCCATACCATTTTTTCGGTTTGCACGCAAAAACTACTAAACGGATCTTAATGCGATTTTTTTCATTATAAAGGCCTTGGTTAAAATTAAAAACTGCCGTATGTCTGATTCCAATTAGTTGAGTAAAACAAGAGATGACCAAATATTTAATCTTATAACCTATATCCATACGGGAGGAGCCGCGGGTATAAGCTAGTCTAGAAATATAATGAAGATTGTCATGTAGACGAATTAAGGAGTCTACGATCGCATTGTAGTCCGGTCAATTTAGACATTCGAAGGTGCATAAAGTCACAACAAGCTGAAAATCAGTAAAATTGTTCAAAACATAATTATAAATAATATTTAAAAGTTCCCCATCATTCCCGTGTATGGTTTTTTTTATTCTAGGTCAAAAGTCAAAAAAATGAAATTTTCGCGATTTTCAGCAAAACGGTAAGTTCTATCATAAAAGTACCTTAGACAAAATTGTAGATCATAAAATTATCTATAAAATATGTTTTAATACTTTTTCCTACGAGCCACCGTTTCTGAGATATAACGATTTTAAAAGTTTTATCGTCATAATATGCATGAGTACGCCATGTAGGGGAAATACGTACAAAATGACATACAGTTTTGATTTTGGGACATAACTCTTTATTATTAAATCACAGCGCATTAATATTGTACACCAGTAATCTTTGGTTTTATACCTATGAATTATAATAGATATTTAAAAGATAAACAAACTATAAAAAATGAAAAATAATATTTAACTGAGATCAACGAAAATCCATTTTGTCCATAGCATATGGACAAAATGGCATATCACATATGGACTAAATGACATACACGTCAAAGTTATGAAATTAGAGGCAAAGCTCGCAAATGAATCGCTTGGTTCGTTTAGGAACGTCCGCGCAAGAAGCATGGGCCCAATGCGAACAACTTAAACACCGCAACCAGTCTTCTCTAGGTCTTGACCGGGAAAAAAGATCGTTGCAATATATGCAAGCGCAATCCTCTTCGTCATCTTGAGCATTGCTTGGCAAATTTTCTTCTTCATTGTCTTCTTCGAATAAGGTTTTGGTAACGTTTCGTTTCTTCTTCTCCTCTGGAGGAGCTTTAGGCTCATTTTTTGACTTGCGTTCATATTTGGAGTAGAAGTCAAAATCAAAGCGGTTTCTCGTTTTTTAGGCTTACGTTTGCCTTGGCCACTTATGTAACGTCCTTTTGGGACAGGAGATAAATCCTCAATAGGAACTGCTAGAGTACAGGATGAAGGACGTTCTTTACTAACAATAGATGGGCGATTTTGATTAAAAGCAGATAGAATAAGGTCTTGACTAGTGTTTGCTGATGACTTGTCAGCTTGTTTTGTAGTGTCAATGTTTTGAACTGTATCATTTTTATCAGGTGTTACGGCACGGACTATTTGCTGATGTAGAGTTTGTGTAGATTCAGAAGCTTGAAGATCGTTCATTACGGAAAGTAAAATTGAATCGTCTAACTGCTGTGTAGAGGGTCCAGCTATGGGAACTGGACTCGGAGCTATTTGCTGATGACATTGCACATTTGAGGTGTCGTCCAGTGGTATGTTTGTAGTCCCCGCAGGTGCGTACATATAATCGGGAAATATTTCAGGGTTTAGAGGCCAAATACCAGTGCTTTTAAATCCGTTACAACCATTTTGCACTGTAGCTGCCTTACCATAAGCTTCCTTGAACAGGCCAGCAATCTGAAACTGTGTTACGACACGTCCTGGATGTTGTTTTAGCCATTTGGATGTCTCTTGGTTAAAATAAGTCTTTAAGGGCGCGAAAAATGAGACATCCAAAGGCTGCATGCGATGAGTGCAATGTGGAGGTAGACAAAAAATAATAATGCCGTTTTGTTTCGCATATTCTAAAGTCTCAATCCCTTATATAACGTTTTCGTCAATGGATGATTTAACAAAACTTTGGAAATGCTTAAGCCATTTGAGAAATAAATCTGTTGTCATCCATCCTGATGGTTGAGCTACACCTATAGTGCTAGGAGGTGCTTCATCGATCAGTTCCTTTTTCATATTTTTCCTCGAAAATATCATCATCGGTGGAACGAACGTACCAACAGCATTTACACAACAAACAACAGTGGTGTTGGTTCCACGTTCTGCGCTAGTTATTACGCCAACTTGCTTCCTGCCAGTGGTAGCCAATATCTTTTGGGGCGTTTGAACAGTAGACAGACTTGATTCGTCAGCATTATAAATTCGATGTGGTCCAATGTTTTCAGATTCCATCAGATTTCCATATATCTCAAAAAACTTTTTGACTTGTGGCCGATTGAAAGCTTGAGCACGAGCGGCTGAAGTAGCTTCTGGTTTGCGTAAAGAAATATCTTTATTTCGTTTTAAAAATCCTTCTAACCATTCCTGTCCAGCTTTCTGTTTCTGTGGGTTGAATCTATGAGCGAAACCGTTTCTTTCAGCCATCGCAAAAGCTAATTCTTGAACAGAAGCTCGCGTCAGTCCAAACAAACGAGATTCAAGTAATTTTAAATGCTCAACTAATTTTCTTTCCACATCAGGTGGAAAAGTAGCTTTCCAAGATCCTAAACACTTTGAACTGGACTCCAAAGTTTTGTTACTATTCGAAGCATGTCTTCTGAGAGTTGCTTGTGGCACTCCAAATGTTTTAGACGCCAAAAGCCAGCCCATTTTGTTACTGAGGACGGCTTCTATAGCTTTACGCATCGATTCCTCACTCCAGGATTGGATCTGTAAAGAAATTAACAGCATTGAATAAATAATTAGCTCATTGAGTTGTTATGGACAAAACGATATACATATGTCATTTTGTCCGTTACCTATGTATGTCATTTTGTCCATATAGCGTTATAATAAATCAAAATTCAACAATAAATGCAAAGTGAAGATTATTTACGGAAAAAGATATTTAAATTCAACAATAATTACTTAAAGGATGCAATAAATGTACATGGTAGGTAAAACCACAAAACATTTAATATTAATCCATAAAACTCTCTCCAATAAAAAAAACTCGTAACTTACCAAAGTTTGTCGTCGGCCATGACACCTGAACGAAAGACTGGCGCGAGATCACGATTTGACAGGTTGGTATGAGCCGGAAGCGTCACGTGATATAGTTGTCTATAGCGGGCTAGAAGCGGCAGAATTTGAACTATGATGCCTGTGTCATTTTGTCCGTGTATGTCATTTTGTACGTACTTCCCCTATATACATCTCTAGAGATGAATGAAATACCGTTAGTCTTGAGCTTCACTCTGTAGTGAAAACTGGCTGTGATACGACATCTGCATTTTACAGGAGGGGCGTAGGAAAAAGTATTGAAACATTTTTTATAGATAATTTTATGATCTACAATTTTGTCTAAGGTACTTTTATGATAAAACTTACCGTTTTGCTGAAAATCTCATTTTTTTATTTTTGACTTTGAATAAAAAAAAATCCATACACGGGAATGATGGGAACTTTTAAATATTATTTATAATTATGTTTTGATCAATTTTACTGATTTTCAGCTTGTTGGGACTTTATGTCCTTCACTCTCATTTTTTGGTCTAGATTGACCGGACTAATGTGCGCATGACCCTTTACCATGCTTGTGTACCGCCTAATGCGTGTTCAAAAATGCTTTTTTTGCACAGTACCTGCATAGTGTTGGGCTAAAGAGACTTTTACGAAGACAAATTGTAAAAACGGTCCGCAAATTCTTCTCTAGCCCAACACACACACCTTATTGGGCTGAAGAAGCTTTTGCGGAGGCAAATTGAGAATTCGAGATCGGTGTCCTTCTTTAGCACAGCACACACACACCGTGCAAACAATTCTTCTTTGGGCCAACGTTGCACGTACTGCCCCGCATCCTTCCCCTGCTTGTATAATTGTCGCTTGCCGCGTCACGCGTCGCGCCGTATCCGTTTAACGAAATTTTCGAATGCAATCCGAGAAATTTGTGTTTGTTTTAGTTGGATATTTTTCTATCTTACGAATTAGTGAGCTAAGTCAACGTATCCCCCCTTAGCGGGGATCCTATTATCATGTCACAAGTAACAAGCCAACGGAGACAAGAGACAACGGAGGTCTCTGCGAGATCTCCATCATACCCTATTAACCTATATATATCCGTGTCGGGGTGCGCGGGGTCCACGAGCTCATTATTTATATAAATACAAGTATAAAAATATCCCTGAAAATCAGCACAATTGGAACTGTATGCTGTGCTTAAGAAGGATACGGAGCTCGAATTCACAATTTGTCTCCGCAAGAACTTCTTCAGCCCAACACGGTGTGTGTGTTGGGCTGAAGAAGGATTTGTAGACCGTTTTCACAATTTGTTTCCGCAAAAGCTGCTTAGCCCAACACTATTCAGGTGCTGTGCTAAAGAAACATTTGTAAACACGCCCACCTATTGACCTAAAACTGTACTTTTTTAGGTATTAGATATAGAAAATGGTAAAAAATTAGGCCCGAGACAAGAAGGCGAATTGTGGATCAAGTCACCGCTCCGCATGAAAGGCTATATGGGTGACCAAGCTTCTAGTGACGCTTTGTTCGATAACGAGGGCTACGTCAGAACCGGTGACATTGGATACTACGACGAGGAAGGCTACTTTTACATTGTCGACAGGCTAAAAGAACTTATTAAGTACAAAGGATTCCAGGTAACAAATTACTTGATTATTTATTTCCTTAGTGAACTGGTTTTATACAATCACTATCACAAGAAATTGTTTCAAGGATTTTAATACTGTTATTGAATAACCTTGAACACCACTCTAGGCTGATTTCATCCTACCGGTACTTACCTACATAAATTATCTGTAGTTTTTATTTTTATCACGATTAAATATAGATAATATGTTTGTATTAGGATTTCAGTTAATAACTTCTACCAGATGTCTGGGTGTAACTGTTTAGTATTCATTATCTAGGAAAGAAAGGGGGTGAATGAGGACGCCACTAAGATCTTGCGGGTCCAAGCCAACCTCACCTGCCAGTCAGTACAACTGCTGATTAACGGACAAGGTTCTGGCGCAGGCTTTCCTCTAGGGCAGCTATACTCTAAGTGTGTTCCGCGGAACTCTAGGGTTCCGCGATACCTCTGTAGGGGTTCCGCAAGAATTTAGAAAAAAAAACAAAAACCTCTCTCTGGTCGAACGTTTTGACTCCGCGGCCGCGCGTAGGTATATTTATTTATTTGTACCTATTTGTATAAACATGTGTTACAATAGCTAGGGGTTAGGTCAGATGGCAATCGCCTCAATAAAACTTAAGATACGCTGAATCGAAAGGAGGAGAAATAGTAACCCTGGGATGATTAAAATCTTATTGAATTTAGTATTAGTATTCAATTTTAATACTGCGCACTATTTTCAGCTGTTTCAATGGAATAGAGTTTATATTCAATTAACACTTAAACTCGAATCTTAGCACGAGTGTATTAAAGTTCTGAAATTTGATAATTTAGCTTAATACATAAAAGACTTATACATATATAAAAGACTTGATTTTTCGGTTTTTCCAAGGTGGCCCCTGCGGAACTGGAAGCGCTATTACTTGAGCACAAAGATGTAGCCGACGTAGGCGTCATTGGGCTACCCGACGAGGAAGCCGGAGAACTACCCCTCGCGTTCATTGTCGCTCAGCCTGGGTCTAAGGTCACAGAGAAAGATCTCGTCGAATTTGTTTCCTCTAAGGTAGTAATTTTTAAGTAATGTTATCTGTCATTACTAAGGGCCTCAACAGTGCGACGCGAATGACCTACGCGGACATCCGTGGCAGAGAGTAAAATTTACCAAACTTATCACCATATATTATACACAACTTATACCGGGTGTTAGGGAAACGAAGACAGGCGATAGTAGGTACTAAGATTCGATCAGTTTTATTATGCCTTTAATTTTTTTTTTGAATTGTTATGCTTTGGATGCCACTGGAAAATCGCTATGAGGGTGATGATATAGTGTTTGCTGCGATGCAGACTCAGACGGACGGTATCCGTGGCCAATCCGCTACGCAATTCATTCGCGACGGACAGCGTCCGCTCAGCCCGTCGCGGAGATTCTATGTTGCACTTTAGGGCCCAACGAATCTTTATATTTATTAGTATTATAGGCAACCACACTATAAATATATTTATTGTCTTGTTATCAGGTTTCACCGGCTAAGAGACTCCGCGGAGGCGTCTTGTTTATTAATGAAATTCCTAAAAATGCCTCTGGTAAAATTCTCAGAAGGGAATTAAGAACTATGTTACAGACGCATAAAAGTAAGCTTTAATGGTCCAAAGATGAAAAAGTAGAAAAGTACCTCATAATAATACACAGTTGAGTTAATAATAACACATTTGTTTTATTGATTATTGCAATGATTGTTAATTTTTTTTTTGTTATAATAATAAACACAAGAAGGTTAAAAATAGTTTGATTCATATTTGAACCCTTCAAATATTAGATAAATATTCATTTATTAGTTAGAGCATCTTTTAACTCTTGTGGTATTCTATTAAGAGCATATGTATGTAGTTCATCATTTACAGCTGCCAGGACACCAGTCTTATTAGGGTGCGACTCCGCCGCCCCATATTTATAAAAATTGCCGCAAATGTCGGTTAATTTGCCGCCAGCCGCCGATAACACTGCTTCCGGTGCACAAGTGTCCCACTTCTTGCAACCAGGACTCGCAAATACGTATACAGAGGCCTTACCTTCTAACAATAGTAGAACCTGCAATAAGATAAAAATATTTAACTAAATCACTATCACTTATTACAAAACAAAGTCCTCCGCCGCATCTGTCTGTCTGTTCGCGATAAACTCAAAAACTACTGTACTGATTTTCATATCAATGGATAGAGTGGTTTTCAAGGAAGGTTTTAGTGTATACAATCTGATCTGTCAAGTTTTTGTTTACATTGGCTAAAATATAATCATATTTGCTGGAAGTGCCAGAAAGAAATAAGTCATCTGGGAGCTTTCATAAACCCTTTGAGATATAACAAAATGATGTATAGTGGAATTGTGTATCTTATATAGGTTGTGGTGGAGGAATAGGGTCCCATTGGTAGCGGGAACGGTATCCGATTACCACGCAGGTGAAGCCGCGGGCAACAGCTAGTGTCATGATACTTTTTTACAATATGCACAAAATAATTAAGATTATATTATGATAATCTGAGAGCTACTCGTAGATAGTATGTTGGCAGTTTATGAGAACTCTTTTAGCAATCATGGTTTCTTAGGTTTAATGACATCAGAGGAGCTAGGGAAGTCTGTAAGGATAAGCAGATGATAGGCAGAACTTATGATGATATGATAGGACATACTTGTGTCAGTATGCTGGTTTTATGAATTCAAAAACCACACATGTCAAATAATAAAAAATAAAATTGTATCAAGACAGGGATGAAAGGAAAATAATGACTTGACTATAGCAAATTACCTTATAACCTGCACCACCAACTCTAAGAATTTGTGCTGCATTCATAACTTGCAATGCTCTCTCTACTACTGGATTAGAATGGCTCCTAGTGGTGGTGATAACCAAGGAATCAGGAGGAGGGGTAAGTGTAAACCCACCTACACCCACTTCTTGTAAGCCCCAAATGGTTCTTCCCATTATCTTTTCACTGCCTACAGTACTCTTATAGTACGGCTGATGAATTACACCAGCCACTGGTTTCTCATTGACCGATATCCCAATTAATACTGTCACATGTTCAAGGAAACCTATAACAAACAAAAGGCATTTTAATTTCTTTGAAATACTAAATATCCAACACCCCATGCAACATGCAATGTGAATATATTATTATTTATATAAAAGAATATTACGTATGGCTAACAACCACTACAGAAGGTTCCCAATGCAACAGTGTACTAACATATTTTTTAATAATAACAATTAAAAAAGGAACAGTATTAAATAAGGTTTAAAGAGCTCAGTTAAGTCTGAATTAATGAATAATGGTGTTGAAGTGTAGATTCTGTTGTACATTTTCACCAAACAATGGTGTTGATTCTGTTGTACATTTTCACTAAACTAAAATTTCTAAAGTTTATGTTCACTTTAAAGAGAATTCAGATGTTAGTTTGTTTCCAAAATAGACAAAAACTATCAGGTGCAAGCCGTTATAAAATTAAATGGTTTAAAAAAGTTATAACCAAGCAAAACAAGACAAAATCCAATTTTAAATTAATAGATTTTAGTTCAGTGAAAATGCACAACATAACTGACACCAATATTGGTTAATATGGTTATTTAAAACACATACATTCTTAGAAAATCCTGACTTGAGTGCTTGTACATCTAAAGGAAATTTTACACAAAAGTTCATTACAGCTGTGCATGTCTTTACCATATTTTGATTGGAGCAAACTTAAATACCACTTCATACTTATAAGTGGATGTGTTAAATACATTTTCCATCTTTCCCATGGATCTCTCTTCAACATAAGGGCACCTAAAATAATTTTGATACATGTAGTGATAAGATTTTGTGAATATTCTCATTTAAGTGCATGTTTCTATAACAGGGTGTTGGTATGGATAAAGGGAATGTAGATTGAGTGAGACATAGAAATGTTACCTTGAGTATATTCTGAAGTACCATCAAGAGGGTCAACCCATACAACTATATCCTCCTCTTTGACACTCTGAAGGTTAATGGGGCACTCCAGGGACAGCACATCTTTGTCAGGCTCCGAAACTGTCCATTCACTAGCTAGCTCACTCTGAGTTTAGAAATAGTAATGAGATGATAATTAAGAATGTATTTGCTTGCTTAATAGTTTAAATATTTTTAAGTAAGGAAATGGCTGCCTGTTGCCTTCTACCCTAGCATAGCTTGTAATATTATGTATTTTAGAATGTGAAGAAAGAACACTTAATAATGTGCCCGGTAGATGGCAATAGGTTCGCCCCCTATTACATTGGGACCTTAACATAACTGTAATACACCTCTGCCTACCCCTTCGGAGATGCAGGCGTGAAGTTATGTTATGTTTGATAAACATAACATAACTACATTTTTTCTGTAAGTAATAAATATTACATTACATTTTGTGAATAGTAGGTATTTCTGTTAAATTCATGAATGTTTATGGAAAATTTATTATTTACATTAACTCCAGTTGTGTAAGGACTTCTCAGGTATGAACTAGAATCAAGATAGTTTTTTCTTATATAAAAGTTAAACTGACCTCACTATCTGGGCTATCCTCTTCACCGATAATATTCAGTTTGGGGTATTGAGCTGACAGTGATGCGACGATGCAACGCTGTGCTGACCTATCTGCTTCTGTCTGATAGTCATCTTTGCCCTAAAGAAGTAAATTTTGGAGTAATTATTTTATCAGGCTACCCAAAAAATTTAATTACTGTGGTGCTACAAGGCAAGTTGATCTGGCTACTCATAACATGGGTGTCTATATATATAAGCAGTATTACTGCAAGATTTACATAGGGAACAACTGGTTATCTTCAATGCTGGCTATGATTATAAACAAGCAATAGCTGTGAAGTGTGCCAAATAATATTGCTGCTTCCAGACAGTATGTGAATTATAAGTACATTGTAATTTTTCAGGACATTTTTTTTTTTAACCTTCTCTACAATGATAAATTACCCACTCTTTATTTCTAATTAGGTACCAATCAGAACCAATTTATCAGTACATTAAATTATAAGAGTAGAGAAATTAACAAAAATCTATGAAATTAAAGTAATTTAATCATGTGAGTCACTATGCGAACCATGCAATAGAGCTGTGAGAAAAGAGACACAATCAAAGCCACATTTTCCAATTGCCAAATTTTATTATTGTACTGTAGGCTTTTACAAACCAGACAAAAATAAGGAGTTACAATCAATAATTGTAAAAAATATTTTTTTGATACAAAGAACGCAACTTTGGCAAGTATTAAAGTAACATTAAAGTATGATTAAAAAAGTTTCTAACCAGCTTAAAACAATGTTATGTGTAAAAACTACATAGATATAGTGTTTTATGAGTTGTATTGCCAAGAATATAGTATATAGATAGCAAACCTTTTCAACAATACCCAACTCTCCTTTACTCATAACATCTCGTACTATTTTTCCTGCTCTGTGGGCAACTGACACAGAAGACGCCAACAATCTCACAATAACAGGAACACTAGTAGACATTTTCATAACACAGTACACTTACTAGCTCTACCGCAGTTACTTAACATAGATTGTTACTAGAATGCTAGAAACCATAGATTATATATATATACTAGAAACTTTCACTTTTTTTTTTTCTGGCTTCTTGCATCGCATTTGGCCACAAACAAGTAATTTGCATATATTATGAATTGAATATTATGCAGCGTTTTCGTAATTTAGTCACAATCAAGTCAAGTAAAGTCCTTCATAGTTATAAGTCAAGTCAAAGTCCTGCCCTAGTAAAGCAGTGGAGACTTTAATAAAGGCTTCTGTGGAGTTTTAGAAACAACACGGAAAATCACAATTCACGGCAACTATGCCACTTTCCTACACTTGTGCACGTTGTCGAAGACTTTATATCTAAAAATCCACCATTTTTACAAATAAATACTCGAAATTAAACAAATTTTAGAAAATGAAACACTGCCTCGATGTGTCTTTTCCCGCGTTGGCGCCAAAACTCCAATTCTAAACATCCAATTGATCCAATGTCGTATGACGGAATATTTTTTTTTAAAGTTTTTTGGCTTGGTTACAAGACCTTTGGGCCATATAACGGAATAATTGGGACCTTTCGATGACAGCTGGCAGTTGAGCATTTTTATGAAGCGATAGATGGCGCTGCTCTAAGTATGGTTTTTTTTTTGTTTACATCTGGCTAGCAAAACGCAAACGCAACGCTTCATGACAATGACATAAGCTAAGGAGACCGTATTTATGATCTGTGGTACTTTCCTATCATAAAAAACACTTCGTGCAGTAAATGACGATTTTTATAGTCCAATAAAAAATCTTTAATTCTTCTTTAAATTATTTAATCAACAACGAAACAAAACGCAGCACCATAGCGTAAGTAGGACTAGGCGCACATCCAATTTTTCTGAAACGTTTCACGATTAATGTCATCATAAATATAGTGCTTTCGTTATGTAATCGTGCCAAATACGCACGTAAACTGCGTATTTGGCTTCTTTTGACAGATTAGAATTAGAAGAAGTGACCCACTTAGCAAGCAGCTAAGATTCGTACACTCGAACCACTGGTTTTCAGTGTTGCCAGAGTCTAATCAGCCCAGGTTGCCATTTGTAGGTTCAAATGTTGCCATCTGAAACCAAAGGTTGCCCTTAGAAAAAATCTCTAAAAATCTGTTTTTATTTTAATAAAAATATTTATGCATATACCTATACCTACTGGGTACTGTTTATTGCTCTGCATTTTGGTTGATAAAAATTGTAATCCTCGAAGACAAACACTCTTTGCAGTTGAAATTACCTACTCTTTGCAGTTGAAATTATCTACTTAGGTACCTTTTTTTACTCTTTGCAGTTGAAATTACCTACTTAGGTACCTTCTTTTTTTTTCTTGCGGAAATCCCTTCGGATACCCCCCCGCCAGCCAGCGGGGGCGGTTATGTCGAGCTTGAACCGACTAAAACCGCACACCGTCTCGGGTCTTAAGACGCCGGGGTGTAAGTTTACCCATAGAGCATATCCCTCGCACCCCTACTGACCCTAGGCCATCTCCGGTCTCGAGATGGCCCCTTACTTGCTCTCCACTGTGCCATCTGCTAATCAGAGGGACACGTGGAAAGCTTCCGAACTGCCCTCAACAGGGCCGTCCTCGCCTCGGTCTGAGTTGGCCGTAGGCGGCAGCGTCTCCCCCACCCTAGGAGAGAAGCGCTGCTGTCTCCGTTGCCCAGGGTGCACCGCGTGGAGGTCCCCAACCAAGCACCCCAAAATATCTACTTAGGTACCTTTCGTCGATTTCATGCGCATTAACTTATGACTCTATGAGCAATGTTATAAAGCGTCTTATTCCTATCCTAGGTACCCAAAAGGCTGGGAAGGGCGCTGATTATAAATAATGAATGAATGATGATTCAATCAGTAAAATTGGTTTTTCAAGGTATAAGTATAGGTAGCTTCTTCGAATAAAACAATAAAAAGAGAACTTACCAATAGATCTAAAAACAAAAGTATTTGTAAACCACGAAAACTTTCTTCCGTATATTACAAAATTTACAAAGTACTCTTTCACTTTCTTTATGTTTCTTTGCACTGCACTGCACACTGCTCACAGACACATCTTCCATTTTTGTTTTGTTTTAGAGTTTTCATAAAATAACTTTTATCTCTAGATGCACCAAAATAGACCTTTTGCCTGTAGAAATACGGGTACAATTTGTTTGTCTACTAATTATGTATTGTTTTCAATTGGGAATAAAAATGCGTTCAAGGTTTTGATTTTATTCAATTCGATGCGAAGATATTCGATATTTTTTTACTGATGATCACGCGACGAGTCGAAAAGTTGCCAAAAAGTTGCCATTTGAGCTTGGTTGCCATTTGGTTGCCACCAAGGGTCAAATGTTGCCAAAATGGCAACCAAAGTTGCCAAATGGCAACGCTGCTGGTTTTAAAACATTGATATGTGCGCACGGCCTTTCCAGTGTGAACAGCGCCATCTATCGAGACTTTGAAAACGCGTTTGAAAGGTCCCCATTGTCAAGATTTCTGAAATATACTATATTATGTATAGTATAATTGTTCGTGTAGCTGGGATTAATAAAAGTTCGAAATAACATATTAAAACATTTAATAACCATCACTTTACCATAACCCTAAGTAGTTTCAAGGCACGTAGTTGCAAATCACTATTTAAATATAGGTACTACAATAAAAGAATGTGAATTTAATAGTGTGTTGAAATATTTGAAGGATTACAGATGTAACGACGTATCTGTACAAAAAAATAAATGCGCTATAACTTTCATACTATTTTTAATGATTTTGACTTAAAAGCTATTATTTATTTAAATATGTACATACCTAAAGGAGATGTTTCTAAATGTGTTTTAACCGAAAAATGTTCTCTATTTTTTTCTAATAAAAACTCTTGATTTTACCTGGCCCATTTTAAAACATCTCCTTTTCGTACCCTACTCATAGGATTTAAGAATTATATCAAAAAGATATTTTAAAGATATTTAACTAAATAGGTATACAACAAACTCCCACAATACATAATATTTACGTAAACAATGATTTCTTGGTATAATGTGCAACCTTAAAATAATATTAATAATATAACAATATATTTATCCAAACAACATTTTTTTAACCCATGGTTAACAATATTGTTAATAGAATAAACTGTATTCAGAAAAGATCTGTCAGTTCTAAAATCAGTGGAAAGTAATTATATTATGTAGATATATTAAGGCCGCTTATAGCCTCTGAACTTGAAAATAAAATAATAAATGTATGCGAAACCGCTGGTATATCAAGTCTTGCTTCCAGTAGGTTTAGCTACTAAGATAAAGAAACAACTACGTCCACTCGCTCTTGAAAACTCGCATTTAAGTGCTGTATCAACTTTACAGCTTGATGCTGAATACTATCGTTCATGAAACGGCACTAATTGAGGAGGATCCTAATTCTGAATTCCGTAATCGTGTTGTTGGCTGGCTAATTTTATATTTCTCTTCTTATTACAACATTTTAGGAAAAAAAAATCTCCAGTTCTAGTAACATTAGGTGTGGTGAGGTGTGTATTCGTGTAACACAACAGCAAATAGTTCTAAATTACATTATATTTATCAAATAGTAATACAGACCATGCTCTGCTACTTTTATGTTTGAGCCTTGCATACATTTTGGCACGCGCACTTCATTTAGTTCTTTATATTTGCGTATTTGGCAACAAACCGCCAAGCTAAGAAATATTTATAAATATGTTGTATTAGTTGCTGCCACGCCTACTAAATAGGTATCCTACTAATATTATAAAAGTGAAAGTTTGTGACTATGTCTGGGTGTTTGTTACACAATCACGCTCGAACGGCTGAATGGATCTTAAGTACACGCAAAAATTACAGTCTGGAAGAAAACATAGGCTATTTTTCAGCCCAGGAATAGGTTCTCATGGGTTGCGGGTAGGGGATCAGAACTCGCCGCGGGCAACAGCTAGTAGTTTATAATTTTTACATCAAAGTACGCGAGTACGCGAAGTACGCGATTATATACGCATATGGGTCAATCAACTATTTTTTGTAAATTTGGTAACTGGCAACATAAGACATTTTAGAGGTTACGGCCCCGCGCTCACTATCTTCTTTAAAAACACAAAAATGTTAACTGGTATTGTAAGTATATATATGTTAAACAATATATACATGTATATACAAACAAAAATAACAGATATTTACTTCATTTTAACTAGAACTAAAGGAACACCGAAAAAACAATAACGCGGGACGTTAATAAGGACGCAACCATGTGATTAAAATGGCGGATAGCGATTTAGGCATCCTTAGTTATTCATTGATTCATTTGAGACTCTTTTTTATTTGAAAAGTTCTAAGAGTTGGCGGACAGCAGTACCAATAGCAATTTGGGGACACCGTATGGCAATTTAAAAAAAAATGTTACTTTGATAAGGTGTTATTTTACTGCAATTTGATATCTAGTAGTCATTTAGATTACAAAGCATGATATTATGTAACATATCATTCTATAACATTAATTATTTTTCATTTACTTTATGGTAACATGTGGACAAAATCTAGATTCCATACAAATTACATTTACAAATAAATTCCATACAAACTACTTTACGCAATAATTTAAAAATATTGTTCTAGAGTGCCATTATTTTTATTACGTCAATAATAATAACGCTCTACAAAAGCATTTAAATTTTTGCCAGATTTTTAATATTCCATTTTGCTATCTATACTATTATAAAATTGTAAATTAGTCGTGTCTGTACATTGTAGATATTTAAAAAAAGTTATGTTAAATGAACGATTCTGAACATAACATTTTTTTTATTTCTTGTCTGTTTGTTCGCGAAGGACGCAAAAACTACTGAACGGATTTAATGCGGGTTTTTCCATTAGAAAGGTTTTGATCAGTGTTAATATTTTCCGTATGTTTGATTGCAATTGGTTAAGTAGAACCAGATATGACCAAAAAACGATAACCGTGGATACCCGCGGCTCGATCACGCGGGACGCGGAGGTCCCGCGTGGGCAGAGCCGCGGGTATCCACAAGTTATTAAGACGGACAAGGACAAGATATTTACAAAGAATAGTTGATTGACCCATATACATCTACAAATTGGCCAATATTACAAAGGGTTGACTTGGTATGCATGAACGTACACATGTGTGCCACTGCCAACGAAAGTGCTAAATTGCATGAGAATCACAGAATCACAAATCGCACCAGTGTATAACGAATGATAACATAATCATTGTGATCACAGAACTTTTACCTATTTTGTTATTCTATTCTATAGTCAAATTGGTTAGCTACGTGTATGCCATCGATTGATACGCCATAAGAAGAGATCCAAGTGCCGCCATAAGAAATAGATTCCATAAACTTACAAGTCCGAAGAATTAAAGGGACATTCGGGAAAGGGACATTTTGGTAAAAGAGACATTCTGGTACCAGAGGACATTTTGGGTAAGAGACATTGAGCATAAGCCAGATTCGACAGAAGCTTTTTCACGTGCACTTAAAGAAACTTGCGATTGCAAGAGGAGGGAAACATGCGTATTCATATTAAAAGATTCAAAATCTTTGAGCTGGACAAGAAGAAACAGGTGACGAACAATTATTTCCGTGTTGAAGACGAAATTGTTTGCAAATATATCAAGCCTCAGCCCTACACGTAATTGTTCTGGATAGGAAATGAGGGGCTCGTGGCTAAGGGGTAACCGAGTAGGGTAACACATTTCAAAGTTAAGTAACACTAGCCAAGGCGGTCTTAGGATGGGTGACCATTCTTCTGAAATATTGAAACCTCTCCGTACCTCGGAGAGTATAAGGTGCTCTCCATCGGTTGCAGTTGCCACAAAAACATCTATAGCAGTCGTTACGGGTAGTTGGAGCCCTAAAAAATCCGACAACTAGGCTAACTACAGAATGTCGATATCGCCAGTGGGTTGTGGAAGTCAGATTGCAGTCACGTCAAGGAAAATATCGAAGTTCAGCCGCTTCGTAATTAGACTGAAAAGGCCGACCCCAATTGAGTTGGAAAAAGAGCCCTCACTCTATTGGGTTCGGCGGAGGATGATGAATTGATTGAGAGCTCATCTGAACACTCGCCGTTGCAGAAGCGGTAAAATAAACTACTGCCGAAGAGGCAACATTTTCACGTAACTGCAAAGGTTTTAGGCATTTAGCAATTTTATTGATTTTATTGTATTTGGTAACACTACACAATGGTTCAAAATTATCATAAACTAGCTTTTGCCCACGGCTCCGAACGCGTAGATGTCGGTTATCGCGACAAAACATAGCCTATGTCCTTTCCCAAGGTCTAATCTACCCCTGTACCAAATTTCAGCAAAATCGGTTCAGTGGTTTAGGCGTGAAAGCGTAACAGACAGACAGACAGACAGAGTTACTTTCACATTTATAATATTAGTAAGGATTATAAACGTTCGAGTTTATTTAGAACTTGCATTTCACAATGGACGACTATTTAGTCTTTGATTTTGAACCAATGTTGTATGTCACCAAATACAATTTGAAATTACCAAAATACGTACTAAAGTGCTCATAAAAATCAAACTGGAATGAAGTTGGTTCAAAACAGAGTTACGTATTTTACTCTAGTCAGCCCATTTCGAAAGCCCGATTGCAAGCCAGTGAGTGCGGCCGAGCGAGATAGTGAGTTGGTATGAAGGCGTGTGCACAAGTTATAGATTAGTTTTGAGCAACGTCATTAATATTTCGTGGTGAAAGTACTGTTTAACTAGTCAGTGGGCTGTATTTTAATTTTCTAAACATTTTATTGAAATATAAGTAATCATTTCATTAAGATTTTATTTTTTGTTATTCAGTTTCTGACATGCGATTGGTTCCGGTTAAAACTATAACCAGTTATTTTACGAGGTGCTTGACGTGTAAGGCATGCCTTTGCACTGTTAGGTTGATTACTTTTTATTTTCTCATACAGGTTATCCCAAGTGTACAATCTTTTTAACCGTCTTGTTGCCAGTTGATTCCCAAGTCTCTGGGCAGGTCTGTTCTGGTGGTGAGTTATTCGGTCTTTGTATGACTAAGTAGTTTTGACTATTTCCTCCTTGTGGGAACATCCAGGTTTTCGTGCACTTCATCCATTCTAGTGAATCACGGAGCATTTGTTTTAGAATTGAGCACAGAATTTTGAAAGATTTGCATAAACGCATGTTCGATGTTTTTGCCATACCCCAAAGTTTGATACCTTACATCCAGATTTGTTTTAATATTACTTTGTAGATTAGCAATTTATTTTCTACAGATAGCCGTGATCCTCTGCCTAGAAGCCATTCTAATGACCTGAACCTGTAGGTTCCTCAAGGTCATTCCGTTGTTTGGATGTGTGTCTTCCAGGTCTGCTTGCTGTCCAGGTGAAATCTCAGATGCTTTACATTTGTACTGTGAGGTAGCACTTCTTCACCTAATTTTACAGGGGGACAGTCTTCTTTACTTAGGCTAAATGTGCTGATTGAACTTAGTTGTCCTAGTTAGACCTAGCTTCGATTTTCCATGAGTGCGTGCAAGAATGGACTTTGTCCAAATACTCCTGTTGGTTTCCAGACGCAATTTCTGGATCTTTATCAGCTGAAAGTACCGCGGTGTTATCCGCAAATGTGGCCGTAATCACGTTGTCAGATTCTATCATTACTGCATCATCTACTTTTGACGCTGACTGTACTTTACTCATATATACTTGTATAACTCTTATCCTACTAATATTATAAATGTGAAAGTTTGTGAATTTTTGTGAAAATGTTAGGATGTTCAATGCAATCACGCTTAAACGGCTAAACGGATCTGGCGAAATTTTGATACCAATCCCTCCACCAAATTTCAACCAGATCCGATATCATAGTCATTATTCTAATCTGAAATAACACATTATGCTACTTTTATCCCTGGAATAGATTTTAGGACTATCTAAACCATAATAATTATTTAACTAGTTTGAGTAAAAAATAAATCAAGAAATTACTAACAATAGTAAAAATATTGACATATTGTTCCCAGGCGGTGTGTACTTATTTAAATCTTCTTAGTCCCATATACGTGGATCTTTTAACCACAGTGAAAAAGTAATTAGACAATATAATTAGGCTAGTATACTTATCCATTCCACTTCAGTGGTTCCCACGCGGCGGTTTGACTGACGCATTGAGGCGTTTTCGCTATCTCAATTGATAAAATTAATGCTTAACATGGTTGTTAAGCATCTAGTAGCAATCTATTACAACACTAATTCTAAGCCATCATTAGACTTCGACAATTAACAAAATTGCACATTTTAAACACACACTATATTCATCTACACTTATCTTTTATTATTTGTTGCTAAATACACCACAGAAAACTGTTTGGTGCAGTATTTTAAAGTTCATCTTAGTCTTAAAATAAAATAATCTTTTACGTATAATGATATTAATAATAATTTGTTATTTTTTACGACCGAACGTATTGCAAGAATGCTACATATCATGTGTAGCCAGAGGTGGATTTGCTGCCAACCCTGTAAAAACCGAATGCCCTTCTTGTAGTACATCATATTGTAGTCACTTGAATAATAATGTCATTTGATACACATTCTTGTTTTGTTTTCTTAACTCCCCCCTCCCCTCCAAAACTAAAAACTGGCTACTCTCTTGGCAGTATGATATCTATATCGATGATTGAAAGGCTAAAGCGACGCCAGCCTTTCTTCTTTCAGTTCTTCCCCAGTACACAAGTTTCCTTCTTCCTTACCATACCTATTTTCCTTACCTTAGTGTAGTCATATAGACGTGACCATGGTAAAGAAAGTTGACAGGAAAATCACTGTGTTGTAAAGTGTTATTGATGTGTTTTAGGACCTTTTCTCTATGAAAAGTCAACGTCGCTTGTAACATTTTGCCTTTCAACCTTCGATATGCTTAAGCCTATAGACTACTTTCTACTGTTTCATCCTCGGAAACTTGCTTAAGGATGTGTATGACGATCTGGTCGATGGTGTGCGTGTCGAGCATGCGCGCGATGTTCTTGTCCTCGATGACGTACAGGAACAGGTGCTTGGTGTTCTCGCGCAGGCGCTGTACGCGTGTCCACTTCTCCCGGTCCGCAGGCCGGGCGCCGCATTGCTCTATGACTTTCTCTAATACCTGTGTACAAGTATTTCTGGTTAATATTACAATGAAATCAGAGTAATGAGTGTACAGCAGTGACGTGCACAGACATTTTCAGTAGAGTAGATAGACAAAAAAACTTGAATGTATGAAGACCCTTGGGGCCTAAATGAGAAATTAATTTTTCATTACTCATACTCTGAAAGTAGGTCTGAAGTTGCCTGAGGGGCGGGATGAAAGTAATACTTTTCATCCCTAGGGAGAATCACTTTCAACTGACAGCTGTCAAATTATTATAAAAAAACTAATTCTATTTTCACATTTTTAATGTACCAACCATGTACCAACTTTCTATACAGCCACTCAATTACATAACATAACATAAACTCACGCCTATATCCCCGAAGGGGTAGGCAGAGGTGCTAGCACCCACATTTCGCCAGTTTATGTTTAGGTCCCAATGCAACTCAATTACAGCGCGATGTAAAATTGAAATAAAATAAAGTTAAGTATTGATTAAAGAATATAATATATATTTTTTAAATAACTTTACTTCAGTTTAGTTTCAACAATTTCCTTAAAATAACATAGATTTGGGCAAAATATTTACCATTTTTTCAATAGCTGGCCGGCCACAGAAAAAAAACACAAAATAGGCGGAAAAGCGGCAATTCGATCTTCATTAGTTTTTCGATTTGAAGGTTTTACTCATTTTTCTTTAGCTAATTCATGTTTTTATTTTTACTTTCCTTGTATTCGTAATGAAAAGCACAGTGTTTACCTCGGGTTAAAGACTTATTTAGTCCCTCGAACTATTGGCGCCCTCATTACGTTCGGGCGTCAAACCTCGTCTCGGGACTAAATAAGTTACTTTCACCTATGGTAACAATGTACTATTTATTTTGTCAAGTTAGCATATTGTGTTATCTTTTGTGTTACATTTATATTACATTATCTGTCCAAGTAAAGATTGATAAAATAAAAAAAACACGTTTTGGTACAAAAGTTACAAATAATGTCTAAAGTTAATTCAAAAAGGCATTTTTTTGCAGCAATAGTTGTTTTATTCTCGTTGACAGAATATTGTCCAGAGGGTACCTTTTTTTTTCGTGCGGAAATCCCCTCGGATACGCCGGCCAGCGGGGTCGGTTATGTCGGGCTTGAACTGACTACAACCGCACGCCGTCTCGGGTCTACAGACGCCGGCGTGTAAGGTTGCCTGCCCATAGAGCATATCCCCGCACCCCGACTTTCCCTGGGCCATTTCCAGTTTCGAGGATTTTTTTTAAGGTGTGAAAACCGTGAATAAAAAAAAGGCGCCGATACCAGATTTTGTTCAGAGGATATGAGGCAAATTTTGTAGATTTATGTTTTAAAAACGTTGAAATTCATACGGTACTTGGGTTGTGAATCATCTATTATAAATAAATATTGTAGGACAAAGTAAACAACGCTATCTAGACCCAAACTAAGCAGAGCTTTTCATATGTACCCATTGCCTCTATATTGAACATCATAATCGAGGTGTTACTTATAAAAATAGAACATACCACATCGACAGTCGCATCCGGCCAACCAAACAACTGGAGTGTCTCCTTATCAATGAGTTGCGAAATTAACTTATTCAAATTATCTGCCAAATCGTCTTCCGACATTAGAGGGTTGCTCGGTTTCTGAAATTCGATACAGCAAAGTTAAAATCTCTCCATCGACTTAGCTGACTATGGATCGGTTTGATCTAAAAGAATTGTCCATCCACAATCGGCGCTCCGTGATGTACATCGATCTTAAATTGGATCGACCTATAACACCCCACGTAGGTATAATGTACCAGTGTCATTAAAAAACAGTTTGAAGAATAACTCAAAAATGGCAAACATTTCGAGTGTACAACTTTAAAAAAATTATAAAAATGTATACCTAATTTAATATTTTAGAAAGATCTTATAATTCTAAGATCTAATATTTCTTAATATAAGTAGCAAAATACATTTTTTCATTAGTTGCCAAAGATTCGTTAAATGCTAGTAGTAATATGGGTATTTGTTACCTTTTCTGCTGACTGCTCAGTAGAAACGTTAGTGTCTTCCTGCATGCCACCGTACAGCACCCCGGAGCCGCTGTATCCTTGCAGAATACGATCCGCTTCCGCATCTAATAGATTGAGGATGGATTCTATTTCTGATTTCTTTACTCTTTCTGTTGAATTTCCAGCGCCCTGTGAAGTCAATAAGATAAACCTTACAACCAACCCACTAGTCCATTGCATTAAGTAACTAATATTATCTATCACTATTACTACATAGTATAAAACAAAGTCGCTTTCTCTGTCCCTATATTGCTTAAATTTTTATAACTACGCAACGGATTATGATGCGGTTTTTTTAATGATAGAGTGAAAAGGAAGGTTTATATGTATAATAACATCCATTGCACCCGTGCGAAGCCGGGCGGATCGCTAGTGCTAATATAAAGTGGAAAGATTTTTTCTTTGCTTGTAGTTGATAAACTCTGAAACTAACAGAACCGATTTCAAAAATTATTTCATTATTAAAATGTTACATTATCCTTTCACTTATATAGGCTACCTTTTATCCCGATATTCCCACGGGATCAGGATTTACGCGAGTGAAACTTTGTGGCGATGCTAGTAATGAAATAAAATAGTATTGAAATAAAACTATTTTTAGCGGATTCTATCGCGATTTATTTGATGTTATTTTATATTTTACATTGATCCCGACGTTTCGGTTGCTTGTGTATTTGTTGTGGGATAACAAGTTCTACATACAAATTGATGGCGTGCTAATGGGCTCCCCAGTATCGCCTGTCGTTGCTGACATATATATGGAGGCCTTCGAGGCGCGAGCTATGCAGACCGCCATAACACCTAGATTTTATAAACGGTATGTAGATGACACCTTCACAATACTACCAACTGATAGTATAAATACATTTTTAACACACCTTAATTCCATTAATAACAACATACAATTCACTATGGAATTAGAGTCAAATAATCATTAGCTTTCCTAGATATTCTTGTGATCAGAAACTCTAATAATACTTTTAGCCACACTGTGTATAGGAAAAAGACCCATACTGATAGGTACTTAAACGTTGCATCTCACCACCACCCTAAACAGTTAGCTACCGTGGGAATATCTTTGTTTCAGAGAACCCGTGGGATCTGTGACAAGAAACACCTGGACACTGAGCTACAACATGTCAAACAAGTTCTGTATGACAACAAGCTCAAACAACCGCGCATTAGTCTCAGATCCCGAGAAAAGCCAGCCACTGTCGAGCGCCAGCCTGCAGTCCTACCATACGTACGAGGAGTCACTGACAAGATTGGCTACATCTTGAAGCGAGCTTCAATTAACACATACTACAAGCCGCCAACGAAGATATGTCAATTTTTACCATCTGTCAAGTGCCAATTGTCTTTACAAGATGCAGGGGTCTATAAAATAGATGGTGATTGTGGGCTCTCATATATTGGTCTCAAACCAAGCGAAGCATTGGCACTCGCGTCAAAAAACACATAGCTGATATAAAACACCAACGCTAAAAAAAGTCTGCTGTATGTGAACACGTGCAACAGGGGACCAAACATTACTTAAGATTTGATAAACCACAGATCAAAGAAAAAGAAAATCGATTCCTACTTAGGATGCTCCGCGAAGCTATTGAAATTAAAAAACATCCTAATTTTAATAGACAAGATGGTTGGAATGTACCACCAGCTTGGGACCCAGTCATTCACTTAATTAATTCCAAGAAAAATCAAAATACAACAAGACTTCATGACACTGTGAGCTCATTCTGCGTAAATAGCACAATTCAACATAGTTCGGTTACTTTGAGATAACTTACACTTCAAACTACAAGACAACAACCATCTTTAGTCCATGACTGCTGAAAAGCAACCGAAACGTCGCGATTAAAATATAAAATAACATCAAATAAATCGCGATAGAATCCGTTAAAAATAGTTTTATTTCAATGTGTGACATTCGCGTAAACTTCCGACAATATTAATTAAATAGTATTTAAGAGATGAATGATATCATTTGAAAACGGCGGAGTGATTTCGACGCATGCGACATAATAAATAAAATAAATAATAAATTGATAATAAATTCAAAATGACGTAAATTCTCAGATTCAATTATTATTTTAATGAATACTAGCTGACCCGCAAACTTCATTCTGAATTTGGAATCAAGAGAGTCAAATCTAACGATTTTCATAATCCACCCGTTCTTGAGTTTGTCCCGGTCAGCACTAACACAACTTTGTTTTATACTGGCTTATAACATAATTGACAAAATTGAGTGTCCTTTCTTTTTCCTCGTCTGATCATAATCGTTTTAAATCCGTATCCTATAACATAATTGTGCATTGTTGTACAGTATACGTAAAAAATACTCCATTGTCGATCAGCTAAATTAGAGGTCTGAGAGTGGAGAGAGAGAGAGAGAGAGAGAGAGAGAGAGAGAGAGAGAGAGAGAGAGAGAGAGAGAGAGAGAGAGAGATATGTATATAGAGAGAGAGAGAGATATGTATATAGAGAGAGAGAGAGAGATATGTATATATAGAGAGAGAGAGAGATATGTATATAGAGAGAAAACTGTCTGCTGGATTTTGGATACATGATGATATGATTTGGAATCTGAACAATAGACGCACCAGGACTTGTCGGACGTGCTGCAGATGTCCACGGAACACGGCAGGGTGGCTCTTGCGCACGTGGCGGATGAGCTGCTCCCCGCGCACGTAGGCGCGCGCCGACACACAGTACATGCAGCGGCGCGGCCGGTCCAGCGTGTGCGTCTCGAGATGCCGCTTGAGGTTGATCTCCGAGTGGAACTTCTTCTCACATACGTCGCAACCGTGAGCTGTCGGCGAAATATTACGAATAATATATGAAACTAGCGGCTGGATGGATGGAGGATGGATCCTTCGATCCATCCTTTGATCCATCAAAGTAAAGGATGGTATTTTTTCGGATTTTAGCCGGTTCGATTACCGAGTGTGACAAGCGAGTTCTCGAAAATCTTTGAATGTAGTTTAAATTATTTTTAAAATCTCAAAAACTTGTCACAATAATAGACTAGTAGAAAATGGCCTATGGCACTAAGTGCGCCTAAAGTAGGGACAAGATAATAGGTCACTTTTGACATTTCATCAAAATTCAACAACGTAACCTTGTAACGGCGGGTATAAAATAAGAACTGCACAATTGCTTAACTTTTTTCAATTACGTTTACATATTTATTGTAATAATGACCGATACGAGTAATTTTACGATTTGCTTTCACTAATAAACCATTCTAAACATAATAAACAATTTCTGATCTAAAGAACTGAACGTCGTTACAATGTTGCGTCAGTCAACCCTTTTTCTTTTTAAACACTAGGGATGTTACTCTAAAAATCGAAAGCTGATAGGACTGTAAGTTGAATCGAATGCAATGATTACTTGTGAAGAAAAATCACCATAAATTTATAACCACGTTGTGATTATAATAAAACCTAATTATACATATTTATTATTCTTTTAACTAACTATAAAAATACAAAAAAATAACTAAATAGAAAGGTCATTGATGTTGGGTGCAATTTAGGTGGATGTTGCTGGCAACACCAGTGCCTGTCGATGACGCATGTTATGTCGCCATAACATGATGATGACGCAGTCTTTTGTTGTTGTGCGAAGTGACTGTGCGTTTTTGGTGCTCTCTGTTATTTTCTTCTGATCCGGCTTTTTCATTGAACTGATCTTACTGACTACGTTTACCTGGCTATAAATTGGACTCCGATTGCTTAACGATTATTAAACAAGAAAAACATTACAGTCTTACTATGTCGAAACGGGGGAAAACTCTAAACAGTCAATCTCGCGAACTAGTGCTGAAATTGAACAATTATTTTGGACGTGAATCAGTTAACGATGGGCCTCTTTTACCATTGAAACCACCGAGAGAACGCGTTGCCGAAGCATTGGGAATAGGGAAGAAGACAGTAACTCAAATTCTGAAAGAGAAATACGGACCATCAGGCTCAGAAGATAATACTTTACGTACACCGAAAAAACGAAAGAGGGAGAAGAAAATTGTTGACATTGATAATTTTGATGCTGCTGCAATTCGCAACCACATTTATGGATATTACTCGAGAAAAGAATATCCTACACGGGAAAAGCTATTGAGTTCGTTAAAAGGCGCAGGCTTATTTTTTGGAGGCAAATCGTCTCTATCAAAGGTTTTAAAATCGATTGGCTTTAGATTTAAAAAATCCGACAAGCGGAAAATCCTGCTAGAACGCTACCACATTATTTTGAAGAGAATAACATTCTTACGTCAGGTAAATAAAATTACGGATTGGGACAATGTCGTGTTTATTGACGAAACATGGTTGAATGCGAACCATACGGTTGCGCGGACATGGACCGATGATACAGCGGCCTCCACCTCAAAAGTTCCATCGGGAAAAGGAGCCCGACTTATTATATGTCACGCGGGATCAGCTTCTCAAGGTTTTATTCCAGACTGCCTCCTCGCATTCGCCTCTAAAACTACAACAGATTACCATGAGGAAATGAACTTTGATGTTTTTAAAAAGTGGTTTGAGAAGCTGCTAGTCAGCTTAGAAAACCCATCGAAAATTATAATGGACAATGCTCCGTATCATTCTGTACAAGTTGATAAACAACCAACTCAAGCAAATAAAAAGCAAGAAATTGTCTCGTGGCTGGTAAGAAATGGTGTGGAGGCAAGTCCAACTTTATTAAAAGTTGAGTTGTTAAATCTGGTAAAAGCAACTAAGCCGTCCAAGCTCCGCTATGTAATCGATGAACTAGCCCTAGAGCATGGACACGAAGTTATTCGATTGCCTCCCTACCATTGCCAGTATAACGCCATCGAGCTTATTTGGGCACAAATAAAGGGTCATGCAGCGTGGAACAATACTGAACCACCCTTCAGTACTGCTAAAATGATGACTCTGCTACAAACTGCATGTGCAGAAGTCACTACAGAAGACTGGCGAAAAGTCGTGGAGAAGACAAAGAAAATAATTTTACAAGATTTTGAACGAGATGTGAGAATAGACAATATTATTGAAAATGAATTAATAATATCTCTGAGTGCTGACAGCAGTGATGAAGATAGCAGTTCCGATAGTTCAAGTGAATAAAAGCAATTCGCATGATCATTTTTAAAATTCACATATGTTTCAAGTCTGTATCGATTCATTCATTTAATCGATGTTTTTAAGCAGGTCACCTCACTATGAATATAAAACTGACATCTGTCAAAAGTGACCTATTATCTTGTCCCTACTGTATGTGCTTCGTGCATGAAGTTTAAATAAACAAATATAAATAAATACTCCTCAGATGTGGCTGGGCACTAAAAAATTTACAAATAATCTTTACATTGAAATAAATCACATTTTTCCTTTGTTCCTATCTATAATCGGTAGTCAATCTTCAGACGATAAGTTTAAGATTCTTATCATATTCTGTTATTAGGTTTTGCTAGTTATAAAGCTAAAGTGATCGGTAAAATGTGTTAAGATAATTCTCAGGGCGACTGTATTTAGTTAGGCCTATACTATATTAACATTTACAAACAAAAATATTAAATTTCGACTTACGTTTGTCGTCTAAGTGTACATTTAAGTGGTAGGTCAAACTGGCTTCAGTCATGAACTTTTTGGTTGAATATGAACATGATTCGAATGGACACGTTAATTTCTCCAATCCCATGTGATCTCTCAGGTGTACCAGCATCCTGACAAAATAATTCTTCAATTACATACCTACTTTATTAAATGAGGTCTTAACAAAGAAAGTTTTTCGAATTTTTACTGGATAGTCAGAATGTGTAAATGATAGATGCTTTTTCACGTCCTGCTTAAAGGACCCGGGATTGTAGGAGAAAGGAAAAACGTGTGCTGGTGAAGAATCCCAAGTCATAAATAACTCAGTCCAGACCCGTGCTTCACCTAGGTTCTCCACCTGGGTGATGCACGGAGACTATATAGGGTCCCGTGCTCCAAATGATGACGTTATTGTACAGTGATGCAGCTAAATTTTTTGTATGATTCAAAATATCTTAACAATTATAATTTCACAGGTGTGAATTTAAATGTACAATATTATAATTAAAATTAGTATTACTTATATTCAATTTATTTAATTACTTACAAGCCTTTGTGGTGCATAGAATAGAGTTTGAGTATTATGTGCAAGCCTTTGCGGTGCATTAACCCGCTTACTCCTACCAAGTTTTAAAAACATCAACTTTTAAAAAATATTGACTTTTATTTAATTTTATTTTTATACCACTAAGGTGGCAGACAAGCACACAGCCCACCTGATGGGAAGCGGTTACCGCGGCGTATAGACGTGTGCAACACCAGTGGCGTCACACTCGCGCTGCCGACCCTGTAAAGGAAAGGGGATGGGAAAGGAGTTTGGGAGGGGATGGGAGAGGAGTTTGGGAGGGGATGGGAAAGGAGTTTGGGCTCCGGCACTCTCACTCACCAAACGGAACGCAACAGTTCAAATACTGTTACTTGGCGTCGATATTCTGTGAGAGGGTGGTGCTTCCCTGGTCGAGTCGACCCGTTCATGCAACGGCCAAAATGACTGTTGCTTGACTCTACCACTACTATAGACTTTACTATACTATTACTATTTTAGACTTTACGAGGATCGTTTAAAGTATTTTTTATGACTCGAGTGTTCTGGTTTTAGCCAACCCTTAGAAAGTGATAACCAACATAATATGCACTTAATTATTTTTGTACGATTAAGTTTTAAATTACTGATTTTTACAATTAGTAATTCAAGGCAAGTCTTCCAAAAAAATTTCGTTAGTGCTTTTAAAATATAGCGAAGGAATATATACGAAGGAAAATATTGCCACAAAAACTAAAATGTACACGCGTATTGTCGTCTTTGTTCCAGCCTGCCTCTATACCGCATGACCTCATTGCGGATGGATGGCAATATATTTTGTCAGAGAGTGTAACTCCTCAAAATGCGAAGATTTTGATTTTGAATATTTTAATGAACCGTTTTTCCCCCGAAGGTTAAAAAACGGATATTTAGGTTTTAAGGTTCTGTTTTGCGTAACACTGTTAGCAATTTATTAAGGGTAACATGGGTTTTTTTTAACTCCTTATTGTGTTTGTCATTTCAACTCTCCGTTACATTATTTGTAGATGAATGGTGTGTGTTCAAAGAGAGTGCCTCTCGTTGAACGCACACCATACATCTACATTCTTACTAACATCATTTTCATCAAAATGTTCAAAATCAAAATCTTCGTTTTTTGACCCTTCGGGGGAAAACGGTTCTCTTTAGGTGTTTGAGCCTTCGCTTGAGCCCCATTTGAGACGTGTTTATTATGATGAGGATGATATAATGTTTAGATTGCTACTGGGTTTTGGTATTAGCAATGTTCAAAATAATGCGAAAAGAAAGTGGATTAGACTGCCATCATGTCATAAAATCCTAGAGGGGCGATATGAGGATACTCAGTTATTAGTTGCAACTACAACTCTAAAACTATACCCGCTGAGCTGGATATGCATGCTTCGTTGAGTAATGTTATAATCCATGCTGCTACCACGGATGAGATGTTCTTAACTGTCCCTCCTGTGGTCGTGTTTTTGAAAGAGAAATAACGTAAGAATATTATTTTATCCCCTTTATCCTCCAAACCACTGTTTGCTATTGATAAAATGGTTAAATCACGGGCTCTCCAGGAGAAGTACACTTAGTCATCTAAATGATAAGTCTGTACAATTGACTTTTACACTGGGGGTTTGTTCTAAATATACTTTTTAATATTGGCTTTTTAATTTTCATACATTATTGTGGAACTAATAAACTACGGCATGTTTTGTTATCCCAAAAATGGCGAACATTGGCTTTAGCAACTTAGTAGTGTCGGCGCCGTGTAGGTTTTTGAACGAGTGAGCGGACTTGACACCCTTTACGTAGGACGCATGTTTTGATTGACTATATTGAGTATAATGTCTACTTCGGGAGTCTCGATAGATTAACTCGTCGATTAACCTTCAACGAAGCGTCTCATCTTTTGGCATGTCTCGGTTTAATTTTCTTCCTTACGGTGTTCATGAAGATATCATAGAAGGGGAGTGTATCTTCTCCATTAAATTCTGCGGTGCACAAAGGAGGACATTACTCAGAAGCCATTTCAAGGTAGCTGTCTTTATTGTCCAGCGTGAACGTTTAGACAACCTTCTTGGAGAAGAGTTGACGGCATGTGCTAGATCAAGGAATCAGGGTACAGGGGTAGGTATGGAGGAATCTGCGAAGCTTCTCGCCTATTGCTGCTAGCAACTGAAAACTCCCAAATTGTTCTTCAAAAGTGTAGTTGTAGACATTGCAATCTCTCCCACTGATCAAAAAATGTTCGTCTACGGAGGCGATAACGGCAGATAAATTATCTCCGTTAATCTGGTATGACTAACATAATAATTTAGCTTAGAGGTATCGTCCCCTTGGACGACTGTAATACCCATTGGGATGTCAGCGCGTCATCGTCCCGAAAGGGGCGACAGTCATCTGAATTTGGAAGGTCGTCATCTCACTGAAGCGATGGTCGCTCCAAACCCGGACGACGACGGTGGTTGACCGGCATGAAGCGGCGGCCGCCCTAATTCAGATGACGTCGCAAGGATACGACATCTAGGGGGATAGGTCCGAAAACATACGGACTACGCACACATACAGAGTATGTGGCTCGAAGGAGCCGAACGAACTATAATGCCAAAAAAAAAAAATTTTGAGTGGAGACGTGTTGACTTCACGAATATAAAAAGCGTACTGCGGAACATGGCCACCGCCCCACCACGCGCTGCCCGCCAAATGCGAGACAAGGGGAGGTATAGTAAGAATGATTTGACGTGACGTCTTATGAGAAGGTGATATAGCAGATGTTGTTGACGAATATCGGAACGTTATACTCAAAATGTGGTTTAAGCGAAGGTTCGAACTCCTAAGTACCGACTATTTGCACTTACCGCCAACTAAAAGTCGCAAACAACACTGTGAATAAGACCATTTTATTAACCGACTACCGAAAAGGAGGAAGGTTCTCAATTTGTCGGAATATTTTTCAGATTGTCAAAAACAATTAATAAATGATGAAATTGGTGGGCCATTTTTTAGAAAAAAAATTGTCTTAAAATAAATTGTATTGATTACATATCAAATTATGTATTTTGCTTCATTTCTTGACTGTACTAATCATCAATTGAAGCATGGGCCCATATATAGTGCCCGTGCTTCACCCAGGTGGAGAACCTAGGTGAAGGACAGGTCCGCCCCCAAATAACTATTCTACAACATACTTGGCTCTAGAGGTGAACGTCTGGCCACATTCCGAGCACATATTGCCCATATGTTTTTCCAGGTGTCGCTGCAGCTGAACACGCTGTATGTAGGAGCGGTTGCAGAGATGGCACTTGTGTGGCTTGTTCTGTACGTGTGTCAGGACGTGGCGACGCATCACTTCCACTGTGTATGTGCAGTATCCACACTGAAACATATATTGTGTACTATAACTTACATTTGCCTGTACCCATATGTTAGCTTGCAGGCTTAATGGATGGTAAAAATACTGCATAACTTTCTACAGAGCTCACTAAGACTATATAAATAGGTGACTTCTACCCATGACTTCTATGTATATGCTAAACTAGCTGTTTAGAACAAAACTTGTGTCGCGCTACGGGAGCGAGGCGGGAATGGAAGAGGGGTAAAGGGCGCAGAGACTAGATAAATGAGTTAATGAATTTTGGGGCCTATCAGTAGACTTAGCGCTACCTTTTTTATTGTCATACCGATGATGACACTACAAAGAGTACCGCTGTCGCTACAAAGAATTGCGCGTAGTTGATGGCAATTACGATACCAAATTTTTTGTTCCGTAACTACTAACAAGGATCTCAGAACGTGTCAAACGTTCCGCCAGTCGTGATTTCTTTAGACCAGACATTTGGCACCAAAATCTACATGCTGGACAATTTAAATATTTGTTGAATTTAGTTCCAATGACTTACCTTCCAGATCCTAGGTGAGACATGTAGGGATTATAAAATTATTTATAAATATTAGAATTTATGTTGCATATAGTTTTTGGCACAACATACTTCATAAACTACTAGCAATTTAAAAGCAAACTAACTGTACTTCGTTCAACCTTAGAATCAAGTTTTGTTGGTTAGGTACCCTATCAGTTGAATTCATTTTGAGATTCTCTCCATATAATAATAATAATAATCTTTATTGAACAAAAAAAATATATAAGTCAACGAGGGGACCATCTCTAAAGTTGTAGCTGCCCCAGGATAAGCTGGGGTGCGAGGGAATTGCATCAGAGACCCGAGACGGCGCAGCGTACGGTTTTTGTCGGTTCAAATTCGACATAACTACTCCCACTGGTGAGGTAACCATAGGGATTTCAGCAAGAAAAAACACAAAAAGGGCAGACTATACGCGGAGACAAATAAAAAACATTAAAATGGGTTCACCCATTTTCGAGTTGTCTGTGGTCACCACTAACATGAAACACTACTTTCTTTTTCTTGCCAGTTAACATTTTTATAACTCATAACTCATTTATTCGTAAGAATATTACACGTCAATAATTACAATACCTACTTATAATACTACGTGTAATACAATAATAAGTCCGTTTGATTTGTCATTTTCTATAGGTAAGTCAGAATTCAAAATATCAGCTAAATCATATAAATAAAATTAAAAATACACATCAACAATTAATTAAATAATTCAAATAGGTGCCGTTCTAGAAGTCATTGCCTTAATATCTAAATATATTTCACTGTTAGCAGTTCGTCAAACGAGTAAAAAGTCTGCTCGATAAGCCAATTCTTCAATCTCACTTTGAAAGACCCAATGCTGGGAGTACAAGTGACATTGGCCGGTAACTTATTGTATACTATGAGTCCCATAACATAAGTCGTCTTATCGGATTTCGCTAGTGACCTAGAGCCGTTTTCTAGTTTTCCCAATTCCGTGTGTGATATGAGTGTACGTCACTACGCTTTGGATACTGTCCAAGGTTCATTCTCACGTATATCGCGACCTGATATATAACTATTGAAGGCAGGGTGAGAATTCCTAGCTGGCCAAAGTATGGTTTCGCCGTATGGTCCTGCGGAATTCCTACGATAGCTCGCACGGCGCGCTTCTGCATACGGAACGCACGCTCCCAGTCGGCAGCGCGTCCTAATAGCTCTGCATCATATTGGAACAGAGAGTGTACCGTAGCGAAGTAGCAAGTGCGTACCTCCATACGAGGTACTACCCTAACTATTTGCCTAAGAGCAAAGCATGCACTGCCTGCCTTGTTGCAGACTTTGTCAATATGGGTCTCCCACTTTAAGCATCTGTCGATTTCGAACCCAAGAAACGTCACCGTCTCAGCTTGTGCAATGTTTAGCCCATCCGCCGATACTACAAGTGGCTTCATAGGTCGGACCTGACAAATCAAAATTTAGAAAATGCGTTTTTGTCAGGTTGAGTACAAGACCGTTCTCCCTAAACCACCGATACAGTTGATTAGCGGTGTTATTTAATTTATGCTGTAAAAGATCCACTGAGACGGCTGTAATGTAACCATCGCTGCTAGATCGTCGGCATACATAAATACGTCAGCGTCCCTTACTGCGGTCCGCAAATAATTCAGGAGCAATGAGAGTAAAATATTTGAGACTGACGACCCTTGAGCTACCCTCGTCTCAGATTTCACCGGTTCGGACTTCACTGTGCCTCCGCATCCCACTACGATTTGCGATCGCTCTAACATTAAGTCTGTCAGTAGTGAATGCACTGTCCCACCTACTCCATAATATTTTAATTTGACAGCTAGTACATTGCGGTCAGCAACATCGAATGCCTTCGAAAGATCACAGCAAATAAGTGCCACTTGCTGTTTGTTATCGCGAGTGGTCAGAACTCGATGGATAAGATTACGCGTCAGCGAGGTAGTCGATCGACCCTCGCGATATGCATACTGTCGGTCGGACAGTGCACTTGACGTCGTTAAGAATTAACTTAGTTATACAATTGCACAAGCCATTCTCGAATACCTTCGATATATAGGAGCGATAATGGACACTGGTCTGTAGTTGTCCATACACTGTCGGTTCCCCTTGCCTTTGTACAAAGGGGAGACTTTTGTGAGTTTCATATGAGTAGGATAAGTACCTGTTTTTATACATATATTAAATAAACCTGATAGTACGGTGGCGAGAGGAACTGCCGCCACGTTTAAGATTTCCATTGAGATGCCGTGTATATCCTTAGATGGTATGGGTGCAATGCGCTTGGTAGTAATTTCATAGACCTCATGTGGGCTAAACGGACGTAACCATAACGATCGGCTCGCTGGGGGTCCAACCGCGCCAATCCAGTCGCACACTGTATTGATATTAGCACGGGGTGCATCACACGCGGTTGCTGCACATGCAACGAGTATTCATTGAATCCACAGCAGACTTATTGGAAGTGAACTCTGAGCCATAGTGGGATTTTACAATGTCAGTGAATTCAAGACGCGGGGAGTTGTTTATACCTCTTTCCTTGTTCACTATTGCCCCCTAGCCTTGGAGACATTGTGTGAGTCCTTAACAATTTTAGAGTAGTGTTAAGACTTTGTGTAATAGAATTTCATAATATTGTGTCATGTAAGATATTATTGTATCAAAATTGAATGTCCTATTATAAATGTCAATTAAATCGAATAGTAATCATTTATAGTCTTTTCCGTCCGACGTCATCCATGAAAAGTCATTTCTCACACTATTGTTTGTTTTCTTTAAGGGAAAACAAATGTCATAACGGATGTTGACATAGACTCAGCACATTTATTACGAGCCATTATCACTTCCCAATTTACGCTGTCTAGTGCTGCACTAAAATTAATTTTATGTATCTGAGAGACTCGTTGAATGTACCTTGTCTCTTTTTGGGGTATCTGCACTGTACACAATATTTTACACTTAATTGCAATATGGTCGCTAACATTTGTGACAACCGGCGAAGCGCTCACTGAACCTGATGGTAGGTTTGTATAGGCATGGTCCAGGCAGGTCGACCTCAATTCACTTTTGTGCGTCGGAAAGACTAGATTCGTCATGTTATGGGCCACCAGTACATCTGACAGATATTTACTTTCAGTTGACCACCCTTCTGAAATATTAATGTTCGAATCCCCAACAATTAGGCACTGTATCGCAAGATTTTTGCGAGCAAGCACTCGAGTCCAGCTCCGTTTTTACAAACAATAACAACAAAAAATTCATGCTAAATACCAAATGGTTCAAATTGTACAATTATCTTTGCTGATGTTAGTAGCACAATTGAAAAATGGTTAAGCAAATTTTGTTGAGAAATAAGATTGTAGGATTGTATTTTGTAAATCCAAAACTGCTTGTTGATAACATTTTATATCTCTAAATACTCATTACAGCTCTCAACAATGACCAATTTGGACAATATACTTTAATATTTCACAGCTTTTCCATAAATACAACCATGCTATGTATAATAGTCCATTATTAATAATATTAAAGAAATTCTTACCACTTCACATGCAAATTTTTTCTCCCCATGAATTTCAAGATGCTTCATCATAGCTGCACGAGAACTGATCCATTTCAAACAGTCATGACATTGATATTGATCAGGTGTTTCTAGAAAAGAAACAAATTTTATCAATAGATGTATTATTTGTTGATGTGTTATTTGTATAATGACCAGCAAACAACTTGACAATGTACCCTGACTGCACAGAAAGCAATTTTTATGTCTTTTTGGTGGTTCACCAATCATTGATTATATTAAAACAATCACAAGCTGAAAGGACTTGCGTCATTAGTTGATCAGTTTTATTGGTTAATTACTTTGGTTTGTCCATATATGGACCAAAAAATATAGTGCACATGCGCAAACAAGCAACTTTTGTTCAAGATGTTTGTCGGCACTTACATTTATTTATTATTGTTACCTGAATGATGTTTATGCCAATGGTTCACTAGTTTTGAGAAGTTTTTGGTACTGAATAAACAGAACTTACAAAAGAAGTCCTTTCTGAATAAGTGTTGTAACCGAATGTGAACTGTTAAATTATCTTTTCTTGAAAATGTTGCATCACATACCTGAGAACATAAATAGTAAATAAACATTCTAGGATGAATTAGAATCTTAGAATATGAGTTCTAGATTGCAGATATACATAATTAAATACATGTGTAATACATACATGATTATACTTACAAACATTACTTATAAATATTTAACGGGTGAGCATTGAACCCATAACCTCTGACGTAACAGTAAAACTGCAAATAACCACAGTTCTATCAAAGTATAGTAAGATGTGCAAAGATTATTAATACTATTTTATTCTATGACGATAAAGAATCCTAGTAAAATTATAGTGCAGGAATAAAATCTTACTTCACATGAATAGTTAGAAGTACCCTGTCCATCACATCCACTCTGTGAAAGATGCCTCAGGACATGGGAGTGCCTCACAAATTCCTTCTTGCAATGTGGACACAAAAACATGTTTCTTTCATGAACTTTTTGCATATGTTCAACTAGACAATCTTTGTCAGGACAGCGCACATGACATTTATCACAGGCAACACTATTAGGTAATTTGGAATGTTCTGTTAAGAGATGCTTGAGGTAGCTCTTTTCAAATGTAAACTTTTTGCGGCATTCTTGGCAACTGTATGCTGGCTGAAATGAAACAGTTTAATTTTTTTTTAATTAAAATTAAATGTGTGTAGTATTATCATTTCTATTTCAATAACTACAAACATAAAAAGGGAAAAACAATGCATAAGACCAAAAAAGCAATTTAATCCTCAACGCAATTTATTATGAAGCGCCTATCAGTTATTTTCTCCCGACCCCTGAATGCGTAGGGCAATGAAGTCGACTTTAGGTGCATAACTTACTTTTGCATAAATTGCTCCACATACTTCTAACTGTTTATGTTTCAGTAGCTCTCTTTTGCATGAGAAATATAAATTACAAACATCACATTTATAAGTCCTTGTGTTATCCACTGATTCCTCGTTATTCTTTTTCTTAATCTTAACTGATTTGCTTGGCAGGTTTTTCGCGGAGGTTTTCTTATTTTTAGACCCTGGCGGCCTACCTAATTTTTTACGTTTGGGAGGCATATTATTAAGATTCTAAAATAGATTTTCCAACTGTTTACATCATTCGATTAAGATGTTTATCACTGATACAAATGCAATGAATTCTCATTTACCAATTTTGATATTCCTTTCACTCAGGCGCTTATAATTTGCGAAGAAACTTTGTCAAACAAACGCCACGTACACGAGTAGAGTAGAGTTGCATTGCAATCGAGTTTGGTATGAATCTATCTATTTTTAATGTAATCCGAATATTCGGCTTACTTTGACTCTTTTAATATTACTATGATGATGAACCAACTCTTTGATTATGAATAAAATATTCGTTGTCTATGTCTTGTTACTAACCATTAACTATAACATATATATTTTTAACCCATACTCTGTCCAACCATTTATTTACCTTTTGACAGTACAGCTCAATTTTTCATGAAACGGTTCTATAGTGCATAGCATATTTGATTTCATAGAACATTCGACTTTATTCTTACTAAAGCAAGCTATAGAGCACGCATAAGAGTATTTGTCCACTATGTGTATGTCTTGTTACTAACCATTAACTATAACATATATATTTTTAACCCATACTCTGTCCAACCATTTATTTACCTTTTGACAGGACAGCTCAATTTTTCATGAAACGGTTCTATAGTGCTTATCATATTTGATTTCATAGAACATTCGACTTTATTCTTATACTTCATAGGGACCATAGGGGTCACTACCGTCTGACCTCCCAAACCCGAGGGGAATAGGAAAGCCTGTTTCAGAACCTCATTCTTCAATCAGCAGGTTTGTTTGTATAGCAAGCTATAGAGCACGCATAAGAGTATTTGTCCACTATGTGTACAGCTTGGCAAAAAAGTCGTGAAACGGTACTAAAATATTTCATCAATGGCAATCTGATCATCATTTCATCAATGACTCTTTACTCTTTCTGTTAGTTGTCATGTCAGTCAATCACGTCAAGTTAGTAGTTTAGTACGTGTCTTTGGTACGTGTTGTGTCATTTCACAAATTCCGTGATCGTTTCATGTGTCATTTTGATACTTATTATTTTGTGTTATTGTGGTGATATTAGTGTTCAGAATGAACAGGACTGTAATCCGCAGCTCCGCTAGAGAGATTATTTACAAAGTGTATGTTTTTTTTTTTTTTATTTAATTTATCAGATATAATTTGTATTATTCAACTTGCTAAATGTAGATTAAACCTCTTAAACAATGATTGTTTGCTTTTTGATAAATCTCCATGAATGTGAGGTTATGTTTATTTAAAATGCATTTGCAGAGTAGTGTGTTCGAAAAATATTGATACAGTACCATACCATACACATTGGAAGGACAAAGGAATAAAGGAGTTTTCTCCACATCACACATCATGAAAATATAGAAAGAATATTACAAAAGGGGACAAACGCTGTATGTCGATATTGAAAAAATCGTCATAAATCTCCAAGATGACAGCAGCAGTAGTGACACAAGTGAAGATAGCCAGTACACTGTTAGAGAAGACTCACCCCAAAGCGCAGATGAAGACTTTTCTGGCATCGAATATTCAGATGAAAGTATTTTAGATTCTGATTAGAACATATGCAATTGTATTGACTAAATTGTTTTACATTACACTCAGTTCAATTGATTTATGTTTTTCTTAAAAAAAAACCTACGTTTTTATTGATTCACACTTGTCCACTTTATGTTATATTTTCTGCTGTACCGTGGATGCAGTTCCACACATATGATGATATCACAGCACATACACCCAGGCCGAAACAACCTCTGTGGCGTAACGGTAGTAATCGCGGCCGCTAAGTAAAAAACGCGGGTTCGATCCCCGCTCAGTACAAATATTTGTATGCATAAACATAGGTATTTGCATTGGTCTGGTGATGCCTCGGAGACCACGTTAAGTTGTCGGTTCCGGTTGCCATACGGACGTCTATGGCAGTCGTTATGGGCAGTTGGTCTAACTGTAATGCATCGATATCGCCTTTGGGTGGTGGAGGTCAGGTGGCTGTCGCTTCACTGAAAATATCGAAGTTCAGCCACAGTTAGACTGGTACAGCGGACCCCAGACTCCCAGAAGTTGAAAACTTTAGATGCGACTGGGATTAACGCTAGGATGAATAAAACACCCAGGCCGACCCCGGACTCCCAGAAGTTGAAAGCTTTAGATGCGACTGGGATTAACGCTAGGATGAATAAGACACTCAGGCCGAAACGAATGTCCTGAACTTTATTACAATGCTCGCCGCGCGTCGCAGGCGCCGAAGGTCGCTTAACGACCTCCGTCCTCCATGAGCGCAGGCCTGGGGGTGGCAGGTGAGGGCGCCTGTCACCCCAGCAGAAGCAGGCCGGGACGGTGGGGCGACTAGCGCCCCTCCCCCAAACCGGGGCAAGACGGGGACACCGTGGTTCCCAAACCCGAGGGGGTCAGTCGGGGTGCGAGGGATATGCTCTATGGGCAACTTTACACCCCGGGGTCTTCAGACCCGAGACAGCGTGCGGTTTTAGTCGGTTCAAGCCCGACATAACCGCCCCCGCTGGCCGGCGGGGGGGTATCAGAGGGGATTTCCGCACGAAAAAAAAAAAAAAAAAAAAAGGTACTGATGAAACAGAAATAGTACAAAAACTTAATAAATAATGTACAAATATATTTAAATCGAAGTATCAAGAGCTTTATTGTCGTTGTATATAGGGTGGCTACATGCACGATAGTGGCGTCGCTATTATTTTCACGACTTTTTTGCCAAGCTGTAACTAAGTATAAGCAGATCTCTCTGAGTAGGTTGATATTTGTTCTGTAAAGTAGATGTTCTATGTCTTATCCATAGATATGTGAAATTGTGGATGTAATAGTTGAATATTAATGCGAAATGACGAACGACGTCTCGATATCGTCGATCGATTTGTCATTGGGACGAGGTACAATTTTATAATGGGCTTAAATATGGAAGCCAAATTAAAATGACATCCCACTAACCCGCAAAATGTTAAAGAAAGCTTAATAAATGACACATTAAAAATGAACAAATTAAAAGTTAATATAATTATAGAAATCAGTTATATTATGTCTTTGTACAAGTAATAAACAAATAGGGACAAAGACTACTAACCGTGTCACGAGAGAGCCGAGCCGAGAGACAAGCCGAGAGCCGCGAATGAAAACGAGGTATAAGACTATTATGATGAAGTTGCAATCGATTTTACACATTGATATTTATTTTTGCTCGATATTTTATATTTTTACTACCTTTTTTTACAACCAACGATTAAAATAACATCAAAGTTATTATAATTTTAATCGTCTGTAATTATTATTATAAGCAATTAAAACTAGTGTACAAAAAAAAAGGTAAGCGGCAACGGAGAGAACGCTCTACAAAATCGAAGTAAGTCGAACTTAGCCGAACTCTCTCTTTTCTTCCCGACGCGACGTGTCAACCTAAGCGCCGGATCCTGGACCTATTTTATTTATTGACATAATCTCCTTAGTACATTTATTTCCTTTAATATTGAAACTGTTCTTTATGTAGTTGTCATTAATAATATTGTCATTATTCTAATGTACTTATGTACAATTTCATATTTGATTAAAGCCAAGCTTCCTATTGGTAATTCTTTGATTGTTACGTATCAATTTAATCAAATATAATGCCATCATGGTCACTAACATAAGTATTAGATTTAACGGGATATTTACCATGTGGTTCTAAGAATGTCCGATATTTCGGCACTGTTGCAAGTTCCTCCGTGATCATGGCGCTTGCAACAGTGCCGAAATATCGGACATTCTTAGAACCACATGGTAAATATCCCGTTAACTCTAATACTTAAATATAATGCCTAACGAAAACCAGAAAGTCGTAAGATTCTCGAAAAATATCAATCCGCCCCGTGTCTCAGTTTCTGCGACCGGAAAAGTTCGATGTTGAGCCTGATGCTACCGGAGCTGGAGAGAAAGGTTACACTGGCTAATTACTTTTAACAACTTCATCGCGGAAGAGGTCCCCGAAAACATTACGGATGAAATGAAACTCAAATTATTGGTAAACCACTTGAATTCTGATATTTTTACCGTAATCAAAAGTTGTGCAACTTACGATGAAGCTATTTCTCGACATAATGAAACGTATATTACACCACAAAATGAGATACTGGCTCGTCATGTATTGTACAAGAAACAGAAAACATGTGAAACTATTTCTGCCTATTGCCACACATTAAATCTGTTAGCACAAGACTGCAACTTTAAATCAGTATCAGCAAATGAACACAAAAATCAGGCCATACGAGCTTCGCTTTTTGCAGGTTGACAGATTGACAGTTCCTACTGTGTGCATTTATCAAGGAAGCCTGGACCTTCTCAAAAATAGACGATAGATAGCCAAGGTTTTCGGCATAAGACTCACGTGGTTCAAAGATAAGGGAGTCATCAAACTTATCGCCATAGAAGGAACCACAAGTAATAAGTTCACAACCATGTACTAAAAATGAAGGTGTGAAACCAGTGACTTCATTAACAGAACTGTTTATAGCAAATTGTATTGAAGTGGTCAAGGTAGCTGGTTGCGACCACTTACAATAGCGTGTAAGTAAGCAGGAATAAAAGCAGCGGTTTGCAGTATACAATTATATTGGCAAGTATTTACAGTAAGGAAGTTGATTAGCACACTGTTACAATCATAGATTGCACACGGGTTTTTATACAAAATCTAATTAACAATAATAAACATTCACATTCCTAAATAATAGTAATAACGGTTCGTGCTTGACCGTTTCTAAAATAGGCGTTTACCTGAGGACAATAGACCTAATGTCGCCACCTTGCGCCCGCGCCACTCGCTTATTAGAAGCGATGAATAGGCTTGGCCTATGTAGCTTCACTCAGGTACAAGTTAATCGTTGCCGCCCCATCGGATGTTCTGTGACGTATGCATCATCCGAGGTGGCGTGATATCGTGCCTCGTTGAGTATGTACGCTACTGGTCGGTTTAGTAGGTAACTCGTCTACTCACTACAGTATTTTAGGAATTAGAATATCCCAAATTCTATGGTCGCGTTCAATAAAGGTTGATAAAGATTGTATAACAGTACGTTTATACCGCTCAACAGTATTAGACTGTGGGCAGTAAAGAGGGTGTGCACGACACAAATAGACCATAGACACATGTGCCAGTGACACGTAGATTAAGTAAGCGTGAATATAATGAATAAATTATGAAAATGTTAGATTTACGTAAATTAAAACGTTATTATGTAATAACTTTGATATTAAGCTAAGATAAATAGCTTACTACTGTTAGGAGTTAGTTTTCTGAGTAATTAGAGCCAAATTTAATAAAGAAAGTACATTCCCCGAAAAGCATAATTGTAAATATAATTACGTAAATGCATTACTCAGAATCTAACATAACTTCGTATAAATAGGAAATACGACTTTGTATATTAGTATGTAAGTTTAATTACACCCCGCGACTGCCTCCCACACCGTAAGAAGCGAATATGCGCTCCCCCGGCTGGTGCCATTTTATTATATAGTAGCTCGCGGGAGGCAAGGCCCATATATAAGCCTGAGGGGTCAATCCGCCCGTCATTCAGTAACCCGACGTCGCACGGTACAGATGTAAGTACCTATCGTCGTGCAAGTCTTATCTCTACCTATGTACATATATGCTATGTAATTAATATGTAAAACATAAGTTTTATAAATAAATGGAAATGCGGAGGTGAGGTAATTTGGATCGCGGGCCAGCACTACAAAAGACTATAAAAGCAGGGACCATTTGGTAGGAAATTATTGGGTATTGGGCAACAAGTAGACAACAAGAGTCTCTCAAGGAACTAGGAAGCTCAACAGGAAGTAGTAGATCAAGAGTAGTGCTGGGCCAAGTACATCCGATGCCTCACTGACGTCAATGAAGTCCACCCATCCAAGTGTTTCATTCTTCGACTCACATCCAACAAATACAGTCCACTGAAGGCGACCGCGAAGTAGTGGCAGTCTATTTGGAACCTTATCAGGTCATAGTCTGTTACGAACCACGGTCCTTAACAGAGGGAATACAACACTATATCCCATAGTGTAATTTAGGTAGTTTATATTAAGTTAACAGGTTTTTGAGATCAAGTACTGATTCAAAGCTAGTACTACTACGAACGGCCACTTCATATTGAAGCTCGGCTTTTTGTAGTGAGAGGAACTTAATGGTATACGCGGACATAATGAGGTTGAGAATTGTGTCCGTTATGTTAGCGTACACAAGAGCTATATCGAGTTGGTTACTATGCCATTAAACTCTGTGTAAATACTGCCTAATTAGTGTAAAAATAAAAAAAACTCTTCCTCTTTAGTCTAGGAAATAAACACCATTTTCACTGTGTACGCTGGCGTCACGATCAAGCTAGCGTACACATGGCCGTACTCGAAAACGGCTAATTGTAAAGCAACAAAGTTTACACTCAAAAATAGTGCTCTAATACTTCTCCCGCTATGCAAAATTTCATAAAGATTGCTCTTGTAGGAACAAAGATATTGAACAAGACTTTTCAATGACATTCGGAGCTGGCGTTATGGCAGCGTACACATAATAGTTCTTATAGAAAGGAAACTTTTCTTTTAATAAATGCTATATGTATAAATAGTGCGTGAAATTCTGCCTCTATTAGTGTAAATACTTTATGCGAATTCGCAGTGGAATAATTAAAAAAACGATGTTAATTTCTGTTCATAGTACAGGTACAGATATGCTCAAAAGTGATTTGTCAAGTTTTTTAAAATACAGAACTAAAACTGAAACGTGAAAACTGAAAGTGAATGACCATGAGAGCTGCCATAAGACGTGCAAGCGCGAGGGAGAAAGTATTATAGTCTATTTCACATTAGCATTTGAAAATGTTTCATTCCACGCAAACCAGCTTTTTACAGTCAAGCACGTAAATAGGTAATCATTTTAATTTTATTTATGTCAAAACACATCATGCTAACTTATATTAGAAAATAACGCTATATCTCTGATTATAATTTCACTAATAATTCATTTTGTTCGCGACTGTACGTCAATACATTTGTTCCTAGAGTAATTATTCCACTGCGAATTCGCATAAAGCAATTACACTAATAGAGGCAGAATTTCATGCACTATTTATACATATAGCATTTATTAAAAGAAAAGTTCCCTTTCTATAAGAACTATTATGTGTACGCTGCCATAACGCCAGCTCCGAATGTCATTGAAAAGTCTTGTTCAATATCTCTGTTCCTACAAGAGCAATCGTTATGAAATTTTGCATAGTGGGAGAAGTATTAGAGCACTATTTTTGTGGGTAAACTCTGTTGCTTTACAATTAGCAGTTTTCGAGTACGGCCATGTGTACGCTAGCTTGATCGTGACGCCAGCGTACACAGTGAAATTGGTGAATATTTCCTAGACTAAAGAGGAAGTTTTTTTTATTTTTACACTAATTAGGCAGTATTTACACAGAGTTTAATGGCATAGTAACCAACTCGATATAGCTCTTGTGTACGCTAACATAACGGACACTGAGAATTTCAATTTACACACAGTGCACAAGAATATAATGGAATTTTATTGGCTTACCAGTGGTAATAAAAGTAAAATAAAGAAACAGTAAGAATTGTCACTCCCTTATGGCTTGAAAGTTAAAGCCTTAAGGATTATAAATCCCAGTAGCACTAATACTGGTCTAATGCTATAAGCACTAGCAAAATAATAAGTGCTAAAAGTAAAGACACTTAAATTCTCAAAAACTACAACATTTAAATATTGTTGTACTAAGTTAAGCAATGTTTAACCACTGGTAAGTCCATAAAAACAATTAAGAATTAATACTCACGGATCGTCCTTCACATTAAAAAACTGTAAAAAAAACGATTATTGGGCGCCATTTGTAACAGGGGTAGTTAAATTTAAGGTAGATTATAAGTTACAAGTTATTAGAAGTTAATTGTTGGTTTGATATAAGGTTAGAGCAAATTAAACATGAGACTAGTTTTACCTTTCATATATTAAATATTATTATAAGTGGTCTCAAGGGTGAGTACACATAAATTCAATTAAGATTTGAAGTTAAAGAATTAAAAGAAGATGTGAGGACGTGAAGAACGATCCGCGGCAGCCAGGAGTCTGCACTCAGATTGGGACCCGGCGTGTCGCGCTGGCACCAACCGCTGCGTGACTCGCTCGGCGGACCTGAAAAGAGAAGGCAAAGCTTTCAGTATGTGAAGACATACTGCTAGTGCAGGCCGGGCATACCGAAGGCGTAAGAAAGGTGACAAGCTTCCCTAGGCACGTGATGCTTATGGTCATTATTGCGAAAGCAGGCAGGTCACAGCCTTTGCAAGCAGCAGGAACAGATGCACAGAAACATAGATGACACTGAAGGATTGTTCACCATGCGGTCACTGACCGCGTGGCCCGCACAGGTTATTGTCCTTTTGACAAGCGTGAAAAGGGAAAGCATGCCTTGCGTATAAGCTACACAATTAAAACAAATAGATACTGCTCACGTAAAAAGCAGCATCCCAATTAGAAAACTTTGCCACGACTACAGAGGTGTAGTGTGGCATGATAACATTCTATATAATTGATAGTTGCTACCTAGCCGAATGGTTAACAACTATCTGTAGATTCTGCAGAGTACGAAGTGTTCGAACAAAGGTGAAAATACTTTATTAAAATAATGTTTGATAAAACATGTATTTTATTGACAACAACCAACTTTGAAGTGCTCAAATAAAAAAAACAATCTGACACACTAGTCACATTTAAATATAAGTAAAAATTGTACAAGGAGTATTTATGCCGGTATCACTAAATAGTCCTTGCTTCAACATTGGAGCTACCCTCTAGCCTCGCCATTGGTGGCATGCTTATACCACTACTACTTGCCATCTCGACTGAATTCCCTTCGTTGTCGTCTCCACTTCCTGTGTTCGACATCCACTCTTGCTAGTGGCGCATAACCTGATAGTTGCTATCTAGCCGAATGGTTAACAACTATCTGTAGATTCTGCAGAGTACGAAGTGTTCGAACAAAGGTGAAAATACTTTATTAAAATAATGTTTGATAAAACATGTATTTTATGGACAACAACCAACTTTGAAGTGCTCAAATAAAAAAAAACAATCTGACACACTAGTCACATTTAAATATAAGTAAAAATTGTACAAGGAGTATATATGCCGGTATCACTAAATAGTCCTTGCTTCAACAATAATTCCAATACATGGATAAATGTTGGCAAGCCTCGTTCACGTAAAAAACGAGGCAATGCCTGGAGTAGCTTAGCATAGCAGTGGGAACCTGACGTGGCACCATTGGTGAAGATGAAGAGGCCACGGGGAATATCCCTGGTGGGCCATTGGTACCACGTCACCCTCCAACACTAATGAGCACTCTGTAATAAAAATGATTAGCACACATAATGTATAAATTGTAAAATTCTCACCAACGGCTCAGTACCAGAGCTATGCACTTGTGGAAGCGATGCAGAAAATTAGGGGCTCGCAAAACCGCTGCACTGTAATTTATAACGTTGGCTGAAAGAAGCGACTTGGTGGGAGTTCATAGATAATATGCCACAGCCGATAGAGTTGACCACAGCTAACCATAGACAGAGTCGATGAAAGAATACAGATAATATTAGTAGGCTATGAATCGATATCAACTAAGGAATCGACTACATATTCCACCAATATCATTAAAAGAACAATGTACATTGTTACAATCCTTTCACCTAAAATAAGAGAACGTTTATTAGAAAATACTTCTCGATCACTGGAAGAAATATTAAAACATGCATTAATCCTTGAGACTGCTGAAAAGGATTCCGCTGCAATGAGTGGTAACATGCCATCTACGTCGTTGAATGCTTTAAAAAACTCAACATTACAACCACGATTGCAACAATCCAAGGTGCCAAGCCCTAGCATAGTGCCTGGTGCCTCATTACCACCAACAAAACACTGCTTCTTTTGCGGTGGTAAAGTACATCAAAGACTTAAATGTCCTGCTTTTCATGTTATATTGTCAACTTTGTTCGAAGAAAGGCTACTTCGCCTCGGTTTGCCGATCATTCGAAAATCCTTCCTCTGTTACCGCTGTCTCCGAGCCTTCAAATCTTCTTCCTGACAACTCTTCAAAATCTTCAGATTCTTCAGCAATGAACACCTCCGCCGCATCACCGTCTAGTTTAAACAAAGCTACGATTGTTAAAGTCTCAATAATGTACGAGCTGACGCGCTTATAGATACGGAAAGCTCTACTAGCTTCATTGATAAGAATATCGCATATATGATGAAACTGAAATTACAGCCTTGCCAACGAACTATCAATTTTGCTTCGCTTAATCATACATCTGGTGTAGAAGGCGTCTGCTTCGCTACTCCCAAAATTAACAAACATTTATCCAAACAACGTCCTCTTTAAGTCGTAAATAATTAATGTGCAGATGTAATCATTGGGCACGATTTACTCAATGACCATTCAAAATTAGAATTACAATTTGGAGGAACTAAAGAGCCTCTACAAATCGCCGTGATTGAAGCCTTAGTACCACCAGCTTCTGTTTTCACGCATTTATCCTCTGATGTTACTCCGATTGCTATTAAATCCAGACATTACAATAGAGAGGAGGAGGAATTATTCGGGATGAAATATCCAAACTTTTAGAGGATGGTGTTATTGAACCTAGTTTATCTCCTTGGAGAGCTCAGGTGCTTATCAGTGGTGGTGGGGTACACAGAAAACGCATGGTTATAGATTATTCCAGAACAATTAATAAATTTACATTCGTTGATGCATATCCATTGCCAAACATTGAATTATTGGTATCCGAAGTAGCAAAATTTAATCATTTTAATCCGATTGATTTAAAAAGCGCTTATCACCTGATTCCTATTTTAAATAAAGAGAAAATATATAGGTACAGCCTTTGAAGCGTGTGGTAAATTGTATCAGTTTATAAGAATCCCTTTTGGTGTGACAAACGGAGTAGCTGCATTTCAGCGCACTCTTGAATACATTATCGATAAGGAGAAACTACACGGAGTCTTCACTTATCTTGATGACGTAATAATTTGCGGGAAAAACCAAGCAGAACACGACAATAACTTACAACAATTCATGTCTATAGCAAAGAAATATAAGTTAACACTAAACCAACAAAAAAGCATTTTCAACCAAAAGTCTATCAATCTCCTCGGTTACTCAATAAAAGACAACATCATTGAGCCGAATAGAGACCGTCTTGAACCACTTCTAAAATTAACGCTGCCTACCAATGACACTGAACTTAAGCGAACTCTAGGATTATTTGCACATTACGCCAAATGGGTCCATATATTTTCAGAAAAAAAAATCACCCATTAATAAATAATGAAAGGTTCCCTTTAAACGATAAGCCAAGGGCTAGTTTTCAACAATTGAAAGAAGATATAAAGAAAGCAACACTAATTCCTAAAGACGATAAAGAAACACTAACGGTTGAAACGGACGATTCCGATTTTGCCTTAGCCGCAACATTATCACAAAAGGGGCGCCCTGTTGCCTTCTTTTCAAGAACGTTATCTGATTGCGAGCGCGAGGACGCCGCAATCGAAAAAAAAGCTTGCGCTATCGTCGAATGTCTGAGAAAATGGCGACACTATCTAATTAATAGACACTTTGTACTTATCACTGATCAAAAATCGGTGAGTTTTATTTTTAACCAGGTTCATAGTAGCAAAATAAAAAGCGAAAAATTTGAAAGATGTATAGACCTGGACCTGAAAATGTAGCTGCTGATGCTCTTTCCAGGGTCTGTGCTTCAATGAATACAAATAAATTACCTGAACTTCATGACGCATTATCACATCCTGGCGTTACAAGAATGTACGACTGGGTGAAACTGAAAAACCTTCCTTACTCTTTAAATGACGTAATACAATTGATATCTTCATGTCCCATATGTGCAGAAATCAAACCGCGTTTTGCGAAGGCAAAAGGGACGCTAATTAAAGCTACCTCGCCTTTTGAAAGACTTAATATTGACTTCAAGGGACCATTACCATCAAACACGCGGAATATTATATTAGGTCGTTACATATGAAATTGCCGTTTTTCTTGAAGAAATTGGAGGAAACCCAATTTTCAGTACTAACACTTTTGCATTTTTTTAGGAATGACAAATCTAAATTTTATGATTTTTTTTTTGTGTATAAAATTTATATTTTTTTTATGTTTATTTTTTTATTTTACCCGACATTTTTTTTGTTTCAAATGCATATTTTGTCGATACCAAGTCATTTCACCAAATTCAGAGACCTTGTCACGATTGTAAATATTATATATAGCAACACTGATGGTATTTACATATAACATCCTTTTCCGACTGGTGAATCAGTTCTTCGCAAAATGGCGCGCACAGTTCAAAAAGATTCAAGAAAGTTGTGTTCTGTCTGTAAAAGTTTTACTGACAAGTTTTATCTTGTGTTGTTGAGTCTTATTAAAGTACCTGCATGACTTACTGTGAGTAGACCACTTAGATGTATAAATCGTTACCGTTAATACAACGGAAATCGGTGGAGTACCTAACTGTGCAGAGCTGCTGTGGGATTCGGATGCTGCGACATCTGAAATTGATTCGGACCTCGGTGGTGCGGGTCTCCTGTGGGTAATGCTATGAGCGTTGAGATTCGGTTACGCCGCCCTCGCAATGAGCATTGAGATTCGGCTACGCCGCCCTCCTTTAAATCGGGACCCATATTTGGGACGCCATGGTATAAGGAAGCCTTGCCTATGAGAGAGGCGACGTCTCCTTCCACAGATAATTGTTGGAATTGATATTTAGAAATATGGGGAGGAATGTATGTGGCCAATGCGAGGTTTGTGTGTATGCTATGGCCAGTGAGGTGTATGCTACTCGTAGGGAAATGTTGTTGACTAGAGCCGATATCTTAATGAGCTCTGAATTGGAAATGCACTACATGGTTGATATGCTCACTGTCTACCAGTGCTGCTAATTCCATATGTAATAATATTCCCACGCAGACTTCATAATGCACATTATAATAATAATGATTGATATAAATTTGTTGTTGCTACAATAACATACATATTGAATGAATATAATTGATTAATGAGTTGGTTGCTAAAAAGATAATAATGTTGGACTCAGATGTTGCCACCCACCACTTTCCTCGTAAACAGTAATTGTATTGATATGAATAAACTATATGGTCTCTTGTAATGATGTGCACATATCCATGGACATAAATGTATAATGTTGGCAAATGAATAAATATAATATATGTGGTATTGATAAATGAGTGGTTGCGGTCTGGATTGCCAGACTGGTCTACTCGCTGGGACACTGTTCGACAGTGTCTCCTTGTGGTTGTATTATAATTACAGAATACTACTGAGAAAATGGCTAACCCAGATGATCATAAAAGCGAAGCAGAATTAATAAGATGGAGATGAGATGTAACAAACTTCAAAGAACATACTGGTGAGTGATTTCCCTTTATTCACATACACAGTTTATACCTTATTTCTTTTGTGATGAAAGGTTCACCACACTAATTTTGTGACACCTTATATATTAATATATTAACCGTAATAGACGAATTTTCAAGATATCCGTTTGCTTATCCATGCCCAGACATGACCTCAGCAACCGTAATCAAATGCCTTAAAGACATTTTTTTTTATATTCGGACAACCCTTGTATATACACAGTGACAGAGGAGCGTCATCCATGTCCGACGAATTTAAAAATTTCCTAAGAAACAGCAACATTGCATCGTCTCGTACAACACCATATAATCCCCAAGGCAATGGACAGATAGAAAGACTAAACGGAACCCTCTGGAGAACTATACAACTGTACCTCCGATCAAAAAAGTTATCTATAGCAAACTGGGAATTAGCCCTAAAACCTTCACTTCACTGCGTGCGTTCTCTGCTGTGTATATCTATAAACGCCACTTCTCATGAAACTATTTGTCTTTCCACGGAGGACACCTGTCGGTGTATCTCTCCCGTCATTCTTAGTACCGGGTCCTGTACTGCTGAAGAAACATGTTCGTTCTAAAGCTGATCCTTATGTGGAAGAGGTAGAACTTCTTCATAGTAACTCAAACTATTCATATATCGTACGGGAAAATGGCCAAGAATCAACTGTCTCCAACAGACATCTAACGCCGCTCCCACTGGTACATGAGGATCAAGAACTTAGCGATACAAATGAAAGTCCTACATACGGGCAGCGGCAGACGCAAAACCATTGATGACGAAGAAACTTTTATGACTCCGCCAGAAGTCGCACCTAACATTCGAAGAACAACGAGAAACAGGAGACTCCCGCATTACCTCAATGACTATGTCCTTGAGTCAGATTCTGCTGAGGGGATGAATGACATATAATCTCCTTAATACATTTATTTTCTCTAATATTGAAACTGTTCTATAAGTAGTTGTCATTCATAATATTGTCATTATTCTAATGTCTGCAGACCCGAGACGGCGTGCGGTTTTAGTCGGTTCAAGCCCGACATAACCGCCCCCGCTGGCCGGCGGGGGGGTATCCGAGGGGATTTCCGCACGAAAAAAAAAAGAAGGTACTTATGTACAATTTTATATTTGATTAAAGCCAAGTTTCCTATTGGTAATTCTTTGATTGTTACGTATCATTTATTTTTGCATAATATAATGACAACTTTTAAACCCTACACAATACAACTTCAACATTTTACTGTTTTTCCATAAAATCGTGTCAAAGTAACCAGGAGTCCATAAATATCCGGACACGTCTTAGCATTCCGAGCCTTCAAAACTCAACCTGGAAAGTGCACGACGAAAATTTGGCCATTCTGCTAGAACATCCAGGCAAGAAACAAGATCTAAATAGCCAAGTAAACACTTTCCAAGATACAATTTATACGTATTTTAGTGAGCATTATCCACCTCCAAATTACCATGCTCCTAAAATTAAAGAAAACTCTTTTAAAACTAAATTGCGGAGAAAGAAAAGGGAGCTAAAGAAAAAACTTCGAGATGTCAAAGCCTTGGGCGATTATCATCTTAGTCACCAACTGTCTAGGGCATTAAGATCAATTCTTAAACTAATACAAGCTATATCGCAACAAATAGCAAACAATTGCGATAGTTACGATAGGGCAAGGCACGAAGTAAATTTTGATAAAAACCCTTTTCAGTACTCAAAAAACATCTTTAAAAGCCAAAATGGTAAACTTCTTCTGACCAAAGAACAAACTTACGAACATTACAAAAACACTTATGAAATACTTAAATGCAGAACACCATACAATCAACCGGAAACCCAAAGACCTCACGACCCTCTAGTACAATTCCAAGGGAATGCACCTACCATAGAGGAAATAGAGATACTAATAAAAAAGAAATCATCTAAATCGGCTCCGGGCCCTGATGGGGTTTCATATATAGTGTATAAAAAATGTCCAACAGTTCGTAAACATCTCACAAATATATTCAGTAAAATCTGGTCAGAAAAGAATATACCAGTCGCATTTGGCGAAGCGGTTTTCGTTCTCATTCCAAAAAAACATGAAGTGACCCATCCTAAAGATACTAGACCGATAGCACTAACTAACACAATTTCAAAAATATTTTTCTCTATTCTACAAACAAAAATGTGTCATTTTATGATTAACAATAGGTATTTCGGACCTAACCACCAGAAAGGGTTTTTACCCGGCATTTCTGGTTGTCTGGAACACAATAGTCTGTTAGCGGAAAGCTTAAAAGATGCCAGAAAATACGAAAGACAGATAACGGTATGTTGGATAGACCTAGAAAATGCATTTGGCTCAATTCCACATTACCTTATGGTATACGCGTTGCAATGGTATAACTTTCCGCCCGTGGTCATAGAGATAATCGAGTCGTATTACTCCCAGCTAAAATTTGCTATAAGCTTCCAAGAAGTACACACAGGACCATTACGGTATAATGTGGGACTGTTTCAGGGATGCTGCTTGTCACCAATAGCATTTAACATAGTAATTAATATCTTAATTACCAAGTTAATACGTCACGAAAAGAAATGGGGTTATCGGTTTAAAGTAAATAACATATACTCAGAGTCCATCTTAGCTTTTGCTGACGATCTCGCAATACTGACGCGCAATCCAAAACAATGTCAGGAACTATTAAAGGAAGTCGATGAGTTCTGTTCGTGGACAAATGGACTGAGGACGAAGCCCAGTAAGTGTCACTGACTATGTCTGGGTAGACGGGACACCAAATTTACCTCTTACGACCCGGGACTCTTCATTGGGGGTAAACCAGTTTCCATAGTCGCTGAATCGGTGCCATTTAAATTTCTTGGGAGAAAGATAGACTATAAAGGACGCACACCATCCTTAGATGAAGTTGTCGATACGTTTATAAATGACCTAAATAAGATAGATCAGATACCACTAAACAATATCAAAAAAGCTTGGATATATGACAACTACTTAACATCACGTCTGACTTGGCCTTTTCTGGTGTATGAATTCGGTAAAACCTTACTGGCGAAAATAGATGCAACTGTCATAAAATCGCTAAAATCGTGGCTTGGACTAGCGCACTCTGCTGATTCCTCTGCTCTATTTAGGGATCAAAATAATTTTGGGATGAAACTTAAGAAACCATCGGAGCTCTATAAACATCTTAGAGTTACCAAAGCCCACATCTTAGGAAAATCCCAAGATGTCACAATCAGGGCACTCCCGAAAGATAATAACGCGTCCGAGCTTGAATCTAGACTTCTATTCCATAAACGATTTATGATAGGGGCCCAGTCAAACAGAGTGGGGTTGGGAGTACGAGAGCCAGAAAGGGACCAGGATATACTTAAGTCCTTTCTAAAACAAGACGAAAATGATAAATATCGAGTGCACGCGATGAATTTGGAAATCCAAAATGAATGGTTGACAATGGGAGAGTTCTGCATACCGATGGCCTTAAAGTGGCGCACCTTGATCTATGACTGGTCGCCGGCCCTGTTAAAATTTTATCTTAACGCCTTTCAGATGACCCTCCCAGACCAGAGTAATCTGGTAAGGTGGGGGAAGGCCACAGAAAAACAATGTTATACTTGTGGTGAGGCAATAGGGACGGCTAGACACATATTAGTAGGATGTAGGGTGCTTCTCGATAGAGGCCATTACTCACGCCGCCACGATAAGGTGCTTATCATCATACGTGAAGCAATGAGTCTGGCAGTAGCTAGAGCCCAAAAAGGATTGACTACTAACAGACGTCATATCAACTTTGTGTCTGAAGGTTCATCCATAACACCCAGGAACAAACCTTATTCAATCTTAGATACTGCCCCAGATTGGACTCTCCTAATCGACACGTATGAAAAGCACTACAAAATTCCGGAGGATGTTGGGGTTTCGTCATCTAGACCTGACATATTCCTATATTCTAAGAGGTTAAAACATGTGGTTCTTGTGGAACTTACTGTACCGTGGGAAACAAATATACCGAAGGACCACACAATAAAGAAAAATAAATACTATGATCTCACAAACGAATTAATCAAAAACGGTTACGTGGTTAATTTGTATGCAGTGGAAGTGGGAGCGAGAGGTATACCAGCAAAATCTCTCTATAACCTACTTAAAGATCTAGGCCTATCGAGAGCTACAATAAGCTCATTACTAGGACGAATGTCTAAAGCGGCACTAGTAGGTTCGTATCAAATTTGGTTAGGCAGGGAGGGGAACTTGGGTAGTGAAGGTGAGTGTTGATGTACATCAACAAAAGGGGCCCCTTCTAAACCTACACTTGGGTCGCAAGTCCCAGGCACTGTCCCGAGTTCCCAACTCAGCAACGCGATGGACCCGGCACCCGCACGGAGAATCCATGGATTGCTAAGATTACGGTCTCTCTCATTATAATAGTCGACGTAAATGCAAGCAAAAGTGTTCACAGAAACAATGACTTGCGATACATTAATTCGAAACGAGTGCATTCGATCCCATCACTATAGTTATTTATGCAACTGTGGTATAATGAGGGGTATTAAAACATGAATGTGGGTTTATCACACGAAGCGAAGCTGAGTGTGATAATAGTATCACATGAGTGTTTTAATACCTAATTATACAGTTGCATACAAGACTTTATCTACACCCATGATAAACTAATAATACATCTTCAGAGAATGACGTACTGCCCTTTGATATTTTCCAATTCATGAAATCTTGGTACGCCTTTTCATACTGTTTTCTAGATTTTTCCGGTAGTAATTTGTTAGAAATGTCCTTTGCTGCATTCGAAATGTCTGGAGGTGTGTTATTAAAACTTGAATTGCTCATTTTCGTAAGTAAACAAAACAATTTGCAAAAATAATAGCGAAGAAAAATAGCGGGAATTCGAATTCGAACGAATAAGCTTTAATTTTTTTTTTACGGCGCGCCGCTGTGGTAGTGCAATGCAACGCGCGTGAATGACAGTTCTTTTTTTGAAACTCATACTGATTCCACGCATCGAGCGCTAAGAATTTGGCTGTCTGATGAGTAACCCTTTGCGCGGAAGACCCCCGGAAGAACCCCGCGCCTTATCACACTGCTGCGGCGTCTGTCACCTCTTTTTTTTAACGCCTTGCCTTCTTATCACACTATGGCAGCGCAAAGCATAAGTGTCACATCTACAGCGCAGCCCCCCTCCCAACAACTTAACACCATTTGAGGTTGAGTTCACGAATATTCGTGGATTCCATTTAAAGCTCATAGCCGTCCACCATCACCTAGAGGCGGTACGCCCAGCTTTGCTTTTCCTGATGGAGACATAAATACGCCGCCCTGATGACACGTCTTACTTGCTCTATTCCGGCTATGTGATAGAGGAAAACTTCCTGGGAAATACCAGGGTATGTGTGTTTGTCAGGGCGTATGTTTGCTGTCGCCGCTTGCCATCCTTGTCTATTCTCTCGCTATACGTGGACCATGGCTCGTCTAGCCAGGTCTACGTGTGCGTATACCGCTCCCATAAAGGAGGAGATACGGAGAAGACTCGGACTCTTTGACCACCTGAGTCAGGCAGCAGACGTAGCGCAGGAGCGGTTTCCATCCGGTTGGTATTTTGGGAGATTTTAATGATTTTAATGCTAAAGGTTTGGCTGGGATCTCTCAAAACTGACCATGCGGGTCGGACCGCTCACGCATTCGCTCTCACGCATGACTTGACACAACTAGTACTCCAGACCACCAGGATACCAGACATAGCAAGTCACGCGCACTCTTTGCTACACCTTTTGCTGACGACCCACCTAGCCCAGTACAATGTTTCGGTGCGGCCCCATTGGGTTCCTCCGACCACAGGCTGGTCTGTGCCGACGTGCCAGTCGCCGTTCCTCCGCAATCTGTGGAGGTAAAGCGGCGATTATGGCACTATTCGTCAGCAGATTGGGACGGACTACGCGACTACTTCCCATCCGTTCCGTGGACTCAGCACTGCTTTGATGGTAGGGACCCATCGGATTGCGTTTCTGCCGTCGCTGGTGAAATCAGTTTGGTTATGGAGTATTATATCCTATACACCGAAGTCACCAGTGCCCGCCGGGCTTGCCCCTGGTGCGGGCGTGAGTGCGTTGACGCTATTCAACAAAAACAGTTGGCGTTCCGCGCTTGGGTCAGGGCACGCACAGTGCGCGATCCAAATGTGGGTCATCTCAAGGCGGCGTATAACAGAGCCACAAAGGACTGCAAGAGGGCATACATTAGAGCGGATGCTCAGCGCATAGCACGGCTTGGTCAACAACTCATGTCGCATCCCGCATTCAGATGCGGCTACTGGCGATTGGCCTAAGCTGTGCAATCCAAGTTCTGCCAGACCTCGCTACCTCCGTTGCGATACCCTGACGGTTCACTGGCTCACGAACCACAAGAGCAAGCAGACATGCTGGTTAACCTCTTCGCGGTCCATACGGTCCCAAACTCAGCGGTTTGGTGCTTTCTTTCTTTGTCGCACGATAAAACGCATCTTTGTCGCATCCACTTTTTACGCTACGATACGAACTCCTACAATAGTAATAAGTACATGGTGGTGCTTACATATATAACATGTATTAATATAATTTTATTATTAGCAAATATAATAAGTATTATATAATAATATAATAAGTAGTATATAACAGAATAAAGAAATACATAAACTTATACACATCACATTATTGTAAGTGCAAAAAGTACTAACGGGCTGGTTAAAATCACTCACTTACCTTGAAACAAAAAGACTTCTGCTCGCTTTTGAATTAGTGATGCAACACATTGCATACGAATATTTGTATTTGTCGATTATTTTCACCCTCAGCTTTTAGTACACATATGAACTATATTATCAGTTCATATGTATATTCGTAAATACAAAGTGATTACAGGCACTTTTTATTTATGGGTAGATCTTATTTTAGTTTTTTATAGGTATTTAATTTATACTGAGTTTGATTATTGTTCTTGTATTTTGATGATATTAGTGACATTTATCCCTGTTTGTTAATATTTGTACAAAGATATAATATAAGTCATATGTAATATTTCTATAATTATATTAACCTACTAGTTTTTAATTTTTAATGTGCTGGTTAACTTTTCTTTAACTTTTTACTATTGTAAGTATTTATTAATGTTGTGAGTTGGTAGGAATGCCATCGAACTTAAGTATCCTTAGCTGACGATCTCGGAGAGTATAAAAGATGGAAGAGTAGTTTCTTCGCAAAAGATGATCAGGATCCAAAGGTCTACTCGATGTTTTTTTTTTGTGGTCTCTTTGCACTGTGATCTGTCGTTCCAAGGGACATTTAACAGTGAATCTGGTGGGTTGATAAATGGCATGCTCGGAATACGACCTTCGTCGCATCCTACTCTATTTCAGATTTCATTTTTTTTGTATATCTTGTGGCATCTTCCGTTTCAGTCTGATCTTCTTCCATCAAGACTCTGGCTAAGCTGTTTGGATGATTTTTTATTCTATCCTTGTATGTCATAGTGTGATACAAAATTTCTTGTTTAATTGTGTGCATGTGCAGGTCGTTATGGAGTTGCTCATTTGTGACGAACCAAGGTGCGTTGGTTATTATTCTCAGCATCTTATTTTGGAATCTTTGCACAATTTCAATGTTGGAATGAGAGGCTGTGCCCCAAAGTTGAATGCCGTATGTCCAAATAGGCTTCAGCACTGACTTATAGAGCAGCATCTTACTGTTTAGCGACAGTTGTGACCTGTGACCGATAAGCCAGTACAGCTTCCGTAATTGTAAACCTAATTGCTTCCTTTTTGTGAAGATGTGTTTTTGCCAGGTGAGTCGCTTGTCCAGATGTAACCCCAAATATCTGACATGGTCTGCTTGTGGAAGTTCAAGATTATTTAGCTTGACTGCCGGACAAGTGCCTCTTCTCAATGTAAAGGTAACATTAACTGATTTTGTTTCGTTAGCCTTTATTCGCCATTTTTTTAGCCAGTTAGATATATCGTTGAGTCCGCATTGTAAGAGTTGCGCTGCTTTATTTGGGTCTTCATGGGATGCTAGGATTGCCGTGTCATCAGCGAATGTACCAGTGGTTATACACTCTGAAATTGGTAAGTCAGAAGTATAAATGAGGTATAACGTCGGACCTAATACGCTGCCCTGTGGGACATCTGCGTTGATAGGACAGAGACTAGACAGTGCTTCGCCACTCTGGACAACGAAATGTCTGTTTGTTATAAATGACTTCATAATTTTATATATGTAGGTTGGTAGGAAGGATTTCAATTTAAACAATAAGCCCTCGTGCCAGACCCTATCAAAAGCCTGTGAGATGTCCAAGAAAGCACTTGCACAGTATTTTTTGGCCTCAAAGGATTTGTCGATTTCACTAATTAGTCTGTGGACTTGATCTATTGTGGCATGCTTACGAAGAAATCCAAATTGGTGGTTGGGAATTAATTTGCGCTCTTCTACACGTATTAAAGGTATCAATCGGAGCAATATTAAGGATTCGTATACTTTTGCTGGCATAGGTAGTAAGCTGATTGGCCTGTACGATTTTGGATCCTCTGGCCGTTTGTCAGGTTTCAGCAACATAATTATTTTTGCGACTTTCCATTGGGGTGGGATGAAATTTAGTTTTGTGATGGCATTATAAATTGCCGTAAGTAGTACTATCCCACAATCCGGTAATTCCTGCAAAACTTTGTTGGTAATAAGATCATATCCGGGAGCTTTCTTAGAGTTTGCTTTTTGTATTATCCTCACTACTTCGTTTTTAGAGAAGTTTTTAGGGTCGTCTTCATCTTGGTCTGTGTTTTCAATGAAATCTCTAACTTCCTTTTTATGATCTGATGGTCCTTCATATATGTGTGGTTGAAAGACTTCCAATAGATGCTCCGCAAATGTATCCGCCTTTTCCTGATCACTGCGTGCCCAACTGTTATCTTTACTTCTGAGTGGGGGAGATATTACCAAGGGTCTTTTAATTTTCCTTGTGGCTTTCCAAAGTGAGTAATCTGTAGCTGCCGTTGCGTCAAGACCTTCGAGATACGCCTGGAAACTTGCATTGTGATCTAGTTCCAAGGCTTGTTTCAATACCTTTATTTTATGGTTAAGCCTTTTTTTCGTATCCGGACATCTGTTCTGCTGCCATAGTTTTCTGGTCGCTCTTTTATCCTTAATCAACTCTAGTATACTAAAGTACGGCCGCTGAGTTATTACCGATTTGACAGATTATTCTTAAATTAATCGATATAACCTTGCACGAGTGACACATTTGCCGAATGATTTAGAATACCTCTTTAATATAAAACTTTATGTCAAAATGTCAGAATCAAGTAATTTTCCAATAAACTCTGTTCCAAAACTTAAAATAGTTTGTAAATAATATGAAAACATTTATTTTTTGTTCTTTGGCGCGCTTGTTCAAAGTTACATCGTGCGTCTAGTTTTCATAGTGATGTGCTTGATAGTATTCGGTCCGAATTCATTGGAATAGATATGATATTTATTTTATTTGGATATTTTTATTTTACTTATTCCTTCGAGCAACTAGACTAAATATAATGCTACCATTTTTTTGCGTCTCTTAATTGCACTGTGTTGCCAGTATCTTATGATTTTTAAGATTTATGTGTGATCCAAAGACAGAAATACTGTTTTCTATGATTTAAATATAAATACAATTAAAATGATTATGTATAATTTTTAACATTTATAATATATAAAACAACATTTAATAAATATAATTTTTTCCCTCAATTAAGCAATGTTATAGGTGTATTTTTTTAAGTAATTGGCGATACTATTCTGGCAACATCCTTACCACCGCTATTTTAATCTGTTTAGTCGTCTTCCGTACTCTCGAGCGCACAGACTACGTTCTCTTGTGTAACCGTTGTTTTTTGACTCGGCTTTCTCCTGTTTATCGTTGCGCTTTATTGGACTAATTTTGTTTGTGTTTGGTAATTTTGTTGAAAATACCGAAACGAGGAAAAACATTGAATAGTCAATGTCGTGAGCTTGTACTAAAGCTACAGGATTACTTTGAGCGTGAGTCACAAAATGGCGGCCCTTTGATTCCTGTCACTCAAGTGAAAGATCGGGTTTCACAAGCTCTTGGAATTGGTGCAAAAACACTATATAATATAAATAAAGAAAAATTTGGTGCTTCTGGAAGTGAAGATAATATTTTACGCACTCCTAAGAAAAAACGAAGACAAAAGCCCGTGACAGGTGTTGATGTTTTTGATGCAGATGCAATAAGAAACCACATATATGGTTATTATACTAGGAACGAGTTTCCAACTAGACGTTTGCTTTTGGTCTCTTTAAAAGAAGCTGGCTTGTTTAAAGGCGGTAAAACGGCGTTGTCAAAACTATTGCACGAAATTGGGTTTGAATATAAAAAAACGAATAAAAGGAAAATATTAATGGAAAGATTTGATTTAATAATTAAAAGGAGTGACTTTTTAAGAGAAGCCAGAAAAATCGAGTCTTGGGGCAACGTCGTTTTTGTTGACGAAACATGGTTAAATGCGAACCACACTGTGTCACGCTCTTGGACTGACGAAACAAAAGCATCAACCTCAAAGGTTCCAATTGGAAAAGGATCGCGACTGATAATTTGTCACGCCGGTTCTGCTGGAAGTGGTTTCTTTGAAAATGGACTGCTGGCTTTCGCGTCAAAAAGTACTTCCGATTACCACGAGGAGATGGATACAGACACTTTTACGAATTGGTTCGAAAATCAATTATTACCCAGCCTGCCAGAGCCTTCTATCATAATAATGGACAACGCTTCATATCACTCGAAACAAGTGAATAAAGCGCCTACTCAGGCCTACAAGAAAGCTGATCTCCTAGCATGGCTACACCAAAATGGAATTGAAACTACTGCCGAATTGCTAAAGTCTGACTTAGTAAAGTTGGTACGCGAAAATAAATCATCAAGAGTCCGTTATGAAGTAGATGAGATAGCTCTGGCACATGGACATCGGGTACTTCGAATACCTCCTTATCACTGCCAGTACAATGCCATTGAGCTAATATGGGCACAAATCAAAGGTATTGTTTTTTATCGCATAAGTTATGAATATTAATAATTTGTACTATTATAACATCCAATATTCAGCATATAAGTAAAAAGATACATAACTAAGAAATAAATATCTCATGTCCCTTACATGTAGGTAATTGTGTAACATTTCATTTATTTAATGTAATAAATTAACGTTATTTAATGTTTACATTACAGGTTACGCAGCTCGTAATAATACGACTCCGCCATTCAGTACTAATAAAATGATGGGTCTATTAAAAGATGCTTGCAGCAAAATAACGAAAGAAGATTGGGTCAAGGTCGTCGAAAAGACTCGAAAACTAATAACAGAAGATTATGAACGCGATATAAGAGTGGACACCATTATAAACAATGAAATTGTCATACAACTGACTGATAGCGATGACAGCTCTGGCGAATCTGGTTCAGAGTCTGAATAATTGTTTTAATAAATGATAGGTAGTCATTTATTAAAACATCTTGTACCTACTCTATTCATTAAAATGTGTAACAGTGTTTACAAATTTGTTTTATTTTGATATGTCCTCGACCAATTATCTACGCCCATCAAGGATACTCCACCTAATAAAGAACCTGTGTCTTTAACTATTATTTGTTTTGATTTTATTTAATTACACACTATACTAGAATATTTAAAAACAAACTGTTCCCAAATGATATTAGGGTTACTGGTTCAGTCACTTCACTAGTATTGTCAATTCGTCATGTGTCAAATCGGTAATAACTCAGCGGCCATACTATAGGGGCAATATGTTGGCCACCAGGCGGGTACTCTTCAAGTGGGGTTGAGTTCCACGCGGCATTTTGTATGGTCGTGTTAAAAAATTCAACAGCATTTGTAACATCTTTTTCTGTTTTTAGAGGTACCAATACTTTGAATGCTTCGTCTATAAAATGTCGAAAATGAGGCCAATTAGTTCTTTTATTATGCAAAGTGCATTTTTTAATGGTCTCTTCTACCTTAATTTTAATGTCAACAAATATAGGCGAGTGGTCCGATGATAAGTCCCAGCAGCAGTTGCAAGTTATATTGGTTTTTGGTATTCCTTTGGTGACACAGAAATCAATTACATCAGGTATTTTGCCTCTATCTGTTGGCCAATATGTTGGTTGCCCTGTAGATATAACATGCATATTGCCCGTTTGAATACACTTGAAAAGTTCACGACCCTTAGGTAAGATGAGTCTAGAACCTCAGAAGGTGTGTTTGGCATTGTAGTCGCCTGCAGCTATGAAACGTTGACCCAGTGTGTTAAAATAGTCATTGAACTGAATTGGCGGGATGATTTCCCTCACACAGTATACATTTAACTTTATCAGAACGTTCCTTCCTGGGGCAATTAGAGGTGTGGTGAAATCCGGCACATTTAACACACTTAGGCTCTCTGTGGCAAAAGTTTTGAGTATGTCCATATTGTTGACAGTTAGAGCACTGGGGTATGGTGCGCTTTGGTCTTGGTGGTTCAATTACTATACGACAGTTAATTAGCGATTTTATGTTGTAGATATCCTTGTTATTGACATTGGGCTGTAGGTCTATGAAAAACATTGGTAATGGTTGTTCTGGTTTATTGTTTTTTACATTCCAGATGTTAGAAGGCCTGTGACCTAGGTTTTCAAGGGCTTGCTTCAATAAGTCTATGTCAGTTGAGGGGTGTATACGTTTTAGTACTACTCTAAAGCTTCTTTCTTGTTTTGTGTTATTTTCTAGTTCAGAGAAGCTATTGGAAGCAGGTACTGGTGTTCCTAGCCAATAATTCGGTTTGGTTTTTTGACTACGGACTGTTGCTTCAGGGCTGCTTCTCTGCCTTTTACGATGGTTTACTTCCTGCCATTCAACATGTTCATTATGGCTAGAAGAATTGGGCTTTGTTTTTTCAGGTTCATCTTCTATTGTTATGGGTGCAGAGATCTTTCCTACTGATGCAGATCTAGGTCTTTGTATAAACAAGCTCGGATGGAAGGCATGCTGGACAAGTTTTTGTTAGTGCTTCCAGACGCATTTACTGACACAGAGGCCTGGTCGCCTACCTCTGTGTAGACTTCGGTAACAGATTTCAAACTCGCAGGCCCGGTAACCTGCGAACCACACTTTTGAAGGGCATTTAATTTCTCCAGGCTTGTGGTAGCCTAATGCAGGTTAATTATCCGCCGCCCGTTGCTCGGCGTTGTTGTTCGTTTAGCACCCCCCGGGGGGCACGTGTAGGGTGGGTCTAGGAATAGGTGGTAAATCCTAGGGACGCGAACAACTTCACCCCCTAAAAGGTCTACTCGATGAATAGAAAAAAAATTCAAGATGGCGGAATTTATTTTTTTCTATAGAAAATATATGGCGAATATTGAATAGACTACAAGTTTTGAACTTTTTTTTTTTACAGTACATTTAATTTATTTCTATATTCTATAGTACAAATGTGGTTACAAATTTTATATCTAACTAAACTAAATAAAGCTAAAATAAAATGAATAATTAATAGAAACTTAAACCTAAAATGCATCGTGAAATTGCTCCGCATCGCATGCCTCCTGTGGTAACGTGCCCAGAAGACTGGCAGCATTGCCACGTTGTATGGCAATACTGGGTGAGGAGCACGGCCAGGGTATTAAACATAGGTGAGGGCTGCTCAAACAAAAAATACTTGGAACCTCATCCAATTGGCAGTGAGCTGAAAAAAAATTCAAAATGGAGAAAAAAAGATGGCCGCCATACAAATTTCGTCGGTGTCTATCTCGGAGAGTATAAAAGATAGAAGAGTGGTTTCATAGCAAAAGATGATCAGGACCTGAAGGTCTACTCAATGAACAGAAACAAAATTCAAGACAGCGGAATTTATTTTTCCATACAAAATATATGTAGAATATTGAAGAGACTGCAAGTTGGGAACTATGCAAGACTTTGATATGGTTCCTTTTCAGAATGTTTCTAAATGGAAGAACTCTCAGTCAGAAATATGGAGATAGATGATGATCGAGGTTTTTTTTTTTTTTTTTTTCCCCTATGTCATGGGTGTTTCTCTCAGAAAGTATTAAAGATGGATGAATTGTGTTTCGGTTCACCTCTGCTGTAATTTTTTTTCTCTGATGCTTTCGTATAAAGGACGAAACTTCATTCGGAGGAAAAATATGGAGGGAGCTGATGATTGAGGATTTTGGGGACGGGTGAAGAGCACGGCCAAGGTATTGAAGAGAGGTAGGGAGTGTTCAAATAAAAACCACTCGGAATCTCATCCGATTGCCAGTGAGCTAAAAATATAACCAAAATGGCAGATTCAAGATGGCGCCCACACAAATTTCGACAGCGTCTATCTCACAAAGTATAATAGAAGATAGAAGAGAGGTTTTTTGGCAAAAGATGATCAGGACCTAGAGGTCTACTCGATGAATAGAAACAAAATTCAAAATGGCGAAATTTATTTTTCCATACAAAATATAAGGCGAATATTGAAGAGACAAATGTGCAAGACTTTGATATGCTTTTAACTGACTTCCAAAAAAGAGGTGGTTCTCGAAACGGCCCGTTTATTTTCAATGTATGTACACCGATTATTTCGAGGTTTCTGGACCGATTTGCAAAGTTTTTTTTTAAATAAACAGTAGAAGTTTTCGTCTTGGTCCCATAACTCCTTAATCCTGATGCTGAATGTTTACTGCCCGCCTAGGCCCTAGGTTATCAAGATTCAGAAAGTGTTCATAGTGAATTAATATTATAGGTACCAAGCAACGAGGGGTGCTTGGTTGGGGACCTCCACGCGGTGCACCCTGGGCAACGGAGACAGCAGCGCCTCTCTCCTAGGGCGGGAGAGACGCTGCCACCTACGGCCAACTCCGACCGAGGCGAGGACGGCCCTGTTGAGGACTGTTCGGAAGCTTTCCACGTGTCCCTCTGATTAGCAGATGGCACAGTGGAGAGCAAGTAAGGGGGCCATCTCAAAACCGGAGATGGCCCGGGGTCAGTCGGGGTGCGAGGGATATGCTCTATGGGTAACCTTACACCCCGGCGTCTTAAGACCCGAGACGGCGTGCGGTTTTACTCGGTTCAAGCCCGACATAACCGCCCCCGCTGGCCGGCGGGGGGGGGGGGGTATCCGAAGGGATTTCCGCACGAAAAAAAACAAGGCACCAAGCAACGACTTCATGGTTAGATTTCATATTATATAATAGCTCGATTACCACTCACTCACTCACTGACACATTTGTTCTCCTAGGAGTAATGGGGGATATGGATGATGTACGGGAAAAATGTAGAGAGAGCTGAGGTGACTATGGGAAAAATCCGAAATGTCAAAAAATTCAAGATGGCGGTCAACATGGTGGTAGTTTCTCCGCCATCTTTGATGACATGGCAACATGGGTGTCATTTTTGAGTAAATCGAGGCTTCTGATTTTGAATTTTTGAAAAAAAAATTTGAAAAATCCAAGATGGCGGATCGATTTTTTTATTTGAAATAAATAAACAAAATAGAGCGCTACACATAACACTGCAAGCAGCTCGCGCACCGCGCAAAATACTAGTACTTACTATTATAAAATTGTACATCGTCCCAACGAAAAATCAAGCGACAATATAAAGTCGTCGTCGCTCATTGTGCATCACTACACTATTCAAGTTGTAAAAACCTTTTACCATTTTACCTTGAGTATATGCATATTTGCTAGCTTGTCCCGGCGGCTATTTATCAGTAATCAGGTGCTAAAGGTAGGCTAGGTTAGGTGATAAAGGTAGATAGGTATTTTTGTTAAAAATGAGTTATTTCCTTACGTTTGCCGTACGTTATTACTTCCCAGAATTCGTTCCTTATTGGCACTATCGAATGGTATATTAATACAGGGTTTATTTTTAAATTTAATTAAAAGGTTTGATTTCTGGCTAGGAATATGAGTTTCCAAAATCAAAATGATGCAGCTTTAGTTTTCATCACAATAGGGCTCGCCAGGAATCAGACCCGTACCTAGATTTTGAAAAAAAAAAACACATTCTGTATTATTACACCATTCGATAGTGCTGCTGATAAGGGACGAATTCTGGGAAGCACTAACATACGGCAAACTTAAGGAAAGATCTAATTTTTTAGGGTTCCGTTGCCAAATGGCAAAAAACGGAACCCTTATAGATTCGTCATATCTGTCTGTCTGTCCGTCCGTACGTCACAGCCACTTTTTTCCGAAACTATAAGAATTGTTCTGTTAAAACTTGGTAAGTAGATGTATTCTGTGAACCGCATTAAGATTTTCACACAAAAATAGAAAAAAAACAATAAATTTTGAGGGTTCCCCATAGTTAGTAACTCAAAAATTATTTTTTCATCATACCCATACGTGTGGAGTACTTCTGGAAAGGTCTTCAAAAATAATATTGAGGTTTCTAATGTCACCGTGGTTCCCAAACCCGAGGGGGCCATCTCGAAACCGGAGATGGCCCAGGGTCAGTCGGGGTGCGAGGGATATGCTCTATGGGCAACCTTACACCCCGGCGTCTGTAGACCCGAGACGGCGTGCGGTTTTAGTCGGTTCAAGCCCGACATAACCGCCCCCGCTGGCCGACGGGGGGGTATCCGAAGGGATTTCCGCACCAAAAAAGAAAAAATAAATAAAAAAAAAGGTATCTAATATATTTTTTTCTAAACTAAATACTTTGCGCGAGAGACACTTCCAAAGTGGTTAAATGCGCCCTCCCCCCCATTGTAACATGATGAACTAAAAAAAATATATGATGTACATTACCATGTAAACGTCCACCGAAAATTGGTTTGACCGACTTATTGTAGCTCTCGATAGGCCTAGATCTTTATATGTCTCTCGCTCCCCACTTCCACTGCATACAAATTAACCACGTAACCGTTTTTGGTTAATTCATTTGTGAGATCGTAGTATTTATTTCTCTTTATTCTTTAGTAAGTAGTTTTTTTTTCGTCATAAATCGTAAACCGCAATTTACCTTTCATGTAACTCAAATTCTCAAAATTAAATAAATATATCGCCGTCAGAACGATGATGGAAATGTTGTTCTTTTTAATACGGAATGACTGATTAAGTTGTTTTTTTTTTTATATTTAGGACACGTCAATTTGACTTCACCTTGCCTGATGGTAAGCTGAAGGTAGTCTCAGGAAAGAGGGTCCCCATTACACCATTACATACACGTACCATGTTAATAATGGTGGCACTCAGCTTGACGGCCTCATCAGAAGAGGATTGTCTTCGCAGCACCGCGTGACATCCACCGGTCCCACTAGTGCTGCGACCACGATCCCCCTGCCCGGCTATGCACTTGCTGACCCCGAACCGACTTGCAAACCGAAGTTGGATTACTAATATTACTATGGAGGGTTTTACGTAATCGTGCACGGTGGTACCCACCCGGCCGAATTTTGTGACAAATTTGTGTCATCAAATTTCTACCACCAGTATAACAATTTTGTTATTGCATTTTTATTTGTAGTAGATAACACTCAAATTTACTAAATATCTATAATATGAAATTGATTGTAGTACCTACCAAATGATGACCTATAAATAAAACCATTTTATTATTTATTTGTATTTTACTTTTTACGTAACAGAAAATATCCAAAATAATGTCATATTCGTATCCATATCCGACCTTACTATATACGTATCCGAAATTTCATATCCGTAACACCCTGATACCTACACTACTTCACCCCATGCGTTTTATCCTTGTGAAAATAAGTGAGTTCCCTGGTGACTGTGGGATCTTACTCTATTCTTTATACGTGGAATTGATGTTTCAACTGAGTTTAGGATCGCAACCGCTAGAACGTCAGACTATAAATATAAGACTATGAATAACATGAGCAATTTAAAAAGTAAATATGTATTTTTTTGAGTCGTAATGAAAGACTAGAGTGATATATGACCACATAAGTGTCCATTTTATTAATAGCAGCTATAGTAGGATAGTACCGTGATAATTAGGATAGTACCCACTAGTAACTACCACAGACTAGGTAGGGGATACTACGTATTGTACCAACCGTCTACCAACGTTGCCTTGGTTGCATCGTGCGGTTCCGGTTGCCATAGAAACACATTTATGTAAACGAAATACTGAAAATCATCGATAGCAATCGTTTCGCAAGTGATTATTTGTACCTAATATTCTCTCTGTCGTGTCATGACAATATACTCTGTTTGAGAGCATAATTATATTTAACATTAATATAATGTATATTCATTTATTTAGTGTGTTTAGAATTTAAGGCGTTTAAAAGTATGTACAATGGAAAGGGAATTAGATCCAGAAGTTATAAAATTGACTCAAACCGCGCTGGGAAAATATGTGAAGCGTCCACCATTAAGTGAAAAATTACTGAAAAAGCCACCTTTTAGGTTTCTGCACGACGTCACAACTACAGTAAGCAATAATTTGCAGATCTACAGTGATAATCTCAATTTTCTAAATATCTCAATTTAATCGTTGAAATATCTCGCTGTGTGCAGGTTTTTTTCCTAAAGTTTCAGAGTTAATCTATTTGGTCCCAGGTATTAATCCGTGTAGTTAACACTTCTTATGGTACACCCCTGCACAATTTTCAGAGCATTACATAGGTATTGTATACTATTCACTGATACTTTGCAGGTTTTGAAGACAACTGGCTTTTTCGATCAATTATTTAATGAAGACGAGCTAATTTCAGATAATGTTAAAGATCGAGATAGCAAAATTGCATTTCTTAACAAAGTCATATTCGTTATAAGTAAGTTGATGCACCATTAATTTATTACTACTTAAGTTAGGGACTAACTACACGACGGAGTAACGGTGGGAGCTGACTGCCACGTCAGCCCCCAGAGATGCGGCCCCAAGAGTCGACCCCAGGACTTGACGCACAGCTGTCGTACTCTGTGCGCTGCGCCACCACGATGTTCATAAAACTCGAAATACCAGAGGTGCGCGACAGCGGCAGCGTGACCAAGAAACGAATTTGTTAAATACATCCTAAAACCAATGCTTCTACTCGCTCACATCGGTGTTGCCCTCTGTCGCTATATGGCTTTTTCTATAGTGATCATAGGTGGCTGTATAGCAAATCAGTGAATCCTCATCTACCGAGCCTCATCACATTCCGTTTAACTTAAAAATAGCTACCCACTAAACACTACCTGTACCTATAGTTACCTAAATGTGGTACAATAGTCTACTAGGGTCAGTCGGGGTGCGAGGGATATGCTCTATGGGCAACCTTACACCCCGGCGTCTGTAGACCCGAGACGGCGTGCGGTTTTAGGGGGTTCAAGCCCGACATAACCGCCCCCGCTGGCGTCGGGGGGGTATCCGAAGGGAAAAAAAGGTACTGTACCTCGATTGAGGGTGGTTGCCTACCTGAGAGGGCCATCCTGAAACCGGAGATGGCCCTGGGTCAGACGGGGTACGAGGGAAACGCGTTATGGGCCAGCTTACACCTCTGTGTCTGAAGACTCGAGACGGCGTGAGATTTTAGTCGGTTCGAAAGAACCTACATAAAGTGTCCGTAGTAAGCCTTTCAAAGGACTGCGATCTCCTTTAAGAAATATGAACTGACCCACGATAAGACAAATATATATATAATATATATACATATATAAGTAGCTATCTACCTAGGTATATTATGATCTTTTACGTAGCCGTAGGTACCTATCTACCACTATTTATTTGGTACTTGTTGTACAACAGTTAGGTAATTACCTATATAATATAGTTTGTAATCTGTCTATTTGTCATTTTACAAACTTTACTAGGAGTAGTGGTGTTTAATGTAGTTTTTATTCTGCGTATAAACTTTAAAATGGCATACACTTAAGATTTCCCACAAGCAATAACGAACAAACTTGTTACTTATAGGGAACAGGTTCTTTTTTTTTTTCTTTTTTGCGGAAATCCCTTCGGATTCCCCCCCGCCGGCCAACGGGGGCGGTTATGTCGGGCTTGAACCGACTAAAACCGCACGCCGTCTCGGGTCTACAGACGCCGGGGTGTAAGGTTGCCCATAGAGCGTATCCCTCGCACCCCGACTGACCCTAGCCCATCTCCGGTTTCGAGATGGCTCCCTCGGGTTTGGGAACCACGGTGTCCCCCTTCTTGACCCGGTTTAGGGGAGGGGTGCTAGTCGCCCCACCGTCCCGGCCTGCTTCTGCTGGGGTGACAGGTGGCCTCACCTGCCACCCCCAGGCCTGCGCTTATGAAGGACGGAGGTCGTTAAGCGACCTCCGTCGCCTGAATCGCATGCGACGCGTGGCGAGCATGTTGCGGGCTCGGCGAGCCGGGAGAGTTCTGAAACTCTTTGTCATTTTATTTTATTTACATGTCATCATTAGCAGAAAGAATGGTCTGAAGATCTCTTCACATTCCTTAATCAAATCTCGCAATTAGCGTAGGGACATCATGCCGCATCAATCGGTCGTGTGTTACACTTCCTGACCCCTGGAGATTTGAAGCCAGCGCGTTAATGTGCTTTGATATTCTAGCTTGGTAGCTTTTGCTGTGCCTAGAGATCTCCTTTTTGACTGTACTGATATTTAGATCCTCGTGTATGTATTTGTTGCTCACATAATAAGGTATATTTAACATGGCTCTTAGTGTTTTGCTTTGGTATCTTTCAAGTATTTCAATGTTACTGTTGCTAGAAGTTCCCCATAACTGAATGCCGTAAGTCCATATCGGTTTCAGTATGGTCTTATATATTGCGATTTTACTTTCCGGCGACAGACTTGACTTGCGCCCTATCAGCCAGTACATTGTTCTGAACTTTGTGTCCAACTGCTTTCGTTTGGTCCATATGTGTTTTCTCCAGGTTAACCGTCGGTCCAGATGCATTCCAAGATATTTAGCATCCTCAGATTGTGGAATATCTTCATTGCAGAGTTTTATTGCGGGGCAGGTTGGTTTTCTGAGGGTGAAGGTTACATGGACAGATTTGCCTTGATTTGCCTTAATCCGCCATTTGTTGAGCCATTCTTCTATTTTATAGATGTGAGTCTGTAGTTTAGCTGAAGCTATTGCTGGATTTTCATGGACCGATAGGATGGCTGTGTCATCTGCATATGTTGCAGTTATAGTATCGCTGTGTGTTGGCAGGTCAGCAGTATACAGTAGATATAGAACGGGGCCCAAAATGCTACCCTGGGGAACCCCGGAGAGAATTTCTTTTAAGGGAGAATTATGTCTCATTATTAAATTTCACCTCAAAGCATCTTTCGTGGAGGTATGATCTCAGTATTGGAAGGAAGGAATGAGGAAGCAGCTGTTTGATTTTGAACAAAAGCCCATCATGCCACACTCTGTCGAAGGCTTGGCTAATGTCTAGGAATACTGCAGAGCAGAATTGTTTGCATTCCAAAGTACGGCTTATGGTGTCCGTAACACGATGAACCTGTTCGATAGTTCCGTGCTTCTCTCGAAAACCAAATTGGTGGAGTGGTATGACATCCGGTAAATATGTACGCATCCTATTCAACAATATTTTCTCTAGGAGTTTACCTAGCACACTAAGAAGGCTTATCGGTCTGTACGAGCTGGCTTCATGTAGTGGTTTGCCCGGTTTGGGTATCATAATAACCTGCGCTATTTTCCATTGGACGGGATAGATATTAAGCCTTAAGCAGGCATTAAAGATTGCAGTGATGTGAATAACGATCTTTCTAGGAAGCTGTTTAAGAAGCTGCGCATCGATGAGATCATAACCTGGCGCCTTGCCTTGCTGCAAATTCAATATTTCTCGCTGTACTTCACCAGGGCTAGCACTTCTTAATGGCATGCACATTTGCAGTGGTGCGTTAAGGCACTTGCTAACCTCTCTGTCATGCTCTGAATGCTTACTAGGTAATGGTTGAAATACTGATTGTAAGTACTCAGCGTACACCTGGGCCTTCTCGAGATCTGAGCTGGTCCACTTACCTTCGATATTTTTTATGGGTGGAATATGCACTATAGGTCTTTTGAGCTTTTTTGTTATCTTCCACAGAGAAAAGTAAGTGTGTACGCATGGAGTTAGACTAGCTAGTTGATTTTGGAGTCTCTCATTATTTGCTTGGGAGATCATGTATTTCAGATCCTCTGATGCTTTGTTGAAGGCTTTTTTATCCTGAGGATATTTTGTGGTATGCCAAATTTTACGTAATTGCCTTCTTTCACGTACTTTATTTTTTATAGTTTTGGAGTAGAAAGAATTTAATGTGATTTTAGGCCTCACTAGGGGTGTTGAGTCCTTGACCGCTTGATGTATAAGCTTGTTAAGTGACTCTATAGTTGACTCCACGCTGTCTGCACTGTTTAATGGCGAGTTTAAATTTATGGATATATAGCTCTGTAGTTATTCCAGTTTGTCTTATAATTATAAAGTCTTTGAGGATACTCAATCTGAACAGCTTTACATTGGATATCAAAAATAACAGGTGTATGGTCAGATGAAAGGTCAGTACATTCCTCGATGCTTACTTGGCTCTGAGATATATTTTTGGTCATAAAGAAATCCAGCAGGTCGGACACTTTATTACAGTCAGTAGGCCAATGTGTGGGTTTACCGTGTGAAACGCAATGGAGATTAAGGTCGTTCATAGCTATGTATAGCTGTCTACCACGTGAAGTTGTTAGTCTAGAACCCCAAAATACATGTTTTGCGTTCCAATCACCACCGCAAATGTATCTATTGCCTAGTGTTTTGAAGTATGTTGTGAAGTCGTTTGTTGTAATAGTGTGCTTAGGTGGGCAGTATATTGCAGATAGTGTTGTTTCTTCTTTATTATTTTGGATTCTGACTGAGGTAGCCTGTATCTTCTCTGTTTGGAACTCCCCAAGAAGATAGTGTTTAATGTTTGCTCGTATGAGCACAGCTGTTCTTCCATGTGAGTTACCAGTAGGATGGTTAGTGGTATATATTTTGTAGTCCCGGAGGCCGAAATAAGATTTTGAAGTGAACCGCGTTTCTGAGATTAAGGCCACATCTACTCTTTCAGTCTTCAGGAACAGTTCAAGTTCCAGTCGGCGTTCTGTCAGTCCGTTGGCATTCCAAGTAACTATCCTTAAGTTTAGGGGTGTCTTACAAGGCTTGTAACCAATTGAATCATCCGATCCATCATGTTGTCTAACATAATATTCATTATGTTTTGAAATTTGTCAAACATCACGTCAAGTACCTCGACTAAGTTGTTCGGATCCTTGATGTCAGTTTTAACTCCTATTGAGTTAATTGATTTGGTTGCTTGTGCATATGTCATACTGTATTTTGTCGGCTTGTCTTTTTTGTTTTGGTTGTTTTCTTGTGTGATTGCGTTAGGATTACTATTAGGTTTTTCAATTTTTCTTCGTTGGCTTTGTTTCTTTTAGTCTTGTGTTTCATAATTAAGTCCTTATATTGTTTATATTTTGTGCAGCCTTTGTAGCTCGCCGGATGATTTTCTTGGCAGTTAGCGCAAGTTGCCACAGTATCAGGTCTCTTAATACAGCTTGCTGTGGGATGATCTTCACCGCATTTAACACACCTAAATGGTCTGTGACATTGGTTTTTGGCGTGTCCAAATCTCTGGCATCTCTTACATTGTAAAACATCTAGCTTTTTGTACGGAGCTTCAATTGAAATTTTAGTGTGATTTAGTTTATTGATTTGGAAGATGTCCTTATTGTTATTTTTTGGCTCTAAGTCTACGTAATATATCGGCATTGGTTGTTTTGTACTTCTATGTTTTATATTTGTAATATATCTGACTTCATGTCCCAGTTCGAAGAGCTCTTTTTTTACTAGTTCGGTGTCTTCTGATGAATGTAGACCACGTAAGACTACTCGATAGGCTCTTTCATTTTTGAGTTTATATGTATAGTGACTAATGTCTTTCTCTATGAAGTTAGCTCTTATGCTTTTATACGTATCTATATCTGCTGGCATTACTTTTACCATGTGACCGGATCTTAAGGTTGTCATAGAGTATTGGTGCGCATCCGCAATCGTGGAGAGTAGTTCTTTTAATTTCTTTATGTCTAAGACTCCTGTTACAAATATGGGCTCTGGTTTTGGTGGTTTAGGCTCTTGGTATTGCTTAGGAGTTTCAGCATTGTCTCCAGTTTCTAGAAGTTGGAATCTATTTTGTGTCGCGATTGCATACGTTGTTTTAATTAATTTATTTTTGTTTGTGTTTTCAGGACTTGCTTCAGCTTTCCTCTTTATAAGTACCCTATCGTTTTGCCACGATTCGTTGAGGTTTTTGTTATTTTCACTAGGTGTTGTAATTTCTTTATTCGAGATTTCGTTAGTGTTGGTTGGTATTAAACTGTTTGCTGGTAGCGTTCCAGGTGAGTGACTCTTAGTATGTTTCAATATACTTTCCTGAAGTGTTTGTTGTATCATGTTTGGGTTTTGATTTTCTTTTTTTTTACTAATATCCATTTTATTCCCACGAGTAGGGTCGACTTAAAAAGTCACTTGGGAGGTGACGCCCATTCTCCCAAGAAGGCTTACTTCAACAACGTTTGCCAGGTCCGTCGAGGTTGGCGCTCGTGACCGATCTCCCATCAGCCATGCATTCCTTTGGCACGTATCCCACCGTGGAATTGGGGTGATTGTTTTATAGAGGTTCTCTTCCTCTCAGTCCAGGCAATTAAGCCAAGGCTCCCGATCGCTAGTTAGCGGATGCGGGTGTGGCTATTCATTTCCTAATATCCACTGGTGACTGGCTTGTTAGGCCAGTGTTTTCGGGTTAATTGACCGCCGCCCGAGGCTCGGCGTTGTGGTTCGATTAGCACCACCCGGGGAGCACGTGTAGGGTATTGGTTAGGTAATCTTCCTACGGACGTGAACCACTCCACCCCCCCAGATCTATACAAATATACATATTTGCAATAAGCGTGAATCGAACTCGCGCCCTCTGACTTAGCAGTCGAATGCTCTACCGCTACGCCACACAGGTATATTATGTAAAATTAAATAAAAGTTATTTAAATATTATTACTTAAATAAATTTTATCTATGAAAATGGTTATGTTTACCTACTAGGGTCCGACTGTGCTGAAAGAGTTGGCAGGCTCTGCACACTTTAACGGTTAGTTCACTAACTTTTATCCATTATCAAGTGCCATTTTTTGTCCTAATCATCATTTGTCCGAATGATAACTTGTCTGAACCTAATGTCACACAATATCACATGCCGTAAAATTGAAATCCCTAAATTAGATTGTGATAAATATTACAATCAATAATATACAACAAACTTAAAAGCATGTTCCATAAAAGTTGGCAATCCTAAATTCAAATTATTTAATGTTTATCTATCCTAATAATGTAAGTACGACAAAGCCTCGCCTCTACGCGCGTACGTTATTCTAAATTACACTCTAAGGGTAGGGCAGATAAGACTACGTGGAGTCGGATTTACAGTAATATGACTTTTGTCGCGGTTCCGGTGCTGCAGGTCTTCAGCGGTCCCACGCGTGCTATTCGTCGCAGACGGCTTTCAATGACCACTGCAGCTTAGCTTGTTGGCTTCACCTGCCTGCCTCAGTCGCGGCGCGGCGAATATTACTTAGGACATATGAATTTATTTAATACAATATTAGGAGATTCAATAATTAAAATCTGGGTGAAACCTAGCTAGATCGATTTATCGCTCCCGAAAACCCCTCCATACTAAATTTCATAAAAAAACCGTTGGAGCCATTCCGAAATTTAGATTATTTCAGATAGTACCTACTCGATGTTATAACAGAATTGTTTTAGAAGTAAAAATAAAATAATAAAAAATTGCTTTATTGGAACTGACAGTAATAACAAATTAACAATGTGTTCGATAGTGACTGCATTAGTGAAACACTGTGGCGCAGTCACTAACGGCCACCTCCAGATAGGGGGCGCATGCGTTCCTTTTCCTTATTACTAACCGTAATCATTACCTATAATAAGTATTATAAAACATTAACTGGGTCTGTGGAGTGAAAGAAGAGTGGAATGTGTATAAGAGGGTGTGTGTATGTGTGTGTGTGTGTGTGTGTGTGTGTGTGTGTGAGAGAGTGTGTGTTTGTGTGTGAGTGAGAGGGAGGGTGAGTGAAGAAGTGTGTGGGTGTGTTAATATGATTGTGTGTGTTTATGTGCGTGTGTGTGTGTGTGTGTTGTTGCACTAGTACCACTAATACAAACAGAAATAGACTAGTTGTGCTGGGAGATGATTTAAACAATAGATGCAATCAAGTCTTCTGTTTCTTCGTAACTTAGACCATGCAGCCATTCTGTAGCTCGTGATTTACAGAGGAGGATAGGGTTAGCATAGACGTTTAAATTTTTATTTATTTTGTTGTAGAGGGAGGGGGCAAAGAAATGGTAGTGTCTTTTAGCAAGTTGTGTTTTGCACAATTCAATGTTACAAACTCTGTCCGATCTGCGTTTTTTGGGCTTATGAGAGTAAGGAAGCTCTGTGTGCTTTCGAAGTATAACTTTTTGTAGGAAGAGTTTTCGCACTGTCAAAACTTTCATTAGGTCGTATAACTGAGAGGTGGGGAACCCTATAGGCTTAAAGGACATAACCTTAAGGACACGCCTGTGCGCTCTTTCGAGAACAAGGAGGTTCGTTTTTTCCGTACCACCCCATGCTGCAATACAATAGCCTGCCACTGACTGCGCTAGGGCGAAGAATACAATTTTAAGTGTAGGCAGGTCTAGAACTGAGCGAAGGTTTTTGAAAATATACATTAGTTTCCTAAGTCGACCGGTTGTAACTTTTATATGTTCTTTCCAAGAAAGTAGTTGGTCAATCCAGACTCCCAGGTATTTAATTTTCGATTCGCAAGTGATCGGCAAACAGTTACAGTTGGATTTATCGTTACAAAAAGGTACATGGGAGACTAGGCTGAACGATGAAGGAGGAAGTGATACAGAGCTGGCAGCGAAAGTGAGACACTTTGTTTTGTCCGGGTTTAGGGTTAAGAGGTTCTGAGAGAGCCAATAGCTTACGGTTGACAGAGCAGCCTCAGTATGACTTTGGGCGTCCTTCCAATTTGCCCCATCCACAAGTAGAACAGTATCATCGGCGTACGCTATTATCTTACAGTGTCGAATAGAGTGTTTGCAAAGGTCGTTAATATATATAAGAAATAACGTAGGCCCAAGGACACTGCCCTGGGGCACACCGAAAAGTAAGGATTCCGGTTTGCTAATAATATTATTGATCCTGACACACTGAAAACGGTTATCAAAGTAACTTTTGAAAATGTTGTGGATGAGACCTCTCACACCAATACGTTCAAGCTTCCTGAGCAGGGCGGGAATCGGGACAGTGTCGAAAGCTTTCGAAAGATCTAGGAATATGGCGGCAGAGTTAAGGTTTTTATTAAGATTAATTACAATAGAATTTGTTAAAGTTAAGACTGCATCTTCAGTGGATTTACCAGCCCAGAAGCCAAATTGATTGTCAGCGAGAACATTATTATAATTTAAATACTTTATTAGTCTATCATTGATTATTTTTTCTAATATTTTGGACATGGTTGTAAGAATTGATATTGGTCTGTAATTATGGACAATGCCCCTATCACCGCCCTTGTATATTGGGAGAACAAGACCTATCTTGAAAACGTCTGGAAATACACCTTCATGAAGGCAGAGATTAAGAACATGTTCAAGTATAGGTACAAGAGTGGAGTAAAGTAAAGATAATTATGTCAAATAAAATTTAAGTTTTTTGGTTACTGAAGTTTGGATTCTTCTGGTCGGTAATAAGCCTAAATCAGGGCGATTTGACAGTAGCCGCATCTGACAACCGGCCTGGTCCAGGCCGCTCTTTCCACGTCCCACTAAATTATGAAAAGGTCTCCTTTTTAGGGTTCCCTTGCCAAATGGCAAAAAACGGAACCCTTATAGATTTTAATGCACTATGGTGGATTTTTTTATTTAGAGACACACGATAAAGAATCTATTAAAATAATGAGCTGTGGTTCCAACGACAAAATCTTATACTGTACTCGTATTTCGCTATTTTTGAAATATAATTTTTTCAAAATAAAGCATTTGTTTAGTGTAAAAATAAGTAAAGTGGGTTAGGTTAGGTTAGAACTGTGACCCCAACAGAGCGCGAGCCGAGCGAGCGGAGCGAGCGTGCCGCGACTTTTTTTTGTATAATAACAATATACAATTTACCAACTCGTGTTGGTAAATCCTAAAATTTACCGGAAAATGTTAGGATTTACCGTAGTTCGGGCTTTTACAGTAACAATATACATTAGTAGGCATTATTACAAAATCATCAAGAAATCGTCGAAAGAATTCATCCGTCCCTCCCAGCCCCTGCAGCGCGGGGCAAGGGGTTTTAGTCCCGATAAAATGGCGCGCGCAAGCCTGCCAGTCAAAAGGAAATATAGCAAACGTGTTATTGATAATGATCTTCGCACAAATAATTATAGAAGGGAGACTACCACTGTAACACATAAAATTTCCTTTCAATTCACACTGATTATGCATGATTTTACATTTATGTAGATAGGGTAGGAGGCCCGCGCAACTTTGACTCCGGTTGGCAACTGCCATCTCGTTCTCGATTACATTATTGCCAATCGGACACAGAGTTTAATATAAAACCAAGTTTCATGGCAACGATGTTTACCTACATACTATATTAACTACCTAGTTGACAACTAAATATATCAACCGAATAATATCACACTAACTGAATCATAATATTATGTTGGGTTATTTTCATTAGTTCCAGTGTCAATTTGTCCCATGGAACTAGTGAGCACTATTTTTCTCACTTAGTCCATTGATTTTTTAAATGGAACAAATGGAACGAAATTTAAATTAACATGTCTTACTAGTTCATCCGTGTTAATACAATGGAACTAGTGAGAATATTACCTTCTCAATAGTCCATTGATTTTTTGAATGTAACAAATGACGCTCAATTTAAATTACCATGTCTCACTAGTTCCTCCGTGTTAATTCAATGGAACTAGTGCGAATATTATCTTCTCTCTGGTTCCATTGATTTTTTAAATGGAACAAATGAAACTAAACTTGAATTAACATTTCTTCCAAGTTCCTCTGTGTTAATTCAATGGATCTAGTGAGATTATTTTTTCTCAGTTTTTCAATTATCAGGCTCAATGGAACTTACGAGAACATTATTAACTCTAGTTTCACTAGTTCTACTATAATTGTTCTATGAAACTAATGGTACGAAACTTATTAAATTTTGTTACGCTAGTCCCATTATCAAACTCAATGGAACTACTGATAATACAAAAGTCTCACTAAACTAAAAATAGGAAGAACTGCGCCAGTGCGCCTGGATAACCAAGCCTTGGAAACTGTCAAGGAAGTAAAATATCTAGGAGTAACACTGGATAGCAAGCTCACCTTCAAGACTCACATCAGCAACACATGCCTAAAAGCCAAAATGGCTATGATGCAGTGCAAAAGCGCAATAGGAAGAACGTGGGGGATGAAACCAGCGATAGTGCTTTGGATCTACAAAGCAATTATCCTGCCAAGAATCCTACATGGTGCCCTTGTATGGTGGCATAAAACTGCCATTGGGAGAAATAAAGCCGAACTAGACAAAGTACAAAGGTTAGCAGCTCTGATGACCACGGGCGCGATGAGGACAACTCCCACAGCCGCGCTCGAAATCATATTGGGGCTTAACCCCTTGGACTTAGAAATAAAAAGAAAAGCAACCGAACAATGGTTCAAACTTAGAAGCACTGGCCAATGGACCGGAACCATTATGGACAAAGGCCATGCCAGCATCAGCAAGAACTACGAAGAGAGGCTGTCGATGATCCTCTCTAACAATGACTTGATCAGGAAAGAGAGAATCTTCGACAAGAAGTACAAAGTACACATAGGACCAAGAGACGACTGGAGGACAGATGCCGGTGGCACGGTCTGCTACACAGACGGCTCAAGAAAGGAAACAACAAAGCTATCAGGATCTGGAATACACATTAAGTGCGAAGACGGATCAGAGATAAATAGATCAATATCCTTAGGCAGATACGCAAGTGTCTTTCAAGCAGAAGTATACGCTATAAAGGAATGTGCTGAGCTGGTCGAACACCTAAACAACATCAACAGGGTGACCATCTACAGCGACAGCCAAGCGGCACTGAAGGCACTCAGAAAAGCGGAAACGACCTCAGCAATCGTAAAGGAATGTAAAGAGTCACTAGATAAACTGGCCAGAAAAGTCGACTCAACAGTTGCCTGGGTGCCCGGACATGAGGGCAACATGGGCAACGAGACAGCTGACAAACTTGCCAGAGACGGCGCCGATAAAACCTTGGTGGGGCCGGAGCCCTGGCTCCCAATATCGCACAAAATCACCAAGGGAGTAATTAGTTGCAGTATTATAGCAGAGACTAACCGACGATGGAGATCATCGACAGGCATGAGACAGTCGAAGATCTTTATCAAGGGCATTGACAAGAAAAAGACAAGCCAACTGACCAAACTCTCAAGAGGGAACATGAGGCTCGTCATCGAAGTAATAACAGGACACTGCAGACTGAACAGACATCTGACAGTGATAGGAGTGAAGGATGACCCCAAGTGTCCGGAGTGCATGGAGACAGAAGAAACCAGTTTCCACCTGCTGGCCGAATGTCCCATGAACTCACTAATAAGATGGGAACTTCTGGGATCAGACACACTGGACATGGAGGAGTTGAAGGATCTGAGGGTGGAACAGATCGTAAGATTCTGCAAGGACACAAAAAGGTTTGTAGGGGCGCCGTGAATGCTGGAATAACCACGCTCTCCCCAACAAGGGCAGGGGAAATGGATGAAGTGGCCCACAAGCATCGTGGGTGGATCGTCCGTCCGGCTTCCGGTGTCCCCAATTGCAATAATAATAATAATAAAAGTCTCACTAGTTCCATTGAACAAACGCGGTGGAATTAGCTCACTAATGTGTTTTAAAGTTTAGTTTCACAAGTTCCATTGGGTTTGATAATGGATCAAGTGTGAACACTAAATTCTCACTTGTTCCATGGGACAAATTGACACTGGAACTAGTGAGAACAGCTCATTATGTTAACGTCTAACGTATTTTAGTTCGCGAAGTACTTAATAAGTGCGTACATAGGTAAGTACTTCTCTTTATGGAAATGTGTAGTGGTGTGTTGAATAACGTTTCTATTCCTATGATTCTAAATCTTTACACAAGCATAAAATTATTTTTACAGGTTCCACTACGGGAAAATCACTATCCGTAAAATCCTCAAAAATTGTAGCTGGCCAGGAGCCAGAGAAAACTAATGAGTTGCTACAATGCTTAGCTCAGGCTCTAGATAGTAAATTATCTTCAGATAAAGCAGTAAATCAATACAAAGATAGCTTAAAATCAACTCAAGGAACTGATACTAAAACCAAAGAACTAAGCAAATCTAGTAGAAAAGGAGCTGATGCCAAAAATTCAATTTCTGAGAAATTACCTAAACAGAAGAAAGATGTTTCAAACAAACAAGACACGGAAAAAATAAATGAAGTTAAATCAAAACGTAAAGAAAATGGCTCTAATAAAGTTGGAGTTCCATCACAGAGAGGCCAACAATCTAAAACGGCTGCTAAAAAGAATGTAAAGGATGTAAAGGAGTCACAGAAAGATAATACCCAATCTCGTGTAAAAAATTTAAAACATAATGTGCCTGAAAAAGAGGCCTTCATCAATTTAGAAAAAGAGAACTTACGAAATACGTTAAGCAGCCATCGCAGTCAGGATTCTGACGTATCTTTTGAAAAAGAAGAACCCCTGGGTGTAAAAGTAAATGTGACTCATGAAGATTTGCCAACAAACAAGCTAGACGCTGAAGGCAATCTTAACACCTCCTATACTATAAATGAGAGTGATTTAAATACGTCTACATCTTCTACTGAATTAATAGAAACGCCACACATTACAACAACGGAAAATAGATCCCCTCAAAGTAATAATAATATACAAATACCAGTGGCTAATAATGCTTCACAAAGACAAATTGGTGCTGAAAATGATGATGTAACTTTGAAAAGCTTGGAACGGGATATGAATAATTCTGATAAAATGAAACCTAATCATGATGTAACTAATAAGGAAACTGGTAATACATTGATAGATATAGAAAAGGATGAATCGTTGAATGTAATCAACATCGGTACCAATGATTTCAAAATGCAACGACCAGCGAGTGTAAGACCTGTAAGCGTAAGGCCTTCATCCTCTAGACCTGGAGCTCCCCGAATGAGAGAGAAAATCGACAATGTAGTGAAAGACACCGATAATTTACTTATAGGAAAAGTGAATATCATAGTTGAAAACACACAGAATGAAGAGGTTGGTTGCTATGTCTCATCTTTATTAATTTAAGAAATTCCAGAATATTTAAAACTACTATGGGGTATAAATAAACGACCTTCTACAGGTTAAGCGATTACCGGTGTTATTAAACGTGTACTCTTCGTCAACCCTAACTCCCTAAACACCGCCCATAAATATACATTTCTTTTTGTTATAGGAAGAAGATACTAGCTTAGTTTTACTGGACCAGGCAGATGCCGTTTCGATAGCGCAAGATCAGCAAGAATTGAAACTATCGTCGACCGAACACGGACATCTAGTGCAACAGATTCTAGATTCCCAAAAAGAATTATCTCAAATTTCAGGGAAGACAGAAATAGTAAGCTCAATTTATAATTTCCTATTGAATATGCCCCTCTGCAGCAGAAGGACAGATACGCAAAATCCCGGAATAGCAAAATTCCAGATTAGCAGAAAGACAGATTAGCAATATAGGTAGAAGTACAGACACACACAGAAAACAAAATAAATTGCAATAGTTATTTTAATACATACATCAGAAGAGCAAAAAAGATTTTTTCCATTTTGTAACTTTGGCCAAACGTATCAAAAATTATATTGCAGAAATTTTATCATTGAATAAACTCTTAATAACTTGATCAATTTTTTTATCCTAAAGAGTAGTACGATAAGAACGTTTTTGTGGTTTGCTATTGCCGGTCAACTACAGATCTTGAAAATATGCTTCTTTTTTTAACAGCTGGACAAACAGGAAGTATGAAGGTTTCGCAGGTATTTTTGTATTAATCCTCCGGTGCCATTCTTCAACACAATTCGTTGTTCTAAATTTTTCTTTGTGACAGCTAAGAATGTCCTTTGGGATTTTGAGGATCCACTGGTTATTGAAATACTTTTGAAATTCGTTAAATTCTGGTTTTTCGGGACACAAACGCAGGCTTCCGGAAGCAGAACAGGTGGCAATAGAGGTAATTGTGTGACCAAAGTTATTATTTTGTGACCATCTTCAACTAGAGTTAATCCAATTTTTTTACCCATCTTCCAGACATTCTTAACAAAGTGATAATAGCAACCCTTGATAGTCGCGTGTGGATAAACATTTTGGTCAGCATTTATGGTTGCCAATTCGAAATAGCATTTGTACACATTCATTTTAAATTGGTCTCTGAGTATTAAAAAAAGTCTTCTATACGTAGTTTCTGATTTGTTTAGTAACAGAACGTAAAGAAGGGGTACATAACTGACAGTGTCTTCGTCGTTATTGGTAATATCTACGTGCAAAGTATAAAGCTGATAAAAGGGTGTCGGTGCTACCTTAAACGTTCCATCACCGTAATATACTTCATATTTTATTAAAAGCTGCTTAGCCAGTGGAGTTTCAAAAATTATAATTCTTTCATCCACACCATCATCATTATAAAGAAAAGTTATGCACTAGACAGTGTGGCAATTTTACTTTCTTCATGTCTTTGCATTCAGTACCTTTCAGATATTTTCGTCGCGATCTATATAGAGTGTCCCTTTTTATTTAAAATACCGGCAAATTATCATCGTCAATTGCCAGCGAATTCGAATCTTCTTTTATCTTATAAATGTAGTTTTCAAACACTTTCTGTATTGGTTCAAAGTTTTTACATACTTCTTCCTTGCACTGGTCTAATATTGAATCCGTCGTATTGCGTTGAAAATCAGGAATGCAAGAATGCCTCGCTTCCCTTATTATCTTGTTTTTATCATTCGATGTAATAGATGTACTACATTGTTTCTTGTTGTAGCAACGCTAATTTGTGGTCCCACTCTCATTTTTCTTCACATAATTATATCTGTGGCCGGCATGTAACAAAACACTTTTTTTGACTTTTAATAAATTTAAAATATGATGCACCGTTACTGGCACCAGCTTGATCCATAGTAAAATTATGATATTTAAGAACAATAGCAACCTATTAAAATTATTTGATTTCTGAGGAAAATGTCTTTTATGAGAAAAACAAGTGCATATCACATTGACTTAATAGATTGTCATGACTGTTTATGAAAAGTGGCCATTTAGAAGAAAGAGGTCACAAATTGATAATACGGTTATTATGGTTTGGTTTGTATCTTATGCGAACACGACAGTACATTATTTGCCTTTATGCTAATCTGTCCTTCTGCTATTCCGGGATTTTGCGTATCTGTCCTTCTGCTGCAAAGGGGAATATGCCGTACTGGTGATAGACCTCATCGGTTAACGCTGTGTGCTAATTCATTATGTAGGTATGGCTATTAGGACTTTTTTTTAAATAAATATTCTACGACATTCTACACGGCGCTTTCAATACCCAAATTAAGCATAGTTTAACTAGCTTGTTTTATGGGTTCCAGAATGCATATAAACATACTATACATACTAACATACTAAACATACTAACATATATATATATATATATATATATATATATATATATATATATATTTTGTAAATACATACATATTATACATAGAAACACCCAGCCCAATGCAAATACACATATTCATGCATACAATTATTTGCACTGAGCGGTAATCGAACCCGCGCCTCCTGTCGTAGCAGTCGAATGCACTACCGCTGCGCCACAGAGGCCGTCAAACTTCATAGAGACAAGAATACAGTAAACAATCGTAATGACTCATCCTTCAAGCCTTTTTCCCAACACAGTTGGGGTTGGCTTTTCGATCTACCTACGAAGCGGCGGAGCTTCGATTTTTTCCGTGAAGCGACTGCCATCTGACCTCCACAACCAGGTTAGTTAGACCAGTTGTCGGTCTTTTTAGAGCTTCAGCTACCCGTAACGACTGCCATAGATGTTCGTACCTATGTCAACTGGGACCGACGCCGACGGCTTAATGTGCTCTCCAAGGCACGAAATCACCGTAATGACTATGTTACCTAAGTACAACAGTAAAACATTTTTTTAATTTCTCTGCAAGATTAAAATCCTAAAAGGAGCTACTTACTAAAAAGCTATCAATGTTGAAGAGTTATGGTCTGGACACGTTTAATATTTCTCAAATTTGATTTTAAAATATTGCCTGACTCAGAAGTTTACCTATTTAAGAAATAGGATCATATACTGGCAAATGCACGTATGTAAAAAAAAAATCCGAAGAATTGAAAACGTTCCTCCTTTTTTGGAAGTCGGTTAAAAATAGACAAGACTGGTAAATGAATTGGCGAGAAAATCCGATAACCAGTCTTTCTCACTGGATTGGATAAAGTATCTTGACCCGTGTTATTATTTCAAGTTTCAAGACTCCTCTTATCCTTATATGTTAAATTGAAATCAATAATAGAATAGAATAATAAAATTCAAACCTATGTAGATAAAGAATAATTGAATTTCATATTTTAGCGTTTTTCTTTTAGGAATGGCAATTTGGAGCACAGAAAGCTAGAGAGGCTATGAACCAGGACGTGGAACAATTAAGGTTTAATATTCAAGCCCTGTCACGAGTAGCCAATCCACTTGGTAAACTACTGGATCATATTCAAGAAGACGTAGAAGTGATGCGCCAGGAACTACAACAATGGTCGAACATATATGAAGAGGTCAACAAAGATATGCTTAAACAAAAATCGTTAGTTTTAGAAGTGTATTACTTATTAGATATTAGGTATAGGCCTATTTGTTTAATCTGAATGTAGGTATATCCGCCCACCTATATTGTTTATGTCGGTATAGCCATCCCTATGTTTCCTATAAAATTACTCAACAGCCGAACCGATTGAAGAGTGAAAGGTCTATGTGTATTTGTTGTTATTGCACCAGTGTCACTGTACACTTATTAAAATGGTAAAGCATGGCAGTTTTTTTTGCTTCGAAATAAGTATTTTAACTTAAATCGAAATACATTGCATTTACATTTAACTAAAAAAACATTTAAACTAAAACAAAGATAATAAGTAATAATTTTAAGCAATGGTTGTACTGATTACAAAAGCTTGTAGTACCTACGTATGTTTTTTCTGTGTTTCTGTAATTTTCTAGTTCTACTTTACTTTTTCTAGGTCAACTTATTTTTTTAAAAGGCTTGTTTTTAAAAAGACTTATTATTTTATTTTCAACTTTTTAGTTTGATATCTAATGTCATGTAGCACCAGATAGCTTGCCAAGACCAGCTAAAGGAGCTCAACATAATGTGTCTATCTTGTTTGGTTTCAGACCACATACCGTTTCCATCTTCAGAACTTGGACATCATATAGCACTAAAGATTTTACCAATATAAAACAAATGAGCCCAAATCCGATCTTTCGATCTTCAGATCCGAGTTTCACCTGGTTTAGTTTAGGAGTTCGTATGTCCACCTTCCTACTCAATCATCAGACTCTGAATACCAGAGTTGCGGATACCAGCCCGTGATACCATACCATACCATACCATGTCACATCAAAGAGTTCGTCAAAACAAAACAAATGAGCCCAAACTCGATACGTTTATCTTGTTAAGCTAAGGAGATTCTATGGCCACCTTCCTACTCCATCATCAGACCCTGAATACCATGTAACACCCGAGAGTTTGTCAAGACAAAGCAAAATAGCCCAAACTCGATAGATTTAACTTGTTTAGTTTAGGAGTTCCTATGCCCACCTTCCTACTCCATCATCAGATCCTGAATACCATGTCACATCAGAGAGTTTGTCAAGACGAATCAAGTGAGCCCAAACTCGATAGGTTTATCTTGTTTAGATTAGGAGTTCATATGGCCACCTTCCTGCTACATCATCAGACCATGTCACATCAGAGAGCTTGTCAGGACAAAACGAATGAGCCGAAATTCGATGGGTTTATCTTTTTTAGGTTAGGAGTTCCTATAGCCACCTTCCTGCTCTATCATCAGGCCAGCTCCATGGTATTATATTAATGCATTGTCATCCAAACTAAACTTGCATGCAAAATTTCATATAGATGTGTGTGTGTGTGCGGGGCTGAAAAATGATTCGTGGATTGTTTTCAGAATTTGGCCACCCGACAGTTTCTTTAGCCCAACACTATGCAAGTATTAGGCTAAGAGGAAATTATACATGCACGTTTAGTTTGGATGACAATGCGTTAATATGGTACCATCGAGCTGGTCTGATGATGGAGTATGAAGGTGGCCATAGGAACTTTCTGAATTTCAACCTACCTCGACAGCCTGCCCCAGCAAGCCCAGTAACATCATCTTAAAGAACAATAATTTCTTTTTCAGCCTCAACGAAGATTCTTTGATGCCTTTTCACACAAAATTAAAACAATTTAAAGGCGATATAGAAGATAAACATGATAAAATCAATGATCTTAAGATACTGATACATAAAAATGCCAGTAGAATTGAAAAATTATTAACTAGTGCGAACGTGCAATAAAAGAAGTTATGTGGGATTGATATTTGCAATAAACTTAATCTAATTGTTTCACTGTATTTTATTGGGATGTTTTTTACCCGACTGCCAAGAAGGGTTATGTTTTTCACGCATGTCTATTTATTTATTTATTAGAACATTAAACAGAGTTATGCGTTATAGGTACATTGATATTAGAAGTATACAGTAAATGTGTCTGTTAGGTAAACGCATAACCCACACCAATGTCCGCAAAGTAATACTAGGACGGTTACCAGCTTCGCAATCAACCCAAACTTAAGCGTAGCGAGATTTGCCTATTCAACAATAGGTCAACGTGACCGGTCGACTTTTTCCATTGATTTGGTTTTTCCGTGATTATTCCTCGATGGTACGTCGGACATCAACATTCGACCCATAGAGACACTCAGCAAACTGAGCTTGATAACCGTGCCAAGTTTGGTCAAGATCGGTCGAGCCGTCTAGGAGGAGTATGGTTTCACGCGAAAACCCGATTTGTGGAGAAAGACGCTTCGCTCGCCTTCGGCTCGCTACGCTTAATTATATGCAAGTGAGTAAAATACATGCGAGTTTTATGTTTATAAACAAGTATATAAATATAGACAGTAGATTATTTCGAGGCTTTTAAATTTTCAATTGCTGCAGCTTTAAATTTGAAGTGTGAGTTTGCGAATATGTCAACATCGGCCAGGTGTGTGTTGTACGTCTCTAATAGATGCCGAATAGGTGCCCGCGTGCCCGCGTTCGTTCTGCACCTTCCAGTGTAGAACAGCCGCGGCACGCGAACCTCTCGCTGCAGTACAGTTCTGGGCACCGCGTAACATAATTGGTTAGTGATGCCACTACAGTCAAACTTGTTATGGCATATACCATGCAAAATCATGGACATAAGAAGCTTGCGTCTAGACTCCAAACTAATCAAGTTGTACTCCTTAAGTAAATGTTGATAAGGATATTTAGAGTGGTGTAATTTGTAATGAATTGTGAGTGAATTCAGACTTTCAGAACCCTTTCGAGTCTTCCTATATACTTATTATATATAGGATCCCAAATTGGGACAGCGAAAACAAGCTGAGATATTATTAGAGTGTTGTATAAGAGTAATAAGGTAGAGGGGCGTTTAAAGTCCTTTTATAGAGGATCTCATGACGAAGCCGTACATTTGGTATGCCTTACTTACAATGTTTTCAATGTGTAGGTCCAGATGTAGGTAGTTTAGAGTCAAGGGTAACACCTAGGTCGCGAATGCTATTAACCCTTTGCAGAGTAAAGTCTTGTATCGCATAATTATGAGTTACAACTATTCTCTTTTTTGTGTAAGTTATTACTTTGCATTTGGGTAGACTAAGCTGTACTTTATTAAGGGAACAGTATAGGGCAAGTCGGTTAAGGTCATCCTGCAAAGATAAGCAATCGCGCGGACCGTGACACTCCTTATAAATTTTGATGTCGTCGGCGTACATGAGAAAATGTGAATTAGTGAAGCAATGCTTAATGTTATTGACAAACAAAATAAAGAGGAAATAAGAGGAGGGGTCAGTCCCAGGACTGACCCCTGAGGCACACCAGAAGTGACGGTAGTGGCATCCGACCCGTAACCATTGACAACAACCTTTTGCGTTCTGTTGACAATATATGACACAAACCATGTTAGCAAGTTGCCACGGATGCCATTGTAGGCGATCTTGTCAAGAAGTAGTTTGTGGGCCACCTTATCGAACGCTTTTCGGAAGTCTGTATACACAGTATCAACTTGAATTTGGTTATCCATATTCGTAAACAGATAATTTGTGAACAGCATTAGGTTAGTGGTACTCGAGCGTTTTTTAACGAAACCGTGCTGTTCGGGTATAATAATACTGTGAATGTATGGGTATAACGCACTGTGAACGAGACTCTCGAAAAGTTTCGACAAGGCGGACAAAATAGAGATGGGACGGTAATTTTGTATATCACTTTTATCACCATTTTTAAATACCGGTATGATAAAAGCGCGTTTCCAAATATTGGGAAATATACCTTCAGTTAAACATTGTAATATTTTTTATTAAAAAAAATATTTATATTACAAATAATAAATATAATAATAATTAATAAATATTACATAAACTGCTGCACGGATTTATTTATTTAGATCCGTCTTGGTAACCCAAGTGGCTGTAGCGTCATCATCCTGACGCTACAGCCGCGGGTGGGCCTTAGTCTGGTCGAGTAAATTTCTCCATTCGATCCTTTTCTTAGCTTCTTCCTGCCAGCCGGTCACACCGATTGCCTTTAGATCTTGTTGGATTCCATCGAGCCATCTGAGTTTCGGTCTTCCAAGGGGTCTTCGGCCATCAGGTTTGCCACGTAGAAGACGCTGCGGTGCCCTGTCGTCTTGCATTCGACCAGCCCTTCGAAGACGGCCAACTTTTATAAACTTTATGACATTTGGCTCTTGGTAAATCTCTTAAAGCTCATGGTTGTATCTTATTCGCCAGTAGTCACCATCTAGTACAGCGCCAAAAATTCGTCTTAATATTTTTCTTTCAAACACGAGTAGGCTGTTTTCGGTTTTCTTGCTTAGGACCCAGCATTTCGAACCGTATGTTAGGACTGGTGGTAGCAGCGTTTTGTATAGGAGGATTTTAGTTTTTCGTGATAGCCACCTACAGCGGAAATATTTGAGTAAGCCGAGGTAGCATCTATTAGCGGCTATAATTCTTCTCTTGATTTCCGCGTCGACCGCATTTGTATCGGTAACCAGGGAGCCAAGGTATACGAAGTCATCCACTGTGTCGAAAGCGTTGTTACCAATAATTATACACGGCTGTTGAATAGTATGATCTCGGGAGGCTCTAAGATTAATGGTTTTCTCCGCATTTACTTGTAGTCCTGCATTTCTTGACGCTTCTTCCAAGGCGTGAAAAGCATTCTTCATGGCATAAAGGTTTCGCCCAATCAGGTCCAAATCATCGGCATAGCCCAGAACTTGAACTGATTTCATAAGAATAGTACCGTTCATTTCAATTTTGGAGTCGCCTCCAAATTAAAGAGCGTCGCCCTGGCGAAGACCACCGAATGTTCGAAACGGCTCTGATATGTCGTTCTGCACTCTGACAACACTAGGTGAGCTTTTCAGAGTCATTTTTGTCAGTGCGACAAGTTTGAGTGGTATACCAGTCTCAGTCATAGCCGTGTATAGATACTCCCGGTCGATGTTGTCATAGGCTGCTTTGAAATCGACGAAGAGATGGTGGTATTGGTATGGTATGGTATCACGGGCTGGTATCCGCAACTCCACGATAAGGCGCGGTTTTTACGTGAGGGTGGGCATTTTATTCGATCCACCCCAACTCATTGAAGAACGCCAGCAAGCTATTCACGCTGCTGGCGATCTCCCGGAGCGTACCTTTTTGTTTTTTTCGTGCGGAAATCCCTTCGGATACCCCCCCGCCGGCCAGCGGGGGCGGTTATGTCGGGTTTGAACCGCCTAAAACCGCACGCCGTCTCGGGTCGACAGACGCCGGGGTGTAAGATTGCCCATAGAGCATATCCCTCGCACCCCGACTGACCCTGGGCCATCTCCAGTTGCGAGATGGCCCCCTCGGATCCCGGAGCGTACCTGTGTTACTTAACCCTGTATGTGGCGGTTGCAGGACAGTGTAGGAGCACGTGTGCCGCTGTTTCCTCCTCTCTCATGCAAGCTCTGCAGAGAGGGCTGTCGGTGATCCCTAAAATAAAAAGGTGTTTATTGAAGGAGCCGTGCCCGTGATGGCAGCTGTGGCCGTGCGCAGTTGCCGTTTGGTCAGTTGTCGAAGACGCCTGGTCAGTCTATTTTCAAACACAAGGAGTGCTTCCCTCGCCTGTCTGCAAACTTCCAGATTTATCCAATAGCTGTTGTGTTGATCTCTCTTTCGTTTGTTTACTATGGTTCGTAGGTATGCAAAGGGGATCGGTATTATGGGCTCAGGTCCCATTACCACCATGTCAGATCCTCTCCTGACAAGCTCATCTGCTGCATCATTGCCACGCGAGCCGCTGTGGCGCTTAATTCATTGCAAGGTTATGTTGTTGAAGTGGCCTATTTGGTTCAATTTAAGATGGCACTCCAGTATTAGTCCTGAGTTTATAGTGTGGCTGTTTACAGCTTGTAGCACGGCCATGCTATCAGAAAGTATGCGGATTGAGTGGCCTTCCACTCTCCTGGCCATTACCGCTGAAGCTGACAGGGTAATCCCCATGCATTCAGCTTGAAATACTGTGTTATGGGTCCCCAGCGGTGTTGAAATGAATATGTTAAGGTCCTCCAAGAAGACGCCAGCCCCGGTGCCTGTACCAGTTTTTGATCCATCTATGAAGATGCGTAATTCCGTTGGGCATAAAGCCTCACAGCGGTGGTCCTCATGAAGTTGGATCTTGTATTTTTTGTCGAATAAGTGTTGTTTGGGTACACGATCATTTATTGCACCTATCATAGGTATCTTCTTTGTGAGATTTGTGAGCAGTGAGGTGTGTCGTGTGTTTCTCTCGCTCCATAGGTTGAGTGCCCTTAGGTGTATAGCTGCAGCTGTTGCTTCTTGGCGGATGAACAGATCCAAGGGTTGGAGTCCGAGCATGGCTTCCATTGCCGCGGTGGGGGTAGATTTCATGCATCCAGTGGTTGCCATGCAGGCTAGTCTTTGGGTCCGTTGTAGTTTAGCCGCTATTGTGCTGTTTTCGGTCCTTGGCCACCAGACGATAGCGCCATACGCTATCATGGGGCGGATTACTATTTCGTAAAGCCACAGGATGATTTTCGGTGTTAGCCCCCATTTTTTGCCAATCATTCTTCTGCACTGCCAGAAGGTAATCCTGGCCTTTTCTAATTTATTGTCTAGGTGGCTACTTCATTTTAACTTGCTGTCAAGAATAACGCCAAGGTATTTGACCTCTTTTGACAGTTAGAGTTCCGTGTCAAAGAGTTTGGGTAATCGGTATTCGCCTAATAGCCTTTTGTTCGTGAACATGACTAACTCGGTTTTGTTACCGCACCATTTTTCTACGATGCGTAAGGCTTGTTGGGTTAGGTTAGGGTTAGGTAGGATTGTGAGGTCGTCGGCGTAGCCTATTGTGGAGTCTCGGTTTTTGTTCAGCCTTGTGAGTCGTCTATTACCAAATTCCACAGAAGGGGAGAGATAACTCCACCCTGCGGGCAGTCTTTGGCTATCAGAACTGTCAGATCTTCTTCCCCAAGGCGAACTACTCTTTTGCTGAGCATGTTTGTTATCCAGTCTGATAGTACCGGTTCCGCTCCATGTTTTGACAGGGCGGCCTAAATACTGGTGAAGCTGGTTTTGTCGAAAACTCCTTCGATGTCAATGAACGTTCCTAGGCAAATGCCTTTTTATTCGATCGCTTCCTCTATCCGGCTGACTACCAGATGGAGGGCTGATTCCGTAGACTTACGGGAGCTGTATGCGTGCTGGTTTGCATGCAGGGGTTGCTGTTTTAGTGAACCATCTCTCAGCTCCCTCTCGCATAGGCGTTCCATGGTCTTTAGCATGAAGGAGGTCAGACTGATTGGTCGATGTGCTTTGGGATTCGTGTAATCACCCTTTCCTGGCTTCGGGATGAAAATGACTCCTACTTCCCGCCATCCTTTCGGAATGTATCTGTGTGCCAAACAGGCTTTAAAGATACGCTCCAGTCTGCTCGCGACTGGTTTGTCGCCCCACTGTAGCATAGCAGGGATGATCCCGTCGGGGCCAGTAGCCTTATAAGGGTGAAAACTACTGATGGCCCACTGGACTTTTTCAAGTGTGACCACTTTCTTTGCGTACTGCCAGTCTCGGACAGTAGAGGTGTTATGGTTTGCCTCCAACCCTCAAGCCATGGGATGCCTCCATGGAGACGTGCCAGCCCGTGATGGCTTTCGCTGCGTTTTCAGTAGCTAGTGTTAAATCAATAATCGTACGGCTCTTTTTGGTGACGAAGGTCGGTTCAGAGCCGGTGTTTAGTAAGGTATGGTTAGTAGTGAAAAGATAGTCAACAAGGAACTTACCTCTGTCGTTTTGAGTGCTCATGCCCCATAGCGGATGGTGAGCATTGGTATCAGCCCCAATTATGAACTCCATCCTTTCCCTTTCGCAGTGGTCCACCAGCCGGATGAGGTCTTGCGGGGGCAGCTCCTCCTTTTCGGGCATGTAGGCTGAGGCGAGGATGACCACCTTGTTCTCGACGTCCAGCTGTGTGTGCAGCCTTATGGCAGTGAGGTCTCTGCAACCGAACTCTGTGAGGACCTGTGTTTTTAGGTTTTTTGTGACATGTATACACGATCTGGGGAGATCATGTTCGCCAGTCACAATAAGCTTACCTCCTAAGCTGGAGAGCCCCTGGATGTGGCCTCCTCTGATCCAAGGCTCTTGGATCAGAGCAATGGCCGTTTGTTGAACCTCCAGCCATTTCCGCAACTGAGCCGTCCCATCCCGGCTGTGCTGGAGGTTCACTTGGAGGACTCTAATCTTCGACGAAGGGGACGCTATCACTGGTCGTTCCCTCTTCGTCCTCCCCAAGTTTCAGCTCCGCGAACAAGTCACCAGGTTCGACATCGTCCCCCAGGAGGCCAGAGATTGAGGCCAGAACGTCCTCCGCCTCTTCTGCCTCCATAGGTGCGTCCTCCTGACCGACACTGGCGGGGGCTGTTGGTTGTGCCGTTGCAGGCACCTCCCCGCTTGATTCGGGAGTGTTTGAGAGAGGATCGGACTCCTCTCTCGCAGGCAGCTGCTTGAGCTCCTATTTTATGGTGGCCGTGGATGGGTCCCAACCTTACGTTACTTACGTACCTTGACGTTGGGCGCGAGCACCATGTCACTTACCACACGCTGTAGCCAAGTGCGTGTGTGTTCTTCCGCACACCACAGTTTCAGGACCTCCATGCTGAGGGCATAGAGCGGTTTGGCTTTAAACTTCGGGGGCTGAACTTGTTTTCGAGCCAAGGCATCACCGAAAATACGAGTTTGAATCTCGGTGAGTACCTGCTCGGATACGTCCTTGCCGATACGCCCCGTGCGTGCGCATGTAATTGCGACGTCAAGAGGCGTACTCGCAGCTTGGGCGTAGGTTGGCCTGGCGACCTTTTTCGTTTGGTCCAGCCTCTGCCTTTGTACTCCCCGCGAGGCGAAGTCGTCTCGTTGAAAGCACGTTCGGCAGAGGACTTACTGTTCCCATTCGGTCGCTGTTTGGCCCCCTTCGCTCTGTCACTGGTAGGCGGAATATTCCGTCCACCAGCGGCAAAATTAAGGGTGCCGATGGCCTCTGTCTTCGTTGCCGAGACAGAGGGTTGCGGGGAAGATGGCAGAGACTTGGCCGCGATGGCCGCCATAAGCCTCTCCTTTTTCGTCATACGGACCTTACGTCTTGGGCTTGTCTGGTTCAGTAGCTACCTTGCCATCCACGCCAATCGGTTGGGTGCGTGCCCTGGTCCTGTTAGACTCCTTTCTCTTAGGCAGTTGCCAACCTTCTGAGAAAGCGTCCTCCGGTTGGCAGGAAGCTACTGGGCCTTCCCCGGGGGGAAGTTTGTGGTACAAAGGGGTTTCCCCCTTATGTGTATGATTACTGTTTTGTAATCGTCCGCGACTCCAAAACTGTCCGCGGTGACGCGGAGCAAATGAAAGAGAACACGGCCACTCACCAGATGCAGCTGATCCGTCTTCTGATCCGGAACCCCTGTTTTGTGTATATGTACCCTAGCTAAATATATGTGGTTTATAAATATATGGATATACTACGTTACCGGTGCAGTAGTCCCAACCCGTTTGTTTTCCGTAGCCAGGATCCGGAGCTCCACTGGTCACGGCCGTATTCCTCTCGTGCGGTGGGTGCCCGAACACACAACACACAAGAAGAAGGTCCGTAGGAATAATAAATTGACCCGTATCAATATCAATTTGAATGAGCGAGGTTCACAACCAATAATTACAGTGAACGCGCGCGCGGCCGATCCGTGCGACAGCTCTCAACCGAATTTTTTTCACAAGTCATCACCCGTGCGACGAGAGTGCGAGCAACTACCCGCTTCTTCACATTTATTACTGAACAAACCCCCGCTCCGGACAGAGGGATCTCAGTCCGCTAATCCGCTAATCAATAGGCAGACGAGAGAGAGAACCTACCGCGCGTCGCAAAACAGAGTCCCCGACGTTAACTTCTGCAAACCGTGGAGTACCATCTACTAAGTCCAGTTGGTCTTTACATGAACTGTGGTTGTAGGAGATGTTGAGTAGTTGAAGTGGTGGAGCACGTAAAAGAAGATTCACTATTGTAATGTTTATTTGTATTAAGTTAAGTTTAGACACAGAGTTCTATTGGCAAATCTTTCCTTGTATAGTGTACTGAGTCACTGTTCGTTACGTACTACTTTAATTATTGTATAGGAATTATTTATATGACTTATTAATAACAATTGCTGCGCGCAGCTCAAATAGGTTGCCGATTGGGTAAAACATATTAAGCATGTATGTTGAAACCATACATATTGGCAACCCCAAAGAAAAGATCAAATATAGTAATGTTAAATACTAAGAGGCTATCAAGAGAAAGAGATGCCAGTACAAAGCAATAAATTAATCATCGAAATTAAACGCAAAGTTATCTTCAGTCTTGTTGCGATTTTGTTGGCGGCGCTCGGTGCATCGCTGCGATGGCGCAGGGGCTGTGGAGCTAGATGGTTTTTGGATTGTTTGATCTAGACGTCGCAGTTCAATATCTTCATAGCGTGGCTCTTTGCGTTGCTCATTATTATTTCTTGTGCAGTTAAATGGCCGATACTTTCTGACGGCCCAGATAATAGTAATGACGATGGCAATTCCGAGCAGTGTGTAAGTAATCGAATACAGATGTATCATGTCATTAGAAGATATCGCTGTTGTAGGAAGGAATTCCCGTTCCTTTTGACAACTTAGTCTGTTGTCAATCTCTTGTGTTTCCTCCGCTGCCGTGTCTGGTGGAACTTCCCATGTGACCTTGTGATGGGTTAAGTTGACAATTCTGTTTACTGTAGAGTTTACCAAGGGGATGTTAAAGTTGTACTCCATCTTCAACTTGGTGTTATATTGGTTGCGTGCGTAAATGGTGAAGTCGCTAGATTGTAACAGGCATACTTGCATCAAAGTTACAATGCTAGAAGTCGTTATGGTATATGATGTTACGTCATTGCCGCATACGGTGCGCAAAGTGCACGTCCCGCAACAGACCGCCAGCCATGTATTTGGCACATGTAACTCGATCCAGGCATCATCGCATGACGTTTTTCTGACGTCACAGGGTGTACTTGAAGTGTGACTGAGTAATTTTGCCTCACATGGTGTCTTTCCACTTAGCAAGTTGAATACAGGTATGTTTTTGTTGCATACGAAACGATCTTGTTTCAGCATAGTGCATAGCTCCATGTCCCTTGCAGACGGAGAGATGTAAGTATTTTTGTGGAAGTTCATCGCAATGTAATGCGACTGTAATTGCAGAATGCTAATGTTTGATGCGGTTTTCACAGGCAGTGGGACAGCTTTGTATAAAAGAAAATCTTCATCTGAGGTAAGTGGCACGTGAATCTCGAATAAAAAGTAACTGGAAGTTACTCGCGCCTTCATGTATAGTAGTTTGTATTGACATTTTCTCTGATATTTTCCACTGGCAGGGTTAATGTATTTGGAAGTCTTCCAGATATAGCACTCAGCTGTTCTACCAAGTCCACAGGTGTCAATAAATGTACATCCATATGCCCTTTGTACACATTAGTCAGTGTGTCAAACAGCATTTCCTGCATTTCCCTCAAATTCTTAATCAATAGATACGTCGCAAGTGATGCTGAGTTAAAATAACTCGTCACCAAGATGATTCATTGTTCTTATTTTGTAGAGTAGTCCTTTGTGCCACACTCGATCAAACGCCTGCTGGATGTCAAGAAAAGCTGCGGAGCAATATTCTTTCTGTTCAAGAGAGTTACGTATTGTGTTGTAGACTCTGTGCTTTTGTTCGATGGTAGAGTGGTGATGGCGGAAGCCGAACTGGTGGTTAGGTATTACTTTTAGATCATCGAGAACTGGGACTAATCTTGCCAGCAGGATTTTCTCACAGACTTTTGATAACACTGGCAGTAAGCTAATTGGCCTTTAGGACGTGGCTAAGATGGCTGGTTTACCATGTTTATGGATCATGACTATCTGCGATACCTTCCGGTGATTCGGGTAGTAAGAAATTCGCATGATAGCGTTGATGAGCATTGTAATAAGTACTTCTGCCTTCCTAGGAAGTTCTTTTAGGACTCTGGGGGTTATCAGGCCATATCCAGGAGCGGACTTGTCTTTGAGGTTAGCGATAACACTGTGCACTTCTCGTGGAGTCGCGAGCTTCAACTGGGGGCATACACTCGCTAGGTCTTCATCCAACAGTTGGTCGATTGACGTTTCGTCCGTGTCTGGTGCTGCGTCATTTGGAGAGAAGACATTTTCCAAATGTTTCGCAAATGTCTCAGCTTTTTCTTTGCTAGACCGAGCCCAGTTATTGTCAGAAGTTTTTATAGGTGGTTTTGGAACTTGTGGCTGGTTGAGATGTTTAGTAGCCTTTCATAGGGAGTAGTTGGTCACCTTATGAGCACTTAGCGACTCTACATACACTTGAAACTTCTCCTCGTGAAACTCTTTTATTGATTTCCTCAGTTCTAGGATTGCCATGTTGAGTGCGGTTTTATCCGAGGGATGACGCCTAGTTTGCCATTTACGGCGGAGTCTCCTTTTTTCCTCAATTTGAAGTTTCAGGGCTGTAGTTAACTGATTTCATGTACTTCAGCTCAGGGGTGCATTTCCATGCGGCTTCTTGAATAAGTCTTGAAAGACTTTTTGTCGTCTCCTCAATATCATGAGGGGATTTCAGCGGAATGTTCAACTTAATGTTGTCATTTAAGTAGTCTCTAAAAGAAGCCCAATCAGTTTTATAATTGTGTAGGGTTATGTTACTTTGCTTGATAATAGGAGATGTGGCGATTGTTAGAAGAACAGGAGAGTGGTCTGAAGTGCCGTCAAGGCATGGTCTTATATCAAGGTAATTATTTGAAACTCCCTTCACTATAAAGAAGTCAATTACGTCTGGTATTTTCGCCCGGTCCGTTGGCCAACTCGTGGGCTCACTTGTAGAGATTGTTGTGAGCTTTAGGTTATCAAGGCTCTTTTTGAGCTCCCTGCCTCTGGTTGAAATTAACCTCGACCCCATTGGGTATGTTTGCAGTTCCAGTCCCCACCAGACACATATCAGTTGCCTAGTGACCCCAGGTAACTGGTAAACATTCTTTCCTTAATTGCATGTTTAGGGGGACAGTAGACAGATGATATGGTCAAATTGCCCATTTTACTCGCTATAGTGACTGTTGTAGCTTGTATTTTGCAAGAGATAAATGTTGGCTCCAAATGGTGACGTATTGATCGCTTTACTATGATTGCGGACCCTCCGTGCGCCTTGCCATCCGGATGATTGGTAGACTAAATCGCATAACCAGGTATATTGACTTGACTTCTGTCAGTGAAGTGAGCTTGGGATATTAGGATAATGTCCAGTTTGTGTATATCTATCAGTAATTGGAGATCTTGTATGCTGGAAGATAAACCATTAATGTTCCACGTGGCTAAGCGTAGTATATCCATTTATTATGGAGAAAGTCTTTCAACGAGCTTGACTACATAGGTTACACTAAAAGTTTCCGGAACTGGCCACTTACATAAACAATATTTAAAAATTTATTACAACATTTGAAAATAGAACTCTTTGGCTGTAGAATACAGTTTGTTTCATCTGACTGTCTTTTGTTTTTACCTTGTGGCGCCATTTAAAAAATTGTGTGTCTGCATCAACATGGATTTAACTCGGGAAAATTTTCGTAGTATGATTTTCTACGATTTTAAGTGTAATTTGACGGCTCAACAGAGCATCGCTCGGCTTGAAACAGCTTTTGGCGATGAAGCTCCATGCAAGACAACTGTTTATAGCTGGTTTGCAGAATTCAAGCGTGGTCGTATCAATCTCAGTGACGAAACTCGCGATGGTCGGCCGTCCACCGCTGTGACCAACAAAAACATCGATGCTGTGCGCCGTATGATTGAAACAGACAGGCATGTGACCTACCATGAAATTCGCGCATCCTTAGAAATAGGCATGAGTCAAATACAATCAATCCTACACAAACATTTGGGTGTGAGAAAGCTGTGCTCGCGGTGGATCCCACATAACTTGACCGAGGATCAAAAAACGGACCGCGTCACTTGGTGCAGTGCCATGCTTACCAGATTCAACGAAGGTGCGTCAAATTTGGTGTGGGACATAGTAACAGGTGACGAAACATGGATTTATTGCTACGATCCCAAAACAAAGCAGCAATCGAGCGTATGGGTCTTTCAAGATGAGCCGAAACCAACCAAAGTGGCGCGCGTGAAAAGTGCATCTAAGCGGATGATTGCTTCTTTTTTTAATAAAACTGGACACGTGGCTACTGTTGCTTTAGAAAATCGTCGTACTGTGAATAGTGACTGGTACACGACCATTTGTTTGCCGGAAGTTATTGACGAACTCCGTAAAAATAACCGTAAACGCCGTATCATCCTGCACCACGACAATGCTAGTTCTCACACGGCCAGACAGACAAACGACTTTTTGAAGGCGAAAAATGTAGAACTCATGAGTCATCCTGCATACAGTCCCGACCTGGCACCTTGTGACTTTTATCTGTTCCCAAAAATTAAGAACCAATTACGTGGCCAACGATTTTCATCACCAGAAGAGGCTGTCGAGGAGTATGAAAAACACGTTTCAGAGGTCACCACAGAGGAGTGGCACAAAAGTTTTCAAAACTGGTTTGATCGAATGAAAAAGTGCATAGACGCCAAGGGAGATTATTTTGAAAAACAATAAATTAATTTTGTACCTTTAATAGTATTTTTTCATATTCATTCCGGAAACTTATAGTGCGCCCCACGTATAAGACTCATCATTGAGCTTATTTGTTGAAGGAGGGCTTCGATTTTTTCTGACTGCTTGATGAGTAGTTCTTCGACAGACTTACTGCAAGTCGATTGATGAGAGTGTTGTCTTTTTGTAACTTCAGCATAGGAGTCAGAGTTGGGAGTTAGTGAGGTATTTTGAGTCACATTCGGTACCTTAGATATGGGGAATGGGACTTTATCTGCTGAGGGTCCAGGAGTTTGTTTAGGCCGGGTGTTGAATTTTCTGTCATGGATTTCTCGGTAGACTTGACAGCCTTTGAAGTTTGCTGGGTGACTACCAAGGCAAAGAGCACTTTTTGCTGGGGTATTGCGGTCTTTTTTTTGACAGTCACTGGTCTTGTGGTTTAGTGCACATTTGACGCAGCGATATGGTCTTGAGCTTTGTGTGACCATACTGTTGACACCTAGTGCACTGGGGGATTACTTTCCGTTTTTTAGGGTCTTCAATTATTACAGCGGTGTGGTATATGTATTTAATATCCTTAACTTTTTTGTTATTCGGCCTAGGCTCTAAGTTAACAAAAAAGGTGGATGTTGGTTTTTTCTCTGGGCCCATGCGAGCATTTATTATTTCTCCCAAAACTTTCAGGGTTTCAAACTTAAGTACAAAAGAAAAAAAGTTTACAATATTTGCAGTTTAACATTAAAATGACAAGTACTCGGAAGGTAAGCGATCCTGATCCTAAACTAGGTCGAAACCTGTAATATAGGTATCAGAACACTTGCCCCTATTTTTAAATTTTTATTGGCGTTAAAGCACAAGACTGCAAAAATAAAACTAACATATTTAAACACTCATCTTATCTCCAGTAGAGTGCATGCATGGTTTTGTACAGTGATGTTGTATGAAAGTGTATGTGCGGGTGTGTATGTGTGAGGGTGTGTATGTATGAGGGTGTGTATTGTGCACAAATATATACTTATTATACATATGAGAGGACTTGAAAGGAGAATGAGGTGACTGTCCTTTTTTTTTATAATTTTTTAACTTGTATTACATTTTCAGTTTCACTGTAGTTTAAACAATGCAACCATTCATATAGGGATGTTTTACTTTTGTGATAGTTCACTGTATGTAGTTTAAGCTCTTTGTTTATCTTATTGAATAGAAAGCTGCCCAGAAAACAAGGGAAATTATTTGTGTAGATGGTATTAAATTTTGTCACACTAAATACTTTATGGCTAATACGTCTGCTTTGTGTTTTCTTCACCTTTTCAGGGTCTACAAGTTTATGGTATCTTAGCATTAGTCTCTGAATGAAAAGTTGCCTTACCGTCAGGACATTACTATCCTGATATAAAGTGAAAGTGGGATATAAGAAAGGGCGGAATTGACTCACCTTAAGGACGGCTCTTTGGGCTCTTTCCAGAGAGAGCAAGTGGGTTTGGTCTGCACCTCCCCAAGAGTCGATGCAATAAGTAATCAGAGATTCACAAAGGACCAAGTATATGGTCCTCATAAGTCCTGGAGAGGCTGCATGACGAACATTTTTAAAAATGGCTATTAATTTTCGGATACGGGAGTTCAAAAGCTCAATATGCGATTTGAAAGTCAGATTATGGTCTATTATGATTCCGAGGTATTTGATGCTTGCTGTTTTATTTAGGATTTTACAAGAACATATTATAGACTGAATGTGTAGGGCAGGACAGTTATGCGAATGTGCTTTTATATTAAAGGCATCTGCAACCAAGGCCTGTGCATTGTTTCTCATGGAGAAAGTTAAGAACCTAGTTTTATCGGTGTTGAGGCTAAGCAGATTTGTTTGAAGCCATTTTGCGATGTTATTGAAAGAACCACTGTTAGGAAAGTTAAAGAGGTGCAAAAGTTTCTGTATCTACGATAAGTAACGTTCAGGATTGCATTTTCAGTATCATTTCTCAACCTGGTATGCATTTTGTCTCTCGTCCTCAAGCAACGTAGTAAGCCCGGTGTCAACCAAGGTTTAATAGGAGTTTTTCTACGTGGTAAAGTGAGTGTGTTAGAATTTTTATTTATGGTTGTGGTGAGCATGTCTTGCAGTAATGCAGCAGATTCATTAGGGTCATTTGAGTTTAATATTGGACTAAAGTCTGCATTAGTCAATGTATTTGTGACACCTTGATAATTAATTTTAACAATGCTCTTTTTGGTAAAGTTTTTATTTATATTCTGCTTGAGAGCGGCAGACAATAGCACAGTATAGTGGTCTGTCAAACTATTTTTTATTACCAAAGTTGTACATGGGTAAGTAGTTTTTGCAAAAACATGATCCAGACAAGTTCCGAACCGTGTTGCTGTTGTGTGGGTTGGGAGCAGACCATGTGAAGAGGTAAGATTCAGGTAGTTGTAGGAGCCCGTGTTGTTGTTTTCAGGTTTTATATCAATATTTATATCCCCAATGAGTACAATGTGTTTGTTGTTACTGAGTGAATTTAGTAGGTCATTTAAAGAATTCTCAAATACGCCGGTTTTCGTGAATGCTGGTGGTCTATATATAGCTATGATTGTTAATATATTTTGTATTGTAGTTACAATGCAGTTGGCTTCAGCGAAAGTAGGTTCATAGCTGTTGGATACTAGGTCATTTTTAACGTAGACAACAACTCCGTCGTTTTGGTTATAAAGTGTTGAGGAAGCTATTGATGAGTAGTTGTCAATTTGGGGTATGATATGATTGGATGAGAGCCGACATTCTGTTAGTATAATAATATCCGGTGGGATACCTATTCTAACCAGTAAACCCATGAATCCTGATATATTGCAACCTACACTTCGTATATTTTGTGTAATTATCTTTAAGTTACCTTGTGCTGATTTTATATACGAGATACACTCCTCAGGCTCACAGATGGCAGACGCAAATAGATTAATTTCATCTAAATTTTCTATAGTAGATCGTATATCATCCATTATTATAAATATTGTGAGTGTTTGGATATTGTGTCTCTATGGATGTGTAACTTTGAGCAAATGGAGAAAGTAAATGATTCAGACTATTCTCTATATATTTGTATTTGATATGTAAAATAAATGCTGGAGTGATTACAATATGCAGTCTAAAGTTGTGATTAGAGTGGTGTGTTGAACACATAAAATGGACAATGATGGTAGTTGTATTGTGACCGATACGAGCGTTGTATACAAATTGTGCATATGTATGATTTAATGTTATGTGGGTAATACAGTATTTGTATAGTGTAAAATAACGGTAAGTATATAAGCTAAAAATAATTATTAACGCTACGATGTTTATAAGTGACTTAAATAAAAAAATATTGGTATGACATAACGACCACAGTCAGATTCCCATCAGATTATGAATATCCATCTCGCAGCTGACGCGTATAGCAGGTAATCCTTCCCTAGTCCGCAAGTACAGCTTTCCAAATTGTATCCAGCAGCTGGCATTGCGATGCTTTTTAACATAATCTCTAGCGAGAAAATGCAGATGCCTTGTTTTACTTGTCAAGCTATCATTAATGTAGATGGGTTTACGTTCGCCTGGTATGATAAGATGGGTGGTGTTAAGCTTATAATCGTTGTTTTTGTTGAAGCTGATTACTGATTTTATAAGTTTTTCTTTCAAGATTGTAGTGTTCAGATCAACAATTATGGATCCCGGTTTGTTGGATTTCGTTTTTATACGAAAAACGTCACGGATATCAGATGCTTGTATGGGCTGACTTACAGTATCGCCTAAGCTCTTAACATAGACACAAAGACTTTCTTTTGTTTCAGTTGGAGAAGGCGGAATATTTCTTAATTCGACTGCGGAAGACTTAGAGATTCGCTCCAAATGTTCAATTTTGTTTTCAAGATTCTGTATATGAGCTTTATAGACAATATTCTGCTTTTCAGCGTTGTCCAATTTTAGTAGCAGATGGTCATATTTATCAGAAAGAAACTCTAAAGATTTTTTTGTATCGCAGTTTTGTTGCTTTATTGTGTTGATTTCAAGTTCCATTTTGGAATGTTGCTCGTCTTGCTTCTTTTGTATCTGACACAGTAAATCCTTTAACTCAACGTTGGCCACTTCATCAAATTTTCGTTTATATCTACTAGCAGCTTGAGAAGAACTCCGTTGGTCAGAGTCTGACTGCATTTTATCAGAAGCCGTATCGGAGTCATGCTGCGATTTAGTGAGATACTTCTTCGGTGGGGAGCGTTTGACAGACGTATTGAAGAAAGTTTATATTTTATTTTCTCTGTAGTTTTTAAGTGTGTTGCTATGACTAATTGCGCAGGCGCCAATAATAAATAACGTTGTGCGTGTTGCCTATATAATTTGCTCAGGCGTTTAATATCATTTGCGATTGAGGGTACCTGAACAGTTCGTGAGTAGAAGTAGCTGACTAACTTGAAGTACAATTACTCTTAAATTTTCGTTATTCAGGTGTAAAAAACGCACTTTTCATAGTTTATACTGAACCTCGAACGTCACTGATCACTTTATTGCCGTATCACAATAGTATGAATAATTTTAAAGTAATATAATTTGTAGCAACAACACAACACGTCCACTCAGGTTGACAGCTCGAGCGGGGGGGGCAATGTTGAGAATAAATTACTGGTAGGTATATAAGGTAGCCATCAAACCAATATGGACATATGGCATTCAACTCTGGGGAAGTGCAAGCCATTCAAATATTGCAATTCCTCAACGATCTCAGAATTCAATATTGAAGACTATTCTGAAGGCACCGTGGTTCATCACCAATGCAGAAGTTCATGAATTCTCAAATCTGCCCACTGTAAGAGAGGAGATAGCAAAATACTGCACAAAATACAAGATACGTCTCAAGAACCACCCAAATGAGCTTGCCCAGAGGCTACTGCGTAGCGACACGCCTACGCGTTTGAAACGGGCACATATCTTGGAGCTGGACAAGAAATATTCCAGCTAAACGGATCCACTAATGGAGCTACTGTGGTGACTTCTTTCTCCTGGGAGTTGTGGTCTTAATGAAGGCCATGCTCACATGCCATCATACCTCCACACATCCGATTATAGTATTTTACTGATTGCGGATAAACTGACAACCAAAAAAATAATAACTTTCAGCGGATGCAAGGGGGGGTGGTACTTTCCCCTTTATTTTATTCTTTTAACTGACTTTTAAATCGATGTCAATACAAGAAAATGCGAAAGTTAGGTTAGAATATTAAAAAAATCGTATCTCCAAAAGGGGAGGCGTCCGCAACTTTTCCTTCACAGGGGGGTTCTTCACCCCCCCCCCCCTCACCACCCACTCCCAGCCCTTAAATCGAGGGCGGGCAATCCGAAGTCCTACCGTCATTCGTCGATTGTAAACTAAAAAATAATAAGCTTACATTAACAACTTGTTAAAATTTATTATTTCTTGAAATATTGGAATTATTAGGTCAGTTAAGGAGACTTCACCTTAGGGTGAAACGGGTATTTGAAAAGGTGAAAAAAGGAAAATGATATTTTGATTTTTCCTGGGAAAACGAAAGACGGGCTCATAAATTAATTAACGTAGTTCAAAGGGCTAATTAAGATCTATCAATATATATTTTTTTATATCGAAATTTTCATTTTTGCGGGCCGAAACATGCCCGGTGAATTCTGGCTCAAACCACAAATTACTTAATATTATTCTCTCAAACGAATGACGTTTAAAGTACCTACCTACTCAGAGAAACAAAATTTTTGAATTTTAGTTTTTTGAATATCAAGTTATTTTTCTCATTAGTCACAACCATGTCATAACATAACATACTATTTTACGACGCTTTAAACGTGATAATACAAACTATTTAGACACTTTTTTTTTCTGCCATATTTATTAATTTGTTTGTTTGGGCGTCCAAACGTAAGTATTTTAACTTTTGTTATAATACTTAGTTACGTTTGGACGCCCAAACATTGTTACGTTTGGAAGTTTTATTTGTTATTGGTTCTTACCAATAATAAATAAACGTGACAATAACAAAAACGGGTTGTAAATATTAAATCAACTAAGACATTTAACGCTTTTTAATGTTTTTAATGGGTTATAAATTTAATAAGATAGATACATATGCTTAGGTTGGAGCGGAGCCAGTTTCCGAAATTGTGGAAGACGGGGAAACTGGTCCTCATCCGAAAGGAGGGGCGCCCGGCGGACTCACCGTCCGCTTACCGGCCCATAGTGTTGCTCGACGAGGTGTGCAAGCTCTTTGAAAGAGTAATTGCGAAGCGCCTTGTCAAGCACCTCTCAAGAGTGGGGCCGGACCTGGCGGATGGCAAATATGGCTTCCGCCAGAGGCGCTCCACCGTGGATGCCATCATGCGCGTGAGGGCTCTGGTGCCGTAGAAGGCGCACCGGGCGGCGGAGATCGCAGAACGATCTCCGTCCTCCATGAGCGCGGGCCTGGGGGTGTCGGTCGGGGCTAGCCGTCACCCTAGCAGAAGCAGGCCCAGGGTGGCGGCGCGACGTGTTTCCGCGCACGCTTCTCTTAGGGGGAGGGGGGATTAGATCCCTAATAAGGCGTCGGGGTCGCCAGCCCTGGCGACCGGAGCCGGTCGGGGTCTCTGGGATATCCTTCCTAGGACACACAACATTCCCCGTACCACATGGCTGACGCAAGAGAGAAACCGTGCGGTTTTAGTTGGTTCAAGTCCGACATACCCATCTTCCCGGTAGCTCCAGTCGGGTGAAGCCCGTGGAGGTTTCCGCACGTAAAAAAAAGGGTGCTGGCACTAGTAAATCTGTCAATGAGATTCCTTTAACAAACAAAATTGGTGAAAAGGCTGATATTAGGGCCAAGGCTGGTATTCACGTCTTACACCCTACCTACCTAATGATTGACGGACTAGGATCTGAAGCAGGGTTTCCTCTCGGTATTAGGGCTACAAAACGGTAGTCGCTCCCATTCAAACCAAAATTCTACAACTTCCATTTATCATACGAAGAATTGAAACTTGGACATGTAGTGTAGCTTTTCGTAGACTTAACTTTCCTGTAAGTTTTAATAAAATCGATTCATAACTTTTCGCGTAACGCACTTAAAAGTAAAGAAATATTACGTCGTAAAATAGCAAAAAGTTTCTACATAACTTACAATGATTTTTTAAACGGTTTCAAATTTGTGAAGAGATTATCTACCAATTAGGATGTGTTGTCGTTATCGTAGACCAATCTGAAGTATTGAAAAATCATCATCACACGTGGGGAAAGATGTGTTTTGCAATTATTTGGGGTCTGTTATAAGAATCCGGTTATAGTTGCCGGTCCTCGGATTTTGCATACTCGACTGCCTATAGGGCCTAGTCTATTAATACCCAAATATTTGTTAATTTACCTACATCTGGCCTCTTACATTGAAGCTTACTAAAGCTTCAATGGCAGAGGCCAGATGTAATTTAACAAATATTTGGATATACTAACTACTGGCCTAAAGCTAGTACAAAAGTAGGAAGTATTATAATTACTAGATTCAGGTCGGGACTTTTATTCTGATATTTCAATGAGATCTACATAATATAGGTATCTTAGTTATATCTTTCCTTAAATATTTAATTAATAATACTTTTCTATTCCTAATACCTTCTATTGAAAACAAAACCACCTAATCTAAAATAATTTAAGATTAACAGTAAATTAAAATTTCATTCCATTAAGTAATTGTAATACTGTGTATGTATGGATTTCTGTTTAATATTAAGTAAATATTACAAATTATGAGACATACTTATAACCATATTAGTTCTAACATTTACAAAATAGCCAATGCAAGGTTCAAACTAGCAGAACTCATTTGATTATAAATTACCTATGTACAATATAAATAGGCTGTCATGAAAATAGGAGAGCAGCAAGAAGTGATTTCTTAGTACTAAGTAGCTTTTTTATGGTAAACTTCTTAAGGTGCGGTAAGCACTTTTTCGGTGTGTCATGGAACTCGGATCATCGTTACGTCACACGTTCGATTCAAAAATGGATGTATGAAGGAAGGAATGGATGATGGCAATTAAAAAAATACACATGTAATTGTTCAATTTTTCACTTCTGTCTGCACTCCTTTTTTTTTTTTATACCACTAAGGTGGCAGACAAGCACACGGCCCACCTGATGGGAAGCGGTTACCGCGGCCTATGGACGTGTGCAACACCAGGGGCGTCACACTCGCGCTGCCGACCCTGTAAAGGACCTTTCCTTTACAGGGTCCTTTCCCTGGCCATGGTCGGCAGCGAGACTCCTTTCCCATCCAAGGGGATGGGAAAGGAGTTTGGGAGGGGATGGGAAAGGAGTTTGGGCTCCGGCACTCTCACTCACCAAACAGAACGCAACAGTTCAAATACTGTTACTTGGGGTCGATATTCTGTGAGAGGGTGGTGCTTCCCCAGTCGAGTCGGCCCATTCATGCAACAGCCAAAATTACTTGCTTGACTCTACCACTCACAAAACTCCTAGAGTTCGACTATTTTTCTATACAATGAACGATTCCTATAAAAGCCTGCATAGAATCCTCATATTCATGATCTTTGTTTTATTGCATAAAAGATTCAAAACCTACAAACTAAACATTTATACATATTTGTAGTAGTGGATGGACCTACTAGCAACAGTTAGTTCTTTATGTGATAGAATTTAAGTTACAGATTTTATATAAGTGTGAAATGGAACATCACTTATCCTACACATTGAAAACAAACTATTTTTAATCTTCCAAATAAATAATAGATATTAATCAAGACTAAGTTACAATATTTTACAAGGTTTACACACCCAAACTTTTACAGATCAGTCATAGGTGGATAGTCCCTCTTTATATCTATTATTCTGAATAGAAACGAATACTTAAAATAACAAATTACATATTAATAGGTGTTTATTACTATGGTGTTGGTGATTCCGATATATCATCTGTATTAGTGGTATCAGAGGAATCACTTCTTTGGCTTGTGGCTTGTAATGCTCGCTGGCGTTTTAATATAGTAGCAGCTTGTTCCATGACCATGACCAACTTATGTTGGCTCTCTAATCTCTCTAAGCAGATCTTACAAATTGTTTTTGGTAGTGGATCTGATCTAGAAACCTGCAACATTGAAACATAAATAATAAATACCTGCTTTTTTTTAAAGTCTTTACTGAAATAAAACTATTTTTAATGCATTCTATCAATAGAATCCGTTAAAAATAGTTTTATTTTATTAACATTCGCGTGAACTTCCTACAATATCAAGGTCTAAGTAGTCATCTGATTATGGATTTTAAATAAATACATACATTTAATTTCACAATTTAAGAAGTCTTCAATATATTAACAGAAAAACAATATGGCAAATTACTAACTAACGTTTAATATTATGATGCTAGCTAGCTACAAATGAATTTGATCTTTACAAATCTATCCCTTAAAACGTAATTCGAAAATAAAATAAGTCTAAAGAAAATTATGTGTATGAATGAACAGTATTTTGTTAACGCTTACAAAGTTACGACATACATTTATTGAGAGGTATCTGCTAATTTTTTCCGATATACATAAGCGTATGCCTTCTTCACTGTAAATATGAAGCACGACACGATGCATTTCCGAACACAGTCGACAAATAAAACCAGTCAGAACGGCTCTATCTAAACTTCCCATGATTATGTTATCCAAAAATTGTTTATTATGTACTAGTGTACTAGACTAATGTTTAAAAAAAATTCTGGGCGAAAACATATCCCTAAAGGTGATTCAAGGCAACAATGCTCTGAACTGAACTGAATCTGTCATTAGGTATAAAATGTACTCTGTGCCAAGTGCACAGAGAGTACTATGATACTATATGAAGCCAAGTGTGCCAACTCTGTGCTGTGAATCTGTCTTGTCTATTGCAAAGAGGTACTCAGTTTCAGTATTTAATATTTGAAAGTGCTCTGTACTCTACACTCTATACAGAGTAATAAATACTACGTGATATCGGTAAAATGCACTGTGTATGCAGCAACCAAATAGCATGGACGTAAAAAAAAAGGCGGACGGAACTTTATTAAATTGAAGGACCACAATGGCCACAGACTAGTAAGAGAGAGATACAATGGCGGCCGGGTAACTCTTTGTGCGTGTGTAAAGGGATGCCAGATGAAAGAAAAAAATACCCATTTTTAAAGAATATTTCAATAAGATCAAAGGACAATGCCCATGTCAGTATGGAAATCGGTTGCACACTTTTTTTTTGCTATGTCACATAAGTATAAACTGCATTAAATAGCCTGCATTAAGTATTATCTGAAATATAAACGCATATTGTAACAGAACTTGGGGTTATTGAGAAATTAAATTATTACAACGAGAAAAACAACAAACAAGAAAATATTGTGACACAGACTGTTGAACTGACTATTTAGTAAGACAGGGATACCATGTATAAATTAAGAGAAAACTACCACTGAAGCACACAATATTTTACAACTTTAACTGATTATCACTAATAATTTACGAATACATACACGAAATATTAAGATTTCATAACTGCAATATATTTCAATGTCACATTGCGAATTATTATCACGTATTATTATTTAACCATTTTATTTTAAAAAGATTGGTATATTTGCATTCTACCGCCAATGGTTTATTTTATATAATGGTAACAATTAAATTAAAATGGAAACGATTATTCATTCAATTTTCATATCTTTATAAGTTAAATTCAAACCCCAAGTTCTTTAGAAGCGATTTAGTGTTGAAAAGTCATACTATAATCAATATTATTTTTAACATTTGAAATATTGACGCGTACGTCTAAAAGCGCAACCAAGAATGGGCATTCTCCTTTCCTTTAAGCATGAGTTTTATTATAAGTTTTTGTGACGTATGCTGTTTATGTAAAGTAAACACATTGATTATAAAAATATTTATTTATAACAATATTTAAACATGTAATTTTTAAGTAAAAAAATGAATAAACGGCTTATAATGTTACGTTACTCTTATAATCCCTTTTGTTGGTTCAAATTCTTATAGACTTGTCTTTTACTATCAACACATCTATTAATCCATTCTAATTTAGATATGTGGTGAAAACGAATATAAGTATTTTTCGGCTATGTATTTGATTAAAGCTATTTTATGTTCTGTTCCCGCAAATGAATGTTCAAATTCCAAATTTAAAAAAATTCTGTCGTTTGCTATAAATTTTTCTAAGATTTTGTTTAGCATGTACTGATGCTGTCTTTCATTATAAATAGTTATGTTTTCTTTTAAAAGTCTTCGGACCACCATCTCACAAGTGCAACAAATATCGTACAAATCTTTTGATGGAAAACTTAAGCCCCCCCTTGTTTTCAAATTTATCAATTTGTGAAAAAAATGCCAGTCGTCAGTACATAGCTGCGCAATACATTTTTGGCACTTAATATTTTTACTGGCGTAATGACAGATGCTGCCTGCCAGATATCCTACTATCAACTTCCTGTAGTCATTAACATCTTCTATGTTTAATCGTTGTGCCAGCTTGTCATCGTCTTTGGTGATTTCTTTCATAAATGATAAAGAAGTAACATCTTCTTGTTCTTCGTGACGGTATGATGGAGTCGTTGTGTTAATTATTTGGTTGGCGGAAGAACAGTTAAGGACAGCTATTTGCTCCAAAGGAACACAATTTCCAATGGTCAGGCATCGTACTTCTAAATGTGCCAGCAGTTTTTTATAGCAGCCTTTGAATTGACGAACGTTAGGGTTATCATTGAAACCTCCTTGCATTCTGATGGATGAAAAGAACATCTCAAGGTGATCCTGGCTTAATTTGTAGGTTGGCAGGAACACCAACCGATTTTCACCAATCAAGTTGGCATACAGTTGCTTTAAGCTATTAATATTTATTAACGTGCCAAGAAAACCAGTTTTACATTTTGCATCTACCAAACGTTTATAAAATACAGTAATAACAAAAGTCACTTGACCGTCTTTAGTTACTTTTCTTTTTGATACACATTTAATTTTTAAGTTTAATATGCATTCTTTCAGTTCATCCCAAAAATTAAATATAACATCTTTGTTCTGGGAACATAGTGGTTTTTTAAAATCAAACTGTGTCATAGCTCGGGAATTAAATATGTCAAACATTATATTCATATTTCTAATGAACATTTCCGTTGCCTTTGAATCTTGAAATACATCTAAATTTAGGTCTTCTCTGCACGATTTTAATGCAACTGCTACGCTTTCGCTATACACCTGAGTGGCCAGTTTTACTTTCATTACATTATTTTTGAAATTGATATGCTTTTTTGTCAATTTATTGGCCAAGTGTAAACCTTCCTTTCCTTGTAGTTTATTAAGTTCTTCGATAAAGACCCATTTAATTTTTCGGTCATCCTTGTCTATAAACTCTCTTTTCGATTCTAAATGGTTTCTTAACAATTTCATGACGTGACTAGGGTCCAGAAAGAACGCAACCTCAGAACCATTGGCAGGGTGAGTAAACGTTGTTTTTAACGACTCGGGCTTAAAATGACAACCAAGTGATTCTAATGCATTGAAATTTGTTTGATGACCATCGCACGTCAATGCAACAACATCAATGTCAGCTTCAAAACATTTAATCAGACATAATTTTATCAAATTAGCTTTCTGTTCTCCTTTTAAAGAATTACTTAAGAAATATCCCACTGGTAGTTTGAAGCGGTGGTTAATCCCAACGAGTAAAAAAACTAATGCTTGGCATGCCAAAGGCTCACCTTCTTCAACTCCTGTCCCCATATCTTCTAGGCCTATAAACTTCTTACCATCCCAAATTTTCAGAGCTCTAATAGCAACTTCGTCAAAAAGTAAAGTGCACAAAGGCCGATGCTCACTTACTTGTGCTTTCGCTTTCAGTGCCTGAAAAGATTCTTCAGTAAACCCTGGTTCTGCATTAAAATGCCCGTACCACTTGGACAGTGTCTTTCGGTGAGGAAGGCAGGTATTAAAAGTTTGCCTAACGTAATCGTCAGCTTTAGGAGAATAATAATTGAGGGTTAGGCAACATTTTTTCATAGACGGTGAGTATTTAACTTTCTTCTTTAGTTTCTTTTTATTGTAATTATTAAAAATGTTAGCAGCGACAATGTCTTCATTTAATCTGTTAAAAAGATCTGAATCAACATAATTTTCTTCTTTAAGGGTTTTTAAAATTTATTTCAAAGATTTGTTCCTATTCTGGAGACGTCTAACTTTTTGATTTAAAATTTTTATTTTCTTTTTTTGATTTTGCATTAAGGTGCGCATTTTCATCAGATCTTTCTTCATACGTCGTTTCCTGGGAGTAAATAGTACTGACAATGGTTGTTCTAATTCAACTCCAGATGTTACAGTTTCGGATGACTCCTATAAAAATATTTACAAACATTAGCATTACGTAACATTGTCAATATTTTTATGAAATTTGAAAAATAAACCCATTTTTTTTGTGGATACTTACATTTTGGAAAGATGATTTAGTGTTTAATAAGCAAGACTGCTGTAGTATCGATTCTTGCACAGAAAATTCTTCTACCACTGGCGAGCTCTAAAAGAAAATGAAAATATAGGTAGGTACATTTCGGTAACTAGAACAAGGCTTACAAAATATCACTAGGCTTTCACTAGGAATCCACTCACTTGTGGTAAAGGCTTCGTAACATTTTGAGAAAAAGTCTGTTCCAATTTTTGTTGCTGCCCGGAACTTGAGGCTACTGCTTCAATCACTAGTGAGCTCTAAAATATAAATAATACATATCGGTTTAAAATTTTTTAAAAAGCATAACTTGCATGATAAACAAATAGTGATTTAGTAAAAAAAAAGACCTACAATACATCAAATTATATGTACAGTATAATACACTCAATAGATCTGTTATCAAAGAAATTACATATTTTAGTACGTACCCTATTCGAAGTACTGGAATTAATTACTTCAGCGGGTTGATCTTCTTGTATCGTTGAAGTATCGAATAAAAACTAAAAAAGAAAATGGGTTAATTGATAGAAATTATGGTTGAAAAACTGACCAAGTGCGAGTCGGACTCGCGCATGAAGGATTCCATACCATTTATAATATTTCAAGCGTTGCCGTTATTAATATCGAGCAAGAAACTGCAAAAAAATGGGTCACATTTGTTGTGTGGGAGCCCAACTTTAATATTTATTTATAGTTTACGGAACCCTAAAAATTCAAATTAAAAAGCATTATTTTATTTTATTAAGACCATTAACAGGCACTTATGAATTGTCAGAGTCGGTCAGTTAATCAGATCAATATTAAGAGGTAGGTACCTAAAACTTATGGATTTATTACCTACCTTTTTTGGTACGGCGTAAGCAACAACGCGAAGAAGTCCGCCTTTAGTTGTGTACAAATCATTCTCCTCAAAATGTTTACTGCAGATTACACTACTTTTCGATGGATTCCAATTATTTTCGTTTCTACACTCCCGTATTATTTTTATCCAATCATTTTTCCATGTACTATTTGCTGAGGGAAATCTGTAAAATGTGAAATATTACATAGTAACATAAAAAATATAAATCTCCCACATTTAAAGTAATTTGCAAAATTGAAATACTGGCAATACTGTTTGGTTTCGTGATTTATTAAATGAATTTACGTAAAATCGAAAAATAAGCTTACGAATTACACACTTACCTATGAAAAGTGATCCCCTGACTTTTTTTAATTGAACCATAGTGGTTTCGACAACTTTTCACCACACATGACGGCATCCTTTAATTTTTATTATCGAAGTTGACAAAAACACGACGCGGGCGATGCACGGAGCGTAATGGCCAATGGCCGACGGTAGACTCATAGATTCAGTGTTGCCAGAGTCTAATCAGCCCAGGTTGCCATTTGTAGGTTCAAATGTTGCCATCTGAAACCAAAGGTTGCCCTTAGAAAAAATCTCTAAAAATCTGTTTTTATTTTAATAAAAATATTTATGCATATACCTATACCTACTGGGTACTGTTTATTGCTCTGCATTTTGGTTGATAAAAATTGTAATCCTCGAAGACAAACACTCTTTGCAGTTGAAATTACCTACTCTTTGCAGTTGAAATTATCTACTTAGGTACCTTTTTTTACTCTTTGCAGTTGAAATTACCTACTTAGGTACCTTCTTTTTTTTTCTTGCGGAAATCCCTTCGGATACCCCCCCGCCAGCCAGCGGGGGCGGTTATGTCGAGCTTGAACCGACTAAAACCGCACACCGTCTCGGGTCTTAAGACGCCGGGGTGTAAGTTTACCCATAGAGCATATCCCTCGCACCCCTACTGACCCTAGGCCATCTCCGGTCTCGAGATGGCCCCTTACTTGCTCTCCACTGTGCCATCTGCTAATCAGAGGGACACGTGGAAAGCTTCCGAACTGCCCTCAACAGGGCCGTCCTCGCCTCGGTCTGAGTTGGCCGTAGGCGGCAGCGTCTCCCCCACCCTAAGAGAGAAGCGCTGCTGTCTCCGTTGCCCAGGGTGCACCGCGTGGAGGTCCCCAACCAAGCACCCCAAAATATCTACTTAGGTACCTTTCGTCGATTTCATGCGCATTAACTTATGACTCTATGAGCAATGTTATAAAGCGTCTTATTCCTATCCTAGGTACCCAAAAGGCTGGGAAGGGCGCTGATTATAAATAATGAATGAATGATGATTCAATCAGTAAAATTGGTTTTTCAAGGTATAAGTATAGGTAGCTTCTTCGAATAAAACAATAAAAAGAGAACTTACCAATAGATCTAAAAACAAAAGTATTTGTAAACCACGAAAACTTTCTTCCGTATATTACAAAATTTACAAAGTACTCTTTCACTTTCTTTATGTTTCTTTGCACTGCACTGCACACTGCTCACAGACACATCTTCCATTTTTGTTTTGTTTTAGAGTTTTCATAAAATAACTTTTATCTCTAGATGCACCAAAATAGACCTTTTGCCTGTAGAAATACGGGTACAATTTGTTTGTCTACTAATTATGTATTGTTTTCAATTGGGAATAAAAATGCGTTCAAGGTTTTGATTTTATTCAATTCGATGCGAAGATATTCGATATTTTTTTTACTGATGATCACGCGACGAGTCGAAAAGTTGCCAAAAAGTTGCCATTTGAGCTTGGTTGCCATTTGGTTGCCACCAAGGGTCAAATGTTGCCAAAATGGCAACCAAAGTTGCCAAATGGCAACGCTGCATAGATTATTATATATATACTATATGGTGTGAATGTGTGCGTGCTGGCTAGTCTGTATTAGCGCGCTGACTTACTATGGGTGCTTCAATGATTGTTTAATGAGACGGCGTCCGCCTTTTTTTTACGTCCATGCCCAATAGATTGAACTGATTTCGATATCAGAATATTAAAAAAAATACAAAATTCAGATTTATTTTTTGATGGAGAACTCTCCGTCAGAGAAACATTGACATATTTAATCATTTAAATAATCTATTATTATCTGCGGAAGACTATTTTGGTTATTTTGACTATTTTGGTGGCGGGGGAAATCGATTTTTGAAGACTTTTTGACCTACCCCACCCCAGCCTGCAAAATAATAATATTTGTAATAAAAAAAATACTAATCGATAGATTTTCAATAGCTCAATTCAACTACGTTGCCCTTTAAAATGGCTCACCTTAAATTATTTAATTAAAAATCAATAGTCGTTAAAAATAATTCATTTATCCGTACTTTCAAACTCTTATCTACTATATCTTTTGATGTATACAATATTTTAAATTGCTCAGTGTTAAAAAACTGCTCAAGTTGCATTTATATATGCTCAAGTACAGTTTGTAACAGCTCCACTTTCCTTAATTATTAAATGAATATAAATAGTTTGAACAAATTTAACGTATATAGATAATAACGTATTTACGGTTATTTTATGGCCTGGGAGTTTATACCGCAGTTTTAACCGTACCTAAACCAATAACTATAAGACCGATTCGGTTCTGGCACTTCGCCGGCCGCTGCCGCGGCACGCTCGCTTCACTCGCTCGGCTCGTGCGGTGTGGTCACAGTTCTAACCTAACCTAAACCAATGACTAAATAAAAAATGTATGAAATTGAACAAGAAAAGTATTTGATCAAACAATGTTATTGGTAGCCAAAAAATCAGCTACCCCACGCCAGCCTGCAAAATAATAATATTTGTAATAAAAAAAATACTAATCGATAGATTTTAAATAGCTCAATTCACATACGTTGCCCTTTAAAATGGATGGCTCACCTTAAATTATTTAATTAAAAATCAATAGTCGTAAAAAAAAATCATTTATCCGTACTTTCAAACTCTTATCTACTATATCTTTTGATGTATATCTACAATATTTTAAATTGCTCAGTGATAAAAAACTGCTCAAGTTGGCATTTATATTTGTTCAAGTACAGTTTGTAACAGCTCCACTTTCCTTAATTACTAAATAAATATAAATAGTTTGAACAACGTATATAGATAATAACGTATTTACGGTTATTATTATATATGGCCTGGGAGTTTATACCGCAGTTTTAGCCGTACCTAAACCAATAACTATAAGACCGATTCGAAGATTGCTCTGTATAGTATCTATTTATTAGATAGGTACTCTCGAAAGTGTAGCGACCGGCATGCAAACCGCTTACTGCTTCTGTGAAGGTCGGTGGGCTGGAACTACTATTTTGACATCCCTATAAGAGGCCTCAATTATTTTAAGGCGCGTCTCCTGCGCGTGTTTTACTTAACACACTACACAAATCTTATTTTGTCTATATGTATACACATTTGGTCTCCTGCAGTTTGATATAAAGAAATGTTTCGAAAACTTTTGCTAATAAATAGGCATAAACCTCTGATCCTTGCCATCCAGGAAACTTGGCTAAGGCCCGGCTCCCATTTCAGGATGCCTGAGTATGCTTGTTTCCGGGATGACGGGATGATAGGCATGCTAAAGCTGCCATTTTAGTCTCCAGATCAATCATTTACAGTCAATCTTTACCTCCTCATAGTGATACCTTGAACATTTCTTTTCTCTCTGTTTATATCCCCTATCCAGATGCTTCTATTTTAAATGAGTTAAATAATATTTTAATTTCTATTTCCACCCCTTTTGTTATTCTAGGTGACTTCAACATCCACCAGACATCTTGGAGATCACAATAATTGTGATGATTTAGCGCCCTCATTCATATGGCTTCTAGATTCTATGAATCTTTGCATCTTAAATAATGGCTCGGCCACTCGCAGACCGTGTTACCCAAAGGGGCCCCAGTGCTGTGGATTTAACTATTTGTTCTGCATCCCTTGCTTCATGCTTGACCTGGAGAATTACTTCTGACTCTCATCAGAGTGACCACTACCCCATTGTTGTCTCCTCCCCAGGCAGCTTTCACCAGGATTCACCACCATTTAACCCTCTTCACAAGTATAGCCTCTCAAGAGCTGATTGGGAATTGTATTCTAGTTCTCTTGACCAGGAGGTGTCACTCTTGCCATCCCCTGACGCACATAACTATGAGTCTGTTTACTACCTGTTTAAAAAAGCTCTTTTGCGTTCCGCGGATAAGGCAATCCCTATTAAAAGGGCCTCTAAGAAATATATCCCCTCCCCTCCTTGGTGGGATCAGGCCTGCTCCGCTGCCTGCAGGAAGAGAAGGGATGCTAAAAGGGATTATAAAAGTAATATGACTACCGCTAATTACTTGAACTACCAAAAAGTAGCGGCTCAGTTAGACTTTTGTCACAAAAGAAAAAAGACGGCTGGCGCAGGTTTTGTGAATCACTAGCCCCTCGTACCCCCCCATCATTTGTATGGAGAAATATTAGAAGGTTCAGGTAACAACAATCCACAGCTAACAACAATGTTACATCGAATGACCCTTCTGCTTGGTTACAGAAATTTGAGCAAAAATTGGCGCCCCCTACAGCTCCCACAGCTGATGAGTATTCAATTTTCTCGCACTCTACCTCTCAGAGTTTACACCCTCTGGATTCTTCTTTTACTTTTGACGAACTTTCGGTTGTCTTGGGATCCCAAAGATTCTTCTCCTGGGCTGGATGGCATCCCATACTCATTTATTTTCAAGAGCAGCACTACTTCCCAAATCTTTTTTCTAAATTTACTCAACCACATTTTTTGCTCTGGTTGCCCACCAGAAGAGTGGAAGTCTGAAATTATAATCCCGATCCTCAAACCAGGTGGTAAACCGAGTGATGATCCTTTTAGCTACCGCCCCATTGCACTCTCCTGTACCATGGCCAAAATATTAGAGCACCTAATCAAAAACCGTTTAGAGTGGCTTGTGGAAAGTCAGGGTTTGCTTTCAAAAACTCAGTTCGGGTTTCGCAAGGGCCTGGGCACGATTGATAATGTCGGCATTTTTAACACTGACATTAGAATAGCCTTATCAAAAAATCAATATTGTGTGGGTATGTTCTTGGACATAGCAGCTGCATACGATAACGTACTTCTTCCTGTGCTCAGGCAGAAACTGCTCAATCTGAGTCTCCCAGAGAAGATAGTCAACTACATCTCCAATTCCCTTTCTGGCAGAACCATTAGCCTTAGAATTTAAAATCCAATTCTTTCTCCCAGAATGATATGGAGAGGCCTTCCGCAGGGCTCTGTCCTAAGCCCCCTCCTCTACAGTATCTACACAGCTGATTTAGATCTCTCAGTTACCTCCTGCAATATGCTAATGATCTGGCTCTTTATGTTTCAGTGGACTAGATGACAGATGCTGTGTCCAGATTAAACTCGGCAATTTATTACCTCTCTAAATGGCTTACCGACCATGGTCTTTCTCTTCCCCAAAAGCTCTGTGGTAATCTTTAGCCGACGCAGATCCATTCCTGATTGTTTAATAACTCTTGATGATCAAAGTTTCCCTGTAAGAGATACAGTAAAGTTTTTGGGAATCATTGTGGATTCAAAGCTGTCTGGGGTAGAGTGAAAAAAATATTAAAGTCTTAAGGGCGGTGTCTGGAGTCTGGTGGGGATCCCACCCTTAGTGTCAAAAATTAATGTACAATGCCCTTATCCGTAGCCATCTGGATTATGGTTGCTTTCTCTTGGAGCCATGTAATAAAGCAGCCCTAAATATGTTAGATAAGATCCAAGCTAAAAGCTTGCGGCTCATCGTTGGTGCTATGAGATCATCACGTAACGCGTGACGCGAAGCGTCGGTAGCTTAGTGGTTAAGGAGTCGACCCTACGATCGAGAGGTCCCGGGTTCGAATCCTGGCCATTACACTACTGACGTGAACCCACTCCTAACACAAGCAATTTAGCTTAGCTGGAGGGGTTAGGGGGAATATTAGTAATTTCGGTTACTAATATGCTTAAAAAAAAAACACCAATAAATGCTCTTCAATTGGAGTGCGTAATACCTCTCTGATAGGTATCTATATGAAACCTCTCAACTATCCTTTCATCCCCTGATACCCAAACTTCATAAACTTCCAGAATACATTTCTTCTGATGGATACAAGACACTTAGCAGCCATCCCTGTTTATTTAATAGCTTTGTTAATTATTTTCGTTTACCTTTCCCTTGTTTCCCGCCTATTGTTTGTATTTCCGCCGTTTGTAACCGCCATACGAATCTGTAAAGAGCGGTTTGTATAAACAACGTAATTCAAAACTAGGCGTTAATAAATCGTCATTTGACCGTGCCTGCGAGGTTGAAATACCCAACTCATTTTCGGATTTCCTATTAGCTGACTATATTTCTGGTGATACGCGAATCATAGTTTTATGCTTAAAAGAAACTCAAGGAGGTGATTCCAACAATCAAACATGTACTTGCTGATGGCACATTCAAAAGTACGCCCGCACCTTTTCTTCAGATATATAGTATTCACGCGGATTTGGGGAGTACCCTTACCACTAATAGAGTCGTACCTGTAATTTATGCTCTCATGACGGACCGGAAATACGAGTCGTATAATGCTTTGTTCAAAATTATAAAATCACAGGTTCCAGATTTTCACCCCACAATATTTACTTTGGACTTTGAATTACCGGCTATTAATATATACTGCCAGTGGGGACGCCGTTTGACCAGACGGGTGATCAGCCCTTCTATGTGGGGCCATTTCACCCATTTCCCCTATAACGACTGTCATACATATTCGTATGGCAACCGGGACCGACATCTTAACGTGCTCTCCGAGGCACGACCAGACCAATGCAAATACTCATATTCATGCATACAAATATTTGCACTGAGCGGGGATCGAACCCGCGCCTCCTGCGTAGCGGCCGCTTTCAATACCGCCACGCCACGGAGGCTGTCGGAAATTCTCAATAACGGCTATTAAAGCCGTTATTGAGAATTTTCCAGACGCGAATATTAATGGTTGCTTATACCATTTTCAAAATAGTATCCGAAAAAAGAGTAAGGCTTTTGGTCTCTTGAAAACTAAATTAAATCGAAGGGTAGTTGATTTGTGTGCAGCGTTGCCGCATTTACCGTCCACAATGCTTGAAGAAGGATGGTCTTATGTAAATGAAATAATGCGGAGCGATGTAACATATACAAAGTTAAGAAACTACATGGAACGGTACTGATTTAAAAATATATATATCAAGGACATTTGGACCGTATTTGGAGAACGCCACCGCACGAATAACTGTGTGGAATCTTGGCATTCCAGCCTAAATAAAGCAGTTGGTAGAAAGAAACCGAATTTAGTTTATTTATTAAACAAGTTAAAACACGAAGCGAACTATAGTTCAATACGGACGATAACTGAAAGCTGCAACAAAAGAACAAAGGCTCAAATACAATACGATGCTTTTATTCAAGATTGTGGGATGGAACTTATAAATGGAGAGATATCGGTGGCGCACTATCTGGAAATAATTAAATAAACTTCAGCATTACAGCTCTTTATGTCTCAGCACTGGTTTCCCTTATCTGAGACAAGGATTTTTTTTTGTTTTGTTATAAAGAGGTTATAGATACATAGTTCAAATTTGTTTAATATAAACTTTATTATTTATATTATTTGTTCATTTATTGAAAATGGCTACTGCTGTAGATGTGGCTTTATAATAGATTTTAATACACACGTTGGTCCTAAAAAATCCTTTTTTTTTTTTTTATATTTAGGACACGTCAATTTGACTTCACCTCGCCTGATGGTAAGCTGAAGGTAAAGTCTCAGGAAAGAGGGTCACCATTTTGTTAATATTCTAGGATCGAGGATTAAAGTGGACATAAAAGTGTAAAAAGATCCATCAATGGATTTTTGTAATGGATCTTAGTGGACGGAGGGCCAAAATTAGCAGGACAGGTTGGCTATTTACACAGATTCTTCAAAATCTTCAGACTCTACTTGTGTTGGGTCTGCAGTCTGGATTCCTCATTACAAAATTATATTGTAATATAAATCTCCAAATATCAATTCCATTTTTACTGGTGAATCGATAGCTATACTTGAAGCATTACTATATATTGAGTCTCATAATATAAGCAAGGCAGTAATCTTTACTGATTCCAAGAGCTGCTTAATGGCCATTCTAGCTAATCAATTCTCCAGTAAAACTAGGTTCCCTTTAATCCTTTTAATTAAACAATCATTATTCAGGTGTCAAGCTAAGGGATTGGCTGTTTCATTGGTTTGCATCCCAGGCCATGTTGGCATAGCAGGTAATACATTTGTAGATTCCCTAGCCAAGGATGCCATATCCAATGGTACTCTTGACCAATACAGAGTCTATGCTCAGGATCTCCTCTCACTTGCCAAACTCAGTTTAATTGCAAAATTGACTTCTATTTGGAATGAGTTACTGAACTTGAAAATCTAAGGGAAGACACTATGCCTCCATACAAACTAACATTCCAACCAAACCTTGGTTTTACAATTTCCGTGAAGCCAGTAAAAGAGCGACCTCGGTAATTTGTCGACTGCGTCTAGGACATGCGTGCACTAATGTATTTCTGGCAAAAATCAGTATCAGGGACAGCTCTCTCTGAGAGTGTGGCTTAAATGAAGGCACTACAAATCATATATTCTTTGAGTGCCCAAGAATGAATGGATCTTTATATGATATACTCCCTACTGACCGTATCCCTCGACCCATAAATTTTAACTGTCTTCTGACATATACTAATTCCCCACTCATATATTTGATCTGTAACTTTATTAACTCAAATAATGTTTACTTGTAGAATTGTGTTTGTTTGCCTTAACCGCTAACCTGTGTGCTTTAATGATGTTTCTTTTGTTCAGGTACTCCAACATACTACATGACACTCGGCCTTTAATCCCTATTGTACTCTTCTCTTGTACACTCACGAAACTTTGATTCTATAACCCGTTCTGAGTAATTGGCGGAAACATCGGAATCGCCAAAAAAAAAACTTGCTGTCATAAATTCAAATTTTGTTTTAAATATTAGGTCGTTACATATGTTGGCTGGAGAGGCGACACGGAAGCCTCTCCTACCGACTGACGCAGGTGATCTCAGGGAAGGGGTGCTTCGGGGACCACCTGCATCGGATCAGGAAGGAGCCAACGCCTGAGTGTCATCACTGCGACGCGAGCGAGGACTCAGGGCTGCACACGCTGGCGGACTGCCCGGCGTGGGAGGCGCCGAGGCGTGACCTCGTGGCAGCCATCGGGGTGGGAGTCCTCTCGCTCGGCAGCATGATTGCGGCAATGGTGCGGAGCGCGAGCGCGTGGGCCGCCGCCGCCTCCTTCTGCGAGCATGTAATGCTCGCGAAAGAGGTGGCGGAGCGCGCCCGGGAGAGACTTAGAACTCTCCCGGTCCGCCGAGCCCGCAACTTGCTCGCCGCGCGTCGCAGGCAACTCAGGCGCCGGAGGTCGCTTAACGACCTCCGTCCTCCATGAGCGCAGGCCTGGGGGTGGCGGGTGAGGCCACCTGTCACCCCAGCAGAAGCAGGCCGGGACGGTGGGGCGACTAGCGCCCCTCCCCCAAACCGGGGCAAGACGGGGACACCGTGGTTCCCAAACCCGAGGGGGCCATCTCGAAACCGGAGATGGCCCAGGGTCAGTCGGGGTGCGAGGGATATGCTCTATGGGCAACCTTACACCCCGGCGTCTGTAGACCCGAGACGGCGTGCGGTTTTAGTCGGTTCAAGCCCGACATAACCGCCCCCGCTGGCACGCGGGGGGGTATCCGAAGGGATTTCCGCACGATAAAAAAAAAAAAAAAAAAAAAAAAAGGTCGTTACATATGAAATTGTGGTTTTTCTTGAAGAAATTGGAGGAAACCCAATTTTCAGTACTAACATTTTTGCATTTTTTTTGAATGAGGAATCCAAATTTTATGATATCGATTTAAGAATTTCATAATCTTATTGATTCCTTATTTGTGTGTGAGGAGCACGCAGGTTTTGTATAGAATTCTGAGCGTCCTGAATTTAGCTTTAGATGCTGAATTCAGACAGCCATGCCGGAGGTGTGAGTCCAGCCTTAACAGTTTACCATTAGGCAGGGTGAAAACATGTGGACATGCAAAAAAATAATAGCTGTTTTTAGCAGTGGTGCAAACTCAGATACAACCATTAAATTCTGATTTTTAAATATTGTGAGTTTCCGTAACATTGAAATAACTTTTAAAAACGTAAATTTATTGAGTTGGGTTTCAGGTTTGATTAATTAAGACAAGGTGAAATTATATTATCAAAGTAACACTAAGTAAATTTATTCAATTCATCCAAAAATGATTTGCATTTCTCTCTTAGTATTTTAACAGCTTCAATAAATATTACATTTGGTGGCATAGCTCCAACTGACTCCACATTAACTAAAAAATAAAAATAATGTTATTATAATCATTAACTGTAAATGAGAAATAATTTAACCTTATATAAATTACACTTACATATAAAGTGATCTCGAATGCGGCTCAATATAACAGCGTCTTTAATTTCGTCATATCTGAAAACGTTTCTGCTGCAGGTGTCGTATCTCGCGTCTCGCACATATGCCCTTCCCTCAGAATCTAAGCTAATCACACCAGGGGCAAAGCAACTTTGCAGTAGCGAAGCTTCACCGCCACGTATCTCACGCGTTAAAATTACTTCAGGCAGCAGGCGATATGTAGCGGTAGCTGCAACATAATATTGTAATATTTTTTAAATAAAGTACCTCTGATGAGAACCAAATGTAAAGCAAAAATTAGGATTCTATGCCTGTAACGGGTTGAATTAAATGAGAACTAAGTTTTTACATGATGGATGTTTTATTTTGAAATAAATTCGGGCGCCACCTGGGTAATACCCAGGAAATACAATTCGGATAGCTAACAATTAAGCAGAACTATGGCTTTTAATCATAAGGCCGGGAGTGGCTAGTCCACTTAGGCTCAGTTACCCAATGTGCGACGCTTAAACGCGTGGCACAGTATCAAAATAAAGAAAATAACTAGGAAATCTAACACTGCTCACTTGCATCCGGGTTATTTTAAGGTTACATTAACATTTTACAAAGTCGGTTATTTAGTGGCACGCGGTACTTGCTTTAGTACATATTCCTATCTATGGCGGTACTTGGGCCGCGTACATAGTACTAAGACCGTAGAAAATTGAAGAAAAGGCCGGAAAAGCGTAGCAGGCGGAGAATGGGTGGAGAAAGGTGGAGAAAGGCGGGTTTTCTATGGCGCAACCCTGGTGACAATATCGCACTGTTTAATAAAAAATAATCTAACCAGGTGGGGTTTTTTAACAGAAATATACGATTCTCCTTACCGAAACGCCAAAGGTGAACGACCTGAAGACATCGCTTTCCGGATCAATAAAGGGATCTATAACAATATCAAAACTCCAATAAGCCTCTGATAGGTTATACACGCGGTCGAGAACGAAAATGTAAGGATTCGAACAAAACTCACCAAATAGTAAAAGAACGAGGTTTAGGACTCCATCACTATCGCCACTCTTCCATACGAGCACACGACTTAGGAAAACATTTAAAATATTATTTTTTAAAGTCCAGACCAACCACTCGTGTCAGTCCGACCGCCATTGCGGTTCGAAAAGCAAAAAATATTGACAGCTGTCATACATATCAAAATCCGTAACGTCAAGCAACGCCAAACGAAAAAACTTCAAAACAAAACTATCCACAGATGCAGTCTAACCAGTGGACAAAATGCCATCCAACAAAGAAAATCATGTAATGTTAAGAATACATTACAATATATAAGGTATAACATAGGAAATATGCTCCTTATTGTATATCAAGAAACTTTACATTTATTAGACATTTAAAATGTTTTATTGCTTAAGAAAATTTCTTAGAGACAGTACTAAATTTTACATTAATATTAACAATATTCAGTTTTTCTGTCGTTCTTTCCTCTCGTGGTTGGGGTGTCAGATGGTAGTCACCTTCGTAAAAGTCGAGATGAACCATCAATAATATCAAAAGAATGGGAGGTAAAATACTCACCAACTGGAGAAAATTTAGCATGGTCCTTTCCAATACCTTTGACAGCCACAAGTTGTAGATCGAGTTCATGACCAGGCCTCATTTTGGAAATTAGAATATCACCATGCACAGGACCAATGTCTGCTTCTTTGTGAACAGATGCTTGGTTGCGGATGGGTTGCCATTTTATTTGAGATGAATAAACTGTAAAAATTAAATTATGAACTCGTTAAACATATAAACATACTAGATGAATAAGGGAAATCAATTATACATTAACTTCATGGTTTTACATTAAAAAAGAGGTACATACAGCACTGGAGGTCAAAGGGTCACTCAAAATTGTAGGCAAATTACTCTAAGCAATGCAGTATTGAGTGTGAATGAGTGCAAAGTAAGACTTTCATCATACAATGCAGTTCACTTTCGACATTGAAATTGTATTGTGATCATGTATCTACCTCATTTTAATGATGCTCATTGTATGATCCAGCAATCATGGTAAGTATATTTGTAATGTACAATTATTAATTTTTGTTAGCCCAATGTTTCGATTAACAAGCACTATGAATATTACCACGATGTAACTAATCATAAAGTTCAAGGTGCTTTGTTTATCTGTTACATAATACAATTGAATATTAAATCAGTACAGTGCTATGCTATAAGTTTAATATACTTTAAGTACATTTTAGTTATACACACATTATAGTTCAAAGAGCATTTTAAGTCATCAGGCCCTGCTACCATACAAACATCTGTGGCATTCATTATGGGCCCAAAAAATCTGAGAACCTTGTCTAACTACAGAATTTCAATGCTGCCAGTAAATTGTGGAGGTCTTCAGACTCCAAGGAAAATAATAAAGTTCAGCCTTTCAATAGTTAGACTGAAAGTCAACCCCCCACCATAGTGTTAGTAAGTTTTTTTTTTTTTATGACACGTCAAATTGACTTCACCTCGCCTGATGGTAAGCTGAAGGTAAAGCCTCAGGAAAGAGGGTCACCATTACATACACGTATCATGTTAACGATGGTGGCACTCAGCTTGACGGCCTCATCAGAAGAGGATTATCGTCGCAGCACCGTGTGACACCCACCGGTCCCACTAGTGTTGCGACCACAATCCCCCTGCCCGGCTATGCACTTGCTGACCCCTGAACGCAATCAAACCGAAATTAGATTACTATGGAGGGTTTTTCGCAATTGTGCACGGTGGTACCTACCCGGCTGAATTTTGTGACAAATTTGTGTCATCAAATTTCTACCACCAGTAAAAAGTACTATGCTTCAGCCTTTGCTGGCCTTTTCAGGCATACCAGGCATGATTATATGTATGTAAAAATAAACAATGTATACCAAATGTACTTACTGCTATGGTTTTCATATAAATCCTCAGCCCTGAAAGAATTGGTTGGTTGAGATTTGTTCATCGTGCATTTTACTTTTAATGAAAACTCTAATGTGTCAAATTCAGTTCCTTGTGTAGCATCTGAAATTAATTAGGTTTAGGTGAAATTAAACTCAAATTGTGGAAAAGGGTATTAAGAGTGTGGACCATAGGATCTAGGTTACTTGGATTGCTTAGTGTTTAGATAAAAAAAGAAGGTAAAAATCTGTATCTGTTCAAACTAAACCAATAACAAGGACTTACCTTCAGGGCGATATTCAAATAATCTAGGATCAGCCTTCAAGGGGATCAAGCCTAATCTATGAGCTAGAACTTCATCTTGTATTATTGACGTGTTGTTCCGGATCATTACTTTTTCAATGGCCATGCTTGGCACCTCACTCAACATTAGTCTACGAAAGGCATTCGCAAAAGCCGGTGGTATACCGATTATATCGAATTCCATTTCAAAATTATCCATGCGAACGATAACTATGCGGCATTCTTTTTTAAATTTCTTGAAGCTCCACTTCTCATCGGCCATACCATGATCATTCGGAGCATTCTGAAATATAATTACCTACTAGGTTAAACTTACTTTACAAATCTTTAGAACGCTAGAGTACAAAATATAATGTGACTATTTTTGTGAGTCTCACGTTACGAAGTTAATCGTATTTGAGCGATAGTTTTCAAATGGCTTATTGAACAAACTATCTAACAATAAGTAAATAAAAGTGAAATATCCCACCTTGACACGAAATTCTTCTAATAAAACCCGAGGTTTGTCGTCTAATTGGGGCATGTCCACTTAACTATGATTTATCCTATTATATCAATTTCGAAGTTATGAGATATAGTTTATTTAAAAATAACCACGTGAGGTAAATTAAATAAATCTCTTGGCAGAAACAATTGAAACAAATACAATTTAAAAGTCAAGTGTCAAAATTAGTTACGATTTATCTCAGTTCCTGTCAGTTTCATAATAAAGATTTTCTGCTTGGTAAGACCAGTAGTCTTTCAAGCCACATACAAGAGTGGCGGTGAACCTTTAAACTTAAATACGCAGGCATCTGATAAAAATACAGACTGAACAGAACATGCCTCATGATGCAAAATGTAGGTACATACACTACATACTCAATGTATAGGCCGCGTCAAAAATCTTGACAATTTGAACTTTACACGCCACCAATTACATGAACCCTTTGTGTCAAAGCACTCGTGTGATTAGTTGCGGTTAAGTAGCTGTTGCCCTCGTCACGATAGGGGCCCGGCGAGGGATAGAGGCAGGGCACTGGAGGACTGGGCCGAAGGACTCGGCCTAGACCTCCTAAATCGGGGAGCCGTGGACACGTTCGTGACCTCGAGGGCCAGCTCAATCGTGGACATCTCGTTCGCGAGCCCCTCGTTGACGCGTCGTGTTCAGGGCTGGCGTGTCGTTCTGGGGGAGGAGACAAGTTCGTATTACCGATATATTCGGTTTGACGTCTCCCCCCCGCGAGCGATGCGCCTGCCACACCGGCTTCACCCGAGCCACGTTGGGCACTTAAGCGACTAGATCGGGAGCTCGGGGAAAACTGCGCCCCACGGCCCCGCCGTTGACCCAGTGTCTCCAGCCGGAGATGCTCGGAGGAGTTGTTAGCTCCCTGTTCCCAGCGCGGGCGGTGGAACATGTTACACCGCAGATGACTCCACCTCGGTCACCAATGGTGCACGAAGTGGATGACGACGACGTGCCCGAGGTCACTTGGGTAGAACTAGAGCTGGCGGTGAGAAGGCTGAGAGCCAAACGCACCGCCCCGGGACCCGACGGCATTCCAGGCCGAGCGTGGGTCCTAGCTCTAGTCGACGACGCTCTCGAGCCCTGACTGAGAGGGCTTCTCAGCGCATGTTTGGAGCGGGGCCAGTTTCCGAAATTGTGGAAGACGGGGAAACTAGTCCTCATCCGAAAGGAGGGGCGCCCGGCGAACTCACCGTCCGCCTACCGGCCCATAGTGTTGCTCGACGAGGTGTGCAAGCTCTTTGAAAGAGTAATTGCGAAGCGCCTCGTCGAGCACACCAACGCGTTCAACACCTTGCCCTGGAGTTGCATTAGGGAGGCGCTAGTGTATCACGAAGTGCTTCTCTACCTCCGCCGCATAGTCGGGGCGTATTTGACGGAGAGAGCCGTCTTCTACCCAACCGTGACCGGTCTCTGCCGGCGTGAGATGTCGTGCGGTGTTCCGCAGGGATCGGTCCTGGGGCCGCTCCTGTGGAACATCGGACACGACTGGGTGCTTCGCGGTGAGCTCGCAGACGGTGCCGCCGTCACGTGCTACGCGGACGACAGGCTCGTGACGGCGTGCGGGGCGACGTACCGCGAAGCGACCCTGAAGGCCACGACCGCGGTTGCCCAAGTCGTGGAGCGGATCCGGCGGCTGGGTCTCGAGGTGGCACTGCATAAAACCGAGGCCCTGTTCTTTCATGGGCCTCGGAGCAAGACACCTGAGGGATCCAGTCTTATCGTGGGAGGTAATCGCATCGGCATCAAGCCCCAAATGAAATAGATAGATAGATAGATAGATAACTCTTTATTGTACACCAACGTTAAGTTTAAAGACAATATAGCATGGATAATAGTAATACAGTTAAATGTACAATGGGCGGCCTTATCGCTAAATGCGATCTCTTCCAGGCAACCTTAGGATGGAAAAAAAAAATTCAAGACATACACGTTAGACGGTGGTGTAGTTGTCAGGATAAAAGTAGTCAAATATCAATAAAGAGTAATAAGAAAAGAAAAAAGAAAGAAAAAAACAAACATACATATAAATTACAATACTTCACACTAAAATAGTAAATAAACTAAAAATCATATAGATAAATTTATATAAGTACAACCCATATCCCAGAGTTGAAAATTTGAAGAAAGAAGAAGAAGTTGAAAATGATTTCCCAGCATAGTTGGTGGAGTGCACTGGCATCTCTAGTTCCAAATTCTCAGACGACCTCAAAACTCTACTATGTGTATCCTTGAGGTATCTAAAGCGCTCCCTTATATAAGTGGGGGTCTTAGGATTGAATGTGAGAATTTCTGCGAAGTCGAATTGGAAGCCACTTGAGTCTGTTACGAAATTCAGATTCATATTCAAATATCAAATATCAATTCATATTTGCGTAAAATAAATATGAATCTTATGCAGAAATTTTGAAGACGCTCAAGCTTATCAAGTTGCTCCTCAGTGAGATCGGGAGAGCTGACATCGGCGTAATCTAGAACTGGAAGAAGACTGATTGTGCGAGCGCAATTTTAGTGGCAGTTGGTAGGGGAGGCAGGAAGTTCTTTAGCCTCCGTAGAGAACCCGCTGACGCAAAGAGTTTACGACTTGTCTCTTTGATTTGGATGCTGCAGGAGAAGGTCTTGTCGAAATAAATACCCAAGTTTTTAACAGAGTCCTGTATGGGCAGCACGGTTCCGTCAAACTTAACTTGGGGCAGTTGCGACAAGTTCATCCTCGAGACCATGCTGGGGCTGCCAATAACAATGACTTGCGTTTTGGTGGGATTTATCATGAGTCCGTAGTTCTTACTCCATTCGCAGATCCTCTCCAAATCGGTGTTAATGGTACAGAAAGCCTCTGTTAACCTATTCAAGGGGGCTTGTGTATAAATTTGGAGATCGTCCGCGTAAAGGTGGTAGGATGAAACTAGCTTGTCAGAGATGGAATTTATGAAAATTGCGAAGAGTAAAGGAGATAAAACGTCACCCTGTGGTACACCGGCTTCAGTACTGCACCATGAAGAATATGATTCTTCGATGCGTATACGTTGCCGACGACCAAACAGGTAACTACGAAACCAATCAATAGCCGTTGGAGATATGTTAATAGAGCTTAGTATGCCAAGCAAAATGTGGAAATCTACACTGTTAAAGGCACTGCTAAAGTCCAGTAAGGATAAAAGTGTAAGATTTCCGCCATCCATTGCTAGCCTTATATCATCTGTGATGTTCACCAACGCTGTCGTAGTACTATGCCCAGGACGAAATGCGGATTGAAATGAATTCAACAATGAATTTTTATTGAGAAAAGTGCTAAGTTGGGAGTGAATAAGGCGCTCTAAGACTTTAGATAGGAATGGGAGGATCGATATGGGACGGTAATCAGATAAAGAGCATGGTTTCGATTTTTTGGGTAAAGGAATTATCTGTGCCTCTTTCCAAGTAGATGGGAATACTCCACTAGATACGGAGTGATTAAAAATGTTACATAAAATAGAAAGAATTTCGTCCCTTAGTATCCAATGATCATATTTCGGCTAATACAATCGTTACCGACAGCATTGAATGAGATTGCCATTATGCTCTTCTTAACATCACAAGCGGTCAATTGTTCGAAGACAAATGAAGGGTACTTGGGAGTTGGAATAGTTGAAAGATATTGCAGTGTATTTGATTTAGTTGTCCCGTCTAAATGGGTCGAAGAACAGAAGTGTACATTAAGTGAATTGACATCTAAGTTTTTAGGAATTGAGTCTTGGCGTGATTTTCCACCTCCCAATGAATTAAGAAATTTCCAAACTTTAGCTGGATATCCGTTTTCGATAAACGTGTGAATGTGTTGGCGTTGTGCGTTCCTACACACCTTGTTGCAACGGTTCCTAATGGCCACATACTTGTCCTGATTCTCCTGGGTCGATCGAAACTTGTACCTTGACTTGGCTGTAGCTTTTTCGTCATTAACTTTTTGATGTCGTCTGTAAGCCAAGGCGATGGCAAATGTCTTACTTTGATTGCACGAATAGGAGCATGTGCATCATACAGCTGTGTTATGTTAGACGTAAGAATTTGCACCTTAGTGTCGATAGAGTTTGAGGTAAAAAATGGTTCCCAGTCTATTCCAGAAGCATCCTCGCGAAGCCTGTCAACGTCTATGCCACTAAAATTGTGTTGCATAATAATTTTCGGTTTTGCCTTTGGATGTCGAATTTTATAAGAAAGATAGATTAGGTCATGGTAGAAAAGTTATCAGCTGAGCATTGACCACGCTTAGCGACATGGTTAGAAGAAGAAACTACCTATAATGAGGTCCAGAAGAGAAGGGATATAATCTGGAAAATGATGAGTAGCATTGAGAGGTAGGATAGATAGATTACAGGATTCAGTGATATGACGCAAGGAGGAAGAACGAGTCATTTTTAAGTAGGCAAGTATTGAAGTCTCCCATCAAAATGGCATGACTAAGAAGGTAAAAGAGTTTCCAGCATTTGTTCTAAGGAGGAAAAATAGTTCACTCGCAGAGATGGTGCATAGAACACACCAAGCAGAATTTTCGTGTGGTTAAGTTCCAGCTCAATAAATAAGTGTTCACTCGAGTTTGGTGATGTTTGTGGCGACATGCTAATAATATTGTATGGAATATGTGAGCGCAGGTATATAGCCACACCACCACACCCAGCAAACTCACGGTCATTCCTAACCAGCTGGAAACCTGGAAGAGAGTAAGAAGTAGTCGGTAGGCAAGGTTTGAGGAAAGTTTCAGAGACAAGGATAGCGTGGATAAGGTTAGAGTGAAAGTTAGCCAGCATATCCGGGAAATGAGCAGGAATACTCTGGGCATTTATGTGGATCACATTAAAATTTCGCGGTACATCCGAAAACTGGAACCGGAGAGTGTCTTCTAGCGAAACGGACGGCAAACTAACGAAGCTGCCGTTTACACTGCTGCCAGAAACAAAGTTATCATAATCGCTATGTGAATCATTCATAGTATGTAATATATATATTTAAGTTCTCTAAGAATGTATGTAAAATACCTACAAAATAATTATACCTATAAGAATAGTTAAGTACAACAATATTAATAAAGTAAAATAACATAAATATATATATATATATATATATATATATATATATATATATATATATGTATATATATATATGCATATATATTATAATGTGTATATCAGTACAAGTAGTACTCTAATTTCCAATATACAGTATCCACCCGCCAGTTGCGTGTTACAATATTAAACATAGTTAAAAATATACAACATAAACAAATATCACAGCGGTATACACAAATACCTATACCGGGCAACAATTTGTAACGTTAGTAACATAAAACATATCAACACCATCTATTTAACAATGACATGTATCAATATGACATATTACACTATTGTATTGTATATTACCAACAGACGTCGGTGAGACGCGGTGACGTGCATACGCATGTTATTGTGTGTCGAGTCATTATCGTGATTTCTATATATTTACGATCATGGAATCTGTTGCGGATGACGCGGAAAGTAGTGAAACGGATATAATGGGAGTGTGAACGGGATATGGAGGAATTAAGCAGGAAGGCATGCGGTGAAAAGAGCAAATTAGTAGGAATGTGGAAAAAAGGTTGAGGAGTGTAAGTAAAGAAAGTAATGAAGAAGTTATGAGACATACAAGAAAACCTAAAAGGCTTATTCGAAGTGATTCTGTCGAGGTCAACACTAACCCAGGTTCATCAAGCAAGATACGTAGAACAATTAGAAAAGGTGGGTAGTTATGCAAAAAACGAGCTATGTGTAACTTCATTACAATTTTACCAAAACAAATGGCTTTAGCGAAGTTATTTCAAAAAGAAGAAATAAAAGGTATCATAAGGATGAAATATAAATTTGCATACAAATTTTTTATTCAATTCAGCGATAGAAAGGAAGCCGAAAATTTTTTGGAATGTCAAACATTTAAAGCAATGAATTTACGTATACAATTTACAAACGAAAATGCATCGGAGCTCGAATCACGCCTCCAGTTCCATAAAAGATTCATGATAGGCTCGCAGACTGGTAGAGTAGGTCAAGGTAATATTCAGAGACAAACAGATAAAGAAATAACAAAATCTTTTCTTCAAGCAGACGAAAACAACACCTATAAGGTGCACGCAATGAACCTAGAAATGCAAAACGAATGGTTGACCCTAGGTGAATTTTGTATTCCCATAGCCTTAAAATGGCGTACCATAATATACGACTGGTCACCGGCCTTACTTAAATTTTACCTAAATGCATTCCAGTTGACCCTCCCCGACCAAAGCAATCTGGTCAGATGGGGAATAGCCACAGACAAAACATGTAACTCATGTGGTGAAGCAACTGGTACGGCTAGGCACCTACTAGTGGGTTATAAAACGCTATTAGACCGGGGTCATTACTCGCGCCGTCATGATAAGGTATTAGAAATCATACGTGGGCTGTAAGTTTGGCGGTAGCTAGAGCGAAAAAAGGATTAACCACAAACCAAAGAAATGACATTGCGTTTGTAAAGGAAGGCTGCTCAAAGAAATCACCTCAAAAGCCATATTCAATTTTGATAGCTGCCGTTGACTGGACAATACTCGTAGACACGTATGAGAAGCACTATAGGATACCGGAGGATATCTGTGCCTCATCATCCAGACCCGACATATTCCTTTTTTCACGATCGCATAAGCGTGCAGTGCTTGTAGAACTCACAGTACCGTGGGAAACTAATATACCTAAAGACCACGCTATAAAGACAAACAAATACTTTGATTTGACAAACAAGTTAACCAAAAACGGCTACGTGGTTAAACTCTATGCCGTAGAAGTAGGAGCAAGGGGAATTCCAGCTAAATCCCTGTACAACTTACTTAAAGACCTCGGATTGCCAAGAGCTTCAGTAAGCTCTTTATTAAAACGTATATCAAAAGCGGCATTGTTAGGATCTTACCAAATTTGGATAGGTAGGGGGGGGAACACTACTGACGGTGGAGGTGAGCGCTGATGCATCACAAGGTGGCCACCCTAAACCTACATCTGGGTCGCAAGTCCCAGTCGCCGTCATGGTGTTCCTCTCTGTACCACGCTTGACGCTATAGACCCGGCGACCGCACGGTGAATCCATGGAGTGCTGAGAATCGGATCTCTGTTATCTTACGGTGTTATTAAAGGAGTTGACTTAGATATGCCCGAAACTGAATTACTAAGCTGTTTACAAAGCTCCGATACAATAATGTCAGTTAAAAGGCTAAAACGCGTTGATTATAATGGTCAATGGGTTGATAGTGAATCAGTGAGAGTATGCTTCAAGAGTCCGACGTGCCCACAGTTTGTTTACATATTTGGGTGTCGTTTTCCCGCGCTATATATTTCCAGTGAGCCAATGTTCTAACTGCTGGAAATATGGACATATTAAGAGACACTGACACTGTTCAATGTAAAATATAAAATAACATCAAATAAACCGCGATAGAATCCGTTAAAAATAGTTTTATTTCAAAAATAAAAGAAATTATTCTGGAGAAAAATATTACATTTGCAGAAAAAGTTACAGAGTTGTTGAAAATAGTCTATGAAGAATGTAAGTCTTTTATATTAGATTTATTTTTTAACTTGTATAATGGATAATAGGTATTTTAAAAATACGATTAACATAGTGCAATGGAATGCGCAAAGTATAACGCCTAAATTGGTTTCTTTTGATTCTTTATTGGCCCGAGAAAAAGTACATATAGCAATAATAAGCGAAACTTGGTTAAATCCGGAACGTGGTTTATATATTAGAGGATATAATAATAGACAAGGCAGAGACGAAAATTACGGAGGGGTCACTATTTGTGTTCATAAATCATTACAATCTCAACTATGTCCTCTTTTAGTAAATAATCAGGGTATAGAAACAGTGTGCTTTTTAGGTAGATTTCGATGAAATCGATCTACCTATTGGTTTCTTGACTACTGTCGAATTTAAAAAAAAATTCTTCATAGGAGGTCTAGTTATGACCCCCTGAGTCCGAAATGACCACTGGTCAAAATGTTTTTATATATATATATATGTATGTGTGGTTCCACTTCCGAAAATTTGCGGCACTCTCACGGTCGCATTTTTGCCCCGATCGCTTTCAAACTGCGGTCAAAAATTGCTTGGGTGTAAACTTAGTTTAAGTTCGTGAACGGGTGGAATCCGGCCTAAGGGGACGGTAGGGCCTCACTTTTTGTGAAATCAGGTTTTCCTCAAAATTTCACGTTCCATGAAAGATATTCGAACCGTTCTAATTTTATCCCATAGTATACATGAATACCAACAACTTTTAATTATAACCTATAAGATTAAAACTTTAACTAAAAGTGGAGGGGGGAAAAACCAAAATTTTTCGGGAAAAAAATCATAACTTCTAACCGGTGAACATTCTTGATGTCGGAAACATTTTTAATCGATAGGCCATTTTTAAGTCTAAAATAAATGTCTGAAAAGTTTTTCGCTAAGAGTTACCGTTTTCGAGAAAAAAAAATTAAGCTGTTTAAAGTCTGTAGTTCTCTAGGTATATAAAATAATAATAATTGCTTCACGAAATCTACCTGTGCGTTCCCCCTGCGGGAACGGATTTTTTTTATATTTAGGATACGTAAATTTGACTTCACCTCGCCTGATGGTAAGCTGAAGGTAAAGTCTCAGGAAAGAGGGTCACCATTACATACACTACCATGTTAACAATGGTGGCACTCGTGTGTTCAAATTTTGAATTGTAAGGAATTACAATATATTATATCTGTCCATCTAGTGTACAAACTAGGCAATCTGACCTTTTTTCATTGTTAGGTTCTAGAAAGACTTTGATAGCCGGTGACTTTAACGGCCACCATACCAACTGGTCGGACAAAACAGACCAAAGAGGTACTCAGCTTTTGGATTCATCTCTCGATTATGGTTTTATAGCGCTGAATAATGGAGATCCAACAAGAATTAAATTAGTTAACGGGATAATTCAACGTTCCTCGCCTGATATTTCGTTTGCATCATCGGATATATTGACTAGCTTTGACTGGCAGGTGTTCAATGAAAACTTTAACAGTGACCATGATCATAAAGATGACAATAAACTATGATTATAAATATTATTTACATAAGTCTGAAATATATAATTTTAAGAATGCTGATTGGAAAAAGTTCCACTCCGATCTTGAAAATTCGTTTATATGTGATGATAATTTGAATAACAATAATATTCAACATCTGTATGATTATTTTGAGAATCAGATCAATTTAAGCGCTAGTATAAACATCCCGAAAATCAAAGGATGCTTCAACCCACTTACTAGTTTCAAACCGAAAGAATATTGGAGCCCATCGCTGTCTAGATCAGTAGCTATTCGACGTTTAGCACTCAAAAAATTCAGGCAAAACCCCACTCCTCATAACCTCAGTGATTATGAAAAAAAGTGTAAAGAAACGCGCACATTAATCTATAAGGCCAAACATGAAAATTGGAACCAATTTTGCGCGAATATTAATGAGAAGACATCAGCTTCAGATATGTGGAATAAAATGCGATGGATAAAAAACCATCGCAAATCGTATCCTCATATTCCAGAGAGTAATCAAAACGAGCTACTGCACTATCTCACTCCAGACATGGTTGCTAATTGCCAGCCCTCTATAAAATCACGAAATGAGACACTTGAATCCCCATTTACTACTCAAGAATTAAAAGCTTGTATTAAGAAAAAAGATACTGCTCCGGGCAGTGATGGGATTACATATTCTATGATATATAAATACTCCTATTAATGTCAAAAAATATTTACTTCATTTATACAGTGTGATTCTTAGAAGTGGGGTCGTACCCAACCAGTGGCGGTCTATTTTAATTGTTCCAATACAGAAAGCTGGACATACAAATAGCACTGAGCTAAAATTGAGACCCATTTCCCTCATGTCGTGCCTCTGTAAAATTTTTCACAACATGTTGTCTAAAAGAATAGAATGGTATGTGGAAAAGAAATTGTATTTATCTCCTCATACAACGGGATTCCGGAAAGGACAGTCCTCGTTAGATAATTTAACCAGAATTACTACACATATTCAAGTTGGTTTTTCTAGAAAGCTGCCTACGGTAGCGTGTTTTATAGACATAGGAAACGCTTACAATAATGTTTTAATTGATAAAATTATAAGTATATTAGATAACTTAGGATTGGGTCTTTGTATCTGTAATTATTTATGGTCTTTCCTAAGTTCAAGATGCCTCACTATTAAGAATCGTACTAGTGATAACACAATTGATTCCAGGTGGACTGGTATGGGATTAGCCCAGGGGGACCCCCTTTCGTCACTACTATTCAACCTAACGACCCGTAATATTTGTCACCTTGCTTCTGATGGAAACGTTATAATTTCACAGTACGCTGACGACTTTGTTCTCTATAAAAGCAACAGTAATTTAAATATTTGTCAAACTGATCTTCAATCGGTATTAAACAAAGTAGTTGATAATTTAAATTTCATTGGTTTAGAAATAGCCCCGAATAAATAAAAGATATGTATATTTAGTAGATGCCACAAAAAGTTAAACATTAATCTGAGTACAAATAATAACAGGATTGAGTGTGTCGACAATATAAAATATTTAGGGTTTTGGTTAGACCGACGATTAACTTGGGGCAAACATATTAACGAAATAGTAGTTAAAACTTCAAAAGTTTTAAATTTGCTTAAAAATATTAACGGGACGTGGGGTGTTCACCCAGGTCATATACGCACCCTATACATTGCACTTATTAGATCTAGAATTGATTATGGTTGTTTTTTATACGATAATAGTGCAAAAACACATCTATATAAGCTAGACAATCTGCAAAACCAAGCTTTAAGAATAGTAGGTGGGTTTATTAAAACTACTCCCATTCATGTAATGGAGTCGGAGCTAAGCACCCCTCCTTTGTATTTAAGAAGACTGTACCTAGCTTATAAGTACTGTCTGAAAAGTATGTCTTGGACAGATAATGTCACTGTTGCGCTTATCGAAAACCTTAACAACCTAAAAGCTAACTCATACTGGCAACACAAAAAAGTACCGTTACTGACTACTGTTTACGATGAGTGCAAATCATATGAATTCAGGTCCACCAACCCATTAGAAGTGTTTTCTCCCGATGTATGGGCTACATATATAGAATTAGACGAAATTATTAAAATAGATTTAGATTCTGTTCATAAAGCTAAACGACATCTCGAGACGTCTTCAATAAGAGTTGAAATTGTTAAAGAGATCTATGAAAAGTATTATGGATGGCACATCTTTACTGATGGATCAAAAAGTAACAGTGGTCAGGGAGCCGCATATTTTGATGTATACCAAAAGAAGTCGGCTATGTTTAAAATTAATGGTAATACTTCAATTATGGCATTGGAACTTATTGCAATCTCAGAGGCTATGAGAGAAGCTGTTAACTCAAACAGTAGGAGAATAGCTATTCTAACAGATAGTAGGAGTGCTCTACAGTATATAGCTCGATGCGCCTCTGGCTCCAGAGGTGCACCGATAGCTTATGTCATCTTAAGCCAAATCTACTATTTATACGTTGATAGGAAAACCTTGAGATTGCAATGGGTACCTTCTCATGTTGGGCTTCGTGGTAACGAGCAGGCTGATGCCTTAGCAAAATTAGCGGTTGCGGAAGGTATTAACTTTGACGTTGAGTTGTGTTTTTCTGACTATCTTGCTCATATTAAAATAAACTGTTTTGATAAATTTTGTCAACACTTCAATGAGATAAGTAGAGAAAAAGGTATTTGGTTTAGAACCTTACAAAATCAGCCTACTCGGAATCCATGGTTTTTTGGCACTCCATTAACCAAAAATGAAATTGTAATAGCGCATAGACTTCGTTTAGGCCACTATCCGTCAAGAAAGTTTGGACATCTTTGGATCTTGTGGAAATGGTTTTGACTGTAGCAGTGTCTTCGACATCTGGACACTGTATGTTTGCGATATCACCAATGGATACAGTGCGGTGCCGGTTTCTCTGATGCCATGATAGCTCTGTGCCGTGACTTAGTCAAAAAAGTAATACCCGTACCTTTCGGCTTCGTCTTCGAAAACCAAATACTGTCCGTCACTGCTACACTCTGGAGTTTAACAAGGATCGGTCTGGGCTGCTGACTAGATGTTTGCCGCCCCATCCGTTGACACCGTTTGACATCTTTAGATGTAAAAGTGTCGATTTTGAGGTGTTTTTGTACGACCTTAGTAACAGCCTCAACCGCTTCCTCACCTGTCGTCTCTGCAATGCCATGTAATAGTAGAATCTTTCGGCGGCTATGTATCTCCAGATTATCTACCTCCCGTGCAACTGTATCAAGGTGTTGTGAGAAGGACTTAAGTGACTGTAACACGAATATTTTAAATGCACCAAACTCATCAGCCAGGCTCCCAATACTTGTTGAGGACTTCTTCTGCAGGTCTGCCTCAAATCTTGCCATTCGCTCTGCAAAATATTTTTGCATATCGAGTAAGGAGCTCTCCATCCTGTTTCTGTTGCTATTTAGTGTTTAGTTTATGGAGAAAATGCTAGACTGGCAGGTTTGTTCAGTTAACTGACTAATCCAATCATTAGTGAGATTAGATTAATGCAGTTGACAAAACAGTCTTGCTCGAGGTGCTGTCACGGGTACCGTCACTACCTCCCAACCTCCTAACTACCTGGGAGGTAACGGGTAGTGATAAAAAAAAAACAAATGACCGTGCACAAATTTATTAAAGTGGCAAGATAGCCGGCTCAGCCAGAGGGGCTTATAATGGTGCTCGAGCCTCATACACAATGGTACACTGGTTCCATTAATCCTTCCTGGTCCCGTACTATCCTGGTTGGCGGCCGCAGATGTAGGTGAGCGCTCGCCTTGAAGACCAGGTGCAGGGTTGTCACAAGGGGCTTTCGCTTATAGTCCGGCCGGAAGCGAAGTGTGATGGACGTTATTAACCCCAAATTTGGACCCTGGAACGCACCATTAAAAAAAGCGTTAAGGGCTGTCCAGATGCTTCCGTGAGCACCCACAGCAGCAACAGGATGAAAGCACTAGGAAAGTAGTAATGATGCCGTGGATGTTCACAATCAGCAGTGCTATTCTCTAAGGACCACAGCCTTGCGCGCAGCGCTGCGCTCGTCGACGAGCTCGCAAAATGCTGCTTTGGATTTATATTTTATTTTATTTTAATTTTGATTTTAATTTTGATTTTAATTTATGATTTAGATTTAGATTTAGATTTAGATTTAGATTTAGATTTAGATTTAGATAGATTTTATAAATCTTTAGATTTAGATTTAGATAGATTTTATAAATCTAAATCTAAATCTAAATCTAAATCTAAATCTAAATCTAAATCTAAATCTAAATTAAAATAAAATAAAATATAAATCCAAAGCAGCATTTTGCGAGCTCGTCGACGAGCGCAGCGCTGCGCGCAAGGCTGTGGTCCTTAGAGAATAGCACTGCAGAAGCGGAGATTACAATTAAGATTGCGTGATAAAAAAAATAATGAACACAGAAAATTATATATTAATTTGCGAGGGTGAAAATGTACTACTACGAAAAGAAACTAAATGATGGGAAACAGCTATTAATAAAGATTGGGTGATAAAAAAATGAAATGCATACAGAAAATTATTTATTAAATTGTGAGGGTGAAAATATACTACTAAGAAAAGAAACGATTTAGCTAATTGCATAGAATACCATTTTAATAGCTATTAGATGTTATGAATAGGATTAAATACATGGTAACTATGAAAAAACTATACTAATAGAAATAATTATGCAAAATAAAACCCAGGCTTAAAAGAAACTACGTTAATGCACAATCTGCCTATCATTATAAAAAAATGCACCACTTACCCAATCTGGGGTTTATTATCACACTTATTTACGTTAAAACTTTGAGGAACGAGCAGTAACGACAATAAATGATTTTCAAAAAACGGTTACGTGATGAAATGGCCGTACGTTTGACTCGACTTGTATCGGGTGAGCGTGCGATTGTTGACTGACTGAACGACTGTTGCAGCTAGCCGGTTAGCCGGCGCAGCGATGACGTATTTTTGTTTTGATCAGCGCATGCGCAGGTAATACGGTGCGTTCAATATATTCAACGTTATGATGGCATAAAAAAAGTAAGTTAGTTAGGTTTAAGAGATTTTGTAAATATTTAGTTAATAGTTCACTTTTATTAGATTATAGAAGCTTGTAAATAAATAGGTAAATATTCTCCATTTCAATTATTGTTTACTTTAATGCACGAAAATTAAGTTATATGTACGTATATACGTTACAGTGCTTTATCATTAATGGTATCGAAATTATTATTAATTATTCATTAATGCGGCTTTTCATTTTATAAATCGCTCCAACTGTAAAGAATAGAAATTAATTGCATTTTCTTTAAACATTATTAATAAAATTATAATTAACTTAGATGTTATTAATATGTTTTATACACCATAACCTGATGTTTACTTTTGATTTAAAAACTCAAATTATGTGAATACAAACATATATATTTTATACTTTCATATTACATTCTGTATTAACAGACTGCCTATTGGTTTCCCACTTATTTTGAGTTACTCAATATACATTAGGTATAGCTTTACCTATCAGTGCAGTGTACAATTAAGTACCGATAATGTGGTAACAACAATAAATTTACTTACTTTTCATGCCACTTTACTGTCCTTATAGTTTTGGGTAGGACTTCGGATTGTCCGCTCACGATTTAAGGGCTGGGAGGGGGAGGGGGCAGGGTGTGTAGAACCCCCCCTGTGAAGGAAAAGTTACGGACGCCCCCCCTTTTTACGATAGGTACGATTTTTTTAATATTCTAACCTAACTTTTGCATTTTCTTGTATTGACATCGAGTTAAAGGTCGAAAGGGGGTGCCGAATAAAATAAAGGGGACAAGCAAGCACGCAGCAGGCATGGCTTCTGTCACGGCTCCGGCGCTGCAGGGCTCCGGCGGTCCCATGCGAGCTTATCGTCGCAGATGTGTTTCACACTCACCACCGCAGCTTCGGCTTGCTGGCCGGTTGTGCCGGCCAGCCTCAGTTGCGGTGGCGAGTATTGAAACCACCTGCTCCTCAGCTCGCGGGCCGCCTCGCCCCTACGCGCCTACGCAATTTTAAATAACACTCTAGGGGTAGGGTAGACAAGACTACGTGGAGTCGGTTTTACAGCGATTTGTTTCTGTCACGCCGCTCCCGCAGTAGGCTACGCTCAATCAAATTAATCGCTTAGCTCGCTTAGTAAACCCCACCATCCCCTTGGAACCTAACCTGACGATGTTTTACGTTTAGTTTACATAATATTATTATTATTACACGTGCTCCTACACTGCCCTGTAACCGCCACATACAGGGTAAAGTACTTCGGAAATACAGGTACGCTCCGGGAGATCGCCAGCAGCGTGAATAGCCTGCTGGCGTTCTTCAAAGAGTTGGGGTGGATCGAGTGAAATGCCCACCCTCACGCAAAAACCGCGCCCTGTCGTGGAGTTGCGGATACCAGCTCGCGAAACCATACCATACCATACCATACCATAATATTATTCTAATGTTTCACATATCGACAATAGTCGGTAAATTATTATAAGTTTAATTTTAATAGCGTTCATTTAAATCAGCATAATATACGTAATATAATAAAATAAGCATGAAATTTAACTTAGTCACTAAATAAACGTATTATTTAATTATTAAATGAAGTAAAATATTTTAGTGCGTTAACCTTACGTAAAACGAAACGTTTAATGACGAGACGAAATGTCAAAAGCCTCAAAAGTGACAAAATATTGGTAATTTTCTATGATTTTGATAAAAAAAATCTCGTTAACCATTGATCTCCGCAACTTGAAACTTTGCGTGGAGGCTTCTAATAATATTAGCTATGTGTAAAAAAAATATGGACTCCAAACACGTGGGCGGACAATCTAAAGTTAAGCCGATTCTTAAGTTTCAGACGCTCCGAAAACAATCAACTCCAACTATAAAGAAAAAAAATCTTATGTCAATTTAATTACATTATAAAATTTACTTGTAGGTTAGGATACATAGAATTTAGTTATTCTTTTACATATATTATGTAGGTGTACCTATATGTTATTAATATGACTTAACCATAACTTAATATTTACTTTTGATTGTACCTGTACCTACTCTTATATAAGTATGAATAGATTGCCTTTTCCACTTCTTTTCAATTACGCAAACATTCATCATCACCATCATCATCTTAGCGTTGTGTTATAATGCATATGAGATTTCACCTCGAAGCCCATTTTCCTTCTCCACTTCGCACGATGTTGAGCATCCGTTATTATTATTTTCAACGGGGACGCCGGCGAGTGGGTGATCTTCCCTTCGTGAGTGGGCTATTTCACCCATTTTCCCAAGCCAAACTGGTAGTGCGGCCATTGGCACTTAGTATGTTATCCATTTCGACGTCAAACCAGCACGCAGCATATACCTACATTGTATACTACTAATGCGACGTACAATAAAGTGTATTGTGAAGTGTATGCATACTCTTTGTTGAGTACACACTGTACACAGAGTTGCTAAGCGACAGTTCTGTTTATAATTTTTTCAATTTTATTGATTGTCATGTATAATATTGTGTGTCATATACCACTAATTCATATCAACTATGTTATAATATATATTTTACGTATCCACTCTGTTTCTCTAATTCTTTAATAGTTAATATGGTAGCAGAGCGATAAATAAATAAGTTCCACGTGTTTGTGCTACGTATCGTAATATTTTATTGCAACCAAAAATGTCGAAGTTTCATATCGACCCATTGACGTCTGAAAATTATGATACATGGGCCATACAAGCCGAAGCCGTGCTGACTTGCAACAAACTAGTGAAACATATTGAAACAGAGCTATCTGATACTGCTAGTGCTACAGAAAAAGACGAGAACAAGCAAGCTAAGTCTCAACTTATTCTATTAATTTCTCCATCAGAGATGAAACAAATTAAGAAATGTAACACAGCAAAGGAAATATGGGATACTTTGAAATCCATTTACGCAAGTAAGGGACCTGCGCGTAAAGCGACTCTCCTGAAACAGTTGATTCTAACTAAACTAGAAGGCGACGACATGCGTCAACATTTAAATCATTTTATGGACATAGTTGATAAATTGGCAGATATGGACGTTGAAATAAATAAGGATTTATTGTCAATTATGATGCTGTATAGTCTTTCAGCTGAATATGAAGCGTTCAGAGTAGCCATAGAGTCACGCGATATTCTTCCTGCTCCTGCAGAACTAAAAGTTAAAATAATTGAAGAATCTGAGGCTCGACACAATCGAAATAACAGCAATACCAATGAAGAAGAACCTTGTTCATCTCAAGAAGAGGCATTATTAAGCATGTGTAAAATTTGCAAACGAAGAGGTAATAAAATATTCAAACGCAAAGGTCATAAAATATGTACGAAATGCTGGCAAAAGAATAAAGATGGAAGGCAGGATTCATCTTATAAAAATCACTTTGCTACACAATGTCTTCTTACTAGAAAGGATACTGCTAGCAATGATTGGATTTTAGATAGTGGCTGCACATCTCACATGACATACAAACGTGATTTATTTGGAAAACTTGATAAACGATCAGGTAAACTTAATTTTGCCACTGAAGAACATACAGCAGAAATCAAAGGAATAGGCACAATCTCATTTATTTCTAAAAATGGTGCCAATCTGGCTTTAACTCATTTGAAGAATACGCTGTATGTGCCTACTCTGAGTACAAACTTGTTATCTGTTAGCAAGATGACAGACGCTGGATGTTCTGTTGTTTTCTACAAAAACAAAGCTATAGTTAACAATACAAAAGATGGCATAAAACTTACCGCATTCAAACAAAAAGATGGTCTTTATCACTTCCAATTTAAGAAATCAGAGCACACCAATATGACCAATGAAAACGATGTTGTCAATGATGACAAGGATACAAAAATAATTCCTAATTCGTAAAACGAGTCGTCAAATATAAATGATTGGCATAGAAAACTAGGTCATATGAATGCCAAAGATCTGAAACTAGCTCTTAAATATGAGAATTTAATTGGTCTAAACTTTGATGTTTCTGAAAACTTAGATGAATGTGAAACTTGCATTCAGTCAAAAATGCATCGAGTTCCTGCTCCTTGTGGTAAAACTACTAATCGAACAAATGAACTTCTAGAAATTATACATAGCGATGTGTGTGGACCAATTCGAACGCCCACCATCAATGGTAACAAATACTTTATCACTTTTATAGACGACTACAGTCGCTACTGTAGAGTTTATTTGATTAAAAACAAGAATGAAGTACTTGACAAATTCAAAGAGTTCAAAGAATTAGCAGAAACCCATACTGGAAATAAGATTAAATTCCTACAATCAGATAATGGCACTGAATATGTAAATTCTTCTTTTGATACATATTTAAAGAACTGCGGAATACAGCGAAGATTAACTGCGCCTTATACCCCGCACCAAAACGGTGTAGCGGAACGCAAAATTCGAACTCTTGTAGAAAAGGCAAGAGCCTTGATGGTTGCCTCTAACGCTCCTCTCAAACTTTGGGGCGAGGCATTAGCTACAGCAAATTATTTATCAAATAGAAATATAAATAGCACCATCAATAATCAAACACCATTTGAGCGATGGGTTGGCAGAAAACCTTGTGTAAATCATTTATATGAGTTTGGATTAAAGGCGTATGTTTTAATCAAAGGTAAAAATGGCCACAAGTTTCAACCAAAAGCTATACCAGGCATATTTGTTGGATATTCAGAAGTATCTAAAGCTTTCAAGATATACATTCCATTGAAGAATAAAATTATGACGTCAAAGGATGTCCGTGTAATGAAAACAATGTATTATCTGAAACAAAACGAAAATGGACTTTCTGAATTATTTGATAGCAAAGAAACTAAACCCTACATTTCTACCTCATCTAAACGATTACCTCATAAACAAGTGGTAATTTCAATAAATGATGATGAGAGTGATGACGTCGTAGTACGACAAAATGAAGTTCAATCTTCTGTTGAAGTGGAACCTGAAAACTCAGGAAGCGAAGATGATTTTGAGGAATCTTCTACATTTGATTTAAATGACGATCATGAATCTGTCACTGATGCTATTGAAGCGAATCCCACTACTTCTTCAGAAACAAGAACTCTTAGGGATAGATCTCGAATTACAGTTCCAAGGCGATTCGATGATTTTATTTTGGCAGCAGCCGAAGAAATTGAAAACTTTAATAAGCCTAAAGAACCTTTGACATACAAAGAAGCCATGGAATCTCCAGATTGTGAACAATGGAAAGAAGCCATGCGCAAAGAGATAACATCACTGGAAGAGAACCACACTTGGGATCTGGCCTATTTACCCAAAGGCCGTAAAGCCCTACCTTGTAAATGGGTTTACAAAATTAAAATGAATCCTGATGGATCGGTCGAAAGGTACAAAGCCAGAATGGTTATAAAAGGATACTCCCAACAACATGGTGTTGATTATGAGAAAACTTTCAGCCCGGTGGTTCGACTGAGCACTGTTCGAGCTCTTCTTGCAGTTGCTGCTCGAGATAATTTAAAATTACATCAATTTGATGTTACAACTGCCTTTCTAAATGGCTCGCTTGATGAAGAAATCTTCATGAAACAACCACATGGTTTTCAAGACGGGTCAAACAGAGTCTGTAAATTAAAACGTAGCCTCTACGGCTTGAAACAAGCACCACGATGCTGGAACGCATGTGTTACTGAGTTTTTAGAAAAGTCTGGTTTCAAACAAAGCGAAGCAGATCCTTGTCTATATTCAAGACAGAAAGGACAGTCTAAGGTTTACATCTGTCTTTATGTCGATGACGGACTAGTAGCGTACAACACTACCGCTTCAGGAAAAGAATTCTTTGATGAACTAAAAGCAAGATTCAAAATAACAACAAAACCTGCATCTTATTTTCTTGGAATAGAAATTAAAGTCCGCAAAGACAAGACTATTACTTTAAACCAAACTGCTTATACAAAGAAGGTGTTAGAAAAATATGGCATGTCTAATTGTAAAGCTGCTCCAGCACCAATTATAAAAGAAAATGTAACAGGAGAGGAGGAAGATACTCATAAGAATAATTTCCCGTACAGACAGGCAGTAGGTGCCTTAGCGTATTTATCTGTGGCAACAAGGCCCGACATTTCGTACGCTGTGAGCGTTGCTTCGAGAAATCTTGATTCACCAACGGACAAACATGTTATGCTAGTTAAACGCATATTTCGATACCTGAAAGGAACCACGAGTCAAGGTCTTTCTTATTCAAAGCTTTCATCTCCAAACTTAATCTGCTACAGTGACGCTGACTATGCTGGTGATGAGAAGACTAGCAGATCCACATCTGGAATGGTGTGTTTGTTTTCTGGTGCTGCTGTTAGTTGGAGAAGTCAATTACAAACGACCGTTGCTATATCCTCTACAGAAGCGGAAATTATAGCCGCAAGCGAGTGTGCTCAGGAAATTTTATGGCTAAGCCGAGTTATGGAAACATTTACCAGAACAGATAAACCCATACTTAACCTTGATAATGATTCGGCAATAAAATTAGCACACAACCCAAAGCATGAGTATCACAAAAGGACGAAGCATATTAAATTGAAACACTTCTTTGTAAGAGAGTGTGTGAGCAATGGTGATTTCCAAATACAATATGTACCAACAGAATCGCAGCTCGCAGATATGTTTACAAAGCCATTGTTTGGACCAAGATTACAGAAACTTTCTTGGATTATTGGCTTGAAGAATTTAAACTAATAAATTCTAAAAACTTCAGAGGATGTGAAGTGTATGCATACTCTTTGTTGAGTACACACTGTACACAGAGTTGCTAAGCGACAGTTCTGTTTATAATTTTTTCAATTTTATTGATTGTCATGTATAATATTGTGTGTCATATACCACTAATTCATATCAACTATGTTATAATATATATTTTACGTATCCACTCTGTTTCTCTAATTCTTTAATAGTTAATACTAGTATTAACTATTAAAGAATTAGAGAAACAGAGTAGTTAATACTAGTATTAACTATTAAAGAATTAGAGAAACAGAGTGGATACGTAAAATATATATTATAACATAGTTGATATGAATTAGTGGTATATGACACACAATATGTATAATATGTGGTAACAATAATAATTTCACTTACTTTGCACTACTTTTCAATTTCCAATTATATTTTGGTTATATTTTTTTTTGCAGTCCTGTTCTGTATAATAATATAATAATAAAACGTCAGTAAGGATACTGCAGTAGTAGGTACCTATTTTTGAAGCTTGTAAGCACTTCACATTGTTTGTTTGGAGATTTTAAGTTTTAAACCGATCACAAAATACTTAAAAGATTTATTCGTCGCGCGTCGTATGTATGATGTACAGCCAGGTACTTGCCAGTTGCCTTGCCGGCCGGCGTTCAAAGTGCGTTTAGTTAAGTATTATCCTTTATTTATGTGAACACTAGTTTTATTTTATTTCACTTTTTATTTGGTTTCCTTCAGATATTTCAATAGTTTCATTACAAATTTGCCAGACAATTATTTGTGTACCCTATGAAATATATTATAGTGTGAAAGTTAAAATAACAACTTACCTTTTGATCTATAGCTCAATTGAAGAAAAAAACGTACCTATTTAAAACCAAATGAAACCTACAGCGTAATACGGTGATCTATGGTAATACTTATTTCCGGTATCGTGAAGTCAATATCGTATAAATGAGTCGTAAATTAATCTCATGGTAGAGATGACAACAACACGTTAGTATAATCGCGTGAACACGTGTCGGTACCAGAGTCCGTATACGATTCAAGTTTATTTAATTCATGGTAGAGCTACAGGTACCCAGACAATCGTCACGTCAACTGATCGTCGTCGTACTTTGTATAGTAATTAGTATATTTTGAAACAAATGTACTGTGGCGTCCAGCTACATTGACATTTCCCGCCGTTCGAAATTGGCAACACTGGACGGGACATAAAAAACCAAGATTGCTGTACTGACTTGTGCGCCTGACCAGCCCTTTATTTACATCTTACCCGAGCAATTTAGAACATACTAAGGGCCACGAAACCGCCATATTGGTGACCCCGACGTGATTTCAGGGAACGTCTGAAGCAATTTACTGTACGGGCAGTCACCAGCAACAATGGTCTTCACACTCGGTTGCGAAACTTGGGCGATTGTAGCAGACGTGGTCAAATTAGTAGAGCCGTCAATAAGTTTGCAATTGTGGCAGTCTGGTAATAAATGGTAGTGTGCCAGAAAATCTGACCCAATGATGGGAGTACCTACATCCGCAATTACAAAATTCCACCGAAAGTCTCGACGGAGCCCAAGATTCAGGCACAAAGAAATGGTGCCGTAAGTTTTTATGGGGCTGCCGTTGGCTGCGCGCACATCAAATCCTGTGGGGATATGTGTACCCCTCAGCAGGATACGTAGGAAACAGCATAAATCCGAGCCTGTGTCAAGATTGGTTTCTTTAACGCAGGATCACTAGGTACGGATCACGATGATTTTATAACTATGGTTACAGGACACTGTTTTGACATTATAGCTATTAACGAAACTTGGCTTCGCCCAGGGGAGGAGTGGCGTGCGCCGGCTGTCCTGGGCTATAGACTGCGTCATGAGCCGAGGCCGGCTAGCGTGCGTGCGAAAAAAGGAGGGGGCGTTGGATTTTATATGAGACGCGATCTGAGTGTGCGTGTGCTAGCCGTACCCATCGACCCGAACTACGACTCAGTCGAGCAGATGTGGTTATCGCTTACGATTGGTGGGAAAAAAATAATAATAGGCACTGCTTACCGCCCTCCACGGTTCGACCTTAATCTTTTTCTTGACGCCGTGACTGATTCCGTGACAGCTATAGGTGAAAACGACCACTGTATATTGTTGGGTGACTTTAATGCCAACTTTCTAGACTTGAGTGACAGCAGTACTAAGAGAGTGGTCGAGTTTGTTGCCAGTTTGGGCCTAACTCAGCTAGTTACGGCACCTACCCACTATACTGATACAAGTGAATCATTACTGGACTTGGTTTGCACGGATCTGCAACCTAAACACATCACGGTGCAACCTTTTAATAACATAAGGGGTCACTCTGTCATTGTGTGTGTTTTCCAGATTAGGCGTGAGAAATTTAGACCATACATGGCGCAGTATAGACCTTTAAAAGATGTGTGCAGGGAAAGCTTTAATAAAGAGCTGTCTAGAGTGGACTGGGGGAGCATTTCACGGTTGGGCACTGTGAATGAAATGGTCGACGCAATGTCTACTTATCTTATTGCGCTATTTAATGTACATGCACCGCTTAGGACCTGCGTTATCCGGGAACCGTCACCCCCGTGGATAACAGATACAGTAAAACTTATGATGAAACTTCGCGACAGGGCATTGGCTAGGTATCGCAGTATAAGGTCTGATTCGAAAAGGGAATACTATTTACAATTAAAATCACTCGTGGTTACTGCGTTGCACAACGAAAAGGTCGCTTACTATAAGCAAAACATAAATAATAAAATAAATAACCCTAAGCTGCTATGGAAAAACTTAAAAACCACCTTGTTGCCAAGCGGGGGACCTCGTGATCTCCCATCCCATTTTTCCGATTCGAATCAAATAAATTTTCATTTTTTGAATGTACCTGGTACGGCAAAAATCGACTTTAGAAACATAACATTTTACGAATCGAATCGATTTAGTGAGGCCTGTTTCTCAATTTCACCCGTCAGCGAGGAGGATGTTTTGAAGTCTTTATCGACATTATCCGGTTTTAGAAAGGGACATAGTACCAGCACTGCATTATTGGATGTGACAGATAATATATTACACGCTCAGGACCAGGGTATGTGCACGTTGCTGGTACTTCTCGACTATTCCCGCGCTTTCGACAGCATCAATACGTCACTGCTTGTTTCGAAACTAAATTATTACGGATTTGACAGCAATGCAGTTAAATGGTTCCATAGCTATCTGGATAACCGCCAGCAACGAGTGGTGCTGCGGTCGGGAGATGGAACCCCCCACCACTCTGACCTTACACCTGTACAGAGGGGGGTGCCCCAAGGGTCAATTCTTGGCCCAATCTTGTTTATTTTATACTCTGCAGATTTAAAAATCACCATACACTCTTGTTGTTATCATATCTACGCTGATGACGTACAAATCTATATATCCTTTAAACCAAAAGATTATGAAAAGGCCCTTGAAGCCCTAAATGAGGACCTTCAAAGAATTGTTACGTGGTCTGAAAACAATTCATTGGTGCTCAACCCCCTTAAAACCAAATATATGTTACTGGGTACAAAGAACCAAATTGACCATGTGCCTGTGCTCAATTTATCGCTCATGGGTGTGGCCATTGAAAGAGAAAATGAAGCTCGGAATTTAGGCATAATTATAGATCCTAGCCTCAGATATGAGAAGCACATTGCTGAATCGGTTCGTAACTGTTTCTACCGGTTAAAAGTGCTGTATAGAATGAGACCCTACTTGTCAGAGGATTTGCGGATGCGTCTAGTGGAGTCGCTGATTCTGTCTAGGCTTAACTACGCGGATACAGTGTATGGCCCACGCATATCATCACAGACAGAACGTCTTATTCAGAGAGTACAAAACGCCTGTGCCCGTTTTTGTTACGCGATACCACCAAGAAGCCACGTCACCCCCTTCCTCAATCAACATTATTTAATTAAAATGAAAACGAGACGTAAATTACATCTCGCATGTATAATGTTTGGCGTCATTAAACGTCAGGCACCTATTTACCTGTATAACAAATTCAAGCCTATGTCAAGCAGACGTGATTTTGGCAAAAGGAAGTGTTCACCACAATTGTCCATACCACCTCATAGAACGGCCTCGTTCAGAGGCAGCTTCCGATACGCTGGGTGTAAAATATGGAACAATATACCTCCGCCTATTAGAATTCTGAAATCAGCAAATACCTTTAGGTTTAAGCTGCGGCGGTATTTGATGGAGGCACAACGTGAATTCGGTATGATAGATGGGAATCTGTCTTATATCTGATGAATATGATCCGGGATATGATGCGATACGAATGGGTACCTACTATTGTTTTGTTACTTACTGTATGTTATTATGTTGTTATTACACACCTCTGTCTACCCCTTCCGGGATGCAGGCGTGAAGTTATGTTATGTTTTTGTTATTTTTTTGTTTTTATTACTTTTTTTTTTTATTATTATGTTGTATGTTATATAGTTAATCCTTCCTGTTTTGTTTATAATATTATTGTAAGCTGATTGACGTACGTAAGTCTGGTTCGTCGTAGGTCTGGTTGAAAATCAGCGCTAGGCATCAGTCTGGCATTATGCTGAACCAGGTCCTATTCGGCAAGCTTTGAGATCTGTAATTAAGGCTATTCTTTTTCTTTATACTTTAAGTGCGTCTCAAAGCAGACTGAATAAATTTATTTCTTTCTTCTTTCTTTCTTTCTTTCAATGAGGAAACGAACTTTGGATTTAGCGTCGGCTACAAATAAATGGCGGCTGGCAGTGTTTAAGCAGTCAGAGGCCGCCATTCCCGACCGTTATCCCGTCCGCCACATAGGGGACTTCGGCCAGGACTTGGCTGGATCTACGGTATTTAGCACTGTGGACCTAGTCAAAGCCTACCAACAAATCCCGGTCGCTCCCGAAGATATTGCTAAAACCGCAATTATTACGCCTTTCGGGCTCTTTGATTTCCCTTATATGACGTTCGGGTTACGTAACGCGGGACAAACGTTTCAACGTTTTATTGACGAGGTAGTACGTGGCCTTGACTTCGTTTTCCCATACGTTGACGACATCTTGGTGTTTTCCCATTCAAAGGAGGAGCACGAACAACATCTTCGAGCCCTTTTTCAACGACTGTCCGATTTTGGCGTGGTCGTCAACACCTCAAAATGCGTTTTTGGTGCCGAAGGGGTGACATTTTTAGGTCACCGTATAACGAAAGACGGCATCCGTCCACCGCCGGAACGTATTGAGGCCCTCAAAAATTACCCCTTGCCAAAAACAGTAGAAGGCCTGCGCCGATTCTTAGGAATGATTAATTTCTACCGTCGTTTCCTACCTAACGCGGCCGAATACCAAGCCCCGCTCATCGACATGTTGGCTTCTACTCAACTCAAGGGCAAGAAACCCTTCCCCTGGACTTCAGATCTGGAAGCTGCTTTCCACGGGTGCAAAGAGCATTTGGCTAGCGCAACCATTCTAGCCCATCCGGACACATCTGCCACATTGGGACTTTTCACAGACGCTTCTTCTACTCATGTTGGTGCATGCCTGCAACAGCGTGTCGGGGATGATTGGCAGCCTCTTGCATTTTTTAGTAAGAAACTTCGCTGCCCGGCAGTCAACTTGGCCGGCTTACTACCCCGAATTGCTCGCTGTCTACGAGGCTGTCCAACATTTTCGACACGTTATGGAAGCACAGCATGTGCGTATTTACACCGACCACAAACCTTTGGTCTACGCATTCTCCCAGCGTCGTGAAAAGTTACCTCCTGTGCAACTCAACCAGCTGTCCTTTATTTCCCAATTTACAACGGACATCGTCCATGTCAGTGGAAGGGACAATGTGGTAGCTGACTCAATGTCTCGCATCGAGGCCATTCGCCTAGACAATAATTTTTTTGATCTTGCCGCTGATCAGGTTGGCAATGCGGAACTGGCCGAGATGCTGAGGAAATCCTCTTTAAAACTGGAGAAAGTCCCTATTCCTGGGACTGATATCTTTCTTCTCTGTGACACCTCAACCGGGAAACCCCGTCCTTTTGTCACTGAAAAATTTCGACGCGCGGTGTTCGATAAGGTGCACAACCTTAGTCACCCAGGCGCTCGAACTTCGGCGAAACTAGTCGCAGACCGATTTGTATGGCCTAACATCCAGAAGGACTCCCGAAACTGGGCTCGAACTTGCCAAGCTTGCCAACGCAGTATGATCACTCGGCACACTAGCTCGCCCCTCGGAACCTTCGCTACGCCTTCCAAGCGTTTCCGCCATATCCACTTGGATATCATCGGCCCTTTGCCCTACAGTAAAGGTTTTTATTACTGCCTGACAGCCGTCGACCGTTTTAGTCGGTGGCCCGAAGCATGGCCAATGGTGGGTATAACCGCGGAAGAGGTCGCTGAGACATTTTTTAGCGGCTGGATTGCTCGATACGGCGTTCCATCTTTGGTGACAACGGATCAGGGCCGACAATTTGAGTCCGCTCTCTTTCAGGCCTTAATGCAACTTTGCTCAGCCGAGCGCGTTCGTACCACGAGTTATCACCCGTGTGCGAACGGCTTGGTAGAACGCCTGCACCGGCAACTGAAAGCGGCTCTTATGTGCCATCAAGACTCCTGGTACAAAGCCCTGCCCGTTGTCTTATTAGGGATGCGAGCTTCCATTAAGGAAGAATTACAGATGTCTCCCGCCGAAGTAGTGTACGGAGAACCCTTGTGCCTACCCGGTGAATTCATTGCGCCTTCTGAAGCTTCCGATCGTGACTCTGACGTCAGTAATTTTGCTTCGCAGCAACGTGAAACGTTTTATGTCGCAACTTAAACCCGTCCCTACATCAGCTCATGGCAAGAAAGCCACTGTTATTTGTTGGGACTTTTGTTGGGATTTTTAGTCTCTGCAACCACGCCTGAAATTTTTTTGATAAATTACCCAGGAAACTCATTTCGGGGAGCGGCGGCAGTCCACCCGACACTGACACCATGTTATTTGTTGGGACTTGGGACATGTTATTATAAATAATATGTGGTTGTATCACTCAACAAGTTTTATTACTTTTTACAATGAAATATGAATTACAGAACCGAGTACAGTACAGAAGGCATTTTCTCACACCCCCGTGTCACGTGACTCTCGGACGCGTCACCAAAGAGTAAAGAGTATATCACTAGTGACGTCCCTCAACAGCAACCTTCATTCACAAGGACTTGGCAAACTCCACTCACGTTTTCTTGCGCGATGATACAGTGAGACAGTCTCTAAAGCCTCCCTACACGGGACCATATAAGGTCGACTCTATGAGAGATAAGACGCTCACTATTGCCATCGGGTATAAGAACGTGGAAGTCAGCATTGACCTAGTAAAACCGGCTTATCTCAGCGTTGACGTTGAGGCTCCGGAGTCTTCAATTCCACTGGCTTCCCAGGCACCAGTCGTGCCTCCTCCTACTCCGTCTACCGGCCCCGTTAACACAGCACCCACCAATCCAACAACAGCAACCTCGGACCCCTACACGACGCGGTCGGGTAGGTGCATTCGTTTTAAAGCTCCTTTCGACTTGTAGCTTGCTGTTCTGGGCTTCTTACGTTTCGTTTACTCTAAATGTGTACTGTTGTGTATTTTTTATTGTTAATATTAACATTTTTTATGGGCATTGGATTTTGTATATAGATTTTTATTTTATTTGTGAAATTAGTCTTGCGTGTTTGTATTGTGTTTCTACAACTTATGTTGGAAAAATAACCATCCTTATTTTTTGTAATTTTTTTTTAAATGTTTGTTAATTTAATTATCATACTTGGATGGGTTACTTTTCTCCCTAGGGGGGTGGTGTGGCGTCCAGCTACATTGACATTTCCCGCCGTTCAAAATTGGCAACACTGGACGGGACACAAAAAACCAAGATTGCTGTACTGACTTGTGCGCCTGACCGGCCTTTGTTTGTATTATTACTCACGGACATATATTGTTAATTGTAAAGACTTAAAGCTTGCTTGCTTTGTGCTTATATTATGAACACGATTGAGTTTATGGTGTACTCGGCCTTTTATTTACATCTTACCCGAGCAATTTAGAACATACTAAGGGCCACGAAACCGCCATAGTACATTCATATTCATAATGTAAATACAACATGGGTATTATTCTTTCTGGCTTATGCTACTTTCTCTCATAATATCCAAATTCTGATAACTTTAGACAACAATAGCTATATATATGTAGGTACAGATAACACGTTCTCAATTTATTTATAGTAAAATAGTCTGAATCTGTACGGGGAAGGCGCCAGTGTCTGTAACACAGTTAATACTAGCACGGGCACTGACGTTCACTCTGTCTCTAAAAAATATGTTGACATAACTAGTTCTGTTATAAAGTTGATAGAGATGGTTGTTGATGGTTGATGGACTGGCGTTATAGGCAATAGAATGTAACGTCGTCTAGGCCCCTAGGGACGACAGTCTTTCTTATGACTTTTTGCACTCTTTGACAGCTGCTGATGTTTATAATAATAATATCTGTATGTAATAATTTTTATTGTCTTTTTTTTTCGCACACAGCCCACCTGATGGGAAGCAGTTACTGCGGCCTATGGACGTGTGCAACACCAGTGGCGTCACACTCGCGCTGCCGACCCTGTAAAGGTAAGGGGATGGGAAAGGAGTTTGGGAGGGGATGGGAAAGGAGTTTGGGAGGGGATGGGAAAGGAGTTTGGGCTCCGGCACTCTCACTCACCAAACGGAACGCAACAGTTCAAATACTGTTATTTGGCGTCGATATTCTGTGAGAGGGTGGTGCTTCCCCGATCGAGTCGGCCCATTCATGCAACGGCCAAAATGACTGTTGCTTGACTCCACCGCTACTAAAACTAACACTATTGTCTCATAGAACATGAACATAACCTTGATCCCTAGACCCCACACTAGGATTCCCTGTGTCGTGGGGTCCAGTCTCCTTCAATCCTTTACGACAATAGAACGAACATCATAAGATAATTACATAATGAGTGTTTTACATATGAAGAAATAGAAAGGTATTATATACGGTGTATCGAGCGATCATGCGTGTGGGTGTTATGTGTGTGTATGTGTGTGTATGTGTGTGTGTGTGTGTGTGAGTGTGTGTGTGTGTGTGTGAAGGAGTGTGTGTGTGTAAAGGTGGGTGCGCGTCTGTGTGTATGTGTGTTCATGTGCGAATGATGATATGACACAGGAGTACCTTTTTTTTTTTTTTTTTACGTGCGGAAATCCCTTCGGATACCTCCCCGCCGGCCAGCGGGGGTGGTTATGTCGTGTCTCGACTAAAACCGCACGGTGTCCTCCCCAAGTGTCCGTTGCCGGGCACCCCGGGTAAGCCCTCGAAAGGATAACCCCAGGGTTGCCGGCGGACTTTGGCCGCCACCGCGGCCGCGCCAGGTGGGGTCGGGTTTTATCCCGCTTCGGTGAGTTGGCAGGCGTGTGTAGGGCACACACGACACGCCTCCGCCACGGCCTGCTTCTGTAAGGACGGCGAGTCGGCCAACTGCCGTCCTCAGGCCCCGATCATGGAGGTCGGAGTACACAGGAGTACCTGCTATAGAGTAATCTGAAATATATCTTCGGTATCATTATAGCCCTTACTATGTAACCAATTGAAAATAGCAGCATTATTACAAGTAGATCTATTCATGCTTAGTATTTTATTGTTGTAGTGATACAATTTTGAGTAAAGATAAGGTCCCATTTTAAATGATCTTTGTGCGAAGGACAAACGAGTTCCTGGCCGGTCCCATTTCAATGTTCTGTATCTTACACGAGCCAGTCGCTTAGCATTTTTGTGATATTTAAAAAAATTAAGATGCTATGAATAGTTGCCTCACTCTAAAAAATTGCAATCGGAATAGAGAGAATCAGTACTATAGCGCCATGATTTTTTGTATGGTACCTTCATTATAGCTCGTTGTGCACTTTCCAATTTTATCAAGCTAGTTACCACACAGTAACTCAATATGGATTGAAATATACTCGTATATATCAATCTTATGAAATCACCATCAGCAATACGATTGAATTTTTATGGATTTTCTTTAGAAAAGCCCTATTGCTATGGAGTTGTCGTCGACGTCGTCGTCGTCGACGTCGTCGTCGTTGCCAATTTTCTGTCACGGTTTTGGGTATGAAGGAGATGAGCTATCGAGTTGCTGTCTTCGGTAATAGATTCGTGCTGGGGTGAACCATTGCAAGATAAAAAAAAACGCAAAAAATCGCAAAAAAAGAAACGCTAAGTCGAAAATCCCTTGTATTCGGCTGAGCTCGTCTCAGGAATTCAACTTGTTTGAAAATGTGGGTGAGCTTTTTGAGTCTTTTACGTAGTGTATCTATTTGAGTTGTCCATGTGAGTTGTTGGTTTGGGTGACATTTTAGATTTTCAACTTGTTCCAGTTTATCACATTGACACAAAACATCACAAACATGACTGTCACTATCATTGCAATTGTGAAGTTTGATCTCAATAGGTATATTCAGATTCAGGCAGAGCTTTCCGTCACTCTGAAGGTGATATATTTTGTCTGTGATTATTTGTGGCTGTATTAAGGGTTAGTAAATTGTGGCGCAGCCAGAAACACTTGTCTGCAAGCTCCCCCTGGGCTACACGAAGGACCTCCTGCCATGATTTAGCATAAAAAATAATGGCAGTGTCATCCGCGAACGTAAATATTTTACCATTTGTTGATTTAAGGGGGAAAAGATCGTTCATATAAACCAGAAAGAGGGTAGGGCCCAATATACTCCCCTGTGGTACGCCAAAATGAACGTTCTTAAAGTCGCTCTTATAGTCTCCAATACAGACTCGCTGCTTGCGTTCATAATATGCTTTTATTTTCCCCCACAATAAATTTACGTTTACATTTTAAAAGGTTTAATATTTCTTAGTACTTATCTTAGAACAACCCAGAGCGGATACCACCAATGGCAATGATAAGAACCGAGATCAGCTCAAACCTAGCCGCGCCCATCACGCTATACTAAATAAAAACGTGGGGACGCACCCAAGTCGAAACCGAACCCAGTCATAGTCCCCCCGGCGAAACCCAGTACGAGGATTGCTTATTGATTGTGGGAGTCAGTAACCCAAACTAGGATACGCTGTCCTATGGACTCCTGACTCCCCCTCTATAAAATGGTGTTACATAGCAAACTGTGCAAAAAAGAAACAAAGGTCCTGTAAATAATAAGAAAATAAAATAAAAATCTGAGCATGCAAGAGTGGGTGGGTATAAAGTTTGTGTGCATGCGTATGTAATGTTTATGCGTGGGTATGTGTGATTTATGCCTGTGTGTGCGTGTGCGTGAGATTTATTTCTATTTATGAGTGAGTATACAAGAGTGTGCAAGATTGTGTGTGCTCTGTTTATTGATTTGCTAGAAAATACGATAGCCTAAGATTATATTATGAGAAGTTGTTCTGTTTCTTCGTAATCCAGTTCCAAAAACCACTCAGTGATTCTTTTCTTACATTCGAATTTCGACAGATTGAAAATTGATAATCCTTCCTCAGTGTCTAGCCGAAAGAGTTACAATTCAAGGGGGCCTTTCTAACATTTTTTGGAAGTGGAGGGAGACCCATAGGGATTTTCTTCGCAAGTTCTAGGCCCACATTTACATAGTAAGTATTAATACTATTTGCCGAGTTTCGTGGAGTATTTTTAATATTTAATAGTTCTGTAGATTGTACATTAGGCTTTGTTAATGGATTTAATAGCTGACTATACTTTCTTGTTGAGATCTTCTATTCAGAACTCCATTCTTTATAAGGCTTATAGGGCTTTGATCATCTACATATAGCTTAGTAGTAATTTTCATGGCTAAAAGTTCTTCACACATTGACTTCAAATACAGAAGTTCCTTAACACACTCGGCTGCAGCAATATATTCGGCTTCTGAAGTTGAAAGAGATACAATTGGCTGCTTCCGTGTACCCCAGCTGATGGGACACTCATTAAGGTATATAATATATCCAGTTGTGCTTTTTCTGGTTTCTACACCTCACGCGTAATTAGAATCGCAGTATGCTTTCAATTCTGTTTTTTCCTCATTCTGTTTGTATAATAATCCTTTTTCTTTTGTTCTTTTCAGGTACTTCAAGATCCTCTTTTTTTCGTTTTTCTAGCACAGTAATTCACAGAATAGCTGATTTCAGGTCTTGTCTTGTTAGCAATGTAGGTAAGACTTCCGAGTAGCTGTTGGTAGGGAAATTTATTATTTACTGGGCTTTCTTCATGAGTATTTATTGGTTCCATAGGAGTAGCTGCTATCTCCACATCTTTCATGTTGTATTCTTCTAATAATTTTTCAATCATTTTTTCCTGTTTTAGAATCAAACCTTCTTTAGTTCCTTCTATTTCCATTCCTACATATTACTTTGGGTTCTCATCAATAGTAGGCTTAAATCTTTTTTAAATCTTTTTAAGCAGTTTGTTTATTTCTTCTTCATTTTATTCAATTATTATTCCATCATCCACATGGATTCCCATAAAGATGTTTCGATCTATATCTTGAAATATGCATGGTTCTGTTTCTAGTTGTCTTAAGTCTTGTGATTTAAAAAAATCTGTCATGGTTTTATTCCATCTTTGAGGTGCTTGACGCATTCATAAATTTTCATTCCTTTAATTTCCATGCCTTCTGGTGGATACATAAACACTTCTTCATCTACTTCCCCATAAAGGAATGTTGTCTTGATATCGAACGTTTTTAATGCTGTAGTCATTTTTAGCAGCTAGTGCTAATAGAGCTCGTAGTGGACTACTTCCTACAACAGGGCTAAAGGTGTCGTTAACTTCCTCTTGTTCAAATCCTCTTATAACCTATCGGGCTTTGTATCTTCCATCGTCTTTTATTTTTAATACCCATTTATTGGTGAGTATTTTCTTGCCTATAGCTTCTTTCTCATCAACTACTGTCCAGATATTATTTTCTTTAAGTGAAGCTTTTTCTTCATTTATTGCTTGTAGCCATTTTTCTCGATCAGTACTGCTTATTACTTCTTCATAATATAAGCAAGACATGGTCTTAAAATCTTTTAGGTAAAGTATGTTGTCGTTTTGGTCTTCTGTGTTCATTTGTATTTGTTCCTTTATGTTCTTTTTGTTTAACATCTTCATTTGTGTTTTTAGGTTTTTCTTCTTTATTATTTGTTTTTATTTTTTGTTCTTCATTAATGTTTCTTTTTTCTTTTTCAGGTATATTATCTTCTTCTTCTCCTTCAGAACAGGTATGTGCTGACATATTGTCACTCTCAGGACTTTCTACTTTTTCTTCATAGCTTTTATTTTCTTCTTCCAGGTCGGTATTGTCATTTTCCTCATCCAGGTAAGTACCATCCAGTTTTATTGTTTTATTCTCTTTTTCAGGTTTTTCATTATATATTTCAGGAGTATTTTTAACTATTACATCTCTTCTCACAATAATTGTTTTAGTTTCTTTGTAACCATTGGGTGCGTAGCCTACAAAGGTAAGTGTTTCACTGCGGTCATCCAGTTTCCCGCACTGCCGCACACTTCTTGAGAAATCAAGAAGTGTGCTGTTCAACCTTTCTGCTTTTCCATTTAGTTGCGGTGAGTAAGGGATTGTATAATCTATTGTAATGCCTTTTTCAAATCAGTATTCATTGAGTTCCTTTTTTATGTATTCTGCACCATTGTCGCAGCGTAACGTTGATACTTTAAAATCATACTTTCTTTCAGATTCTTCTATATAGTTATTTGTTAGTAGTTAGTAGTTTAGTTATTCTTATTTGTTTATACACTTCCGACTTTTATGTTTTAATGGAACAATTTTTATGAAGTGTGTGTAGTCATCCACGAAGGTAAGTATATATTTTTCATTGTTGTATGTCGAAGGTGTTATCGGGCCAGCTTTGTAGCTGGTTTTCGCACTGTATTAAATGGTTTTCGACATTGTTTAGCTTTGTATATACTTCACAGCTTGAATCTAGACTTTTTAATTCCGCAAGGGTAAGCTTAATTCCTTTTACAAGGTTATATTTTATCATGCGTTCCATTACGTCTTTGCTTGGATGTCCAAGTTTGATATGCCAGTCTAATGCTTTATCAGCCGTTGTCAACAATGAAGTTTCAGCTTGATTTTCTTCCAATTTTAGTTTTATACTGTAAAGACCTTCTATGGTCTTTTTTCCTTTTAACTCCAAATTATCTTTTTTAATGATAACATCTTTTATTGTGAATTTTATTGTTGCATCTTTTTCAGTTAATTTGTTTACTGATAAAAGTTTTTTTTTGAAGATCTGGTGCTAATAATACTTTGTTTATTGAACAGTTTTCTGCTTTTATGCTTCATTTTCCTTGAGTAGCAAAAGATGTGTCATTTTTGCTGTAGATATATTACTCTTGTGAACACTCAATTCTGATAGAATTTTCTTATTATTTGTCATATGTTGAGTGCATCCAGAGTCTACAATGAACTCAATACTTTCTTGTGAATCAGATTTTCTCCCATTTGAAGTAAATAGAGCAAAATTCTTTTTGTTTTTGTTAAAAAAATAGTTTTCTGATTAATGGTTGTTCTTTTTGCATACAGAGCACTTTTTTCTAAAAAAGCAGACATTATCGGTATGGTTGGTCTTTTTACATATAAAACAAAACGTTTGTTTACCTCTCTGTTGGTGGCATCCATAGTGCAGGCCTGGATCCCGTCACCGGCCAGGCCTGCCGATGTCGACGCAGAGGCCGAATGGTTCAGGAGAGCCATGTCGCATATCTGCGATGCGGCGATGCCTAGAGTTAAGCCCGGCCTAGCAAAGAAGCAGATGTACAGTAGCTCTACCATGAATTAAATAAACGTGAATCGTATACGGACTCTGGTATCGTCACGTGTTCACGCGATTATACTAACGTGTTGTTGTCATCTCTACCATGAGATTAATTTACGATTCATGTATACGCTATTGACTTCACGATACCGGAAATAAGTATTACCATAGACTACCGTATTACGCTGTAGGGTTTTGGTAGGGTTCATTTGGTTTTAAATAGGTACGTTTTGTTCTGCAATTGAGCTATAAATCAAAAGGTAAGTTGTTATTTTAATTTTCACACTATAATATATTTCAAAGGATATACAAATATTTGTCTGACAAATTTGTAATGAAACTATTGAAGTATCTGAAGGAAACCAAATAAAAAGTGAAGTAAAATAAAACTTGTGATCACATAAATAAAGGATATTACATAAGTAAACGCACTTTGAAGGCCGGCCGGCAAGGCAAGCATATTTATTCTGTGGAACCTGGCTGTCTGTGGGCGCACTACGAAACTACGAATAAATGTTTGGCGAAAAAAAAGGGCGGGAAACTGAAAAGGCGCTATATTTTGTGTTAAAATTTATTAATTTATTTCTTGTACAATATTTGTATTTATTTGTAGTTAAATTGTATATTTTTAGTGTAAATACGTCAATATTTATTAGTTGGTAAGTTTTTGTACATTATTTTGTATGGATTCGTCCATTGAGGGGGACCTTGATCCAAATAACATTTTCACGACGCCACCGTCGTCGTCAAGAGGTATAGACACACTCGTAGCGGCTGCCAATCAAATTAATGATGTTGCTTTAGAAAGCTACGTAAAATTTAAAAAAATTAATAAGCCTAAAGCTGTAAAAACTGGTAAAATTACCAAATTTGCAGGTGGATCTAAAATGGCAAATAAAGTAAATTTTACCAAAGACCCAAAAATGGACACGTCTCTCCCTGTGGTTCAGTCCAGTTCCGCTGATGAATCTGCCACTACCACTACTGTTTTTCGGACTCTATACAATGACAGGGATCCAGGCCCATATATTGTGTATGCTCAATTTATTGAATTGGATCCAAAACAAGGATCTAGTTTACACCCACTCACTTTTTCTGCGTTTTTACATAAGAATGGGCTACGCGCGATTGTACAGAATGGCATAAGAAGAATAGGGCGTAATCGTCTCTCAATAACTTTTAAGACAGCCAAGGAAGCAAATAATTTCCTGAAAAATGATTTATTGGCAAGTAGTAAAAAATATAAAGTTAGTATTCCGGTGTTTAACATTTCTAAAATGGGTATTGTAAAAGGTGTTCCCATAGATTGGTCACACCAGGACATTTTGGACAATGTTCAGGTTCCTGATGGCTGTGGCGCGATTCTGCGGTCACGTAGAATTTCAAGAAAATCGGTCACATCTAATGGTGTTGAGTGGATACCCACTCAATCTGTTGTTTTGACATTTGATGGTCAGAACCTCCCTTCAAGGGTTTATGCATTTTATTCTTCATTGCCTGTGTCACAATATATATATCCAACTATTCAGTGCTATCAGTGCTGTCGTTTTGGCCACACCAGAACTTCGTGTAGAAGTAATCCAAGATGCTTTAAATGTGGCTTGGACCATGATGGCAGTAAGTGTGATCTAGGTGAGGGCTTCATTTGTTTAAATTGCTCTGGTGCTCATAAAGCTACAGACAATTGTTGTCCGGAATATGTTAGACAATCTAATATAAAAGCACATATGTCCAAAAACTCCATCTCGTACCAGGAAGCATCAGAATTATTCCCAGTTGCTAAGTTGTCATTTTCAGAGGTTGCTACTTCTCTGCCCAAGGCTCCACCAAAACAGGTTCCTGAAAATGTTAATAAAAAAATTTGGGAAAAGAAAACTGTCATCAATAAATCCAAAAATCAGAAACCACTGGCACAAACACAAGGGTATGATAAAGTTGCCCACAGCAACATAATCAACTCTTTCACTGCCCCCCAAGCTGAAAACGGTTGTGCTTTACAATTTAAAGAGAAGGGTGATGTAAATCCCATTGCATCTTCAGAAGATCTGAATCTTCTGCTATCTAATTTAGTCAGTATAATTTTAAATTCAACAATACCGTACAACGTTGCTCTGAAACTTATACAAACAATTTCCATATCTATTATTAACCTTCGTTATGGACCAGATAGTCCAGTGGAATACAAAGAGTGTTAGATCCAAACAATCTGAAATTATTTACCTGATTAATAAATATAAACCATTTGTGCTTGCCATCTCTGAGACTTGGCTGAAGCCTGGTATTAATTATCGTATGCCTGGTTTTACTGTTCTCAGATGTGATAGAACAGATGGTTGGGGAGGGGCAGCCCTCCTCATAAAGAATAATTGTTATTTCAATCAGTTACAGTTACCTCATTTTAACAGCAATCATTTAGATGCTGTGGCAGCAAGGGTAGGTAACATTACTTTTCTTTCCATTTATATTTCTAGAAAGGATGGGTCTTTGTTACCATTATTAAAAGATATCATTGAATCATTGCCTTCGCCTGTACTTATTTTAGGTGACTTTAATGCACACCATTCATTATGAGGAGCTCCTAAGGATGATCATTTTGGCATTGGAATTGCTAAGCTTATTGACGATTTGAATCTTTGTGTATTAAATACAGGTCTACCTACTCGCTGCCCCGTTCCAGATCAAAATCGTAGTTATGTAGATCTTTCTCTGTGTTCTCCTTCCCTCGTGGGTCTGTTTTCATGGATATGTTTACCATTATCACATGGTAGCGATCATTTTCCTATTGTTTTATCTAAACCCTCTTCCAGGGATGCTTTTGTTGAACATCTTCCTCCTCTTCTCAAATATAATATTTCAAATGTTGACTGGAAGGCATATAGTTCCCTTTTGGACCAAAAGGTTTCAATGCTTCCAAAAATAACCTCAAATAACGTACTGGATTCGTATGAGACGTTTATTGCTATAATGTTGTCAACAGCTGATGAGCTATTTCCATGTAAAAAAGTCACCAGGGGAAAAATACCTTCACCACCTTGGTGGGATAGTGAATGTACGGAAGCAGTCAAGAAAAGAAATGTGAGTCAACTGTTATGCCGTAATTATGTGGATTTAAATATTTTCTTACAATTCCGAAACACAGAGGCTGCTACTAAGCGTCTGCTTCGTAAAAAGAAGCGCGATGGCTGGCATCGCTTTTGTGCCTCGCTCTCACCTGATACCCCTTTGTCACTAGTATGGAAAAATGTTCGTCGCTATAGATCCTCTTTTACTGACACTTCATGTTCTTCTTTTTCTCATGAATGGGTTGAACCATTATTTTATAACCTTGCCCCAGATATGGTGCCCAATATAAATCAAATGCCATATTCATATTTGTATCCATCTGGAAGCGACACTATGAATTCTCCATTTACGCTCCCCGAACTGAATTTTGTTCTGAATCGTGTATCGGATTCCACGCCAGGGAAAGACGGTATCCCTTACTCTTTTCTTATTAACTGCTTACCATCGACCCTCTCTTACTTTTTGGAGATAATAAATTTAGTTATTGAAACGGGCTCTATTCCAGTATCCTGGAAGAATCAAATCATTATTCCAATCTTGAAACCGCACAAAGACCCTCTCATGTTTTCTTCGTACAGACCAGTAGCGTTATCTTCTGTGCTTTGTAAAATAACAGAGCATTTAATTAAAAATAGAATGGAATGGTTTTTGGAACATAACAATTCGTTATCTAGCTCTCAATATGGTTTTAGGAAAGGTAAAAGTGTAGCAGATAATCATAGTATTTTGTTTACTGATATACTCCTGTCATTCTCTGGTAAGGAATCTACTGTTTGTGCTTTTCTGGACGTTAGTGCCGCTTATGATAATGTTAACCTAGCAATGCTAAAACAAAACTTGTTTAACTTAAAAATACCTCCAAAATTGATCAACTTCGTGTTTAACTTATTTACAGGGAGAACTATTAGTTTACGTGTTTCCGGTCAAAACCTTCCAAATAGAACACTTTGGAAAGGGATTCCTCAGGGCTCAGTATTAAGCCCTTTATTGTATGATGTATATACAAGGGATATTGATTTAAACTTTCATCCTTCTTGTTCTGTTTTGCAGTACGCTGATGATTTGCTCATTTATTCCTCTCATTCCTCTATAGAACAAGCTACACTAAATTTGCAAAATTCGTTAGATAATCTCGTAACTTGGCTATTAAATCACGACTTATCTCTCTCAGCTTCTAAAAGTATTGCTGTTGTATTTTCTCGTAAAAGATCTATCCCACTGGTAAGTGTTTCTCTTGGGCAGTCGGTAATCCCAACTGCTAAAGAGGCACGTTTCTTGGGGAAAATTTTCGATAGTAAAATGAATGGGGTCGCACATATCAATTATATAAGTAAAAAATGTGAGAAAAACATTAATGTGTTGAGAGCTTTAGCTGGTGTCTGGTGGGGCGCTCACCCGTCTTGTCTTAAATTGATTTATAATGCTTTAATAAGAAGTTTGTTGGATTTTGGGTCCTTCACATTGGAACCTGCAAATAAGAATGCACTTCATAAATTAGATTTAATTCAATCTCAAAGCTTACGCCTTGTGATTGGAGCGATGAAAAGCACCCCAATAAATGCCCTCCAAATTGAATGTGCTGATCCTCCTCTAGATCTTAGGAGGCAATTTTTGTCTGATAGGTATTTGTTTAAGTTAACTCAGTTTAAATCACATCCGTTAATATCAAAACTTCAACAATTAAACTCTTTGATTGTAAGTGACAATCGATTTTGGAATAATAAAACTGTACCTAATCTATTAGCTAGTCTTAGAAAATTCATTGATCTTAAGGTGCATATAGTAGATTTTCCGTGTCATCCTCTATTCTTTTATGACTACAAAGTTTTAACTTTTTTGCCAAATGTCCTTCTGACAATAGGTATCAAAAAACATTCAGTCATCCTAAACCCTAATCGTGTGTTAGATGCGTTCGTGCATCAGCATTGTCAAAACGCTGTCGTATTTTTTACGGATGCATCGAAAACATTTCCTTCTGTTCCTTTAGTTCCGGGTCTTAATGACAACAATAATGTGGTAGGTTCAGCCTTTTTAGATTTCCATTCGGGTCACTTTAAACTATTTAAATACCCTGGCATTCTTTCTATTTATTCTGGAGAAGGTATGGCTATTCTTGAGTGCGTACGACACATTCTTATTAAAAATATACCTGAATCAATTATTTTTTCGGATTCTCTTAGTTGCTTACAATCGCTGCTTTCAAACCCATTCAATAAAAATCGATTTTCTCCGTTATCTTTAGAAATTAAAGCTAAACTGTTGGAATGTAATGACCGTGATTTACAAGTCACCCTTGCATGGATTCCTGGTCACTCGAGTATCAAAGGAAATGAGATGGTAGATGAATTGGCGAAATTGGCTGCTCTACAGGGCAGTACGAATAACCAACTAGTCAATAGTAATGATTTGTCTATACTTCCTCGTATTTATCTTGAGGAGAGTTGGAATAACATTTGGTCGACTTCCAATAAGGGAAACTTTTATCGATGCCTTCAACCATGTATAACCATGCACCCATGGTTCTCTAAATTATACATCGAAAAGAAATTTTCTTCCACTATTTCTCGGCTGAGATTTGGCCATTGTACTACACCAGCACACCTTGCAAAGCTAAGGGTGCGCGATTCATCTCTATGTGAGTGTGGTTTGGATGAAGGTAACATCATGCATATCCTATTTATGTGTCCTAATTATTCTCCATCTTTACTTGATATTATGATTCATTATCAAGCTCCTCTACCCTACGATCTATCATCTATATTATCGTTATCTAACAAAGTATATATAAAATCGCTTATTAAATTCTTACGTCTTCTTATTATATCTTTGTAACTATCATTATATCTGTGTATATATTGCCCACCTAAGTCAACTTTTGTCTTTATTCTCAACTCAAACGCCGAAGAAATACTTTATAATTGGGAAATTTCCAACTCGACACTGGCAAGAATGTCCCCTAAATTGGGTTGACTATATTGCCATCCAAGAAAAAAAGAAGAAGAAGAAGAAGAATATATGTTTAAATAATTTGTGATCGATTTAAAACATAAAAGCTCCAAACAAACAATGTGAAGTGCTCACAAGTTTCAAGAATACTACTGCAGTATCCTTACTGACGTTTTATTCTCTAAAAATGAAAAATCTGTGAATTCCTCATTCAGAACAGGATTGCAAAAAAAAATTATAACCAAAATATAATTGGAAATTGAAAAGTAGTGCAAAGTAAGTGAAATTATTATTGTTACCACATATTATACACTTTATTGTACGTCGCATTAGTAGTATAAAATGTAGGTACATGCTGCGTGCTGATTTGACGTCGAAATGGATAACATATATGTGACAATGGTCGCACTACCAACTGGTTCACCCATTTTCCCAAGCCAAACTTGGCTTGGGAAAATGGGTGAAATGGCCCACTCAGATCACCCAATCGCCGGCGTCCCCGTTGATAATAATAATAACGGATGCTTAACATCGTGCGAAGTGGAGAAGGATAATAGGCTTAGAGGTGAAATCTCGTATGCACTATGCATCGGAACACAACGCTAAGATGATGATGATGATTAATGTTTGAGTAATTGAAAAGAAGTGGAAAAGGCTACTAATATAAAAGTAGGTACACCTCTGCCTACCCCTTCAGGGATACAGGCGTGAAGTTATGTATGTACAGGTACAATCAAAAGTAAATATTAAGTTATGGTTAAGTCATATTAATAACAAATAGGTACAGCTACATATGTAAAGGAATAACTAAATTCTATGGATCCTAACCAACAAGTAAATTTTATAATGTAATTAAATTGACATAATTTTTTTTTTCTTTACAGTTGAGTTGATTGTTTTCGGAGCGTCTGAAACTTAAGAATCTCTAAACAAGAGATGTGAAGTGCTTACAAGTTGCAATAATACTTACAGTACAAGTTTAATGAACAAAACTATAAGGACAGTAAAGTGGCATGACAAGTAAGTAAATGAATTGTTGTTACCACATTATGGGTACTTAATTTTACACTGCACTGATAGGTAAAGCATGTATAGCAATATAGCAATATTGAGTTACCCAATATAGCATGTATATTGGGTAACTCAAAATTAGTGGGAAACCAATAGGCAGTCTGTTAATACAGAATGTAATATGAAAGTATAAAATATATATGTTTGTATTCACATAATTTGAGTTTTAAAATCAAAAGTAAACATTAGGTTATAGTTAATAAAACATAGTAATAACATCTAAGTAAAATATAATTTTATTAATAATGTTTAAAGAAAATGTAATTAATATAATTTATTTCTATTCTTTACAGTTGGAGCGATTTATGAAATGAAAAGCCGCATGAATGAAAATTAATAATAATTTCGATACCAATAATGATATAAAGAACCACGAGGAAGACTGTTTTGTCAACTGCATTAATCTAATCTGACTACTAAAGAACTGTGTAATAACAATAATTATTGTCTCTATTTTATTTTTATTGTTTTATTTTAAAAAACTCCCATTTTAATAAAATTTTGTCTCTTTTGGTATGTAAATTGTGACCTATATCTATAAAACAAAGTCGGGTAAGTGATACCATTTATAACTCGAGAACGGGTGGATGTTTAGATTTATCTCTGCATATACTGTGCCACTTTGTGGTTAATTTTCTTTTTTGTCAGTGGGAGTATTTATGTCGAACTCGAACCGACCAAAACCACGCACCGTCTCGGATATCTAATGCCAGGGTGTAAAGTGGCCAAATAAGACAAGTCCCTCGCACCCTGGGTAACCCTGAGCCATTTACTGCTTTGAGATGGCCTAGCAATTAGTATTATTAAAAGTATGAGACATTCACGAAATAAATCAGCTGATAAGCTAACCAACATAACTTGATTGTAATTGGAAACGAAGTTTGCCGGGTCAAGTAGTAATGAATAAAATAGAAATATTTATATCCGAAGGGAAAAAAGCACGAAAAAAAAAAGTTACATATTTTTATTTAGAAGTAGGTGAATTATTTAATATCGATTTCTTTAAAGTTTACTTCAAGGAGTTGTTCAGAAATAGTTTTTTATTCTTGAAAAATTCCAATAGCTATGAACCAAATATTTTTGAATAGACTTCCTAAGGACTTATATTATGATTTGTGAAATGGAATTTTAAACTCCTGCAATTTTGAGAAAACATCGTTTTAGCTTCGGTATATTTTTTAGCCTGTATACGAACAAAACTTTTGTTACCGGTGAACAACAAAAAAAAAAAGTTTGACAATTGTCACTTACGCGTCACATGTGACAGATGGATGACTGTTCTGTTGCATTTTTTGTTTACTTGTGAGATTTCTACAAATATAAAGAGAAAATGATAGTGATAGGCTACGCCATATTCAGACGAAATGCGTTACCTACTATTGATTTGTCTATGAATAAAGTGCATTATTTAACTACATGCAGATATCGTTCACATATAGTGTTTTGAAACTATGTGACTTAAACACGATCATTGTATTCCTCCTATAAAGCTTCTTGGCGTAATAAAATTGTAATATGTTGACTGCTTGTCAAAGTATAACTGTTGAACGAAAATATTTGAGAGTTAAATAGCTACAAGCTACTGAAATCGGAGCAGTACCAAAAAAATACATGGGCTTGCAACAAATGCAAATTAACGACTAATCCTGTAGTTATAATGACCTAGTAAGGAGTCCTATTTAGTGATAACTATATCTTGCACAGCAAATGAAGCATAGATTATCTTACATTACTTAAATGAGCATGGTTCATGTGATGGACCTCTAAATATATTTCATATTGAATGAGCCAGATACATGCTATCCCCCAACATTGTGTTGATAATATAAATTAGTCAAAAGTTGAATATAAAAGCCGAGAAATAATGAGTCAGCTCCGGCTAATTCCCGATTCCTAATTTTGGCTAATATATATCAGTGTAATTTGAGCCATATTGGAATTTATAAGGAATTCGAATTTATAAAAAACCACGTGCATACAAAAAGTATAGCAACAGTGAGGAAGCTCAAACGGAAATGTGCAGGCCATACAATAAGAGGTAAGGAATAATGGTCCAGGTTAATAATGTCCTGGTTCACAGGGCACAGGAAGAGAAAAAGAGGTAGACCACTGAGACGTTGGGCTGATGAATTAAGAAAAACAGCAGGCGTACGATGGTCTACAATAGCTCACAATACAGAAAAGTAGAAAGAATTGGTGGAGGCCTTTGCCTATAAAAGGCACATAGACGGAGTGTAGAAGAAAAGTGATAATTAAATAAAATTGATAATGCTATTACATTATGTAATTAACAAAAAAAAACATTGATTGGTTTAATTATTATTATGTTAATCTATAAAATAATGGTAAACTAAATGTTATCTGTCTGAATTAAAGGCTATTATTATTATTATACAAAAAGTGGACATCTCCTTTTTTATATTAAAACAGAGTATACCTTAATAAAAACGTCTTGTTATTTTGGGTTAGGTGTATAATATTCTAGAACATACTTCACAACACTGTCTAGTTTAAAACTCATTGTCAACATCACAATTTTAGTCCCGGTTGTATCCAAAATTTGAAGTTTGGAGTCCGGGGTCCTCTCTTCTACTATTTCTATTGATATTTCGGGCTTTTGCGGGAGCGACTGCCGCCTGACCCGTCAACACCAAGAGGAAAGCATACATAGCACACGGCCCACCTGATGGGAAGCGGTTACCGTGGCCTATGGATGTGTACAACACCAGGGGCATCATATCAAAATATCATAAGGCTGAGATATTCCACACTGCCTGTAAGTATGGGATTGTTGACAATCCTCAGCGCCCGTCTTTGACCTGAGTCGGACGGATCAAGTTGCTATGCAGCTTTGGATGTAACCGGCCCTAATGCTGTGATCATGGTGTCAATATGTCATCCATGATGATCAGATTAAGTACATACAAGTACCTACATTAAATGCTTGGTTCAATATGTTAAAGGCATTCCTCGGTTATTGTCTTAGAAAATAACCAAGAAAAAACAATGAGTAAGTATTTTTAATCAACCAATTTCGATTGCTTTTATAAATTAGATAAGGTATATCGTCACTAATCATTAATTATTACTTTTTAACAAAACACGGATCAAATCAATAGGTACCAAAAAAATCGATGTGTAAAGCTTAAACATTGCATTCGCCCAACAGCTGATTATAAGAAAGCCGCCATATTACATTAACGATACTCGTTTCACCACCAAAATAGACAGTGAGAGCGACACGAGATCATTTAAATACCGGCCATGTTTCGGCCTGCAAAAATGAAAATTTCGGTATAAAAAAAAATATATTGATAGATCTTAATTAGCCCTTTCGAACTACGTTAATTAATTTATGAGCCCGTCTTTCGTTTTCCTAGGAAAATTCAAAATATCATTTTCCTTTTTTCACCTTTTCAAATACCTGTATCTCTTTAAAATATGGTTATTTTTTATTCTACCAAGCGTAGAAAAATTGCCCTTGAGCTGATTTAAATTGCCCGAGTGTCAATTATTATAAATATTTAATAATAATCCTATAAAAAATAAAAAAACCGTAATGGGATTTCATGCGCGGTAGAAAAAAGGCAACACTGCTCTAGTCTAAGGGCAGCATTTACAACCTTACAACAAAATATCAAAATTTATAGTTATTTCTCATCGTAAGTCATAATAAAAAATGAAGCTGATGATTAAAGTAATATTTTAATGTAAGTGGTTTTATTATTACTAGATTTTTATTATCATTAGGTATATTATGGGGATAATGTGTTTGCATGATTGGCAATGGAAGATTCTTAACTGTTTATTTTATTTTGCAGTAAGCAAGCGATACCTCCTTGAGGGATTTGAAATCCAATACAAAAATTAAGAAAGTTATTAACGGTACTGGTGGAGGCCCAAGCACTGAAGCTCCACTGACAAGCTTAGAGGAAAAAGTATTGGCTGTACTTGGGACGGAAGCCGTCTACGGAATTCCAGGTGTACGTGAAACAGTGGGATGTACCTACCTTAATTGAGATCTCTTATCACTCACTTATCTCAATTTTGACCACAGAGGCCAAATTGATTATAACATTGGGAAATCAAAGTTATTTGCATTTAAGGACGTTCACTGTCTTCTTGTCGGGGCAGCAATCTTCCCTGGTATATAAGTACTGTATGTCATTAGACTGAGAATATAAATTTATTTCACGTTTATTCTAACATTATAATCAATATAATAATACAGGTAACGGATGATCAACATCTTTCTGAGACAACACATCTAGATACTCAGACGGCCCTATCACTTATTAAAGAAAAATCCCCAGTGGATTTCCTGCTGCAGAACTCCCTCACTGAGGACACTGTCAAAGTTGAACCCATGGGACTAAAAAGAAAAATAAATAAGAGCAGAGGTAGAATGTTTGCTTCCATTATTTAAATTATTTTATACTCCCCTACTCTTATTTATTATATTCTATTAACTCAATTATTTAGTAGTCCTACCTAATATAGTCATATTTAATAAGATGTATTAAATAGGACTATAGTACGTAGATATCTTATGTCATTAACCCTTTTCAGAGTTCAGCAATAAAGAGCTTATAAATATTGAGAGAGAAAAATTATAAATAAAGAGGCAAACATTGGAAATAATGAAGGATTATAAAAAGCAAAAGTTAGAAACACTTAATAGGTAATGTTATGCAAGTCTTAATTCCCTTTAGATTTATCCATATCAAAACATCTCTTAATTATCAAAATCATCTGTTAGGTACTTAATTTTGAAACATTTTGTTATGATAAAAAAAATCTTATTAGATTTTAAATGTAAAAATAATATGAATAGAATAAGAATTTTAATAGAAATTAATAGAATCGTTTCCTCCTTTCAGGATTGCAGAAGCACTTGAGAAATTAGAAGGAATAAAATAAAAGAAAAAACAATGAATGTACAATGATTTTTCAACACTGTATGCAATGAAGAAATTAGACAAATAATAATTGAATACATTGTGATTTTACTGATTATTAACATTTTGTCTTTAATGATACTTTGTAGGCAAGTAGGTAATTAATAAATGAAAAACTTGTAAACAGTGTTTTTTTTTTAAAGTGCATAGGCAATTCTCTGTTGTAGGCTTTCCTTTCAGGGTAAGAAGGTCAGACGGCAGTCGCGTCCATAAAAGCCATAGGTAAAACCAAACCAAGAGAAGGAGCAAGTGGACCCCGGGCTTTGAGGTGAAAGTCTCGGATGCAACCGGAAAAAACGCTGAAATGATGATGATGAGGCAATTGAGGAAAAACAAAATAACTGGAACGCATTTAATGTTTTTATATCTGTACTTATTATTTTTCATGTAATTACACAAAAACAATGTTACCAATCAAATTAAACAGGCATAAACTTGCTAAATATAAATAAATATTCTAGGATATTATGCCCAGCCTAATCTAGACCCAAAATAAGCATAGCTTAACTTATACCATTTGGTGTATTATGGGTTCTAGAATGCAAAGGAACATACTTGATACATAATATAGATTACAGATAAATAAACATTTGTATATATTTATACATATATTATTGATATAAGGTGTCACAAAATTAGGTCTCTGAATATGGTGAGATGACTTAGTATCGACAAAATATGTATTTGAAACAAAAAAAATATCAGGTAAAAAAAAAAAATAATATAAAAACACCACCAGCGACCAGCGTCACGCGACGAGCCCGTGACGCACGTGGTAGGCGTGCAGTCCTCGCAGTATTCTCCAAGCGGATGTGTGGGAAATACCTAAATCGCGACCAGCGTCACGTGTGCTCATCGCGTCACGTGACACTGGTCGCTGGTAGTGATTTTTTTTTTCATTTTTTGTTTTTTTTTTTATTTTACCCGATATTTTTTTGTTTCAAATACATAATTTGTCGATACCAAGTCATCTCACCAAATTCAGAGACCTAATTTTGTGACACTTTATATAGGAAGAGCTGCGCAAAAGCTGCATTAATGCCTATAATCTTCATGTTACTGTCACAAATCTGTAATTAGTCAAGATATTATATTATTTTATAAAACTATTAGTACAGAGAATGCAGTTTTTGTTATGTATTACCAATTATTATATTCCAAATAAATAGTTATCTTATATGTGTATTTCCTACATACATATACACACACACACCTGTATTTCCATGAAGGGGTATCTGTTTAACATGAATATAAAATTGAGGTATGAAGATTTACTTACAATGGCAACATTAATAGCAGTAATAATAAATCCACTTACATTGAAATATTACTTTAATCATCAGCTTCATTTATATTTTTTTCATTTCATTTATATTTATATATTTTTTTTTATATTTTGATATTTTGTTGTAAGTTGTAAATGCTGCCCTTAGACTAGAGCAGTGTTGTCTTTTTTCTACCGCGCATGAAATTCCATTACGGTTTTTTATTTTTTATAGGATTATTATTAAATATTTGTAATAATTGACACGCGGGCAATTTAAATCAGCTCAAGGGCAATTTTTCTATGCTTGGTAGAACAAAAAATAACCATATTTTAAAGAGATACGGGTATTTGAAAAGGTGAAAAAAGGAAAATGATATTTTGAATTTTCCTGGGAAAACGAAAGACGGGCTCATAAATTAATTAACGTAGTACGAAAGGGCTAATTAAGATTATCAATATATATTTTTTTTATATCGAAATTTTCATTTTTGCAGGCCGAAACATGCCCGGTCATTTATATAGTATTCTATTGTTTATCCTGTCGCTAAATGTCAAATTGTGGACTCATGGTAGCAAATTGAGCTATACTGTCAAGTATACTACGGATCGTATCCGAAAACATTAGAACCGTTCCGTTTTGATACACTACAGTCGGAAACAGTATCGTTATACAAAATTCATGGTAGATCAGCCGTCGAAAACGATGCCACTGAGAAATACATTACAGTATACTACTGCCGTATTAAACACATGGTAGAGCTACTGGTGTTCAGCGGAGTTCGCACAGCTGCGAGCAGAGTGCGTGACCGCTGGCCGCCAGTACACCAGGTTTTGCCGGAGGCGTCGCCGCCCAGACGATGCGGCAGCCGAAGAGGCGGAGCTATATGAGGCGTACAAGGGGGCCAAGAGGACCCTCCAGGTAGCCATTAAGCAGGCCAAACGGCGAGCCCGCGAAGAGTTGCTGGAATCTCTGGAGCGGAACCCACGAGGGCGCCCTTACCTTGCGGTCAGGGGCAAAATCCGCCCTAGGGCGCCCCTACTGACCCAGAGCCTCCAGCCGGAGCGGCTGTAGGGGATACTGGGCTTCCTGTTCCCAGCGAGAGCGGAGGAGCATGTTCCTCCGCGTAAGGCTCCGCCTCAGGCGTCTGAGGCTGATAATAGCGAGAGCGATGTGCCGGAAGTGAGGGAGAGTGAACTGGGGGTAGCAGTGCTCCGGCTTAAAGCTCGGAAATGCACTGCCCCCGGACCTGACGGTATTCCCGGCCGAGCATGGGTCCTGGCCCTTGAGGAACTAGGGCCTCGACTGGTGGCGCTCTTTAGCGCATGCCTCGAAAGGGGCCAGTTTCCAAAGGCGTGGAAGACGGGGAAACTGGTCCTTATCCGGAAGGCGGGGCGGCCGGCGGATCAGCCATCCGGTTACCGGCCGATCGTGTCGCTCGCACCAACGCTTTCAACACCCTACCCTGGAGCTGCGTTAGGGAGGCGCTCGCGTATCACGGAGTGCCTCCTTACCTCCGCCGCATTGTCGAGGCATACCTATCCGAGAGGGCCATAGTTTACCCGAGCTGGCTAGGGCCAGGGCGGTGAGAAGTATCGTGCGGTGTTCCACAGGGGTCGGTCCTAGGGCCACCCCTGTGGAACATCGGATACGATTGGATGCTGCGCGGTTCGTTGCTCGAGGGCGAACATGTTATGCTGACGACACCCTCGTGATGGCGCAGGGAGCAACGCACCGAAGCGCGGCACTAAATGCCACGGCAGGGGTTGCTCAAGTCGTGGGTCGAATACGGCGGCTGGGACTCGAGGTGGCTCTCCACAAGTTTTTCTTGTAATTGTTCTATTAGAAAAGTCATAGAATCATTTGGACATATTATGTTATCGCTATATATCTGACTAAGTCCTATATTTTTGCAATCGTTTTAAAGGGTCTCAAAATTGATTTTATTAAAATACTTTTTTTTATTACAAAAATTTTGCCTCCCCGAGTACAGGCAAAAAGAGTTGATGCATGATCCGTAATTGCAGTTTACAGAATAAATGTGTACAATGGTACCTTGGTTCTAATGACACGTGGTCGAAACAGCTGGCTCCGCTGGTTTCCTCATAGTGGGTAGGTATCATACTAAAGTAAGACAGTAAGTCAAGGTAATATATATAAAACTATCCAAAATAGTAAAAGCCGGAGGTCTATCTATTGCTATTACGGCTGTTTCTTTCCTTTTAATAAGTAGACAATTGTCTTCTGAAATTTCTGGTTCTTCTATGAACTGAAGGCCATTGTTAATAAATACGATTAAACTATCATTTTGGTTGTAGTTTTGAGACGTCGAGAAACTAGTGTATTCCGACATAAAAGGTAAGTTATCAACACATGAGAGCCAGCTTTCCGTCAGAATTATAATGTCGCATCGGATGTGTAGGTATTCTTTTAAGTAAAATATAATTAAAATGTAAAAGATAAATAAAAAAAATAAATGTAAAAAGTAAAATGTAATGATAATTTTTATTTATACTTCTAATATTTTGGTGTCATATTTACATAATAAGTTAGGTTTAGTTATAGTAGTTCTACAGTTTTCAGGTTCACAGGTGTATTTATTCACCCAAGTTAAAAGTTTCTATATTATTTAAGTCCGCCAATTTTGTAATAAAAATATGTTGATGTATGGGATTGTGATAAAAAGTTGAGAAGGGAGTTGTTGGTTTTTTTGTATTTGTGTGATTGGTGTAAGGCTGGATTGATATAGTGATGATGAGATTATAGCGTAAAAATGTTGTAATGCACAGAAAAGGAATGAAGTTTGAAGGTATATAGATATAATGTGTATTTGTATTTTCGATATATGCAAGTTAATGCATGTGAATATTTACTAAATTGACGAAATACAACAATAAAAGCATGCAAAAAGCAACATAATTATTATGTGAAAAGAGTTGATTACTAGTCATATTTTTTTAACAAATTAACGACATCAGCCTCACATCTTATTGTAAGTGGTTATTCAACTTCAGTCTTTCGAAGGAAAACTTTATCCGACGAGGTCCAGCAGTACATATAATTATGCGCCTTTGCAAATTTTCTAGCAAAGTAGAAGTTGTGCTGTGTTTCTGGACGTAAGAAATCAGATACATAAATGGGCACTATGGGGCTGTATTTCATCATGTCCATAGTTCATGTAAATAACATCGGGACCACTCCAGGGCTAGTCCTCTCTCTCCAAGGAGCTCAAGTTTCTTTAGTAGTTTGGGCCGAGATACGGTGTCAAACGCCTTGGCTAGATCCAGGAAGACGCCAATACATTTCCTTTTTGCGTCTAAGCTGTCAGTAACAAAATCAACTAGATTTGTGACTGCATCCTCCGTGGATTTGCCACAGCGAAAGCCAAATTGATTCTCAGCTAGTAAACATTTTGTTTCGAGATATTTTATGAATCTCTTATTAACCGCCTTCTTACCTTAGATGGAGTACTTAGTAGTGAGATAGCAGGTTCTTTGGAATTGCCTGCCTTAAAGATTGGTATTATATTTGCTATTTTAAGTGAATGTTGTCTCTACTTTGCCAAGTGTCTTCAATGCTGCCTGGCTTACGGTATAGATCGCCCTTCCGCGTAGTCAGGTGGCCTACCATTTCCACGCATTCCATAATAGCGAAGATTTCTGCTTGGAAGACACTTGTTAACTTTCCCAGGCGTATTGATATATTTATCTGTATCCCATCTTCGCACTTGATGTACACACTAGAGCCAGAGAGCTTAGTTGTTTCCTTTCTGGAGCCGTCCGTGTAACAGATGGTGCTATTGGTGTCCATCTGCCAGTCGTCTCTCGGTCCTATGTGTATTCTATATTTCTTATCAAAGGTTCTTTCCTTTTTATCAGATCATTCTTTGAAAATATCATTGACGCCTTTCTTCGTAGACTTAACTGATCCTGGCATAGCCCTCATCCAATGTATTGCCAGTCAATAGACCAGTATTTTACAGTTTGAACCATTGTTCAATTGCTCTATTTTTTTGTTTCTAAATCATTTATGTTGTTTTACATTATTTCCCCCTCTTTCAGACCCAGAGCTGTATGTATTCAGCGCCTGTTGTTTGCTGATAGGGATGGAGCTCTGTAGGTGTGGCCTGTCCCCGTCTGTGCCTTCGGGGCTACGGTCGCGCTACTTACACTTTCTACGAGTTTGTCTTCGTGGGTGAATGAATGGGGCAAATGCACTTTTCAGAGACTTGGTTACCTACTTTACCCATTACCTTGTCATACACTTTTGGACTCCCATCACGAGCCGTACTCCCAGAGGCAAAACTTCCTTGCGCTTGAGACTCCACTTGATTATTTTAAATTCATCCCTGTTGTTGTTTCGAACCTTGATTAGTTCCAGATGGTCGATGCGACGACCTCCAGTACTATCTTTGAGCCAGATGGAAGCTTTCGAGATCTTAACGGGATGCCATTCTACTCGCCGAAGTCGCAACTCAGCAGCCATGACATCACCTTCTCGGTATTCGGGCTCGCGAGGAAATGTCCTTCAGCCACAAGTCTCGAGGTCGTGAAAGGCTCTCCACTCAGAGCGGCTCCTTCGATGGGGTCTATCAGCCGTTTCCTGATTTCAGCGGCCGTAGCATCGTCCACCGCCCTGTCGTCCCTTTGTATTATGACGGTCAGATCGCTTTGATTTGTGGTTGGTCTCCGCGGTCCCTTGTTCTTTGGGGCTTATTGCTGTTTTGGGCGTTTTGGTGAAAGCTGCTGCGGACACTCTTTAGGGTCTGTGACCTGCCTCTTTATTTTCATGGCTCTTGGACATACCTCACCCTTTGGTGTAGTCATCCCCGTATTGGTTGACGTGCGGGGTTCGGCTTGGTTGGTATCTATGTTTACCTTCTTATTCCTCCGAGTTCTCTCCGTCCTCCCTTTATAGGTGATGATTCACTGGCCTTCAGCTTGCTTAGTACTTGATTCCTTGATACTCATGTGCGGAAGTTCAGCTCCGAGAGTCTTCGCGATGGATCTTACAGGACGGGTCCTTTCGCAGCAGGGATTGAAAACCGGTACCAATTTCGGTTCTGGTTCTACATTTAGGTTCTTATAAAGGTTCCTCTTTTCGGTACGGTTCCGGTTCCAGTATCGGTTCCGGTTTGGGTTCCGATGTACCGGTTCTAAATACCGGTTCCTAGAACCTTTAAATCGGATGATGTTATACCGGTTCCTTGTCATCCGTTTTAAAGGTTCCTTACGGAAGAGGGGATGTGTGTTCGGAGCAGGGAATGAATAACCGAAATTTATTGATGTACGTGCCTCGGCCGAGCCAGACAAAGCAAGTTGTTTTGTCATTTTGCCACCATTCATGTTGCTGCGTCTACCTTGTTTGTTAACATAATCACAAGTGTGTTGGAACTTTACAACTACATAGATTGTCGCCAAGATGGATAATAAAAGTAAGTAAGGTAAAGGCACCCAATACCGACCCCTTATAATTGGCACCAAACTCCGACCCATTCATAAAATCGTCATTTTAAGCTGTTGTATGCAAGACAAATGTTTTCTTTAGAGAAAATAAAGATGTATTTGTAATGCACACATTCATTACTTGCTTGTGTGCGTAAACCAGCGATTAATTTTTATTTTCAAAATTAATAGTTTCTCGTCGGACTCCGAAGATTCCGCACATTTCATATAGCTTTAATTTGCCTAAAATTCAATATTAAAAAGTGGCAGTGAGAAGTGCCATATTCACTATTTTATTCCTAATGCAACCCATGGCACTGTTGGGTTTTTACAAAGTATGTTAATTTCCATTTTTTGTCGTTATAAGGCGTCTATTAATAAATAGTGGGCTATACCAATTTAATATCTTAGTATGTCAAGCTTTATTAGAGCTATTAGCGTCATATGTTTAGTTGTACCGATAGCTGTGAAAATCAATTTTATTCTTGTGCAAATGTTTTGATTTCCCTAGGATGTATAGTTGTCAATTGATGTATTTTACGGTTAAAATATGTTATTATATAACCATATAAATGTCCATTAAAGTAATAAAATTACGTACTCAATATAAATTAATATTGCAGTTTTTAACGTACCTAGATAGGGATAATACAGGGTTCGGCAAAATGTACTACCCAATTTAAACAGCTTATAAAAAAATATTAACTTTGAATAATAAAACGAAAAATACATATTCTTAAATTAGAAGGATGGGAGTTTTTATGACTTAAATATAGAGTTTCGTAAATGACCGCCATGGTTCTCAATGCATTCTTCTAATTGAGTAGCAAATTTTTGCATAACATTTTGGAGAACGTGACCTGGGATAGCATTAATTTCATTTCTAATGTTTACTTTCATCTCTATTAAATTTCTTGGTTTATTCACAAAGACTTTAAGCTTTAAATAGCCCCAAAGAAAATAATCCGGAGCTGAAAGATCTGGGGATCTTGCTGGCCATGGAATCGTACCATTTCTTGAAATGAGTCTGTTTGGAAATGAGTTTCTTAAAATGTCCATGCTTATTCTTCCCGTATGGCTTGTTGCCCCGTCTTGCTGAAACCAGAAATATCCTATTTCTTATTCAAATTTGTGGTAAAAAGAAAGTCTGCAGCATTTGAACATAGCGCGCAGAAGTAATGGTTACCGCCTGACCATTCCCTTCAAAAAAATAAGGCCCAATTATTCTAGTCGATGAAATGGCACACCATACAGCTACTTTTGGGCAATGTAACGGTCGCTGATGAATTTCTCGAGGATTCTCTTGAGCCCAATAACGACAATTCTGCTTATTTACATCGCCGTTGAGATAAAAATGTGCCTCGTCACTCATGTATTATAAGTAAGTTTCGATACCTTGGTGATTAACATGAATCAGACGACAAAATTCAAGTCTGTTAATCTTATCTTGATCATTTATTTCCTGGGCTATTGCGATCTTATATGGATGAAAATGCATGCGTTTTAACATTCTTCTCGTGCTTCGATCACTCAAACCAAGGACGGAAGCATGTTTAACAGCGGATTTTTTCGGACTAGCAATAATTGAATTTTTTTACCATTTCTTCGTTACGTTCATTGCAGGCAGTTCTTAGTCTCCCACTTGACTTTTTGTCTACAATAGATCCCAGTTGTCTCCATTTATTGCGCCAAGCCAAAATAGTCTTACGCTGAGGACAGCGACGGACATTAAAGTGACGTCGAAAACACCTATGAACGGCGATTATTGAATTAAATTCAATAAATTTTTCAACACAAAAGACACGATGTTCTGTAGACCAACGCTCCATTTTGAAAAATATCAACAGACAGATCCGATTCTCAGCACTCCATGGATTCACCGTGCGGTCGCGGGGTCCATAGCGTGGTACAGAGAGGAACACCATGACGGCGACTGGGACTTGCGACCCAGATGTAGGTTTAGGGTGGTCACCTTCTGATGCATCAGCTCTCACCTCCACCGTCAGTAGTGTTCCCCCCCTACCTATCCAAATTTGGTAAGATCCTAACAATGCCGCTTTTGATATACGTTTTAGTAAAGAGCTTACTGAAGCTCTTGGCAATCCGAGGTCTTTAAGTAAGTTGTACAGGGATTTAGCTGGAATTCCCCTTGCTCCTACTTCTACGGCGTAGAGTTTAACCACGTAGCCCATTTTGGTTAACTCGTTAGTCAAATCAAAGTATTTGTTTGTCTTTATAGCGTGGTCTTTAGGTATATTAGTTTCCGACGGTACTGTGAGTTCTACAAGCACTGCACGCTTATGCGATAGTGAAAAAAGGAATATGTCGGGTCTGGATGATGAGGCACAGACATCCTCCGGTATCCTATAGTGCTTCTCATACGTGTCTACGAGTATTGTCCAGTCAACGGCAGCTATCAAAATTGAATATAGCTTTTGAGGTGATTTCTTTGAGCAGCCTTCCTTTACAAACGCAATGTCATTTCTTTGGTTTGTGGTTAATCCTTTTTTCGCTCTAGCTACCGCCAAACTTACAGCCTCACGTATGATTTCTAATACCTTATCATGACGGCGCGAGTAATGACCCCGGTCTAATAGCGTCTTACAACCCACTAGTAGGTGCCTAGCCGTACCAGTTGCTTCACCACATGAGTTACATGTTTTATCTGTGGCTTTTCCCCATCTGACCAGATTGCTTTGGTCGGGGAGGGTCAACTGGAATGCATTTAGGTAAAATTTAAGTAAGGCCGGTGACCAGTCGTATATTATGGTACGCCATTTTAAGGCTATGGGAATACAAAATTCACCTAGGGTCAACCATTCGTTTTGCATTTCTAGGTTCATTGCGTGCACCTTATAGGTGTTGTTTTCGTCTGCTTGAAGAAAAGATTTTATTATTTCTTTATCTGTTTGTCTCTGAATATTACCTAGACCTACTCTACCAGTCTGCGAGCCTATCATGATTTTTTTATGGAACTGGAGGCGTGATTCGAGCTCCGATGCATTTTTATCTTTTGGAAGGACTTCTACTATTTCGTCTTTAGATTTCGATAAGACGTGCAATTTAGTTACTCTTAGGTGTTTATAGAGTTCTGATGGCTTCTTAAGCGTCATTCCAAAATTATTCGCGGATCTATATAGTGCCGACGGGTCGGCCGACTGAGCTAGCCCTAGCCACGACTTCAGTGTCTTCGTGACACTCGCATCTAGTTTTTTGAGGAGACTCTGGTTTATATCATATATAAGAAACGGACAGTTAAGACGCGAGGTTAAATAATTGTCATAGATCCAAGCTTTTTTAACATTACTTATTGGTTGTTGGTCTACCTTTTTTATATCGATAATGAAACTATCAATTAATTCGTCCAAAGCTGGAGTGCAACCTCTGTTGTCAATCTTTCTTCCGAGGAATCTAAAAGGCACGGTTTCAGATATAGTTGAAACGTTTTCCCCGCCTATACTAAGCCCTGGGTCATATGAAGTACACCTGGTACCCCGCCTACCCAGACATAGACAGTAGCATTTGCTAGGTTTTGTTCTCATTCCATCTATCCATGTACAGAAATCGTCTACTCTACGCAGTAGGTCCTGGCACTGCTTTGGGTTACGAGTCAGTATTTCCAAATCGTCCGCGAATGCGAGGATAGACTCCGTATATTTACCGTTTAGCTTGAACCGATAGCCCCACTTCTTGTCGTGTGTGGAAATGTTGTCTATTAAAATATTTATTACTATATTGAAAACTATAGGTGATAAACAGCAACCTTGGAACAAACCCACATTATAATTTAAAGGTTGCGTGTATCCATCTTTGGTATTAATCACAAACTTTAATTTACCATAATAAGAGGATATTATTTCCCAAATGATGGACGGAAAGTGATACCATTTTAATGCAAACAAAATAAGCTCGTGTTGTACTGAGCCAAAAGCGTTTTCTAAGTCTATCCAACAAACTGTTATTTGCTTTTCATTTGATCTGGCATCTTTTAAACTTTCCGCCAGTAAAAAATTGTGTTCCAGACATCCTGAAATTCCGGGTAGGAACCCTTTTTGGTGGTTTGGTCTGAAATAGTTATTATTGATCATGAAATTTGTCATTTTAAATTGAAGCCATGAGAAGAAAATTTTAGAAATTGTATTGGTTAATTGGCTATTGGTCTAGCGTCTTTTGGACTAGTTACTATTTCTTTCTTTGGAATGAGCACAAAATTAGCCTTGCCGAAGGCCGCTGGGACTTCTTTACTCGACCAGATCCTATTGAATATGCTTAGAAGATGTTTACGTACTGTAGTGTTCGGACCTCGTTCAAACACTACGGTTCGTTTACCTGGCCATCATGTGTCAGAGTTTAAATAAAACTATTGTACCTTTTAAACAATTTGATTTAGGAACGATATAAAACAATCGCGGCCTGGACATTCGGGATCTGAACGGGTCGAGTGGAGCCGTTCCGATTGAAGCTGAGAAAAGTATCCTGGGAAGAGCCCCGCTTTAAGCCCTATCCTTGGGCCGAGTCCGCGTTATACGTCCCAGTCCGCTATTTAAAGTTAAAACAACCGCGTAAATCCCTAATAATATAAGTAGGAAGTGCGAGTGGTTAATAAATAAATAATATCTTTTCCTCTTAAAGTCGTATAATTTCGTCACTTCATACACGCGTGGTACCCAATCCCCCGGTACCACAGTACCGATGGGCATTTTTTATAGATAATTTAAGGTATGCCATCAGGCCCTGGGGCGGTTTTTGTTGGTTTCTTTTTGATTTGGTGTTCTATTTCGTCTAAGCTAGGTGGATTACAGTCAAATTTGAAATGAAGGCTTAATGGTTTCTGCGCGTTTGGTTTACTGTATTGTTTTTCGTATTTAGGCACCTCATAATTACTTTTATAGTAGCTATGGATCTGATCGTTACTTAGCAGTAGCCTATCTTGCTTTCTGTCGCTAAAAATATTCCTCGAGTACTTAAACGGGTCCTTATCGAACTCTACTTCATGTTTTGCTCTATTAAAATTATTGTTTTCATTTATTATTTGAATAGAAATTCCTTGAATTAATTTCAGTATGGACCTTAAAGCTCTGGCCAGTTGATGACTAAGTTGATTATCGCCCATAGCTTTAGCAAACCTATTTTAACAAAATTTCCCAAGCCTTCTTTTTCATTTAAAACTATTTTCATTCAAAATAACCAATTGGTTTTTGAGTTATTAAAGAAATAAAATAGGCAATACATTATGCCGAACCCTGTATAAGAGCTCGTGACACCAATCCTAGTTCAATCAGATTGTCGGATGAAATGTGTATCATTAGACGCGTATTTAATTGGAGAACACGAAATGGCTATGCTGCCAGGCTAAAAACCTGGTGGGGATACCAAAAATCAATTTAAAAAATCGATGTCTTATATGAGAAGATTACCATGCTCAGTTATGAAAGATCTTCAAATTGTGTGTATGAACTGCCACTGCTGCCATTTCTAAATACTGGCGAAAGTGATGGCAGCAGTAACATAATGTTACATCAATGTGTCTATCTATCGTTGAGAACGATAGTGCGTTGGCACCTTTTTGCGACTTATAATTATTGCTGCCATCACTTTCGCCAGTGTTTAGAAATACACTGAATTTTAATGATCTTGCACAGGAGCCTGGTTTTTTCTGGTAATCTCATCATATAAAACATCGAATTTTTTAGCTTGTTAAAATTGATTTTCCGTATCACCACCAGGTTTTTAGCCTGGCAGCATAGCCAGTTCGTGTTCTCCCACTAAAGACGCAACTAATAATATATATATCATCTAGTAATGTGATCGAACTAGGATTGATATCATGGGCTCTGATACTATGATTCTATAGTAAATTAGTTCGAAGCACGAGCGTTCATTTGTTTCGTAATAGTAGATTTTTACTCTTTTTATTTTTTCTTATCATGGTACAGTCGGCAAAGGAGACAAGTAGACACCTTTCCATACAAATTTATATGAAAATGTGAACTTATCTCTTTTGTCGACTGTAAGCACATACATATTCAGTTTACACATAATTTAACTTTTTAAGAACTGGTTAATTAAAATAATGTTGTTTTTTCTAATAATACCTAATGATAATGTAATTAAACATAAAGAAGCATTTTATTTAACTTGAATTGTTTCATTTATTTAGCAGTCATAGGTGCCATAAAATCGGTATTGTGGTTTTTTACACATGCATGGGTTCGGTGATAGGGGTTGAGCCCATTTCATAAATAACTATTTTTATTTTATTTTTCGTTTAGACTTGCTATTTATTTCTATAATCGAGTAAAAAGATCATTCATTTCAGCACCTGAAAAATAATAAAAAAATATTCTAGTTATTGAACATGTGCTTATTTTTTGTATGTCAAGATGAGCATGGCTTAAACTGGCGGTATTAGGTGCCTTTACCTTACGCGTATATGCGTTTACGTAAAGTTTTACTTCATTCGTGTGTTCTAAAGTTAATTCTTTTTATTTTTGTAATAAATACAGTTCAAAATGACGTGTGCAGCTAAACAGTGTTTTAATAATACAATGTTTGTGGTTGCGTTCATTCAGCGACATTCGGCAGCCAACGCGATTTCGCTTGCACGACTGCTTGCCGGCTCCATCTCTGTCCTTGTCTATTAGTATTTATTATTAAACTAGCTGTGCCTGCGACTTCGTTCGCGTGGACTTAGATCTGGGTTTTATTTATTTCGCGCGGAGCCCTAATTCTTTAAAAAAAATTAAAGTAGCCTAAGTTACTCCTTATTAGATCAGCTACCTGCCAATAAAAGTCCCGTCGAAATCGGTCCAGCTATTTCAGAGATTAGCCGTAAAATGTAAATGTTATATTGGTGTATGTAGGTACCTAAATATATATATTCATATACATATGTAGTAAAAAACTTTTATTTCAATATTACAAACAGACACTCCAATTTTATTTATATGTATAGATTACCTGATTTTAAAACAATAATTTTATCAATACGAATACGAGCGACTGGCGCGCGCGTTGGTAACAGAGGATCCACCAAACACCAACACCAATACAAATGTGATTTCCTACAAACTCCCCTCTCCTCACACTCCGCCGCGCGCTGCATCGCGCCTGTCACCCGACCGCACCTCAAAAAACAAGTTTAGACTCGCTTTGCCAAAGAACCGGTAAAATAAAGGTTCCAATTTAGGTTCTGGTTTCTGTTCCGGTATAGGTACCGAAACCCCAAAATAACGGTATTTTCGTTTTCAATCCTTGTTTCGCAGGGGTGCTTGTCGGTGCTTGTGGTTAGGGTTGGGTTTATTTTTATTTTGAGCTAATGTGTTCCACCCAGAATACAAGGGGTAGCCAGGGAGGGAATCTCCAGCTTTGCCGGTTACCCTCCTGGGGAATGCTATCCGCCAGACTCATCATCGGACAGATGCCGAGAATAGGGATTTTTCGAACACTCGCACAGGTCGAATCCACCCCGTTCCACCATACATCATTTTATTATATGTTAAAGGGTTTAAAATTTTCGGTGGAAGTTTACATGGTAGTGTACATCATATGTTTTTTTTAGTTTTATTCATTTTTACCACTTTGAAAGTATCTCTCACGCAAACTATTCAGTTTAGAGAAAAATCATAATAGAAACCTCAATATTATTTTTGAAGACCTATCTATAGACACGTATGGGTTAGATGAAAAAAAAATTGAGTTTCAGTTCTAAGTATGGGGAGCCCCCAAAATTAATTCAGTCTTATTCATAAAAAATGCTTATTGAAGGTTTATAGCGTACTTTAGTTAAAACGTCTCATAACGCTATCATACGTATTTTAAAATATTGTATTCATAACTGTTCTATAAGCCTTCGATAACTATAGTGTCGCTATAAGAGATTAATAGACGAAAATGTGTTGGGGCTTGGGGCCCCACGCACCCTTGCCCAATTAAAACGGGTGGTGGTCCACCACCTCCTACCAAAATAGACAGTGAAGACGTAAGTTCATGGCTCCCTAATAAATTTATAGTCGATAAACTTTTGGTCGCGGATTCCTAATATTTTCAATAGCTTCAAGTACATCTAGGCACTAGACACTGATAAACACTCTGCCGCAATAAATTTACCACAAGCTCCACAAAGTAACTAATCTAGATAAGTAATAATAATAATAATAAAGGCTTGTGATTGTCTGGAAACAAATCAGAGATATTAGAGATATATTCAATAATTCACCAAAATAATGCGAACAAAGTATCTAACGATGCTAATCAGACCTGTCAAACACATCAGCTGTTGCGCAGGTCGGCCATCTTTTCTCCTAATATTGCTTTATGGCACGGCTATAGTAGGTTCCTGCCTTCTATAAGTTATATGAAGTTTATCGAGAGTTTATAGAGCATATTAGTGCTAAAATGCTGTTATGAATACAAATTTTCGACGATCACCTTATAGCAGTCTTATAAACCTCCCATAACTTTTTATGAATAAGACTGATTGTCTTTTTCTATTTTTGTGTGAAAATCTTAATGCGGTTCATAGAATACATCTACTTACCAAGTTTCAACAGCATAGTTCTTATAGTTTCGGAAAAAAGTGGCTGTGACATAGGAACGGACAGACAGACAGACATGACGAATCTATAAGGGTTCCGTTTTTTGCTATTTGGCAACGGAACCCTAAAAAAGCATGAAAATCGGTGGGGTAGTTTTTGAGTTCACCACAAATGTTTTATAATATGTAGTGATGACAGGCAGGTCATTGGAATCAGAATAGAAACGAGTAGAATTTATTTATTTAATTTTAAACAATATGATTGTTTTCAAGTAACATATGAATATTAGCACTGAATCCGACCCTGCGTAAGTGTGCCATAATAACATGAACTTCAAGCCATAATTACTGAATTCAGATGTTTTTTTTGCATATTACCGATTTTACACTGTTACAATAATACGCACTGTATTTTGAGTTTGTAGTTTTATAGTTATTTCGATGAAATTCATGTATATTCTACGTAATTCTATTGTTATTGGCCCTTCCAGACCAGAGTAACCTAGTAAGGTAGGGTAGGCCACAGAAAAACAATCTTATACTTGCGGTGAGGCAATAAGGGACGGCTAGGCACATATTAGTAGGATGTAAGGTGCTTCTCGATAGAGGCCAATACTCACGCCGCCACGATAGGTGCCTCATCATACGTGAAGCAATGAGCCTGGCAGTTGCTAGAGCCCAAAAAGGATTGACTACTAAGGGCCAGTTCGACCAAACGCGAGCAAAGTTTATTCTTAGAATAAATAGTCACATATTCGAGAGTAAATCAATTTCACATTCTACCATGCATAATACTACGAATAGTGAGCTTATTCGGGAATAATTATTATACTACCGTTTCTTACGGACTAAAGAGCTATTCTAAGAATAAGTAATAAAATAGTGTCTCAAACTGTCATTTTTGAACTTTACGCACGCAAGGAATCATATATACTTAACTCAAAATATTAAATTGCAACGTCTAAACGATTTAATTCAAGAAAGTGATAGTGATGAAGAAGTTATACCTAGACGTCCAAGGTGGATAATAGAAAGAAAGGATTTATTTGACTACTACGATGATCGTGATTTCGCGATCAGTTTTCGTTTGAGCAAAGAAGCAGCTTTGTTTCTGCTTATAAAAATTGAAAAGAACTTGGAATACATTTCCGACCGGTAAGTTTGCTTTGTAGGTACTTGGCGTCTGTAGACCCGAGACGGCGTGCGGTTTTAGTCGGTTCAAGCCCGACATAACCGCCCCCGCTGGCCGGCGGGGGGGCGGGGTATCCGAAGGGTTTTCCGCACGAAAAAAAAAAAGATACCCACCCACAGGTATGGTAGATACCACTACCAACTTGTTTCTATTGACAAAACTTGCGAAACCCGAAAAATTACACGAAGAGTAAAAGTAATAAAACGGACGAATAAAGTTTTGACAGGGTCTGTCCCATGCTATAATACGACAAAAGCGAGTTGACTTGACTTACGCTTACCACCGTGCCTTTTTAAAACAACGCATTATAGCCGGGTATTACATTCATTCATCATTGACTCTGCTATTCACGCATAATAATAAAAAAAAGGTATATATTATTCGAAAACGATAAAACATCAACTAAAGGGAGAAAACATGTCATGAATGGCTATCACCGTCCCTCATTCAAATTTTTCGACTAATAATATATTCCCTAAATAAATACAAAAGTCATTAGATATACCATTCAGATCTTTGATAATATCCAATCAAAAAGGGCTGATCTCACTAGTTCCAGTTTTGAATTTGTCCCATGGAACTAGTGAGATTTTTTTTCTCATAAGTATGAAACTTGTTTAGTTTTAATCTTTGTTTATTTTGTTTTGATGTAGGTACCGCGTATTTATAGGACCAACACCAATCATATTCTTTCTTTACATACCTGCGCATTATTGTACGTGAACTGTGGCGCCGGTACTTGGCGAGTTGAGCGCGTAGTACATCGAGACGTCGTTTTTCTGAGGGTCCGAGCTAGTTGGCTCGTTGGTGGACCCTGTGTTCGCGCTTTTGGGAGAAAATTGTTTCATTTGGTTTGTTGAATGTGGAGTTATTAGTGAACATTAATTAACGAGATCGTTATCTCTTTGTAAAATTAAGTGAATACGCCCATCGCGTTCGTTTGACTTGGGACCATTGCAGCGGTGGATCGCACGTAAAAAGGGAAGTGAAATACTTTATAATTTTTGTAATACAATAGTGTATAATACATTCTCAACATACATTAGACTCGGATTAGATTAGGTACATTATCACTGGGGTGCGACTGGTTGGATCACCTCCAAGTTTGGTGCACCCTGGGCAACGAGGGCTATGACGCATCATTGATTGCTCCGCTGGAGTCGCTGGCGTCAATGTCAACGGCCAAGAATCTGACCAACCGGCCCTTTTCAGGGCCAGCTGACCCCATTGCACGAGGGGGGGTCGGGGCATGGCGGGCCTGCAAGGCCCGCGGGGGTGGGGGCCGCTCCAGGTACCCCTCTGCTGTTATCAGAGGGGACACTGCGAATGGCCCAGGGTCAGTCGGAGTGCGAGGGATATGCTCTATGGGTAACCTTACACCCCGGCGTCTGTTGACCCGAGACGGCGTGCGGTTTTAGTCGGTTCAAGCCCGACATAACCACCCCCGCTGGCTGGCGGGGGGGTATCCGAAGGGATTTCCGCACAATAAAAAAAAAAAGGTACATTATCACTGGGCCATTTGTTCCGAATACGGGGCCGTCATGAAAAAGGTTAGTTAACAACTACTTATATATATTTAATTTTCTGGATATTTTATTTAATTGTTTGCTTGTTTAATGTTAACGATAATTAACAGATTGATTCAATTTTGGTTTGCCATTGGAAACTTAACACGCGGCTAGAACCTGGCATTTTGTGTGTTAATTTATCGGTATTATTTGTCTTTTGAAGCAATTGAATCGAATAAACCAGCATTACCCATACCACTAGGCTACCGGTAGCCTAGTGGTATGGGTAATGGACTGCTGAGACGAGGTCTCGGGTTCGATCCCAGGTTTTACCATGGCACACACCAATGACTTTTCGATGCTTTTCGAAGTTATGTGTGTATTTATCGCATTTTTATAAGTGCCCGGTTAATGGCAATAGGCTCGCCACCTATTACATTGGGACCTAAACATAAACTGGCGAAATGTGGGTGCTGGCACCTCTGCCTACCCCTTCGGGGATATAGGCGTGTGTTTATGTTATGTTATGAATTGAATAAAATTGTTATTTTAATTAAAATATTTCCTGGTCGAGTTCGATCGGGTGTCAATTGCGGCTTAATTTGACTATTGAAACAGGTACGTGCTAAAAATCTGTTTAACTTTGAATTGTTGTTGGTTCATTTATTGGACCCCGCGTCGGGGGGTCGGAATAAATATTTGTTTGTGTTTACTTGATATAAAATTGAAAATACTGTACGATTTGATTTTTGTACCAGTGAGGTTTTGGTCGGTTCAATTAACCGATTTGTATAAAATTGCGGTATTTTGTTATTGTTGTTTGATTAATGATTTTGTACCGTTTGTTGACTGCACCTTTGTGTAGATCCGAATCATTAGACACTTTATTTTAGTTAAATATTAAGTTTTAGTTTTATTTGCGTTTCGACTGTCGGCTTTCGATCACGCTTCGGAACGAGGTAGTGATTGCGTGAAAGTTAGTGGTGGGACTACGGCTTGAATACTACCTGCTCGTGGTCTTACTCCTCACCCTTGTCTCCGGGTAAAGGAGACTGGTAGCAGAGCTGTTAATTGTTTTTTTTTATTACTGCGCTCGCTACGTTCGCGTACAAAACTTATGAGAAAAAAATTCTTATCAAGCTCAAAGGAACTACCTAAAAATTCTCACTAGTTCCATGGGACAAATTCAAAACTGGAACTAGTGAGTTTTTTTTTCTCATAAGTATGAAACTTATGAGAAAAAAAATCTTATCAAGCTCAATGGGACTAGTGAATCTAAATTTAAAAAGAAATGGCTCACTAGTTCCGTCGCATTAGTTCAGTTGAACGGAGTACGACTATAGGGAGAGTATTAGGCCTTATACACTCCCTTGTAGTACTCCTTCACATGGTCTTAGTTTTTCCTATAAATAACAGAATCAACAACTGGCTATATTTATCGTCACAAAACTGTTTACACTCCCAGAATTTTGTATACTGTTGATTTGATTGCTCTATATTCTCTACTAGCAGATGCCCGCGCATCGCCCGCGTGGAAATTTGATCCCGTTCTCACTTCATATGGGAACCTATTTCAGGGATGAAAATTAACCTGCGTGTTGTTTCAGAGTATAATCTATCCCTGTACCAAATTTCAGCTAGATTTTTTCAGACGTTAGAGCGTGATTGAGTAACAAACATCCAAATATTTTCACATTTATATTATTAGTAGAATTAGTAGGAAGTAGGATACTAGGATTAGTAGAGAGCAGGATAGGATAGGATGAATTAAGAATAAATAAATGAATAATTTAGAATTTTTATTCTATAAAAAACGGTTATCGAATGGTTTGACATGGACCTAGACAAAACGTAGTTAATGTAAGCATTACATCAATTAAATAAACCGTACCATAACAATAACTACACAGCACAGGGAGGGCTACATAGCAAATTACAATAGGTAATGTAAAAAAAAATTGGTATGAATCGGTAACATGGGTGTGACGGGTCGCCTGAGGGTGCTGAGTGCCAATCTCTTAACCCTTTCCTTATGGATTGGCTGCCTGCTTCAGAGTCTCGTCCATTTCTATTAATTAGCAAGTATACTGGCTTACAGGTGAGGGTGGCTGGACTGAAGATCTAAATATTTTTTGCTAACGACGCGACGTGTCGTTTAAGAGCGATGTTTTTTTTCAAATGTTATTACCACGGAGTTTTATCAGTATTCTCGTTAACACCACCTGCTAAGATAATTTAATTTTTTTAGGGCTGGATTCACGTCGGTGGTGCAATAGCAGGGATTTCAACCTGCGACGTCCGATCGCCACCTTAGCCACAAGGCTACTGTCGCTTCGTAAACATTCATATTATTTCATTATATAGGGCTATAGGTACTTAACTACTCGTACTTATTCTGTGCCTATACGTTCAAGAACAATAGCTGGTTTGTGGTGGCATAGCTACCAGTTTTACTTACATTCTTCGTCAATAAAAAAAGTTAATCACACAATGGAAGAAAAGGGCATTGTGCTTTTCGGCCGTTGACGGGTTCAGTTCAAGGAATTTTAGCTGGTCTTTGTTGGTTGTCTTAACCCAAATACGAGCACTAGGAGCTTCCTAAAATACTTTTTCTTCACTTTGCACTTTTCACTTTCACTCAACATTAGTTTATTCTTCTTGCTTCTACCTCAGCTCAGCTCCTGTTCCACAGAAGATGCACTCGATTTCAGAGAGCGCTAAATAATCTTTAACCTTCATTAGCGCTGGCCTGATTACGACTATACGGTGCTATACGAGCAATACGGTGATATAGCCTGTACGGTACGATTATAAGTAGCACCAATAGAAGTAAATCTCATTTCGGTAAGCGTTGTTGTGCTATTAGCGGGGATATTCCTGGTGATAAACGGGTCTCCCAAAACCTGCAAAAGACTTGCGTGACGGAGCTCTGTGAATAGGCTGTTAGATTTTGACATAACCACTTCACCATAGCCATACGAACGTATCTATACGTTCTTATAGAAGCTACATGATTGACGAGAATGACAAGTAGATTATGAATTAAAAATGAGGGTTGCAAACAATTTCCCATTATACGCAACACGCACTATATTATTAAGTGGATATACGAGAGAGATTCATTTAGATAAAAGTAGATTAGTTGGGCCGTCAATACATTGGAGGTCGAAGAATGTGTTACACAATATAATTTTATGTTTTACGCGTAATATGATTACTATTACATGTGCACTTAAGCATAATTCTCGGTTCTCCTTCATTAGTGTTTGACTGTACCTGACAAGGAGAGCAACTTTTTCAAATCATACTCAAACAAAATAAATGTAGGTAAGTAGCGAAAGTAGGTACGGGTGTCCCCCAAATGAAAATCTGTATCAACTGTGGCCGGTACTTATGCAACATGACGAGTAGCAAACACCGTTCGCCAGCATCAGTGGCTACCTTACCGCCAACTGCAACGGGCAAACAACTTATTAGTCGTACCAACCAGCCTGTTAAACATCGTGATTGTATACCATTACTTGTGTTCTCACGGATAGTAAAAGTAAATAATACTTTATGTGTATACATCAATAAACATTACAAAATGAATTTGCAAAAAAAATTACCGTTAATAGCAGTTTTAACAATCGGATATCTAAACTCAGGTTTGTGAATCTTTTATTTTTGTTTAGTTATTTCTTGTTTAGAGATTGAACTGTCATTTCCTTATAGTACTTACTATTGCATTGTACAGTGTGTAAACATTCACTTTTATCTGAGATAAATCTTCAGAACATTGCCTATTTCATAAGAAGTTGTAGGTAAATATCTTAATTTATCTTAAACATCTCATCTCTTGTACGGAAATTGTCAATCAGTGACGCAAATTATTATTATTTACCTTTTTAATGTTTCGTTTAGTTCCTTCATGAGTTCACATACTAAAAGTAACATCTTACCGTGCTTCGTAATAATTTTATGCTATCGTTTGGTTTTCAACTAATATATGGTAGGTACTGGTATTAAGGCATATCTCCGATTCCATCTTGGGTGTATTACATCTTTTCTTTTTCGTGCGGAAATCATCTCGGATAACCCCGACGGCCAGCGGGGGCGGTTATGTCGAACTCGAACCGACAAAAACCGCACGCCGCGCCGTCTTGGGTCTTCAGGTGCCGAGGTGTAAGGTGGCCCTAAGGCATTTCCCTCGCACTCCGGCTGACCCAGGACCTTTTTCGGTTTTTAGATGGCCCCTGATGGGAGGTTCATACAATGTATTACACCTAAGTTTGGTTCAGTTAAGTATTCTTTTGGTCTCGAGTCTCGTGTCACTTGGATATCTTAAGCGCTCCTACTGTCACTGAGGATTTGTTAAAAGAAAAACCCAATGTCAGCAGTTCACCCGCCCTGGAACTCGACCCGAGGATAAACATAATCATAACCAGGGCCAGTTCTTATATAAATTACTAGCTGTGCCCGCGACTTCGTCCGCGTGGATTAAGATTGTTATGGTTTTAGTTTTTTTGCGCGGTACCCTAATTATTTTTGGTAAAATTAAAGTAGCCTAAGTTACTCCTTGTTATTTTACCTATCTGCCAGTGAAAGTCCCTTCAAAATCGGTCCAGCCATTTCAGAGATTAGCCGGAAGAAACAGACAGATAGGCAGACAGACAAATATTGTAAAAAATGTTATTTTGGTGTATGTACCGTATATATATTCATAATATACATGTAGTAAAAAACGGTTATTTCAATATTACAAACAGACACTCCAATTTTATTTATATGTATGTATGTATGTATGTATGTATAGATGTATAGATAACGAAACCGGTGTTAAGTAATTATCTTGTAATTATCTTTATCTTATAATTCAGCTAGACGGGAATTATAATGTTTTTTTTTTGTAAGTTTAACTGAAGTCATTCGTACTATAAACTGACGCCTGCATATGAGAAGGTAGGTAGAGTTTTATTAACAGCCAAATTTCGCCAAGTGTTTTTCAGTCCCACGACATAGGGGGCTACCTGCTACTACCGAAAAAATCATGTATCTTCATCATAGCGTTAATCTGTGTTAATCCCAACCGGAGTTCGCACTCCTTCTCTTTCTCTTATTTCGACTTATGTTGGCTCTTGGCTTTTGCGGGAGCGACTACTGTCTGACCCCCCAGCGGCGGGGAAAGTCTACGCCTAAGCCCCATTCATCAATCAGCAGATGTGCCGATTAGGGCCCAAAGATCTTGGTGGGGCCCATACACTCAAAAATATGTCCACAGAAAAATCCAATAATACTTTCTTCAACCCGGCAATCGAACCCGCTACCTCATACACACACAGCAGTCGCACTTGCGCCACCGATGCAATTTTAAGCCTTTATTGTTTTAAAAAAATGAGTAACTTCATTCTGATTGCAAAAGCACCCAAACCGTACCTGCACGACTACTTTCATAACACCTTCAATTGTTATTCTCGACGCAGCTACTCTTGTAAAGTTAATTTTGGTTACGCGTTACATTTCATATATTTACTAATGATTTTTTTTTTCACTGTACTCTGTGTCACAACAGCCTATTCGCTTTTTTTCGTATTGTCTGATGACATCATTATTATCTGCTAGCTTTGGACCGCGGCTCAGCTTTTGCAATGAATCCATTGAAAATCTGTTAAATTAACGTTAAAAATAGAAACTTCAATTTTATTTATTTGTATGTATGCATAGCTATAGAGTATAGAAGATTCTTGCATACCACAGTCGGAACTCGGATCCCATTATTAGTCTACATTTTAAATACTTAGGTCCTGTTATGGCCTTGCAGCCTTACTTTGAACCTTTTTTAATATTTTTATTTTTACAGCCAGTTTTGAATCCTTTTGTCAACTTTTGTATAAAATTTTGTTATAAAAAGAAACGACCGTTTTTAGTTCATCCATTTCGTCTCGGCATTGAAAGTAGTCACTAGGTAAGTAGGCACTGTACTTTAGCACCACATGGCCTTAGTAGTCCTGGCACTTTACCTTCAGGTTATAGAGTACCAACCTACTAGGTGAGCGATATATCCATCAGGCCTATGTCCGATCCGAAGACTTTTTCCAATAAGTGCAGAAATATATAAATTTACTAAGAACTTATATAAGTGCAGAAGTTTTGAAGATTAACCCAAACATATAAAAATATTAGTGTAGATCATAATATACCTAATTAATTTAGAATGGCGGAACGGTAGAGTGCTCAACTGCCATGTCAGAGGTGGCAGGGTCGATTTCCGCTCAATGCAAATATTTGTATGTATACTGAATATGTATAGTTGCTTTGGTCTGTGTAGGTACCGTTTTTATCGTGCGGAAATCCCTACAGTTGCCCCCCGCTGGCCAGCGTGGGTGGTTATGTCGGACTCGAACCGACTAAAACCGCACGACACGTCTTGGGTCTGTAATCTAAAGGTCACCCATTAGGCAATTCCCTCGCACCCCGGCTGATCCTAGGCCAACTACGGCGGCTTGGAGATGGCCCCCTCGGGTGTGAGACCACGGTGTCCCCATCTAGCCCCGGAAAGTGGGGGCGCTTGACGCCCCGCCGGCTTGCGCTCATGGAGGACGGAGGTCGTTGAACGTGGTCCGTGTAGGTACTTATTCGCAATCCTGAACCCAGAATACAAGCTAGTTAAGCTATGCTTAATTTAGGTCTAGATAGCGCTATATACTTAAAATGTCCTTGAATATTGGTTTATATTTTTTTTTACCTGTAGGTTAAACGAGTAAGGCCATGTGGTGCAAAATTTTAAAATGATGTTTATGGAAAAGCTTTAAATCGGGTAATCATTTAAAAAATAAGGTGCCATTTTACTTCGAATCAACAAACCGTGTCATAGAGTTCAAAGTCGCATAAGACGAATGAACGTTTTTTTGTTGGTTTTAGTTAGTTTATATGCGAAATATACAATTTAAGGTAATTATTTGATAACAATACACTTTAATATGTACAGTTTTATACTAATCTACCTACCTACATAATTCTTAAAAAAAATAGTAGGTACAATAAAAATACCAAACTAAAAATACTTACTTAATTGTTAATGAGTTTGAGATTAGAACAGTTTTTTCATTGTTAAAAAAGCGTGAAGTGCTTATAACAATCATCATCGACCACGCGTGTTTTTAGCTTTTCAAACTGTATATTATTTATTTTTTACCACGTTTTTCTTAGTTTCACTTCGTGTCTGTGTTTCTGTGTTTCTGTGTTTCTTTCCCTCTGAAGCCAAAAATAGACACTTAATTTTCGACCACTTCTGATCACCCTAAAGCTCTGAAATTTTATGCCACCTTACATTTTCATATTTAATCATCAGAAATAAAAATAAAATAAATAAAAAAAACTTTTCAAAACCACGTTTCCTTCCGAACTAACAAGAAGAAAATAAATTTCTCAATCACTAAAAAACGTGGGGCGGGCGCTTTAATCCTTTAATGTATCGTTTTCCTTAGATATTCAATAATTTAAAAATTTCAAAGCGCCCGCCCCACGTTTTTTAGTGATTGAGAAATTTAATTTCTTCTTGTTAGTTCGGAAGGAAAACGTGGTTTTTTCTCAAATTATTGTATTGCCATTGGTCCTTAATAAGTAAAATTTTAAATTAATCCAACGTATTGAAGGGCCCCAAAATCGAGTTCAAAATTCCTTTACATACAAACGCACATACTAAGCAAATAAAAGAATGTTAATAATAATAAACTTAATACAAAATTCATAAGGTACGTAAATTTTACGCACAATGTCGTCAGTAGTCATTATTGTTACCAAAGCCAAAAGCATATTGCATATTTCTGTTAAGAAATAGCAGAAGATCTATCTCGTATTCTCGTACCATACCACGTAACTCATATCTACCTACCTAATATTGCATTTTAGTACTATTAGTTATTACCAATTCGTTTTAATTGAAATATGAATTTTACATAACATTGAGTCAAATTGAGGTTACTTTTATCTGTGGGGAAGTCATCATGTATACGCATATATACGTATTTGAATAAGTAGCTACTTAGAGAGAAGGTGTAAAATTAAATATATTGTAGTCTAGATAATCAGCAGCTGAAAACGTACAAAGAATTAGATTCGAGTAAGTACTTAGCTACAATATTTAGACTCGTACGATAGTACCTTTTTTTTTGTGCGGAAATCCCTTCGGATACCCCCTCGCCGGCCAGCGGGGGCGGGTACGATAGTACCTGTACTTCATTCGACGCCTATTACAACCATTGCAAGATTTCGAGGTTTTAACGATTACTCCACAACTTAGGAAACAACGTAATAATAAATTAGCAAAATGATTACATATGTACATGCTTCAGTTACAATTATTACAACTAATATAAGTATTACAACAATGTGTAGGTGTACATGGGGCGCCACCTAGATCTTCAGGGTCAGGTTTGGGATTACATCAGGAAATAGCATTCTTTAGGGTATTATCACTTTGTTGTTGATTAACATCGCAACGAAGGTTGTAAAAAATTTTGTAGTGACTAAATCATTTCATCGAAATATTGTTTTTCATATTAGTTACCACTCATTGCACATACTTCCGCATGCGTTGTTTCGCCAATGGGATGGGCAGAAGCGTAATACACTTCCACATTTCGACTGCCATATTTTTGTCTCCACTAGAGGGCGAGCCTATTGTGGACGAGTCTATCAGCTGACTACTTACTTCATTTATTGATAAAGATCAGATAAAAAAGATTATGATTATGAGATTATGTATTAAGAGATTATATCTCAATCAAGAAACCGTTAGTAATCAATAATGCAGTTTACCAAATTGCAGACTTAATTACTATCACTACATTATGTAGTCCGCATTAATTATGTTTTTGATTCGTACTTTGTAGATCACTAGACCTGTCGAGGTTTTACAAACTTGTGGTAAGTTTAAAAGCCCGGATTTCATCCGGCTTGTGCATGGGCTTGTGTAATACCTACCTAGAAATGACGGGTTATACTGACATTACATAATATCAAGTTTAGTATGCTCAGCATTGCCTAAGAACAAATGGCGAACTTTTTATGCGTGTGGAAGGCCATAGGTGTCGCCTTACTGCGGACACGGTTATGGGATTGAAAAAATCCCATAACCTAAAACTCGTAGTAGGACTTAGGATAGATCTGTCTTGTAATTATCTAGGCAATAGTTCAAAGAGCGGTGTATCTACCCCTACTCATGTGAGTATGGCCCTGAGAGCGAGCCGTAGAAAATGATGTAGGTAATGCATACCTTTTTTAAATCCCTTCGGATACCCCCCCCCCAGTCAGCGGGGGCGGTTATGTCGGGCTTGAACCGACTAAAACCGCACGCCGTCTCGGGTCTTCAGACGCCGGGGTGTAAGGTTGCCCATAGAGCATATCCCTCGCACCCCGACTGACCCTGGGCCATCTCCGGTTTCGAGATGGCCCCCTCGGGTTTGGAAACCACGGTGTCCCCGTCTTGCCCCGGTTTGGGGGAGGGGCGCTAGTCACCCCACCGTCCCGGCCTGCTTCTGCTGGGGTGACAGGCGGCTTCACCTGCCACCCTCAGGCCTTCGCTTATGGAGGACGGAGGTCTTTAAGCGACCTCCGGCGCCTGAGTCGCCTGCGACGCGCGGCGAGCATGTTACGGGCTCGGTGGGCCGGGAGCGTTCTGAACCTCTCCCGGGCGCGCTCCGCCATCTCCTTCGCGAGCATTACATGCTCGCAGAAGGAGGTGGCGGCGGCCCACGCGCTTGCGCTCCGCACCATTGCCGCAATCATGCTGCCGAGCGAGAGGACTCCCGCCCCGATGGCTGCCACGAGGTCACGCCTCGGCGCCTCCCACGCCGGGCAGTCCGCCAGCGTGTGCAGCCCTGAGTCCTCGCTAGCGTCGCAGTCATGACACTTAGGTGTTGGCTCCTTCCTGATCCGATGCAGGTGGGCCCCGAAGCACCCCTTCCCTGAGACCACCTGCGTCAGTCGGTACGAGATGCTTCCGTGTCGCCTCTCTAGCCAATCCTCCATGATGGGCCTTACCGCCGCTAAGGTAATGTAAACCTATATCGTCTTCTGTGGGAGATCGGGGTTGGTCATTCACTTTCATATAAACTACGTCCTCGCAAAAGGTGGTATGCCTAGGACTGGTTCCGGTTCCTGGAGAGAACATTCATAGCCTGTGAAAGGTTTCTCATCAGAATATCGCCAGGTCGTGGCGCTGCTACGCTAGCTTTGTACTCGACAAGAGCGTGTAGTGATTTCTAACCATCAGGCTCTGCTGTGATAGCGCTGGATAGCATACAGATGTTAGTGCTCGACTTAAGCCAGAAAAGTGCTTTTCGAATCATTCGTAATCATGAGTATTACCGTCTTACCGCCATGTCCGCTTCCGGTGAATAATTCTCACTGACCCTGTGGCGTACCCTAATCTTTGTCGCTCACGACTTACAGCTTAAGAAAAGATGATGAAAGCTAACTTTTTTTTTCGTGCGGAATTCTCTTCGAATACCCCGCTGCCGGCCAGCGGGGGCGTTTATGTTGGGCTTGAACCGACTAGAGCTACCTAAAGTATTTTCTTAATATATACCGGATGTTAGGGAAACGCTTCCGAAAACGAACACTGGCGATCCGTTCGTTTTCGGGAGCTTTTCCCTAACACCCGGTATAAATATATTAACACAGCATACAGTAACCAAATTGGTAGATTCTTTCGGATCGGGTTCGAATGGGTTCATCAATAGCAATTTATAGGTTTTAATTCAAATCCGCAACCTTTTATCGTTACAAAAGTGTATTTCCTTAATAGACATAATGATTAAATTATGTATTTGGCCCGCGTGATCGGTAGTGATCTGACAGTGCCACCGCGCCAGTGTGGCAGTACACCGTCCATGTATAAGTCATGCAATCAACCGGTATCTATTACGTAACTTTCCTTATTAAAATACCGTGCAACTTATACTGCTTATAACAGCTTTTTATAAAACAGGATATTATTATGTATACCTATACTATTATAAAACTGTAAATTAGCTGTGTCTATACCTACATTGGAGATATTTAAAAAAAAATACTTTGGGTATGTTAAACGAACGATTCTGAACACAAAAATATTTTTTTGGATTTCTTGTCTATTCTTCTTTCTTACAGGCAGGCAACCTTTGGATGGAAATTAATGGGTAGTTATTGGAGTAGTGAAGAGAAAAAAAAAATTGTAAATTCAGATAAAATAAATGTCAACGTCAACCTATAGGTGTATGTTATGTATATATTTATAAGGTGTCACAAAATTAGGTCTCTGAATTTGGTGAGATGACTTGGTATCGACAAAATAAGTATTTGAAACCAAAAAAAATATTGGGTAAAATAAAAATAAAAAATAAGAAAAATATAAAATATAAAAATGAAAAAAAAAAACACCACCAGCGACCAGCGTCACGTGACGCGACGAGCTCGTGACGCACGTGGTAGGCGTGCAGTACTTCTCCTCGCAGTATTCTCCAAGCGGATGTAAATCGCGACCAGCGTCACGTGTGCTCGTCGCGTCAAACAGTGGCACAAACCGGAAGATTTTTTCCGTTTTGTGACCCCAGTGGCAAATCCAGTGGCACAGGGCGGAATAAAGGACGTGACGCTGGTCGCTGGCGCTGCTTATTTTTGTTTTTTATGATTTTTATTTTAATATATTTTTTTTACCCGATATTTTTTTTGTTTCAAAAACATATTTTGTCGATACCAAGTCTTCTCATCAAATCCAAAAATCTAATTTTGTGAAACCTTATATATACATGTACGTACATACATAAACAAACATAAATACATAAGATATATACAATACACAATAAGAAACTAAGAAGCCATGTAATGATCTTCGACCATCTTTTTAAAGTTGACCACAGATTGGCGCGCCTGATGGAAAAAAGCAGTGCATTCCACAGCCGTACCGCCTGTACAGTAAAAGATTTATCGTAGAAATTTGTGGAATGCTTGGGTAGTGCTAAATCCGATAATACTGATGAACTCAAGGATCTTAAATTTGTGTCATTGAGGAAAAGGTATTTTAAGAAAAGAAAGAAACGTTACTTTAGGTAACTAGGAGTAAAGGGATTATAAAAAATACTGTAAAGAATGGAAAGAATTTGAGAGATCCGGCGAAGTCGAATTGGGAGTCACTTGAGCAAGTTGCGAAACTCGGAACGTGATCATATTTGCGGAGACCAAATATACACACATATAAGTAATACAAAAATGCTTATTTGAAGTGCAACTCCGTTGAAAACAATATCAGGCAGACGTGACCAGTCTATTCGTGATAGCATCCTGGAGCTGCCAACAACAGTAGCCTGAGTTTTGGAGGGGTTAACTTCAAGCCCATACTGCTTGCTCCACTTACACATACCTCTGTCAATTCTTCTAAAGAACTTGGTGTGTAAATTTGAAGATCATCAGCATAAAGGTGGTGGGAAGAACGTAATGACTTCGAGATGAAATTTATAAAAATTGAGAAAAGTAAAAGAGAAAGCACGCCGCCCTGCGGTACACCGACAGATGTGCTACACCAAGAAGGTACGGAATCCTCAACACGCACACGCTGTCGGCGTCTGAACAGGTAACTATGAAACCAACCAATCATTGTTGGAGATATGTTTACATTGTTAATAGAGCGTAAGTAGTATATCGAGCAGTATATAGAAATCTACAGTATTGAACTCGTTTCTAAAGTCCAGTAGGAAGAGTTCTGTAAGATTTCCGCTCTCCATACCAAGATCTGATGTCATCGATGACTTTGATCAATGCACTGACGGTGCTGTTCCGAGGTCGGAATCCTGACTGAAGAGAATTTAGAAGTTGGTTTTGTCGTTTTGTGTTTACTTAATTGAATGTGTATATAATAATGAAGCCGAAGAGTTCGTTTTTTTTTTAACGCGCTTAAAGCAGTAGCAGCAAAACTACTTACTAGATCTCATTCAAACCAATTTTCGGTGGAATTTTCCATGGTAATGTACATCATATATTTTTTTTAGTTTCATCATTCTATTATTTTAGAAGTTACTAAATGCGGTTCACTGAATACATCTACTTACCAAGTGTCAACAGCATAGGTCTTATAGTTTCGGAAAAAAGTGGCTGTGACATACGGACGGACAGACAGACATGACAAATCTATAAGGGTTCCGTTTTTAGCCATTTGGCTACGGAACCCTAATAAGAGACGCTGGTGGGTGGGCGATGCGACCCGGTTGAGTAGAACCTAGTAGGTACGGCGGCAGGAGGGGTGCGACTGGTTGGATCACCTCCAAGTTTGGTGCACCCTGGGCAACGTGGGCGATGACGCATCATTGATTGCTCCTCTGGAGTAGCTGGCGTCAACGTCAACGGCCAAAAGTCTGACCAACCGGCCCTTCTCAGGGCCAGCTGACCCCATTGCACGAGGGGGTCGGGGAATGGCGGGCCTGCAAGGCCCGCGGGGAGGGTGGTCGCTCCAGGTACCCCTCTGCTCTTATCAGAGGGGACACTGCGAATGGCCCAGGGTCAGTCGGAGTGCGAGGGATATGCTCTATCGGTAACCTTACACCCTGGCGTCTGAAGACCCGAGACGGCGTGCGGTTTTAGTCGGTTCAAGCCCGACATAACCGCCCCCGCTGGCCGGCGGGGGGGGGGGGATCCGAAGGGATTTCCGCACGAAAAAAAAAAAGGTACGGCGGCAGGGTGACATGGTTCAATTATGACCGTTTAAATATATATAATGCCAGCTTATTATGATCAGTTACTTGACACTATTCAGTTTAAAGATCACCTTAGCTTTAAACACTTTAATAAAATGATAATCAAAACATGAAATTTATTAACCTTGTCCTCTAAAGATTAAAAAATACGCAGGTACATAAATTAATTTAATGAAGTATTTCAATGTGAAGATCGTCTGTTTATTTAGTGTTCAGTAGTGATATACCTACTGGATATTTGTTTCTGCGGATATCTGAGGGAGAAGATAATCCGTACCTTTTTTTTTTTTTTTTTTTTTTTTTTTTATCGTGCGGAAATCCCTTCGGATACCCCCCCGCCGGCCAGCGGGGGTGGTTATGTCGGGCTTGCACCGACTAAAACCGCACGCCGTCTCGGGTCTTCAGACGCCGGGGTGTAAGGTTACCCATAGAGCATATCCCTCGCACCCCGGCTGACCCTGGGCCATCTCACCACTAACAGCATCGCTCATCCTGTCTCCTCTGAAAGCAGAGGAGTACGGAGAGCGATGTGTTCCCGCCACGTTGGGTATTGGCCGACGATCAATGCCAACCCTATGAAGGGGTGAAGGGGAAGCCATTGACCGCCGCCCAGGGTGTACCGGCCGCTCCGATTCCGTTCCCCCCGGACTGCAGCGGGATCGGAATCGGAGCGACACTCGAGGAGGTTACCCAACACACACCCCAGATAATCCGTACCTATCCGATGCTTTCGTGTTGTATCTTTGACCTTTAATTAATTTTCAATACATGATATGACATTTTGTATAACTATTGTATTGAGATATCAACAATTAGTCTAGATGCCTGAAGCCTGAAACCCATAATTACATATTGTCACTAATATGACATCAAGCGAAAATATTTGTCTCAATATACCTACTAATGCGGATCATGGTTTTGGATAGTATAGATAGATAGATATAGTATAGACTGTTTACTCTAGGTCCCGGAATGAGTCCTAATTTGATAAACTCTAGTTCGTCTTAACGGTAATGAAGGTTTTGGGGGAACAAGGTTGTGTCTCTCCTCATCTATTTCCCCGTACCTAAACATCTCTGGCCAAGTGTGATTTCTTTTCTTGTAAGACTTGTACCTACCTAGTACACGAGATAGAATAATTTAATTTAAAGTTGAAGGAGTCACGGCTACGATCTGTAATTAGAAATGTTGTTCAATAGCCATAGAGATGTCTAACAATTGCGGCAGAGCCACTGGTATAATAAAAAGAAGATGTTGCGAACGTTTGCACAATTTGTGCCTGTCAACAAAGGTTGACCAAGATTTTCAGGTCCCAAGCTAGCATCACCTGCAAGCTAGTACACCTGCTAATTGACGGATGAGGTTATGGCGCAAGCTTTCTTCTCAGGGTTGGCAGGCCAGACGGCAGACGATCCCACAAAAGCCAAATACTAGTATATTATTATAGAGTTGTGTAAACACGTTCCTTATTCCTTGCACATCTTCATGTTACATATCTACTTATCATCTTCATCCCAGCGCAAATCCCGGTTGAATACAAAAGCTTGCTTTTGGAGCCCGGGTTCCGCTCCCCTACTTCTCCTTTTTAGGGTTCCGTAGCCAAATGGCAAAAAACGGAGCCCTTTTAGATTCGTCATGTCTGTCTGTCTGTCCGTCCGTATGTCACAGCCACTTTTTTCGGAATCTATAAGAACTATGCTGTTGAAACTTGGTAAGTAGATGTATTCTGTGAACCGTATTAGGATTTTCACACAAAAAAAGAAAAAAAAACAAAAAAAATTGGGGGTTCCTCATACTAAGAACTTTTTTTCATCAACCCTTACCTGTGGGGTATCTATGGATAGGTCTTCAAAAATGATATTGAGGTCTCTAATATATTTTTTTTCTAAACTGAATAGTTTGCGCGAGAGACACTCCCAATGTTGTAAAATATGTCCCTCCCCCCCCTGTAACTTCTAAAATAAGAGAATGATTATACTAAAAAAAATATATGATGTACATTACTATGTATAAACTTCCACCGAAAATTGGTTTGAACGAGATCTAGTAAGTAGTTTTTTTTAATACGTACGTATATACATAAATCGTAAAGCGCAATTTACCTTTCATTCAATCAACTCAAATAAAAAAATTAAAAAAACATTTAATTTCATAAACATACAACAACAATAAATCTGTGTTGCCTAAGTAATACCAGTGGCGCAAGGAGGCGCTGGAGCGGGGCCGGAGGCCGGAGTCCCGAGAAATCAGGGCTCAGCGGTCCCAGCTCCACAGGGAACATTAGAGACATGGAGGGTGCGACTTGAGCACCCAAGGTGGGGGGAATCCACCATTGCAGCGGTGAGACCGATCATGAAGGAGTGGTTGGAGAGGGACCATGGGGACCTCTCCTACCGAATGTGCCAGATGGTTACCGGACACGGGTGTTTCGGTAAGTATCTGAGGCGCATCCACCCGGAGACAACGCCGCAGTGCCAGCACTGCGAGGATCCTGGCGAAGACACGGCGCTCCACACGTTGGTGGAGTGCCCTGCGTGGGCGAGTCAACGCCGGGATCTCGTTGCGGTCCTGGACGTGGACGTTCTCTCGTTCGAGACCATGGTGAGGGCGGTGGTCTCCGACGGGAGCAAGTGGCACGCCGTCGACTCTTTCTGCGAGCAGGTAATGCGCGCGAAAGAGACGGCGGAGAGAGAGCGGGAGAGAACCCTGCCCACCGAGTTTCGCAGTCTGCGGCGAGGACGCCGCAGACTCATCTACGCCCGGGACTACCGACCTCCATGATCGGGGCCTGAGGACGGCAGTTGGCCGACTAGCCGTCCTTACAAAAGCAGGCCGTGGCGGAGGCGTGTCGTGTGGCCTACACACGCCTGCGAACTCACCGGAACGGGATAAACCTGGTTTTAGTCGATACACGACATAACCACCCCCGCTGGCCGGCGGGGGGTATTCGAAGGGCTTTCCGCACGTAAAAAAAAAAATGTTACTTGCTGGCTGCTACGGAACCCTTCATGGGCGAGTCCGACTCGCACTTGGCCGGTTTTCTTATTTGGTTTAGTTCGGTGTTACGGGAACAACTGCCTATCTGAATCCCAACCCCGACCTCGTCCATCAATTAGTAGGTGTACCGGCTAGCTAGCTAGCCGTGACGTTCTAAGCGTTCGTTGTCTAGGCAGGCCAGAGGGATGGAGTTATACACCCTATATAGCTCTATCCCTCTTCCTCACCTCGAAAACGAACGCTTGTCAGCCGGGGTGCGAGGGATATGCTCTATGAGTAACCTTACACCCCGGCGTCTGAAGACCCGAGACGGCGTGCGGTTTTAGTCGGTGCAAGCCCGACATAACCGCCCCCGCTGGCCGGCGGGGGGGTATCCGAAGGGATTTCCGCACGATAAAAAAAAAAAAAAAAAAAAAAAAGGTATAGCACGTCATGGTAGGCGCACTATTAAGATATTGAATACCTACAATTTTGTTAAATTAATAAAGAATTAATAAGTGATGATAATTGGCACTAAGTTGAACTTTTAATTAGTGATTTCGTAAACTTTCGTTTTGGTAGGTCGCGCGACGACCTTGAAAGTAATATTCTTGACCTCTCCTTTCACAGTGACCGTGTTTGATCAATTTGACCCAAAAACTTAAATAAGTAGCAGCGTTTGGTTTATTTTCCTTTTGAACGACTCGACTGCAAAAAACAGGAGATAGGTAGTTAATCGGTTTGTTCGATAACGTCTCTTAAAACCGTCTATTCTGAACTAAAATGAATTATTAAAGAACTCCAGAATTTTCAGAATTTTCAGAATTTTCAATCGAAAATTAAAATGAACAAAACCTAATTCATCTATTTTATTATACTAAAATAATTTTAATAAGTAATTTAAATTAAATACCACCTTGACAAGATTTACCTGCTAACCTAATGGGTGGCACACTGCGAGAAATCGCTACGATCGCACGGTACAGAGTCTACAGTAGAATGTGTGTCCATAAAGTTGACTAAAACAAGACTCACAAGCTCGTTACACTGATAAATGTTATCAAATAAGTTATAACAAGAGCTGGCCCCTGGCTCGTTTCATACTGCGGACACACAAATAGTTGTGCTATTTGTTGGATTACTAACACAGTCTGGTCATATTTTGTTAATAATGACGTAGAGTTCGTAGAGTTAGGGGCACTTACGGGGCTTTGGCAGGTAGGTGTTAATATGGATAACCAAAGTACCTACCTATTAAAGTACCAAACAATTATTTATGTTCATTAATTCACAATCCACAATCCACCATATGATTTTTTTTATGTCCGTCTTATTGAACACTGCACCCCGCCCTTTTCCCTAGAATGGTAATGATTGACGGTTGATTGACCAAGATAAGCCAAGTCAAGAGAAAGAGTAGGAGAGCGGACCCCGGCTCCTAAGTGCAAGCTATGGATGCAACCGGGGCTAACACTGCGATGATGATGACATTTAGTACTATCCTCCACAGAAGTACCATTACCCAACTTTTGATTTGGCACATTACGCGTCACCGTCGTCGTCTCGTCGTCCCGGCCCCGCGCGGCGTCGGGAAGAAGAGTGAACGGCTCAATTCGGTTTTGTAAAGCGTCCTCTATATGCTGAACTTAAGCTGAAACTATAATTCAAAAATATTTCATAAACACAAACAGTTCCTACTTTTCTTCAAAGGAATCAAACTGTCCAGTGTTCGATAGAGAGAACGCTCTATAAAACCGAAGCAAGCCGATCTTGGCCGAACTCACACTCTACTTCTCAAGGCGACGATGGATGTGGCAAAATAAATCAAAGGCCTACTTCTTTGCCTAAGTGCCTGGTTGAGTATCAGTGGCACACCCACAGGGAGACAACGCTACCGTGTCGAAGACACGGGGGCGTTGTCATTGGTGGAGTGCCCAGCGTGGGCGAGTCAACGCCGAGATCTCGTACTGTCCTGGGCGTGGACGTTCTCTCACTGGTGACCATGGTAAGAACCGAGGTCTCCGACGGGAGCAAGTGGCACGCCGCCGCTTCTTTCTGCGAGCTGGTAATGCGCGCGAAAGAGTCGGCGGAGAGGGAGCGGGAGAGAACCTTGCCCTCCGAGTTCAGCAGTCTGCGGCGAGGACAACACAGACTTGTCTACGCCCAGGACTACCGACCTCCATGTTCGGGGCCTGAGGATGGCAGTCGGCCGACTCACCGTCCTTACAGAAGCAGGCCAAGACAGAGGCGTGCCGTGTGTGTCCTACACACGCCTGCCAACTCACCGACGCGGGATCAAACCCGCCCCCAAGGGTGAGGCCGCGATGGCGGCCGAGGTCCGCCAAGAAGCCTGGGGTTATATTTTCGAGGGCGTATTCGGGGTTCCCGGCAATGGACGCTTGGGAAGGACACCATGTGGTATTAGTCGGTTCGATTCCGACATACCCACCTCATCGCTGGCACCGGTGCGCGATGGGGTTTTCCACACGAAAAAAAAACAGGTACCTGATTGACTGTTAAAACAGTAAAAGAATCTTAAGAAGATTATTTAATTCTTTAATACCATTGAACTATGTTTATTACAGCCAATCTCTATTGTCATATAATAGCTGGTGGGAACTCTAGACATCTGACGATATCAGTTGTCATGTCCTACGCATAGGCATGCCGCATGCTTCAACCTACAATTACTTAAGTACCCCCTCATTAGTGATTATAACAATAGGTTCGAGGGTCAGATGCATGGTCTGTGTCCTAGAATTCAGTTTCCATGAGTAAGAAACTGTTTGCCGTGGAGTTGTTTTATTGATCTAATCTTCTACTTATATTTTATCTTACTAATACAACTTACTTATAACCTATTAATATACAAGTGAAAGTTTAGATGGATGGATGTTGGTTACACGGTTAAAAGAAACTAGTATTCCCCCTAACCCATCCAGGTAAATAGCTTGTGTTAGGAGGGGATTGGGTTCACGTCGTCGGTAGTACAGAAAATGGCCAGGACAATGAATGTGGGTGTGGATGTTTTTAGTCTGTTTTTGGGCAACTTTCATAACTAAGTGTATGTTCTAGATTAGTAATTTTGATCCCCTTATAAACAAATGTACTTATTACTTGGATGTTAATTTTTGTAACAATTAATTCGTTTTTCTTTTGTAATATAATTATAAGTTGTTGAAACTAAGTCTAGATTGCTGTCGTTGTTTTTTTTTTGTCTTCTACAATCTGTGGGTACAACTCTGACAATACAATCTAATAATAAGTAAACGATGAAGTCTAAAGATCTAAGATCAAATATTAGACTTCATAGGAATTCAATGTTTCTTGAAAATTTAATCTTATTTGTGCTTGTTCGCTCCACCAAGATATTCAGGGTTGAAGATGAAGAGGTATATTTTGAAGATGAACAGTACTTACACTACCTACCGAGCAAACCTAATATATAACTTCCTATATTTAAAAAAGTTACAACACTGTTAACATCACCGTAATATAACATAACAACGTAACATAACTTCACACCCGTATACCCAAAGGGGTGGGCAGAAGTGTATTACACACCCACGATTCACCAGTTAGGTTTAGTTCCCAATGTAATATAGGGGGCGAGCCTATTGCCATCTTCTACACATTACTAAGCGAGCGGTAATATAAATTCAGTATTTTAAATTTGATTTCGCAGTTTTTGCTTTCTGTTGTTGTGTGTGTATAAAAGTAGAGTCTTTGAAACTGTTTTTTACCCCTCCAGTGAGAAATTACAAGTCTCTAGACGTAGACCCAAATATCAAACTTTGAAGTATGTTGAATTTTAAAAAACCGTTCATCCTGCTCTTCTACGTTACAACATAAACTTCAAGTTTCTGGACCCAATAAGTAGTTATAAATATAACTTTGAAGACCTTTTTCACTCCCTTAGGGGCCAAATTATAGCAAACAAGAATAGAAATCTAGGCTATTCTGTATGCCAATCCAAATCCGTTCTGCGAATTTAATGTTATTGAGTAATTCACATATAGTTAGAAACTACTGTCTTACTATACCTAATACCTACGTTTACTTTAGTAAGATCAAAGACGGTGTAAATCGTGGGAATCCCGATTTCGAGACTAAAGCGGTTCGATTTAAAAGTTAAGACCTAGGTATGTCTGTAAGAAACCCTCCGTCCACTAAGATCCATTACAAAAATCCATTGATGCCTCGAAATCGCGTCTAGTGATAAGACCGCCGATTTTATAACCAATTTTTGTATATTTTATGTATTTTAAGTTATAATTTGTATATTTTTTATAATATTTATGGTGTACAATAAAGAATATTGTATTGTATATGTACCTACATAGGTCCAGGTAACTTTTATTCCCAATAGTTCCGTCAGCGGTAAGTAGGTAGGTACTTATGGGATATCTAATTCGCATACACAATTTACAGACTAATTTCAATTGTGGGTAAGTACCTTTAAATAGCTTCTGAGTCTACTTAACTGTACCAATGAATAATGTAGTAATACCAGTCTACCTACCTATAGCTAAGTACTGATGAATCAGGGACTAGTTGTATTACCACATTGTCTCAATCTGAGGTGTTTAACCCACTTAGCAATGCATTTTCGTCGACCTTCTCCGGTGCAACAGCTGTGTCGGACCTAAACCAGTGCCCGCCGAACACTACCTTCGCCTGTAGCCGCGCCGCGCCGCCATTCACATCGTTGTAATTTTCGCATAACTGCTATAATTAGTAGCGATAAATAAACACGTTGGATCACAGATTTACCGGCTCTGTGGCGTAGCGTTAGTGTATTTGACTGCTACGATAGTGGGCGCGGGTTCGATTCCGGTTCAATGCTTCAGTGCGTTCAGATTAGGCTTTTGATACAATCTATATTCCTACACTTCTCACGAAACTCGATAAGATCGGTATTGCCCATTATATCTTTGAAGACTACCTAAGTAATCGCTCCTGAAGCATCACGATAAATGGAGTAAATAGGGATGAAAAGCCTGTTGAATATGGCATTCCCCAAGGCTAAATCCTCGGCCCTACTTTCTTTGTACTCTATATTAACCAGCTGTGGGACATTAACCTACCCAACTGTACATTATTTACCTACGCAGATGACACTGCTGTAGTTATTCACGGCTCAAATTGGGAAGACATCAAAACCACTGCGGAGCAACATCTTACTATAATCAATAATTGGCTAATTGGCTATTACATAACCTTCTATCGAGAAACCTTACGAAGACCCAATTCATCCCATTCTCCATTACAAATTGCACCCAATCACTACCCAATTATGAATTATACGTTCACTCACACTGCAATCAGGTCCAAACTGTGGATGCCGCCGTATATATACATTGACCGCAACCTGAACTGGCATTTACAAATTGATATGGTTACTACTATACCCTTTCCAATTGTATATTTCACTTTTGACAGCTCTAATACTAGACGCGATGCAATTGATAGTGATACCCTGACCCGTTACCGATTCGATTTCTCGGCAACACTGGACGCGACGGCGACGCGCGACGCCATTTTGTTGTCAGAGTTAATTCACATTTTCATACGTCGAGTTGAGTATTTATATTCCTCCGTATTGATTTATTTGTGAATTCTCACGTTTGGTTGAGTTGAGCGTATCGTTCCTCCCTTCGTTACTGTCAAAATGCCAAAAAATAAAGTACTTAAAGGACAAACAAGAGAGTTTGTCTTGCGACTTCGTGAATACTTTGAAAAGGAAAGCCGTAATGATGGGCCTCTTATACCAGTGACTCAAGTTAGAGACCGTGTTGCAGCAGCATTAGGTATTAGTGCTCCAACAGTGGCAAAAATAACAAAAGAAGGCTACGGCAGCAGAACCGTTTTTAGGGTTCCGTTGCCAAATGGCAAAAAACGGAACCCTAAAAACGGAACGAATTTTGAGGAAAAACTGATTTCACAAAAAGTGAGGCCCTACCGTCCCCTTAGGCCGGATTCCACCCGTTCACGAACTTAAACTAAGTTTACACCCAAGCAATTTTTGACCGCAGTTTGAAAGCGATCGGGGCAAAAATGCGACCGTGAGAGTACCGCAAAAAATTTGCGGTACTCTCACGGTCGCATTTTTCCACGGGAAGTGGAACCATACATACATATAAATATATAAACTTTTTGACCAGTGGTAATTTCGGACTCAGGGGGTCATAACTAGACCTCCTATGAAGATTTTTTTTTTTAAATTCGACAGTAGTCAAGAAACCAATAGGTAGATCGATTTCATCGAAATCTACCTAAAAACAAAAAATTTTGGGGGTCAATACTTAGAACTAAAACTCAATTTTTTTTTTCATCTAACCCATACGTGTGTGGTATCTATGGATAGGTCTTCGAAAATGATATTGAGGTTTCTAATATCATTTTTTCTAAATTGAATAGTTTGCGCGAGAGACACTTCCAAAGTGGTAAAATGTGTATGCCCCCCCCCCCTGTAACTTCTAAAATAAGAGAATGATAAAGCTAAAAAAAATATATGATGTACATTACCATGTAAACTGCCAACGAAAATTGGTTTGAGTGAGATCTAGTTAGTAGTTTTTTTTTAATACGTCATAAATCATAAACCGCAATTTACCTTTCATTTAATTATCTCAAATATAAAAATTAAAAAAAAAACATTATCATGTTACTTGCTGCTACGGAACCCTTAATGGGCGAGTCCGACCTAGCCGCTTTTATTATTCTGTGGTCATTAATTACGAATGACACATCTCTAAGTGGGCGGAGCCCGTCCATGAAGTACAGTATTCCCTGTTTACTAATAATTTTTGATACAATGTACTAACATTGTATCAAAAATTATTAGTAAACTTTATGTGCGTGATCTGTCAAAAGTTAAAAAACGATTGGATACACTAGGTATAGAGTTAGACGCCTTATACATACCCTTAAAACTCTTAGACATTCAGCAGATCTGGAAACTCTGTACGTGGTCTACTCTGCTCTCTGCGTAACAATAATCTCTTACTGCATCCCAGCCTAGAGCAGTGCTGACAAAACTCATTTCATAAAACTAGAAAGAGCGCAGAGAGCGTGGTCAAAGTTATTAACCTCAAACCACACAGATTTCCCACACAAGAACTATATAAAATTGCGAAAACACAAACAGGCAACTTTTTGTTCTCCGATCAATTCTACGCCTCCACCCGCGAGTACCACAGCCAGATACCACTAAAAGACGGTCCTTTAATTACGGGGAAACAGAAAACCTCATTAAAAACAATAATACCTAAATATTACTACCCTAAAACAATAAATTCTACATACACATCCTCATATACACGCACGCACACTCCCTCACACACACCCACATATGAAAAACACACACACACACTCATCATGCGCGTTACCAACAGAACTATGGTAAATAATATATAATTAAACACACGAAGTTTTATCTGTTTAAGTTAGAGGTTTTGAGTAATAGATGAGTCAAAAGTGGCACCAAGTGGTTCGTGTAATATTACACTCGGCGCTGGCTAGCCTGTTCCTTTGCTTGAACTTGGCTTGACACGCTGCCGCGTGTCTAGATAATATTATAAACATAAATATAATTTGTCGCTTTCATTATTTTAATCTTATCATTTTATTATCTTGAAAATTTGTAATGTCTCTCAACTATAATAATCCTAAGTACTACAATATTGTTGTTAATACTACAGTTCTCAGTAAATCACTGAATTCCAAAATACAGGTCTTTACCTAGTTTCGAATTCAGAGCACCAAACCTATGTACACTATCTAATAAATAGCAGTAAATCATTATAAAGAAATAAATAAATATTCTACGACATTTTACACAGCGCATTCTAGACCCAAAGTATGCATAGTTTAACTAGCTTGTGTTATGGCTGCCAGACTGCGGATAAACATACCTATTTACTTTTTGCACCCACGTAGTCAGTCGACTGCCGCAAAACTTGGTCGTACCAGCGAAGGCGACACTCCTGCATTTTATCTGAAATATCACGGACATGGAGTGGATGCGGTAGTTCCTCACGCGATCTTAGCGCGTGGCTCCGCACTTCCACCGTAGCATATTTATCTCCGTGAGACGCAGCTCCTGCTTATGTCGCTCTATTAATGGCTACGCTTCACAGCCGTGTAAAAGGACAGGCCTTATCATGGTTTCAAAGACCTGCCCCTTCAACCTAACCGCCATTTTGGGGTCACAAATGATACCAGTCATCTCACGCCACGATCCACTATCTGGAATGTGATTCTATTCATTCCAAAATAGAACAAAGTCTAAAAATAATCCGGTTAACACGCTTGATGGATGAGTTCAAATAATGAGTTACGGTAAGGTGACTTTTTACCCTTTGCGCACTACAATTTGTAGTAGCAGAAGCCAATAAACCTAAGATATAGTAACTAACACATACTAACAATACTCCCAAAATCGAAGAACAATACTCCTGAAACGAAATGCATTGTGGATTCAATGCTGCAAAGAAGATTCTAAATCTATTTTCATCAAAGCCGACTACAACGTCGAAATCTGTCTACAACGGCAAAATTGCCACCATTACACCTAAAGCTATTTACAATGACAGGTTGCCTATTTCTAAGGAAAAAAACCGGATCTACTAAAATTATGTCACTATCTTTTAATACCAAGAAGTTATCATGAATATTTTAAAAATTTACCAGTTTGCCCGAACCGGATAGTGACGGAGAAGATGAAGATTCTGTTGATTAGCGTTACTTGATTTCATTAAAGTTTTCTTTTTTTTTGTGTACTAAATATTTTGTTTTATTTCATACCATTTAAAAGAATCAAATTGTACATTAACATTTAAAATCAAAAAATATTTTTAATAATACATTCGATATCTGTGTTAGGTATTCGCCAGTTTATTCAATTTAATTATTATTGTACATTTAAAATAATATTGCAGTCAAATACGTGAATTGACTATGGGTGAATTCTTTTAGTAATTTTTTAGAGATATCAACGTTGCGAATGTGATTTATTAGGTTATTTCACTTGTATAATACTGATTTACTGATTATTTAGCCATATTCTGCATATATTTTCATAAAATTAAAACCGAAAAGATATCGGTTTACTAAAGCGCGCCATTTCAAAAATGAAAAATACAGTTTTTTAGGTCTGCTGTAAAATTTGTAATTATACACATTCGCAACTTTACCATACAGGTGACAAACAATATGTACAATAAAAGGAGTGTTTCCTCAATTTAGAGGCCAATGTAGAGACCATTGACTACAAAGTAAGTAAAACAATGAAATAGTAGCTTTTTTTTAATATCCCGCTCAAAGCAGCAATCTGTCGTGGATGTTTAGCTGCTATGTTTTCTGAACCATGTCATTCTTTTTTTATTATTATTATGTTATCGAGCGGCGTAAGGACCGTAAGGAAGGCGTAAGGCGTAATTGACCACTCTCACTATTATTTGGCAAAACGTTTTGTGAGACTTGGAACGCTATTCTTTCTCAGCCTTGTGTACCTACGTGGTACTTCCAGCACCTGTAAATTTCGTAGCCAAAGCATTAACATGTCTTGCAAATTTTTGCTGATATTTAAGGTTTCGAGCAGCGATTTCTTGCTTAACGGTATCGAGCCTCGATCTGTGCAGGATGTATTTATTGTGTATGCATTTTGGAATGTTGAACATAGATGTTATAGCTTTAGTTTGAAAAGAATTTCAATATTCCTATTGCTTGCTGTTCCCCAGAGTTCTATGCCGTATGCCCAAACTGATTTTAGTATGGTTTCATAAACTGCCATTTTGCTTTCGTTAGTTAATTGACCAATCCGTCAGTACATCGATCGAAGTTTCAAATCCAAAGCTTTTCGTTTGCTCCAGATGTGCTTGAGCCTCCTATCCAAGTGCATACCTAGGTATTTCACGGTAACATCATGTGGAATTTGTTCTCCGTTCAGTGTGATTGGTGGACTTTCGTCTTTCCTTAGAGTGAATGCAACGTTGACTGATTTACCTTGACTAGACTTTATTTTCCAGGTTTTTAGCCACTCTTCGATCTCGCTGATATGTTTTTGAAGGTTTACTGATGGAATTCTGACTGAATTGCGGCGATAGCCCAGTGGCGTACGTAACGGATTGCTGAGACGAGGTCTCGAGTTCGATCCCCAGTCGCCCCGGGCACACACCTCTGATTTTTTGTAGTTATGTGTGCATTAATAAATGTTAATTATCGCTCGCTTAATAATGTGCCCGGTAGATGGCAATAGACTCGCCCCCTATTACATTGGGACCTTAACATAACTGGCGAATCGTGGGTGTGTAATACACCTCTGCCTACCCCTTCGGGGATACAGGCGTGAAGTTATGTTATGTTATGTTATGTTATGTTATGTTATGTTATGTTATGTTATGTTATGTGTTATGTTATGTTATGTTATGTTATGTTATGTTATGTTATGTTATGTTATGTTATGTTATGTTATGTTATGTTATGTTATGTTATGTTATGTTATGTTATGTTATGTTATGTTATGTTATGTTATGTTATGTTATGTTATGTTATGTTATGTTATGTTATGTTATGTTATGTTATGTTATGTTATGTTATGTTATGTTGTGTTGTGTTGTGTTGTGTTGTGTTGTGTTATGTTATGTTATGTTACTGATGAAATTGGGTTATCATTGACGGACATAATTGCATTATTATCGGCATACGTGGTAATGAAGGTTTTTTCATTCCCTGGGATTTCTGCAGAAAAAATGAGACACAGTACTGGACCTAGAATGCTCCCTTGGGGTATTTACGATCTTCTTTCGAACAAGTCAGACGTAGTGTTGTTCAGTTTGACCTGATAGCATCTTCTATCCAGGTAACTTTTCAGTATCAAATAGAAGGAGTGGGTATTTTTTAATCTTGAACAGGAGGCCGTCATGCCAGACCTTGTCAAAGGCTCGACTTATATCTAGAAACACAGCGGAGCAGTATTTCTTGTTCTCTAGTGTGTTGGCGTTCGCCGGTGGACCTGCTCAACGTTGACATGCTTTTGTCTGAATCCGAATTGGTGTCCGGGGAGACTTGCATTAAGGTGTGGTTGCATTCTATTAAGAATTAGTTTTCCGAACAATTTACCGACTAGTGGGAGCTGACTAATTTGTCTTTAGGGTGAAACACCTTCGGGCCGCTTGCCAGGTTTTAGAATCATGACCACCTGAGCAATTTTCCACTGGAGTGGGTAGTGGGAGAATCTTAGACATGAATTGTGCAGGATAACAAGGAACATATTGCCTCTCCTTGGGAGATTGCTTAAGAGTACGGAGTTTAATAGGTCGTAGCCCGGAGCTTTATTGTGTGGTAGAGATTTTATCTCTCGGCTATATTCGTTTGGAATTATTGCTTTGAATGGGAAACATAATTGAATGAGGGACTCTAAATTATGTGCGATGTCATAGTCCTTGATGGGTTCAGAGCAAGGCAATGGTGTAAAAACATCAGTCATCAGTCCTTTTTTTTTTGTTGCGTCAGGGGACTATACAAGAATACTTCCATGGCGACTCCGAATAGCGCGTGCCCGCAGTGTTTCACGGTCACCTTCACCCAAGAACTCTCATTGAGGCGACGTCCAGGCACACACGGATGTTGCCTCTTCGCGGGTGGCTAGAACAGCAGGTGGAGGACTAACCTCATCCCTTCCATCCGCAGCCACAGTCAGGGCGGCATGTGGCGCAAATACTCGCATCTCCGCAGCCCGGTTCACCGGCAGCGGATCGGATCAGCAAGGGGATCTCCCTCCCTGATCACCTCCGCGCCTTCCTACTGCGAGATGACGTCCCCGCAGAAGGTTGCGACCGCGGCGAAATTCCTATCGCTGGCGGCCATGCCTAGTTTCCTAGACCAAGCTCCATCCTGTCTTCTCAATGGTTTATTATGGTCTTTTGGTCGGTTAAGGTTATTGGTTGCGCGCCACGGTGTATAGTTAGTATCTTTGTGTGCAGTAACATGAGAGAGATAACTTTGTATACACTTGTTTTCGTGCTCTTTTATCATATCTTTGAATTCTTTCGTAGCTCTATTTAGTTTAGTTTTGTCGGAAGGATATCTAGTTCTGTGCCATTCCATTCTTAGTTTGCGTCACAGACCTTCTCGATTATGTTTTGTGGGTATTTTTTTGTTTTATGTTTGCTTTCCTGTTTTTAGGAGTAGAGATGAAGGCAACCAGGTAAACCATACTATCGAATATTTCTACGTTGGTTTCAATATCATCGTTTGTCTTCAGACTACTATTTAAATCTATTTTATTATTCATGAATTCTCTATATAGGTCCCAGTTCGTATGTTTGTTGTAGATTTTATGTAGTGGCGTGGAAAGAATCACCTGCTTGTAGAAATTTAGAATGACTGGAGTATGATCCGATGACAGATCCGAACATTTTTTGATTTTAATATAATTATGGCTAAAATTTTTCATAACATAAAAGTCTAGCAGATCAAGCTTTCTGTAGCGGTCTGTTGGTCAGTATGTTGGTTCACCATGTGAGATACATTCTAAACTAAGATCCAGTTTAACTTTATACAGTTGTCTACCCTTCGGGTTTATCAACCTCAGAAGCCTGCCCAGAAGGTATGTTTGGAGTTCCAATCTCCGCCACAGATAAGAACGGGGCCGAGTGTCTCGAAAAACAGCTTGAACTCTTCGGCCCGGCTTGTGTGTCGTGGTGGGCAATAAATTGCAGTAAGTGTAGTCTCACTGTTTTGGTGGTATATTTTGATCGATGTTGCTTGAATTTTCTGTTTTGTATGATTCGAGAAAATAATGTCTAATCTTTTCCCATAGTATCACCGCAGACCCACCATGAGTGTTTCCAGAAGGATGATTAGTTCTATATATCGCACATTTTTTTACATTACATATGTTTGGGTGTACTTCTTGTTTCCGATATCAAGGCAATATCAGTATTCTCGGTACTCATAAACGATTCGAATTCCTTCCGTTTTCCAGTCAGCCCATTGGCGTTCCAGGTCATAATACGAATATTTAGGCCCTCTGTGCTGTCAGTCACGTGATTAGTTTGATCTTCTGATCAATTATGTTATCCATCATGTCTTTCATGATTGCTTGGAATCTATCGAACTTTGTGTCTAATAAGTTTGTTATATTCTGTGAACGTGTATCCGAGACTGGGTCATGCGATTGGGTAGCAAGATTGTCACATTTGCTTTTCAGTCAGTTGGCATAGCTCTGTCTCGTGGAGTGAATCCAGTTGATATTCTCATTGATATTCTGATTTGGATATGTAACTACATGTGACTGCTGAGATTGTTGGATAGCTGCGTTGGTTTAAGCTTTAGTTTTTTTTTCCTTATACCGCTTATACATTATGTAACCTTTATAGCTAGCCGGACTTTAAGACTGCGGGCAGATGCTGGATGCGGCAAGCTGAAGACAGGGCGCTATGGCGCTCATTAGGGGAGATCTATGTCCAGCAGTGGACTAGAATAGGTTGATGATGATGATGATGATGATGATAGCTAGCCGGGTGTTGTTGTTACAATTAGCACACGTTGCTTCTGTGTCTGGAGTTTTGCTACATGTACTTGTCCCCCACCAGGCGAGGCCGCGGAGGCGGGCCAAAGTTCGCCGGTAACCATGGGGTTATCCTTTCGAGGGCTTACCCGGGGTGCCCGGCAATGGACACTTGGGCAGGACACCGTGTGGTTTTAGTCGGTTCATGCACGACATAACCACCCCCGCTGGGCGGCGTTTTTGTGAAAGGGGTTGTTGTGAATAGGTTTTTTGAGGTTTGTTTTCGCTTTTTTTATTTCCATTTTATTCCCACGAGTAAGGATGGTAATGTGGTCACTCTCAGGGTGATGTTATTCCTGAGAGAAGGCAAAATACAATGGTGTTCGCCAAGTTCACCAAGTTTGGCGCTAATAGCAGAGACCCTCAGCCATGCATCCTTTTGGCGCGTCTCCCACCGTAGGATTTGGGTTATTTTTTACCGAGGCTTTCTACCATGCGGCTCGGGCCGTGAAGCCAAATCCCCCGATTCTGTGTTGCCACAGGGTAGCGGGTGATGATAATCATATCCTATCATCAGCGGTTTGGTCTTAAACGGGTTAGTTATCCACCGCCCGATAATTGGCGTTGACCTTTTACGACTGGTTTGGTCTAGTCTCAGTCAGCCGAGGACCTTGGGGTTGGGGGGACTTGGGGGGCCTGAGACCGTCAATGGCAGAGTTAAACAATTCAATTTAGATTTAGATAAGTATAAGCCTTCAGAACCTACTTTTATCTATTCTGTGGTACAAGTTTCCGTTTCACAGTTTCGGAAATTATAGTTTACCGCACCTGCGTAATATTTTACAGTGCACAGATAACTGTGAATAATAAATTGCGGGCAACTATGTAACTGATAATAACTGATGAGGCCGTCAAGCTGAGTGCCACCATTGGTAACATGGTACGTGTATGTAATGGTGACCCTCTTTCCTGAGACTTTACCTTCAGCTTACCATCAGGAGAGGTGAAGTCAAATTGACGTGTCCTAAATATATAAAAAAATAGTCCTACCTACTAAGTATTATAATCTATCATAGACTAGCTGTTACCCGCAGCTATGCGCTATATACGTGTGGTATTCTGATCCTTGTTAAGATAAGACATCAGAATCCCAAATCATTGTTAAAAATAAATAAGTCTTTTGTAATTGTGTTCTTGTGTGGGTAGATACGTATCATTGCTTTTACAAAGTTCATAACTTAACAATACAAAATCAGTACTCACTTTCCAAAATTTTGAAATAACGATCATAAAATAATTAACCCAGTTACTTATATAGATGCTACCATTATACTTACCTATTAAATTATAGCTAATAGAGACTGCCCCGTTATGTGTTGTATTGTGATTGCAAAATAGCTTACCAAAATTGCATTACAATTAATCGGTTGAATGGTGTGGACACATACTTAATATTATGTAATAAGTATATTTACCCATGCGCAATGCCCATACTTACCATTGATCTTACTTGGCGATCTACAAAAAAAAAGATTAATTTATTCATAGCTCCATCTAAGCCCAACATAAGCAGAGCTTGTTCTTAATATGGGTTTTAGAAATGCGGATAAACATACTTAAATGCATTTAATTTTTAACATAATTATACATAGAAATACCCAGACCAATGCATATTTGTGCATATGAATATTTACAAACATACGGTAGATTTTAAGTCTGACTAAGATCTATCGAAGAGAAAAAAACACATCCAAATCCGTTCAATAGTTCTTGCGTCTATCGCGAACAAACCGGCAAACAGATAAATATACAAACAGATAGGAATTCCAAAAATAATATTTAGTGTTCATTTAACATATATTTAAAATATATATTTAACATTTTTTTTTTCAAATATATGTATAGATATTTGATAACTGTTTGAAACTATAATGTACCTGAGACTTAACCAATCTACAATTTATAACAGTACTTGCTCTGATACTTGCGGCTTCGCTCGAGCGGAGGTCAGTTAACGATTTTTGGTAATTTCCCCCGTTCTATTAACAAATTGCAATCAAACATACAACAGATTTTAAGTCTGAGCAAGTCATTTCTAACAGAAAAAACCGCATCAAAATCCGTTCAGTATATTTATTACGTCCAAACACGTAAACAGACAAGAATGCCAAAGAATTTTTTTTTTGTTTTGAATCTTTCATTAAGCTTAACCCAAGCATTTTTTTAAATATCTCAAATTTACAGACAACTAATTTACAATTTTATAATAGTATAGATTTCATAATTTTACAATACAATGATTTACAACACAAATAAAGCACAACAGTTTCAGTTCATCATCTGATTGCAATAAGCATCATTCAGTCATATAATAAGATCTACCACCGAATCGTGGTGGTAGGCGAGGTTTACAGTCGGGCAAAGAAGGAGTCGGATCGGGTACGACCGGTGTGCAAGGGCAGGGTTCTTTAGGAGGTGCCGCACGTTTAGTCTTATGAATTCGCCCTCGGCAAAAATATCCAAAGTCCGGCCGATCTATCTCTAGCTTATCTTTCATACAAGTGTCGAAAATAGCTTGCGTTCTCCGGCAGTGTCTGAAAGCGAAATTGCCAGAACTTTTGTCTACGCAGTTAGCGTATTGTTTAAACTCCTCAAGACATGCTCTTTTAATTTTTCTTAAAGCAGTCAAAGTACAAGAGGTCACTTGTTTACCAGCTCCGACGCAGGCCCGAGGATCATTTAGCTCTTGGCGGCATAAAATAAATTCATTGTTAAAATTTTCGCACATCTTACCAACATAAGGGGCGGCCGTTAGTAAGGTTGCTGCCGAAAGGTTAACTTCTTCTACAGTAAGTTCCTCTGGAGTTGGCAGTTTCACATCCTTTGTAATCACCATAATTAATTTAGAAATATTGTTCTAAAAATATGAATGGATTTAACATTAATATAATATTTCTATGATCAAATATAAATATCCTGTCACTGACGTACAAAGCAATAATAAGATTGACAACTTAAATTTTTCATATACTCTATTTGGCTCTATTGCTCGGGTACGTAGACAGAATAAAAGCTAAAGCTATCTCAGTCTACGCTCGGGTATTTTAAGCTGTGATTATAATTGCAAGTCATAGTCTGGTCAGGTCTCGGTAAGAAGTATCAAATCTCAACTATTTGATACCGTGTGTATCGGTGTCAATATGCTTCAATATTTCATTAATTTCAATAACGATTGTCATCAGCGGCCGGTCAGTCTTCTCTGGTCTGCCCTGCTGTCCGAACAAGTAGTGGCTGGCTGGACCTGTTCCCGCTGCCATGCAGAAAAAACTCCGAGTGTCTGGTCATGGGCAATCTGCACCTATGTTGTAATGGCTATTGCACAAAAGGTGTCAGAACTTCAGCAGCTCTTCAGGCGTGAGTTTTTATTTTTCAATATAATACCAGGGTTGGTAGGTGGTTTATTCATCATTATCCATTCATTTTCATTAGTTATTAACTTTTCATTACATATATTGAATAAATCACTTGTACTTTTCCACAATTATTTATTTATTTGAACCTTACCGGTTTCACCTTACGGCATTATCAAAGGTCTACAATGTTTTAAACTAAAAAACTAATATATTTTATGTGTGGGTACTTTTAAAAAAGAGTATACCAGCTTCAACTTTTTTCCCCAAAATTTGGGGAAATTTAAATTTTCATAAACGTAATTGTGTTTTGCAAAAATAATTTATACATTATAAAATTAATTGTATTACAGTGAAATGTCAAATATAAAATGTCAAGGAATTATAATTAAATTAAATTAAAGTAATTGTCAAATCAATGATGTCAAATGGATTACATACTTAGATTACAATATTTAAAAATGTCAGTTACAACAATAAATCAAGATTACAACGAATTATTAACAAATAAATAGGTATGTATATGCCATTATTATTGTAATAGAGGTGAACGGCTCAGATCTAACTGTTGGTTAATTATATTGTTTCTGTCCGTGTTTGTCAGTCTGTTTATTTCCAATGCTTCTAGGGCGTTCATTTTCCTGCCTTTGTCACATAGACGCAGAGCTTTAAAACCAACTTTTGGGTCAAAAGTATGGTTTTCCAGAAGTAGGTGTTCTGCAAAATTGGACTCAGTTTTTTTGAGTCTCCAGCCTCTAACATGTTCAGCGACTCTAATTTCAAAGGATCGTCCAGTTTGGCCAACGTATTTTCTGTTGCAGGTGGAACATGTCAACTCGTATATACCACTCCTCTGTGGAATTGGGGTTGCATCCTTATTATTACAGATTAGGTTTTTTAAATTGTGAGTGGTATAAAAAGCTGCTTTGCATTCAGATAGATTTCTGGCACATTTGTACGAAGTATGACCAATATACGGTATACGAGCCCATCGTTTTTTGGGTGTTTCCACGGTCATGGATGCATCTCCCTTGTACACCAGACCTGCGACAGTCCTGTATCTTCCGCGTGTAACTAGCTTATCTATTAGTTGGGATGGGTAACCATTATTGGTCGCTATGGCCTTAATCACTGTCAATTCATCCTCAAAATCTGAGTGCGACATCGGGATCGATAGTAGTCGGTGCACCATCGAGTGGAACGCGGCGTGTTTATGACTTATTGGGTGCCTAGAATTTACGTGTATTACATTATCGGCGAAGGTGGGCTTTCGGTAAATTTTAAATATATGTCTGTTGTCAATTATTTTAATAGTGATGTCAAGAAAATTAATTTTGTCCTGTCCTATTTCTATAGTGAATTGTATTTTGGAATTAATTGTATTAATAAATGTCAAAAAATAATTTAGGGTCTCTATATTTCCGGTCCATAAACAAATAATGTCATCCACATACCTATACCAGTAAGCAATAAATGGTTTATACATACTGTTCGTTAGAATTTGCTTTTCGATACAATTCATAAAAACATCTGCACAAAGTGGTGAGAGGGGGCTACCCATAGCGAGGCCATTAATTTGTTTATAAAATTTACCACAGAACTTAAAATAATTTTGGTCTAGGCAGACCGATATGGTGTGCTCCAAGTCTATGGCAACTTGAGGGTCTACTACAGATTCTATTAGGATGTCTTTTATTGCACTCTTACATTCATCTAAAGGAATACTAGGGAATAGATTTTTCACATCAAAGGAGATGAGCATAGCTTCGTCTGGTACATACATTTTTTCGAGCTTTTTCACAAGATCAAGGCTGTTTCTTATAGTATTGGTGGGTACAAAGTTAGTATGGTGTTTGAATAATTTATTAGACTCTGCTGCTAACTTGTATGCTGGTGCACCGGTGTATGACACCACTGGACGAATGGGAACTTCCGGTTTGTGTAGTTTATAGTAAGCATGCAGTTTTGGAGGTTGGGGGTTCATCAGCTTGAATTTATAGGTGTTCTTTCCGAATATGCTGTTTGCGGATTGTAACGTTTCTTTTACAGCTTGATTGAACTTCTTGGTGGGGTCTTTCTTCAGCTCAACGAACGACGGATCGTTTAAGAAGGCCTCAACCTTGGATACGTACTCTTGATGTGTAGCCACCACTACTGTGTTGCCTTTGTCCGCTTTCGTTATGACAAGGTGATGATTCTTGATTTTAGAACGAATATTTAAAATAGTTTTAAGCTCTTGTGGTGTATTATTTTTCCTTTGTACTGGTGCTTGTTGTCTTAATACTCTGCTAAGTACATGCTTCCCGGTGAAGTTTGCTTCGGCTAATTCTAGGTCTACCGCCAAGTTATCCAAATCCTTCTGGGATAGAGGGATGTTGGGGCAGTAGTTTAGCCCTTTCTCCAGTAATTCTTTTTCCCTTGTATCAAATTCAACACTGGTAAAGTTTTGAACTCTAGGATAAAATTCCCTAAAATAAGGGGGTGGCGTTAAGATTTTAAAGTTGTTGTCGCGGCGTGACCTTAACATTGCCAGTTTGTTCAAGTGTCTCTTATGGGTAATAGCTGATAAACAGCGCATTTCTTCATAAACATCACGCTGTAAGACACCAAATTCCAAATCATGAAGTCTCAAACATAATTCCATGTGACAAATTTTCAGATGGAGACTTAAATGGTCGCGTTGGCAATATAGGTGTTTTATTTCACTTTGCAGCCACTTTAATTTTGTGGTATGTAAGATATTTTTCATATAGTATTTATTGTAACTGCATTTCAAACTCAGGTCGATATATTTTGGTATTAAGCCTTCCCTCTTACAGTTTGTGTTGAACCAAATATGTTCATTAACCTTGGCAAATTTTAGTTTAAGTTTTCGATAAATATCAATCAGTTCAGCCGTACCTGCTGTCTTCAGACTGTTTATACTGGAGATTGATGGCACTTGGTGGAACTTGCTACACATATTGAATAAATCACTTGTACTTTTCCACAATTATTTATTTATTTGAACCTTACCGGTTTCACCTTACGGCATTATCAAAGGTCTACAATGTTTTAAACTAAAAAACTAATATATTTTATGTGTGGGTACTTTTAAAAAAGAGTATACCAGCTTCAACTTTTTTCCCCAAAATTTGGGGAAATTTAAATTTTCATAAACGTAATTGTGTTTTGCAAAAATAATTTATACATTATAAAATTAATTGTATTACAGTGAAATGTCAAATATAAAATGTCAAGGAATTATAATTAAATTAAATTAAAGTAATTGTCAAATCAATGATGTCAAATGGATTACATACTTAGATTACAATATTTAAAAATGTCAGTTACAACAATAAATCAAGATTACAACGAATTATTAACAAATAAATAGGTATGTATATGCCATTATTATTGTAATAGAGGTGAACGGCTCAGATCTAACTGTTGGTTAATTATATTGTTTCTGTCCGTGTTTGTCAGTCTGTTTATTTCCAATGCTTCTAGGGCGTTCATTTTCCTGCCTTTGTCACATAGACGCAGAGCTTTAAAACCAACTTTTGGGTCAAAAGTATGGTTTTCCAGAAGTAGGTGTTCTGCAAAATTGGACTCAGTTTTTTTGAGTCTCCAGCCTCTAACATGTTCAGCGACTCTAATTTCAAAGGATCGTCCAGTTTGGCCAACGTATTTTCTGTTGCAGGTGGAACATGTCAACTCGTATATACCACTCCTCTGTGGAATTGGGGTTGCATCCTTATTATTACAGATTAGGTTTTTTAAATTGTGAGTGGTATAAAAAGCTGCTTTGCATTCAGATAGATTTCTGGCACATTTGTACGAAGTATGACCAATATACGGTATACGAGCCCATCGTTTTTTGGGTGTTTCCACGGTCATGGATGCATCTCCCTTGTACACCAGACCTGCGACAGTCCTGTATCTTCCGCGTGTAACTAGCTTATCTATTAGTTGGGATGGGTAACCATTATTGGTCGCTATGGCCTTAATCACTGTCAATTCATCCTCAAAATCTGAGTGCGACATCGGGATCGATAGTAGTCGGTGCACCATCGAGTGGAACGCGGCGTGTTTATGACTTATTGGGTGCCTAGAATTTACGTGTATTACATTATCGGCGAAGGTGGGCTTTCGGTAAATTTTAAATATATGTCTGTTGTCAATTATTTTAATAGTGATGTCAAGAAAATTAATTTTGTCCTGTCCTATTTCTATAGTGAATTGTATTTTGGAATTAATTGTATTAATAAATGTCAAAAAATAATTTAGGGTCTCTATATTTCCGGTCCATAAACAAATAATGTCATCCACATACCTATACCAGTAAGCAATAAATGGTTTATACATACTGTTCGTTAGAATTTGCTTTTCGATACAATTCATAAAAACATCTGCACAAAGTGGTGAGAGGGGGCTACCCATAGCGAGGCCATTAATTTGTTTATAAAATTTACCACAGAACTTAAAATAATTTTGGTCTAGGCAGACCGATATGGTGTGCTCCAAGTCTATGGCAACTTGAGGGTCTACTACAGATTCTATTAGGATGTCTTTTATTGCACTCTTACATTCATCTAAAGGAATACTAGGGAATAGATTTTTCACATCAAAGGAGATGAGCATAGCTTCGTCTGGTACATACATTTTTTCGAGCTTTTTCACAAGATCAAGGCTGTTTCTTATAGTATTGGTGGGTACAAAGTTAGTATGGTGTTTGAATAATTTATTAGACTCTGCTGCTAACTTGTATGCTGGTGCACCGGTGTATGACACCACTGGACGAATGGGAACTTCCGGTTTGTGTAGTTTATAGTAAGCATGCAGTTTTGGAGGTTGGGGGTTCATCAGCTTGAATTTATAGGTGTTCTTTCCGAATATGCTGTTTGCGGATTGTAACGTTTCTTTTACAGCTTGATTGAACTTCTTGGTGGGGTCTTTCTTCAGCTCAACGAACGACGGATCGTTTAAGAAGGCCTCAACCTTGGATACGTACTCTTGATGTGTAGCCACCACTACTGTGTTGCCTTTGTCCGCTTTCGTTATGACAAGGTGATGATTCTTGATTTTAGAACGAATATTTAAAATAGTTTTAAGCTCTTGTGGTGTATTATTTTTCCTTTGTACTGGTGCTTGTTGTCTTAATACTCTGCTAAGTACATGCTTCCCGGTGAAGTTTGCTTCGGCTAATTCTAGGTCTACCGCCAAGTTATCCAAATCCTTCTGGGATAGAGGGATGTTGGGGCAGTAGTTTAGCCCTTTCTCCAGTAATTCTTTTTCCCTTGTATCAAATTCAACACTGGTAAAGTTTTGAACTCTAGGATAAAATTCCCTAAAATAAGGGGGTGGCGTTAAGATTTTAAAGTTGTTGTCGCGGCGTGACCTTAACATTGCCAGTTTGTTCAAGTGTCTCTTATGGGTAATAGCTGATAAACAGCGCATTTCTTCATAAACATCACGCTGTAAGACACCAAATTCCAAATCATGAAGTCTCAAACATAATTCCATGTGACAAATTTTCAGATGGAGACTTAAATGGTCGCGTTGGCAATATAGGTGTTTTATTTCACTTTGCAGCCACTTTAATTTTGTGGTATGTAAGATATTTTTCATATAGTATTTATTGTAACTGCATTTCAAACTCAGGTCGATATATTTTGGTATTAAGCCTTCCCTCTTACAGTTTGTGTTGAACCAAATATGTTCATTAACCTTGGCAAATTTTAGTTTAAGTTTTCGATAAATATCAATCAGTTCAGCCGTACCTGCTGTCTTCAGACTGTTTATACTGGAGATTGATGGCACTTGGTGGAACTTGCTACACATATTGAATAAATCACTTGTACTTTTCCACAATTATTTATTTATTTGAACCTTACCGGTTTCACCTTACGGCATTATCAAAGGTCTACAATGTTTTAAACTAAAAAACTAATATATTTTATGTGTGGGTACTTTTAAAAAAGAGTATACCAGCTTCAACTTTTTTCCCCAAAATTTGGGGAAATTTAAATTTTCATAAACGTAATTGTGTTTTGCAAAAATAATTTATACATTATAAAATTAATTGTATTACAGTGAAATGTCAAATATAAAATGTCAAGGAATTATAATTAAATTAAATTAAAGTAATTGTCAAATCAATGATGTCAAATGGATTACATACTTAGATTACAATATTTAAAAATGTCAGTTACAACAATAAATCAAGATTACAACGAATTATTAACAAATAAATAGGTATGTATATGCCATTATTATTGTAATAGAGGTGAACGGCTCAGATCTAACTGTTGGTTAATTATATTGTTTCTGTCCGTGTTTGTCAGTCTGTTTATTTCCAATGCTTCTAGGGCGTTCATTTTCCTGCCTTTGTCACATAGACGCAGAGCTTTAAAACCAACTTTTGGGTCAAAAGTATGGTTTTCCAGAAGTAGGTGTTCTGCAAAATTGGACTCAGTTTTTTTGAGTCTCCAGCCTCTAACATGTTCAGCGACTCTAATTTCAAAGGATCGTCCAGTTTGGCCAACGTATTTTCTGTTGCAGGTGGAACATGTCAACTCGTATATACCACTCCTCTGTGGAATTGGGGTTGCATCCTTATTATTACAGATTAGGTTTTTTAAATTGTGAGTGGTATAAAAAGCTGCTTTGCATTCAGATAGATTTCTGGCACATTTGTACGAAGTATGACCAATATACGGTATACGAGCCCATCGTTTTTTGGGTGTTTCCACGGTCATGGATGCATCTCCCTTGTACACCAGACCTGCGACAGTCCTGTATCTTCCGCGTGTAACTAGCTTATCTATTAGTTGGGATGGGTAACCATTATTGGTCGCTATGGCCTTAATCACTGTCAATTCATCCTCAAAATCTGAGTGCGACATCGGGATCGATAGTAGTCGGTGCACCATCGAGTGGAACGCGGCGTGTTTATGACTTATTGGGTGCCTAGAATTTACGTGTATTACATTATCGGCGAAGGTGGGCTTTCGGTAAATTTTAAATATATGTCTGTTGTCAATTATTTTAATAGTGATGTCAAGAAAATTAATTTTGTCCTGTCCTATTTCTATAGTGAATTGTATTTTGGAATTAATTGTATTAATAAATGTCAAAAAATAATTTAGGGTCTCTATATTTCCGGTCCATAAACAAATAATGTCATCCACATACCTATACCAGTAAGCAATAAATGGTTTATACATACTGTTCGTTAGAATTTGCTTTTCGATACAATTCATAAAAACATCTGCACAAAGTGGTGAGAGGGGGCTACCCATAGCGACCATTTATTGCTTACTGGTATAGGTATGTGGATGACATTATTTGTTTATGGACCGGAAATATAGAGACCAAAAAAACCTAATCTGTAATAATAAGGATGCAACCCCAATTCCACAGAGGAGTGGTATATACGAGTTGACATGTTCCACCTGCAACAGAAAATACGTTGGCCAAACTGGACGATCCTTTGAAATTAGAGTCGCTGAACATGTTAGAGGCTGGAGACTCAAAAAAACTGAGTCCAATTTTGCAGAACACCTACTTCTGGAAAACCATACTTTTGACCCAAAAGTTGGTTTTAAAGCTCTGCGTCTATGTGACAAAGGCAGGAAAATGAACGCCCTAGAAGCATTGGAAATAAACAGACTGACAAACACGGACAGAAACAATATAATTAACCAACAGTTAGATCTGAGCCGTTCACCTCTATTACAATAATAATGGCATATACATACCTATTTATTTGTTAATAATTCGTTGTAATCTTGATTTATTGTTGTAACTGACATTTTTAAATATTGTAATCTAAGTATGTAATCCATTTGACATCATTGATTTGACAATTACTTTAATTTAATTTAATTATAATTCCTTGACATTTTATATTTGACATTTCACTGTAATACAATTAATTTTATAATGTATAAATTATTTTTGCAAAACACAATTACGTTTATGAAAATTTAAATTTCCCCAAATTTTGGGGAAAAAAGTTGAAGCTGGTATACTCTTTTTTAAAAGTACCCACACATAAAATATATTAGTTTTTTAGTTTAAAACATTGTAGACCTTTGATAATGCCGTAAGGTGAAACCGGTAAGGTTCAAATAAATAAATAATTGTGGAAAAGTACAAGTGATTTATTCAATATGTGTAGCAAGTTCCACCAAGTGCCATCAATCTCCAGTATAAACAACTTTTCATTATACTTTAAGGCTTTGTTTCTTCATGCTTTGTATTGTATCCTAATTCTCATTTTGTTGTGAACCACACTTTGCCTGAATTGAGGGGCCCCCAATTACGCTTTAAACCTATCCGATTCCTATCCTATGTACTTATTAACTGACTTCATTTAATAATAAGTATAAGTAACAGTTGCGGCTCTCCGTGACCTTGGCTGTTGAAAGCAACCGAAATGTCGAGATCAGTATACTTAAATAATAAAATAACACCGAATCACTGCACTTTGACGCTCCGGCCGACTATTGCCCACCTCGCCGGATGAGATGAGCTATGATTTTTCACACAGCGCTTAAAGAAACCAGCAGACTTTCTCAACCTAATTGATAGTACCCAGCCGTAACAAAACTGAGAGTCCGCTTGACATCGGCTTGCTTCGGTTTTGTAGAGCATTCTCTCTATCGCAAAGCGCATGTCTACTCTACTACAGCTTATATCTTTATAGAGTATTTAAAACCGAAAGTCTCTAAAGTGTCAGTCCGATGTATAGAAGGGAGACCCTACAAAACCGAATCAAGCCGATCTCAGGCGGACTCTTGCTCTTCTTCCCGACGACGAGCTAACTAAAGCTAACTAATCAAAAACCGGGAACTCTACATAATATGCTTTTATAATATCATCCATACCAATTTAGTCAGTAGAAATGGCCAAAGCATGAATCGCTGCTGCATCACGCACTATGTCATCCACATCTAATTTCGCCTTCTTCAACCCTTATTACAAGCATTGAGGTTATTGATACGCTCCTTTTATGAGTTTTTTTATATTAGGAAGGCAACTTGCACTGGAATCTAGCTATCATTTTCTTCCTTTTCTCATATTTTTTTTACTTTCTCTTGCACTTCTTGATATTATAATATTTCCATATTTATTTTTCTTGTACAGTATCTTTATTCTTACCTCCATTTATTTACTAGTAGGTTTAAGTAACTACCATCAATAACACGTCTTACCAAACTTTCTTCGTCTCCATTCTTCTAGTTATATCATCTGTCAGCTCTCTTGCACACATTTCTACTTGAAATATAATATTTTTATTACTGCTGTTTTAGTTAAATAAAATTTTAAATCTAAAATTGAAAAAAAATAGGGTGTCATACCAAGAGACAGCACATAACACAAATATGACCAGCTGTGGCAACGATGTGGCTCCAAAAATAATGAATTTCTGTCATTCGGATCTTTTCAGCAGCCCGCTGCTGGCGTGATTGTGTAGCAAACCTCTATCCATCTAGTCATCTAATGTACAATGAGCCGAGCCTAGAAACAAATATATCTGAGGGCTACCGGTATGGAGCTAAACACCCTATACAAAACGTAACAAAACTAGTGTCCGATCCATCTAGGTTTATACATAGGTATCAATATTGGGTTCTGTTCATGTGATACTTTTTGGAAAATAAGTTGAAAAAAATTAACCCACATTAACTTACATGGCAACACAGTAGGAAGATATTGTAAATAAACCCTATTAAAAAAAACACAAGAGGGCGCGGCGGTAAAGCTAGCGAAGGGTGGTGTTGTGGACCACTTCTAATTATTATTGAATATCTGCTATGTGGTGTTGTCACATTCATAGATTTTGGGGACATGTTGGGTAATTATGATCTAGGAAATGGCATTTAAAATTCTAATAGTGAATTTATATTCACTATTATATTTTTAATTTCATACACGTATAGTTATGTGTTTAGGACACATATGTGCCCCTTATTGATAGGACATTCGTTTTGTTATACTCGCTTAAAGTTTCCACCCGATATACAGTGTATATATCGGGTGAAAACGTTAAGCGAGCTATTACGTAATTTTTAAAGAATATTGTAAAACTGTAAACTGATATGAAATTTGCATCACATCAATATATATAAAAATCAATGCCACTTTTCGTTGTAATTTTATAACTCAAGAACGGGCTCACCTATCCAACCCAAATGTTTAGGCTTTGTTCGGACTATTTAGTAGATGGTTTATGTGAAGTTTGCACAAAATCGGTTGAGCGGTTCTTCATTTATCACATTTTATGTAACAAATGAATTCAATAAATGGCGGATCATTTTGACGTAGCGAAGCACGTACCGCGCCGCTACTGATCTGTAAAATGACATTATAATAAAATGTTTTGGGGGTCAGAACTTAAATCAAACCTACACCAATATCCAAAATTCATGCTTAACTACATACAGTCATTTAAATTGGTGGTTTCATTGTAGACCGAGCCAGAGCACGAGTAGCAGTAGTACAAGCACCACCACATCCACTTCCACCACCACTTCCACCACCACTAGCACTACGACTACTACAACTCCTCCCAGTACCACCAGTTCGACGACCACGACTACCACGCCTGCTCCAACCACCTCAGCAGCGGAGGTGCTCCGCCCGTTCCTGCAACTGCTGCCGATACAGCCCCAGACCACACCGACCAACGCGCCAGTAAAAACAAGTAAGCCCATAAAATAGATTAATTGGTAGTTTTTTAGAGTTAACGGGATATTCACCAAGTGTTCCTTTTCAGTGTCCGATATTTCGGTACAGTTGCAAGCGCCATGATAGCGCCGTATATGGTAAACTAGCTGATGCCCGCAGGTCCGCCCGCGCGGAGGCCAGTTTGCACTTTTTGGTCATATCTCCGTTGCAATCAAACATACGGCAGATTTTAAATCTGGCCAATCAGAAAAAACCGCATCAAAATTCGATTTTTGCGATCATCGCGAACAAACAGACAAAAAAACCAACAAATAAATACATAAGAACTCCAAAAAAATATTTTTGTGTTCTGAATCATTTAACATAACCCAGATTTTTTTAAATATCTACAATGTAACAAATTTACAAATTTATATTAGTATAGCTAGATATCCCGCTAACTCTAAATATTTATACTAATTTAATTTAACCATGATTTTTTTAAATGTTTAAATACATTAAAATACATGTTCTTAGTTAATAATCATCATCATCATCACAGCGTTGGTCCAGGTTCCATCCAAGCTTGTACTTACTTGCTTGCTCTCTTACTCTTTTTCTTTATTTGACTTATCTTGGCTTTTACGAGTGCGTCTGCTGTCTGACCACCCAACCCGAGAGGAATGCCTGCGCCAGAGTCGAGTCTGTGGGGTTGGCCTAGGCCCCGAAGATAGCTTGGCTCTAGTGCTCAAGAAAGTGGATACATATTATACTTCTAAGTATATCCAACTACATTTTCTTTAGACTCACTTACACACACACACACACACACACACAGAATAACTATTGCGTGCAGGTGAAATTCAAGGATGGAACGTACCAAGCTACTTATTAGAGACTTCTAAATTGTTTATAATTAGACTACAAACAATTTAGAAGTTTCTAATAAATAGGTTGGTACGTTTCATCCTTAAACTTCATCGGAAATCGCTAATACAGCAAGTGATTTCCGATTCCTTTTATCGATGCGATTATTTTATTAATAGACAAAGTAGTAACGTACTATAATTATAATGAAACCTTTTACCTCAAAAAATATTCAAGGCTGTGTTCTTGAACATTTAGAACATGGTCTGCCGGAACTCTTGCACAACAGTTTGCTTGATTTAGCCTTATGCCGATTAAATTATAATAGCGGTGAAATAATCGCAGGTCATTGGCATAAGTGAAGCGTTTTACAGTGATCAAAATCATCATCACAGTGTTAGTCCCGGATGCATCCAAACAGTGTACTTTTGAGCCTGTAGTCCGCTCTCCCACTAGTCCGCTCTCCCACTCTATCTTTTGATTTGGCTTATTTTGAGTGTTGCGGGAGCAAATTCCCACTATCACTCCTCCCCCCCAACCCCGAGAGGAAAACCTGCGCCAGATTATCGTCCGTTAAGCAGCGGGTAGGTATACCGGTTGGCAGGGGAGGTTGACTTGGATCCCGATGATCATGGTGGGGTCCCGCCATCGAGACAGTTTTCTAATTACCCTGTGGGTCCACCCAATACATTCTAAAATAAAATGTAATAATTTTAGCAAATTATAACAAAGTGTTGTGTAGTACTTACAGTAACTACCCGAATTTTGATTTAGCTTAGGATATCGACGTCGCCCCCTCGCGCGTCGGACGGAGTCATAGTTCTGCAGCTCTGTCTGTTCTGCTAAGATCGGCTTGCCCCGGTTTTGTAGAGCAGGCTCTGTATCGCTGAGATCGGACTGACAGTTTGCCATCGGATTGACAGTACCTTCATAAAGTACCTAGTTAAAAATAATTGTTTATAAAATTTCAAAACCTTACGTCGGTTTTAACTATCTACTCCAAAAAGATATCCTATATATACTAAAGATAGGCCTAAGGACGTGTGCGACACCAGTGGCGTCACACTCGCGCTGCCGACCCTCTAAAAAGGAGTTTGGGAGGGGATGGGAAAGGAGTTTGGGAGGGGATGGGAGAGGAATTTGGGTTATTTCATGAGTTATTTCATCAAATCATTATTTTATCATTTTTGGCGTTCATTCGTGACATCAAGTCTACGCCAAAAATCTTCAAGTTGCTTGGCGACGATTATAACAACGTACTATGAGGCAGGGCGTATGCTTGTTTGCCACTTTAATAGTTAAAAAATATTTAACCAAATAAGGTATATGTCCATGCTTATCAAGATGTTTTTGTTATGTTTTAATTACATTATACTCAATGTAATGATATTTTGTGTTGCAAAATAAAATTGAGGACAATAATATTAAAATGCACCCGTGATAAATCTACCTATTCACAATCAAGGCTTTCAGTAGTTTTAGTTCTATTTCAACGCGATGTAGATTATTTTGAAACTTAATACAATTCAAAATACATATTATACCTACATTACCTTCTGTGTGTGCCGTGCCCGCGACTCCGTCCGTGTGTTCTTAGATGCGGGCTTTTAATTTTATTGCGGATCTTAGATTATATCTATGGCCCAGCCACTTCGGAGTTCAAATAGAAAAACAAAGGACAGACAAAAGGCTTTAAAAATAGTTTTAAGAACCGTACCTACATTCCTACACTTATTATGTATGCATTTATTATAAAACTGCTATTTTTACATTAACTTTACAAACAGGCAGATATAGATTGGGGTGCGACTGGTTGGATCACCTCCAAGTTTGGTGCACCCTGGGCAACGTGGGCGATGACGCATCATTAATTGCTCCTCTGGAGTAGCTGGCGTCAACGTCAACGGCCAAGAGTCTGACCAACCGGCCCTTTTCAGGGCCAGCTGACCCCATTGCACGAGGGGGTCGGGGTATGGCGGGCCTGCAAGGCCCGCGGGAGGGGTGGTCGCTCCAGGTACCCCTCTGCTCTTATCAGGGGGCGAATGGCCCAGGGTCAGTCGGAGTGCGAGGGATATGCTCTATGGGTAACCTTACACCCCGGCGTCTGTAGACCCGAGACGGCGTGCGGTTTTAGTCGGTTCAAGCCCGACATAACCACCCCCGCGGACCGGCGGGGGGGTATCCGAAGGGATTTCCGAACAAAAAAAAAAGGCAGGTTTTCAGTGTAGCTTTCTCACGTTTCTTATACCTTCAAATATGTGCTAGAGTTAAGAGTATGTAAATGTAAATAACAAATAGATTTTGTGTTTTAAACGGAGCTGCTTTTCACCTCATCTTCTTTCTTCTTCTTCTTATATATAAAAATGAATTGCTGTTCGTTAGTCTCGCTAAAACTCGAGAACGGCTGGACCAATTTGGCTAATTTTGGTCTTGAATTATTTGTGGAGGTCCAGAGAAGGTTTAAAAGGTTTGTCATCGATTGAGGCAGTACGAAGTCTGCCGGGTCAGCTAGTATCATCTATTTTTTATATTTTTCTCGTTCTGTTAGTAACACGAAAGAGTGAACTATTGCTTACATAGATGCCTATTTATTATCTGTGTAGTAAAATATAATTTACGAGCCTCCACTAACCTTTATAGCACGCAATAACACTGAAAAGCACACTTATAAAGCCTTCCTGTCTCTTAGATAACCGATTAACAACATTACCTACTTAGGTATTAACTTAACGCAGCATATTAGAATAATATTATATAATCTGTGGCAGCATTTAAATCTACTAGTAAGTAGTACATTCATATCTTTATTTCGGTTTACAATAAACTTTAGTGTGAGATCGCGTTGATTGCATTTGTTATACTTAATTCCGTGAAAATTAGGTTAGTACCTATATACATAAGCATTATGTATACTCTAGGTAGGGCCGGATTTAGAGGTATGGAGGCCCTGGGGCAATGAAGGAGCGGACGCCCCTAATTATTTGCTATATAAAAATAAAATATTACTAAAAATTCAAGATTAAAATCAAAATCGCGTATTACGAATATGGGTTTTACATTAATATTGACAGGTCACGTTTTACCCATATTGTGGTCAACCATGAATCACGTTTGCCTAAAAAGAACCTATTCACTCGAGACTTGAAATGACATTAATTTTCAGGTTATAGCTTTCAGGTTAGGTTGGCTACCGGTAGGCCTGCAACTATGCGTCGACGTTCAAGGCTCTACAGCCTTTCTCAACGAGTGCATCGTCATTTATGAGCTTCTTGGCCCGTCTCTCTATCGTCTACAGCGGTTGGTGTCGGGTGATCGGGTTAGGTGGTATTTAGCTGAGCCTTCAGATTGAGACGAGCAGTACTTCATACAAGATGGTACAAGTTGAGCAGCTGCTCCGGTGTGAAGTTGAAACGATACCCAAGAGGGTGGATGTCAGAGGTATGCCAAGAAGCTCCAGACGGTTATCGGTACGGATGCCTTTCGGAAAGGTTTTGCCTGAAATTGACTTTGCTTGGCAGAGAAAAGACACGCCTAGGTTTTAGTAGAATTTGATCAAGTTAGCATCACCCTAATCGGAGACCACCTTCAAAGACAAATTCAAACGCTCCACCAATAGCCTCTCGGAGAAACTGGATCTGTCCCACGTTGGCTCCCGGGTTGGACTCGTAACTCTCGACTACTGTGCTGTCGTCGGCGTACCCAAAAGTTATGGGGCTTGAGCAGATCGTCTATTTGTAGCAGGAATAGTGTAGCCAAGAGTGCCGACTCCTGAGGCGCCCCCAGCGTTGAACACAAATGCTTGGATGTGCAGCCGTCAACGACCACTTGGAAAGACCGATTACTCAGGAAGTCAATGATTCAGACACATAAGGCTATCGTGCTAGACCCTGTTAAACGCCTTGAAGATGTCGAGAGAAACACAAAAGTGCCTCTCCGTGCTTCTCGATGGTCTCACTCTAAATGTGGTTATTATACACAAGGAGCTCCCCAGTGGAACGGTTTTGGTGAAAGCCATATTGCCGATCAGTGACGAGGCTGTTCGTTTCGAGCTATGCCAGAGGCTTATTGTTCAGTATACGTTAACTTGACACATTCCAAGTTACCGACCACTGTAGCTCTAAAACTTTTCATAAAATAATAACCAAAAATTTTAAAACGTTAAATTTGTCCTATAATGATTAGAAAAATAAATATACACCAATTTGGTCTGAAGCTTAATGTTGCAAAGACAGATCCCACACACATCCGCATAGGCGATGACTTGATCGAGCACACGGACCAAGTTACTACAGGGCGGGGGTTATTCCTGCTCAGTGCAAATTTTTGGTATGCATTAATATGTCTATTTGCATTGGTCTGGGTGTTTCTATGTACAATATGTATGTATTTACAAAAAAAAGTATTTGAGTATGTTTATTCGCATTCTGGCACCCATAACACAAGATAGATGCTTACTTTGGGTCTAGAGAGCGCTATGTAGAATGTCGTAGAATATTTATTTATATTTTTCATGCAGTAAGTTCGTGAATTGATTTCAGCAAATTGCGTCAAATAAATCCTTATTGCTTAACAAACTACATATACCCTTCTAGGAAAAAAAATACATCAGAGCCTGTCTTGGCAGAATATTGGGCTGTCGGGTCTTAGTCCAGTCAAAATAGACATTTGACTAAGGAATAATTCGAATAGAGCTGAAAATTGGCAGAGACTTTAAATACATCATTATAAATAAAATGTCAAAAAATTTAAGTTTTTTCCATTTTTCTCGAAAACGGGAAGTTTTTTCGTGAAAAAAGGTTAGACAAAGTTGTAGATCATACAATTCTCTACAAAAATGGTCCAGACACTTTTTCTCTTACGACTCACCATTCGTGAGATATCGCGGTTTTAATAATTAGAAAATTCAATAATATGCACACATTTCCGCACCACCAAGTATAGGTAGACGTAAAGGTGCGATTGAAATAAATTGAGCTGAGCGAGCAGGATTCTTCTTTGAAAATAAGACATCTTACTACGGTCGCGCGCTTAGCTAAGGCCGCGCGCTCGTGAAACTGTTTTTCAGTGATTATTCCTCAATGGTACAGCGGACATGAACCATCTCGTTTCAAAACACTCCTCAGTGGCCAAACTATCACCGTGGTAAATTTGGTCAAGATCGCGCGAGTGGTTAAGGAAATTTAGGTGTTCCAGTCACTCCCGAAATCAGTCTCAATTCGGGTTAATAATTAATTCCGGCTTTATCAACCTAACAGTGCTTAGTAGCCGAGACTCTGGGAGCTTGGATAAGCTGTAAGATAGGTTTTAGGTCAAATTAGGAAATAAATGCAAAAGCTCGTTATAATTGACACAGATTCAACGCACAACTATATAAAATATCACTTAATTATGATAGCGTCACACAGCAAGAATAATTATGTCAGAGCAACTGATACGTCCGCCTCGTCTGAAATCAAAATGTAACTGGGGACACTCTGAGTACGAACGCGAGCTTTTATCATGCTCCCAAAATTAATCCCCAAACCTCCGCTTCTTTAGTTTATTTTAAAATACTCATTCAATTTACACAAGTTTTATTGTGTAAGCAACATAAACCAATAGTTTCTGATTTTCATTTATATTGAACGTCCGATGACGTGTACAGGCTGCGTTAGTGCATATTACTCGTATGTAAAATATGATTTTTTTAATTATTAAAACCGCGATATCTTACGAATGGTGAGTCGTAAGAGAAAAGGTGACTGGACCATTTTTATAGATAATTGTATGATCTACAACTTTGTCGAACCTATTTTCACGATAAAACTTACCCATTTTGTGAAAAATGGAAAAACCCTTAATTTTGTACGTTGGACCTTGAATAAAAATTTTTTCAGAAGTAGGATCGATGGGGATTTTTGACATTTTATTTATAATGATGTATTTAACGTCTCTGCCAATTTTCAGCTATATACGAATTATTCCCAAGTTATGACTTATTTTTGTTTATTTTGACTGTACTATCTTCCGCGCAATACTCATAAACCAAGCCTTGGCTTGTCAGGTTTTTTTTTTGTTTTTTTTTTATTTATTTATTTGGGTAAACAAACAGCAACAATACAATATTTGCCTCAGGAAGAGTTTTTTACATGTGTTATAATCGTGTTACCAACGACATTATTTACCATAGCTTGGTAAGATAGCAGTAAAAAAGAAAGCGAATACATAACAAACACTAAATAAATATAAGAGAATGGTAGGGCTATTTGAAAGTTTCAATTATCTTAACTCTAAAGGTACTAGGACGCGTTGCCGCAATATCTATATACTTAAAATTACCGTTATATAAGTTGACTAAGCGATGCATCGGGGAACATGCTCCTGCGTTAGTCCGGCAGCGATATGTTGCAAAAAGTTGGCAAGGATTCCGGCAGTGCGTCCTAATAGGTATTCTATATGCAATTGTATTAATTAAGGCTGTACAATCATATCTATTATTACAAATACCATATAACAACATTGTTTGAAGCAATATACGTCTATTTTCAAGCGTAGGGATATTATATTCTTCAAGTAGTTGTTCGTAGGTTAAGTAGTTACGGTAACATCTGTATAGCATAGATCGCATGAACTTCTTCTGGACAGACTCTAAATCCTGCTTATATTTACTATAGTAAGGGTCCCATATAGACACTGCAAATTCCATTTGAGGTCGCACCAGTAATTTGTAATGATGGAGATAAGTGGCTGGCCGTGCAAATCTTTTGGTATTTCTCATAACAAACCCGTACATTTTAAACGCTTTATTTACTACATTATCGATGTGTGAATCTAGATGTAGCTTGCAATCTAACATGACACCTAGATCTCTAATAGAATTAACACTATCTAATTGCACACCACAGTGTATATTTGTATTTGAATATTTATTTTTTCTTTGTAAAGGTAATTGACTTACATTTATTTAGGTTTAAACTTAGTTTATTACTGACGCAATAGGTGGAAATACAGTCAAGATCATATTGAAATTTCATAAGATCGTCGGTATTTGTGATTGTATGAAATATTTTAAGGTCATCAGCGTATAATAAAAGTTACAAAATTTAAAACAATTAGGTATGTCATTTATGAAGATTATAAATAATAGGGGGCCCAAAATAGAACCTTGTGGTACACCTGGGCTCACAGGTACAAAATCGGATTCAAAGCCATTTAGTACGACCTTTTGAGTTCTATTGCTTATATAAGCCTTGAACCACAGGCGAGCTTATCGAGAAGAATTTTGTGATCCACCCTGTCGAAAGCTTTTCGAAAGTCTGTGTACATGCTGTCTGTTTGCATGTTCTTATCCATATATTTTGCCGAAGACTATGTTAATATTCATCTACCAGCCCTCGTTTTCTTAGTATTGGCCCAAGATCCAAACAATATTCGACAACCAAGCCTCGATCGATGTTTTACGGATTGAAGTAAACAATTATGAATATATTTTATTTCATATTCACGTTTGTGCAAGTATTATCGCTAAAAAGGCGAAATAAGATTGTTTGAAAAAAAATTCAAAATTGCTGACCAGTCGAAATTTGGATATATTTTTTATCTCTCTTATGGAGGCTCAGGGCAGTAGCCCTGCCTGTCCTCCCTTAAATCCGGCCCTGACTTTAAGGTTAATAGTTATTTTTTCAACAAGGAGAAAATTATTTACGAACAACCTAGGTACCTTCATAGTCTAGAATTGGAGACACTTTGCCTGTCGCCAAGTATTTGATGCTTGCCAAGTAGCAGATGGCTCCAGCGTCGCCTTAAGACGTATATAATATATCGGAGAATTTAGAATATCTGGGACATGTCTAGATAGCTCAGCTGGTCAGAGCATTCCCCCTGTAAGGGACTGGTCGCGGGTTCAAGTCCCTTTCTAGATGTTCTCTTCTTCCGATCTAAATCTTTAGAAAAAGTAAGCATACAAAATGCTTAAAAATTTAATTGAATTAATTAGGCGGAGTCATCAAAAAAAACAATGTTTAAAAATGACTGTAAAGTTATTCATGGTTTCCGTAGTTAGCAAGAATTACGGTAGATGGCTCCAGCGTCGCCTTAACACGTATATAATATATCGGAGGATTTCGAATATCTGGGACGTGTCTAGATAGCTCAGCTGATCAGAGCATTCCCCCTGTAAGGGATTGGTCGCGGGTTCAAGTCCCGTTCTAGATGTTCTCTTTTTCCGATCTAAATCTTTAGAAAAAGTAAGCATACAAAATGCTTAAAAATTTAATTGAATTAATTAGGCGGAGTCATCAAAAAACAATGTTTAAACATGACTAAGTTAGTCATTGTTTCCGTAGTTCGCAAGAAACACGGTAGATGGCTCCAGCGTCGCCTTAAGACGTATATAACATATCGGAGAATTTCGAATATCTGGGACGTGTCTAGATAACTCAGCTGGTCAGAGAATTCTCCCTGTTAGGAACTGGTCGCGGGTTCAAGTCTCGTTCTAGATGTTCTCTTTTTCCAATCTAAATCTTTAGAAAAAGTAAGCATACAAAATGCTTAAAAATTTAATTGAACTGACTGTACCTACTTCAAACTGCATCCGAACTGGGTAATTTTCAAGCATCACGATACTTGCCTAGTAGAAGTAGTATGGGGTGTACATATACCTTACTTATATATTTAGTCATATTAGATAATAGATAATAATAGAGAATTAGTAGACGCTTACACTAGACATCGTTTAATAATGGACTGGACTCGTATTGTTCCTAGGCAACTCGATTACTGCTGATATAAATTATTCACGAACACGCAACACTGATACACTTTACGAGTATAACGTGGATTACCCGAGCACAGGCAAGACGCAAAAGTTCGTGTGCCCGAAGGCGGGTCAAGCTCCGGTGATCCTGTTCCCGATCCTGTGCCAGAAAAACTCTCAATGTCGCGCCACCAGCGGGCCAGACCAAGTGTGCTGTGAGGGACGATGTGTGAAAGGCGTTCCAGCTCCGCGGCCGACCTCACCGCCGATACCACACCAACGTATGTTTTTATTTTACATAATAAATAACGTAGTACTTATAATATTATATACCTAGCTATAATTTACCATTCTTCGAGCCTCTTCCTAATTCATTTCGAGTCAGCTCATCAGTTTAAATAAGAAATGGCCAAACTTCGATATTTTGCGCGAAGCGATTGCAATCTGACGTCCACAAACCACTGGCAATATCGAAGTTTTGTAGTTGGACCAGTTGTCGGACTTTTATTCAAGACGAAAATTGCTTCTTTTCCATTTTTTGGGCTTTTTGCAACATACTAACCTACTCGGATACTACTTAGCTGAGATTTAAATAAATAAAATGTTTTTATATTATGTAAACCGCGAAAAAATTATAAATACTAAGTACCTAGGTACCTACTCGTACTTTGTATTTTAAAACTAAATTCTTTAACGCATTTTTTTTTATTAAATACCTAAATACCTTTTCACAAAATCTTACAGCTTTATTAGGTGTTATTCCCCGAGAATGCCCGGTGACACCGCTAGGCGAACTATTGTTCGAGGTACAAAGTTGCAAGAGTGACGCAGATTGTTGGCCGCGAATTTGTTGTCCCGATGGTAATCGATCTTACTGCCGCACTGCACATGCAAGACTGGACCTGGTACCTGTTGCTAATAGGATTGAAGCGCGTAAGTACGAAATTGAGATATCATACTAAATCCTGTATTTGGCTAGTCGGCACTGCAGACTTTGAACAAAGTCAGTATCAAGTTTGTCGATGTAGGTACTTAGATGTAGTTACTACGGTATTATTAATGTCTACACTACTTGTTTTTTTATTTTCCGTAATTCTTTATAGGTTGAAATAAAACTATTTTTAACGGATTCTATCTCGGTTTATTTGATGTTATTTTATATTTTACATTGATCCCGACGTTTCGGTGCTTTTCAGCAGCCATGGTCACGGGGAGACTAAAGATGGTTGTTGTTTTGTAGTTTGAAGTGAAAGTTATCTCAAAGTACCCGAACTATGTTGAATTGTTGGTGATACTATTTACGCAGAATGAGCTCATTGTTAATAGACAATGCTATAGGTTCAGCCATTGGTCATTTTAATCATGAGAACAATTTCATACAATAAATGCGAATGCTATCAAATGGAAAACAAAAATCACTTGAATGTCACAAATAGTCGCCAAGCGATATACCGAGATTTAAAAACGGATTGTACACTTAATATAATGGGCAGTCACACGATTTAAAGCTAATTTCCCCAATTATGGTAAGCGCGACTAAATCGAACTACCTTATAACATTCCATTCAATGAAATTAAGAATAAAAAAATGAATAAAAATGTAAGAATCCACTTTAACTTGATCGCATTTATTTTAACTGGTGCAATTTGACTTGAGTCATACCTATGTACCTAAAACATCAACAAATATATATCATCCCTGACCCCTAACGTTGTTTTTATTATATAAGTAGTTGCCCTTGTTTCGGCGTTTCGCCTCCGGAAGGAGAGTGAGATTCCGGTTAAGACCGGTTTAGGTACTTCGGTTTTGTAGAGCGTTTTCTTTATCGTTTATAAATAAAGGCACCCTTATAAAGTAGTTAAAACCGTTTGTCTTTATAACAGATTAAAGTATAGCTTCGGTATTAACTACTCTAAAAAGATATCAAGCTACCGGACTCGCACTCTTTTTCCCAATGTGCCGAATTAAAAGCCGGGAACTATACCTATTTTTATTTCATTCCAGCCGTAAGGATGTTCCAGCAATATTTACAGTGCACACCACCTCCTGCATTTGAGGCATTTCCTCAAAAGTGTAGTTCGAGTGTCGACTGCTTCCCAAACCTGTGTTGTGCAGAGGGCGGCTTAAAGCACTGTAGACCTCCTCAACGCAGTCTCTTAGCTCTTCTTGCTGGTGTCGGTCAGGTAAAATAAAAAGTTCTATAATATTTTCGTTGATAGAGTCAATAGTCATCATCGTCGGAGCGCCAATCTTGGTTACATACAAAGCTTTTGAGCCCAGGTTCCGCTCTCCTATTCCTCGTATGGAAATTTGGTTTATCTTGGCTTTTACGGGAGCGACTGCCATCTGACTCCCAAGCCCAAGTGGCAAGCCTGCGACAGAGCCTCGGCCTCGCCCGTCAGTCAGCGGGTGTACGGGTTTGCAGGTGAGGTTGGCCTGAGCAGCAAGAATCTTAGTGGGGCCCCATTATGTCTGTGGGCCCCAAACACAGTCAGTCAGTACCTTATAATTATAACCACATAACAAAAACAATGCAATAAAAAGACTGCAACACTATTACAGATTAGGCAGGGAATGCTATATATATATATACTCTGTCAAGAAAGTACCGGGAATCACTCAATAAAACTTAAAATATGTATTATTCGACCAAATTTTTTGTATCACCTTAGAAAGAGTCCAGGCGAAATAATTCTCATACGCCATCGAACTACTCAATCATCCAAACCATTTTTCAACGTATTTTTTAGAGTCGCCTTCATAACCGCAACGTTTTTTTTAATGTCATCTATTGCCTTAAAGTAGTAATTTGGGTTTCGAAAGAGAAAAAAGTCAGCCGGAGCTATATCAGAGAAATATGGTGGATGTTCGATATGATTGGATTGGATTAGAGCGTTATGGTTTCTGACCAGAAATTCGTACACAATGATAGGCTTGCGAGATGGTGCGTTATCGCGGTGCAAAATTCATGCATTTTCTTTTCGCAAGTCTGGCCTTTTCCGACGAATTAGCTCTCTCAAACGCCTTATAATGCTAAGATAATATATTTTATTTACTGTCTCACCTTCTGACAGAAATTCCGAGTGCACGACATCGCATCTGCAGCGCGGTAATCGAATCTACTTCAGTTGAAGACGATGATGACTGAATAGTGAGGCAAATCCTCCACAACATCTCTCGTTCGTATTTAAATTTGCTGGTCCACACATAGGCAGTTTTTTTTTTAATAAGTCGGGTCATCATAAGCCATATTTATCAATTTCAGCACTATGAAACAAAAAATTCCATTTGCAAGGCAAAATTTAAGAAGGATGCAATGTTCGAAATTTTCGTCCATTGTGAAAATCGCAAAACACACTTGAGATGAACTTACTAAATGGCGCACATTGAACAAACTAAATGACTAGTGACGCTCAAACACCGCGTGGTCATAACGGACAGTTGTGCTCACTTAGCGAAAAAAACATCTTCTACGACCACTTCAAGCAGAGTTTCTAAATGATCTATTCCCGGTACTTTTTTGACAGTATGTATGTACCTATAGAAAAAATCATGATTAGTAAAATAAAGCATGCATGAAAGGTAGATGGCTCCAACATCGCCCTGAGACGTATGTAAAGAAGAATTTTGGCTACCCGGGAAAAGGCGTGTTCAGGTAGCTCAGCGTCAGTGTTTACCACAGATGACCTAATAGTTGGTAGTATTACTCCCTAGAAAGAGATTGGTCGCGGGTTAGAACCCGCGACCAATCTCTTTGCCTTGACCTTGACTTTTTCAGATTTATAAAATTCAAAACAAAGCATTAATAATTTACTAACTTCAAAAGGGAATATCTATGTTCGCATTCAAGTAGGTATGTAAACCTACTCGTTTTCACAATAGTCCTATAGGTGATCCTTGAGTATTTTTGCCACTTGTAGTGTAGTCTTTGTTTAACAACTTTTTGTCGCAAGATTCTGAACCTATTCGGTTTGATTGTAGTAATCGGTGGCTCCAATATTTCTACAAGGCTTCTTCATGTACTTCTTCACATATTTCTTCATCTGTCATAATTTGAGCGTGCCGGATTATTGGACGTGCCGAACTATTGAAGTGCCCGATTGGTGAGACTCTACTGTTTTGTTTATAGCACAAAAATTTGATTTCTTATTGTCAAAAGCATGACCAACGCACCACCTTCCTACTTTTTTAGCGTAAAGTTGACAACGCGGTAGCTCCGTAACACAAGTACCTACATACTTATCATTGTGCACCTCCGTTACACTCACGCCTCACGGCTCTTCGCGTAGCTCTTCTCGTGACACGAGAAGAGCTGCAAGGTGTAAGTGTAAATGGTCTAATGGGATTTGCAAACACAAGCGCCTATAATAAAATCGGTAACCGATTATAATTAGGCGGGATGTGTAGGTACAGACTGTTTATTCGTCCGGTGTAAGAGTCCGGCTAAGATCAGCTTGCAAAACCGAATTTTGTAGAGCGTTCTCTCTAGCGTACATCGGACTTACAGTTTGATACCTTCATTCAGTTGAAACCATTTGTGTTCATAAAATATTAAAACTATAGGTTGCTTTGGTATTAAATACTCTAAAATGATATCAGTTGTAGACGTGCTCAGTATGAGAGTGGGTGTGAGACTGGTAAAGATCGGCTTGCTTCGATCTTAGCCGACTCTCGCTCTTTCCACGTGCCAAATCAAAAGCCGGGTAGCCGGAACTGTTGTATATACATACTTTATAATATATTATTGTTTCAGAGAGTAGGAACCACATTGATAAATTTCCGACAAGCTCAAGCCAATTTATAATTCGTAAGGTACGATTTGTAGATAATAAATAATAGAAAATACAATGAAATTATTAGTTTTTTATACTTTTTGTAGTTTTGTAAAATAAACATTGTTGTATTTATATTATTTTTGTTTCATTAACTCCACAATACTAGCCATAGATTATTATATATATACTAGAAAATACTAGCGGCACGCTATAATGGCCGTTTTGACACGTTAAAATAGTGATGTGAAATGTCAATTTAAAATAGAAAAAAATCAGATCAATGCGATCACATCTAGTTTTTGGATATTTAATCCGTTTATTAAATTTCGAATTCCGAAAAACATAAATGCCAAATTGTTTCGTAAATTAGTACACTGCACCTCACTATTGACAATAAAGAATATAAATTTACTCCTTCAATACCTATTTATTTTTACGAAACTTCATGAGCGGACAAACGTCAAAGCGGCCATCATATCGTGCCGCTACTTTAACTATAGATAATAAATAACCACAGTGGAACTACATACAATGGTTCATCGCCTTTGATGTTTTGCGAAACGCCACTTTCTAGACATACACGATGTTTAGTTTTAATCTTTGTTTTATTTTGTTTTGATGTTGGTACCGCGTATGGATAGGACCAACACCAATCATATTTTTTCTTTACATACCCGCGCATTATTGTACGTAAACTATGACGCCTGTACATGGCGAGTTGAGCACGGAGTACATCATCTTTTAAGAAGGGATCTAAGTCAGAACTTGGAAACTACCGCCCTATCTCTATTTTGCCAGCTTTGAGTAAGGTGTTTGAAAGAGTGATGCTCAATCAAATGCAACTACATTTCAAAACCAACAATCTTTTCCACAGCCAACAGTATGGCTTTACTGGCGGGAAATCTACCACCGATGCGGGAGTTAGCCTAGTTAACTTAATTTACGACGCTTGGGAGGGATCGCAGGATGCTATTGGGGTATTCTGTGATCTTTCTAAGGCGTTTGATTGTGCTGACCATCAGACACTTTTGCTCAAGTTACGTCGGTACGGTTTTGACAAAAAATCCACAGAATTAGTAGAATCTTATTTAACAGATAGACTTCAGACTGTTGATGTGAATAACGTTAAGTCAAATGGATCAAACTTAAAAATAGGTGTACCCCAGGGATCAATCCTAGGACCTTTTCTCTTCTTGGTTTACATCAATGACCTGCCTAATATAATTGAAGCACAAGCTGGCATAGTATTGTTTGCGGATGATACGTCGCTAATATTCAAAGTGGATCGGCGTAATACAAATGCAAATAATGTTAATAATATTTTGAACGCCATTTCAAATTGGTTTTCTGCAAACAACCTATTGTTGAATGCAGAAAAGACCAAATGTATTAGGTTTACACTGCCTAATGTGAGCCAAACACACGTTGATATCATGCTGGGGGGGCAAAGGTTGGAATTTGTAAATAGCACTACCTTTCTAGGAATTACAATGGATTCGAAATTGCAATGGGGTGACCATATCACTATTTTGGCCAATAAACTCAGCTCTGCCGCTTACGCTGTCAGACGGATTAGGCAGTTGACAGATGAATCTACTGCTAGGCTGGTATACTTTAGTTACTTCCATAGTCTGATGTCCTATGGAATACTACTTTGGGGGAATGCAGCAGATTTAGAAACTATCTTTATATTACAAAAAAGGGTATTCGTGCCATTTATTGTTTAGGTAAGAGAGATTCTCTTAGGGAACGATTCAAAAATATTAATATTTTAACTGTAGCTTCCTAATATATATTCGAGAACATACTGTATGTCAGGAAAAATATATCCAATTTTACAAAAGTAAGTGACATTACAGACAGAAATCTGCGCAATAAAAATAAACTGATCCTTCCATGTTATCGGCTCAGCAAAGTTAGTGATTCTTTTAGGGGGGAAGGTATACGCTTTTATAATAAATTACCTGAATCGGTCCTTGGTATGCCTGACAATAAATTTAAAACTTTTGTTAAGACCACCTTATGTAAAAAAGCATACTATAGGACAGATGATTACCTTAAAGACAAAAATGTCTGGCTTGAGCATGGTGCAGGCCCCTCTTAATGCTACAACTACAGCATAATATTGTAGTAGGCAACCTTTTTTTACCATATTTAAACTTTTTTAAATTATTTTAACGTTTAACTTAGGTTAAATTTTTATTTTAACTTTTGTTTTTTTTTATTTATCTTGACACGAGACAAAAATGTACATTCGTCCATATTTAGTCTTAAGAAATCACTATTTATAATATGACGTCTCGAAAATGCCGCAGTGGAGTTTGTTGCGCCGTTTCTTCTCCACTAGGGCCTAGGAAGCGGTGGTAAACTTAGTTTTAAGCAGATTTTGACGTCAAAAAGATGTAATTACGTTGCACTATTTTGAAAAATAAAGACTTTGACTTTGATCAAAAGGTCGGTTTTGTTTCGCACGTCGTATATCACGTGCGCGCACATTTTGGAGGGTTTTGCCCACGCGCTTTGAAAAGAATATTGTTTGATTTGTTTGTTGAATGTTGAGTAATTGGGAACATTGATTGCCGAGATAATATCTCTTTTTTAAATAAAGTGAATACTCCCATCGCGTTCGTTGGACTTTGAACTTTGCTGCGATGGTTCTACAATACTAAGGAAAGTAAACATCACATTTTATTTTAATTCATAATTAGTTTATTGTATATCCAATTACACGTACATTCATGTCACATAGTTCGATAAAATAGATAGGCACACTTTACAATCTTTTCTACCTTGCCGGCTGATCCCGGTCCATAGAAGGTCAGTGACCCATTTATTAATATATTTTGTTTAATGTTAACGATAATTAACGGATTGGTTTAATTTGGTTTGCCATTGGAAACTTAACACGTGGCTAGAACCCGCCATTTTGTGTTAATTTATCGGTAGGTATTATTTGGCCTTTTTGTGCAATGGAATTTGACTATTTTCACTTTTAAACTTGAAATTGTTATTGTAATTAAAATATTTCCTGGTTGATTTATATCGGGTGTCAATTGCGGCTTAATTTGATTAGTGAAACGATTACGTGCTAAAGATTGGTTTAACTTTGAATTGTTGCCTGTTAACGTTTGATTGGACCCGCCTGGAGGTCGGAATAAATATTTATTTGTGTTTACTTGCTATAAAATTGAAAATACTGTACGATTTGATTTTTGTACCCGTGAGGTTTTGGTCGGTTCCATTAACCGGTTATTATAAATTGCGGTATTTTGCAGTTGAACCATTGTATATTCGTGCCGACTTCCTGTGTTTGATGCTTCGTGCGGTTTTAGTTTCGATTAACCGGTTTGAATAGAAGTACGGTACCTATTTTGTTATTGTTGTTAGAGTAATGATTTTGTACCGTTTGTTGACTGCACCTTTGTGTAGATCCGGATCATTAGACACTTTATTTTAGTTAAATATTAAGTTTTAATTTTGTTTGCGTTTCCACTGTCGGCTTTCGATCACGCTTCGGAACGAAGTAGTGATTGCGTGAAAGTGAGTGGTGGGGCTACGGCTTGAATCCTACCTGCTCGTGGTCTTACACCCGTATCTATAAACAAGTCATTACTTGTTCTTAAGTAATTTCTTACCGAAGTCATTACTTGTTCTTAAGTAATTTCTTAAGTAAATGTTATTCTATAGACGAGTAACGTAGAATACTTACTTGAGCAAAGCTCTGAGCAATACTTACTATTCTTAGGTCCTAAAAATCTTTTCAAGCTAGCAATACTGCATTCAACGTTTTGTTTGTTGAATGGAAAAATGGTAAAGAAACAATGTTCTATAATATATTGCTGTTATTTTAAAATTTACTGACACTTTATCTTAAACTATCATTTTTAATACAATATTTGGTCTATTGTAATAAATTTGTGATCAGTTAATTGACTATATTTCTGTGATGCTCTGGCGTGAAACTAAACAACTTTAGCGGATAAAAGTAAAATAATCCCACTAAAGTGAAAAATATTTTTATGAGGTTTGTCAGCGTGTACGGAGGTGCATTTTAAACTTGCTTAGGTTGTACGACATTTGACAGTTCGGTTTAACATCATTATAACCTATGCAGTTGTTAGCCGCATGTGAATATTTCAATACCTTAATTTTAATTCAAGTATAATCTAATTTGCAATGAGTACTGAGAGTGACAGAAAGAAACCCTTTTCATCATTAGAGAAGGATTTATTCCTTAATATCATACAAAAATACGACACTATTTTGTCGTGTAAGCAAACAAATGCCACTAGTGCTTATAAAAAGAAATCGACATGGGAGACGATAAAAGAAGAATTTAACATTTACATTTTACTCCTCACCCTTGTCTCCGGGTTAAAGGAGACTGGTAGCAGAGCTGTTAATTGTTTTTTTTTTTACTGCGCTCGCTACGTTCGCGTACACACGATTTTCTCAGAGTTGTCACATTTATTATAATTTTTTTCCATTACTTAATTTATGCAATATTTACTTAACTCCTTGTTAGGAAATTCTCTTTGTGTATCCGCAATATTGCTGTCCTGCTCGCTCAAGGCATATAATTATAATACAAAATGCAAACATAGCTTCGCGCGCCTAATATAAACAAGTTATTAGATCAAATTTTTATGACAGCTAGATATAATGATATGTATATAAAAGTTGTCATTAGTATTTTGAGTCCACCATCTTTTGAAAAAAATCTTAGATCTCGACCAAATCTCAAAAAAGATGTGCCTGTTGGCTAAAAAAATCGTAAACGTCTGCCATTTTATTGTCTCAGTTTGTTTTATCCTTGAATGAAATACCTAAATATACCTATTTTGAACCGATTACATGATTGATGACATTATTATTTAATTACCACTTACCTTTCCTCCATGTACGGATCTTGATGGAATTTCAAATTCTCATTTTTAAACGAGTTGATGTTATACACGCACCGAAGCGCGGAATTAAAGGCCACGGCAGGGGTTGCTCAAATCGTGGGTCGAATACGGCGGCTGGGACTCGAGGTGGCTCTCCACAAATCTGAGGCTATGTGTTTTCACGGGCCTCGTAGGGGGCCACCTGCGGGAACCAGCATAACCGTAGGGGGCGTAAGCATCGTCACCGAGCCCTCGATGAAGTACCTTGGGCTCGTACTCGATAGCTGATGGGACTTCGGACCTCATCTACGAAGTCTGGTCCCGAAACTGAGGGGGGCTGAGGCCGCGCCATCACGGCTGATGGCCAACGTGAAGGGACCCAACGCCCCCACTAGGAGACTGCACCTGGGGATCGTGCGACGAATGGCCCTGTTCGGGGCTCCCGTAAACGGAGACTCTGGCAGCCCGCAACGTGGCTGTTCTAAACAGCCCGTTAAAAGCAATGGCCGTCAGAGTCATCAGGGGGTATCGCACGATCTCCGTCGAGGTGGCATGTCTCCTAGCCGGGACCTCTCCATGGGACCTGGAAGCCAGAGCCATTGCGTTGCTGTATCAGTGGCGCAAGTAGGCGCTGGAGCGGGGCCATAGGCCGGAGCCCCGAGAAATCAGGGCTCAGTGGTCCCAGCTCTGCCGGGAACTCATAGAGACATGGAGGGTGCGACTTGAGCATCCAAGGTGGAGGGAATCCACCATTGCGGCGGTGAGGCCGATCATGAAGAAGTGGTTGTAGAGGCACCACGGTGACCTCTCCTGTCATGTGCCAGATATTTACCGGACACGAGTGCTTCGGTAAGTATCTATGGCGCATCCACCGGGAGACAACGCCGCAGTGCCAGCACTGCGAGGATCCTGGCAAAGACACGGCGCTATTTTCCGGATCTTCGCTCATTTCGTCGTCCGAAGAGTAAACTCAAAAACCCCTAAAAATTGGGGGGAAAACTCCTAAGTTGGCGACACTGTGGCGACGTGCGATTAGTTCCGCTAGTAATGGCCGCGCGCAGACTTATCTGGCGCGACTTTACAATTGATTTTTTTAATAAAAGCTTGTTTTGAAATATATTTTTTTCAGCTTTTTAGTTTTAGTAATGTCATATAGCACCAGAGTGCTAGCCAAGACCGGCCAAAGCAGCTCAACACAACAAGTCTATCTTGTTTAGTTCCAGATCACAGACCTACTGTCTCCATCTTCAGCCCTTGGATATCATGTAGCACCAGAGAATTTGCTAAGACAAAACAAATGAGCCCATACTGAAATATCAGACTCTGAATGCCATGTCACATGAAAGAGTTTATCATGACAATACAAATGAGCCCAAACTAGATAGATTTATCTTTTTTAGCTTTGTAGTTCCTATGGCCAACTTCCTACTCAGTCATCAGACCCTGAACACCATGTTTCATCAGAGAGTTTGACAAGACAAAACAAATGATACCATACTCGATAGGTTTATCTTGTTTAGCTTAGAAGTTCCTATGGCCACCTTCCTACTCCATCATCAGACCTTGAAATACCATATCACATCAGAGTTTGTCAAGACAAAACAAATAAGCCCAAACTCGATAGTCCATCTTGTTTAATTTAGAAAATCCTAGGGCCACCTTCCTACCACATCATCAGACCAGCTCCATGGTACCATATGCATTGTCATTCAAACTAAACGTGTTTGCAGAATTTCATCTCAATCGGTTGAGAACAACTGCTTCAAATTTCAGTTGCAGAGTTGACCCGCACCAACATACATACCTACATACAGATCAAGTTAAGGCGAGGGTATTCGACGACTTTAGGTATTTTAGGCATAGTAAAGTTGCCACTTTACGGCACAGCGAGGCGCTGGCGGTCCGCATCCAGAGTTTCTAGTCAATATACAGAAAAACAACGAAGGTTAACTTAAGGTGGTGTTGTAGTATCAATACAAATAATGACGCAATTGTTATTTACACAGATCTTCAAGTTGTACTTTAAATAAACAAAGCAATGAAAATATTATATAGATATTTAGAGGCAGATAGTGTTGAAGGTTCATGTCAGTTTAAATTATGTCGCAGGTGAGGCCGCCTGTCACTCCAGCAGAAGCAGGCCGGGACGGTGGGGGGACTAGCGCCCCTCCCCTCCCCCAAACCGGGGCAAGACGGGGACATCGTGGTTCCCAAACCCGAGGGGGCCATCTCGAAGGCCAAGGCCATCTTCATCCGGAGATGGCCTAGGGTCAGTCGGGGTGCGTGGGATATGCTCTATGGGCAACCTTACACCCCGGCGTCTGAAGACCCGAGACGGCGTGCGGTTTTAGTCGGTTCAAGCCCGACATAACCGCCCCCGTCGGCCGGCGGGGGGGTATACGAAGGAATTTCCGCACGAAAAAATATTTAGTACCACCATTCAATACCTATACGTCTATTAGTACCAATGTCAATAATTACAAATTCTTGTAGTAATAGTCTCTATCTCTTTATTGTATGTACACAAGAATACTCCATACAGAACATAAGCTAAGTACAGTTTTGAGGCATATACTATTGGCGGCCTTACCGCACAGGGCAATCTCTTACAGGCGACCATTGGATGGAGAAAAACAGTTAATAGAAGATATAGGGCAGTTTCTGGTGTACTCTAACATTTAAATATAAAATTATAAATACATAATCTTATCCCTATACATATAATATATACTGGAACAGTACCTATTTTTAGGTACATCATATATAAAATATATACTTATAATTAAGACGGGGGATTAAGGGAGAGGAGAGAATTGTATTGAATCGACTAATGTCATAAGACATTTAATGCTATTATAATGCTGATACTTTACTTAGTTTTAATATTTGTGCAATAAGTAACTACTTACTTATTTACGCAACGTATACTTAGAAAACAGTGTACTAATACTAGTATTGTATTCGCAAAAGTCCGAGAGTTAGGTCGAGACGCACGGCGAAGACGTTTTTAAAAATAAAACGCCGGGACGTTTGTCCCTTAAAAGTGGTAGAGCAGAGCTGCGTTTATTTTGTGAGCTTATGCCTAACTTACATCGCATCTTATTACTAATAGCTTAATACTAAGAACTGCGGGGACTTGGTGATTATTACGCGGACGTAACTCCTCCCCCTTTAAGTTTGAAGCACGCGGAAGGCTGCTGCTGTGGTTGCGAGGGTTCTTGTAACTGCATCTGCAGGACTTCTCGCGTCGCTGATCTCCTCCTGTAGTGGCGCCTATACCGGTGTATACTGCACCCTATGGCTGCAATAATGATCATTACGTATAAACATAATGTAGGCCAGCTGGGTGTAGCCGTGACGGCTGGTTCTTCTCCTTTTAGCTGTATTTTAGTCTTCTGCAATAAATCCTGTAGGTCGTCAAGCGGGACCTCTTCTATGTTCAGCGTGACTGGCATCTTCTTAACCTTTGTAGCGTAACGTGTTTGTGGGAGAGGTACACTTTCTTTAATTCTCGATGGTACACTTGTTGTCAATCGTAATGAGTACCACGCCTTTGCTTCTTCTATAGGAGACTTCGTTGCCACATGTTGTTTTTATTACTTCTTCTTGTTTTAGGATGGCTATCCAGCAATTTTCTTTTATTTGGTTTAGTACCTATATTGTTCTCGAAGTCGGCTGTTGCATACGTGCAATTGTTTGGTTCATTATGTTGTAGTAGTTGTGCTATGCAGTCTTCGGAATGCAGTCGACGCCATTCGATGTGTCGGCAGATAACGTCGTCCTCCGTGATGTGTAGGCACGGTTCGTGTGGGTATGCAAACTCGTTGCTGCCCAAGATTAGGTAGGGGTTCTTAGGTATCAGAATGGTGCTGTTGTTGTTTGGGATTGAGTGTAAATGGAGTAAGTTATATGGATGGTTAATCACTAAGGGAATTTCCAATACAAAGTTTAATGTTTCGTTTCTACTGTAGTACCCTGGGGTTTGGGTACCACGTGTGTATAAGGCGACGAAATTTTACGACTTCTTTGAAAGAAAATATCTTATTTATTTATATTAACCACACGCACTTCCTACTCATATTATTAGGGATTTACGCGGTTGTTTTCACTTTAAATAGCGGACTGGGACGTATAACGCGGACTCGGCCCAAGGATAGGGCTTAAAGCGAGATTCTTCTCAGGATACTTTGCTCAGCTTCCGTCGGAACGGCTCCTCTAGACCCGTTCAGATTCCGACTCGTCCAGGCCACGACTGTTTTTATTACGTTCCTAATTCAAAGGTTTAAACTGATACAATAGTTTTATTTAAACTCTGACACATGATGGCCAGGTCAATGAACTGTAGTGCTCGAACGAGGTCGGACACTACAACCAGCTACGCCCATGGCCATGACATGTGACAGCTACATTGAAGCCCTAGGCAAACTAAATCTGGGACACAAAAAAAAAATTTTAGCGAATTGTCCCTTACAATGGGAATAACGAAGCAATCTTTGTAATACTTAATAATCGTTATTAAAATATCAAATTATAGCAATTAAACTGTAATAACTACTGAAAAACACGAACAAAGAAAAATTGCTTCATTCTTGGCTAGGCAAAAAACCAGAATGAAAGAAGCCAGGCCACAATCGGCCTCTCTAAATAGACAAATATGATGTCACTTGACGACATATTTTAAGGTTTGTCCTGATTGGACCTAAAGTACAGAGTACTTTTAAGACCTACCTAACTAAAAACTAAAGATGACATAAAGTGATCTATCCTTACACATTATGCATATGTAATTATAAACCTTTTATATCGCCTACGAATTACCTACTAAATTACTTTTAAATCAACATTAAAGAGAAAGAGAACTTTACTTTATAAAGAAGAGTCTGATCGAAAACTAACTTTCAATCATCGTCGGCGCTCATGTCCAGAACGATTTGACTCTCTAACAAAGTTTAGATCACCACTCCCAACATTAGACGAAAAAATAATTGCCTAACTCCTACGCTATAACATCACGAATACAACAAAAGAAAGTTTATTCATCTTCAACATCACACCAATATGGAATGAACAGAGAAAACATACTATTAATATACATTTCATACAACACATTATTTACTTGTATACAACATATCTTTAATAAGAGTTATGGTCACGCAGATAGGCATCTGTAAAAGAAAACAATCATAGGATCCAACTTGCACATGTCTGCTGGAAATTGAACTTTAAAACGTCAATAAAGTTATATGAAACCATCGACAATTACCTTTGAACTATCACTGCAGATAACATAATTAATAAAATATTCAACCTTTATTTATCTAGCCTCTTTATTAGTATCGCACACAACACTCAACGTCAAATAAATATAATGACATTTACACACATTTTACATAAATAACGCATCTTCTGTTGACAAATGGTTTTAGAAAATTGGTATGTATAATATCTTTTCAAGTTGGATTATTGATTTTTCCCACGACATAGTTGGTGTTTGAAATTCTCCTGACAATAATAAATGGCCCTTTGTACGGCTTACAAAGTTTCTTACTTCTTCCCGAAATACGTCTTGGACTGTATATCAGAACCAGCTGACCTGGTTGGTATACTACGAATTTCACCTTCTTGTCGTAGTAAGCTTTCTGCCTCCTTTGTGCGTTTCTTATATTCACCTTTGCTCGTTGCACGAGATAATTTGCACGTGCATGTCTGGACGCCTATGACTCGTTCGCAGACTCTTGATTTACTTCAAAGTTTGATTGCAGAATCGGCTCTCGTGTGAATAACAACATATGTGGAGACATACCTGTAGATGTATTCTTCGTGGCATTATATGCAAATGTCACCAATGTTTACAAAACTGCACCAATTCCTCTGGTCCGTCGACACGTACATGGATAGCATCTGTGTTAGTGTAGCATTGAAATTCTCACAAAGGCCATTTGATGACGCCTTGAATGCTGTGGTGTGATGTAAATTGAACCCGAAGAAGTCCGCTGTTTCTTTGAGTAAGTTTGATGTGAACACCGACCCTCTGTCATTAATAATATTCTTTACACCTTCTAACCTGCATATAATCTCATCTGTAACGAATTCACATACCTCTTGGGTTGTAACCCTGGGTAAAGGTTTACAAATAACATATTTGGACATTTAATCAACAGCTACTAAAATATATTTATTTCCTTTATTAGACTTCGTAAATGGTCCAAGAATGTCCATCCCCACTCTTTCTAATAAACCTTCCGTGGTCATCGGATGTAAAGGAGCTCGCTGTCTAAATTTCTTTCTTTGTTGACACACCAGGCAACTTCTAATATATTTCTCAATTTCTTTTTCAGCTTTGGGCAAGAAACATCTGTTTCTGAATTTTGACAACGTCTTTGCGATACCGAAGTGACCTCCAGACCATGGATGATCATGCAGTTCTTCGAGAGTTGTCTTCAGTAGTTCTCTCGGCAGCACAACAACATTTTTCCTTAGTTAGACCATTCCTTAGCACTTCTTTTACTAATATGTTATTCCTTAATAAAAATCCTTTGTAGTTTGTTACATTATTATTTGTTAAGACATTCCTTAGTGGTCTACAGAAAAGATCTGCGCACTGTTTCATTACCAATGTATCGGTGCTGATGTTATACATCTCTATGCCATCCGATACTGGTGTACTTATCTCTTCGTCCTCTGTCTTTAAAGAATTACGACTTGGGTAGTCAGCAACAATATTGCTCTTGCCGGAACGATGTACGACGTCGAAATCCACATCTTGTATTGGATCCTTCACCAAGTCTGATTGTTCCGTAGCTGACCTGTACGGAGCTGTATGTACAGGAATCTCATCTGACAATCCGCATCCGCCCGTGCTTCTGTTGTCGAACATGACTCCATCCTCGCAGTCTTGTACTGCTTGCACCAAACAACTCCTTTTGTTCGCTGGGATGCCCCCATCGATTAATTTCTTGGATTCTTCAGACTTAAATATTACATTATTAAAACTACGATTAGGGTAATAATCAATGGTTTCATTTTGTTTGTGCGGGGGATGCGAAATTGAATACTAATGCGATGACCAACAAATTTGCGATATAAATTTTGAAAATTTGCATATGGCGGCACGATGTGTGAAAACCGTGAATAGAATAAATTATACTTATTAATTTGATTGGCAAGACAAACCGATGGGAATAATTTTGAACTGCCGGGATTATGAACAAAATGCAGTTCAGTGAAGGATGTGAATGCACAATACCTGTTGTCTGATGGGTGGCGAAATTGGCGTCGCGCGTCTTCTGTTCTGCGGTGCGGAGTGCTAATCAGCAGCTATCTAAGTCCATACACAATCACGGGATCACACTTAGTTTGACGAATTAACACATATAAGTTTTTAAGATGCGGAGCGCTGCGATATTACGCTATTGTTTTTCGACTCACACGACGGAAGTGAAGATGTCAAGCAATTAGTCTTGCATATCCGTTAGGAAGCGGGAGTGTGAAAGGGGTGGGACGATTGCTTGCCATTCAAATTATTTTGACGCGTTTATGATGATTGAAATTAACAGAAAAAAAATCCGCGCAACCACATTTATTGCTTTATAATTAAATAACATATTATTTGTGTTTATAATATTTAACGATGTGCACTTTGAAGCCTTACTCACGGTTTTATCGTCATATCAGCGTGTCCAATTCACTTTGAAGCCCTTAATCCATAAACAGTTCTTTCTGAAATCAATTGATACAGCATTAGCAAACATGAACGATTGACCTAAGACTAAATCTAATTCAATGTTATTTAATACAATGAAATTCACTCTAACTAAAATGTTCGCTAAAATCACGTTCACGTTGACTTCACCGCAGATAGTTGCCGAAGAACCAGTTATGCTTTTGATGTGCGTCAACGACGTTGACGGTTTTATTTGTAGGTTCAAGCTTCTAGCTAAAGCTTTGCTCATAGCATTTACCGTTGCTCCAGTATCAAGTAACGCCTCGATGTCAGGATTATTAATTGTAACTTTAATAACTGGCGAAAACTGACCAGAAAAATTCCTTTCGTTGTGAAGCTGATATGCACTCGCAGACTCGGTATGCTCCATGCTCATTACATTCCTCTCTCGAGTCCGGAAAAACTGTCGGCTTGAAGTTGGAGTATCTCTTCTGTTAGAGTGTTAGCAACATTCCGAGGTCTTAGGTTGTATCTCGGAGTGCGGAAATTGTACCCTTCATCCCGTGGACTCGACGATGATGGAGCTTGACGTGCATCGTAAGATGTCGTGTCTCCTCTATTCCCGTAACGGTTATGGAATCCGACTTGACGGTTATATCCTTGTGGAGGGTTCGTAGGTAAATTCTGTGTTCTATCCCCCTGCACGTCGGGTTGTACCTCCGATAATAACAACAGCGCGTCGCGGAGTTCTTTTTTATCGCTGTACACCCTTGCCGCTAAAATATTTCGAAATCTTGGCGACATTGACTTCAGAAATCTATTTATTATCTTTTTGTCATCGGTAACCTTAGCTTTACTAGCCAAGTTGCACAATCTGTACCAATAGGTGACCGAATTCTCCTCTTTGGCTTGATACGCTGAATAGAACAACTCTAAATCATCGCCGTGGGAAGGAAATTCCTCTTCTAACAGTGAGCACACTTGTTCGAAAGTTAACTCTTCGTTAAAAATCGACTTGTAGAAGTGTAACGCTGCGCCCTCGAGGTAGGCAGCTAATATTGTGGCTTTGTCAGCCACCATAAATGTATTTATGGCGAATACGACATTGAAGTCTCTCAAAAAACTTTGGAATGAGACACCGTCAGTGCCACCAAATTTCTTTGACTCAGCCATCTTAATGGTAGTAATACAATATATATAATAAATGGAAATTCGTTATCTGTTTAAGGCGTCGATCCAATATTGCACGACGTCTTCCTTCTCAAGGTATGGGGTCGATCAATCCACTGCCAACTGCAGAATGTTGGCGTTTCCACCTCCTGTGGAAACCGGCGTTCCTCCACCAAATTTTATGGAAACCGGCGCCTCCACCAAAGTTGTAGTACCCTGGGGTTTGGGTACCACGTGTGTATAAGGCGACGAAATTTTTTAATAATAATAATAATAATAATAAATTTATTGATACAAAAGTTTACAGTTACAATCGTTTTGACATCAATGTGGTGGTTAATATTTCTGAAATGATGAGTACTGATACCCAAACTAGGCTAATGCCTGTATTTTGGGAGGCAGTGTTCTACAGACGTTGCGTAATCAACAATTGACTGTCACTGAGCGGCGTGCATACAGTTGCTTCGAAGTAAGTATTAATTTATTATAAATTTATTATCCATTAATATGTTACTGATGTGTAAGTATGTGTGCGTGTGTGTGTGTGTGCGTGTGCGCGCGTGTGTGTGTGTGTGTGTGTGTGTGTGTGTGGGTGGGTGTTTGTGTGTGGTGTGTGGGTGTTTGTGTGTGGTGTGTGTGTGTGTGTGTGTGTGAGTGAGTGAGTGATATAATATGTTGCGAGGTGAATGTAAGAGAGAGGAAAAGTTATTGGTGGAGGTGTTGTAGGAGTTTTATGCAAGGTATGTGACTAGGTTCTCTGTGTTGTCATAGTCGAGTTTTTGTAGCCATTTAGTGATTTTGCTTTTGGCTTCGATTTGGTTTGTACCTGCAATTCCTATGTTTTTATGAGCTATGTTGTAAATTTTGGCGCTCAAGCAGCTGTATTGTGTTTGGGCGAAAGACGTTTTGCAGGCTACCGTGGGACACGCTGGTTTAAGACTGCGTTTTTTTGGGTCAGGTGGGGGTACTTTTGGGTGTTTTTTAACAGGGCTCTGAGCACAAAGAGCTGACGCACAGTTAGCAGCTCGGTATCACGGTATAGTTGTTGTGATGGGTATCGGTAGGGTTTTCTTGTCATGACCTTAAGTATTGATCTCTGTGCTCTTTCTAAGCCAACGAGGAGTGTTTTGCCGGCTCCTCCCCACACAGTAATGCAATACTGGATTATAGACTGGCATAAGGCCATGTATACATGTTTTAGTTTGTCGGGGGTGCGGTGTCCCTCAGTGTTTTGAAAACATACACCAGACGCCGTGATCTAGTGATCATGAGATTTATGTGCTTGTCCCATCTCAATGCACTGTCTATCAGCACGCCTAGATACTTTGTACTTTTGCTTCGTGTAAGTTCGTAGCAGTTGCAGTTTTTACGTGTGTTTGCAAAGCTCTGACGTCTGACACTCTGTCTGCTATTTTGTGTAATGCAAGTACGGGTGTGGGCTTTGATACAGAAGTCTTGCGGAGGATCGCTTAGTTTTGAGATGGCAAATGGGACATAAGTTGTTTTGGATAGATTTAAGGTTAGCAAGTTGTCGTTTAACCAGTCCATGATTCTAGTCATTGAGTATTCAGCTCTTTCTTTTACTAACTGCCAGTTGGCGCCTGATACTAGGATTGCTGTGTCGTCTACGTAGGTGACAATTTTCGTGTGAGGTAGGGACATCGTGCAAAGATCATTAATATATATTTGGAAGAGGGTCGGGCTTATTATACTTCCTTGCGGGACGCCATAGGATACAATTTCCTCGTCACTTAAATAGCTTCCTATTTTGACGACCTGTTTTCTGGAGTAGAGGTAATCCCTGAAAAGCTCTAAGGGTAAACCTCTTATCCCATTCCTGTCTAGTTTATTTAAGAGGATGGGGACAGAGACCGTATCGAATGCTTTGGAGAGATCTAGAAAGACACAAAGAGACTTTACTCTTGTGTCCAGGTTTTCGAAAATAGCGCTGGTTAGGTCGTGGACGGCATCTTCTGTCGAAACACCCACCCGGAAACCATATTGGTTTTTGGCCAAAATATTATATTTGTTCAGGTATTCCGTCAGTGCATTAATAAGTACTTTCTCCAAAATTTTAGAAAGCGCGGTTAGTACCGCAATAGGTCGATAGTTGGCGACACAGTCTCTATCCCCATTTTTATAGATAGTTATATAGTTAGATAATTATACGACTTCTTTGAAAGAAAATATCTTATTTATTTATATTAACCACACGCACTTCCTACTTATATTATTAGGGATTTACGCGGTTGTTTTAACTTTAAATAGCGGACTGGGACGTATAACGCGGACTCGGCCCAAGGATAGGGCTTAAAGCGAGATTCTTCTCAGGATACTTTGCTCAGCTTCCGTCGGAACGGCTCCTCTAGACCCGTTCAGACTCCGACTCGTCCAGGCCGCGACTGTTTTTATTACGTTCCTAATTCAAAGGTTTAAACTGATACAATAGTTTTATTTACATGATGGCCAGGTCAATGAACTGTAGTGCTCGAACGAGGTCGGACACTACAGTACTGTACGCTTTGACAACGATAGATTTTACTAGTGCGTGTATATTATCTAGCGTTGGTGAGTATTGCAATTGCATGTTATTGCTGGCAACATCCTTTTGGATACCTATTAATTCTGCAATGAGATAACTGGGGTCAACTATGCTTGGAGATAACTGTCCTATATGGGGGAATGTAATAGTAGTTTCTAAGGTAAGTAATTGTTCAAAGAGTTGTTGTAGGCAAATTTCAACCTGATTATATATTTGTATTGTATATATTTGGCTTTCTAGCGCCTGATTTCGCTGGTTCAAATCATTAATAGCACGAGATATTTCTTTCTGATTTTTAACTATTTTTTCTAATTTGCTATGATATTCTGTAATAAAATCTGACATTATTCCTAATGTTTCGCCCTGTTTTCTCATCGTTAATTTCCTAAGTTCTTGCACTTGATTTTCTATTTTAACAGCATCTTCTTGGTCTAAATTTCCCGTAATAGCTTTTATGATTGAGCCTAATCCGTTAATTAAGCCTCTCTTAACTCTAGGTATATAAGTTTTTCCTAAACTAATGGCATTAGAGCCTAAATATACTAGCTAACTTTCTACTTTTCCTATACCTAAGGTATTCTATTTATAATTTATAATTTTATTTATTTATTTATAATATCATTCAACAATTAAATTTTCGCTTAAAATTATACATGGATAACTATAGGCTAAAATTACGCATTTATAAGTATAGGTAGCCTATTTGATCTCTTATAATTAAATTATCTTCGTAATTTGATGTATTTTCTGAATTAATTTGAACGTATAATAATCTCTACCTAATTCTATGTTAATGTCTCTTATTCTACTAACATTATATATTATAACCAAATGATAGGTACTTACCGTAAAATGGGGTGACTTTAGAACGATGGGGTGACTTTGATGATAACATAAAAAAATTACTTTTACCTAAATTTCTCATTAAATATCCGAACGCGTCCTAATATTTTTTTGGTGTTAGTAGAACTAATATTTCAGCCATATTGTCATTCATTCCCAAAGCGCAGACGCATCAGAGAACGTGGCAAATAATTCTCGAAGTTACATCCAATTAATGTTAGTAAATCATGGTCATATAACTTATAATATACCCAAATAACTACTATTATTTTCTTTTTGAGCTTTATGTCTATACATTTCATGGTTTATGGTGATTATGTTCCGAATTTCACATACATTATTTTTGCAAGATTTTTGAGGTTATTATTGGTAAATTTATTGGGGTTAATTTGATAATTTCAACGGGGCGATATTGATAGAAATCAAAGTCGCCCCGTTGCATGCCGCTTTCTATTTGTGTAGGTTTTATTTTGCTTATCAAAGTCACCCCTTTACAGGAATAAACATGGTGCGAAATTACAAAAAAAAAGCCCGGCTCAAGAAATTACAAAAATTACACTGCAGAACAGCTAGAGGAAGCTGTCGAAAAAATAACCAATCTGGAGATGTCAAGTGTGTTTTGTTAAGATTATAAAACAGTCTGATTTATTAAGATAAAAAAAGTGCCATTTGTTAACATTATAAAACGTCTGATTTGTTGAGATTACAAAAAAATATATTTTTAAGTTTATAAAAATATCTAATTTCTTAAAATTATAAAGTCTGATATTTGAAGATTGCGATAATATTTTTTGTATTTTGGTTACGTTTTAAATATTTTATAAAACTATATAGGTACATACTACCTAAATAAATATTTCTCTAATTTAAAACTTGTTATTTGAATGTTGATTTAACCCAAAATATCCTCCTCCTAACTGTCCTCCTCACTGATCAAATTAGCCCCCGTAATCAATGTCACCCCAAAATAATTGAACTATTAATAAACTCATAAAGTATTGATTGAAAAAAGATTTTTTTTTCTATGATTTGCTCCTTTTACGGGTTACTTTCAAATACGATTGAAAAAGCAGGTGGTACTGACCGTTTGAAGTTGATAAGCGACATTTTATTTTTTTGCTGCAAAACAGTTACACTTTTATTTATTTTTTAAGTTTGTATGTACTGAACTCAAAAAACCGATTATTCAGTTTTTTTTCCTAAGCTGTTGTCGCAAATTCAAAAGAAATAGAGAACAATTTATTCCTAAACTTAATCAAAGCCACCCCCTTTTACGGTATCTACTTGCTGGTGAACGGTTGCTTCTATAAGCACCTGGTCACCGTTGTGGCTGTCTATAGGTTCAATCATTGCGGTGACTCCGATGAACCACAAGGCTGCGCCGAGGGCGAAGGCGTACCTGAAACACCAGGACGTCTTAGCATTCTAAGGTGGACTCTGATTGTTTTGCCAAATTGGCATTAACATGTTTTCCAACGATCTCGGCTATCTGCTCTGGATGTAACCTAACGATAGTATACGGGCCTATATATCTTGGTTCCAATTTATTGCTACGCGCGCTTTTGGCTACCTGCTTGTAAACCTTGTCTCCAACTTTAAAGTTGGGAACTTCCGTGTTCCTATTGCTTTTCTCTATTACTGATTGTTTGTGTTCTGTCATTTTAGTGGTCACTAGCTTTTGTACGTTCTCCATGATTTGTTTGTGTTTATTTATATACTCCTGGTAGAATAATTTCAGATAATGTAGTTCTAGGGGATTTCTACTGTTGGTGTGTCCAAATAATAATTCAAAAGGCGTGTTGTTGTATGCAATGATTGCGTATTTCATCAGGTTGGTTGGCTCGCTTTTATCGGTTATTCTTTGAATCCGAATCATTTCTGCTAACGTGGAATGTAACCGTTGTATCGGAGAGTTGGAGTTTGGGTTGTACGGGGTAGTAAAGTGAATATGTAGGTATGTTATGCATGGCGCACACTCCTGTTATAACCTCATTATCAAATTTGGGATCGGAGTCTGTAGTGATTTTAGTTGGAACACCTATTATTGAAAATAGACTAAGTAAAGCTTCGGCTATGTGTATACTGGTTGCAGCGGACAATGGTATCGCTTGTGCGTATTTCGAAAAGTTATCTATTATTGTTAGAAATGTTACGCCACCGCTACTGTATAGATCCATAAATAAATCCTCCATGGGTTTGTGGGGTGTATCCGTAAGAGACAGGGGTGATTTTAACGGGTTGCGTTCATATTTGGATTTGAGTTTGAGTTGGTCTAAAAAGACGTTGACAGCCATCTTCTCATAATAGGACTTCTTGGTCTGATCAATGTTGATTAGCGAGTAGGTACGTAAGCTCCCTAACTTTATCCGCATTCTATGTCTGATTTTTTTGTGACCTGCATTAACTCCTGCACTATTTGCACTTCGTCCCTGAATTCTCCAAACATACGGGTGAGAGTGGTTTTGATATCCTCCCAACTATTAAAATTAGAGCCCTCCGATAATGCCTTTACGGCTTTGCCGGATAGTTTATTTCTAATGATGCACGCAACACTAGGGCTGTTGCTGCCCTCTATAAGTTCTGGAGCGCTATCTACACTTTTGATATAAAAATTGAGTGTCTTTTTATTGCCGTCATAATTAGGTATCAAAAAGGCTAGATTTCGATAGTCTATTGTTACCCTGCTCGTGCCTGCCTCTACTACGTTCTTAACCTCGTCTGCCATTTATATTTTTAACACACACACCAAAAATATAAAAAGATGCACCAAAATATTGTACAAACAAAATAATAAACAATGTACAGGATCACGATTTTAGTGAGCTGGTACAGGAATTCTCGGGAGCAAACAGAGTTTATGCTTACCCCACGAGCATGCCGATTTTCAGGCGATGAATTCTGCTTTGCACCGCGCCGCACGAGCCCGTTGATGGTTCTTCTTTAATCGCGTCACAGACGTCGCGTATGAGATTTTATCGATTCGCAAGCTGGTTGGCGTTTACGCGATCCAACCGACTGCGCCAGTTAGGTCGAGATGCACGGCGAAGACGTTTTTAAAAATAAAACGCCAGGAGGTTTGTTCCTTACAAGTGGTAGAGCAGAACTGCGTTTATTTTGTGAGCTTAAGCCTAACTTACATCGCATCTTATTACTAATAGCTTAATACTAAGAACTGCGGGGACTTGGTGATTATTACGCGGACGTAACTCGAGTCTCAACTGTTTATCATTATATTTGTACATCTGCCACATACATAACATTTACGCTAAGTACCTACATTTAAAAATCATACGATTTCGCTGTGCATCTGCCGCAAACCGGCACACGTACTGCCTCTAACATGTACCGCTCGGGACTGATATAGACTCTCCGAACGCGTCTAATAGGTAGAAAACGTACGTATTTTGAATTTTCAGGTTATAATTCAGAATTTATGTAAATTTTGATAACCGTTTTTCATTGTCCTATCAATGACCTTCATTTTGGTTTCATTTTTAATTTTCTAACCTGAGCACAAATCCAATAAAACTGGAATGCGTGTTGGGTTAGACCAATATTTGAACGCAAATTCTATCGAAGAAAGTAAAAGTCATCGTGTATCGGATAACCGAAATTTCTAGTTTGAATAGCCTAGAATAGCATATATGATTTTCAGAATACAGGGACTTCTCATTTTCGAAAAATCTTAATCTAAATAAAAACTTGTAAAGAAAAACCGGCCTAGTGAGAGTCGGACTCGCCCATGAAGGGTTCCGTAGCAGCAAGTAAAATTTGTATATTTTAGTTGACCGAATGAAAGTTAAATTGCGGTTTACGATTTATGACGTATTAAAAAAAACTACTTACTAGATCTTGTTCAAACCAATTTTCGGTGGAAGTTTTCATGGTAATGCACATCATAATTTTTTTTTAGTTTTATCATTCGTGGTTCTTATTTTAGAAGTTACAGGGCGGGGGGGGGGGGGGGGGACACATTTTACCACTTTAGAAGTGTCTCGCGCAAACTATTCAGTTTAGAAAAAAAATGATATCAGAAACCTCAACATGATTTTTGAAGACCTATCCATAAATGGATCCAAACGTAAGGGTTTGAATAATAAATTTCTTTTGGGTTTCAGTTCTAAATATGGGGAACCCCCAAAATTTAAATTTATTGGTTTTTTCTATTTTTGTGTGAAAATCTAAATGCGGTTCACAGAATATACCTACTTACCAAGTTTAAACAGCAGTTTTTATGGCTTAACTTTAAATTGTCCGCCCACGAGTTTGGAGTCCATATTTTTTTTACACATAGCTAATATTATTAGAAGCCTCCACGCAAAGTTTCAAGTTGCGGAGATCAATGGTTAACGAGATTTTTTTTATCAAAATCATCCAAATTTACCAATATTTTGTCACTTTTGATGCTTTTTACATTTCGTCTAGTCCTTAAACGTTTCGTTTTACGTAAGGTTAACGCACTAAAATGTTTTACTTCATTTAATAATTCAATAAATACGTATATTTAGTGACTAAGTTAAATGCATGAGCATATTTTATTATATTACGTATATTATGCTGATTTAAATTAACGCTATTAAAATTATACTTACAATAATTTACCGACTATTGCCGATAAATGAAACTAAACGTAAAACATCGTCAGGTTAGGTTCGAAGGGGATGGTGTGGTTTACTAAGCGAGCTAAGCGATTAATTTGATTGAGCGTAGCCTACTGCGGGAGCGGCGTGACAGAAACAAATCGCTGCAAAACCGACTCCACGTAGTCTTGTCTGCCCTACCCCTAGTGTTATTTAAAATTGCGTAGGCACGTAGGGGCGAGGCGGCCCGCGAGCTGAGGAGCAGGTGGTTCGGCTGTGCCAGCCAGCCTCAGCCGCGGTGGTGAGTGTGAAACACATCTGCGACGATAAGCGCTCATGGGACCGCCGGCAGAAGCCATGCCTGCTGCATGCTTGCTTGTCCCCTTTATTTTATTCGGCGCCCCCTTTCGACCTTTAAATCGATGTCAATACAAGAAAATGCAAAAGTTAGGTTAGAATATTAAAAAAATCGTATCTCAAAAAGGGGGGGGCGTCCGTAACTTTTCCTTCACAGGGTTCTACACCACCACCCCCCCCCCCCCTCCCCCACCCACTCCCAGCCCTTAAATCGTGGGCGGACAATCCGAAGTCCTACCTTTGCCATTTGGCAACGGAACCCTAATAAATAATAGTACAAAAAAACACGTTTTTGTAGAAAACCGAAAGAAAATAGAAAATAAGTTTTAATAAATTTAAATTAGGAATAGTGTTCAAAAATTTCATAAAATATAAATTAATAATAATGTAAATAAAAACGAAGTATGTAATTCATTTTAACAAAAGCGTGGGGTGCATGGGTCAATAGATATAAATATTTTATTGACAGACATGAGTAGAGTGATTATCATTTTGATAATATCTTAAAAAGCACCCCACAGTGAAGGAAATAATTGTGAATACTTCATGGCGAAGATAAAAAGAATGTTAGTAAGGAAGTCTTGATCAATCAACTCAATTCAACAACAATCTGCTAACTTGATATAAAACTGTTACTCGTACCTTTTCTTTTTTTTTCGTGCGGAAATCCCTTCGGATACCCCCCCGCCGGCCAGCGGGGCGGTTATGTCAGGCTTGCACCGACTAAAACCGCACGCCGTCTCGGGTCTTATCACGCCGGGGTGTAAGGTTACCCATAGAGAATATCCCTCGTACCCCGACTGACCCTGGGCCATCTCCGGTTTCGAGATGGCCCCCTTACTTGCTCTCCACTGTGCCATCTGCTAATCAGAGGGACACGTGGAAAGCTTCTGAACAGTCCTCAACAGGGCCGTCCTCGCCTCGGTCGGAGTTGGCCGTAGGCGGCAGCGTCTCTCCCACCCTAGGAGAGAGGCGCTGCCGTCTCCGTTGCCCAGGGTGCACCGCGTGGAGGTCCCCAACCAAGCTCCCCACTGTTACTCGTACCTATCTCAAAATATACAACAAGTATACCTACAGTAACTTCATTTTGATTTAAGGTTTATTTAGAACAAACACTAGATCCTCAATCCTCCAATGGTACAAACTTAAATTCTTTATATTGTTATTATATTTTTCTTAATACGAACGTAATAAAAAACATATTAGTATGTACGCAAAAAAAAAAAAATACTTTAGTTTCAACGACCCGTGAATGTTTCAGGTTGTAGCATTTATTTATTTAACCCGAACTTTTCTGCGATAACATCAGAAGTACATAGTGAAAAGAAATTCACTAAATTTTTACATATTTTCTTTATTTGTCAACGCTTAATATTACCAATAATCAAGATGTTTATATTTCTAAGAGACAAAATTATCTAGGTTGACCATGCAAACCCACATAAATAGAGCTTCGTCCGTCAATTAGCAGATTAATCGACACATGACGGACCGGACACCCCGGACCGGAGGATCACCTACGGAGGTTATAAGTCTTGAAGTCATTGAAGTCGAATGCACCAACCAGGGTGTGACGAGATCTCCCCTTTAGTACCAAAGCGGTATTCTGAGACAGTAGCGCCACTTTTAAGCCAGATATTTGATCTCTGTTTTCAATCAAGTTTTCCAATCTTCATTCAAAAAGGCTATACGTATGTCCTAGCTTGAAGGGTGGAGACGGGAACTCTTTAGGTAAGTATCAACCAATAGCAATCCTCACTGCCTTATCTAAAGTCCTAGACTCCTAGTTTGCTTATATGGAAAAATTTAAGCTTTAGCTTAAAGGGAAAGTCAACTAACCGAATTAACCAATCACAGTAAAAAATGTGAATAATCATAATAAGGTTCTTACTATTTTCCTCGATTTGGCTACGGCCTTTGATACAGTACCCATCATTGCCCTCCTAGTCAAACTCGAAAAAATGGGTGTCATAGGTCCAGTTCTCAGCTTTGTCAAACCAGACCCAAATGATAAAAATTACACTAGTAATGAACAATTGAATACGGCGTTCCACAGGGTAGCATCTTGAGTCCAATTTTATTCCTGATCTGTATAAATGAATTGTGTGGCATCAAAATTGTTACTATGAAAATCATATCATATGCACACGACACAGCGCTGACCTTCTTTGGAAAATCTTGGATAGAGACTGAAAACAGTGCACAAACCAGTTTTAGTTTGGTTCAATATTTGTTGGTATTTCACACACTAACTCTAAATACGACAAAGACAAAATACATGACATTCTTAAACACTTAAAATACAGCCTAAATCACACATGCTTATCCTTGCAGACCCTGCCATTGTCTTGAAATAGATGCTCTGGATAAGCAACTTGACTACATAATTTACCTCAATCTAGTAACTAGTCAGAAGACTGATATGTTTTTAAAAGACTATGACAAATTGGCAATGCATCGGTAATACGACAGGTGTAGTACTTTGCACTATGCTAGTCTATCTAGAAGAAGAAAAATTTTGGGGCTCCACCCCAGGAGGTGATGCAGTATCATCACCTCCTGGGGTGGAGCCCCAAAACCTTTACTCCAATCACTAGAAATAGCAAACCAAGCCATACTGATAATAGCCAACTTTAAACCTTTATTATACCCCACAGTAAAAATATATCAGGCTTATATTTTCTCAATGTTAGATATTTTTTTATTTTAAATTGTATCCTATACCAGCACAAATGAACACCTTACATCCTAATCAAAAAGAGGAGAAAAGAATTCACTGAAAGAATTTATCGCAATGAGTAATAATATTTAAATGACTTTCACATATTAGACATTGAATTATTATAGATTATATTATTTTAAATCATATTGAATGTATTAATGTGACTTCTCTTTGTTTTTATTTTATTTTACAAATTTATTGATTAATTGATTATTAATTATTGATTGACTTGTTGATATTATTGGACATTGCATTGGGTTTATCTAGTTGATGTAATTTGTGATCTGAATAGGTACGCAGATTTTGTAATTTTTTAATCTACAATAATTTACTGTGTTTTATATTATTAATACTTTGTACTTCAGACACAATTGTAACAAATTGTTAATGAATAAATGAAATGAAATGAAACAAAAACAAAGACAAATTATTTAGGTGAGGCTTTCGCCTAAACTTCACAAAAAAAGATATTACTATTTTGGATTCTCCCTATACAATAAAACCTGCCCATTTACCACCTACTTTCTGAATGCAAGACCATTCTAGTCCTTCCTTGCTGGCAAGACTAACAATGAAACTGAAGCCTCCTTCCTAGTACATAAATAACTGTTACCTACTCCTTAACCAAAATTAAATTGTTAAAGATGTGTCAAAATGTGTAATCAGACAGGTTAACTGTTATTTTCCTGAACAAACACTAAAGTAGTTTACCTAGGAAAACAGTGTTCTAAAAACAATCACTGTTCATTATAAATGTAATTTCAATGAATACAATTTTAAAAATTTCTAATGACCATTTTTATTTGTTCACCCCTAGATCCCTACTCATCCCGTTTTATCCAGTACCACTGACATTCATTCGTTAAGTAAGATACTTAGTTATTGTACCGTATGATTACCAGAATACACAGATCATAATGCTGATTACTATAAAGGGTAAAAGTTACTTTATGTTTGCATAATTTATCATGTCCAAACCAAAAGACTCATTTTTCTTTATCATTGTACAATGTAAAACAAAATAAAGTAAAGGTCATTATCAAAGCTCACCCCCACAATTTTGATACAGTCGTCTCCACCAAAGCTCTTAGTTATTTGCATGTGGAAACAACTTCATTCTCCTTCTAGAACTGGTTATCCACTATGTTCACGCATCAACTGTTTCCCGTATCTGTAACTGGTCCAGTAATGGATGCATTCACACTCTTGGAGTCTAAAAGCGTGTATGCTATGCTTTCAATCGGTGGTGGATTTTGTGGCAGAGCTTGTGTGTTCCTTGGGAGGTGCACATATTGTCTCCATCAGAACTCAAGCAGTTGCAGAACTGGAGCGCAGTTGGTGAGATAACCAATAATGGATACCCAACTTAATACAGATCTGTTAGTAAAGAGGTTCACTAAATAAAACACTTAGTTGGAGCTTAATTTAAAGTTTATTAACTAAACATTTTAATCCAGCTGAAACAAAAGAGAGCATGTTAATAGTTAGACAAAATGATCAAAATTATATCCTAGGTCCCAGTAAATAAGGGCTATAATGTTAAGGTTTATATTATTCTATTTCCAACTAATTATTACTTACAACTGGTATGAAATTATTAATTTTTGTATGCAAAGAATTGCAATGAAATAATTATCAAGTAATCTTTAGGATACTAATACTAATTCATACTACTACAATTATTAATTATATATGAATTATAATTCACACTACTAGAATACTAATTCATTTGCGACTAAGATTTACCATTATTCAACATTTATCACATCTTATTTGGAGTGCAGGATTAATCGGTTGCAGTGTGTTTTTGTATACCTAATACCTTTTATAGAATACTAGCATTACCACGCAGATAGTAAGTCCTCATCCGATGGGAATATCGGGATAAGAAGTAACCTATGTTAGTCTAGTAGCCTACTAATGGTGCATGAATTTTTGTAATCGGTTAAGTAGTTTTAGAGTTTGATTCGATCAATTACAAACAAACAAATCTTTCCTCTTTATAATATTACATATCAGTAAAGTATACCTATATAATAATATAGCTGAAAGATGAAATATTATAGTTTATCTCGATGAAAAGTAAATGTCAGTGAGCGAATGTCATGGAATATTAATACAAGGCAGAAGTAACACAATACCTTTTTGAAACCAATATCATGGGCGTACTCCCTGAAGCACTGTCTGCAAATGTTTAGGCCATATTTGCGAATTAGTCCATGTCTGTTCGAGCAGGCGCGGCTGAAACATGCAAATGGATACATCAAACACGTGTTCTAACCAATTTGACTATCTAATGTTCCTGGTGGATATAAACTGGAAATTTAAACTTACCATGACCGGGAGCCCTGGCCATATCTACGGGGGTGAGAATACCAAATATTAGCGTGTCCCATGGTGCAAATACAACTATTTTTGTGTTGCGCAGCAATACGGAACACTTTCAAAATGTCGGCAACACAGATAGAAAGAAAGACACCAAAGAGAAACGCTGCAAAGAGCAAAGAATGGAATAGAAAAAATAAAGAACAGTTTGCTCTATGGGCGGATTAAGACAGTCAATATTTATCGAATTCCAATATACATAGCGATATTTTCCGAATTACACTATCAATATACGTGGGACACTCAGAAAGTTTTGCGAAAATAAAAAAAAGTGTTCTATAGGTAAATATTTTTTTATTAAATCTTTTCAAAGTACTCTCCACCAGCCTCTATACAAAGTTTCATGCGTTTGAACCAGTTTTCAAAACACTTTTTCCAATCCGCCGCAGATACCTCGTTTACAGCCTGCTCAAACGTTGACAGCGCATCTTCCGGCGACGAAAATTGTATCCCTTTGAGCTGATTTTTTATTTTCGGGAATAAAAAGAAGTCGCACGGTGCAAGGTCAGGGCTGTAAGGAGGGTGACCTAGGAGTTTAACCGGAGTGCTGTCCAGGAAGTCCCTCGTTTTAAGCGCGGTGTGTGCGGGCGCGTTGTCATGGTGGAGTAGTATCCCGCGGAGCCCTGTGTTTGGTCGCTTGTAGCTCACTACAGAGAAAACTTCTGCCAAGCATTTGGTAGTGTACCATTAAGCGTTGATGCTTCTTTGATTTCGTAAAGGGATTGATAACAAGTAGCCAGACAAATTAAAAAAACTCGCAATCAAAATCTTCCCTCCGCTTCTAGATCGCTTCACTTTGGTAGGTGTTGATCCGTTTTGAAACACCCAAACCGTCGACTGGCGTTTTGTTTCTGGATCATACTGATAAATCCACGACTCATCACCTGTAATGATGTCATAAACACGCCGAGACGCGCCTGCTTCAAACTTGTTTATCATATCACGACACCATTCCACCCGGGCCTGCTTCTGAGCATCGGTGAGATTGTGCGGCACCCAGCGTGAAACTATCCTTCTCACACGAAGATGCACGTGCAGAATCTCGTGAAGGCAGTGAAGAGATTCAGCACATTCTTCAGATTGGATCGGGAAGATCCAATCTGAAGAATGTGCTGAATCTCTTGATATGTGACTCGTCTATTATCTTGGATTAAATTTTTCACTGCTAGCACGTATTCTTCCGTAACAGCCGTCAAAGGGCGACCCCTTCTTTCTTCATCCTCCAAAGTCAGTCGACCGCGCTTGAATTCGTTATACCAACGATACACGGTCGCCTTGGAAGGGCCTTCATCCATGAATGCCATTTGAAGTCTATCGTACGATTCGTCTGGTTTCAGCCGACACTTGAAATCGTAGAAAATCATAGCGCGAAAATGTTCCCGACGCAGATCCATTTTTCAATGAGACACAATAATTGAAATTATCTTGCAAAAAATGCAGAGAGAAATTTTGAAATTGGAACTTACTTATTTTTACTCATAAATAATCATATTTTAGAAATAGATTATAACTGACCAGTCTCTCATATATAAAAACTTTTTTTCGCAATACTTTCTGAGTGGCCTGGTATATACCGTATCGTATCGTACTTCGTACTAATATTATAAATGTGAAAGTTTCTGAAGATTTTGGATATTTGGATGTTTGTTACTCAATTATGGTCAATTATACTCTGGATTAAAACATAGGCTACTTTTATTAACCCCCGACGCAAAAAGAGGAGTGTTATAAGTTTGTCATGTCTGTTTGTCTGTCTGTGGATCGGCAGCTCGTGAACGGATGAAGCGATTTTAATTTAGTTTTTTTTGTATGAAAGGTGAGCGACTGGCGAGTATTTTTAGACATATTGGTTAAAAACGGTTGAGTCTTTTAAAAGTTGTGGGGGTGAAATTGGGGACGAATAAACGAATCTCTGCAAATATAATCGAATGGGGTATCAAATGAAAGCGCATCACGTGCACATTACAAAATAATATGTTCAATGAAAATCGGTTGAGCCCTGAAAAAACTCTGGGGGTAAAAGTGGGAAAAATACCCAATACCGTGACTTTGAAGGGATAGACGGCTGAATGGAGCCATGGAATTTACCCTTGATCAGTCTAGAGGTTTGCCATATGTCGTCCCAAGATTTATTTTATCCAGGTTAGAGCTGGCTAAGGTGCGTAGGTCCCGGGCAAAAGCGTAATTGTATACAATTAAATTATTTAAACCTATCGCATAAAAACTATCGGCGGAGATGAAGGGGAGGTTCCCTGCATTCAACTTGGAGAGCGTTGATAGGGGAGCATTTCATGGCTCCAGTTATGATACGGAGGCATTTAGATTGGATCTTTTCTAGTTTGGTGAGTGGCAATATTTTGCTCAAGCATTAAAGCACCATAGTCAAAGTGACTACGCACTATGGCATTATATATGAGTTTTTGGCAGAAGGGGTGAGAGCTAGTATATAATATAATAATATATAATAATCTATGGGTGAGAGGCCCAGTGGACCGCAGACACCATGACATTCGCACCCCTTTCGCACTTATTTACAATGTAATTTAGGTGGGGAGCACCAGTCAATTTGGAGTCAAGTATAAGACCTACAATTTTTACATTATCCATAATTGGGATTGATTCATCAGCAAAAGAGAGGTTAATTATTGACAGGAATGTTACGTTTGCGAGTGAACTGAAGCGACAACTGCACTATATTTAGGGACTGAGAGGGAGAGATTATGATCCAAAAGCCAATTGTTTAAATAATAAACAGCAGAATTGAGGTTAGCAGCAGCAACTGAAAAGGTAGGAGAAGTAGAATATAGAGCAACATCGTCAGCATACTGCAGAATTTTACAAAAAGAGTTGACAGAAAGTTCTAGATCCAGAGTATAGATATTATAGAGGATTGGACTGAGAACTGATCCTTGTGGGAGGCCTTTCCAAACAACACGTTGTTTAGGTAAAGGGGGTTACCTTGGTACCGAACAGATATTGTACGACACATGAGCATATTGCAAATGATATGAACCAGTCTCACGGGGATACTCAGCTGTAGCATTTTCTGCCTGAGTAGCGGAAGATGGACATTGTTATAGGCAGCAGAGATATCTAAGAAAACTCCTATAGTATGGTCATTGCGAGAAAACGCTAGTCGAATTTCTGAGGTAAGGATACTTAGACTGTTCATAGTGCCCTTACCCTTTCTAAAGCCATATTGGCTGGAAGCTAATAATTGTCGCCTCCTAAAATCCATTCAAGACGGTTTTTAATAAGAATTTCCATTATTTTGGCAAGAAAACTCCTATAGTATGCTCATTGCGAGAAAACGCTAGTCGAATTTCTGAGGTAAGGATACTTAGAATGTCCATAGTGACCTTACCCTTTCTAAAGCAATATTGACTGGAAGCTAATAATTGTCGGCTCCTAAATTCCATTCAAGACGGTTTTTAATAAGGATTTCCATTATTTTGGCAAGAACTGAGGATAGAGCAATGGGCGATATGAGGAAGAAATTTTTGAGTCCTTCCCTGGTTTAAGGATTGGGATAACAATCTGGTTTTTCCAGGTGTCTGGGGTTTGACCAGAGAGGAAAACAGCATTAAGGATGCTCAGGAAGAAAGTTTTGGAAGAGTCAAACAATTTACAGATGAAAGAATATGGGATACCGTTAATACCGTCATAGTCATGGAGATGATCAAGGGCACAACATAAGTCGACAAACGTAAACAGGATATTCATATGATCTTGAGGCAGGGTGTAAGAGGGGAAAACAGTCAAGTTCAGGTGCATAAGGAGGGGCTAGGCTAGATAGGAAGTCATGTAAGAAAGTATTTGGGTCATAATTCGAGACAGATGTATCTACTACACTTCTTCTATATGCTTTGATCCTTTTCCAGACGATAGAAAGAGGAGATCAGGGAGACAAGGATTCACAGAACTTACGCCATCCTAGTGATTTCTTTTTGGCCAGAAACCTAGAAGTGGTAGCTGCAGTCTTCTTGAAATTGTCGTAATCTGCCATGAATAGGGTAAACTTATTCTCAGCCTCTGTGCGTTTCTGAACACTATCAGTGCACTCCGAATCCCACCAGGACGGGGAAGGAGTGAGCAGTTTGGCTGGGTTTTTCATGGGAATGGAAGAGTCAGTGGCTGATTTTATTGCAGAAATCAATCATATGAAAAAAGAAAATCAGTGGAATTAATCTGAGGAAGAGAAGCCAATTCTGTTTCCATGAATGATGCATAGGCCTCCCAATTGGCTTTGGTAAGTTTGTGTTTGTTTTAGAAAGGGTTCATTGGGTTTGGGAGCAGGAGTAGATGCTGAGGCCTGATAGTAAGAAATTAAAATTGGAAAATGATCACTACCGAGGGTGTTTGGAAGGGTAAACAAAGACAAGAGTGGGGATAGAGAATCAGTAGAGAAGGGTAGATCTGGGACACTGATGATTTGAGTTGGGGATACCCTGCGGGTTCCGGACCCATCATTCAAAACACATAGATTTAAATCATCTAGGATGTCAAGAATGGGTGAAGAAAAGGGATCATTAAAGTGCGAACCCCATAAAGTATACCTATAGTTAAAGTCACCTAATACAATCATAGGAGAAGGAATTGATGAAAGGATAGAGTATAATTCACAAAGAATACTGAGGTCAGGATGGGGAATATATACTGATATTATAGATATATTCATTGTTCTAATGGCTACAATGTTTAAGCCAGGATCATGGTTAGGTAGTTGTATTTGAGTGAATGTGATATTTCTGTTTATCAGCAAAGCACAACCTGCCCAACCGTCATCTCTGTCATCCCGTAAGCAAAAGAAGCCTGAGACCCTAAAATGGGATCCAGGTGGTAGCAAGGTATCCTGGATGGCAAGTATGGCAAGCTGATGTTGGTTTATTAAATTAATTAGATTTGGCTTTCTGCAACGGAAGTTTTTACAGTTCCATTGAAGGAGATTGAGACCCATTGTTAGTGTTATTTTTAGTTATAATCAACAGTAATTGTTCTACAAGAACAGCAACGTCGTGTGGTAAAGCATCTGACTTTTCAGTCAGCAATGTCAGCATATAAATAAGGAAGCAAAGTAGAAGCTCGACAAGATTGTCATTAGGAGTGGCAAGGGGAGTTGTCTCAGTTGGGGGCTTAAGGCAGCACCCATTAGCTTGTGAGGATAAAGGGGAAAGCGGGATTAAATTGTGTGCATGGACGTCATACGATTTTCCAGGAACAAACCTGGGACGCGGGGGAAGGGTGACCGTTTTTTTATGCATATCAGAGACATGCTGTCTCCCGGCAGCATTCATTGTTATGCAGATAATAGTACCATGCACGGGCGATATCACGGACACCCTGCGTCCAGGCAGGCTGACATTAAATAGACAAGGCAGATTTCACTGAGTTTGGCCGGGTACTGAATCTTCTAGTAATAAATATACCTATGTTACTCAGTCATAATGTAGCTTTCTAACGGTAAACGATTTTTTGATATCGGTCCAGTAGGTTTAAGTTTATTCTTTACATACAAATTTATAATATTACTGTAGATGTAGATTAAATTTGATATTAATATAATTGAGATAAAATTGATGTCAGCTATTATTCAATCAATAAGCGTAACATAAATTAAATTAGATAATTGAAAATTGATTATAAAATTAAATGAAATTGAGTGGAATAAAGTGGGTACAAACTCGAGCACAATTTCTTGAGAGGAGCCGAGGTATGCTTGTACGTCCGGGATGATATTTGTTGCCGCCGTCTTAATGGCCTTGAAGACAGGGACCTGTCTATTTTGTGGGTACGTATAGATCACGGTGGCCACACCCGTATCTATGCGTGCCTTTACAGGTCTCATAGCGGTGACTTGGGAACGACTCAACTGTTTGACTACCTGCAGCGGTTGGCAGACAAGGCAATTGAGCAGTACCCCACCGCGGACTTAGTGTTCTTTGGTGACTTCAACGCTCATCACGTTGAGTGGCTGGGGTCCTTGAGTACTGATTTTGCGTGAAAGGCTGCTCACAAATTTGCCCTGACCTATGGGTTCTCGCAAGTGGTTCATTCTATAACTAGAATACCAGATATCGAGACCAATAGAAGCTCTCTACTGGACCTTCTGCTGACTACGCGCCCGGATGAATACTCCATAACTGTGGAAGCACCACTTGGTAAATCAGACCATTGCCTCGTCCGGGCGCAAGTGCCTCTCGCACGGCCACAACCACCTCGGCCATCCGAATGGCGGCATGTTTGGCACTATAAGTTGGCAGACTGGGATGGATTGCGAGAATTCCTCGCTTCGTACCCGTGGAGGCGGCTCTGCTTCACTTCAGAAGATCCAAACTCCTGTGCAACAGCAGTTACTGAGGCGATTCTAGCGAGCAAGGCTAACCTAACCTAACCCAACCGCTGGATCGCAACAGGAGCAAGTCAGCGCCCGTGGTTTAATGGGCCTTGCCGAGAAGCAAGACTGCACAAGCAATCTGCTCATAAGGCTCGGACCACGGCTCTTGCTAACAAGGATCCGAATATCACTGAAGTGAAGCGGAAATTGAATGCCGCCTTGAGATCCAGTAAAAGAGCAACGGCCAGGGCTAAATTTGAATTCATCGGCATAAATGGTGAACGGCTGGCGCGGTACCAGTCTGGTAGTCGTGCATTCTGGTCGCTTGCCAAAGCTGCCGAGGGAATTTTCTGTCGGTCTTGTGTGCCGCCGCTGCAAAAGCCCGACGGCAGTCTGGCCCATGGCGCTAATGTAAAAGCCGATCTTTTAGGTGACCTCTTTGCGTCAAACTCGACCATAAACGATGGGAATGCCGAGCCACCCACTATCCCCTGGTGTGGTGTTTCTATGCCAGAAATGGTCCGGCGGGAACTGAAGTCCCTAGATGTTCGCAAGTCGAGTGGGCCCGACGGCATATCGGCGATGGTGCTTAAGCAGTGTGCTCCAGAGTTGTGCGCTGTACTTACACAGCTTTTCGCGCTTTGTTACTCCACGAAACAAGTTCCAGCTTCGTGAAAGACCGCATTCGTGCATCCTGTGCCTAAGAAAGGCGATAGAACAGACCCGTCCAATTACAGGCCTATCACTATCACCTCCCTTCTCTCGAAGGTAATGGAGCGTGTCATTAACGTACAGCTCCTGAGATACCTTGAAGGGAACGATCTATTGAGCGACCGACAGTACGGCTTCCGCCACAGTCGCTCACCGGTGACCTTCTTGTGTATCTCACACAATGCTGGGCGCAAGCCATCGAGAGTTAAGGTGAGGCACTAGCGGTCAGCCTCGATATAGCGAAGGCCTTCGATCGGATCTGGCACAGAAGTCTTCTTGTGAAGTTGCCGTCTTATGGACTGCCCGAGGGACTTTGCGAATGGATCTCCAGCTTTTTGTCCAAAAGAAGCATCCAAGCTGTCGTTGACGGCAGCTCCTCGGACCGCATGGACATATACGCTGGTGTTCCACAAGGCTCCGTGCTGTCTCCGACCCTGTTCCTCCTGCATATCAATGACATGCTGTCTGATGACTCCATTCATTGCTATGCGGATGACAGTACCGGGTACGTATTATGCACGGGCTGGGCTAACATCCCTCGGTCCGCTGTGGAAGAAAGTCGCGAACAACTTGTGTCTAAAATCAAGACTACTCTCACAAGAGTGTCCGATTGGGGTGGAAATCTGGTCCAATTCAACACCACTAAGACACAAGTATGTGCATTCACCGCTACGAAAACCCCATTTATTGTAGCGCCACAATTCCTGGACACACCACTTAAAATCTCCAAAAGTATCGGGATCCTCGGTGTCGACATCTCCAGCGAGGTGCAGTACCGCAGTCACCTGGAAGACAAGGTCAAGTTGACATCTAAGAAACTTGGAGTGCTCAACAGGGTGAAGCAGTACTTCACTGCGGAGCAAAGGCTTCTTCTTTATAAGTAGCAAGTCCGGTCCCAGATGGAGTACTGCTTTCACCTTTTTGTCTTAGCACCTACATACCAACTTGACCCGTTCGTCTCGGTGCAAAGACGGGCGCTGAGGATCGTCGACAATCCCATACTTACAGGCAGTGTAGAACCTTGAGAGGTTCTTGCCGCACAGGGAGGCGAAATCTCTCCTAACGTTGAGACCTTAGGAGAGATTTCGCCTCCCTGTGCGTTTTCTACCGCCTTTATAATGGGGTGTGTTCAGAAGAATTGTATGACATGATGCCCACGGCCACATTCTATCATCGCACCGCTCGCCACAGACAGGGAATTCATGCTCACATGTTGCGACCGGAAACGGTGCGTACAGTTAGGTAAGAAAGGCACTTTATTCCGCGCACCCTCAGGCTGTGGAATGATCTCCCTGCTCCGGTTTTCCCAAGCGACTACAATATGGTGTTCTTCAATTAGACGGTTTTTACAGAGTCGGCAGCGCGAGTGTGATGCCCCTGGTGTTGCACACGTTCATAGGCCACGGTAACCGCTTCCCATCAGGTGGGCCGTGAGCTTGTCTGCCACCTGAGTGGTATAAAAGAAACGAATAAACAAAGAACAGTTGACGATTAATTGATTTAGCCACAAAGATCAATAAAAAATTGAATTTCTCCGTCAACTTAAGAGTCAAATTGTACTTTTAATTTTTAGAAACAGAAATTAAAATCATACAAATAAATATTTTGATGAAACAACCAAGAACAATTGACGAGCAATTGATTTAATCAAAAAAATCAAAAACGTTGACTTCCTCCCGCCAACTTTTGGGAGGGAGAATTTAGTTATATTAAAATGAATGTTGAATGAAAATCGATCAAAATAAATGTTTGATCGAACAATGAAGAACAGTTGAATAAGACAAATTGATTTAAAACATAACTTCACGCCTGTATTAAGGCAAAAAAAATCATTAAAAATCGATTTCCCCCCGCTAACTTAAGACAGCCATGATGAACGACCTTTTTATTCATTGGTGGGACTACACACAGCTGAATCCCCTCTTATATACTCTTTGGCTGAATCCCCCGTCATAGAGATGCGTGCGTGGTTCAGGGAACTAGTTCTATAGTTGTTCCATCGAATACTGATCAAAACTGAATTTATTCCGTGATATTAAAAGAAATAAAAACTTAAAACTAACCTACAGCCAGCGGGATAGTTTGATAATATAAGCTTGGTGAACTCCAGGTTGGTCTCAAAGTTTAGTTCCGTTTTAGTTATATCATCTTATAAAAAAATCTATCGCACTTGGTTATAGAAACTTCCAGCCAGCGGAATACTTTGTTAATATAAGATTGGTGAAAGTTTCTGAACATTTTCGCTTATAACTTTTTTATTTATAGTTCTACGACAAAAAGTTAGTGGATCAAAGTTGTAGAGAATTTAATTAGCAACAAAAAATATTAACAATTTTTTTTTATCAGATAAATAGTATAAGAGATATATCGTAAAAACCATTTCAACCCCTACTTTCAAGATGGCGGCCGTTCGACAAGGGTGGCGACCCCACAAACTTGGTTTTAGCTTTACACTGACCCCCCCGACACATCAAAAGAATAAAATTGCGTCCTCTAAAAAACGCAAGGTTAGGCCTAAAAAATTTAACATTTCAATGGACTAATAAGGAGGCAAAATGTTTTGAATTGTGGTAACAAAAATGAGCTGTTGTCATTTATAAACATAATAATTCGGTTCAAGTCCCGTCCTAGATGTTCTCTTTTCCGATCTATATCTTTAGAAAAAAAGTAAGCACACAAAATACTTAAAAATTTAGATGAATTAATTAGGCGGAGTCATCAAAAAACAATGTTTAAAAATGACTGTAAAGTTGTTCATTGTTTCCGTAGTTCGCAAGAATTACGGTAGATGGCTCCAACGTCGCCTGAAGACGTAATAATGTATCGGAGAATTTCGAATATCTGGGACGTGTCTACGTGGCTCAGTTGGTCAGAGCATTCCCCCTGTAAGGGACTTGTCGCGGGTTCAAGTCCCGTCCTAGATGTTCTCTTTTTCCGATCTATATCTTTAGAAAAAAAGTAAGCACACAAAATGCTTAAAAATTTAATTGAAATAATAATATTCTTCATAAATCTATGTATAAAACTATAAAACCCATTTAAAACCCCTCAACCTCTTTGAAAGATAGTTGACAACTTCGGTTGAAAGTTGACATTTTGGTTGACATCTTGACCTTGACTCGTGCTTGACAGAATGACAGTTTAATTTTCTATAGAGTTGTTGAAGAAGCTACAATAAATGTATGTACATTGTATGTATTGTTTAAAACGATAGTGTATTGTGATTATTTCTTCTGACCTGTGGAAGAAGCGAAATATATAAATCTGGCAGGGTAGGTTGTTTATTTGAAACATATTTCAGATGCTAACACTCGTGTTCCATTAAATATTCAAGGTATTATTTTAATTTTGTAAATAGATTATTTTGCCGACTTGTACAACAACTTACTGCCTTGAACTTTGTGACGCTATCTAATATATAATATAGAAGTCACTTCTTTCCCTCTCTGTATTATAATTTTATATTCGGACTTCACCGCTGCTATAACATTCAGTGAAAGTGTTTTTTAAGTATTTATATGGAGCCATTGGCCACGTTGACGTACGTACTCGTTGGCATTTTTTCATTTGGTTTGAGTATAAGTAACTGAAGAAGTTTTTGAAAACTATTTTCGATTATCATCGTAATGCTTAATTGATAATTAATAGTAAGTAAACTTGTGATTAATGGTTACCTGATAACAGTGGCTTGTGTTGCATTATCAATTAATTCTTAAATTTTTTTCAGGTACTACAAAATTGAAAATGGGGTTAATTTTTAATATTGTAAAGAGATTAATAATAATAACTATAAAGTTGTCATTGTATTTAGCTGTATTTGCTAGTATAATTGTTCTCATACCCAATTTGCCCCCATACACCAAGTTCACAAGCATTGAGTAAGTAAAACCTAAGTTTATATGAACATTAATTACTTTGAATTGTGTTTGTTCTTATTGCATATAGCATTTTTCTCATATTTTTGTACCATTGCATTGCAAATATTTGATGAGAACAGCTGTAAAATTATCGTTATTATAGTGCACTTAATTGCCAAAAGATAGTAATCAATACGAAATATAAGAAAAAAATCATACATTAAAATTACAACATTATAAAACATATATTTTTACATTGTGACACTTTTTTGCAGAGTTGCGATATATGGCTTTTATGTGTGCAGCATCATTTTAGTTTTAATACATACATACATAAACTCACGCCTATATCCCCGAAGGGGTAGGCAGAGGTGCTAGCACCCACATTTCGCCAGTTTATGTTTAGGTCCCAATGTAATAGGTGGCGAGCCTATTGCCATTAACCGGGCACTTATAAACCTGCGATAAATACACACATAACTTCGAAAAGCATCGAAAAGTCAATGGTGTGTGCCATGGTAAAACCTGGGATCGAACCCGAGACCTCGTCTCACCAGTCCATTACCCATACTACTAGGCTACCGCGGTTATATATATATAATATAAGTTAATTCATCTCTAGGCAAGCACCAGCACAGCCAAGAGTGGGACCTCTGGCTCCAAACAATGCATTAAATAATGCTGAGCAAAGATACAAAGGCAAGCTGCTCGGACCTGAAGCATTCCAAATATTTAATGGTGAGCTGTACACCAGTTTGGCAACAGGTGAAATTGTCAAGATTTCCCCAGGAGGACATATTACTTTTGTCACTAAAGTGGGTCTACCTTGCAGTAAGTAACATTTATATTTAACTGTTCTTTTAATTATAAGTCATGTACAAATTATCATACAAGTCTATGTGTATAACATCACAGAGTTGAAAAATAATATTTTTTATAATCATAAGAGTGCAACACAGTAACAACTTTGTGCTTTTGTTGCCATTGTATATTAGTAGCTGTTGCCTGCAGCTACACCCTTGTAGCATGTTGAAATAGTTGCAGAAAGTAGCAGAAAGTAAAAAGAAAATATATGAAATAAATTGGTAAATTTCTTCTTAAGTTATGGTATGATCAAGGTAAAGAAGGATCTGTTCATATATAGATTGTTGAGTTTTTAAATAATAATAAATTAATGTAAAAAATAAACATAAGTAAAGAAATTATTTTAAAGGGACAAAGTCAAGTAAAAGCTTTTTATTGGGAATTAATGCTTATCATTGTGGTCACAGTCATTATAAACTGTAATGAAACACTATTGTGATTTAATAACAACAATCATTGTAGGTACCATGAAATGTCCATATTCGGAGACTTTGGCTGCATGAAACACAAACATAAGATGTAGCATTTAGTTATCATGACGTTACTTCAGCTTTCATTGACAGGGTTAAGGCCGAACGAAGAATCGTGTACAGTTTTCAGGCCCGATGCAGGATAAATTGTGTTACATGCTACCATACCAATTGCCCAAAGCTTTGGTCTGTAACTTCAGATATATGTTTCATGGTAGGCCTACTGGTAGTACTAATATATTCAACATACTTAGTTATTTCAGCTGGACACACAAAAGAACATATTTGTGGCAGGCCTCTGGGCTTTGAAATAGATGATAAGCACAACACACTTTATTTAACTGATGCTTATTATGGTATCTGGAAGGTAGACCTGAAGACTGGTAAAAAACAATTATTAGTTTCACCTAGGGTGGAGATTGGAAAACGTGCACCAAAAGTGTTTAATTCTATTGCATTGGACAAGAATGGTGACTTTTATTGGACAGACTCCACCAGTGATTTCCACTTGAGAAATGCAGCATTTAGTTCATTAAGTGATCCATCAGGAAGGTAATCTATGTGTATATAAATATACTAAGCGAAAACCCTTTTCTTCCTCTGTTTGTCAACTGCATGTCATTTTTTCATTTCGTTATTATTGACGAGTTTTACTGTTATAAAAAAATAAGTGGAAACATGTTCTTATTTCACCTTTATATTGTTTCATTAAATTGACAATAATAATTATGGTAAAATTTCAGCCAATGAACATAATATAAAATATACATCATATCCAGCTGTAGGTGCTATAATCTTTTCACTGTCAAAGGCTTAAAAGTAGACAAACTACACTGTGACCAAACTGCAATAGTCACTTGCAAGTTCTCAGCAAAGTATTCAGGGGACTGATAGCAATCCAAATATAACTTATATTATTATTATATACTTTAATTTAGTTGAGTCTTCTGGCTGTCTAAAATAATTATCAAATAGAGAATGTCCCTACTGCTAGAGGTTCCATAGGATAATTTATTTATTTATAATATAATGATGATAGCGATTTTTATCCATTTTAGAGTCTTCCACTACAGTGCTTCCAAAAATGAAAGTAAAACACTTATTGATGATTTGTGGCTAGCTAATGGACTGGTTCTGTCACCCGACAAGGAATTCTTGGTAATTGCTGAGAGTTGTAGACTCCGGCTTTTAAAACACTATGTTTCAGGACCGAATAAAGGAAAAACAGAAGTGTTTGCAGATGGATTGCCAGGTAATAATACTCTACATACTTACTGTATTATTCATCCCTAGGTACTGATATTGTACTCTCAATGACACATCTAATTTGAAGGCTAAGTCTATCAAAAATACTAATTAACTATTTAAGTAGAGCTCCGCATATATAAAATGCCATTTTTGAAAATATAAAACGCATCGCATGACATTTCAATTGGAAAATTTAAAAGAGCAGACAAAGAACAAATAAATTTTACTCCCAATTACTTTCAACATAGTTTTGGTTAGGAACGAATAACACTTGGTACTAAAGAAATTGGTTAAACCACGGACTGCCTTAGTGTTATTATGTTAATTTACGCAATTAGAATATCCTCTTTGTGGATCCGTCATATTGATGTCCTGCTCACTCAAGGCATATCATTCCATACAAAGTTATTGGATCAACTTTTCATGAGAGCAAGATATAATAAGTTTTTTTGACACCCTACTATAAATTACGAACATGTAGTCATTACCTATGTATGGTAGACATTGGTAGAAGACCGTTCATATCTAATAGGTTCAGGAAACTAAACTGCAACATATTTTCGTTTTCGGATAAATTCAGGATCAAAAACCTCCAAAACGATGCCATAGAAACTCGAGTCCATCGTCTTTCATCGCAATACAAGTCAGATATTCGTAATCAACGACCCCGGAAGTCTCGGAAACGATACCCATATTGACTTTATACTGAAAATATTAGTCTGCCATCTTTTATCGTGTAATGGTTAACATATTTGTAATCTTAGAATAAAGTTTGTAATCAATAACCCCGAAAATTTCGAAAATGATACCTATATTGATTTCATTGAAAATTTCGAGTCCGCCATCTTTTATCGCGACATGAATAGTATATTCGTAATCACCAACCCCGATTACCTCGACAACGATACTCATATTGATTCAGATTGATTGTTGATTGAGATAGTCTCCCGCTTACGTTAGTTGAAACGTGCGATTTGATTTGATGTTCAAACGTAGGCTCTTCACAGTCATTTCGATCCGCGGTGCAGTGGCAGCCAAAATACTGTTTTGCACCATTTCGGCATGTAAACGTATTTTTCGTAAGATTAGCTCTATCTTGGTAAATTAGAATGTGGGCCCTGACATTATTAAAATTTTCTATTTAATAATTTTTGGCTTTACACGCCAATCGTATACATTTATGAAATTTTAAATTGGGTATGTAGGGAATTTGTTAAATGAGTATACATAAATAATTCTTTTAATTATCTATCTACAATCCTACTAATATTATAAATGTGAAAGTTTGTATGTTTGTTTGTATGAATGTTTGTTACTCTTTCACGCAAAAAGGGCTGAACGGAATTGGCTGAAATTTGGTATAGGGATAGGTTATAGTCCCAAACAACACATAGACTTTTTATGCCGGGAATAGGATCCTATGAGTTGCGAGAACGGTATCAGCCTTCCACGCGGACGGAGCCGCGGGCAATAGCTTGTATATTTCAAATAGTTAACTGAATACAATATTACGATACATAGAAGTTTTTACACATTGAGGTCTTTTTTCAAAATTGATGTATTTAGGTGTTATTGAGTATTGACGTGTTTTATTAGGAATGTAAACACCGTGAAGAACACTGTGTTTTCATTCCTAACTTATGGCATAATAATACTGAGATTGAGTGAATGTTTTGCTCCAATCTTTTGCACTTTATTTAAAGTAAATATTATATTTGTTTCCAGCACCAGGACAAGTAAACAATTTCTTTATCATATAAACTTGTATCATTCCAACGATAACCATTAAGCTTATTTGGAGTCCCGACCACACATCTACAACAAAAGTATCTTCAAACGCCATGTAGCTGTCCCGCGCCTTAGTTGCACCGTAAATATCTAACAGACGTCGCGCTTTGATCACGTGGTTCAGTGTTCGAGTCATTGAATCTGCAATGAATGCAATCTCTACGTAATAAGTCTGACCTTCCTCATCAATGCCCGTCCACTCAAGAATTCCTTCCTCTTTTTGTTCTTCCCCATCAGCATTCACGACAGCAACTTCTGCCTCATTGGGTTCTATCTTCTCAGGTTTTTTCTTATCCTCTATAAGAACATACACGAACACCAGCTTAGAATTCACCAAACTGTATGTATTGTCCAAACAAAATGCGTAGTCTCCATCTATTTCTAGATCCATTATGATAGAGTTCTGAGATTTTTTATAATCCGATACGAGTTTTTTGGCGTTCGGATCGATTATATCGAATGAAATATCCAATTCTCCGTGCTGGCCGTCCACGACTTGATAGTACACTTCCATCACTTGTCCAGCATTCCCACTTTCAAAGATACAAGTTTTTGAGCCTGCCTCAACTCTAAAGTTGACATCACTCTCGTACATCGTTACGGCGAAACATTTTACCACTAATATTGCAAATAATATAAAGATTGTATTATAATGCATGATCGTAATAACTGTATTGCACGTAGATACTGTTATAACACCAATTGTCTTAAAATGTATTGTGAAGGTTATGAAAGTATACCTAATATTTATACAAGTGTAGGTTCATTTGTTCGTGACCGACGTAGTAGTGTAACAATTTACAACTTATTGATTCTTCACATAAAAGACACGAAGTTTTTTTTTTATTGAAACAGGTCTCCCCGACAATGTGCGCGTGTTACCGGACGGGTCCGGGATACTTGTGGCCTTGTACACAATGTACGATGACGAACACCCACTGCTTATGCGTTCGATGTCCAGCACACCCGTTGTGAGAAAATTCTTGGCACGCCTACAGAAACTTATTGAAATCCCCTTCGAATATCTGAACACTGTCTACCCTCATGTGCTCTTTGACGACATCGTGTATCATGTTAGTATAAATATAACTTAATATTAATTATTTAATACTGAAATCACGATTGCTAGAACGTAGGATGGTAACAAAAAATTCCAGTTCATTTGGACCAGAATGGCGACTCTTCAGGAGTCTAATTACCAGAGATCGGAATAGGTAGAGTATATTTACCTAAAGTTCGCGGAAGGAAGTAACATAGAGTTGATAATACCTCCTCTAAAATGCCGGAATCGTAAATATGAAGATTAAATCCCGGGATCCCGGGACTGCAAATTACTTATTGCGCTTTGAATACATTTGAACTTAATTATTATAGTGAAGAATATCATTATATTTTTAGAGTTCCGTACTAAAAGTATTAAATTAAAAGTCTTTGTTTTTTCTCCTGTTATTTACCTGATTATATTGTAATAAAAAGGGTCTCAAGGTTATGCAACGCTTGCCTCATTTGATACGTTGGGTCGGATGAGAGATCTTTTTCTACGTACAAATGGGTTTTTAGTTTTCAAAGAAACAGATTAAAAACCGAAAATATAGAAAAAATAATGGTCATCTAACACGTGGTTGAATAAGTCCCGAAACTAAGTACTAAAACAAGGTATTTTTTATAAAATTATTTTTTATTCATCAACGTAGTCTCCTCCAAGAGCGATACAGTCCCTCCAACGCTTTTCTAACTTTTCTATCCCATGCGTGTAGAACGATTTGTCTTTGGCTTCAAAATAAGCCTCCGTTGCTGTGATAACTTCACTATTTGAGTCAAATTTCTTACCCTGGAGCATTTTTTTGAGATCTGCAAACAGCCAGTAATCGCTGGGGGCTAAGTCTGGCGAATAAGGGGGATGAGGAAGCAATTCAAAGCCCAATTCATTAATTTTGGCCATCGTTCTCACAGACTTGTGACAAGGCGCGTTGTCCTGGTAAAACACCACTTTCTTTTTGTTCATTTGAGGCCGTTTATCCGCAATTTCGTACTTCAATCGCTCCAATAAGCACATGTAATAGTCACTATTTATATTTTGCCCCTTTCCAAGGTAGTCGATGAAAAGTATTCCATGCGCATCTCAAAATATAGATGCCATAACCTTACCGGCCGATTTCTGAGTCTTTGGCCGCTCCGGGCGGCTTTCGCCAACCGCTCTCCACTCCGCTGACTGCCGGTTGGATTCCGGAGTAAAATGGTGTATCCATGTTTCATCCATTGGCACATACCGACGTAAAAATCCTTTTTATTACGATTCATCAGCGCCAAACATCGCACTGAATCATTGATACGTTGTTCCTTTTGATCAGTTGTAAGCAAACGCGGCACCCACTTGGAAAAAACTTTTTCATGGCCAAATTTTTATGCAAAATAGTGAAAACACTACCAGCTGAAATCTTCACTATCTCGGCTATCTCGCGCACTTTTACCTTCCGATCTTCCATTACGATTTTGAGGACTTGGTTAATATTTTGTTGAGTCACTGCTTCATTTGGACGACCTGAGCGTTCCCCATTATTTGTGTCCATGCGACCGCGTTTGAAGTCGGCATACCACCGACAAATGGTTGCTTTAGAGGGAGCTGATCCCGCATAACATTTTATAAGCCATTGCTGTGCTTCAACGGTATTTTTCTCATTAAAAAACAATGTTTTATCAACACGCGAAACTCGTTTTTTTTTCCACTGTATCGAAACTACAAGCGTAGCGTCACTTAAATGTCTGCAAAATCAATATTTTAATGTTCCATTTTTAAAAATTTGACACATCTTTTATTGAAGGCCAGTACTTTTTAAAAATCATAAGAGTTTTTAATATATACGCCATTTCCAAGTTAGTCTCGGGACTTATTGAACGATCTAGTATTTCAATTCCCTACAGAAAAAAAGATATCAATCCTGGCTCCGACACTGAAGATAAGGATGATGTTTCCGATTGAAATTTTATTAAAAAAAAGCTACCTACTTGTTAATTGTATTACGAGCATTTGCATTTTTGCCCAATAGACGGCATCGTAATCTTCCTAACCATTTCCCAATTACATTGGGGTCGACTTAAAATCAGTATTTTACGTAAAGCAACGGCCATCAGACCTTCATAACCCAGTATGAAACGTGTATAATTCTTAGTTAGACCAGCTTGTGTGAGACTTTTCTTACTGACAATCCTAATCCCCGGATGGTAACCCATCCACGTATCAAATGAGGCAAGCGTTGCATAACCTCGAGACCCTTTTTATTACAATATTATCAGGTAAATAACAGGAGAAAAACAAATATATTTAATTTAACACTTCTAGTGCGGAACTCTAAAAATATAATGATATTCTTCAATATAATAATTTAGTTCAAATGTATTCAAAGCGCAATAAGTAATTTGCAGTTTCTTAAATCCCGGGATTTAATCTTCATATTTACGATTCTGGCATTTTAGAGGAGGTATTATCAACTCTATGTTACTTCCTTCCGCGAAATTTAGGTAAATATACTCTGCCTATTCCGATCTCTGCTAATTATCTTATGAAAAAAAGGAAAATGATGCTCATAGCGCCCACAAAAATTCTTGTTTTTACGATGAAAAATGAAGTCTGCGATATTCTAATGCCATACTTCTCTGGTGTGGCCTACAGCCCGCCATACAGACGAGAACATGTTAATCTAAAAAAAAACAATTCAACCATTTGTAGCAGGCAAATTTTTGCACAGTTAATCGTCGTTGAGTAGCCACTCACGAAAATCACCATGCCATACTTTACCGGCGGTTCCAAGTGGCCTCCATATCGCCGCAAAGGAGTACATTTATTTTCTTTTGCCAAACTATTTCAGCGTGGAGCGACGGCCAGCTGACCTCATAACCCCGAGAGGAAATCCTGTGCCAGAGCTTCGTCCGTCAATCAGCAGGTGAGGTTGGCTAGGGCTACGAAGCTCTTAGTAGGTCCCATACGCCCTCTCATTACCATTCTTTTTTATATTACATTCATATTTGATCAGTGCCTTGTAGACAGTGTTATATTCAGTCCTGAGAGATTTTTGTAAAACATACTATGTGGTTACAGATTGGACACTTTAAAAGTATTGCAGGATTACTCCCACCCATGTCTGGATTGTTACAAATTGATTGGAATGGAAATATAATTGCATCTTATGTCAATACAGACAGGTCCTTGGGACAAATCAGTGAGGCTATTGTGTTTAACGACAAACTGTACACAGGCAGCCCACACGTCCAGGACTTTATTGGGGCAGTGCCTATACCACCTTTATTAAAAAAAGCATTTGAAACTGCAGAAAAATCGAAAGCTCCCAAAGTAGACACAAAACCTCAGCAAGCTAAACCTGTCCAACCTGCGAAATTAATAGTAGAAGAAAAGGCGAAAGCGGCACCGAAGGTAGAGCAGACAATGCCGAAAGAAGAACTGAAACCCAAAGTAGAACAAAAACCAAAAGTAGACCAGAAACCAAAGGCGGAAGAAAAATCGAAAGTGGAACAAAAGGCAAAGGCTGAAGAAAAACCCAAAGTAGAACAAAAACCTAAAGTGGATGAGAAACCTAAAGTCGAAATGAACGCTAAAGTAGAAGAGAAGAAGGAGGCACCAAAAGTAGCAAATGAGGACAGTAAACCTGGTCAGAAACCTAATAAGCCTATACCAGTTCAAGTAAAGGAACCAGAAAAAACTCGAAAAACATCATCACAACCGCCTAAAACAACTACACCTTCAGTAAAAACTGAAGTTCCAAAAAATACTCCCCAGCCACGAGAGCAGCCAAAAACTACTACTCCAAAACCAGAAGCTAAAACCACCCCTCCGCCTTCGAAAACAATGAAGAAACCAGAACAACCTAAAGCACAAACTAAACCTCAGGGTAAAGCAAAAGAACAAATACCCATAAAAGAAGAAATTATATCGGACACCGCCCAACCGCCCAAAGAAACATTAAAAGTAATAAAAAAAGGTGGAGTGAACACTGAGATTCCTGCACGTAATCTGTAAATAAAAAGGGTGTCAGTCATGCAGTTTATTTTATGCAAGTATTGCAACAGGTCTTGGTGTAAAGGATTGCTTAAAATTGAACAAATGTGATGGTGTAAAAATTGGTTTTAGTATTTCTATTATTAAAATGTTTTTTATGATCTGCAAATTGCATTTATGACGCTTGTGATTATGATTAGTTATATTTATTAAAATAATTGTACCCTTCAACAATCATTCCAATGGTACTCTGTACGTATTATAAAAGTATATTAAACTATACTACGCACTTAGCTCACAAAATAGGAATCGCATTCATGTCCTAAAAATATGGGGGATAATTAGAGTACTTTCAGATATTTATTGATCACATTAGTTTGCAAAGCTCTTTAGTCTTTCTAATATTAGGCAATCAGTTCTAAAATATAGTGAAAATTTTAATATTAAGTCGTACATTTACGGAATTATAAACAGAGGATAATTGTGATTTTTAAGTTTCAATAAAACCAAGCCACAGAACACAAAACAGAGGACCAATTTAAATGTATTGTTGAAAATAAACAACAATATGCATTAAACATAGATATATTTCATATTCACATACTTGAAGTAATTTCAAAAATAATTTTATCTTGTGATAAGACAATGCTCTGTGGAATGTACCTAATAGCTGCTTTGTTAAATGTTGTGCCGTTAATTGTTACTCAAGTTACCAGTCATCAGTTAGTGCAATACTATTGAATGCATTATGAATGTCTATCCATTTAGACTTTATTTACCTCTTTACTATAAAATAATGGAAATCTGTGAATACTTCTTTATGGAAGTATTATATAACTTTGTATGGATTAATTAGAATATCTAGACAGTAATGTAATTAGTGTTGTACTTCGAATCACAAATATGAGACTCCGTATACAGCAAAATATGTTAAAATGTTAGAAATAAAGTACACTACCGTTGTTTCAGCTTACTTTATACATTGTTATTGAGCAATATTTGATGTATAAGCAATAGAGTATATTTTAATACATTATGTAAATTTATATATTAAAATATTTTAAATTATACCTACATTTTTTATTTCATGTATGTACTGTTAGACATCCATAATGTGATGATTAAAAGTATTGTTACAACGATCGTCGATATCTCGGAAACTACTGATCGAATCTTCTAGAAATTAAAACGCATTGTTAATGTCGAAGTACTCTATCGATCCGTTTAGAAAAATCCAGAAAAGTCAATACAAAATCACAAACCCTTTGTCTACCTATACCTACTTTACCTACAAATCGCGATAACAAGGGCATTCACCTCTATCGTCGGCACGACTGTGTAGGTACTTGTTTTCTCGAACGCCCCAGTAAATACCTACTATTCTCGAACGCTCCAGTGCCCTATCTCTAGATGATTCCGGAACATTCTACCCTCTTTATTAAGAGCTATAAAAGGGCGCCCGGCTATCAACACGAGTCAGGCGGATCGTCGCACGGAGCCTCCGAGGAAGAACGCCTGCAAGCCTACTACCTCGGACTTCGCCGCTCGGACCCGCACTCGCGCGCTGACTGCCGGTGGATACGGTCGCGTCTGTATTCGACGCAGCCGTAGTTACCGGACGTGTCGCGCGCGCCCACGCCCTGCCCAACGTTTCGTTGTCGGGTCGCGGCTGCGCTCCTGCTTTCTTCAGCCAGCCATGAAGAAGACGCCTTCTTCAAAGTGCAGGGTACAGAGTCCCCCCCGGGACCCCCGACCCCCACCAAAAAGCCCTTCTAAGGGCTCCACCGCCTCTAAGGGACCGGTATCCGGCCCCAAGGAGACGCCGACTCCGCCGCGCGCGCTCGCCAGTGCGCCGACCGCAGGCGCATCGAGGACGTCCGCTCCCCCCCGCGCGCTGCCGGGCGGGTTGAGCGCATCTCGCGCTGCGCCAGCGAAGGCGCCCACGCCGCGTGCGAGCCCGAGCTCCGCTCCGCAACCGCCGCCGCGCGCTTCGCCCGCCTCGACTCTGCCGTCCGTGACGGCGTCGAAGGCGATCCGGACGCCGGTAGCGAGGTACCAGGCCGCGGCTTCCCCGCGCCAAGATGCCCGCGAGTCCCCAGCCTCGCGCGCGTGGGCTTACGCGCCCTCCTTTGATGACATGGCGAGCTCATTCGCCTCCATTGAGTCCTTCCAAGACTCACCCAGAACTCCCGCAGCCGCAGCCCCGGTCACCCCGGACCTGCGTCTTTCCGTCAGGCGTCGCTCCAAGCCGGAGCTGACGCCGATGGAAACCGTTCCATCGGCCCCCGGACCTGCGCGTCGCCCGCGCAGCCCCGACTCCGCCGAAAAAGAAGACGCCAAGCGCCACAAGGCGCGTAACTCGAGCGCCGCCGAGCCTCAAGGAGACGCCGCCCCCGCCGCCGCCGAAGCTGCAACCGCAGCGCCGCAGATGGTCGAGGCAGGAGGTACCCCCCGGTCATCGTGGAGGAGCTGCCTAACTTCGCTCGACATCTGCGGGAGTTGAAAGCCCAACTGGGAAGACCGGCCAACGCGCGCCTGCGCTTCATTCCCACGGACGGAGAAGAATACCGCCTACTGCAGGCCTACTTCTCCATATTGGAGAGCCAGGAAGGAGTGGCCTGGCACACTTATTCTCCCCCCTCAGATCGAGGAGTCAAGGTCGCCATCAGAGGGCTGCCGACGAACGCCACACCAGAGGAGATAGCAGAGGACCTTCGCGAGCTGGGATTCGACCCCGAATACACACGAGCTATTCGGGGTCGCGGCGGACGACCCGGATGCATCTTCCTGGTGGTGCTAAAGAAGACCCGAGGTGTCATCCCGGACATCTTCGATGTAAACGAGCTCCTCGGCATGACCGGGGTGAAAATTGAAGCCTGGCGCGTGAAGCGGAAGCCCGCGCAATGCCACCGCTGCCAGCAGTTCCGCCACAGCAGCCATCACTGCCACCGCATGCAGGCCTGCGTGCGGTGTGGCGGTGAGCATGCTGCGCGGGACTGCCCCCGACCGCGGGAACAACCCGCCACCTGCGCGAACTGCAGTGGCGATCACCCCGCCAACCACTTCCGGTGCCCCGTCTTCCGACGCGAGGCCCGGAACAGGAAGGCGGGCACGGCCGCCGTCACCAGCGGGCCGCATAGCCGGCCAGCGCCGGTGAACCCACAGCCTCTCGGGGACAGGCAAGGCGCGTCGCACATGGCTGAGGCGAACGCGCCCTCTACCCGAGGGGAAAAACCCGCAGCCTCTTCAAGAAGACGCCGCAGAAGAGGGGGCCGTAGGTCCCGCAAAACGCAGCCCGCGACTGAGGAGGAGGCCGCCACGCCGGCACCCTCGTCGCGATACACGCTGTCCATCCCACCGGAGCCCGCCTTGGAGCTGGTGGAGGCGGCGTGCCAGACCGACTCGACTCCCAGGAGGGAGAAACGAACCCAGACCTTCAGGTCAGCAGAGTCCCCAGCGGCCACCCCCACCGCTATTCTAGTGGAAGCGGAGGCGCTCGTCGCTGAGGCAATGCATGCCGTCGAGTCCCGAGAAACTCAAATGATGCTGAAGACCATCGTCGCATCCATCGGCCTAGTGGCGGCTCGCTTCATGAGCGACCGCCACTAGCAAAAAGAAGACGCACGGACGCCGGAGGTCGCAGGAAAGCCGCCGCCTCGTCGCTGGTCACTCGGAGCTGGGCCTTCACTGGGTAACCAGTGATCTCACCCGGCTCGGGTCGACCGCCGGGCGGCGTGAAGTCTAGCGGCCTGCCGGCGTCACCAGCCACAGGGGAGCCCCGCCCACATGCCCGGCGCCTTTTCAGGCGTCGCGAATGAAGCCTCGGAAAAGGGAAAATCCTAGAAGCCGATTCCACGCGCCCCCTGCGGGGTCGCTGTGAAGATTACTCTGTAACACGAGTCAGTTTATTTTCGAAAGTCAAACTGAAGTGAACCAAGAGAGTTATACCTGCGACTTAAGCAACGACTGTGGGCTACTGTGAACTGCTGAGCGACTTGAACTGTTGAAGAGTACTGTGTGTGCTAATTATTTAGTTGTCTAGTTTGTGGTGAGCGAATAAACCTCTTTGTTGTGTAAACGGCATTTAATTTGTACCCCGCGCACGTAACAGTATTAATACTGTAAAAAATCTGTCCTATACCTAAACCCTAATAAAATTAAAAAGAAACCTAAAAGATACCTATATATACCTTCATACATTCATGTGAAATGTTACCTTACCGATTACTTTTGAGGCGGACATTAATATATTTTTATTTAAACACAGGCATTTGCTACGGTAATATAAATAACTATGCAATATTGATACAGGATGGGCCAAGTATTAGCTAACATTTGAAAAATTCGTATAAAAAACCACGACTTACCTATATAAATCTTAAGGCTTTCACGGCCGGCGTTGCATGTAGAATATACTGCTTCCGGGCTGTTTGGCCGTGGTCCATCGGAAACTTGTGTTCCAGACGTTTCGTCGATCACTACGGTTGACATCTTCAGTGGTACACGTCGGGACGCCGTCGAGTGCGGAGAACCTTCCTCGGCGGCGAACTCGGTGCGACTGATGTAAAGGCCCGAGTCACTGGCGTATTTATAGGTGCAATGGGAGGGGCTAAACAACGTGATCGCTCCTGATTGGTTGAGAGCTGCGCAACCGATGCGCTCGATACAGATTGGTCGAGGCTAAGCAAGGGGGATACCGGGGATGGTGGCGGCTTCGTCATGTTTGAATTGTGATGACGCGCGGCTCTCAGTGCTGGATACCAATCTTTTTGGAGATGAAAACTTCGACAAGTCAGCGCTTGCGGAACACACCCAGGAGGATGGTAATCATACCATCAAATTTCAGAACACAAAGGTTCTAGCCACCACTTCACAATTCTTCCCACGGCTATGTCGAGAAGCCATCGAAATATTCAAGCATCCCAATAACTTTAATAGAAAAAACAAAGGTTTTCATCTCCAAAAAGATTGGTATCCAGCACTGAGAGCCGCGCGTCATCACAATTCAAACATGACGAAGCCGCCACCATCCCCGGTATCCCCTTTGCTTAGCCTCGACCAATCTGTATCGAGCGCATCGGTTGCGCAGCTCTCAACCAATCAGGAGCGATCACGTTGTTTAGCCCCTCCCATTGCACCTATAAATAAGCCACTGACTCGGGCCTTTACATCAGTCGCACCGAGTTTGCCGCCGAGGAAGGTTCTCCGCACTCGACGGCGTCCCGACGTGTACCACTGAAGATGTCGACCGCAGTGATCGACGAAACGTCTGGAACACAAGTTTCCGATGGACCACGGCCAAACAGCCCGGAAGCAGTATATTCTACATGCAACGCCGGCTGTGAAAGCCTTAAGATTTATATAGGTAAGTCGTGGTTTTTTTATACGAATTTTTCAAATGTTAACTAATTCTTGGCCCATCCTGTATCAATATTGCTTAGTTATTTATATTACCGTAGCAAATGCCTGTGTTTAAATAAAAATATATTAATGTCCGCCTCAAAAGTAATCGGTAAGGTAACATTTCACATGAATGTATGAAGGTATATATAGGTATCTTTTAGGTTTCTTTTTAATTTTATTAGGGTTTAGTTATAGGACAGATTTTTTACAGTATTAATACTGTTACGTGCGCGGGGTACAAATTAAATGCCGTTTACACAACAAAGAGGTTTATTCGCTCACCACAAACTAGACAACTAAATAATTAGCACACACAGTACTCTTCAACAGTTCAAGTCGCTCAGCAGTTCACAGTAGCCCACAGTCGTTGCTTAAGTCGCAGGTATAATTCTCTTGGTTCACTTCAGTTTCACTTTCGAAAATAAACTGACTCGTGTTACAGAGTAATCTTCACAGCGACCCCGCAGGGGGCGCGTGGAATCGGCTTCTGGGATTTTCCCTTTTCCGAGGCTTCATTCGCGACGCCTGAAAAGGCACCGGGCATGTGGGCGGGGGTACTCCCCTGTGGCTGGTGACGCCGGCAGGCCGCTAGACTTCACGCCGCCCGGCGGTCGACCCGAGCCGGGTGAGATCACTGGTTACCGAGTGAAGGCCCAGCTCCGAGTGACCAGCGACGAGGCGGCGGCTTTCCTGCGACCTCCGGCGTCCGTGCGTCTTCTTTTTGCTAGTGGCGGTCGCTCATGAAGCGAGCCGCCACTAGGCCGATGGATGCGACGATGGTCTTCAGCATCATTTGAGTTTCTCGGGACTCGACGGCATGCATTGCCTCAGCGACGAGCGCCTCCGCTTCCACTAGAATAGCGGTGGGGGTGGCCGCTGGGGACTCTGCTGACCTGAAGGTCTGGGTTCGTTTCTCCCTCCTGGGAGTCGAGTCGGTCTGGCACGCCGCCTCCACCAGCTCCAAGGCGGGCTCCGGTGGGATGGACAGCGTGTATCGCGACGAGGGTGCCGGCCTCCTCCTCAGTCGCGGGCTGCGTTTTGCGGGACCTACGGCCCCCTCTTCTGCGGCGTCTTCTTGAAGAGGCTGCAGGTTTTTCCCCTCGGGTAGAGGGCGCGTTCGCCTCAGCCATGAGCGACGCGCCTTGCCTCTCCCCGAGAGGCTGTGGGTTCACCGGCGCTGGCCGGCTATGCGGCCCGCTGGTGACGGCGGCCGTGCCCGCCTTCCTGTTCCGGGCCTCGCGTCGGAAGACGGGGCACCGGAAGTGGTTGGCGGGGTGATCGCCACTGCAGTTCGCGCAGGTGGCGGGTTGTTCCCGCCACCTGCGCGATTGATTACGGCGATGATGATTACCATCCTCCTGGGTGTGTTCCGCAACCGCTGACTTGTCGAAGTGCACACCCAGGAGGATGGTAATCATACCATCAAATTTCAGAACACAAAGGTTCTAGCCACCACTTCACAATTCTTCCCACGGCTATGTCGAGAAGCCATCGAAATATTCAAGCATCCCAATAACTTTAATAGAAAAAACGAAGGTTTTCATCTCCAAAAAGATTGGTATCCAGCACTGAGAGCCGCGCGTCATCACAATTCAAACATGACGAAGCCGCCACCATCCCCGGTATCCCCCTTGCTTAGCCTCGACCAATCTGTATCGAGCGCATCGGTTGCGCAGCTCTCAACCAATCAGGAGCGATCACGTTGTTTAGCCCCTCCCATTGCACCTATAAATACAACAGTGACTCGGGCCTTTACATCAGTCGCACCGAGTTCGCTGCCGAGGAAGGTTCTCCGCACTCGACGGCGTCCCGATGTGTACCACTGAAGATGTCGACCGCAGTGATCGACGAAACGTCTGGAACACAAGTTTCCGATGGACCACGGCCAAAAAGCCCGGAAGCAGTATATTTTACACACGACTTACCTACTTTCAAAATTATTTATTTATATGAAAACTAATTAATGGGATTTTATTTAACTAATTTCATCTAAATGTCCGCCGTTTCGAGTTTTGCACTCTTCTAAACACGTAACGAAATTTTCAAATACTCGTCGGCAAAGAGACCGCTGACATTTCTTCGCTGATTTTTTCTTAACTGTCGTAGTGTATTTGGTTTGTTCCCGTTGAGTAACACCAGTTTGTGACACACTGTTACTCAATACAGCAATACAGGTGTTCATGGTCCCCTACTAAAATGGTGTGAAAACTATCTTGAGAATAGATCTTACTGTGTCAACATAAATCAAACTTACAGTAAAATCATTACAGCTGATGTGGGTACGGCCCAAGGATCAGTGCTTGGCCCTCTCCACTTCATTGCATACGTCAATGACATGAATAATGTTATTAGTTATAGTACTTCTTATCAGTACGCGGACGACACCTGTCAACTCATTGCAGATAAGGATATCTCTGCAGCGTTTAAAAAAATGCAAGTAGATCTAGATAACATTAATAAATGGTGCCATTGGTTCTCAATGCAAAGAAAACCAAACTTATTCATATATGTTCTCCGTATAGCAAAACCCAGTATCCTATAAGTGAAAGGTTGGTGGCTCACGAGGATTTATGCTTGCATAAAAATAATAGCATTTGCCTATGTCCTACTATTGAAATGGCTGACAAGCACACATATCTTGGTCTAGTCATCGACAACAAATTTAACTGGTTACCACAAATCAACAGAATATGTGAAAAACTCAAAGCTTTCCTAGCCAACCTATATTATTATAATCAAAAATAGAATAGCTTTCTAAGTCAAACTTATGCTTTATAACGCGCTTGTGGACTCCATTATAGGATACGGCATCACAAGATATGGCAGAACATTCAACACTGACCTCGACCGTATCTTCCAAATACAAACCACAATTCTAAAAAACATTATCCCGCCATGTAAAAAAGAAATAATTGAAGATAATTACATGGAATTATATAAATACTGCAAGGTACTTCCTGTCCACACTAAAGCACTTTTTTTTTTATTAGTCATTCAGAATGAAATATCATCTCACAGCATTCTAACTCGGAAAAAGACTAACAAAAAATTGGAAACAGTTAGTGCAGTAAATTTCTATGGTGAAAGAACTACTAAATATATCATTCCGCGCCTATTAAATAATTTAAATCCATCTCTCATACAAAATATTACAAACATAAATATAAAAAGTAAAGCACATTTTCTGAGCAGCCTGTAGATGCCTCGTGCAAAACTGGTTTTGCTCGGTCGCAGCAATCGCCCGCTCGCCTTATCTAGATATTTATTATTTTAACCTACCCTGATTTGAATTGTATACCTTGTTTCTTTTCTATTATGTTGTTTCGTTCAGTTCTAACACTTATTTTTGGCACACTTTATTTATTAATGGCATACCAGACAAACCCTTATTGGTTTAAGGTGTGCTAATGTGTAAAACATAGATTGTGTAAAATGTAAATAAATAAAAATAAAAAATTAGAAAAAAATCCGTTCCCGCAGGGGGAACGCACAGGTAGATTTCGTGAAGCACGGTTAGAAATATTTTTTTGCCCCTCTATGACCTATGCTTCTTCTATGACCCACGCCGAGCGAATTTTTAACATGTTTAATTTTTTTTCTCGAAAACGGTAACTTTTAGCGAAAAACTTTTCAGACATTTATTTTAGACTTAAAAATGGCCTATCGATTAAAAATGTTTCCGACGGCAAGGATGTTCACCGGTTAGAAGTTATGATTTTTTTCCCGAAAAAGTTTGGTTTTTCCCCCCTCCACTTTTAGCTAAAGTTTTAATCTTATAGGTTTATATTTATAAACTAAAATATATAGGTTATATATAGGCTAAAATATATAGGTTATAATTAAAAGTTGTTGGTATTCATGTATACTATGGGATAAAATTAGAACGGTTCGAATATCTTTCATGGAACGTGAAATTTTGAGGAAAAACTGATTTCACAAAAAGTGAGGCCCTACCGTCCCCTTAGGCCGGATTCCACCCGTTCACGAACTTAAACTAAGTTTACACCCAAGCAATTTTTGGAAGTGGAACCATACATATATATATATATATATATATATATATATGTATATATATATATATATATATATATAATATATATATATATATATTTAACTTTTTGACCAGTGGTCATTTCGGACTCAGGGGGTCATAACTAGACCTCCTATGAAGACATTTTTTTTAAATTCGATAGTAGTCAAGAAACCAATAGGTAGATCGATTTCATCGAAATCTACCTAAAAATCCCGAAAAGTAACACTGTAATATATTGAAACCTTTTTTCCCTATAATACTAACACTGTGACATAAGAGAATCTTGTATTCTCAATAAGTAACACCTCTTTGTAATAAAATCATTGTTGAAATACGCCTTCAACAAAATGTAACGATTAACTAATATAATAAATAAATAAATAAATATTGTACGACAAAGTACACAACGCCATCTAGACCCAAACTAAGCAGAGCTTGTCATATGGGTTCTAGAATGCGGATAAACATACTTAAATACTTTTTTTTGTAAATAAATACATATTATACATAGAAACACCCAGAACAATGCAAATATACATATTTGCACTGAGCGGGAATCGAACCCGCGACCTTTGGCTTAGCAGTCGAATGCACTACCGCTACGCCACAGAGGTCGTCAACATTCAAGTGGTTCCGGCTCTGTTGGGGTCACAGTTATAACCTAACCTAACCCACTTACTGGTTTTTGGAATATAAGTCGAGCGAGCCAAGAAGTACTTTTTGGGATGTTTCGTCCAGATATGCAACCCTGTTACATACAAAGATTATAGTGTTAATTATTTAGATTTTTTTTTTATATTTAGGACACGTCAATATGACTTCACCTCGCCTGATGGTAAGATGAAGGAAAAGTCTCAGGAAAGAGGGTCACCATTACATACACGTACCAGTTAACAATGGTGGCACTCAGCTTGACGGCCTCATCAGAGGAGGATTGTCGTCGCAGCACCGCGTAACACTCACCGGTCCCACTAGTGCTGCGACCACAATCCCCCTGCCCGGCTATGCACTTGCTGACCCCTGAACGCAATCAAACCGAAATTGGATTACTATGGAGGGTTTTTCGCAATCGTGCACGGTGGTACCTACCCCGCCAGATTTTTGGGACAAATTTGTGTCATCAAATTTCTACCACCAGTATAATATATAAAAAAAACTGTTGCAATGATTTACAGCGTTACTTTTCGGGATTTTTTGTCCAATTGAGTAACAGTATGACACAAACTGGTGTTACTCAACGGAAACAAGGCGTGTATTTGGTTTTTCCACGTACACACGACTCTTCAAATAACCCCATAGGAAGAAGTCTGCTGGCGACAGATCAGGGCTCCTGGGAGGCCAGGGGATGTCGCCTCGTCTGGAAATCAGTTTTTCCGGAAACAGGGAGGGACTCGTAAGATGTGTGACAAGTGGCTCCATCTTGCTGAAATCATGTGTTACGATTGTAGCCAGCAAATTGCAGTAACATCGGTGCCAAGAACTCCCGCAACATTTTCACATACTCAGCAGAATTAACAGTACCTAACTGAACGGCCGCGAGAATCTTCGAAAAAGTAGGGTCCAATGATTCCTTTGGCTGAAATTGCAGCCCTTACCTTAGGAGAGTGAAGTGGTCTCTCTTGTTTCTGTTTCGGATTTTCACTGCTCCAATACCTGCAATTCTGCACTTCGGCGGAAAATAGGCAGTAATCTGTAAGCGTACCTTCTAGAATTTAATAAATAAGACGTTGTTAAAATCACTAAAACGATTTAACATCGTGCCGGCATACGACTTACGCAAATTTAAATCATTGGGCTTTAGTTCCTGCACTATCTGGATCTTATATGGATGTATATTCAAATCTAGCTTCAAAATACGGCGTAATGATGTGCGGGATATTCCTAATTCAGCCGAACGTTTGCGTCGACAAATCTGAATGACGTCAAACAGAAGCAGAAACTTGCTGCACGTTCTCTTCGCTCCGAGAAGTCCGTGGGCCGCCGGTTTGCTTTACATTTAGTGTTGATCCTGTCTCCTCGAACTTTTTCACCCATTTCTTTATTAAAGGTGCCCTCGGACACTGACCTAAGTCGTGTAAATCGTATTCAACGCGAAATAAGCGTCTCACAGTAATGAGCGAACTATTGTTAAAGTAAAACTGTTTCACACAAAATGCGCGCTGCGGTCCCGTGAAGCGATCCATTGCAACTAAAGCAGATGTCCAGTTTTTGTATGGACGTTGTTTTTATTCCGAATAAATTCCAATATGGCTCAAATTACACTGATATTATACCTAGTAGCCAAAATTAGGAATCGGGAATTAGTGAGAAAATATTTTTTTAATCCTGCTTTAAGAGAAAAAACTAAAAGTTATTTTATGGTAATGGTAAAGATATTTTTATTAGAGGATGGCAATACAATTTTTTTTTTAATAGCAATTATTGCTTTCACTGTCACGTCTGTCACTACCAACTCAACTCACAACTGTCACTGTCGTCTACTTGCTTTGTTGATGATAGTAGTACTATGGACGGATTGAAAAGGGCCGGCCATCTTGTTGCATGGAAAAAAATTAGTTGAGAAAAAACGGTTTTTTCCAATGTGGGTAGCCTGATAGTTACTTCGTCTGGGAGGGATTTTATCCAAATTTTATTGGTTTCTTATACTTTTATAAGAATATCGTTGTGTTCTATGCAGATTGTGTGTGTTATTAATCCTACGTGTTAGTAAGTAGTGGTAAGTTTTAGTTAGTTTTGTGTTCGTTTGGGAGGGGCCAACATGGTCCCTCCACCCCCTCCCCTGCCTCCTGTCCCTCCAGACGCCATGGACGACTTCACAGAGGCCCTCGATCTGCACTCCATATCTAATGAGTCTATTGTGGCAACGAAGCGCCGTCTTCCGGAGGTCGAGGCCGGTATCGCTGCCAAAAGACGAGATGTTGGAGAACCTATTGCCTCCAATCAAAATTTGTACCTTCATCCAATACTTGTCATTGGCATCAAGGCATATTCTAGCACAGATAAAGGTCCCTTCATTATTCATATTTCACGCTCAGTATCAGATCACTCTACAGAGACTATAATCCGCCCTATCAAGTTTGGTCAATTTCTCGCCCAAAATAATATTTCTAATATTCTTCGTGATGGAGTTAAAAAAGTAGGTAGAAACAAGATTTCTATCCAGTTCCGGTCTGCCATTGATGCCAACAAGTTCTTGGACAATCCCATCTTAGATCGTAACTCGTACCAAGCCACAATCCCTACATATAACATCACCAAAATGGGACTAGTTCGTGGTGTACCGACGGACCTCTCTATGGATGAGTTCGTAGAGTCGCTGGTTCTTCCCGAAGGGTGTGGTGAAGTTATTAAAGCTCGCCGATTAAGTAGGAAAGTCGTTAGCGATGGCGTAGCTTCCTGGATTCCCACGCAAACTGTGGTTCTAACCTTTCAGGGCCAATTTCTACCTGACCGTATTTTCTCATTTTACACTTCCCTTACTGTAGAATTGTATCAATTCCCCACCATCCAATGTAACAACTGTTGCAGATTTGGTCATATTAAGTCACAATGTCGCTCCAAGCCGCGTTGTTTCCGGTGCAAGGATGCCCATACGGGTGCTGAGTGCAGTGTCCCTGAATCGCAGGCGTCCTGCATTCACTGCTCGGGTGGTCACTTTGCTACTAGTAAAGATTGCCCTGAACAAAATAGACAAAAATCTATCAAAATGTTAATGGCCAAAGAGAATATATCTTATGCTGAAGCTTCCATTCATTTTCCCCCATCCTCTAAACCATTTTCTGAAAATGTCCAATTGTCCGCTCCCTCACAGCGACCTCCTCTTTCTTCTTTCTCTCAAAATCGAACCCCCTCTTCCCTTCATTCCCGGTCGTATAAAAAAACTTTATTTTCAGTCCCTCGTCCAAGACCTGCTTTAAGCCCTTCTTATGATAGAGTGGCTCATCAGGTGTTAGTTGCTGATGAATCCTCCTCCCTCCCTAATGGCTGTGCATTCCTGTCTCAGACTCCCTCTCCTTCTGTATCTCAGGATAACTCTATTCTTCAACATTTAGAATCTTTAATAAATATTATCTCCGTTTCAAATCCTAATTTACCGTCCAACATTGCCTCAAAACTGTCTCAATTACTTTCCTTACTTAGTTCTTATGGTCCAAGTGTCCGCCCTCCAGTGGAATACTAAGAGCATCTCACGTAGAAAACCTGACCTCGTTCATCTCTTAAATAAATTTCATCCATCTGTCATTGCCATCTCGGAGACATGGCTGGTGCCTGGATCCCGTTTTAGGATACCCGGTTACTCCTGTCTGCGGGATGATAGGGTAGATGGATATGCTGGTAGCGCTTTACTTGTTAAGCGTTCTCTTCCATTTTCCCAAGTCCCTCTCCCCTCTTTCCCCCCTGAAATTAATGTTGTTGCTGTTAGAGCTTTCAACATTACTTTCCTCTCTATATATATTCCCCACCCACACTTCAACTTGATACCCGACATTCTGTGGTGTCATCTCTTCCGTTCCTCCGCCGATCATCCTCATGGGTGACTTTAATGCTCACCATTGTTCGTGGGGTTCTTATAAAAATGACACTTTTGCTCTCTCCCTTCTCGAAATATTCGATGACGCAAATCTTTGTGTCATTAACAATAACTGTCCGACTCGCAGAGTTCTTCCTTCCCAAAACCCTAATGATGCCGTAGACCTTACTGTTTGCTCAGCTCCCCTATCCTCTATTCTTTCCTGGAACATTTTGTCCAATTCTCATGGTAGTGACCATTTTCCTATTGTAATTTCCATTGCTGTGAGTGCAGTCCCTCCTTGTAACTTTTCCCCATCCCTGAAATATCACCTTTCAAATGTTGACTGGTCCTCCTATGCATCATCTCTGGATATCAAACTTCAGTCCTTGCCTGCTTTAGGCAGTGATAATGTTCTGGTTACCTACAAAGACTTTGTAAGTATAGTCACTGAGACTGCTGATGAGCAGTTCCCACATAAGAAACCTGCTAAATTTAGAGTTTCCACTCCTTGGTGGGACTCAGAATGCTCTGTCGCTGTGAGAGACAGGAAAGAGGCAGAAAAGAATTATAACAACTCCATGACACTCGAAAACTTTTTGCTTTACAAAAAGAAAGCTGCCATTGCAACAAAGACTTTTTCCAAAAAGAAGAAGGAAGGGTGGCTTCGCTTTTGCGAAAATTTAGCCCCAAGAACTCCTTCTTCCTTAGTTTGGAAGCAAATAAAAAGGTATAGGGGATCACTCAACGTTATGTCCTTCATCTTGGGTCGAATCATTTTCTAGTAATTAGGCCCCCCCTTTTGTTCCATATGTGGATTGCTTTCCATCCCCCCCTAAACCTCTCCCTAGCTCCAATTCACTAGACATTTCATTTAATCTTTCAGAACTGCACCTGGCGTTAGATGGGTTAGTGGATTCTTCTCCTGGTCCTGATGGCATCCCTTACTCCTTCATCCAACATTCCTCTGATAATTGTAAACAATTGTTTTTAAGTTTTATAAATGCCTTTTTTGAGGATGGGTTTGTTCCCGAATCTTGGAAGCTTCAAACCATCATTCCGATCTTAAATCCCGTACAAGGATCCTTCTGACTCAAAAAGCTACAGACCAATTGCTTTATCGTCAGTCTTATGCAAAATCACCGAGCATATGATAAAGTACCGTCTTGAGTGGTTTGTTGAAAGTAAGAACTTGTTGGCTAAATCTCAGTTCGGATTTAGAAAAGGTTTGAGCACAATGGACAGTTTAAGCCTAATAACAACGGACATTCGGTTATCTTTTTTGAAAAAGGATTATTTAGTTGGAGTTTTCCTTGACATTTCCTCGGCATATGACAACGTGTTACTTCCGGTGCTCAGAAACAAACTTATTCACCAGCTGGGCCTACCTGAGAAGCTGGTTCGTTTCATTTGTAACTTTTTTTCTGAACGCACTATTTCCATCAAAGTTCAAAATTCCCTTCTCCCTCCCCGTACAGTTTGGAAAGGCCTACCTAAGGGCTCAGTATTAAGCCCTCTACTATACAGTCTATATACTTATGACCTTGAACAAACGGTTGAACCATTTTGCCAAATTCTGCAGTATGCAGATGATTTGGCTCTTTATGTTCCCGAGAAGTCTATAAGTGAGGCGGAATCGCGATTGAATTCGGCTCTTGGCTACCTTTCTGACTGGCTCCTCCAACATAGCCTATCCTTATCTGCCTCCAAAAGTTCTGCCGTTGTATTTACAAAGAAAAAGTCTGTCCCATCCCTTCTTATTAAAATTAATTCTGATTGTATCCCTCAAAATAATAAAGTGAAATTCCTTGGTGTTTGGCTGGATACTAGGCTATCAGGTGTTCATCACACAGACTATGTGGTACAAAGATGTGAGAGAAACATTAATGTGCTGCGCTCCTTGTCTGGTGTTTGGTGGGGAGCGCACCCCGTTACTCTAAAGCTTCTCTACAATGCCATCATCCGTTGCCACATGGACTATGGCATGTTTCTTTTGGACCCCATAAATATCTCTGGTCTCCAAAAACTCGACAAAATCCAAGCCAAATGTCTCCGAATAATTCTAGGAGCTATGAAATCGTCACCAATTAACGCCATGCAGGTCGAGTGTGGCGATCCTCCTCTCTCTCTTCGCAGACAGTTTTTAGCTAATCGTTTCTTTCTTAAATTGATACAAAATTCTAACCATCCTCTGCTTCGAAAATTAGAAGCTCTATCCACCTTGTACAGTCCCCACAGAACTGTTCAAGGTTCACGCAATACTCTGCCATGCCTCCTCCGTGCTTACCTCCAGTTCACCCACCTTCCCAACCCATTTTATCAAAGTCCTCTACTTCCTCTTTATTCTGTCTCCTTCAATTCCCTACTATTCCAGCCCAATGTCGTAGGTACTGAATTTTGGTATTGGTAAAGGTTCCCTGGAGTCAAATAGTGAATTTGCCCACCGGTTTCCATCGAAATTCAAAGATTGGACTGCCTTTTTCACGGATGCATCAAAGTTTCTAATGACAGTCCAGTAGGCTCAGCGGTGTGGATTCCTTCTACCCGTATTATTTTAAATTTTAAGTTACCATCGGCTACCTCTGTATTTACAGGGGAAGCCTTTGCTATTTTAGAAGCCATCCGTTTCATTAAATCTCATAATTTAAATAACTCTGTAATTTTTTCTGACTCACAGAGTTGCCTTCGACGGCGTGCGGTTTTAGTCGGTTCAAGCCCGACATAACCGCCCCCGCTGGCACGCGGGGGGGTATCCGAAGGGATTTCCGCACGAAAAAAAAAAAAAAAAAAAAAAAAAAAAAAAAGGCTATCTTATCTAACCCCTTTAGATCTAAATCTAGATTTCCCATTATCCTTCAGATAAGGGAAGAACTCTGGCTATGTCACACTCTTGGAATTAACACCGTTCTATCTTGGATTCCTGGCCATTCGGGAATCACTGGGAATGAATATGTGGATACTTGTGCTAGACAAGCTATTCAAATTGGGTCTGAGCATCGTCTAATTTACGTCCATGACCTTATTGTCACTCTTAATCCAGCTTTATATAGTTCGTGGTCTAAAGCTTGGTGTATTTCCAAGACGGTGAAAGGCAAATACTATGGTGATATTCAACCCAACATCCCCTCCAAGCCCTGGTTCTCCAAATTCCAGACAGACAAGGAGACGACCTCCATTATTTGTCGCCTGCGTTTGAACCACTGTTGCACCCCAGTATTTTTGTCCAAACTTAGGATAAGTAAGTAAGAGAGCTGTGAGTGTGGTCTGGATGATGGTACGGCGGATCATTTGTTCTTCAGTTGTCCTAGAATGCTCTATTCTCTATATGATGTGCTCCCTCCTCACGTCCCTCGTCCTAGCTCCATCAAACTTCTACTATCCCTTGTGTACACTCCCCTAGTTTATATTTTATGTAAATTTATTAAAACTAACAAGTTAAAATTATAAATATGTATTTTTTATTTCTAAGTGTAGTCTTATAATATGTTTGTGTTATTTGTTTGTGTATGTAATATGTGTATAAATATGTTTGTATTTGTAGCTGTAGATCACACTTCAACTCTGCTTGAGAACCAAGTTTATTGATTCTTTTTTTTGAGCGTACAATTTCATTCAACATTACAATCTCTCAGTTCCGAATGACTTTTCACAACACTCTGACATTGGCAAGTTGTGGCATCACACAGAAGCCATCAATCAAGAATTGAATTGAATTGTAGTACTATGAGTAGTACGGTATTTGCAGGTTTTTTCGTTTATTTTTCCACTTATTTATATTATCAACCAATGTTGTGGAGTAGCACGTGTCTGGCTCATCCAATATGAAATATATTTAGAGGTCACATGAACCATACTCATTTAAGTAATGTAAGATATCTATGCTTCATTTGCTTTGCAAGATATACTTATCACTAAATAGGACTCCTTACTAGGTCATCATAACTACAGGATTAGCCGTTAATTTACATTTGTTGCAAGCCAATAGTTCATGTATTGTTTTGGTACTGCTCTGATTTCAGTAGCTGTAGCTAGGTATTTAAGTCTCAAATATTTTCGATCAACAGTTATACTTTGACAAGCAGTCAACATATTACAATTTTATTACGCCAAGAAGCTTTAAAGGAGGAATACAATGATGGTGTTTAAGTCTCATAGTTTCATAATACTATATGTGAACGATATCTGTATGTAGTTAAATAATGCACTTTATACATAGATAAATCAATAGTAGGTAACGCTGTTCGTCTGAATATGGCGTAGCCTATCATTTTCTCTTTATATTTGTAGAATTCTCACAATTCCTCATAGCATACCCAAAGTAAACAAAAAAATATTACAAAACAAATTGTTAACACAAAACAAATGCTACAGAACCGTCATCCATCTGTCACACGTGACGCGTAGGTGACAATTTTATTACAGGAGCCATGAATTGAATTGAATTGACAATTTTATTGTCAAACTTATGGCCACCGGCCTATTGGCCACCGGTAACAAAAGTTTTGTTCGTATTCAGCCTAAAAATATACCGAAGCAAAAACGATGTTTTCTCAAAATTGCAGGAGTTTAAAATTCCATTTGATAAATCATAAGTCCTTAGGAAGTTTATCCAAAAATATTTGGTTCATAGCTACTGGAATTTTTTAAGAATAAAAAACCATTTCTGGACAACTCCTTTCCGAAAAATGAGCTACCGGCAGGACCCCTCCCCGCGCTGCACGTGTTTGTGTCGGATTCAAGATTTAAATGTTAACGAATTCCTGGCACACCTGTATAACGCTGAACATTGCTGCGGGTCGTGGCGTTGCCGCAAAAGTTAGATGTTCTGGTCGCCCATTTTACTTATTTAAACATTCTTATTTATCATTCTTATTTAAACAATAGAATTCAGAAGGTCGATGTGAACGGTACACGTTCGGTAGGATCTTTGGTTTCGATGGGCGTTCCACAGGGTTCGATACTTGGACCATTTTTATTTTTAATTTATATAAATGACCTCCCTTACTACGTAAGGGATAAAAATAGTATTGTTTTGTTTGCTGATGATACTTCCTTGATATTTAAAATTAAAAGACAATTAGATAATTATGACGAAGTGAACAAAGCAATCTCACGAGTGGTTCATTGGTTTAATATAAATAATCTTTGCCTTAATGAAAAAAAAACCAAATGTATTAAATTCACCTTACCTAATGTTACACAGGTGGAAACCAATGTACAACTTAATGGACAGTTGTTGAGCCTTGTGGAATCAACCGTGTTCTTAGGTTTAAGTATCGATGCTAAATTACAGTGGGGATCACATATCGAAAAAATAGCTAGTAGGTTAAGTTCTGCTACCTACGCTGTGAAAAAGATTAGGACTTTTACAGACATAGATACCGCTAGAATAGTTTATTTCAGTTATTTCCATAGTATTATGAGCTATGGCATTCTCCTTTGGGGTAATGCCGCAGATTTAAATACAATCTTTGTACTGCAAAAGCGGGCGGTGCGGGCAATTTATAAGTTGGGCCCAAGAGTCTCCCTCCGAGAAAAGTTCAAAGAAATAAACATTCTAACTGTAGTTTCCCAATATATTTTTGAAAATCTTTTGTATGTTAGAAGAAACATTTCCAATTTTTTAAGGCTTTGTGATATACATAACGTAAATACTAGACATAAAAACAATCTTGTGGTTTGTAATAGTCGACTCCACAAGATTAGTAATTCCTTTCAGGGTAACTGTATACGCTTCTACAACAAGCTTCCTAGTGAAATGAAGAATCTACCTCTTCATAAATTTAAAAGCCAAATTAAAAGTAAACTCTGCCAAAAAGGCTACTATAAAATTCAAGACTATTTAGACGATAAACAAGCTTGGATATGAACTGTTTGCTCTCTCTCTATGCTACTCAAATGGAATATTGTACTTAGGTTAAGTAAATATGTTTGTAAATAGACCAAAAAAAAACAGCCCGCTGAGTTTCTTGCCGGAGTCTTCTCAGGACAGGGCCGCGTTTCGAACCGGTGGTCCATTTGCCAAACATTAGATTTTTTTTTTTTATGACGTTTTGTAAGTGCCTTATTAATGGTCTATGCAGAATAAATGGTTTTTGACTTTGACTTTGACTTTGACTAAGAAGCCAGGATTCCGGATCAAACGATTTTGATGTTTAAATCTATGATTGTTTGATTGACGCACCTCCGCCCGTTGCGCCCCGCTCTTACCACTAGAGAGACCTAAAAATATTTACTGCGCAATTGTCAAGATTTGTGATACCAATTATAGCAATATAATCTATAGTTGGGCAGTATCCATATGTAAGGGAAGCCTTAGAGATGGGAACATTAATAACAGAAACTAAAATGTGTAACTTATTTTTATTTCTGTCAAGGAAAATATGAATACATGTGATTACACTACAAATTGTTAAACGAAGGTAAGAAAATAGATGCAAGAGAGCGCAAAATTAAATAAGTATTAGATGTATAACTTAATTTATGGAATGTTACAGCTTGCTAAGCTGTTAGCAAAATATGGAAAAGGCTTTACTAAGCCTTTCGAATTGATGCTAAAAAGTTTCAGACATTTAAAATAGGCGTCACAAAACCGGTTAAATTTTTATTAAAAAACGAGTTAAGCGTGTTTTAGTCATTTTACAGAGAGGCTTTAAGAGTTAAAAATCAATGTTTACTATTTTGCCAAGTGTGCAACAACACGAAACTAATTACAATGTTATCGGTTTTGTAACCCTTAATTTAAGAGTCACGCCAAAAAGTTGAGTTTGCAAAGGTGATATATGAGGATGTTTCATACCTTATTCGTAACACTTCTTATTTTCAATAAATATTATTATGTACATTGCAAATATTAACACTATTGGTGTCTAATGTAATTTATTGTATATTCAATTCACTTTTCTCGGTTATACCAATATCTACATTATTTGTATGTTCGCCCAAATTAAGGCGAACCACAAATTGGCATCTGAGCCCTACTGTAACACCGTAAAAATATTTCATGTGCATCTTAGGGTTCGTAACATGTTTAGCTTCACTTATTGCACACATAATAACATTTTAATACAATACAAACTTTATCAATTCAAATTTAATGACCATCTTACAGTTGTTTGTAGTTTCTTTTTTTATCTCCACAAAACTGACAATACAATGGTATAACCTTATAAAGGCTTTCTTCACTAAAAATAACTTAATTTATGTTATTGATTGTAACCAATTCTAGTTGTTCGTTCGTTCCCAAGTTTCGCGAAATTTGAAGGAAATATCACTGTTTCTCGAATTGTGTAGTGAGGCGAGAGCAGCCCACGTTTGACTTAGAGTCATTCGGGTCAAGAGGACGCACTTTATTTTTGACTGCGTCAAAGATCTATATCAAATAGGATTTCTGACATATTTACATCTATAATTGGTAGAATATTTAATTTATATACATCATTTAAGCAAATTTACCATCAAAGAGCATTAGTTTGTGCTGTACATATGATTAAAGCGAAAAAAGCCGAATGCGTCCTCTTGACCCGTTATGTGGGTAAAATTACGCATGCATCGGGGTATAGTTACGCAAACGGGGTAAACGTACGCATTTAGATTTCTATGGGGGTCCATTAGTAAAAAATGATTGCCAAAAATCAATATTTATTAGTTTTCAATATTATCAAAAAGGGGATTAAAATTTAATGATCAACAATCACATAAATTAAAGAAAATAACTACTGTTCACTTTGAAATCCATATGTATAAGGGGAAAATAACTATCTTTGGATATTAATTTCTAAATCAAGGTTAGGTAATCTTATGAAATCAGGTAATAAGTATATAATCTAAGTACTAGAAAAAGATTTATGGCAAAGTAAAATACCAGGAACATATAGTAATTAGAAGATTGGCTCTAATGTTCTTACTTTTGCATTAAGGATAATTTTATGAAGGTATAAACATTTATAAAACTTTTCGAAGTTATGTGCATAATTATCGCTTTTTCCGTGCCTCAGTAAGCACGTTAAGCTAGTCGTCCCGGCTGTCATGACTATCTATGGCAGTCGTAATTAGGAAGTCAGTGCCTACAAATATCCTGACAGCTGGTTTAACCATAGATTGTTATTTCCCTCTGGGTTACGCAGGTCAGACGGCAGTCAGTCCGAAACATAAATGAACTCAACCAAATCTGGTTAGAACAGGAAGCTGGGCCCTAAGTGCATGGGGCATAACCGGTAAACCTAAATGTTTGAATGATGAAACTACCTTTAGAACCGTCTTGGGGTATAAGTTCGCAACGTGGGTAAAATTACGCACGCGTACTTTTAAACTCGCACTCTTACCCCAATCGACAAATTTAATAAATGATCGGACACAACTCACGAATTAATTACTTTATGAGAATATGAAATATGTATATAGAAACTACAGTAAATGTACAATACAATCAAAGTAGATTTATCTGGAAAAAATCAGCAATATAACTGCAGCACACTTTTTGCAAACTCCAATAATTACTGAATTTATAGCACCACACGTGTCCGGCGACCTGTCGCAACCAGCACTGATTTTCTGCAGGAACGGCGAATGGTTCCTATGCGGCGACTCAATCACTACGAACTTTTGTAAACAAACCCCTCAGTCTTTACCCCCGGTGTAGGAGATCGCGGCACCGCGTACTTTTACCCGCCGCGTTCTCATACCCCGAATGACTCTACTCGTTTTTCCTGTGCATATATCTGTCTGATTAGGAGTATTGTTCCTTCATTTGCTCATGTATACTGCTTATCTCGGCAATAGGGACTGGCACGGCAGTGTTACAGTAGACTTGTCTTGTTTCCACACAACCCCACTCTCGGTATAAACAATTAACTTTTTATTACATTACTAACGTACTTATTTTAGTCCATCTGCAAATCTTCTATTAGTCTTTAATAATATAATGAAACATTTACACCCAAATTCACAAATATTACCATAACATCGCGTAGTGCATTCAATTTTAGAAATTTAATCAACATTGAACAATAAATTACGGACTTCATAGGGGTAATGTTTGTGAATACGTGTTATAACGATTATCTAGCTAAGTATGTGAGCAAATTGCGGCCGGTGGCTAAATGAACACTTGTTCAGCGGCCAGAGCGTCCGCAAACGGCTTGACGACACATCGCGTGGCGAAGTAGAATATCAAACCGAACGTTATCGAGATGGGCAGAGCCGGGAGCGCTTTCTTCAATATAGCTAGCAGCAGCAACGTCAGGCACAGACCCTAGTGAGAAAATAATCAAAATAACTATCGGTATAAATGTAATCAAATCAGTGCATGCGATCATCAGATACGGCTTAAATTACTTATATACTGATTATATTAAATAATATATGTTCAGCACATAAGACACTGTTGCCCGCGACTTCGCCGGCGCAGAGTTCTGATCCCGAGTAAATATCAAGGATACTGTAGCATTCTAATGAAGAAAGAATTTTTGAAATCAGTTCAGTAGTTTCAGAGTTTATCAATTACAAACAAACAAATCTTTCCTCTTTATAATCTTATTAAAATATATTATTATAGCTGGCCCTACCAGACTTCGCCCATGCCGTATTGCGAACCCCCGTTGCACCCCTTTAACCCATATATGCCTGTAATTTATTAGTTGTCATATAATGTATGGTAATCTGCCGGAATTTTTGACATTGATGATTACTACTCGGCACTCTTGGGGAGTACGGTGATGATATACAGCCTTTGACACTTACAAATAATGTGGCTGACTATTAATAAAAGAGTTTCAAGTAAATCAGTTCAGTAGATCCAGAGACCCCCTGCAAATTCACAACACCACAAACCATTTCTCTTTATAATACATAAAGATAAATAGTTTTAGATTAAATAGATCAAGGTACTTTTGATCCCTAATATCCTGAGAATAAAATAAAAAAATAGCTCCTCTGCGTGAAAAGGCAATATTTTAAAACCCAGTAATAGTGAGCAAATGTGCATAAACAATTTTGTTGCTATCACAGTTTAAAGTCAGCTGTTATTTCAGGAAAAAGAACTCGGAATCGTTTAATATAGATACAATAATTAAATTCTAACATTACATAAATTAACAATTTAAATTAATCATCCTTAATAGTTTGAAAATGACACTTGCAAATGATTGATATAAATAATTGAATAATACTAATAAATAATAAAATAAATGGTCAATTCCTGTACCACTAGCACCATCTAGAATTCGAGACCATGTAGATAGCTTGTAATATGAGTTCTAAAATGCTGAGTTACCGATATAGCTCTTATTGAATCCATAATGTACACAGAAACTCCCCCAGACCAATGGAAATAGTACTCATGCATACAAACATGTATTTCCATTAAGCAGGAATCGAACCCGCAACTTCTGCCGTAGATGTTGAAGCTTCACCGCCAGCCACATAAACTATATCAAATATACAACTGCAATAAAATATTGTTAAGAAAGATTTAGAGATTAAACAACTCAGGAAAGTGCTTGAGTACCCAATTACGATAATTGTTACTTACAATTAATATAGCTACAAAACACGCAAGTGTCGTGTTCCAGTCTCCGTATGAGCTTGCTTTGCCCACCAGCACGCTGTAGAATATGAAGTCGCCCAAACCTAGCTTCACACCCTCTGTGGAACAAACAAAGCAACTGCCTTTTTTCAATTGCATTAAAAACTAGCTGCGCCCGTGACTTCGTCCGTGTGGATTTCGATTTTTAGCGTTTTAGTTCTTTTTTAGGATTTCATATGCCAGTGAAAGTCCCGTCAAAATCAGCCCAGCCGTTCCAGAGTAGATCGGATTTTATTTACAATTTTGTGGGTATAATTTATTTTGCGCGGATCCCTAATTATTTTTATAAAATTAAAGGAGCCTATGTCACGCCTTTTAACATTACCTATCTGCCATTGAAAGTCCCGTCATAATCGGCCCAGGTATTCCAGACATTACCTCTTTCAAACAGACAGACAAAAATTTTAAAAATTGTATTTTTGTAATAAGTATCGTGTACTCGTATACATTCATGTGCAATCATTAAAAATCTGTTATCTGAATATTACAGATAGACACTTCAATTTTATTTATTGGTACGTAGTTTATGTAGTACTATAGATAAAATTAGCTCTTTCCTAAGTTTGCCGTATGTCATTACTTCCCAGAATTTGTTTGTTATTAGCAACACTATCAAATGGTATAATAACAGTGGTGGTAGAGATTTTTTAAATCCACGTGTCCTGACTATAGTGATATTTCGAAAATCCAATTATGCATGTTTTAGTATTCATCCAAATGGGTTTTGAGATTCCTTTCGGTAACCTCAACCTACACCCCCCCCCCCCCACGCTCTATAGTGGAAGCTTATACAACCAGCATTAACGCTAAGATGTGGATGGTATATTATTGACTCACTCTCCTCGTCGTCGGCAGCAGACGGCTGCGGTTGCGGCAGCGCGGGCCGCTCCAGGCGCGTGGTGTAGCGCGGCGGCGCGGTGCTGTCAACGCGCATGCGCCGTTGGTCAGCTGCGCGCGCCTGCCAGGCCGCGTCGAAGCCCGCCGCCGCACCCCCCGTACCCCCACCCCCATCCCCGCTTGCCGCGTCCGGAGCGGCTTGACCTCCTGTTGGTTGTATAAAGAAAGATGAGATAATAAAATTGATTTCCAACAGAGTTGTTTGACTTACAGATCATTAATTATACAAAGAGCAATAGAATAATTTTTATATCACAATAACTAGTAGCATGCTGAAAGATTGGCAGCCGTACTAGTAGACACTGTAAGACACCTGTTAGCAAATTCCATAATACACACTGAGTTTATAATCGTTTTGGAACGAAATATTTTGGGCACAGTTTCGATAACAGAACCACCTGGAAGTATAAATTAGTAAAACAAAAAATATTTTTTTATAAAAATTTCAAAATAGGCATTTTGACTATATTTAAAATATTGTACGAATTGTTCTCATCCTAATAAAATGTACCCTAAATAACATATTTTATTAATTTTCAATATAAAATAAGTTTCTTTTTGGTAAAAATCAAGATTAAAATCTCACTTTTTTTGAGATTTGATCACGTGCTTATAAACGCTCTGTGACGTCACACAAAAGTAAACAGAGTATTTCAATACAGGCTGTCTGCATTTCCTAGTGTTAATCGACTGGTTCAATTTTATTTCATGTTGATCTGAAATATAAATTGATTTACAGTGTAGTTTTCCTTTTAACTACTCTATGGCATCGCGTTTTTATTTAGAGTATAAAAAAAAAAACAATCTTTGTTCTGTGGCAACATTAAACGTCACTTTTCTTTCGCGCTCTCGTTCGGCATCGCACGAATTTTCTGTTTTGTTCGTATTCTTTTTAAATCCTTCTAAATCTTCGTAATCTTTCATATTTGTTTAAATTGTCTAATAGGCAACAATAGTCAGCATGCCTAGTGACAAAAAACTGAAGAAAAAGATCGAAAAATACGAAAAACGTCTCGATCGGCTTCATCGAAAAATGAGAAGCAGAAGTAGGACTCCCAGAAGTCGTTCGAGATCAGATCCTTCGCCATGTTCCAGTCGCTCGGATGTACCAGGTAAATACTATGTCTACCGTGCCTGTACGAGATACAATAGAGCACGAAGATCAAACTTGGTACGAGATACCACAGCTTTGATATTAGTACGCGATACAAAAAGTACATGTACGAGATACATATACCTTAAAATCTTCCATTCAGAACACGCGATGTCCTGATGGATGAAATAACCCGTCTTGAAATATGGTTGTCATTTTCAGAATACGTGGAGAAAAACTTCGATGCAGTGGTAGAGGAAATCAGGCCCACTGAACATACTCCCGTTCATCAGTTACCAGCAGATGATGACTGTGAAAATAATATAATAGCTGCCTTCAAAGACGCTTTAGGCGTTGAATACGCTGACGATTCAAAGTTCGAGGGAAAAATTCAAATGGAGATTTCGAAACGCTGGAACCATATCCTAGTCAATGGACTTACCAAAGAAGAAAGGGACATAATATTAAGAAAGTACAAGTTACCAGAGAACTGTCAGCTTCTAGAAGCACCAATTCTTAATGACGAAGTTAAGTCTGTTATGACCGAGAGCTCTAAAGTAAGGGACAAATCTCTCGAAATGGTGCAGCATCAGCTTGGACTTGCCACAGCTATTGTAGGCCAAGTAATGACAAACCTGATAGAAAATAAGGAAATTAATAAAATAGAATTAGTAACAAAACTAACCGATGCATCAAAACTCCTTAATGATATAAACTTCCAGAAAACAAAAACTAGGAGAATTCTTATTTCACCACTTTTAGACAAAAGCTTCAACAACCTTATAGGTTAAGCGTGATGAACACCTTTATGGCATTGACTTAGGATCAAAAATAAAAACCAACCAAGAATTGAAGAAATCCTCTTCACAAATAAAGAAACCTATATCAAGACCGGTACCAACCAAAACAGCTCCTAAATACAAGGCAGCGGGAAACCGATACGGTCCACCTCAGACTCAACACAACCAGCAGTCAAGAGCAGCAGCACCTCGAGGTGGACCCAGGAACCGTGCAACACAACCACTGCCTCGTCAGCCAGCTCCCAGTCACAGCTACAGCCGCTCACGCCCCGAGAGGGCTGCACCACGTGGGTCACACAGCAAACGCTGAATAATCAGGTACATGCAGGCAATATAGCACAATATTTTTTTTGTTGGAAACAAATTACCAACGACCCTGTACTGCTACAGTGGATAATAGGTTACCACATCCCTTTCTTGGAAGTACCTGCACAAAACATTGTGCCCAAAAACAATATACCTGATGCAGAGCTTGGTAATATGCAAGAAGCCGTTAATAATTTGTTAGAACTAGGAGCTGTACAGACATGTAATCATAGTAATGAACAATTTATCTCAAAAATTTTTCTTAGACCCAAACCCAATGGAAAGTTTAGGTTTATTCTTAACCTAAAACCACTTAATAAGTTCATCAAAGTAGAACACTTTAAAATGGAGGACATACGAACAGCTATTAAAATTGTAGACTATAATTACTATATGTGTTCAATAGATTTAAAAGAATCATATTTTTTAGTGACAGTAGATTCTGATAGCAGGAAATACTTAAGATTTCAATTCAAAGACACACTGTACCAGTTTACAGTCCTTCCATATGGTCTTTGTACAGCCCCTAGTGTCTTTACAAAATTATTAAAGCCTGTTGTCAGTACCCTTCGGAAACAAGGGTTCTTATCAACTATCTACCTAGATGATTACTTATGTATTGGTCGTACATATGATGAGTGCCTTGCTAATAGAGACACAACCCTCAAGTTATTTAAATGCTTGGGCCTCATTGTAAACTATGAAAAAAGCTGCTTAGTGCCAAGTACATCTTGCAAATTCCTTGGATTCATTATTAATTCACATAAATTGACTCTTGAATTACCAGAAGAAAAACAAAACTCTATTAAAGCTTTGGTATCAAAATTCCAAATTCTTAAACAATGCAGGATAAGGGAATTTGCAAAATTACTTGGAACATTAGTTGCAGCCTGCCCAGCTGTACCGTATGGTATGGTACATACAAAAATAATGGAAAGAGAAAAATATTTAGCTCTATCACAACATAATGATAACTATGATGCTATAATGATGCTGCAGTCCAGCATCTTGCCAGAACTGAAGTGGTGGTCTTCCAACATAAACCTTACAAACAAAAGTATATGTATCCGACAATATAAACTTGAAATATTTTCAGATGCATCTTTGACTGGATGGGGAATACACTGTGATGGCGAGAGTGTTGGTGGTCTATGGTCATGCTCAGAACAACAACTTCACATAAACCAGCTAGAACTTTTAGCTGCTTCATTTGGATTGAAATGTTTTGCAAAGTCACAAAGCCATTGTAATATACTACTTCGGATTGACAACACTACCGCCATTGCATGCATTAATAAAATGGGCAGTGTTCAATTCCCACATTTAAATAAAATTTCCAGAAACATTTGGAGTTGGTGTGAAGAACGAAATATCAATATCCTTGCTTCCTATATTAAATCTAAGGATAATATATATGCTGATGAGGAATCACGTAACACAAACATTGACACTGAGTGGGAATTGAGCAATGAGGCCTACTCTTTAATTAGGGATCAGTTTGGAGAACCTCGTATAGATTTATTTGCTTCTAGAATCAATAAAAAATGTGAGGTTTATGTTTCATGGAAGAGAGACCCACATGCATTTAACATAGATGCTCTGACACTCAACTGGGGACTATATTTTTTTTACGCTTTCCCACCATTTGCTATGATCACAAAATGTCTACAAAAAATTAGAAATGACAAAGCCAAAGGCATCATGGTATACCCAGTTTGGGAGTCACAGCCCTGGTATCCATTAGCCATGAACTTAATGATGACTAAACCATTAATATTTAAGCCAAGTACTAATCTGTTGATATCTCCTCTTAGGAATGTACATCCACTGAGCAGCCACCTTACCCTGGCAGCGAGCATCTTCTGCGGCAAACATTCAGACGCCGAGGTTTGCCAGAAAGCTCACTGAATATCATGCTAGCTTCTGTATCTGAAGGCACAATGAAACAATACAATACTACTTATAAAAGTTGGTGGAAGTTCTGCCATTCACATAATCAAGAATCCCTTCTGACATCTGTGCCATTTGTTATCCAATTTTTAACAGAAAAATATGAGAAGGGAGCGGGTTACAATACACTTAATTGTCATAAATCTGCACTCTCCCTTCTTATGGGTGAAAAAATTGGCACAGATGACAGAATTAAGAGGTTCCTTAAAGGAGTGTTCAGACTGAAACCTACCATGCCAAAATACACAGAGATTTGGGACCCAAATATTGTATTGCATCATCTTGCAAAACTACCTCAAAACTCGGCTCTGAACTTAGAAATGCTTACAAAAAAGTTGGCCACTTTATTGGCTTTGGCGACTGCTCAAAGAGTACAAACCATATCATTAATTAAGCTAGACAATATAATAACATCTAATACCAAGATCACTATAACTATAAGTGACTTAGTGAAAACATCGGCAAGTACTAAAAAGCCTACTAGCTTAGAGCTTCCATTTTATTCTAAAGAGACTAAAATATGTCCAGCTAGCACACTTCAAGATTATATCCGGAACACAGCTACTATTAGAGATGATGAACCATATCTTTTAATTACTTTCAAAAAACCCCATCATCGCGCATCTAAGCAAACCATAAGCAGATGGATCAAGTGCATCCTCAGGGAGAGTGGTATTGACACAAGTAAGTTCACCTCACACAGCACTCGCCACTCTGCTACCTCATCTGCTAATAGAGCTGGGGTGTCCATGGACATCATCAGGAAAACAGCTGGCTGGTCTGATAGTTCATTGACATTTGCTAAGTTTTATAACCTACCCATCCAGATCATTAACTCTAATGATAATTTTGTTCAATCTATTTTTAATATATGATTCACACAATGACTGCTTCATATACTGTATATCCATAATAAGTTTTGTACAATAAATAAATACTTATATTAGATTAGAAACTTAAGTTCCTAAAATAAATCTAATGTAGGTACTTACCTACCTACCTAGACTCTTATATAGTAGAAATGTTAATTTACTATTATATTATTATCAAATACACAGCAGCAATTAAGTTGTGCACATTATTTTTTTAATTCTATCCATAATTTACTTTTTATGTGTAAAAACAAAATTCTTATGAACCTGCATTTAGGTTCGGTTCATATCAATTAAAGCTTTTTAATTTACTTGATTAGTGCTAAAATTAAGTACCTTAATTATCTAAGTAATTGTTATTTTCTTAAAAATATTAAGTTTAGTTTGGTTTATGTTAAAATAAACAAAATTCAATTATATTTTAAAGATTTATTTCTTACTATAAAATAATATCCATAAGTATAAATTATGCAAATAATAACTACCCATTATGCACTATACTCTAAACAACTACACTGTAAATCAATTTATATTTCAGATCAACATGAAATAAAATTGAAAATTGGATGAACTTACCCAAGTGAAATCCAATTGTAATTTTATGAATGTTGATCTGAAATATAAATACCCACCCAGCCCATTATCAGCTGGAAGCTGGCCCGGGGCATAATGGGTACCGTCATATCCGGGCCGGGGCTTAGCTCTAAATCAGTGACGTTTAATGTTGCCACAGAACAAAGATTGTTTTTTTTTTTTATACTCTAAATAAAAACGCGATGCCATAGAGTAGTTAAAAGGAAAACTACACTGTAAATCAATTTATATTTCAGATCAACATTCATAAAATTACAATTGGATTTCACTTGGGTAAGTTCATCCAATTTTCAATTATTAATTATTAATAATGTTTCACTTTTATCTTATATAAGTATCTCAAAATAAACCATTATTTTTGCAACTAATTTCAATAATTATATAAACGTGCTTTATGTCGCTTACTGTTTACTTTGGTGTGACGTCACATGTCACGGGATCCGTTATGGCGCGTACATTTTTTAAATCAAACTTTAATGTCGATTTTTATCGTAAATAAAACAGTTCTCTAAAAAAAATTGATGCAATCTGCATTTTTTATGTTGTAATACATAATACAGAACTATTTTTTAGCAGTAGGTAGTCAAATACCCTCAGGCCGGGACGGTGGGGCGACTAGCGCCCCTCCCCCAAACCGGGGCAAGACGGGGACACCGTGGTTCTCAAACCCGAGGGGGCCATCTCGAAACCGGAGATGGCCCAGGGTCAGTCGGGGTGCGAGGGATATGCTCTATGGGCAACCTTACACCCCGGCGTCTGCAGACCCGAGACGGCGTGCGGTTTTAGTCGGTTCAAGCCCGACATAACCGCCCCCGCTGGCCGGCGGGGGGGTATCCGAGGGGATTTCCGCACGAAAAAAAAAAAAAAAAAAAAAAAAAAAGGTAGTCAAATACCCTATTCATGTCGTTTGGCCAAAACAAATGTGAACTCGAGGTAACTCCTTTAAACTTCACGTAAAACGCTTACTACGGTTTACGCGACGATTTTCATTCACCAATTCACCATTTACCGCCCAGCTACAGCGGTGCGACAGGTTTCGACTTGACGCTGGTGCTTACTACCTAGCAACCGCTCTCCCGCCCCTTCCTGCCCGCGGCGCACGCGCCGCCAGCCACTCCCGCCAGTCGTCATTGAATCGCGCCGCTCGCGCGGGATTACTTGCAATTTCGTTCATCACAAGATCCAAAAATGAGTCGTCAGTACGAATTCACCAACATTGAGTATTTGGTACTGCTGTATGCCATTGCTAATTACAATCTGGAAGAGGCTAGGCGATTGTACTCTCGGCCGGAGCACTTGTATGGGTTACGGCAACGAGGACTCGATAATCCCCAAGTTCCATCCGCCCCGACCATCTTGGCTGCGACCCAGCGCTTACTCGACCACGGACAATTTCGAACGCCGTCACATGCACAAGGCTGAGGACGTCTAGATGACTCTCCAGATATTGAAGATATCATCGAGTTCTTCGAGCTGGATCCTCGGCGAAGTACAAGAATGGCAGCACGAATATTCAATGTAAGCCAATACTTCGTATGGAAAACTTTACACTCTCATGGATTGCACCCTTACCATTTTCGTCGGGCTCACGCAATTTATGAGAATAATGGGCTAGCAAGGATCACTATGTGTCAGTGGCTGTTACAAAATAACAACAGTAACATACTTTACACAGACGAGTTATTGTTTACGCGAGTGGGTTGCGAATTTGGTGAACGCTGGATAGGCCGCGGTGGTCCTGTTGCTTGGCCGCCGAGGAGTCCGGACTTAACTCCATTAGACTTTTATTTGTGGTCAGAAATACAACGACTTGTTTACACTCGGGAATACGAAACTCGTGATGAGTTACGCAGTGCGATAGTGGACGCCTTCGAAATAGTGAAAAGTGATAGACACACGTTAAATAAGCTTAAAGACTAGCAAAAAACGTGCCCGTTTGTGTATCGAACGAGTTTAAATAAACTGTAATTAGTTACCCATGTAAGTTGATTCTTTTGTAAATATCTCCAATTTTTTAAATACGCCTGAAATACTCGCAGTCTGTTGTTATTGTGTTTATTTTTTTTGTTACTACATACCTTTTTTTTTTTTTTTTTTTTTATCGTGCGGAAATCCCTTCGGATACCCCCCCGCGTGCCAGCGGGGGCGGTTATGTCGGGCTTGAACCGACTAAAACCGCACGCCGTCTCGGGTCTAACAAGACCAAAAGTCTAAATGACTTTTGGTCTATGTACTATGTAGTAACAAAAAGAAATTTTGTTTGAAAAGTTTGAATAATATTCAAATAAAGTATTTCCGACGGTCCTAAGCCCGTATGAAGTATGAAGGAGAAATTGGAGTAGTTTATTTTAAAGTAGGTATGTTTCATAGTTTTTTGTAGACCCGAGACGGCGTGCGGTTTTAGTCGGTTCAAGCCCGACATAACCGCCCCCGCTGGCACGCGGGGGGGTATCCGAAGGGATTTCCGCACGATAAGAAAAAAAAAAAAAAGGTATGTTTCATAGTGATTTTGCGTGCGTGCGGTCAGTGCTTTCTTATCACATGTTTCCGCCGACACGGCGCCGCGCCGGCGCGCAGGGCGGTGCGCATCAAATATTCCCGCGCATTTATGAATAAGGTCGCTTTCACGAAGCGAGGGCACGTATTCATTCATGTAAAATTCACAACGAATTATTCGAAGCGCTAATAATGTTTCAATTCGATCGAGTTATAAAGATTACAGAAAAGTCAACTTTTTTACTATAACCAGTTCAGCAATTTGGACACTTCAAAATGGTACCATAGATTATTCCGAGTAAACCTTAAACACTTCGTTTTTAGGGTTCCGTACCTTAAAAGAAAAAGACGGAACCCTTCAGCTCTATCCACACACATCAGCGCCGTGCCCGGGACGTGTCAGCGCCGTGTCCGTGCTAAGACGGAGCACCCGGGTCCCGTCAGGGACTTTTTGTTCACACATGTCAGGGTTGTATATTGTTTTCGTACTTGGAATCCATAGATAATCGTACAAAACGCTATATATGCTTACTGCCTCTATTAGCAAGTATTTGCATTTTGTGTTTTTATATAGGTACCGGAGTGTGGGGGTGGCAGGTGAGGCCGCCTGTCACCCCAGCCGAAAAAGGCCGGGACGGTGGGGCGACTAGCGCCCCTCCCCCAAACCGGGGCAAGACGGGGACACCGTGGTTCCCAAACCCGAGGGGGCCATCTCGAAACCGGAAACCTGAAGCCCGGAACCCGGCGTCTGAAGACCCGAGACGGCGTGCGGTTTTAGTCGGTTCAAGCCCGACATAACCGCCCCCGCTGGCCGGCGGGGGGGTATCCGAAGGGATTTCCGCACGAAAAAAAAAAAAAAAAAGGCGGCTATCGTTCTTCTCGCTTTTTTAGGAACGGACGTGGGCCCCGCGCCGAACGCCACCGTCGAGCTGGGACACGACAGTAGCTACGATTAAAGTCAGTTTGTTGAATGCAAAATTTAGTTTTTAACAGTTTTCTTAAATTTTCCGTATCGAGGTCCATATAATGAACTAGCTGTTGCCCGCGGCTCCGCTCACGTGGAAGTCGCTTATTGCGTCCACTCCCGCTCCCGCTCCCACTCCCCCTTCCACTCCCACTCGCACTCAATAGTTTACGCAGCGCACGCCTAAACAGATTTTCATTTCTCTATATTTTTTACAATATTGCGATTTACTTACGGATTTCTTTCTCTTTTTTTGAAAATAAGTAGTGAAAATAAGTTAATTGTAGCCTATGTTACTCCTAGATATTGTAGCTTTCTATATGTGAAAGAAATATTGAAATCGGTCCAGTAGTTTCGGAACCTATTCGTTACAAAGAAACAAACAAAAAAACAAATCTTTCCTCTTTATAATATTAGTGTAGATAACACCATTGTGAGCGCGCTGACGACGCGCGTCTCCCGACGCGACGCCTCAACCGTCCCTCTGGGACTCGTACTGTCTGAAGAATTTGCGAAATTCGACAAAAAAAACCGCCCGGCCTAGTAACTAAGATACTGAGACAAGGTCACGAGTTCGATCCCCAGTCGCCCCGGGCGCACACCTCTGACTTTTCGTAACATAACGTAATTAAAAATGTTAATTATCGCTCGCTAAGTAATGTGCCCAGTAGATGGCAATAGGCTCGCCCCCTATAACATTGGGACCTAAAAACATAACTGGCGAATCGTGGGTGTGTAATACACCTCTGCCTACCCCTTCGGGATACAGGCGTGAAGTTATGTTGTGTTATCAATTTGCAAGGTAATGAAATAAAACCATTTTAAAATGTAATATAGTTTGTATACACATCATTTTTTTTACAAAATTGAATAGTTTACACCCGAAAGAACTTTTATTATTTTAATATTCTTGATATTTCTTTAGTTCTGCCTATCCCCTACATCAATTTCGAAAATTGGTTGGATTTTCAGGCAATAATTCGATTAAGTTAAATAAATTGTTATATCCTAGTGCCGCCGATATCTCTTCTTCGACTTAATAATGCTGAAATTACGAAAGAAACAAAATAAACTATAATTTTTTAAATTCAGCGCCATCTAGCGAGAAGATGGCCGGGAACAGCCCGTATTTTTCACCTTAAGGAGGCCCTACGAAGTCTGTCTGATGGCATTCGTATTCGTTTTCGTACCGATGGCAGTAGAGTCTTCAACTTATCGAGACTAAAAGCTCGCACCAAGGTGTCTCTCGTGACTATTATCGAGATGATGTATGCGGATGATTTGTGTTTTGTAGCGAAATCGCCAGAGGGTCTACAAATGCTTATGTCGAGACTTGCTGAGTCGTGTCGCAGATTTGGCCTTAAAATCAACGTTAAAAAGACCGAACTGAAATAGACCAAACGTGGAACAGTGCCCCAGCTGACATAAAACTTGGAGACGTCTCACTTAAACAGGTAGACTAATTCAGATATCTGGGCAGCACCGACAATGAAGTCAACAGCAGAATTGGAGCAGCTGCTACAGCCTTTGGCAGACTTCGTTCAAAGGTGTTCCGTTCACACGACATAAAGCTGTCTACGAAAGTAGTCGTGTACAATGTACATGGTGATCGTTCTGCCGAACCTCCTGTATGCGTCTGAAACGTGGTGCCTTTACCGCAAGCATATCCGTACATTGGATAGATTTCACCTCAAATGCCTCCGCGACATTATGAACATCCGCTGGTCGGACCGTATTCGGAACACGGAAGTGCTACGACGGGCAAATGTTGGTGAAATCGAGGCCTATCTAATGAGACGTCAGCTCCAGTGGTGCGGTCATGTCTCTCGAATGTCGGATGACAGAGTGACGAAGCGCATCTTCTACTCAGAACTGCAGGATGGCAAGCGCAAACAAGGCGGCCAATTTCTGCGGTACAAAGATGTGCTTAAGAGACACATGAAGCGATGTGATCTGGATCCGTCACAGTGGGAGGCAATGGCGGCGGACCGACAACGGTGGAGGCACACCGTACACACCAAGGTGCCTGAGTTTGAGAGAAGGCGGATAGAAGAGCTCGATGCAAAACGTGACGAGCTCAAGGCCCGACCACCTGCGGCCATACAATATAATTACGTCGGAGGGGTACTGACTTGTAGCGTATGTGGTCGTACATGCGCATCAAAGATAGGCTAAGTCAGTCAGTCACCTGAGAGCGCACCAACGAAGGGCTAGATAGTTAGTGGCAAGTCGCTGTAGCCGAATACGGTCAGAAGAGATTATTATTACTTGGAAAAGTATCAGATATCGATTAAATACAAGAAATAGGCGCATTCAAAAGAAATTCAGAATGACACATATATAATACAAGAGAGAAGAAATAAGATTGAGAAATAAGGCGGGAAAGGGGCATACACAGTGAATAAGGAATCTACCTACATAGGAAGGAACTTTCAGTACATCCTCGATGTGCTTGGGTGTGTGCGATAATGTGCGCGCGCGCTGTTTTTTCTGTACTACTTTAGTACCCGCGGGTAATTTCAAACTTCAAATTTGATAGGTTTTCTATTATTATGATTACATACCTGTTAAAAAGGGGGCCAAGTTCCTATCAGCTAATTGTTCGCCTAAAAAAAGGGTTGAAATCCAATCCAATGCCAAGTTTAGATGCACTTTAAAATCGATCATAATCATCTTCATCAACAGCCTGATCCACTGGTAAACATTTACCATTCCCAAGACTCGCCATCACACCCAGTCCTCCGCCTTCTGCATCCAGCCACTACCCGCCACCGTATTCACGTCAACGGTCCCTGGCCGAAATTCACTTTACCATGCACCCAATTTAAAATATGGTATAGTGGTGAAAATACGTAGGTACTTGGTTAAAAATATCTAAAAGTATAATACTTCTAAATTTGAACTTGGCAAGTTAATTTTATTATACAATCAATCAATACCGTGCTCTTAGAAAAGCAAGAGAAATATTGAGCGTACTTGTTTATTGCGAGATCAACCAAAGAAAATCTATCTCTTTGGTTGATCTATCCATACTATTCTAAACCATTCATCTATTATAAACTATAAGAAAGGTTAAGGCTAGGTATTCCAAGCAGAGGCTGCGCTTTTGAGTCCTTTGAAACCATCTGAGTCATAGAAAAAAGCGTTTTAAATTTCGAAAAAAAGATATATATTAGTTAAGGTTATAGTCTAGTCAAATTCGCATTCAGTTACCAGATCTAATGGACTTCACTCGATAGAAAAAAATCCCAAAGTTACCCCTTTTCGTAATGTTTTTTTTAAATATTATGACTAAACTACTGATGATTTCTATTAAATTTTTGTACTCAACTAAAGCTACTACATATGTATAGACATTTTCGAAGAGTTTGACTATATTATTAAATATTTTTTTAAGTTATGTTTAAATACCTACTAAATTCGCGAGTGCTCGCGCCGCTGAGGCCCGAACAGTCGCGTCAGCGGCCAGTCGCGCGCTGGCGCTTACCGAAGTTAGACCTGTGTCAGTTTTTGCGCGACAGTTTCGTGAACCAATCAATCGGTTTTACGTATTTATAATAAATTGTTGCAAGCTATTAATTATGGGCAATAAACAACGCAAGCGAAAAAAGTCATGCAAAGCCATAAAAATGACAAATAAAAAGAATGCACTCCAAAGATATGTGAAGAAGTAAGTACATATTTATAATTGTCTTTATCATTTACATATTAAAATAATTATGTTACATTTCACTACATTTCTACGTCCGATTGGTAATTTATAAAATTATCATCAATCAATCAATCAATATTACGTTCATAGCGCCATAGTATAGAAACATCAGTATAACTACTGAAGAACACTACTTACGATTTATGATCATTCATATTTTATTTATATCACTACCTCTGCCTACCGTTTGCAAACGATAAGTAAATACTAATAGATATTCCGTTTTATTTTAGGTCAATGGGGCAGCTTCAAACACCTGACATGGATACCGCCACAGTACTGAATCTGCTACCTGCGGATTCCATTGAAAATAGGTAAGTAAATATCCATAGATCTGAATAGGTAGGTACTTAGTGTGTGTTGGGTAACCTCTTCGAGTGTTGTTCCGATTCCGATCCCGCTGCAGTCCGGAGGGAATGGAATCGGAGCGGCCGGTACACCCTGGGCGGCGGTCAATGGATTCCCCTTCATGGGGTTGGCATTGATCGTCGGCTAATACCCAACGTGGCGGGAACACATCACTCTCCGTACTCCTCTGCTTTCAGAGGAGACAGGATGAGCGATGGTGTTAGTGGCTGAGGCCACCATAGGGTCCTGGGGGATCCAGGGGCGGGTTGGCCCACTGCTAACGCAGGGGCCGACGGGCACTTGTGCCGCCGCCGGTGAGAGAGGACTAGCCATCCTCTCACGTTCCGTAATCGGCAGGTGATCAGCAACGACCTGACTGGTGGCTCCAGAAGGGTACGCTGTGAACTTGCTGACCGGAGGGCTTGCCTTTATTGGCCGGCCCACGACAAGGAAAAGTCTATAACACCCGATAGCGAAGTCGTAAAAACCTATGGATACCAGTCGACCTCCATAGTATATAGGCTTATCCAGGTGCAGGGGGCTTCGCCTGGATGGACCACCTTTCCCCCATACTCATGGGATATGATATGGACATAAACCTTAACATATATAAAAAAAAACGGACCGAACAAAAAACAACATAGGCACGAAAAAGGACAAAGAAAATGATGGAGTCTGCGCGGAGGTCGCGCAGCACGCAAGCGTGGAGGTGACGCCAAACACCTCGGCGGTGTCGGAGAGTTTCGACACCGCCAACGAGCGAAGCAGGGCGAGCAGCCCGGCGGGTCTGGGCGTGCAGCGGACCCGTAAGCGCAGGAGGCGCGCAAAGGCTCGGGCGGGGGAGGTTTTTTTTTTTTAAAAAAAAGAATATTAGTAACCGAAATTACTAATATTCTTTTTAAACCTCTAACCCCTCCAGCTAAGCTAAATTGCTTGTGTTAGGAGTGGGTTCACGTCGGTAGTGTAATGGCCAGGATTCGAACCCGGGACCTCTCGATCGTAGGGTCGACTCCTTAACCACTAAGCTACTGACGCTAGTAGTAGTTTTGGACGAGGATTTTTTGGCGTGAGGGCTGGGCAATCCACCCGAGCTCCCTCGGCTCTAGGAAGGGCCGCGGGAAACTCACCGCCGAGGCCTTCCACCTCGGCGGAAGGACGCCAAGAAGGCCAGGAGGGCCGCGGCCGCGGCGAAGGCAGCGCCGGGGAAGCTCCGTGCCCCTCGAACTACGGCCGTCGTCATCACTCTGACGACGGAGGCAGCGTCGAGAGGCATGGGGTATGCCGAGGTGTTGGCCAAAGTAAAGGCCAACGTCGACCTGAAGGCCCTCGAGATCCCGAGTGTCCGGTGCAAGAGCACGCGGACGGGGGCCCAGCTTCTCGAGGACCCCGGCGCCGCCAGTGGCCCCAAGGCCGACGTAGTAGCGGCTCGGCTTAGGGAGTCGCTGGATGCAGCCGACGTCCGGGTGTCCAGGCCCATTAAATGCGTAGAAGTGCGCATTATGGGCCTGGACGACTCCGTCACGGCAGAATAGCTCAGGCTCGCCGTGGCGGAGGCCGGGGACTGCTCCCCGGACACAGTGAAGGCCGGAGCGATACGCTTCGGCCGCGGTGGACAGGGGGCAGCAGTTGTCTGCTGCACTATCGCGGCGGCCCAAAAGGTTGCCGACAGACGGATCCTCCTGGTAGGAGGCTTCCTGAGGGCGCAGGCACGGCTCCTGCAGGCCCGACCGGCCAGGTGCTTCAGGTGCCTGTCGGTGGGCCATGTGGGGGTGCAGTGCACGGCGGAAGTGACGGCGGGTGACCGTTGCTTCCGCTGTGGCCAACCCGGTCACAAGGCCGGGCACAAGAAAAACTTAATCACCGCATCTAATTTTGGGCCAACAAGTAAAAGAAAAGTTAGTCTAAATACTGTTCCTTTGGTACATATTATATCAAAAGAATTTGACTTGTGTAGCTGCTATTGCACACGGAATAGAGCACGAAAGGCAAGCACTTCAGCAGTTACAAAAACAAGAAAAAATAAACATTATGCCTTGCGGTTTGTTCATTGATAAAAAGTATCCATTTATTGGAGCAACTCCTGACGGATTAGTAGGCGATGATATGCTAGTAGAACTTTAATGCCCTATAACTGCAGGAAAAAAAGGACTAACAAATGCAATAGAGCAAAACAAAATACAAATATTAAAATATGACAAAAACACTTGCGCTAGCACAATAAATAATAAATCTAATTGGTTTTATCAAATACAAGGGCAGCTACACGTCACTGAAAGACAACTCTGTCTGCTAGGAATCTGGGTTGGAGAAAATTAACCCTTGCTTACAAAACGCATCGAAAGGGACGACAATTTCTGGAAAACGCAAATGGAGCCAAAGTTAGTCAAATTTTACATGAAGTGTTTACTGCCGGAAATTGTAGATAGTAGACACATACGTGGAATGCCAATAAGAACGTTGTCCTTGCAAGATGGCAAAGATAATTTGAACGATGTATTCTCTTTAGCCTTACTATTACTATCAGCTGAGCCAGAATCAGACTTGCCACCGGGTACAAGCACACGAGAAATAAACTTTGAAGCATTTTATGATTATTTACATGAATATTTTACATTTACTATATAAATTAGTTTAATTTGATACCTTTCATTCAATATAGTCATTACATCCTCCCTTTATAAAAAACAATGTTTGAAATAAACAACCCAAATATACTAACTACACAAATAGATAAAAAAAATACTGTAATCTCTTACACCAACCTACATTGACACCCCTTTTTCTTCTTACACTAAATAACGACGTTGTAGGGTTTTAATATGAATTCTGCAGTTTTAGTGTACTGACTACAGAGACAGAGGCCGTCGGTTCCAATTCCAGCCAGGATAAATTTTTGTGTGATGAGCACGATTATTTGTTGTGTTGTAATTTATCTATAATACGCTATATGCTTTGTCTTCTACACTGACGGCACAAAAACTCTGTGTATACAGGGTCGGCAGCACGAAAGTGACTCCCCTGGTGTTGCACATGTCCAGGCCACGGTAACCACTTTCCATCAGGTGGGCCGTGTGCTTGTCTGCCACCTCAGTTGTATAAAAAACGCATTTATTTACAAAACATATCAGATCTCTAGTATCCATATTACAAGCATTTGCTAGGTTTGGGACTAGATGACGCTTTGTTTTTTTATATCACCATGGTGGCTAACAGGCATAAGGGCTGCCGATGGTAAAAGTCAACGTAGCCTATGGACGCCTGCAACGCCAGGGGCATCACACACGCGTGACCCTGGGCCATCTCACCACTAACAGCATCGCTCATCCTGTTTCCTCTGAAAGCAGAGGAGTACGGAGAGCGATGTGTTCCCGCCACGTTGGGTATTGGCCGACGATCAATGCCAACCCTATGAAGGGGTGAAGGGGAAGCCATTGACCGCCGCCCAGGGTGTACCGGCCGTTCCGATTCCGTTCCCCCCGGACTGCAGCCGGATCGGAATCGGAGCGACACTCGAGGAGGTTACCCAACACACACCCCAGTCAAAAATACCTAATAATTCTTATTTTACAGACATTTAAACTTACGATAAATATTGAGTCCTGCTAACAGTGACTTGATCGCATGTGACGTCAATTTACAACGCTCCGCTCCGCAAGTCGCCAAAGGAACTTGCGCAGTATTTTGTTTGTTTTTATCCGCGGATTGCGTTACGTTCGATTAATGAAATGGATGAAGGATTTGAAAAAGGGTAATCGGATAATCTGCCTAAAATAGATCCTCTAATGGTTGCCCATAATTTATCAACAAATAGTGATTTCATTGGCACCGAAATGCGAGGAATAAAAATGCAAAGGACTCAGGGCTGCACACGCTGGCGGACTGCCCGGCATGGGAGGCGCCGAGGAGTGACCTCGTTGCAGCCATCGGGGTGGGAGTCCTCTCGCTCGGCAGCATGATTGCGGCAATGGTGCGGAGCGCGAGCGCGTGGGCCGCCGCCACCTCCTGCGAGCATGTAATGCTCGCGAAGGAGATGGCGGAGCGCGCCCGGGAGAGATTTAGAACTCTCCCGGCCCGCCGAGCCCGCAACTTGCTCGCCGCGCGTCGCAGGCGACTCAGGCGCCGGAGTTCGCTTAACGACCTCCGTCCTCCATGAGGGCAGGCCTGGGGGTGGAAGGTAAGGCCGCCTGTCACCCCAAGCAGAAGCAGGCCGGGACGGTGGGGCGACTAGCGCCCCTCCCCCAAACCGGGGCAAGACGGGAACACCGTGGTTCCCAAACCCGATGGGGCTATCTCGAAACCGGAGATGGCCCAGGGTCAGTCGGGGTGCGAGGGATATGCTCTACGGGCAACCTGACACCCGGCGTCTGTAGACCCGAGACGGCGTGCGGTTTTAGTCGGTTCAAGCCCGACATAACCGCCCCCGCTGCCCGGCGGGGGGGTATCCGAAGGGATTTACGCACGATAAAAAAAAAAAAAAAAGTATCTCTTAGTAAATTTACTAAATACATACCTACACGTGTTTATTGAAATATATACAACAATGTATTATATTATAATAAGCAAGCGCTGTATATCGCGACACGCTAGCATCAACGACATAATCCGCCTTGATCTTGTCACAACCACGCCTTGCCAGCCGTTCGTGAACCTAATGGGCTGGTACGCGACGATGGCAAGAGACTGGATGGTATGACGTTATTGCCTTGGAAGATGGGTAGGCCTTTGGTATGGGACGCAACGTGTGTCGACAACTTTGCGCCTTCACACCTTCCAAGCACTGCGGGCTGTGCCGGTGCTGCTGCTGCATCTGCGGAAAGCCTCAAACGGCGTAAATACTCCCACCTAGTAGTTGATGTGTTTTTGAGACGTTTGGTCTTGAGACGCTGGGGTCATGGGGTCCAAGTGCCTACAAAAAATTGGCAAAGCGGCTGATCGAAGCTACACGAGACCAGAAGGCTGGACTTTATCTTGCACAAAGAATTAGCATTGCCATACAACTTGGCAATGCGGCCAGTCTTCTGGAAACATTACCAGTCGGTGATGATGCGGAGGAATTCTACAATACATACATTGATTTATTGCAAATGTGGGTTGAACAGATGTACTAAACCTTTTTCATTTTGATTTGTGTTATTAATAAAATACGTAAGCCGTTGTATTTATCTTTATTTGTAACTAATTCCAGATCGGCAAGAGACAGCCTATGGTGATGATGCTATAGGTTACGTACAAGTAAAAAGAGTAAGTGATGTATATACGGTCAAATGTAGAATCACGCCAGAACACCGCGTTCGTGTGTGCGTGACGATTGGGTGTCCTAATCGTGAATCGAAAAACTAATGTTATCTAGATTTAGTAGAAGTTGTAAAAAAATTGTAGAATCGATTTAAAAATTTGTAAAATAATAATTTAAAAAAATATGGCAATTTAAATGAGGTCTCCCAATCCTTACTCAAGGGTACCTATTTCTTGGCGAATCGATGCAAGTAGAAGCTAAATTTTTATACTCATATTTTAGTAAAAATACAGATAAACACTTCCCAAAATATAAATCAAGATTAACAAACATCCAAAACTTTTATAAATGTTTTAAATATATCCCTCAATCCTTACTGTATAGATTGATGGTCATGGTGTTTTGAAAAAGTGGATATATGTTTTAAATTTATCTTTGCATGAAGATTAAGTAAAAGTTGTCTAATAATTTGTAAAAAACAAAAACGACTGAAATACATCACATTAAAAATTATAACTCTAGAAACTATGTCCCACAATACTTATGCCTCCAAAAAACACTTGATCGTAGCTCACTAGGTACTGTAAGTATATAATTAACTACGAATATATATTTTAGTAGTAATTTTCTACTAAATGTTTATGCAGTTATTTGATTAGAAGATTCGTTATTCATTTAAATATTAACTTATCAATATTCCTAATATAAAATACGTATAGGGTGACCATTAATTACTTAAATTTTGCAAAGAATCTTAGCTTTCGTACATTATAATCACAAAACACGTACCGATACTTAACATTTATAATAAAATATTGATTAGTATCCACCGAGTCCCTATAGACTACTAAAAAACTTGATAGACCGGTCAAAATGGAAGGCAATGGAGGAGGCCTATGTTCAGCAGTGGCCTTCCTACGGCTGATATGATGATTGATTAGTAAATCTAGTGGGTAATTTGAAATAAACAGGTATCAAACTACCTCCAATAAATTTAATAAATTAGCGTTAACTTGTTGGTATATGTTGTTTGATTGCAACATTGAACACGTAATAATTATATCACTTGGACATAATATAAATATTCAGTCAGGAGTGCAGATTGGTAATAAGCAAGTGCTATTAATAGTTATCTTCGAAACGTTTTCCCTGTAAAAGTAAGTACTAAGAAATATTCATGGTAAAATAATAAAGCAGATGAATGAATTATGTTTGTTATGTTAAAAGTTTGGATCATTTGATATGCAATTTGAATTTTTGTTATTATGAAATTATAACTATGCAATGAGAACACTATGATCTAGTTGTTCTGATATTGTTTTGTAATTATTTCTTGTGATATAGTTTCGATAATAAGTAAGTTTATTTTTAGCATAATATTTTATTGAATGAAAAAATATTTTAATAATGGACATGATTTTATTTGTGTTAAACGCCTTAATATACAATTAAATATTTCCTTAATAAATTGACAACTGCCCTTAATTCTTGGCTAAATAAATGATTCATTTATTGACGAAATATTTGTGTTGTTTAAAAATATTGAATTTAGTTATATGAATTTTAAGTTGTGCAGATACCTACCACATGACATTTTGTTGCTGTTGTCAAATTTATTGGTAAATTATATAACATTGATATGTGAATGCAACAAATTAAAATAATATCATATTGTATTACAGTATAATCATGAACAGGGGCCGAAAACCGAAAGTAGATTTGAATATACAAAAATAAATATTTCAAAGATATGCAGCTGAACTTTTAGGTAACCCCAAAATTAAATATAATGATCCTGTTTTTGCGACTATGTCTCCGGAACTCGATTATAAAATGACACCATTGGCTTTATTTTTGTCAATGACACGTCATTACAATGCTTTCTTTGAAATCGAAAAGGACACTGACCAGAAATCTTCTATTGATATTACTAAAGAAAACAGTACCGCAACGACAAGATCAGCATCACCGTTTAAGAAAATATCTTGTAGTTTGAGCTGCCCTGAAGAATTAAATTTTTCTTTCGATATCGATATGTATGATTCGAAAAAAGTAGAACCTTTGTATGCATACAAGAAGAGTGGTTTAACTTACAAAAAGTATATGACTCTGCCAAAATTGAAATGGTCCGCTATGTTAAAGGAAAAAATTTGGTTAAACTCACGGTTACCTTGCACATGGATTTTAAGAAAAAGTAATATAAATGAAACCAAAATTTCCATAAAGGGTCAATGTTCCCAATGCAAAGGGCGTATAGAATTATCTAGTTAAAAACAACCGATAAAATTATTACGTATTTAAGTAACGTAACTGGAATAAATAAATCTTATATACACAATCCGAAAAAGAAATCAAAACTGACATCATATAGAAGACGACAATTAGCTAAACAATTGTTAAAACGATCGTCGATATCTCGGAAACTACTGATCGAATCTTCTAGAAATTAAAACGCATTGTTAATGTCGAAGTACTCTATCGACCCGTTTAGAAAAATCCAGAAAAGTCAATACAAAATCACACGCCCTTTGTCTACCTATACCTACTTTACCTACAAATCGCGATAACAAGGGCATTCACCTCTATCGTTGGCACGACTGTGTAGGTACTTGTTTTCTCGAACGCCCCAGTAAATACCTACTATTCTCGAACGCTCTAGTGCCTTATCCCTAGATGATTCCGGAACATTCTACCCTCTTTATTAAGAGCTATAAAAGGGCGCCCAGCGATCGACACGAGCAGTTAATTTTCGAAAGCGAAAGTGAACACATCTTACCGAAGTGAACCAAGAGAGTTATACCTGCGACTTAAGCAACGATTGTGGACTACTGTGAACTGCTGAGCGACTTGAACTGTTGAAGAGTACTGTGTGTGCTAGTTATTTAGTTGTCTAGTTTGTGGTGAGCGAATAAACCTCTTTGTTGTGTAAACGGCATTTAATTTGTACCCTGCGCACGTAACACAATTATTGAACAAACCTGCCATTAAGGTACGTAATGAGTTGGCTTCAGAATTAGTAAAAGATGATGAACATGAGAAGAATATAGGCCCACCGGTGCTAACATCTATTGAAGCGTTGAGGCAAATCAAATCTGATGCAAAGAGAGGTCAGTTACCTGATTCAAACATTTTCGTATCATTATTGATTTTAGCTAAAAGTCCAACTTAAAAAAAATTTGATACGTGAAATTTCGATATACCCTAATTTTTATTTGTATTTTTGGAGTGATCATCAAATTGATTATTACAAATATTCATCATCATGTCAGCCAAACGACGCCCACTGCTGGGCATAGGCCTCCCCCAAGGATCTCCACAACGATCGGTCCTGCGCTGTCTCACTTCAATAAATTTCAAAGAGTAACACTTACTTTAGATATTACTGGCTCTTTTGTTGAACCTTTTCGTCTCCCTGATGGCACTTAATTACAAAAAGATTATTTTTGTATGTGGGACTGATCACAGCTAATCAAAAGTTAAAATCAGTACCTGTGATTCAGATGATAACAGACTCACATAATACGCAATCTATTTTGAACTGGCTAAAAAAATGGCAGTTTTGTGAACCAACCACCCCATGAGGTCATAACTGATGATTCTTCTGCCTTGGTTTCGGCCAATATTCAAGCCTTTACATCTTTTAATTCCACAAAGGATTATATAAAAGAGATGATGTCATCGTTAGAAGGGCGTTCGTCAAACCTACCGCCAGTTTTTATTCGACTTGACAGTCACTTTGTCAAGACGTTGTACAATTGTTTCACCTTGTTTCAAAGATGAAATGAATTAAAATGTTAAACGTTTTTATATTTGTTGCATTTTATTTTTGAAACAGTGTGAAGACTTGCAAATTGTCAAAGATGTGATTTGCGACATAATTGAGATGTCAAGACACATCTAATAGACACGCAATACGATAATAGTAATTTATTTTCAAGTTCTGAATGTCAAGCTGCTGAAATTCGCCTGGTTAAATTAGAAAAAATAAAAAAAAATTGGAAGACGGTAATAATAGTGTAGACAAACTGATGGTCGATGATGTCACTTTTGCTGAGGATATTTAATTTTTGGACTGGCTTGATAACATTGTGGAAGAGAAAAAAATATATATCAAGCAAATAAACTGATAAATAACAACAAAAATGTGTATTTTCATCCACCATTTCTATCTAACGCTAAAAAGAATATTATTTAAGCTCCCAATGTGGTCCAATTTAATGTGTTGTTTTTTTTAATCGGACAACAAAACGCCTTCATCTTCCGCAATTGAAAGCTTTTCAAAACGCTGAAACATTTAGTTTTTCAAATAAAACTGAACAAGACGTATCGCATTGACGCATTTGTAAATATCTATTCAAAGTTTCTGGATGGAGAAATGAAATAAGCGTTATCGTATCTTCGTCAAGACTTGCATAATAAAGTAACTCCAAATAAGGCGCGTACGAAAAAAAGGAAATACACACGAAATCAAAAATTTCAAAATAAAAATGCAAAAAAAATTAAATCGTCAAATGATCGTCGAAGCTTTTCCCGAGACTCTATTTTTTTCTGACTTTCCGACTTATATTGAAAATTGGAAATGACAAGTTGAAACCAAAGAAACACAGCCAGAAACCAAAGTGACATTTGTCAGAAACGGCAACCTATGCGTTTGTGTTTTTTCAAAATCATGAAGTACAAATAAGGAATACTTGCTTAGATTACGTCATGTATCTTCTGACTGTGGGGTATAATCAAAATTGTAATATTCATGGCATCCTAGATAACTTTGCTGACGAACTGGTTCCACGATATGTTAAATATTTATCTGATAGAGAAGAAGAAAAGGCTAACATATTGAGAACTCATATTATTCGTTAACAAAACAGAAGATGATGCAAAAATTGTCTGTGACTGTGCATGTAACGACTCTTTTATTTTCGAATATATCGTTTTGAAATACTGTTTTAGTGCTCGTTTTGTAAAACGATGCATAAATGCGCTGTGCATATCAAAAGAAATTACAAGAGAATTTGCTTTATTGCCTTTGAATCTCGACATGATTTCCGTTTTCGGTATCAGTTTTTTAGAAGATGCTTTATGTATTACCGAAGAAAACAAGGATTGATTGTCGTGTAATATTCAAATTAAATATATCTATGAGTTGTCAAAAATAATATCATTTGATTTGAATGGGACTGAAAAAAATATACCGTTAAGTATTTGTTTACAAAATAAAACTTATACGGTCTTATTACAAAAAACGGAATAAAATCTGGTTTAAAACCGAACTATAAAGTCTAGGTTTAATCTCAAGACCATGGTTTAAACTTCTTCTTATTACAAAAACTGAATAAACCGTAGACTACTTAGTACCATGATTTAAACCTTGGCTTCAATAACAACCACAGATAACTACAAGTATTGTTCGTTCATTATGACCCTATTCGATCGCAACGTTCCGTATCCTCCGAAAGCAAAAGTTTTCTGAAGTCATTGATAAATATTATTTACTAAGATTGGTGAAAAATATATTTACAACATATATTTTCATTAAATTCAACTTCATGGATAATAGTTATTCTTTATTTAGTAATAAAATATCACTATCATGCCTTAATTTCGCAATCATTGTTTTAAAATAAATGGATGGAATGGAAAATCTATGGATGTTAAACGGAACAAAGTTTTCCCGTGTAGTTCGAAACGAATTACGAAACTTTATACCTACTGTAAGTTGTATGTTGTATAGTAAAGTTAATTATAAAATGGAACTACAAAAGAAAAGGAGATACCGGATATCCCCGAGGATCCGGAGCCAAATCATCCCTAATTAAATCAATAAGTCTCATAGCAAAACGTTTGGAAAATGTATACTTCTGCCTAAAAGCTACCTCAGATAGTTCCACAAAGGGGTTCACTCTAATACGATTTCTGTTAGGTAAGCGTGGTATGTGTATGTCCAGTAACTCCACGATATTAATATCTTCGATATCCATTTCATCAACTGCGTTAATATCCATTACGAGCAAAAATATGTACGAATAATAACAATCTAAAATAAATAATGAAATTCTTAAATGACAACTTTGACGTATGTGATTATTGTGATTACACTTTAAACCAACGTTAAACTAGGGGTCACGCATGGAGACATGGAGGGTGCGACTTGAGCACCCAAGGTGGGGGGAATCCACCATTGCGGCGGTGAGACCGATCATGAAGGAGTGGTTGGAGAGGGACCATGGGGACCTCTCCTACCGGATGTGCCAGATGGTTACCGGACACGGGTGTTTCGGTAAGTATCTGTGGCGCATCCACCGGGAGACAACGCCGCAGTGCCAGCACTGCGAGGATCCTGGCGAAGACACGGCGCTCCACACGTTGGTGGAGTGCCCTGCGTGGGCGAGTCAACGCCGGGATCTCGTTGCGGTCCTGTGCGTGGACGTTCTCTCGTTGGAGACCATGGTGAGGGCCGTGGTCTCCGACGGGAGCAAGTGGCACGCCGCCGCCTCTTTCTGCGAGCAGGTAATGCGCGCGAAAGAGACGGCGGAGAGGGAGCGGGAAAGAACCCTGCCCCCCGAGTTTCGCAGTCTGCGGCGAGGACGCCGCAGACTCATCTACGCCCAGGACTACCGACCTCCATGATCGGGGCCTGAGGACGGCAGTTGGCCGACTCGCCGTCCTTACAGAAGCAGGCCGTGGCGGAGGCGTGTCGTGTGTGCCCTACACACGCCTGCCAACTCACCGAAGCGGGATAAAACCCGACCCCACCAGGCGAGGCCGCGAAGGCGGCCAAAGTCCGCCGGCAACCCTGGGGTTATCCTTTCGAGGGCTTACCCGGGGCGCCCGGCAACGGACACTTGGGGAGGACACCGTGCGGTTTTAGTCGAGACACGACATAACCACCCCCGCTGGCCAGCGGGGGGGTATCCGAAGGGATTTCCGCACGTAAAAGGGTCACGCAGGTTTATCTTTAGACCAAAGATAATCTATGGTTTACTACTAAAACGCTTTTCGTAATATGACTTTATTTAGACCATGGTCTAAAGACGATTTAAACCTGGTTTTACAATTAGACCATGTTTTGTAATAAGACCGATAAAGTATAAGGAGTCACTGAATTTATTCCATCTGTGTTACCTAATGGTCTCGGTCACTACAAATGTCATATTTTCATAAGTGGACCAAATATACTTTTTGTGTATAATATATATATAGTGATTTATTATGATGACAATAACAATAAATTATGCCAAAGCAACACCGCGCTACCAATGTACTTGCATTCACTTAGCTACGGTCTTGTAAATATTTAAAAATCCATCCAAATAAAGAAATCAATCCAACATCATTGTTTAATTAATGGTCACTCTATACGTATTTTATATTAGGAATATTGATAAGTTAATATTTTGATGAATAACGAATCTTCTAATCAAATAACTGCATAAACATTTAGTAGAAAATTACTACTAAAATATATATTCGTAGTTAATTATATACTTACAGTACCTAGTGAGCTACGATCAAGTGTTTTTTGGAGGCATAAGTATTGAGGGACATAGTTTCTAGAGTTATAATTTTTAAACCGTGATGTATTTCAGTCGTTTTTGTTTTTTACAAATTATTAGACAACTTTTACTTGATCTTCATGCAAAAATAAATTTAAAACATTATATCCACTTTTTCAAAACACCATGACCATCAATCTATACAGTAAGGATTGAGGGATATATTTAAAACATTTATAAAAGTTTTGGATGTTTGTTAATCTTGATGAATATTTTGGGAAGTGTTTATCTGTATTTTTACTAAAATATGAGTATAAAATTTAGCTTCTACTTGCATCGCTTCGCCAAGAAATAGGTACCCACCAGGCCCGCCGAGCCCGCAAAATGCTCGCCGCGCGTCGCAGGCGCCGGAGGTCGCTCAACGACCTCCTCCGTCCTCCATGAGCGCAGGCCTGGGGGTGGCAGGTGAGGCCGCCTGTCACCCCAGCAGAAGCAGGCCAGGACGGTGGGGCGACTAGCGCCCCTCCCCCAAACCGGGGCAAGACGGGGACACCGTGGTTCCCAAACCCGAGGGGGGCATCTCGAAACCGGAGATGGCCCAAGGTCAGTCGGGTTGCGAGGGATATGCTCTATGGGCAACCTTACACCCCGGCGTCTGTAGACCCGAGACGGCGTGCGGTTTTAGTCGGTTCAAGCCCGACATAACCGCCCCCGCTGGCCGGCGGGGGGTATCCGAAGGGATTTCCGCACGAAAAAAAAAAAAAGGTTACCCTAGAGTAAGGATTGGGAGACCTCATCTAAATTGCCATATTTTTTTCAATTATTATTTTACAAATTTTTAAATCGGTTCTACAATTTTTTTACAACTTCTACTAGATCTAGACAACATTAGTTTTTCGATTCACGATTAGGACACCCAATAGCGGGATAAAACCCGACCCCACCAGGCGGCCAAAGTCCGCCGGCAACCCTGGGGTTATCCTTAAGAGGGCTCACCCGGGGTGCCCGGCAACGGACACTTGGGGAGGACACCGTGCGGTTTTAGTCGAGACACGACATAACCACCCCCGCTGGCCGGCGGGGGGTATCCGAAGGGATTTCCGCACGTAAAAAATAAAAGGACACCCAGTCGTCACGAACACCGCGTTCGTACCACACCTTATCGTTGCAGTTTAGAATGCAATAAAAAGGACGAAGAAGTTTTATAAACTGTAATTTAAAATAATTTTATAGTATTTATTATAATATAATATATTTTCGTAATTTTTGAAAGTATTTATAATTTCTATATAATGACGGCCTCTGTGGCGTAGCGGTAGTGCATTCGACTACTACGTCAGGGGGCGCGGGTTCGATTCACGCTCAGTGCAAATATTTGTATGCATGAATATTTCTATTTGCATTGGTCTGGGTGTTTCTATGTATAAAATGTATGTATTTACAAAAAAAAAGTATTTAGGTATGTTTATCCGCATTCTGGAACCCATAACACAAGCTAGTTAAACTATGCTTACTTTGGGTCTAGAAAGCGCTGTGTAGAATGTCGTAGAATATTTATTTATTAATTATTTATAAACGTAAACAACACGTGCTGAGAGCGGTCTGAGCGAGTGTTGTGAGATGACTTCACACCGTCACACGCATCGAGTACGACTGTACGAGTCGCGTCGCACCTTTACTTCTATAAATCGGAAACTAATTGACGAATTGAAGTACTTAATTCTTTCACTTGTACTTTTTATTTTTGACAGAGAATATGGAGACCTAATATTCCAAACTAGTTAACATTCTTCATTCTAAACAGAAAATTGTAAACAATTGTTTCTGTAAACAGAAAATTCGTAATCAGCGACCCCAAAACCCTCTAAAACAAAATATAACTTGATTATGATCAACAATATTCACATACATTCTTGTGGTAATAAACTATTATTATTATAAATACATGATATTTTAACCCAGGGGTGGTCGGATAAGGGGTGAAAGGGGTGGGTTTCCGTCAGCGACCCCAAATCCCTCGCAAACGATATGTAACTTGATTATGATCAACAATACATTATATTTCACTGCAGGGAAAGGGAGAAGAGGGTAAGGGTGAAGGTGAATTTACGTAAATTTGACATGAAATTTGTTATCAGCCACCCCAAAAACACCTAAGACTCAATTTTGGAGTGAATTACTTGAATTTTAGAATTTTGACCGCGCTGTGTGTCGGCCCGGGTACTGAAGCTCCGTCGCCGGCCCGGGCACGAACGTGTTTCAACGAGTTCATATAAAATTGTTTTTTTTTGACACACATCAGGCCTTGCCCGGCCCGTCCACGGCCCGGGCAAGGCCTGATGTGATATCGGCACACCCGCGCACGTCACGATGGTGTCGGCCTAAACCTCCGTCGCGTCGCCAGCCTGGGCACGGACTTGTGTGAACGAGTTCATATAAAATGTAGACAACACTATAAAATGTAAACGTATTTTTTTGTGTTGTGTGTGTATAGACCTTTATAGGCTCAGTTCGCTGTCCGTCTATCTGTCTGTCGATCTGTCTGATGATTAAATTAATTATTTAGGTATACTCATTTAGCTAATTCCCTATCCAATTTAAAATTTAATCCTGGTATTAATGTATATGAATGGCGTGTAAAGCCAAAAAATTAAATAGGGAATTTTATTAATATCAGGACTTAAAACTGTTAAATGATATCATAAGATTTGTTCCACAATATCGATCTCATCGACTCGTGCTCTTTCCAATCCCGTCCACGCCGCGCGTTCCTAGGGAGCGGTACCGGTCGCACTATAGTACAATATTTTAAAGAATAGTTGAGTATTTTAGTGCCTTGGCTGTGTGAAAATGTTAAATAGGTTTTCCATGAACTGCGCTATAGATGCAAAAATATTCCATGTCAATTTTTGTTTATAATATACCTACTAAGAAATGACTGAAGAAAAATGTCTCCATTTTGAATTTCATTGAAATTTATCTAGCCGTGTCAGTGTGAAGGAACTTTCGCAATGATAGTATTAATGGGATTAGTGGAATAATGATGTAGAGTTTGTAACTAAAGGATCTGTACGTCTACCATGAAATGTACATCCGCAATTGCGAGCCCGCACGAAACACGAACGGAAGAAGTGTCATTTAGGTACCATGAAGTTCCTTCAGATTTCGTTCTTTCGGTTGGGACCATGAAGTATATTCGGGACTGAATCAAGCATATCAAAGATGTTTTCGTTTACAATACTTATATATTTCTATTAGAATGAACTATTATAAACCAACGTATTAAATAGTAGACTGTTACACAAGGGTTGACAGTCAGCCATTAGTGAGAGCGCCAATAGTTCGAGGGTGAAATGGCGAAATTCACCCGAGGTAAACACTCTACTTTACATTTCAACTATGTGACGAAATTAAAATACTACACACAAATTTAATGAAAGTTTATTGATTACCAGTTAAAATTTAAAGTTGGTTTTTTCGAAATACCCTCAGTAAATTAAACAGTGTTGGAATTAGCTTGCGATTTAAATTTGTGCTTTTATTTAATTTTTAAAGTCAAATACAAGTGAAATTGTGTTTATATCCAAGAATAAGTGACCTATTGGTGGAATAACATAATATTTCTTACCCAAAGTCCATAATAAACAAATTTTGTTAACCAAAAAAATTCCCAGTAGCAAAATGAAGTGTTATCAGTGTGTAAACGACTTTCAAGACGATAACGTAATACAATGCAATGGGTGTAAGCGGAATGTGTGCATGACGTGTAGCAACTTAACGAGTAGTGAGGCCAGAGTGATGGGGTTGAAATCAAAACGAACCCTGGTGTTTCTGTGCAGCCCGTGTCGGGAAGCACTATTCCAAGTACCGAAGCTTATAAAATGCTATGATGCGGTACGTGAAGAATTGAATGACATTAAACTGTTACTAGCTACCACCAAAGCCCCGAATAACCCCAGCTCTCAAACCAACCAACCAACCTCTAGCACTCTCACCAACACCAATGTAATTATCGAAGAGATGGCAGAGCGTGAACGACGTGCCAGCAATCTCATTCTAGTGGGTATAAAGGAATCCACCTCAGATAATGCTGAAATTCGAAAATCCAGTGATGAGGCTGCTATAGTGGGGGTCTTGGAACAAATTGTGGGGGCTAACATCCCCAATGTAGTAAATGTGCTCAGACTGGGGCAAAAGAGTGATACTAGGCCAAGACCTATTAAGGTCATCCTCAGCAATCGCTCGGATGCTGTGAACATACTTAAGAATAAGAAAAAAGCTTGCAAGGAGGTAAGAATTTATAATGATCAAACACCCCAGCAACGAGAAGAGCTCAACCAACTCCGTGAGAACCTGAAGGACCGTCTAAGTAAAGGTGAGACTAACCTTACTATAAAATATATTAGTGGAGTTCCAAAGATTTTAAAGTTAAAAAACTGACCCACTGCAACCCTCCTTACACCAACCTAATATTTTACTACACCAACCTATGCTCCTTGTCGGCCAAATTTGATCTCTTATTACTAGACATAAAAATTAATGAGCCAGCATTCATAATCATCACAGAAACTTGGCTTAAGAGAAACGATTGACACGGTACTTATTCCATACCTAACTAAACCTTGTTTAGAAAAAACCGTAAGATAGGCTCAAAGACGGGAGGCGGGAAGTCTGGAGGGGGAGGGGTTGCTATATACGTCAAAAACTACGTCAATGGCATTCCTATTACCGCAAAAAGAAACAAGCATTACATGCAGGACAATATTGAATCGCTTTACCTAGACATACAATTTGGCATACACCATTTTCTACTTGTGGGTGTCTATCGGACTGATGCAAACACAGATATTGACAAAGTCTTGTTGAGTAAGTTGTCATTGGCGTCGGAAGGCAACAATGTCATTATAATAGGTGACTTAATTACCCTGATATCTCATGGCCTCTCAGACCAGATCAAAAGTTGAGTGAGACTTCAGAGTTATTCAAAAATATGTTTTTACAAAGTAATCTATTCCAACTAGTGTCTAGCCCAACAAGATTCCGTACCAACCAAACACCATCATTACTCGATCTAATAATGGTGAATGACACTGCACCTATATCAGATATTGAATACCGGCCTCCTGTAGGCAAAAGTGACCACTGTGTTCTACAGTTCCAAATGCAATGTACTACAGCAAACTCCACTTCTCAGCCTCAACTGAAGCGGCACTATCGGCACATTCACTACAGGGTTTTTGATTTAGATCTTAACGATGCACTAGAGAAACTAAGCTGTGCTGTGGAAACAGTACCTCTTTGGAATAACTTTAAAGATATAATGAATGGGGTTATTGATAAACATGCACCATACAAGAACATCAAGAGGAATATTAAAAATAAACCCTGGATTAAAGGAAACCTGATAAAATTATCCTTGGAGAAAAGGAAACTATGGGATCTTTACAAGTCTAGTAAAACGGATGATGCATACCAGAGATACAGGATAATTAGTAACAAATGTGTGGATGAATCCAGAAGACTAAGAAGACAATATGAATCAAACATATTAAATGGTGGAGATAAATCGTTCTATTCCTACATCCGAAGCTGTATATCATCCAAAGTTACAATCCCACCTGCTATTAGGAATTCAAAGGGTGATCTAATAACAGACCCAGCTGATATTGCTAATGCATTTGCAGAAGAGTTTCATAAGGCTTACACCACAGAGCCACCATTAAACTACCCACCACATATCTGTAGTCCTCGTATCAATGAATCCTTATGCGACGTAAAATTCTCTACAGGCGACATAACGAAAATCCTTAAGAGTCTTAATGTGAATTCATCGGCTGGACCAGATGACATACCCAATATAGTATTAAGGAACAGCACAGAAACCCTGGCACCTGTGTTAGCGAATCTTATGCAATCATCATTTACAAATAGTCTACTTCCCCATGATTGGAAACATGCCATTGTGACACCAGTTTACAAAAGTGGCGATAAGACAGACCCATCCAGATTTAGACCGATCAGTCTCACCAGTACTATAGGAAAATGCATGGAGAAAATTATATGCCAGCATATCAAGCAGTTTCTGAATCGACACAACATTATCCCCATAAGACAGCATGGATTTGTTGAGAAAAGATCAACTGTCACAAACTTGCTGTCTTCTGTGCCTGAGTGGTCAAAGCAACTGGACAGTAAACAACCTCTGGATATCATCTACCTTGATTTTGAGCGTGCTTTTGATAAGGTCCCACATGGTCGCCTTCTACTGAAGCTGGAACATTTTGGTATTCGAGGCAAATTACTGAAGTGGCTTGAAAACTATCTACTTAATAGAACGTATCAGGTTAGGGTGGGAAGTGCACTGTCAGACAAACAAGATGTACTGAGTGGTGTTCCTCAAGGTTCGGTGCTTTCTCCAACTCTGTTTAATATATACACCACTGACCTTATAGCGGTGATAGAGTCAGAATCATGTTTCTTTGCCGACGATGGCAAGTTCTTCGGCGATCCACTGACTCAGTCTGGACGGCTGCAATCTGATTTGGATAGGTTACAAGCCTGGACTACAGACTGGATTGCTAAACTAAATGCTGATAAATGTACGATTCTGCGCCTGGGCAGAAATAATCCCAACACACAATACACCATAGGAACCACAACAATTACTACTGTGACTACACAAAGGGACCTGGGAGTAACAATGACCAGTGACCTGAAGTGGGCGGAACACATAAACAATATAGTTAAGAAAGCGAACTCTTTCATATACGTCATACGCAGGTCCTTTCAGTTCTTGTCACCTGATGTTTTCGTGAAGATCTATAAAACATACATAAGACCGCTTCTGGAATATGGCTACCAAATATGGAGCCCATACTTTATTAAAGACATTGATCTGTTGGAAAGTGTACAACGAAAAGCCACAAAAATACCGTATGGTTTCCGGCGGAAGACGTATGAGGAACGGCTGAGACTATTGAAATTACCAACGCTCAAGGATCGAAGGACGAGGGGTGACCTCATTGAATGCTACAAAATCTTAACCAAAAGTATAATCTACCCAATATTGGTGACATTTTTGTTCGGCAGCAGAAAACCTACTCATCTCGTGGACACAGCCTCACTCTAGCACGCTCACGCGCACATTCCTTGACAGCTTACCATTCCCTCAACAACCGAGTTGTGCAACTGTGGAACAAGTTGCCTGAAGAGGTAGTGTCAGCTGCAACGCTAAACTCTTTTAAGTGTCGCCTGGATAAGTGGCTTTTGGTGAATCAAAAACATTAAAAGTGTTATGGACTGTTAACAATGATCGAACTATACTCCAACACCAGTGACGTGGACACATCAGCAGTTTGCTGCTCGTCCATAATCCAAATAATAATAATAATAATAACCTGGCAACACTGGGAACGAACGGACGACATTTTTGTGCCTGCAGAAAAATATACAAATAAAACAATACAAAAGCTTTCCCAAAACCCAAAACCAAACTATAAATAAATTCCACAATGAAAATAGATTTAATTTTACAATAGAATCCAATGAAAACTATAAAATATTAACACAAAATATGACATGACAATACATGACATCTAATGTCTGTCATATATAAAAAGCAACAAAATAAAATAATGTAAAAGGACAAAAATGATCACAAGATCCCAGAAAAGGACAGCACGCCTACCATCTCCGGACTCGTCACTAAGCTCCGCCCCACAGCCAACCTCAAGTGGAATCCCTGGGTCGTCGAGCAGCAGCTCTAGTGACGAGTATTTCTCCCCACCGACGTCACCAACACCTGCGCGCCGGCGAGGGAGAGGCCGGCCCCCGGCCTGCTTGGGGTCCCGAGGCCCACCGGCCTCGAATAGGGCCCCCGCTGCCGGTGGTGTAGTGCGTCGCATGCGATGGACTCATATTATGAATGAGAATTGCATGCGCGCCTACTATGGGGCTACAGAGGGAGAAACCATTCGAACGGCGTATCGTGACAGGATGCTTGCTCTGTTTCAGGTCCTCGATCCAACCATCACAGTGTCCGCCCAACGATTGTCGGATCAAGTGCGAGCTATCCAGCGGTGTAACCTGTTGGATCAAACTGTGCTTGATCGGCTCCGCCTGGAGGCACAACCTACTCGCGCGACTCCTGCCTTGATACGGGACTCACCCACCGCGTCGTCAGCTCCGCTGTCAGGAGTGACACCAGCGACATCGGTGGAGCCCGTGGGCGATGATGGAGATTGTGTGAGTACGACTGTTAGCACCCAGGTAAGTGAGCAATTGGGGAGGGCTTTGGAGGACGCTATTCGCCAGTATAGGTCCGCGCCTGAATCTAGACCGCGTCTACCACGTCTGCCCACTCATAGGCGAAATCTGGCACTGATGGGAGCCCTGAATGATTTACTATTCCCGTACATGCGGGCTAGTAAAGATTTGTCTGATACCCACTCGATCATGTACTGTGGAGCAATCGCGGTGTGCCGCGTCGCTCGTGTCAAGTTTCCAGATACTGACCGGGCGCCCATTGCGAAGCTGGTCTGCTTCAGTCGGGGGAATAACCGCCCCCGTGTCATGCGTTTCGTGACTCAAGCATTCGCCGGGACCGGTATTCGGCGCCCGGATTTTGAGGCTAACGTCACGGAGCGCATTGACTACCTGAAGCAGAAAGTCTATGCATGGGCAGCCCGTATTCGCCGGTACAGAGAGCGCGTGGATCGGTACTGGCAGAATCGCCTTTTCCAGAGTGACCAAAGGAAGGTGTACCGGAAGTGGGATGGAACCACCCAATGTGTGGTCGATGAGGGGCTGCCAGGAGCCAGTGCCATGATTAATTTCTGGCGTGGTATCTGGTCAGCGCCCGTCGAACACACAGAGGGCGATTGGATGTGCGTTGTTGAGCGTGAATGTGGGAGCATCGAACCCATGGCGTCTATAACTATAGACCCCGAAGACGTGAGTTGTGCGATCCGTACTGCCCCGAACTGGAAAAGTCCTGGACCGGACGGGTTGCACAACTTCTGGATAAAATGGATCCGGTGCTCCCATGGCCGCTTAGCGACGCAGTTCCAACAAGCCCTCGAAGTTGGCTCCCTTCCGCGGTTTATGACCACCGGGATCACCTTCTTGCTCCATAAGACTGGTAGTACCGTTGAACCTAAAAACTATAGACCCATCACGTGCTTGCCCACTATGTACAAGCTCCTTACATCCATTCTGACCATCAAAATTAACACACACATTGTTGTGAACAACATTTTGGCCCCCGCTCAGAATGGGTGTAGGGTTGGGTCCCGCGGTACTAAGGAGCTCCTCCTCATAGACATGACTATTAGCCAGCAAGTCCGGCGGAGCCGGGGGGCTCTGTCCGCGGCCTGGATTGACTACAAGAAGGCCTATGATTCGGTGCCTCACTCATGGCTGAGGAGGATCTTAGAGTTGTATAAAATCGATGCAACTCTGAGATCTTCCTCAGTGCGTGTATGGGGCAGTGGACCACAGTCCTTCGTCAACCGGGCGGCGGGGAGATCTCCTCTGACCCCCAGGACTTCATAAGGATTGAGCGGGGCATCTTCCAGGGCGACTATCTGAGCCCGCTTTGGTTTTGCCTAGCACTAAATCCTCTCAGCAAATTTATGTTCGCCGAAATGACTATCGGGACAATGATCGTTGAATCGACATCCCGCATGACGAAAACCTCGTGAAGGCTGAGAAGGACAAAATCAGCAAGTACCTTGACTTGGCTCACGAGGTTACCGCCATGTGGGATGTCGATTCAACGATCATTGTCCCGATAGTCATTTCGGCGAACGGGCTGATAGCAAAGAGCCTCGACCAACACCTCAAGAGACTCTCGCTAGATGGTTGGGTCAAGGGTCAGATGCAGAAGGCGGTCATCCTCGACACGGCACGCATTGTCCGGAGGTTTCTCTCTCTGTGACCCCGACCGCCGGTAGCTTGGGCCCTGCCACGCTGCCGGTGGAGCACTATTTTTTATATTTTTAAATAGATGTTTTCTTTTTTTTTAATATGTATTTAAAAATGTAATTTATAAGTAATTTTAAAGTAAATAAAGAGATAATAATAATAATAAAATTAGAACAATTTGAAAATAGATTATTAACAACAGCTTTTGCCTGTTCCTAAATCTCATCGGGAGTTAAATTAATATCCGTGTCACTAGAATCACTTTCCGAAACCATTTTAACCACAACTAACACAAGGTATTTATTTATATTGAATCTCGTTTTCCCGCTAATTCTTTAGCAAACTTAAATTGTTTTTTTTCGCGTCATGCGTCATGATATCAAGGCATTATGACGTAATTAAATTATCATGGACACCATGGCAAAACTTACAATTAAAAAATATATATATATTTCCACCCTAAGGATGAAATAAGCTACTTTCCACCCGGCTACCTACATCTACCCATGAAAATTAAACTTTCCGAACAGGAGAGATGAAAAATACATAACTTTGTATTGGGTTATGATAACCTTCCGACCTTTTGAAATAAGTCCTATAGCATCGTGTCTTAATATTTTTTTGGGCGGGCTGTCAAAATGCAGAATTTTGCGATTACAGGTCGTTTCATGGTAGGGTTTAGGCCAAATGCACTGTAATGTGCCGCTTTCAGGCCCGATTTCGGGATAAGTGCGTTTTATAGTACCGATTGCCCGAAATTTCAATCCGCAATTGCGGATGTACGTTTCATGGTACACCTGCTGAAATATTACAGTTGAAAAATTAGTAAGTAGTTTTGAAGCGAGTGTGTTGTGCTGCTGTTTGGCGGGCTACAGAGCCCGACTGCTAACACCTATATGTGATAGCGCTCTAAATGAGTAAGCAGGAATGGGAGGTATAGAGAACGGACCGTGCGGGTTGAGGGGGCGCAGCTCGCGCGGGCGCTGCTCACCTTCCGCGGCGCCCTCCCCCGCGCCCTCGCCCGGCGTTGCGTGCGCCGCCAGGCAGTACATCACCGTCGCTGCAAAAGATCAGTCGCACTTAATAGCTGCCTCTTTACAATAGATATAGTTTGGTATGTCAATAGATTGGCCATGAAAGGGGCCCACCAAGATCTTTGGGGCTCAAGCCAACCCCACCTGTTAGCTGGTGCAATTGCTAACCGACGGACAAGTCTCTGAGGAAGGTGTTTCGTGTTTGGGAGGTCAGACAATAGTCTGTCCTCCCCTGAGCTCAGCTCAACCCTTATTACGTGGACCCGAATATAGAAATTGATGAATTCGGGGTGTTTGTTCAACTTCTACCTAAACATTTTGAGATAAAAGGTGTATGTATTTTACTCACATGAATATATTAATGCAGGAAATATTGGTTCGTTTCGTTCTTGTGCAGTTTCTACTAATATTCGTAATGGACCTTTAGGTGTTAACACTGCTACCAAGTCTGAAACAAGCAAATTTTTATAAATATGCAGCAAAGTATAAGTTGATTTTATTACAACATACTAGTACTCTTATAATAAAATCATTATCACAATAGTTACCCCATATTGATATAACAGCTAGGACAGCCCAGGTGGTCCATTCTGGTAGGTACTTAATAAAAACGAGCGCCATTAACGCTGCAATGAAGATCAGGTATGCTTGCTGCAGTCGCAATGGGCCTTTCCAGTGAATCACAATCATGCCCACAACACCAAAATTCCACATGACAAATGTTAATGTTATGTAATCCATAGGTATATTGTAAGCCCGTAAAGCTTCCCTGAAAACGAAAACCAAAAATAATTAGTAAAAACTTTTTAAAAACAAACTTTTATTTAAAAATATCTGTTGTACTAAACTGAAAATAATCTTTTTATGCAAGGGCTATGCTGATTTCAAAAGCTTGTATCGCAATTAGAACACCGAGAAAAAATAGATAAAATAGTCGTTTTGGCTTTATATCGTTATAATTCGATAATTCATTGTCAATTTTTATGAATGGCAAGTTCTCTATGATTTGTGCTACTTTCCAACTTCCCCTAATCTACTTAATTACCTATCTTACCAAAAATTCCTTGGATTGATTTTTTTGTTACAACACATCATATAACTATGTATAGAATAAAAATGTGTACTTACTCTATATACAAATAAGAGAACAAAAATAGCAACATGAGTGAAGAAAGTATGAGCCATCCATGTATGATCTTGTAGCATCTTTTCTTGTACAAGACTATCAGTAACACTGTCATCAAAGCTATCACACTCAGCAGGATCATTGAGTTGGCAAGCGCATTCCATACTTTGGTTACTGCATATGGACTCTCTTCGTGAAATGGAGTGTAAGCTCTGTAAGGATTTTTTTAGTTTCATTTGACTGTATCAAAAAGGCAAGTAAGTTAAAAAAAAGGACAAGCAAATAAGACAACAATAACATTATTCTCATTTACCACAAGTTAACGAGTGGGTTCACATTCAATAAGTAGTTTTTAAAACCTGCAACCTCCATAACATAATCCAATATCTCACCCATTATGCTTCTTAATCTAATTTAATAATGAACTGTTTGAAATGGAATGCAATCTCATTAAAAATAATTAAGGATAGAAAGAAACTAGACATGGACTAGTTTTATTAAAATTAGAATTATGAAACCTAATTTCATAATTAATTGCATTCTTATTATACAAAACAGAATTATAGGTATAATAGCAACATCTGTGTAGTGATGTGGATCTTTTGACTGCTTAGTCAAAGATGGTAGGTTCCATCCCCGCTCAGTGCAAATATTTGTAGGTATGAATATCTATGTATATTTGTATTTGAAAGTATGTTTATCATCATTTTAGAACTCATCAGAGGCTACTTTAGATATATAGAATATTATTATATTAATATTTAAATGTAGATACTTACAAATAAACACCTTTTACTGAATAAAAATTAATTGATGATATTGTGGCAACAACAACAATCATACAGAGAGTGACAGGTACAAACAACTTGATAACATGACGGGCTCCATATTTTAGTTCCAACTCTTCAATCTGAGGTTCCGATGGAAGGGTTGGAGGAGGTACAGGAGGTGTTGAGCTACTCGCTCCCCCAGACCCACTGCCCTCTGTTTGCTCGACGCTCTGAAAATAAATAAAGCACAAATAATGAAGACCTTAAATCAAGAGGAGTTTCAATTTATTAAGTTAAAAACACATATCAATAAAACTTAAGAGGTGTAATAGATATTATTATAATATACAAAAAAAAACATCCAACATGGTAACTATAGATACATACTAAAATGGATGCATCCCTAATATTTTCCAGTATTATTCACCCAATTGAGATGAAACTTGACAAGGTTGTTGTGCACATACCCTCTTTTTCCCCAGGGGTGTTTAACAAGGCGAGTAAGACATAATGCTGTTCTTCATTCAACAGTAAATGTGTAACCCTTGAAGAAGTATAAAGTTGATGACAAAAAGCTCACTGCCTATTACTTGGGATCAAAAGACATGGTTGGCGAAATTTGGGTATTAATACACCTCTGCTTTTCAGCCACCTTTTCTATTATAAAATGTGCAGGACTGCTTTCCGAGTAATTCTGTTGAGTGCGAATGTATGAAACAATTTTGTGTAACCTCAGTTTGGACCCTAGCTTGAATTGAATCAAATTGTATCTGCTTTATTTGACAACATTTGCATTTTCGCCCAATAGACGGCACAACGGCAAAAACAGACTTATTTGTTGTAATATTTGAAAAAAATTATAACAACTTTATAGTGGTTCTTGGTTAAGTTTAAGAAGAAAAGTTTTGTATGTAAATATAACGTATATTGCTTCGATTTGATACTGTGTTTTTAAGTTCACTTTTTATTGGCATCATCATCTTCCCAACCTGTTCCCAATTACATTGTCGACTTAAATATCAGTATTTTACTTAAAGTGACTGCCATCAGATCATCATAACCCAGTATGGAACGAGTATGATTGTTAGGAAGACCAGCTATTGTGAGACTTTTCTTAATGACTATCCTAATCCGTTGATGGCAACCCATCCACATATCAAATGAAGCAAGCGTTGCTTAACCTTTGAGACCCTTTTTTTTTTTCAATATAATCAGGTAAATAACAGGAGAAAAACAATGCTTTTTATTTAACACTTTTAGTACGGAACTTTTAAAACATAATGAGATTCTTCAATACAATCATTTTGTTCAAGTGTATTCAAAGCGTATTAAGTCAATTGCAATTTTTTTAATCCCGGGATTTTAGAGGAGGTATTACCAACTCTATGCTACTTCCTACCTCGAAATATACTCTACCTATTCCAATCTCTGGTAATTAAATAGAGAAATCTGATTGATTGCTTCAACAGTAAGTAAATACCTAAAAGACAATAAGTGTAAAACGTTTTCCAAGAACACATAATGAACTATTCTTGTAATATCAACCTGTTTACTATCAGGTAAAAAATGTAAACAGATTCTTTAAATATAAGGCAGTATGAAACCTGAAAATATACGTAGGTATGTAACAATCTATTTATATAAAAATGAATCACCTAAATGTATGTACACACATAATTTCCAAACCACTACACCAAATTGGATAATTTTTTTTTTTGTGTTTGTTAATATCAGGGCAAGGTTTGTGTGAAATATATTATGAAGTCGTTCCCTGTTCCATATATATATCAAATAAATTGTTTTAAAAACAGATTAGATAGTGGGCGTCAGAAGTTTAGTCATTGCATACTCATGTACTAAAAGATACTGCAGTACAAATATGCATGTGTATTTAATATACTATTTATCGTACTTACGCCATATGTGCGCTGAGTTTCGGACTTAGTCTTTCGTTTTCTAGCTATCCTATCAGCGATCTCCCTATCAGGGCGAGCTTCTGCTATGTGGCCGTCCATAAGTGCCGTATGCTCTGTCACCTCCTCTGTGTCACTACCGGTATCACTCATTCATTAATTTTTTGGAACACAGACATCTTGTTTATCACTTTAATTAATATCTCGCAAGTGCGCTAAATAAAAAACAAAGCTTTTCAACGTCTTGCACATACATTACGCGTCGTATAGGTACTTTTTTTTTGGTAATTCATAAACCCCAGCCACAGATTAAACAGAGGTAGACAAAAAACATAGTGATATGCAGCCATGGAGGGATTGGTAACGTTACCAATTGTACCGTTATAATAGCGGTATATAACGTCATTTTATTAAGGTAATATTAATCACGGTTCATTTCTTTACAGTAAGTCGGAAACTGAACTCTATTATAACGTTAATTTTACGCGGTGAGTACTTACCATATGAGTTCTTTTTCAATCAATCAATTAGCCTATTGCAGTCCACTGCTGGACATAGGCCTCTCCCATTTTACGCCATAGCACCCGATCCTCCGCCTTGCGCATCCAGTCTATCCCAGCTACCTTTTTCAGGGCGTCCGTCCATCTTGCTGGGGGATGTCCTATCTTCCGTTTACCGGTTCGTGGTCTCCACTCTTGGACTCGTTTACTCCATCGGCCATCGGTCCTTCGGCAGATATAGCCAGCCCATTGCCACTTCAGCTTGCTTATTCTGCGAGCTATGTCGGTGACTTTAGTTCTTTGTCGGATGGCCTCATTTCGAATTTTATCCTTCAAAGAAACCCCAAACATAGCTCGCTCCATAGCCCGTTGCGCGACTTTTAAGTCGTGGACTAGCCTCACTGTCAATGTCCACGTTTCGGCACCATAATTCCTGACTGGTATGAGTGTTCTTTTTGGGTGAACAAAAATGATAAAATACGCGATTCTTTTTTGTCTCCGAGACGCCTACGTCACTGAGATGCTAACAATTTTTTTTTATAAAAACGTCATCTTTGTTATATCTGACGGATCGATAGATGGATGGATGAATGGATGGAGGGAGGAAGGGTTACCCATAGATTACTATATCTAAAGGGACACCTATAAAGGTTACGTAATTTATTTCGGTACCTATAAAGGTAACGATATAAATAACGATACTCTTACCGTTAATTCATACCTATTTTCATGCATTTTCTGTAGAAACTTACTGCAAGCCCTAGGCCCCTTTGGAATAGTCCCTCCCTTAACCTACCCCACCCCAGCCTGCAAAATAGTAATTTTTGTAATAAAAAAAATACAAATCGATAGATTTTCAATAGCTCAATTCAACTACCTTGTCCTTTAAAATTGCTCACTTTAAATTATTTAATTAAAAATCAATAAAGTCGTTAAAAAAAATCCTTTATCCGTACTTCCAAATTTCTATATCAGCTCAAGTTGCATTTATAATTGCTCAAGTACAGTTTGTAACAGCTCCATATACCACGGTACTATTTATAGTCATTGGTTTAGGTTAGGTTAGAACTGTGACCACAACGCAACGCAAGAGCCGAGCGAGCGAATCGAGCGTGCCGCCGCAGCGGCCGGCGAAGTGCCAGAACCGAATCGGTCTTATAGTTATTGGTTTAGGTACATTTAAAACTGCGGTATAAACTCCCAGGCCATAAAAATAACCGTAAATACGTTATTATCTATATACATTTATGTTCTAACTATTTATATTTATTGAAATAAAACTATTTTTAACGGATTCTATCGCGGTTTATTTGATGTTATTTTATATTTTACATTGAACCCGACGTTTCGGTTGCTTTTCAGCAGCCATGGTCACGGGGAGACTAAAGATGGTTGTTGTCTTGAAGTTTGAAGTGAAAGTTATCTCAAAGTACCCGAACTATGTTGAATTGTTGGTGTTACTATTTACGCAGAATGAGCTCACAGTGTCATGAAGTCTTGTTGTATTTTTTTTTTTCTTGGAATTAATTAAGTGAATGACTGGGTCCCAAGCTGGTGGTACATTCCAACCATCTTCTCTATTAAAATTAGGATGTTTTTTAATTTCAATAGCTTCGCGGAGCATCCTAGGTAGGAATCGATTTTCTTTGGCGAGTATCTGTGGTGTATCAAATCTTAAGTAATGTTTGGTCCCCTGTTGCACGTGTTCACATACAGAGCAGACTTTTTTGAGCGTTGGTGTTTTATGTCAGCTATGTGTTCTTTGACGCGAGTACCAATGCTTCGATTGGTTCGACCAATATAATAATATGATAGGTACTTAAACGGTGAATCTCACCACCACCCTAAACAGTTAGCTACCGTGGGAATGTCTTTGTTACAGAGAGCCCGTGGGATCTGTGACAAGAAACACCTGGACGCTGAGCTACAACATGTCAAACAAGTTCTGTATGACAACAAGCTCAAACAACCGCGCATCAGTCACAGACCCCGAGAAAACTGTCGAGCGCCAGCCTGCAGTCCTACCATACATACGAGGGGTCACTGACAAGATTGGCTACATCTTGAAGCGAGCTTCAATTAACACATACTACAAGCCGCCAACGAAGATATGTCAATTTTTACCATCTGTCAAGTGCCAATTGCCTCTACAAGATGCAGGGGTCTATAAAATAGATTGTGACTGTGGGCTCTCTTATATTGGTCAAACCAAGCGAAGCATTGGCACTCGCGTCAAAGAACACATAGCTGACATAAAACACCAACGCTCAAAAAAGTCTGCTGTATGTGAACACGTGCAACAGGGGACCAAACATTACTTAAGATTTGATAAACCACAGATACTTGCCAAAGAAAATCGATTCCTACCTAGGATGCTCCGCGAAGCTATTGAAATTAAAAAACATCCTAATTTTAATAGAGAAGATTGTTGGAATGTACCACCAGCTTGGGACCCAGTCATTCACTTAATTAATTCCAAGAAAAATCAAAATACAACAAGACTTCATGACACTGTGAGCTCATTCTGCGTTAATAGTAACACCAACAATTCAACATAGTTCGGGTACTTTGAGATAACTTACACTTCAAACTACAAGACAACAACCATCTTTAGTCGCCCCGTGACCATGGCTGCTGAAAAGCAACCGAAACGTCGGGTTCAATGTAAAATATAAAATAACATCAAATAAACCGCGATAGAATCAGTTAAAAATAGTTTTATTTCAATGTGTAACATTCGCGTAAACTTCCGACAATATTTAAACCACGCAACGGATTTTGATGCGGTTTTCGCCATCTGATAGATAAAATTCACGCAAGTTTTATAGGAACCGAGTAAATTGGGGTGGATAGTGATCAAGGGGTGAATAGAAATAGAGAAATAAAATGAATCCTTGATCTCTAATTACCCCGTTTTACGGTATGTACAAATTTATCCTAAATATACTTTTGAAGATTTTTGGAGCCCGGGGTGGGTCCCTAGCTAATATTATAAATGAATGCGAAAGTCCTGCAGTGTTATTCTCTAAGGACACAGACTTGCGCGCAGCGTTGCGCTCGTCGACGAGCTCGCAAAATGCTGCTTTGGATTTATATTTTATTTTAATTTTGATTTTAATTTATGATTTAGATTTAGATTTAGATTTAGATGATTTAGATTTAGACTTAGATTTAGATTTAGATTTAGATTTCATCATCAATCAAAAATCTAAATCTAAATCTAGATTTAGATTTAGATTTAGATTTAGATTTAGATTTAGATTGGGACCACCAGTAGACCTCCTTCTTTGGAGGCCTACGTCCGACTCGGTGCATGGCCGCGTCGCAAACCGCAGTTAGCGAGTCGCGAAAGCGGCCTGCACCGACGTCCACCCCCTCAGACGGAGGTGGCAGAGACAGCCACGCTTGCACGATGGCTGCCTCCGCCAGTTGGTCCCTGTCGAGACTTCCCAAAGCCCACCTCTTAAAAGGTGAGATGCTGCCAACCCTGTGACCCTTACTGGCGTCCCGCGATCGAGACAACTCAAATCGGATGTATTGGTGATCCGAATCGGTCGTCTCGTCGTTCAGGACACGCCAGTTCCTCACACATGCAGCAAGCGCGGGGGTAGCGAACGAAAGGTCCACTATCGACCGCCCCCACGGCTTGATACACGTTGCGGTGGTGCCTCTGTTTAGGAGATAGACGCCCACCGCATCTGCCCACTCTAGCACGACGTCGCCGCGGCCACTGGTACTAGAGGACCCCCACGCCTCAGACCAGGCGTTGAAGTCCCCCATGACCAGCACGTGACCTGAGGCCACTTGCCGCATCGAGGTCTCCAGTCGAAAGATGAAGTCCTCGAAATCGCTCAACCTCCGGTTCGGGGAGAAGTATACACCGTAAACGGTGATATCTCCCCAGCCGGCAGCGACATATCCCGGACCCTTGTCTCTTGGCGACAAGGGGGGGAAATGAAGCGCCTTGGAGGCGACGATTGCCACGTTTCCATGTATCGAATACGAACCGACCCTATTCGGGCGGTTCGGAACGATATACGGATCCGCGGCTACGGCAAGGCCTATGGACCACTGCGCCATGTTTTGCATGAGGAGGTTCTGCGCACCGGCGCAGTTGTTCAGGTTCACCTGGAGGATGTTGCACCCGCGATCCATTAATGGAGCGCAGTTTCTACATCCTCCTCCATTTGCGACGGCGACGTCGGCGATACGGCGCTGGGAGCGGCCTCGGTCGATCGACCAGCCCCCAGGCGTGGCGTAGAAGCCGTGGTTTGGGGTTGTCTGCAACCCTCACGGCCCAGCAAGTGGTTAGCGGGCAGCTTGCCCGCGGCACATGCCGGGCAGTGAGGGGGGGCGGAGCACTCCGCCGCCTTGTGCCCGGGTTGACCGCAGCGGAAACATAATCCGCTGCAGTCAAAGCAACTAGTGCACTTTACGCGAGCGTGCCCGGCCGCCATGCACTTAAAGCACCTCATGGGCCGGCTCCCCAGGACCGTAATCCTGGCTGAGATCCAGCCCACGAGGAGCCTGCCCGCATCGGCCAAAACTTTGACCGAGGCGACCGGACAGCTCGCCCACACTGCACCAACGCCTCCGGGACCGGGGCGGATAGTGCCGACCTTGACGTGGTCCGGGCTGCACTTCGTAGTCGAAGCTATGGCCTCCCGGACGTCGTCGGCAGTCGTGAAGTCCGCCAGACCCGAAATGCGCACCTCGGCGCACTTCGTGGGCCTGGCGATCTTCACGCCGTCCACACCCTCGAACAATCCCCGCAGCTTTTCGGCCACGACATCGGCCCTCCTGGCACCCTCCGCCCCAGGGAACTCGAGGATTCGAGCTCCCGTGCGGGCGAGGCGCGTTCGGGCACCGACGCCTCCGAGATCGGAGACATCGATGCCCTGTTTGGCCCGCAGGAGGACCTCGCCGTAGCCCAGGCCTCTCTCCGCCGCCTCTGGCGCCACCGTGATCACCACGGCGGCGGACTTGGGCGGTGTCAGCCTCGGCTTCCTGCCACTGGTTTGTGGGGCAGCGGTGTTAGCGGCGGCAGCGGCCGCCTTTGCCGCAGCCTTCTTCCGCTTCTTCTTCCCGCCCCTCTTTTTCCTCCGGCTCACCGTCAGCCAGCCCTCGCTGTCCGGCTGAGCGGAGGTCGAGGGGACGGGGGCTGAAGAGGTAGGCGTTGGTGCCACGGGAGGGGCTATGGCTCTGGCAGGAGCCCGCGAAGACCCCTGCACCGGTCGTAAGGGTGGGAAGGCCACCCTTGGACCGGTCGCTGCGGGAACCGCAGGCCGCGCAACCCGCGCACCCTGGTTCTGAGACGGGCGCGCAGCTGCAACCGCGAAGGGCGCTGGCGCCACCTGCGTCCGTCTCATAGCCGCCGTCGTAAGGCGGCGGGGCTCTGGAGGCAGCCACGCCTCCAACGCCTCCAGCTTAGCGTCGAGCATGAAGCCGACACTCAGCATCACCTCCCTCATGAACTCCTGCGAGAGCAGGCCCGAGGGAGGTACCACGGAGGGTGAGGGCGCTGGAGCCACCTCTTCTTGCGCTGGCGCTGCAGGTGATGTAGGCGAAGCCAGCGGCGCCATAGCCGCGGCAGGCGGAGGAACCGGCGCCACCGATGCCATTGTCAGGCGGCGCATCTCCGCCTGCATTTGACGCATCTCCTCCTGGAGAGTCATGATTTCGGCGGCTTGCCTTTTGTTGGCTATAAGGAGCCGCCTTGTCTCATCAGACACGGTGCGGCCTGACAGGGCCTCCACCGCCTCCTTCAGCCCCGTGGCTGCCAGTTTAAGGGCCTTCTGATATGTCCCTTTGAGGTGCGTCGATTTGGTGGCCACATCCAAGATGATGGCCACACTCTTCGACGACCTCTCCAGGAGCTCCGCTGCCGAGTGCGGGTTACTATCTGCACTCGAGTCGAGCTCAGCAGACAGCTGCTCCACCCGCTCGAGCGCAGCCTGCTCCTCATCGGCACGCCGACGGGCCAGATCCGCCTTGCGGGTGGAGCCGAGACCATCTGGCCCCGATCGGCCCCTTCCAGCGCTGGAAAGCTTAGCAGAAGGCTGAGCAGCCCCGCCGGACTCGACGGAGCCGTCCAGAGCTTCCACTGAGCCCTCCAGTGGGCGCTTTTGCGCCTTCAAGAATTTGGACACGAGGTTCAACGAAGTCGTTGAACCCCTATCCGACGAAGCGGAATCCATGTCCGCCTCCGACTCGCCGACCGAGGCAGCACGGAGGCGGGATGAACGCCGCAACTCAACAGTAGGCTGCCAAGAGGCCGCCGTTCCCGACTGACCGCTCCCTGACCCGGTCCGGGCACCCCCGCGGACCTGGAAAAATTTAAAGCGGCCCTTCCTGAGTCGCTAAAGGCCTCGGACCTCAAATGGAGGTCCCCACTTATCATCATCAGGGATTTAGAGGGTAAGGACCCGGAATGGGACGAGGTACTCAAAGCGGTCTACGACCTAAATTTCAGAGAGGACCCAACATGGACCCTGGAGGCTATGCGAGCACAGAGCCGCCTAGCCTTCAGGAAGAGCAGGCAAGGCTCGGCGTATTCGGCCATTGTTGTGGGTTGCTCGGCACAGCTCAGGAAGGCGCTTGTTAATAAAGGCCGACTGTATATAGGATGGGAAGCCTGCCGGGTGGAGGACTTCACCACGGCAGTCATCTGCAGGAAGTGCTCACTGTACGGGCACAGCGAGAGGAAGTGCCGACAGGAAAATACTACATGTACTCGGTGCGGCTCGTCGGGGCACCCTGTAGGTGACTGCCCAGAAAAACAGGCCAGATGCGCCACCTGCCACAGGTTTGGCCAGAAGGGAGCGGAGGGGCACGCTACTGGTGCGAGGGAGTGCCCGGCTCGAATCTCAGCTGAGAGAAGGATGCTCGAGGCTACTTCTTATTAAAAATGGCTCCACCAATAAAAATTACAGTCGGCCAGATAAACTTGGCGGGGGCAAGGCTTGCCACAAACGAGCTACCCATTGCGGTTCAGGACCTGGGTTTGGACGTTGTCCTAGTCCAGGAACAGTATTACGATACGGGGAGCCGCATTGTGTCATGCGGGACCGGTGCAAAAGCTGGGGTGCTCATTGCTCGCGAGGACCTCCCATGCGCCCTCTTACAACACCTGTCCACCACACACTGTACGGTGTGTCATGTACGGAATGACGAAGAGGGAACATATATGGTGTCCGCGTACTTTCAGTACAGCGATGAAATCGATGTCCACTTACAGCACTTGGGCACAGTACTCGACTCCCTAAAAGGGAGGAGAGTTATTGTTGGGGTAGACTCGAGCGCTCACTCTCCGATGTGGTACTCCGAACCGCCGCAGTACACTGGACGCGGGCCGGACGTCACGCACCGGCGCGAGTCAATGGAGGCGTTTATCCTGGCCCGGGGTCTTCGGATAGAAAACCAAGAGGGTGAACCGGCGACTTTCCTGACTGCAAATGGGACGTCTAACATCGACCTCACATTAACAACAAGAGGCACTCTGGTGACAGGGTGGAGAGTGATAGCTAATGCAATAGAAAGTGACCACCGAATGATAGTGTTTAGTGTGGCAAGCAAGCCCACTGCAGGCGCTGTTACAGAGTCCCTACCTGCCAGACTTCGGGATCGTGGCATTGACTGGAGCCCATTTGAGGACCGCCTTAGGGTAGTAATTGGGGGGATTAAATGGAGTCGTCCCGCCCCTGAGATCTGTGCCCAATTCACCAAAATGGTAGGGGGCACCGCAAAGCAGACTTTAGGGGTTACTAGGGCAGGACAGAGGGGCCACCCGTGGTGGTCACCGGAATTAAATCGGATGCGACAGACTAACAACTCCCTCCGGAGGGCTTGGCAGTCTGCTCGACGGGCCGGCGGGCCCGTGGAGGAGCACGCGAAGGGGCGATTTCATGAGCATAGGCGTAGGTATAGGAAAGCTATGGAGGAGACGCAACTTTCTCATTTTAGGAAGATCGCTGACTCTGGGAACATGGACCCCTGGGGGCATGCCTACAGAGCGGCGAGCGGGAGGCATAGACCTCCCAGTAACGTAATTAATGGCATCATATACGCCCAAGGACATGCTGAGAGTGTCGATGAGGCCATGCACAGCCTCATGTGCTCCCTGTGCACGGACGACGATGTCTCTGTGGACACGGAGTACCACAGGTTGGTGCGAGTGATGAGCTCTGCGATGCCCTCAGGAGAAGATGCCTCTCCTCCCACTGAGGAGATAGTTAAAAGGATAGTCGGGGACCTCCCTAACACGGCTCCGGGTATCGACGGGTTGAGCGCTCGCATCGTCCAGCATAGTTATGCAGCAGCCAAATTTAGATTTAGATTTCATCATCAATCAAAAATCTAAATCTAAATCTAAATCTAAATCTAAATCTAAATCTAAATCATAAATTAAAATCAAAATTAAAATAAAATATAAATCCAAACCAGCATTTTGCTCGTCGACGAGCGCAACGCTGCGCGCAAGGCTGTGTCCTTAGAGAATAGCACTGCTGGACACATCGCCTATACACTTCAGTGAACTCGACCGGCGCGGCTGCATAACTATGCTGGACGATGCGAGCGCTCAACCCGTCGATACCCGGAGCCGTGTTAGGGAGGTCCCCGACTATCCTTTTAACTATCTCCTCAGTGGGAGGAGAGGCATCTTCTCCTGAGGGCATCGCAGAGCTCATCACTCGCACCAACCTGTGGTACTCCGTGTCCACAGAGACATCGTCGTCCGTGCACAGGGAGCACATGAGGCTGTGCATGGCCTCATCGACACTCTCAGCATGTCCTTGGGCGTATATGATGCCATTAATTACGTTACTGGGAGGTCTATGCCTCCCGCTCGCCGCTCTGTAGGCATGCCCCCAGGGGTCCATGTTCCCAGAGTCAGCGATCTTCCTAAAATGAGAAAGTTGCGTCTCCTCCATAGCTTTCCTATACCTACGCCTATGCTCATGAAATCGCCCCTTCGCGTGCTCCTCCACGGGCCCGCCGGCCCGTCGAGCAGACTGCCAAGCCCTCCGGAGGGAGTTGTTAGTCTGTCGCATCCGATTTAATTCCGGTGACCACCACGGGTGGCCCCTCTGTCCTGCCCTAGTAACCCCTAAAGTCTGCTTTGCGGTGCCCCCTACCATTTTGGTGAATTGGGCACAGATCTCAGGGGCGGGACGACTCCATTTAATCCCCCCAATTACTACCCTAAGGCGGTCCTCAAATGGGCTCCAGTCAATGCCACGATCCCGAAGTCTGGCAGGTAGGGACTCTGTAACAGCGCCTGCAGTGGGCTTGCTTGCCACACTAAACACTATCATTCGGTGGTCACTTTCTATTGCATTAGCTATCACTCTCCACCCTGTCACCAGAGTGCCTCTTGTTGTTAATGTGAGGTCGATGTTAGACGTCCCATTTGCAGTCAGGAAAGTCGCCGGTTCACCCTCTTGGTTTTCTATCCGAAGACCCCGGGCCAGGATAAACGCCTCCATTGACTCGCGCCGGTGCGTGACGTCCGGCCCGCGTCCAGTGTACTGCGGCGGTTCGGAGTACCACATCGGAGAGTGAGCGCTCGAGTCTACCCCAACAATAACTCTCCTCCCTTTTAGGGAGTCGAGTACTGTGCCCAAGTGCTGTAAGTGGACATCGATTTCATCGCTGTACTGAAAGTACGCGGACACCATATATGTTCCCTCTTCGTCATTCCGGACATGACACACCGTACAGTGTGTGGTGGACAGGTGTTGTAAGAGGGCGCATGGGAGGTCCTCGCGAGCAATGAGCACCCCAGCTTTTGCACCGGTCCCGCATGACACAATGCGGCTCCCCGTATCGTAATACTGTTCCTGGACTAGGACAACGTCCAAACCCAGGTCCTGAACCGCAATGGGTAGCTCGTTTGTGGCAAGCCTTGCCCCCGCCAAGTTTATCTGGCCGACTGTAATTTTTATTGGTGGAGCCATTTTTAATAAGAAGTAGCCTCGAGCATCCTTCTCTCAGCTGAGATTCGAGCCGGGCACTCCCTCGCACCAGTAGCGTGCCCCTCCGCTCCCTTCTGGCCAAACCTGTGGCAGGAGGCGCATCTGGCCTGTTTTTCTGGGCAGTCACCTACAGGGTGCCCCGACGAGCCGCACCGAGTACATGTAGTATTTTCCTGTCGGCACTTCCTCTCGCTGTGCCCGTACAGTGAGCACTTCCTGCAGATGACTGCCGTGGTGAAGTCCTCCACCCGGCAGGCTTCCCATCCTATATACAGTCGGCCTTTATTAACAAGCGCCATCCTGAGCTGTGCCGAGCAACCCACAACAATGGCCGAATACGCCGAGCCTTGCCTGCTCTTCCTGAAGGCTAGGCGGCTCTGTGCTCGCATAGCCTCCAGGGTCCATGTTGGGTCCTCTCTGAAATTTAGGTCGTAGACCGCCTTGAGTACCTCGTCCCATTCCGGGTCCTTACCCTCTAAATCCCTGATGATGATAAGTGGGGACCTCCATTTGAGGTCCGAGGCCTTTAGCGACTCAGGAAGGGCCGCTTTAAATTTTTCCAGGTCCGCGGGGGTGCCCGGACCGGGTCAGGGAGCAGTCAGTCGGGAACGGCGGCCTCTTGGCAGCCTACTGTTGAGTTGCGGCGTTCATCCCGCCTCCGTGCTGCCTCGGTCGGCGAGTCGGAGGCGGACATGGATTCCGCGTCGTCGGATAGGGGTTCAACGACTTCGTTGAACCTCGTGTCCAAATTCTTGAAGGCGCAAAAGCGCCCACTGGAGGGCTCAGTGGAAGCTCTGGACGGCTCCGTCGAGTCCGGCGGGGCTGCTCAGCCTTCTGCTAAGCTTTCCAGCGCTGGAAGGGGCCGATCGGGGCCAGATGGTCTCGGCTCCACCCGCAAGGCGGATCTGGCCCGTCGGCGTGCCGATGAGGAGCAGGCTGCGCTCGAGCGGGTGGAGCAGCTGTCTGCTGAGCTCGACTCGAGTGCAGATAGTAACCCGCACTCGGCAGCGGAGCTCCTGGAGAGGTCGTCGAAGAGTGTGGCCATCATCTTGGATGTGGCCACCAAATCGACGCACCTCAAAGGGACATATCAGAAGGCCCTTAAACTGGCAGCCACGGGGCTGAAGGAGGCGGTGGAGGCCCTGTCAGGCCGCACCGTGTCTGATGAGACAAGGCGGCTCCTTATAGCCAACAAAAGGCAAGCCGCCGAAATCATGACTCTCCAGGAGGAGATGCGTCAAATGCAGGCGGAGATGCGCCGCCTGACAATGGCATCGGTGGCGCCGGTTCCTCCGCCTGCCGCGGCTATGGCGCCGCTGGCTTCGCCTACATCACCTGCAGCGCCAGCGCAAGAAGAGGTGGCTCCAGCGCCCTCACCCTCCGTGGTACCTCCCTCGGGCCTGCTCTCGCAGGAGTTCATGAGGGAGGTGATGCTGAGTGTCGGCTTCATGCTCGACGCTAAGCTGGAGGCGTTGGAGGCGAGGCTGCCTCCAGAGCCCCACCGCCTTACGACGGCGGCTATGAGACGGACGCAGGTGGCGCCAGCGCCCTTCGCGGTTGCAGCTGCGCGCCCGTCTCAGAACCAGGGTGCGCGGGTTGCGCGGCCTGCGGTTCCCGCAGCGACCGGTCCAAGGGTGGCCTTCCCACCCTTACGACCGGTGCAGGGGTCTTCGCGGGCTCCTGCCAGAGCCATAGCCCCTCCCGTGGCACCAACGCCTACCTCTTCAGCCCCCGTCCCCTCGACCTCCGCTCAGCCGGACAGCGAGGGCTGGCTGACGGTGAGCCGGAGGAAAAAGAGGGGCGGGAAGAAGAAGCGGAAGAAGGCTGCGGCAAAGGCGGCCGCTGCCGCCGCTAACACCGCTGCCCCACAAACCAGTGGCAGGAAGCCGAGGCTGACACCGCCCAAGTCCGCCGCCGTGGTGATCACGGTGGCGCCAGAGGCGGCGGAGAGAGGCCTGGGCTACGGCGAGGTCCTCCTGCGGGCCAAACAGGGCATCGATGTCTCCGATCTCGGAGGCGTCGGTGCCCGAACGCGCCTCGCCCGCACGGGAGCTCGAATCCTCGAGTTCCCTGGGGCGGAGGGTGCCAGGAGGGCCGATGTCGTGGCCGAAAAGCTGCGGGGATTGTTCGAGGGTGTGGACGGCGTGAAGATCGCCAGGCCCACGAAGTGCGCCGAGGTGCGCATTTCGGGTCTGGCGGACTTCACGACTGCCGACGACGTCCGGGAGGCCATAGCTTCGACTACGAAGTGCAGCCCGGACCACGTCAAGGTCGGCACTATCCGCCCCGGTCCCGGAGGCGTTGGTGCAGTGTGGGCGAGCTGTCCGGTCGCCTCGGTCAAAGTTTTGGCCGATGCGGGCAGGCTCCTCGTGGGCTGGATCTCAGCCAGGATTACGGTCCTGGGGAGCCGGCCCATGAGGTGCTTTAAGTGCATGGCGGCCGGGCACGCTCGCGTAAAGTGCACTAGTTGCTTTGACTGCAGCGGATTATGTTTCCGCTGCGGTCAACCCGGGCACAAGGCGGCGGAGTGCTCCGCCCCCCCTCACTGCCCGGCATGTGCCGCGGGCAAGCTGCCCGCTAACCACTTGCTGGGCCGTGAGGGTTGCAGACAACCCCAAACCACGGCTTCTACGCCACGCCTGGGGGCTTTTCGATCGACCGAGGCCGCTCCCAGCGCCGTATCGCCGACGTCGCCGTCGCAAATGGAGGAGGATGTAGAAACTGCGCTCCATTAATGGATCGCGGGTGCAACATCCTCCAGGTGAACCTGAACAACTGCGCCGGTGCGCAGAACCTCCTCATGCAAAACATGGCGCAGTGGTCCATAGGCCTTGCCGTAGCCGCGGATCCGTATATCGTTCCGAACCGCCCGAATAGGGTCGGTTCGTATTCGATACATGGAAACGTGGCAATCGTCGCCTCCACGGCGCTTCATTTCCCCCCCTTGTCGCCAAGAGACAAGGGTCCGGGATATGTCGCTGCCGGCTGGGGAGATATCACCGTTTACGGTGTATACTTCTCCCCGAACCGGAGGTTGAGCGATTTCGAGGACTTCATCTTTCGACTGGAGACCTCGATGCGGCAAGAGGCCTCAGGTCACGTGCTGGTCATGGGGGACTTCAACGCCTGGTCTGAGGCGTGGGGGTCCTCTAGTACCAGTGGCCGCGGCGACGTCGTGCTAGAGTGGGCAGATGCGGTGGGCGTCTATCTCCTAAACAGAGGCACCACCGCAACGTGTATCAAGCCGTGGGGGCGGTCGATAGTGGACCTTTCGTTCGCTACCCCCGCGCTTGCTGCATGTGTGAGGAACTGGCGTGTCCTGAACGACGAGACGACCGATTCGGATCACCAATACATCCGATTTGAGTTGTCTCGATCGCGGGACGCCAGTAAGGGTCACAGGGTTGGCAGCATCTCACCTTTTAAGAGGTGGGCTTTGGGAAGTCTCGACAGGGACCAACTGGCGGAGGCAGCCATCGTGCAAGCGTGGCTGTCTCTGCCACCTCCGTCTGAGGGGGTGGACGTCGGTGCAGGCCGCTTTCGCGACTCGCTAACTGCGGTTTGCGACGCGGCCATGCACCGAGTCGGACGTAGGCCTCCAAAGAAGGAGGTCTACTGGTGGTCCCAAGAGCTGGCGTCCCTCCGCGCGGCATCCAACCGTGCCAAGAGGGCCGTCACCCGAAGCCGTGGGCGTCACAGAGACGCCCAACACCCGGAGGTGGTCCGCTTGAGGGAGGTGGCCAGAGAGGCCGAAATCACCCTCAGGCGGGCTATAGATGCTGCCAAGGAGCGCAGCAGAGCCGAAATGCTGGAGAGTCTGAACAGTGACCCCTGGGGTCGCCCTTACCGCGCGGCGCATGAGCTCCGCGCGCAGGGCCCCCCCCTCACGGAGACTCTCCAGCCCAGCTTCCTGGCGGAAGTGGTCGAGGGCCTTTTCCCGGATCGGGCGGAGCATACACCCCCGTCCATGGCCCCTGTGGCCGAGGACGAGGGGGTTGTAGGGGAGGATGTTCCGCCCGTCACGGAGACGGTGGGGGTGGCCGTTCTGCGAATTCGTTCAAAGAACACCGCCCCCGGGCCAGACGGGATTCCTGCCCGTGTGTTGGCCCTGGCCCTCGACCACATGGAGGACCGCCTCAGGGAACTGCTGGACGCCTGCCTAGCGTCCGGCCGGTTCCCTGATTGCTGGAAAAGCGGGAAGCTGGTACTCCTGCAGAAGCCTGGACGGCCCGCCAATTCGGCATCAGCTTTTAGGCCCATAGTGCTGCTCGACGAGGCGGTTAAGTTGTTCGAGAAAATTCTCGCTGCCCGCATCGTCGAGCATCTCACTACAGTGGGGCCCGACCTGTCGGACGCACAGTTCGGCTTCAGAACGGGGCGTTCGACGGTCGGTGGTTGAGAAGACGGAGGCCGTGTTCTTCCACGGGCCTTATCGCCGCCCGCCGCCCCGCGCCTCGATCGAGATCCGTTCGGTCCTCGTACCGGTGGCGGCCCAGATTAAGTATCTGGGCCTATATATCGACTCCAGGTGGCACTTCGACGAGCACTTCCGTAGGCTCGCCCCGAAACTCGTCGGCGCCGCGTCCGCCCTGGGGAGGCTTTTGCCAAACCTGGGTGGAGCCAGTATCGGCTGCCGACGGTTGTATACCGGGGTGATCCGGTCAATGGCGCTGTACGGCGCACCGGTGTGGGCGGACGCCCTGACTGCCCGCAATAGGCCCTCGCTCTTGAGGGCCCAACGCATCGTGGCGATCAGGGCCTTACGCGGGTACCGCACCGTGTCCACGGAAGCGGCCTGCGCATTGGCCGGAACTCCTCCGTGGGATCTGGAGGCGGAAGTGCTCGCCGAAGTATATCGACTGACGACGCAGCATCGGGCGGATAGTGGCAGTCGGCCTCCGCCCGAAGAGGTCCGCGGGTGGCGAGATGCCGCCCGCCTAGCCATCATGGCGAAATGGTCGTCCCGGCTGGAGCTCCCGAGTGCAGGTCATCGCACCGTGGCGGCGCTCCAGCCGGTCATTGTCGAGTGGACGGAGAGACAGCACGGGACCCTTTCCTTCCGACTGACTCAGATGCTTTCCGAGCACGGCTGCTTCGGAAAGTATCTGTACTCGGTCGCCAGGAGGGAACCGAGTCCCGCCTGTCATCACTGTTCCTGCCGCGAGGACACGGCGCAGCACACGCTCGAGGCTTGTCCGACCTGGGCGGTGCAGCGCCGTGATCTCGTGGCAACAGTGGGAGTCGACCTCTCGCTGCCGGCCATCCTGCGCTCCATGGCACGCAGCGAGAGGAGTTTTACCGCGGTCGCGTCCTTCTGCGAGGATGTCATCTCGCAGAAGGAGGCGGCGGAGAGGATCAGAGAGGCAGACGGCCTCGCGGATCCGATCCGCCGCCCGCGAGCTGGGCGGCGTGCGCGCAGGTTCCTGCGCCTCATGCCGCCCTAGTGAGGCCGCGGGTGGATGGGCCGGGGTTTGCCCTCCACCCGCAGTAGAGCCCCCCGCGTAGGGGTGATGTCCCGGTGTGTCTGGACATCGCCTAGAGACGGGCCCGCACCGCACCTTGCGGGCCGGCGCATGAGTGTTCCGTCGATGAGTGCGTAGTATTTCCGACGGTTCACTCACTAAGTCGCGGTGTATGGCACACGGCAGGTTGTTTTAGTGTGGTGAGAGCCCCACATAACCGCGCGGCGACCTCGCGCCGCGCGGTATGCGGATGAGGTACATTTTTTCCTGCCTGAACAAAAAAAAAAAAGGTTATAACTGTGACCCTAACAGAACCACTTGAATGTGTATGGAATATTATATATTAATAATATTATATTAGTTAATCGTTACATTTTGTTGAAGGCGTATTTCAACAATGATTTTATTACAAAGAGGTGTTCTTACTACTTAACGAGAATACAAGATTCTCTTATGTTACAGTGTTACCTATAGGGGAAAAAAAGGTTTCAATAAATTACAGTGTTACTTTAAGGGATTTTTTTCCAATTAAGTAACAGTGTGACACAAACTGGTGTTACTCAACGGGTACAAACCGTCATGACTAGACTAGTCCCTAAGAGGGTTAGAAATTTTGAGGTTATTTTGACGACTGTTGCCCCAGAAGGGGTAGGCAGAGGTGTGACATTTCTGTGACACCCACATTTCGCCAATTTTTGGGTTTCTACGTAACAGGTGGCGAGAAATAAATAATAAAATACATAATTATTTTATGTAATTAAAAATATTTTTGTACACAGATGTTTAATTAGAGAAGTACTTGTTAATTGAAGATATATACGATATTTTTATCGTAGATAGTGGCGTTATTATTATAAAAAAAAAATCATTCAACAAATGCAATTTTTTTATTTTTGCAACTGTACCATATTAATAAATACTATACTGGAAGGTTAAGAATGTTACTTAGATATATGGCACGGCCGCTTTTTTGTAGCCATCCGAACTTGGTCGGGTTATGTAGGTTTTCGATGCTATGTCAGTATTTTAATTGTTTCTCTTTAATTACTGAATTTAATGAGATGAAATTTTGCATATGAGTAGTTGAATTAATAAACTAATTATTGGAATACATTTTACTATGCAATTCCTTTAGAATGTCGTAATATTTGACTGCTTTGTAAACAGTGGTCTATTCATGGTAAATTGTCCTATACCTAACTCTTTAATTACTAACGTAACATCGTTGATACTTGGCAACATGTTGCAGACACTCTTACAAGGTTTGTATAAACGAGAAAATCTAGAAAATCTTAGTTCGCAAAGTGCATAATTTATGAACTAACACCTAATAAGCGTATTTTACGTTTATATTATTATCTTTTAATGTTAAATCCCACAAGAAATTAGCCCGTCATAGTGTCAATACGACGACTGCACCTAGGCCTCAATCTTTGTATATTCGATTGTAAATAGTAGTTGTGGCACTTTGATAAAGCTCCATCGATAATACATAATCCAGCTCAATAGTACCAACCCAAGACTAAGACATTAATATATAATATAGCTGCTCGTGCTGATTCACTGACTCATTGATCACCTCTCCTGAACAATTTTGTATGAAAAATTTTTTTTTCACTGATGGTTTCGTATAGACGATAAAAATTCATTCGGAAGAAAAATATGGAGAGAGCTGAATTTCGGAGATTACTTGCTGAGTGTCTCTATGGGTCGAAAGTTGATGTCCGACGTACCATCGAGGAATAATCACCGAAAAACCAAATCAATGGAAAAAGTCGACCGGTCACGTTGACCTATTGTTGGATAGGCAAATCTCGCTACGCTTAAGTTTGGGTTGATTGCGAAGCTGGTAGCCGTCCTAGTCTTTAAGATGAAGTGGGAACACGCGCATCGCGTTTGTTAGGGGGTGAGGTATGAAGTGCGGCGGAAGCATGCGCGGGGCAACCATCTTCCCTCCGCGCTTTATGTTCGCGGACCATAAAGGTTGAACCGCATTTGAGCGGAGCTGCGCGTCACTGCACGGCGCGGCACGACGCGTCAAAATATTCTTGCCATTTTGTATAGTGTATGTTGCATTTGAGCGGCGCTGCACGGGGCGTCGCTGCGCGTCGCAGCACAGTTGCCTTCGGGAGAATATTTTGACGTGCAGCGCCGTGACGCGCTGTGCAGCGACGCTCAGTGCGATATAGCAAGCGGCGCGGCACGTCAGTCTGCGCACTGCGCTCGGTAAGAAAGCACGTGCTTCGCATTCGTATTTTTATAAAATAGAGCTCTCGAGAGTGCTTACCGAGAGCTATATGATCTCCAACATGAGCACTACATGAATCAGACAAGGAAAGAGAATATATGGGAAGAAATTGCAATAGAAATGGGTATGTCTGGTAAGTAAACAATGTTTTGATATTTTAACGGTCTTCTTTATTCCATATTTACATCTATAAATAATAACAAAACAGTAATGCGGTACACTGAGCATATTTAGAAAAAAACAAATCGGGGGCTATGTAAGTTCGGTACAATACGACGATTTTAAAAACAATTACTATATACTATTCCTACTATTAGTTTAACTTAGTCTGTGTGAGAGAAGAAAAATAAAGTTATTATTATTATTAAAAACAAATTGTCTGTCCGTTTGTGTATAGGTATGTCTGTGTTTGTGTGTAGGTATTTATAAATTTATAATGTATTTAGGGTTACTGGTTAAGTCGACCTATATACTTTACGGGATTATAGTTGCCATCATTTCTGATAGATTTCACTATTAAATACCATATCCCAAACCTGTTTTCAGGAAATTGAACTTTTAGATTTTTTATAAAATTTCCGAAATTTTGCCTAATACATATTTTTTTAAACTTAAGTACCTATACTCTTATTTTTTTCATTTTTTACGGTTTTTGTGTAGTTGATACACTGTTTTATAATTTATATTACTAAAATTGTACATAGTCCCCTTAACAAAAATGAAGAACAACATCCACACATCACAACGTTTGAAAATAAGAATGAATTTAGGTTGATTCTTCTTCTCGCCGACATCCCCTTCTGATTCTATCTCTTTGCCATGGCACAGATCCTTCATTAGTAGTAAAATATTCTTTAAATTTTTCGCGAACGTCGAAGGCATTGTACGTAAAATTACCACCTACCCGCGGCAAATTTTCCCAAACTGCTTCTAATGCTATATTTTCTTGGATAGGTTTTAATTAGAAAATTATGGAGACAGCAAGTTGTCAGAACTACGTTATCTACATTTTTTGGACAAAGCGATATTGTGCGATAGTAAATTCTGAATTTTTGGCATAATATACCAAATGCATTTTCTGAAACACGACGTGCGCGGCTATGGCGATAGTTAAAAATCTTTTTTGATTCATCATCCAAATGAGTACCAGGATAGGGTCTCATGAGGTACGGTTTTAATGGGAAGGCTTCGTCGCCCACTATGACATAGGGTACTGGATTGTCTATCGCCGTCTCTGATAATGGTTTTGGGGAAGGTACATTCAGGTTGTTACTTTCTAGCTTTTTGCATAATTCAGAACGGGAAAATATACCACCATCACTGTTTTTCCCAAGTTCACCCACAGATACTATTATAAATTTGTAGTCTGCGTTCACTAAAGCCATCCAAGGAACTTATACTTCTAACTGGAATGCTTACGAAATCACAAAAACAAATTAAAATAGAACTTTATATTGAAACTCATTAGGTTTATATTGCATTACTTCATGTCAGAAGGAAAAAACGTTCCGAGCAGGACAACGATGAAAGGGGATTGTGTCTCTTTCTTGCATCGTCAGTGTAATGTAAGTGAAAATAAAAAGAAACAGATGGTAGTTTTAATGATCAGTAGTAGACCAGACCAGATGTAACAGTTTTCACACGTGCTGGTCAATACGCATTAATATTTAGTATAATAATTAATGTTTTAATTTCAAAATTCAATTATTTCAATATTTCATACATTTTTTGTGTTAATTAAAATAAATAGATTTGAAAAATAATAACTATAGGTAGTAAACTCAAAAATTACGCATGGCAACTCTAAAGATGCTTAAAAACAATATGGCCGAAAGTCTATCTCGTTGAAGTCGAAATTTCTCCTTGTTAAAAGATATTCAGATTGGAAACTGCTAGTGCATCATGGTGAAAACTTGCTGTGTGAAGTGGTGTAAGAGTGAGGCGTATGCTGGTTGTGGAGTTTCATTTTTTAGGTGAGTTTTATCATTTTGTTTACATATTAGTTATGGTAGGGTGACAATGATAATGTCATATCTATACATGACATCATTATCACTTAGTATAGTTCTTAACATATAGTGCCAATCATTATATAGTTTACCTTTACCCTATGGTAAATTATATAATGATTGGCACTTTAAGAACTTTTTGAACTTTAGCTTTTTCCTTAAAATTTGGTATGATAAGTACATTATTTTGAGCACGACTAAACGTTTCTTTGGTCTAATGTGTTCGTAAATAAAAATGTATTTAGTGTCGCAAGGCATGAATCTTTATTAAAATTAAAGAAATTCTATAATTTGGTCCAAGAGTATAATAATTGGCACCTGTGGTAGGTACAATGATTATCACATGAGAATCAGTCATTGGCACTTAATATTAATTACCATTTTTCTATACTTAATTAATCTTTAAATAACAAGTTTATCTAATGAAAATTGTGTATTTTCAAATATATAGGTAGTTACAACAAAGTTAAACTTTACTTAGTTAAGTACTATATCATTATCACTGATCGGAGTAGGTAGAGGTATTTTGTGTACTTGTAGTATGTCTAACATAATATGGATACTCCCCGTAGCTCAGTTTTTGAGTAGAAGAGAAAGAAATAATAAAAAGCTATTTACGCCCAAGAAGTAATGAAGAATATACATTCTTCCTCTCCGACTAGTAAGGAAACAGGGTTTAATGATAGTATAATAAATAGATAGAAAACTGATTCATTAAATCACATGTATGTTTTATATTACAGTTTAGTATGTTGTAGAATATATTATATATACAAGACTCGTCTTATATTTATGCAAGACTCTACAATCATTTAACATTTGCGTTCTGAAGTTGTACAAGAATGTCAATATCCATACATTATTTGTTCCTCAAAAAATGAAAATATGATCAACACATTTGAACAATTATTTATACAGTTTTTATTTATTTATTCAGTTTCATTTGCACGTAACATGCTACCATAAGAGATGGTAATATAAAATATAGTAACTAAACCTAGTCAAAGCATGTTTCGCCACAAAGTACTTATTACATAAAAAGAATATTTGGTCTGTTTTTTGGTCTAGTTCGTCTTCAGCTTCACTAGACTGAATATGATCTAAATTAAAATAAAGTAGCATTATTTTTTCTAAATTCTCTAATTTTAATCTATTTCTTTTTACATTTAACACCCATCTAACTATAACTATATCTAGCGTTTATAGTTTTCATCAATAGTGACTTTCAATGTATTCATAGTATGCCTAAGATTTGGTTTAGCTAGCGGTATTTGAGATTTAATGTTAATTTTGCCTATCACGTTTTGACTTAGGTTTTCAGTATTTTGTTGTTCAGGAGCACTTAGTCTAGGCATCTTTAGAGTCATTTTGGGGTTATATAGCAGTCTTTTTCGCAATCTTATTATTTCATAACACTATTTTCTCCTTATTAGGAACATTAGCTTTATTTATCTTGTTTTGATTGAACCACTGCCTAATGTTTGCTTCAGAGACATTGGCACTTACAGCTCTAACTGCTCTCTTCAGTAATGTTATTTAATCCAGTGACCTGAAAATCTTGTTTCATACTTTTGCAGCATCGTTTTTGTCGTAGTTGGGTTTTACTTTTTTAATCAGTGTGGCTAGGTTATCATGTCAAAAACATTACAAGTGAATTTGAATAATGTTGCCAGTTGCCACTGTAGATTTAAAAAGAATACCTTTACATACTTTTTACCATACCAATTCTTAGCTATTTTTGTTTAAAAATCGAAGTGCCAATGACTAATGAGGTGCTACAATAGTACAGCTTACCCTACATAATATCAACCCATGTTTAGTGGGAATTAGCGCGGCCTCCCGCTGGGACTGGCTTCCGACGTAGCCCATGTATATGTTACAGCCAAATAGCTTAATCAGCCGTTCAATTAAATACCTAGGCCCTTTACTTCAATTAGCAGCCGGAATGGTATTCAGCCATTTCATAAAACGGCTAGGCAAATAGCTTGAATCGATTTCGTTTAATTACTGGCCTTAGCCTTACAGGTTATTAATTGTTTTGGCTGAACATCATTCAAGCCGTTCATGGAATGGCGCCGTTTAGTTAACAGCCTAGGCAGTTACTTAAAAACCTAATTAACCTAGTTGGCAGCTACAAATACGTATGTTTACTATCGATAAAATTGTAATTTATTTTGCAGTTTCCCGAAAAATGAAAATATTCGGCAACAGTGGCTGGAAATTATACCATTTAAGAAAAAATATTCAGCCTCCAACTTAATATGCAGCCATCACTTTAAGTCTGAGGATATACTAATTCATAAAATCAAGTCAACACTAAAACCTGATGCTATTCCATCGATTTTCCCTGTTGTAAGTTTTATTATTTGTTTAATTTAATACAGTTACTTTTTGTATCTTAGAATATTTGAATTAAATTTTTAAGAATTTTTCAAGCTACATATTCAAATCCAAAAATTTAATAGAAAATATTAAATCGGTCTAGGCGGGGTTTGAACCTTTCTATCTTTTCCTTATAGGGTCAATGATTTAACCACTAAGCTACCTTGCCCTAACTAATTCAAATTTATCCTTCTATATCTGTCTTTGAGGCAACAGTGGAGTGAGTCTCCGATATTCTTACAAACTAATGAAACCAATGAATGATTTTCCAATCACTTTTAAACTTTGATTTTTGACTGCTCTGCCCATACAATTTGAATTAAATTTTTAACCATGCTAAATATAGCTCAGATATAGATTTTTAGATATTGGGCTACCGATGACAACGGTTCTTAACTGTTCTTTCATTCGTGAATATAAAGCTATAGAGGTATTTACATTGCATTTACAAAATATTAATCTTTGTTTTTATTTTTAGGAAAGTATTCGAGCAGAGAATCGCATTACGGTTTTAAGCAACATTATTTTAAAACCGGCTCAATCAAATATTCGACTGGATGCTAATAAGGTAATATTTTATTCCTTTCATTGATACTGTATCAGTCCCTTAACAATGGCAATTTAAATCAAACCATATATTTTGTCGCAGGAGCAATTTGAAAGTTATTCTATAATTACTGATATTTCAGGGCAAGGAAAATTTGGAGCCTACTCCAGGCCCCTCACAGGAACCTCCATTGAAGAAAGCTCGACAAAATCCAGAGTATGAAAATGTATTTGCCGAAAAAAGAAAATTACAATATAAAGTAAAATTATTATCTCAGCGTTTGAAGAGGCGGGACAGTAAAATCACTAACCTAAAATCAGCCTTAAATATTATTAAGAAAAGGGTTTCAAATTTTGAAGAAGTAGAAAGTGTGTTAGTTAATAACTTTAGTAATATCCATATTAACTCCAAACAATCTGATAAAACTGTACGTTACAGTGATGAACTCAAATCTTTTGCTTTGACTCTATATTTTTACTCACCTCACTCACTCACCAGCCTTCCGATTTTTAAGAAATCACATGAGTTTACCACATCCGTCAACTCTTAGGCGCCTTTTGTCAACAAATGATTGTAACACAGGGTTCATGGTCGAAGTTTTTGAGTTTTTAAAAACTTCTGTTCACAAAAATCATTTTTCAAAAGATGTAAGTATTACATTGGATGCAATGTAATGTCCATTAGGTCAGAATTGATATATGATAAGAATATGGATAAATACTGGGGTTATGTCGATTATGGTGGTATAGTAAATAACGATTCAGAATCATTAGCCACTGAAGTACTAGTAATAATGTTAGTTTCATACACGAAAAAATTTAAATGCCCAATTGGGTATTTTTTTATTAATAAAATATCAGCCAATATTCAATCGCAATTAATTTTAACAGCTATTAAGCTCTTGGCGGATATAAACATTACGGTGAGATCTTTAACTTGTGATGGCACTGCTACAAATATTAAAACTTATGAGCTCCTAGGTTGTGATTTTTCTAATGTTGAATATTTGAAAACGTGTTTTAAGCACCCAACAAAAGACTGCAATATTTACTGCTTGTTAGATCCACCTCATATGATTAAATTAGCCCGTAACGTTTTCGCAGAATGTAATCTTATTTCAGATAAAGGACACATTGATTTTAAATATGTTAGGCAGTTACATGATATACAGGAACAAGAAGGATTAAAATTAAAAAATAAACTTTCCGCTCTTCATGTTAATTTCTATGGAAAAAAAATGAATGTAAAATTAGCTGCACAAGTTCTCAGTAATTCTGTAGCAGATGCAATCCAATTTTTAGATAGCAGTGGCCATGAAGGTTTCAGTGGTAGTGAAGCTACGGTAGAATTTATAAGATATATAGATAGAATTTTCGACATATTTAATGCCAAACATCCTTTTGGTGTAGGATATAAGGCACCCTTACGATTAACAAATAGAAATTTCTGGATGAATGCTATTTCAGACACAAAAAAATATCTATCAACCTTGAAAATTGATCAAGAAAATATACTCTCACATCGGCGTAAAACCCCTTTTCTTGGCCTGATTGTTGACTGTATTAGTATTACAAATTTAGTAACTGAATTACTAACCGACGATAAAAATGATGTTAACTACTTCTTGCCCTATAAATGTTCGCAAGACCATTTAGAAATTTTTTTTTCATGTGTTAGAGCTTGTGGCGCATTAAATGATAACCCAAACGCGTTACAGTTTCGGTATACTATGCGAAAACTATTATTTCGTAATAGCGTTCAACCGAGTCCAAGTGCCAACATTATCGCTGATATTGACAGTAATATACAATCATCACCTATTTTAGAGTTTAAAAATACCAAAAGAGATATAAGAAGTATTTCGCAAGCAAGCGCTGATGAGGCTGATGATAATATTGATCAATTAATGGAACAGGTGTGTAGTACATCCATTTCTGATTTAAAAGAAAATATTTTATATTATATTGCAGGTTATATTGCCAATAATCTAACAAAAAAAATTACTTGCGAGCATTGTATTAGTGGTCTATTCAAATTAAAGGAGCAATGTGATCATAATTATGCGGTGGATGTTTGTAAATTTTCATCTTTTACAACATTCATAGATAGAGGAAAGTTGAAGTATGTCACTAAATTTACCTATGATATTGTAAAATATTGCGAAAAAGTATTTTTATCAATGTGCCATACAAATAGTTTGAAAATTTTAAACAGAAATAAAATGATGTTATTGGTTATACAAAAGTTTTGTGTATCGGGCAATATGAATTTATTTCCAAATCACCCTGTTCATTCATTTGATTGCGAAGATTCGCACGAAATTATTATTTGTAAAAGTATTGCATCTTCCTATTTTAATCTAAGATTACTTAGCCACACTAAAACTCAAAATCTCAAAATATTTGGACAACGCTCTACGTTACGCCAACGTCTGCATAAAACGATTTTATTTAATAATGTTTGAAAATTATGATTTGGCAAATAAAACATTAAAACTTACTACTATACTTTCATTTCAACCTCTTTAAAGTGTAATCTGCAACTTAAACTTAGGTAAACCGACACTAGAGTGATCAGTGGCGGCAGGCAGAGTTCATACTTTTAATGAACAAGTATAAATTACTAAGAAATTGGATTGATGTGAGATTTTTGTGTAGGTAGACAGAAATCTCCCATTCCCAATATTCTTACCGAAGGGGGTCAAAAAGAGGTGCCGCCGGCCGGTGCTCTTTCAGTGGGGATTGACTCTAAGACCCAGTATGAGACCTCTCTAGCTAGTCGACTAGAGAGGCCACACGGGGACCATTCGTACAAGCTAGCGCGGGTGATCACCAACAGGTAATCCATTAAACACATCGGGTGTCGGAGAAGAAGCCAATGTCCAAGTGCCATCACTGTATATTGTGAGGACTCAGGACTGCAAACGCTGACCGAATGCCTGGCGTGAGTAACACTGAGGTGGCTTCTCGTGGCGGCCTAGAACTCCTAAGACCTCAACACTCAACGCCCTCCTCCTCTCAACTCAACTCAATTTTAAAAATATCAGGTCAATTATTACAAGTAGTTATTCGTCAATTATTACAATGTCTACTGCTAGACCTAATTAAAACATCCTTAACTGTAAGTTCCATAGATATCATTTATTATTGTGTATGTCTTACAATTTAATAAGAAAAAAATTGTCTCACTAACTGAAGCGTCTGCATGGACATATTAGTAGAAAGAGATAGCATCCCCTCTTATGACTTTACTCTTCGGAACGCTTTTGATCCGCTCGTAAGCATTCCAGTTAGAAGTATAAGTTCCTTGAAGCCATCAGTACGATTGTTTTTTTTTTTAATAATTACAATACAATGATCCACTAATATCAGGAGCTTGTATTTTTATATGCTTTCCATCCAGTGCTCCAAGGCAATAAGGAAAGTTCCACTTGTTTTGAAAGTTTTCGGCAATTTCTTTACACATTTCTTCATTTGGCTCAGGCATAACTAATTTTGATAAAACCTCCCAAATAACTGCACAGGTTGTATGGACGATTTCTTGAACACTTGAGTAGCCAAGACGAAAACTTTCACCGACTGATTTATAAGAATCCCCAGTTGCCAAAAATCTGAAATTAAATGCAGTTTCTTAATAATATTTTTTTGTTATTTTTAGCTAAAATTTGCAAAGAAAGATGGAAATCGTTGCGAGATGGATACAAAAGAAGCCTCAAAAGACAAAAGACCAAAAGTGGAGATGGCGCAATAGCGTCAAAACCATGGCGCTACGAAAAACAAATGGCATTTCTTAGACCATACTTTCAAGCAAGACCCACAAAAGGCGGTCTGGAAAAAATTTCGGGCGAAGATAATTCAAACTCGCCTATTCCCGAGGAAAATTTAAGTTCTACACCAGCATCGACTTCATCAGCAATGTTTGACAAGATAAGAAAAAGAAAAGTCGGAAAGGATGTACAAGAGAAGTCTAATGTTGCTAATGTTCTTGAAAAATATTTAGGGAACCGAGAAAATAAGAATGCAAGGGCACATACCAATACTCCCATTCATTCATTTTTTATAGCGATGGCTGATACAGTAGTAACTTTCCCGCCTGATGTGCAGTTAAAAGTAAAAAACCAAATATATTCGGCCGTTTCGCAGGCTGAATTTGATTTACAATACCATCAGCCCCAACAAAATCTGCATCAAAATGTTTCTAGACTAGAAAACCAATGCTTTGATTCCGATACTCGGTCAACTCCTTCTAGATCTAGAACTAGATATTTGAGTTCCGAATCTGAGGTGGGTTACCAGTTAAGGCCACTTCCTCCCCAAACGCCAGATGATTACGGAACCCAAAGCACTACGATAGAAACACCTTCTATTTCAGCAAGGGCTAAAGAATGTGCAACTGAAACATCGCAAAGTATTCCTAACATTCCTAAACGGCAATACTACATTACTCCAGATGGTTTGGTGGTACAAGATTTGTAATTTGTTTAATGTATGTTTAAATTAAAAATAAATACTTACCTACCTAATTGTAACCATAAGTCTTTCTTTTGCAATAAATTGACTTTCGAAAACAAGTATCCTGATGTGTTATATGTGGTTTCAGCCAGTGCTCTAGTTCATAAAATTTCGTCTTCGACATTCTGAAGTATGAATGAAATCGTGCAGTCATTATGTAGGCGAGGAAATAAATAGTGGTATTCTCCTTCTTTATAACGTGACCTTGGTATGTCAGCAATCCATTTCTTCTTTTCTTTCTTTTTCATTGCGTTCTTCTTCTGCACATAACAAAGTAATAACTACAAAATCCTCATCGCTGTCGTAGTCACCAATCTTAAGTTGTTCTCACGCGAATAGACTTAGAAATGACGCGAGCTGCAATGTGCGATAGGTGCTGTGAAGTGACGCGCAGCGCAGTGTCGCTCAAATGCGGTATTGTCTTTTACGAATACCAATTTTTTTTTTCATTAGTATGATGAGTTGACGTGAAATTGAGGGTCAACGTACATTTGACCGGGTATCGGTATTGTTATGTATCGATACCAATTTATTTTTCACCAGTATGAGTAGAAGTGAAATGATCAACGTATATTTGTACGTACGTAACAGCCTCTGTAGCGTGGTCGGGCGAGCGCCAGCTCACGATGCAGGAAACCGGTACGATTCCCGCTGAGACCAAATATTTGTGTGGACCACAGATATTTGTTTCTGGTCTTTAATACACGTTTCTATATGTATTATAAGTATGTAATTTACACAAGAAAAGTAATTCTTACTTTTTTTTGAAATGAAATCAATTAAGTAGACCATCTTCACACTATAGGAAAATTTGTTGTGTCCGATTAAAAATGTCTGATCAGATATTTCTTATAATGTGAATGCATCCAGGAAAATTCTTGTCTTCCGCAAGTCGTCGAAAGTCAGTTGATTGCCACAAGTTTTGAGTTCAATTTCATACAAACCAATGTAGGTACAGCAGACTAAAAAATCTAAGTTATCTATTTATTTTAATATTTTTATTTCAATTTTTTCTAAAACGTAAAAAGGGAGTTCCAAAATAAAGTGACACTTATTAGATCTATTGAAAAAGTTTAATATATATAAAATAATCCCGTTGTAAATTTAAATGACTGTAGTTGTATTTAAATACAAAATTCATGCTCCATTTCTTTTAATTGTTTCAAAAAATTGCCGATGTCCGCTATTTTCCTGTCACTAATTTCCTCAAAGTTCGATGTATCTTCAGGAAGATGACAAGTTCACAGTCAATATTATCTATGGACCTGAACGGTAAAAATCATAGATATAGGAAGAATATACTATATACTATATTATATATATTTTTTCAAGAGTTTTTCTCTTTCACGACAATATTGTGTCAGTGTTAATGGGTACCTCGTCCCGCAGCCCGCGAGAAAGAAGGTAGCCATTCCCCTTACTATATTTTAGCACGTGTTGTGTTGTTTCCTCGTCCCCTTCCTCTTCTTCTACAAGTGTTGTGTGGCAGAATGTGTGGTCGTGTCTGTCGTGTGATGTGTGTTTGATGCCTGTGTGCTATTGATCCTTCTTCTTCCACTTCTTCTTTCCATATCAACCGAAAGTTCTTGCATGTCTGACACTGTTCGTGAGTTGACTGTGCCTGCTGATCGTTGCGTGATTGTTGGTTGCTGTGTGAATGACGAAAGCAGTGTGTCGGGTGTTGACTGTGTGTTAAATGATTCTTGCGTGGATGACACTGTTCTTGTATTTGTATTGTTTGTGTGCGTGTAATACCTCTTCCTCTTGGTTTTCCTCTGCCTCTTGTTTGTAAATCTGGTGTAACTAGTAGATGTTGTGTGTTAGGTGATTGTTGTGTGGTTTGGTCTTGTGTGTTGTTTACAAAGACGGTATCTCCAAGCACTTTGCTGAGTATGACTGATGTGTGTATTACTGCTTGTTTCTGAAGGATGCCTATATCAATATTTGCGTCTAACTTATCTATGTATTTTTTAATGCTTTTGGCAACTGTTCCTGTTGCTCCTATGACTATCGGTATGACTGCTGTGTGTGTATTCCATAAACGACTGATTTCTGTTTTTAATAGGTGGTATTTGCTTAGTTTCTCTATTTTCTTGGGACCGATATTATAATCCGATGGTACTGTTATATCTATTAGGTATGTTTTGTTGTTGATTTTATTTTCACTGAACTGTTCTCTTTGACCTGTGGTTGCGTGAGATTTTCTTTGCACCATAAGTTAGAAACCTCCATAAGATGTTTTCGAACCAGACACCAGTGGACGTACTGGACGAGATTATTATGTCTTTTGACATAGTACGTCCCCGCCAGTTTCTCACATACAGCTATTATGTGCTGTGCTGTTTCATCCTTGGTCGTACATAAGCGGCACTTTCCATCTACTGGTTCTCTGAGTATGTCACGTTGATGTTGTCGTGTCATAACAGCTTGATTCTGTATGGCGAATATGGAGGATTCAATGCTTGGAGATATCTGTTGCTTTTTAATCCATCTAAAAGATAGCTCCGTGTCTATGTTGCCCTGATCTAAGACTTTCTTAGGGAATTGTCCATGTAGTGGTTTTCCTCTCCATGTTGTGTTATATTTCTTGACTATTGCTTTTTTGATGTCTTCATCTGTAGGTATGTGTTTTTCCTCGTGATAAGTTTAATTCTTCCTCTATTTGCTGTGCTTCTTTTATTATTGAATATTTGTCTCTACTTGTGTCATGTTGTACTATTGCTGTGACTAGATGGCTATTTGATGATGTGAGGTAATTCTGGTATTTTACCATTTGTGTTTTGTACATATACTCTACGTTCAATAGCCCCCTGCCCCCCTGGTTAACCGGTAAGTACAGTCTGATTACTTCTGCTTTTTGCTGTTGTGCTTGTTTAATTGCTAGCAGTTTTCTAGTTTTAATATCTATGTTTTTTAGATCCCTGTTTTTGTAATTGATTACACCGAACGAGTAGAGTAACACCGGAACAGCTTAAGTATTTATTCCCTTTATCAGATTTCTCGAATTTAGGTGGGTATTTATTAACTTTTTGATCCTATGGAAATATTCTTTAGTAATTTGGTCCCTAATAACGGTATGTTCTATTTTACCTGATTCATATATTCCTAAGTATTTGTATCTGTTTGGTATGGCAAGTTCTTTGAATGTGTCTCCACTGAGTAATATGTGTCCTTCTCCTTCAACATTGCTTCGGTGTCCTGCGCTAAGATGTACAACGTTACACTTACTAAAACCAAATGCCATGCCAATGTCGTTTGTAAATATCTCTACACTATGTAATAATACTTTTAGATTACTTCTGTTGTTTGCGTAGACTTTGAGATCGTCCATGTATATCAGGTGATTAACCCATATGCTGTCTTTAAGTTTGAAGCCCTTCATTTCATACTTGTTCAGAATGTAAGAAAGCGGATTTATAGCCATGCAGAACAGTAAAGGAGACAGAGAGTCGCCCTGAAATATCCCTCGTCTAATGTAAATCGGATCAGTAGTTAATGATTCCTGGGAGCCACGAGCTGTCATGATCACTCTCCAAGACGGCATAGTCACCTGGAAGTATCTTTTGATGATTAATGGACATTTATAGATATCAAGTATTTTGAGATGCCATTCGTGTGGTGTGACACACTATCGAAGGCTTTCTGATAATCTATCCATGCCATACTGAGATTCTTTTGGGACTGGTGTGCATCCTCTAATATGGCTTTATTGACCATCAAGTGATCTCCACAACCCCTAGCTCCGCGGCGGCACCCTCTTTGTTCTTCTGCCATTATGTTGTTTGTCTGATAGTGGCAATGGACAATGATATAGGATGTTAGCTAATACGGAGGTGAGCAATTTATACATACTAGGCAGGCAAGCTATTGGTCTCCAGTTTTTTGGGTCTTCGGTATTGTCATTTTTGGGTATCAGTATCACTTTGCCAGTGGTGAACCATTCTTCTAAGTATTCTGTTCCTGCAACTACTTTTGTAAATAATGAAGCTAAATATTTATGTGTACTGGTCAAATATTTAAGGTAATAATTCTGAATTTTGTCTATTCCCGGCGATTTCCAGTTGAGTAATTTTTGTAGTGCGTTTTTTACTTGGTCTTCAGTTTTCTCTTCTATTTCTGTTGTATTAAACTCATCACATTTATTTTCTACTTCCTTTATCCATTTAGCTTCTGTGTTATATTGTTTAGGATTGGATAGAATAGCTGTCCAAAATTCTTCTACTCTTTCTTTACTCGGTATCTTGATGTCTTTAGTGGTACTACCTCCCAAGCTTCTGTATAATCTGTGTTCGTTTTCTTTGAATAACTTGTTTTGTTCCTTTTTGGTGTTAATTTCTTCGTATCTTTTTATTCTTCCTGCCAATACTTTAATTTTTTGTTTGATAGTTTCAGTTATATTGTTGTGATCGTTTTGATTCTGTATTTTGTATTTTGTGTAAAGTGTTTCTCTAATTTTTATGATTCTAAGCGTGTTCACTCCTCTGCCTATTTCTATTAGTCGTCCTAGTTCTTTCCTAAGTTTTTCTATTTTAGTTTGTATTCTTCTTTTCCAAGGTGGTTCGCGTTTTTGTTTTATTGTAGCTGAAGGTGTGTATGGTTTTTGATTATTGTTTTCTATTAATGTTTTAGCGGTTGCGTAGATTATATCGTTTATTTCACGAAGGCTATTGTTGATAATTAACAGGTTCGGTAGGTAGTTATTGAGTGTTTTAAAGTTATCTATGAATTGTTTGGGGAAATTTACTTTGGGCAGTGTAAGCCGTTCCTCAATTGGGGTGTCTTTTGTTTCAGCTAGCGGTTGTAAAAATTTCAAAATGATTGGTTCCTGATCTTCATCTACATTAATGTTTCTCGTGAGTTGATCTATTTCATCCACTTGCTCTGGTGTAAGTTGTGTGTCATGTGGTGTGTGTGGTGAGTTTTGTGCGTGTGTGTTACTTTGTGGTCGAAGTGTATTGGGTTCCCTCATTACATTTGGCATGGTTTCAAGTGTTTGAGTCGTTATGACCTGTTCGTTGTGTTCTATTTGTGTCATTTCTTCTGCTCGTCTCTGTATTCTATCTAAAAGTTCTTGTGATAAGACAGTCTGTTTGATAATTCTACGTGCTTGGTTAGATAACGTGTTACCGTTGAATTTGTGTATTTTTGGGTTGTTAGGATTTCTCTCAGTGAAAAGTTCCTGTAGTCTACCAATGTAACCAGGTCCACCGGACCTTGCTTTGAAGAAGCAAAACATTAATTCCTCGGTTTCCTCTGTTGACCACTTGCGTCTTCTGTCATCATTAATTGCGTTACTCGTGGTCAACGCGGATGAGCGGACAGGGCCTGTGGGCGATATAGCCCTACAATGCAAAGCATCCTCCGCCCTCTCTCCATGCTGTGTTTCCGCTGTAGTATCTTCGATTTCCCCGGCTCCCGCCCGCCTGTTCAATTATACTATATTATTATATACTATACTATTATATATCTATGGTAAAAATGCATATTACAAATCTCTCAATGATTATTTAATTACTGTTGTATGTACTAATAACTATACTAGGAATTCAGTGCAGGGTGCGACTGAAATAAATTGAGCTGAGCGAGCAGGTCTCTTACTTGAAAATAAGACGTCTTACTACGATCGCGCGCTTAGCTAAAGCCGCGCGCTCTTGAAACTGTTTTTCAGTGATTATTCTTCAATAGTACTCCGCCATGAACCATCTTGCTTCTAAACACTCCTCGGTGCCCACACTAGCACCGCAGTAAATTTGGTCAAGATCTCGCGAGTGGTTACGGAGTAGTTCAGCCACCAACGAATGAATATAAATAATGAATATAAGTTGTAAAATAAATAGCTTTGACACTCACTGTAATGGAGTTTCTGATCGTAAGGCATTAGAAGTGGCTGATAATAGGTCAGCATACACAGGAGTCAGTTCCGTTGGTGCACTTTGGTTTAGTAATGATTGAGTTCTGCAATGTAAGTAGGTACTTACTATTAAAGCTTAAAAAAAAACTTCATAATGTTTATTCCTCACTCGACAACTGCAATTTATGATTTGATAAATGGTTATGCCTTACGCTGTTAAATGTACAATAGACGTAGACGACACCTGAACAGGAGTCTCTGAACTATTTTTTTTTGAATTTGTTTGCTTAGCCATTGCTCGTAATCTGTAAAACAGCACATAAGTCTTCTAATTATTTTTTTTCCAGTTTATCAAACATAAGTTTTTTCCAAATACCTATTCAAATCACCATAACAAAAGATTCACGTATATACCCTTAAACCATTTTCACACTACTTATAAGATTTATTTTTTTGACAGAGGTTGTATGAGATCGTGCACATTACAAGAAGATGTCCGATAAGACACAAGAATTCTAATCTAGAAACGTCATCTTCTCAACTATCCTTCGTGAAGGATTGGTCTTGACTCCCACTGTTCCTGGTTCCCACCGTTCCTGGCGGGTCCAGGAACCAGGAATATTTGGTGCAAAAATTTACTATCACTAGCTATTATTTTATATATATTAAACTTTTTCAATACATCTAATACGTGTCACTTTAAATTTCTTATAATGTGAAGATGGTCTTGTCATTCCCACTCATACTGAGAAAAAAAAATTGTATCGACACGAAACAATGCCGATATCCGGTCAAGTGTACGGTGACCTTTATTAGCATTCCTACTCGCACTAAGAAAATAATAAATATAATTATGTGGTACGTTGATACGCACTGAGATAGATTGTTTTGGGCGATCCTTCTTTTCCGCTAACGGGATATTTTCCTTCCTCTAAGGCTATTGCCCATTTTACATCAAAATGCAATCACTAGCGAGCGAGCGAGCGCGACGAAGGAGTACGTGTCTACTCGCGGCGAGGCCCCGCGGCCGACTGAGCTCGCTGCTCGCACGCGAGCGCTGTTTTATATCATTAAAATAATTAATTCTATTTAAGAGAAACCCATCTGTACTACCATATGGGATTTGATGTAAGGTTTATGAAAATATAAATTTTGCACTTGTTTTTTCTTTACAATCGCTGTAAAATAGTAAAATTCTAATAAAATTACGACTTTTTACGATATTCACGATTTTTTTCTATCGAGGCAAATTCCTCTAATCGTGTTTCGAATTGTATAACAATACAAAGCATTTCTTTACCTTTACGACAGTAGGAATATCATTTCATGTATTTAAGCGTTTGATACCCAAAAACTGTTTCTAAGACACCTCTTTTATGCTTCTGGACTTACCACTTCGTCTTAAGTCACATGAAGGTGGCGCAAAATGAAATTAAACCTATCCCCAGTCATAGCAGCCTTAACTCGTTTTTAGTATCGGGAGAGTTTTCCGAATACATTCTTTTTCTTGGGACCCATGAGTATCTCAATCAATCAATTAATTAGCCTATTGCAGTCCACTGCTGGACATAGGCCTCTCCCATAGTACGCCATAGCACCCGATCCTCCGCCTTACGCATCCAGTCTATCCCAGCTACCTTTTTCAGGTCGTCCGTCCATCTTGCTGGGGGACGTCCTACCTTCCGTTTACCGGTTCGTGGTCTCCACTCTAGGACTCGTTTACTCCAACGGCCATCGGTCCTGCGGCAGATGTGGCCAGCCCATTGCCACTTCAGCTTGCTTATTCTGCGAGCTATGTCGGTGATTTTAGTTGTTTGTCGTATGGCCTCGTTTCGAATTTTATCCTTCAAAGAAACCCCAAGCGTAGCTCGCTCCATAGCCCGCTGCGCGACTTTTAAGTCATGGACTAGCCTCACTCAATGTCCACGTTTCGTAACGTACCGTAAGTCATGACTGGTAGGACGCACTGGTCGAACACCTTTGTTTTTAGGCATAGCGGTAAAGGGGAGGAGAAAACCCGACGTAGTTTGCCAAATGCTGCCCAACCTAATTGGATCCTTTTGGTGACTTCTTGCTCGAATTTGTTTCTACCGAGCTGGACAACCTGCCCAAGGTAGACATACTGTTGACCAACTTCGAGTGTCGACCCTTCGACGGCAATCGGTCTCGGTGTGACATGTTCGTTGAACATAACCTTGGTTTTGTCAAAGTTCACACCAAGACCGACGCGTCGAGAGGCTCCATTTAGGCTGCGCAGCATCTCGCCTAGCTGCTCCAGCTGGAGCAGCTGGGCGAGATGAGTATCTATTAACTAGTAATATGCCAATCAAACACTTTGTATCCTCAAGATTTAATTTCTCATGAATTTTTTTTTGATGGATGATGGATAATTCTCAGGTACTAACAAAGAGGGGCGGTAAGGCCCATTATGGAGGATTGGCTAGAGAGGCGACACGGAAGCCTCTCGTACCGACTGACGCAGGTGATCTCCGGGAAGGGGTGCTTCGGGGACCACCTGCATCGGATCATGAAGGAGCCAACGCCTGAGTGTCATCACTGTGACGCGAGCGAGGACTCAGGGCTGCACACGCTGGCGGACTGCCCGGCGTGGGAGGTGCCGAGGCGTGACCTCGTGGCAGCCATCGGGGTGGGAGTCCTCTCGCTCGGCAGCATGATTGCAGCAATGGTGCGGAGCGCGAGCGCGTGGGCCGCCGCCACCTCCTTCTGCGAGCATGTAATGCTCGCGAAGGAGATGGCGGAGCGCGCCCGGGAGAGGTTAAGAACTCTCCCGGCCCGCCGAGCCCGCAACATGCTCGCCGCGCGTCGCAGGCGACTCAGGCGCCGGAGGTCGCTTAACGACCTCCGTCCTCCATGAGCGCAGGCCTGGGGGTGGCAGGTGAGGCCGCCTGTCACCCCAGCAGAAGCAGGCCGGGACGGTGGGGCGAGTAGCGCCCCTCCCCAAAACCGGGGCAAGACGGGGACACCGTGGTTCCCAAACCCGAGGGGGCCATCTCGAAACCGGAGATGGCCCAGGGTCAGTCGGGGTGCGAGGGATATGCTCTATGGGCAACCTTACACCCCGGCGTCTGCAGACCCGAGACGGCGTGCGGTTTTAGTCGGTTCAAGCCCGACATAACCGCCCCCGCTGGCCGGCGGGGGGGTATCCGAGGGGATTTCCGCACGAAAAAAAAAGGTACTAACAAAGATAACATCATATAATATATAAAATTCTCGTGTCGCGGTGTTTGTAGTTAAACTCCTCCGAAACGGCGTGACCGATTCTCATGAAATTTTGTGTGCATATTGGGTAGGGCTGAGAATTGGACATCTATTTTTCATTCCCCTAAATGTTAAGGGTAGTCCACCTAATATTTTTTTTAATTTTTAGATTATTTCTTTTATGATCCAGGATTAGTAAATACATACAACCCTGAATTTTCAACCCTCTACGATCAACCCCTATTTTTCCATCGCGATTTTTATTTTCATTTTCTTTTGGTTTTATTTGTGTATCGATCGTAGCAGTGACTGTTTTACGTATTATTTAATTTTTTCTGTGCATCTCTCCTGTTATTTTTTTAATTTCCAGTGCAATAATTAATAATATACATGGCAAAACAACGTTTGCCGGGTCAGCTAGTCATCTATAAAATTTTTGAACCACTCGATCGGCTGTTTATCTTGATGGCCAATCCTCTGGATATTTTTCCAAGTCTCGTTTTCTCCACGCAAACGAAGCGTTTTGGTAGACTAGTAGCAGGTTCTTCTTCAGTATCACATTCTGGAACCTCATCTTGAACTATTACTTCTGCGGGTTGAAGTAATACGTTTCTAGGCACTAGGCGTTGTTCAGTGTCACATTATCCTCTTCCCCCGAATCTTCATCAGAAGGTCAGTCTGCATTCAGAATCACCAGGAGGTGGTAGAATGCATATCACTCTTTACCGAGGATCTTCATCATCAGGAATGTTCTTCAGAGCATCTAAGATTCATCTCATCATCATCTGAAAGAAAATATCACTCACAAAAAAATTTTGAATAATGGGTTATAAAGTACATATAAACATTGATAAACATGACTAACTATTCTACATAAACATTCTTCACTTACCTTTTGTCTCACAACACATGTTTCTTACACAATTTCTAATCAAATATTGCACAACACTAATATTATAAATTCAGTTCTGTATTTTCATCATGAAAGCACATACATTCTTCACTTCAAATCAAACAGAGAAATATTGTAAGTTAAAGTAGGAACACTGAAATATTGTTTTTGTGTTTACTGTTCCACATATAGGGCAGCAGGCTTATCTGGGTTAGGGCGCCTAGTACTACAAAAATACATACATAATACAAATATAATCTATCTTATTGCAATAAAACAGCCAAATTAGTTACACAACATGTATTTATTAATGAGAAAAATTATGGAAATAATATGTAAATAAACAACTATTGACAACTGTTTATAAATATAAACCCTCAGGAGTGCCTTCTTTCTTACGATATAAAACACTCTCCTTGGACTTTTTGAAGTCTTCATTAGTTACTTTCATTCGGCGTTCTCTCAAAGCCATCAAACCTGCTTCAGTACAAATAGCCTGTAAAAGAGAATATATACAATGTAAAATCAATTGAAGCAGAAAATGACAATTGCCGCGTACTGGCTGCCTGTGTCAGTACGCAGCTAATACTAAAATTTAATATCTTGTACCTTAATATCAGCACCAGAAAGATCATCTTTTGACATGATTAGTTCTGACAAGTTAACATCATCAGAAAGTGTCATTCTCGATGTGTGAATGGTAAAAATTCTCCTCTTTGTTTTTTCATCAGGTAATGGAAACTCAATCTTTCTGTCTATTCGCCCTGGACGAATGAGAGCAGGGTCTAGAGTCTCTATACGATTTGTTGCCATGATAACCTGTAAAATATAATTAGTTTGTTGATAATATGCATAAACAGTTATAAAAGATGTAAAAAAATTGAATGTAACTGACCTTAACATCTCCCCTTGAATCGAAACCATCAAGTTGATTGAGTAACTCCAACATAGTTCTTTGAATTTCTCTCTCACCACCAGAGTTAGAATCATATCTGTGATAATAAATCATTTTCTTATTTCCTATACAGAACCAGCAAAATACAAAGGATAAAGTGTTGATATTTACCTTTTAGTGCCTACAGCATCAATCTCATCAATGAATACTATAGAAGGTGCATGCTCCTCAGCAACCCTGAACAGTTCACGAACAAGCTTCGGTCCATCACCCTATTTAATTTAAGTAATAAATATTTTTGTAATTAAAGTTCAAATCAGTGTAGCATTTAAGAGACACAGAGTAATTACAACTTACCAAATACTTTTGAATGAGTTCTGATCCTACTACTCTTAGGAAAGTTGCAGAGGTCTGGTTGGCTACAGCCTTAGCTAACAATGTCTTGCCAGTACCGGGTGGGCCATAGAGGATGACACCTTTGGGAGGCTTGATACCCATCTCTTCATAATACTCTGGATGAGTGAGAGGAAGTTCCACAGATTCCTTAAAGAAATATATTTGTTTTAGTACATAACTGTAATAAAATCTCATATTCTACTAATATTATAAGTTAGCTGATGCCCGTGGCTCCGCTCGCGTAGATTTCGGTTATCGTGACTTTTGGTCATATTTTTTGAAGATAGAAGCATGACATCACTATACCTTCTTTTGGTCAGGAATAAAAGAATACGTGTATCAGCGTTTTTCAAAATTTTGCTACTAAGTGGGTAAAACAGGTGCTGAATGATTATATGGAAAGTTCGTCATTTTCAAAGTAAGAAGCCCGAAATTCAATTTGAAAGCTTATAACTATCTTATATTTACCATTGGACACGGCAGTTAATATGTATGCAATCGGGTTATAGGAAATTTTTGACGAATTTATTTCCGGGCGAAGACGGGTCGCGGGCCTCTAGTACATAATATATATAAAATACACAGTGTGGCTCAAAGTATTATTAGTATTTCTGGTCACACTGTGTATGGGGAAAAGACCCATACTGATAGGTATATACTTAAACGGTGAATCTTATCACCATCCTAACAGTTAGCTACTGTGGGGATGTTTTTGTTTCAGAGAGCCTGTCGGATCTGTGACAAGAAACAGTGACTCTGAGCTACAACATGTCAAGCAAGTAATACATGACAACAAGCTCAAACAACTGCACATCAGTTACAGATCCCGAGAAAAGCCAGCCAGTGTCGAGCGCCAGCCTGCCGTCCTACTATACGTACGAAGAGTCATTGACAAGATTAGCTATGTCTTGATGCAAGCTTCAAAGACCGATATTATTAGCAATCCATGGATTCTCCGTGCGGGTGCCGTTTTGCGACCCAAGTGTAGGTCTAGAAGGGGCTTTTGTTGATGTACATCAACACTCACCTTCACTACCCAAGTTCCCCTCCCTGCCTAACCAAATTTGATGCGAACCTACTAGTGCCGCTTTAGACATTCGTCCTAGTTATGAGCTTATTGTAGCTCTCGATAGGCCTAGATCTTTAAGTAGGTTATAAAGAGATTTTGCTGGTGTGCCTAGCCGTCCCTATTGCCTCGCCACAAGTATAACATTGGTTTTCTGTGGCCTTCCCCCACCTTACTAGATTACTCTGGTCTGGGAGGGTCATCTGAAAGGCGTTAAGATAGAATTTTAACAGGGCCGGCGACCACTCATAAATCAAGGTGCGCCACTTTAAGGTCAACCATGGTCAACCATTCATTTTGGATTTCCAAATTCATCGCGTGCACTCGATATTTATCATTTTCGTCTTGTTTTAGAAAGGATCTAAGTATATCCTGGTCCCTTTCTGGCTGTCGTACTCCCAACCCCACTCTGTTCGACTGGGACCCGACATATTATCAATCTAAGTGGGACCCCTATCATAAATCGTTTATGGAATATGAGTCTAGATTCAAGCTTGGACGCGTTATTATCTTTCGGGAGTGCCCTGACTGTTTCACCTTGGGATTTACCTAAGATGTGGGCTTTGGTAACTCTAAGGTGTTTATAGAGCTCCGATAGTTTCTTTAATTTCATCTCAAAATTATTTTGATCCCTAAATAGAGCAGAGGGATCAGCAGAATGCGCTAGTCCAAGCCACGGGCTTATAGTGATTTTATGACAGTTGCATCTATTTGCGCCAGTAAGGTTTTACCGAATTGATACACCAGAAAAGGCCAAGTCAGACGTGATGTTAAGTAGTTGTCATATATCCAAGCTTTTTTGGTATTGTTCAGTAGTAGCCGATCTATCTTATGTGGGTCATTTATAAACGTATCGACAACTTCATTTAAGGATGGTGTGAGTCCTTTATAGTCTATCTTTCTCCCAAGAAATTTAAATGGCAGCGATTCAGCGACTATGGAAACTAGTTTACCCCCTATGAAGAGTCCCGGGTTGTAGGAGGTAAATTTGGTGTCCCGTCTACCCAGACACAGACAGTGACACTTACTGGGCTTCGTCCTCAGTCTATTTGTCCACGAACAGAACCCATCGATTTCGTTTAATAGTTCCTGACATTGTTTTGAATTACGCGTCAGTATTGCGAGATCGTCAGCAAAAGCTAAGATGGTCTCAAAGTATTTGTTATTTACTTTAAACCGATAACCCCATTTCTTTTCGTGACGTATTAACTTGGTGATTAAGATATTAATTACTAGCTGTTGCCCGCGGCTCCGCTCGCGTGGAAGTCGCTTATTGCGTCCACTGCCACTCCCACTCGCAGGATAGGAAGAGGAATAGAAGAGGCTCGCGGACCTTTTTGTAACATAACAAACATAACTTCACGCCTGTATCCCCGAAGGGGTAGGCAGAGGTGTATTACACACCCTCGATGTGCCCGGTTGATGGCAATAGGCTCGCCCCCTATTACATTGGGACCTCAACATAACCTTTTTGTAGACATTAAAAATACCTATAAACCTGTAGTACCTCCATCATATTGTTCTATCATCAATAGTTTACGCAGCGCACGCCTAAAAAGATTTTCATTTCTCTATATATTATTTTTCCGGTTCCGGCTGTCAAAGCGACAACAACGTACGCGAAAGTGCTCTCAGTTTTTTAATCGTAAAACAGTGTATAATTACACAAACAAGCCTTCAAATATAAAAAAGTACAGTAGGGAAGTGTTAACACAGTGGATCCTTCACAAAACACACTAGGAAAGCAAACTAACAACATAAAAACTGCTTTCGAGTATTCGGCCGCTGAAAGGTTAGAAGACATTTTTTTCTACATACCCTCATATCATTGGATATTTACATAAAAAGTTGTAAATAACGAAGTTTGCAGCTGCACTTGACAGTTTTGACACTAGACCACAGACATTGAGTATTACCAACCGTTCAGAATAAATACGTTTCGTTCCACACAAAGTAATACCAGCTCCAAACAAGGGATACCAGTGGAAAAATTTATTACAAAGTTAGTAGAAACAGTAAAAATGTCAAATGAAAGTATAATGGCACCGCTTTTGATCAAAATGAACGAAAAAATGGATGAACTGAAAGAGGAATTCAAGAAACACACCATTTCTCTAACAGAAAACTTAAATTCAAGCATGTCAACTACTATGGAAGAGAAATTGGCACCACTAGTGGAACAAAACTTAAAATTAAACACCGAAATAACAATGCTCAAAAACAAAGTGCAAAAACTAGAGAGGGAAGTGAGAAAAAACAATTTAATCCTACATGGCATACAAGAATCTGAATAAAACGAAACTGAGTTACTAGAACTGGTTCTCAACACCCTAAATACTGTAACAAAAGAGGGAGAAATGGATTCCTTCGACAAATGGGAAATAAGTGACATTCGCCGGCTAGGAAATAGTAAGGATAAAAAGTCGAGACCAGTACTGGTGAAATTGACACTAGCTTGGAGAAGACTACAAGTACTAAGGAATGGTAAAAACCTACCGGCAGATATCTATGTTACCGAAGACTATCCCAAAGACGTAATACAAAAAAGAAAAGAACTAAACATAAGAAAAAAGGAAGAAATCAAGAAAGGAAACATTGCTACGATCAGATACGACAAACTTATAATAAGGGAAAACACGAACCAAGATAAAGGCCACGAAAAACGGAAACGCTCTCCATCAAAGACTCCAAAACACACAAATAACGCAACCGGATCAAGACAAACGGCCCCATATAAAATAAACAAAACCAATTCACTCGAGTTCACGAGCCGGTCCAGGGCAAACTCGACATCGGGAAAGAATAACCAATAACAATAGGGATGTGGACTGTACTCAAATAAGTATACAATTTTACCACGAAAAGGTAGTTTCTATAATAGAAATAATAAAAAACAATATTTTCTTCAATAAACAAGGGATTAATTTTTTATTTAATAAAATGTAATTAAATATTTCACCCTCAAGTCACGTGACAATGAACACCAATCAAAATGCGTGACGTCACCTGTTGCCAAACACGAATTTTTGCTGTCAAGTACTATGGTGTTTGTTGATATTTGGATAATATTATTACTGTGATTCCCGTGAAATTTCTTCGAAATTTGCTCAATTATCTTTTTGAATCAATT